>CAUPSL010001491.1:4800000-6000000 GCA_963514005.1 Raja brachyura | reverse complement strand
GGGTTTGGGTCTAGCCGAGTGGGTTTGTGTCTAGCGGAGTGGGTTTGGATCTAGCGGAGTGGGTTTGGGTCTAGCGGAGTGGGTTTGGGTCTAGCCGCGTGTGTTTGGGTCTCGCCGAGTGGGTTTGGGTCTATCCGAGTGGGTTTGGGTCCAGCCGAGTGGGTTTGGGTCTAGCCGAGTGGGTTTGGGTCCAGCCGAGTGGGTTTGGGTCTAGGGGAGTGATTTTGGGTGTAGCCGAGTGGGTCAGGGTCTAGCCGAGTGGGTTTGGGTCTAGCCGAGTGGGTTTGGGTCAAGCCGAGTGGGTTTGGGTCGAGCCGAGTGGGTTTGGGTCGAGCCGAGTGGGTTTGGGTCTAGCCGCGTGGGTTTGTGTCTAGCCGAGTGGGTAATCGTCTAGTCGAGTTGGTTTGGGTCGAGCCGAGTGGGTTTGGGTCTTGCCGAGTGGGTTTGGGTCTAGCCGAGTGGGTTTGAGTCTAGCCGAGTGGCTTTGGGTCTACCCGAGTGGGTTTGGGTCTAGCCGAGTGGGTTTGGGTCTAGCCGAGTGGGTTAGGGTCTAGCCGAGTGGGTTTGTGTCTAGCCGAGTGGGTTTGGGTCTAGTGGAGTGGGTTTGGGTCTAGCCGAGTGGGTTTGGGTCTAGCGGAGTGGGTTTGGGTCTAGCCGAGTGGGTTTGGGTCTAGCCGAGCGGGTTTGGGCCTAGCGGAGTGGGTTTGGGTGTAGCCGAGTGGGTTTGGGTCTAGCCGAGTGGGTTTGGGTCGAGCCGAGTGCGTTTGGGTCTAGCCGCGTGGGTTTCGGTCTAGCCGAGTGGGTAATCGTCTAGTCGAGTCGGTTTGGGTCGAGCCGAGTGGGTTTGGGTCTTGCCGAGTGGGTTTGGGTCTAGCCGAGTGGGTTGGGTCTAGCCGAGTGGGTTTTGTTCTATCCGAGTGGGTTTGGGTCCAGCCGAGTGGGTTTGTGTCTAGCGGAGTGGGTTTGGGTCTAGCGGAGTGGGTTTGGGTCTAGCGGAGTGGGTTTGGGTCTAGCCGAGTGTGTTTGGGTCTCGCCGAGTGGGTTTGGGTCTATCCGAGTGGGTTTGGGTCCAGCCGAGTGGGCTTGGGTCTAGCCGAGTGGGTTTGGGTCCAGCCGAGTGGGTTTGGGTCTAGGGGAGTGATTTTGGGTGTAGCCGAGTGGGTCAGGTTCTAGCCGAGTGGGTTTGGGTCTAGCCGAGTGGGTTTGGGTCAAGCCGAGTGGGTTTGGGTCGAGCCGAGTGGGTTTGGTTCCAGCCGAGTGGGTTTGGGTCTATTCGAGTGGGTTTGGGTCCAGCCGTGTGGGTTTGGGTCCAGCCGAGTGGGTTTGGGTCTAGGGGAGTGATTTTGGGAGTAGCTGAGTGGGTCAGGGTCTAGCCGAGTGGGTTTGGGTCTAGCCGAGTGGGTTTGGGTCAAGCCGAGTGGGTTTGGGTCGAGCCGAGTGGGTTTGGGTCTAGCCGCGTGGGTTTGGGTCTAGCCGAGTGGGTTTGGGTCTAGCCGAGTGGGTTTGGGTCTAGCCGAGTGGGTTTGGGTCTAGCGGAGTGGGTTTGGGTCTAGCCGAGTGCGTTTGGGTCTAGCTGAGTGGGTTTGGGTCTAGCCGAGTGGGTTTGGGTCTTGCCGAGTGCGTTTGGGTCTAGCCTAGTGGGTTTGGGCCTAGCGGAGTGGGTTTGGGTCTAGACGAGTGGGTTTGGGTCTAGCCGAGTGGGTTTGTGCCTAGCCGAGTGGGTTTGGGTCTAGTGGAGTGGGTTTGGGTCTAGCCGAGTGGGTTTTGGTCTAGCGGAGTGGGTTTGGGTCTAGCGGAGTGGGTTTGGGTCTAGCGGAGTGGGTTTGGGTCTAGCCGAGTGGGTTTTTGTCTAGCCGAGTGGGTTTGGGTGTAGCCGGGTGGGTTTGGGTCAAGCCGAGTGGGTTTTGGTCTATCCGAGTGGGTTTGGGTCCAGCCGAGTGGGTTTGGGTCCATGCGAGTGGGTTTGTGTCTAGCCGAGTGCGTTTGGGTCCAGCGGAGTTGCTTTGGGTCTAGCCGAGTGGGTTTGGGTCTAGCCGAGTGGGTTTGGTTCTATCCGAGTGGGTTTGGGTCCAGCCGAGTGGGTTTGGGTCTAGTCGAGTGGGTTTGGGTCCAGCCGTGTGGGTTTGGGTCCAGCCGAGTGGGTTTGGGTCTAGGGGAGTAATTTTGGGTGTAGCTGAGTGGGTCAGGGTCTAGCCGAGTGGGTTTGGGTCTAGACGAGTGGGTTTGGGTCAAGCCGAGTGGGTTTGGGTCGAGCCGAGTGGGTTTGGGTCTAGCCGCGTGGGTTTGGGTCTAGCAGAGTGGGTTTGGGTCTAGCGGAGTGGGTTTGGGTCTAGCCGAGTGGGTTTGGGTCTAGCGGAGTGGGTTTGGGTCTAGCGGAGTGGGTTTGGGTCTAGCCGAGTGGGTTTGGGTCTAGCCGAGTGGGTTTGGGTCTAGCCGAGTGGATTTGGGTCTAGCGGAGTGGGTTTGGGTCTAGCCGAGTGGGTTTGGGTCTAGCCGAGTGGGTTTGGGTCTAGCCGAGTGGGTGTGGGTCTAGCCGAGTGGGTTTGGGTCTAGCCGAGTGGGTTTGGGACTAGCCGAGTGGGTTTGGCTCCAGCGGAGTGGGTTTGGGTCTAGCGGAGTGGGTTTGGGTCTAGCGGAGTGGGTTTGGGCCTAGCGGAGTGGGTTTGGGTCTAGCCGAGTGGGTTTGGGTCTAGCCAAGTGGGTTTGGGTCTAGCGGAGTGGGTTTGGGTCTAGCCGAGTGGGTTTGGGTCTAGCCGAGTGGGTTTGGGTCTAGACGAGTGGGTGTGGGTCCAGCCGAGTGGGTTTGGGTCTAGCCGAGTGGGTTTGGGTCTAGCCGAGTGGGTTTGGGACTAGCCGAGTGGGTTTGGCTCTAGCGGAGTGGGTTTGGGTCTAGCGGAGTGGGTTTGGGTCTAGCGGAGTGGGTTTGGGGCTAGCTGAGTGGGTTTGGGTCTAGCCGAGTGGGTTTGGGCCTAGCGGAGTGGGTTTGGGTGTAGCCGAGTGGGTTTGGGTCTAGCCGAGTGGGTTTGTCGAGCCGAGTGGGTTTGGGTCTAGCCGAGTGGGTTTGGGTCTAGCCGAGTGGGTTTGGGTCTATCCGAGTGGGTTTGGGTCCAGCCGAGTGGGTTTGGGTCTAGTCGAGTGGGTTTGGGTCCAGCCGTGTGGGTTTGGGTCCAGCCGAGTGGGTTTGGGTCTAGGGGAGTGATTTTGGGTGTAGCTGAGTGGGTCAGGGTCTAGCCGAGTGGGTTTGGGTCTAGCCGAGTGGGTTTGGGTCAAGCAAAGTGGGTTTGGGTCGAGCCGAGTGGGTTTGGGTCTAGCCGCGTGGGTTTGGGTCTAGCCGAGTGGGTTTGGGTCTAGCCGAGTGGGTTTGGGTCTAGCCGAGTGGGTTTGGGTCTAGCGGAGTGGGTTTGGGTCTAGCCGAGTGCGTTTGGGTCTAGCTGAGTGGGTTTGGGTCTAGCCGAGAGGGTTTGGGTCTTGCCGAGTGCGTTTGGGTCTAGCCTAGTGGGTTTGGGCCTAGCGGAGTGGGTTTGGGTCTAGCCGAGTGGGTTTGGGTCTAGCCGAGTGGGTTTGGGTCTAGCCGAGTGGGTTTGTGTCTAGCCGAGTGGGTTTGGGTCTAGTGGAGTGGGTTTGGGTCTAGCCGAGTGGGTTTTGGTCTAGCGGAGTGGGTTTGGGTCTAGCGGAGTGGGTTTGGGTCTAGCGGAGTGGGTTTGGGTCTAGCCGAGTAGGTTTGGGTCTAGCCGAGTGAGTTTGGGTGTAGCCGGGTGGGTTTGGGTCAAGCCGAGTGGGTTTTGGTCTATCCGAGTGGGTTTGGGTCCAGCCGAGTGGGTTTGGGTCCATGCGAGTGGGTTTGTGTCTAGCCGAGTGGGTTTGGGTCCAGCGGAGTTGCTTTGGGTCTAGCCGAGTGGGTTTGGGTCTAGCCGAGTGGGTTTGGGTCTATCCGAGTGGGTTTGGGTCCAGCCGAGTGGGTTTGGGTCTAGTCGAGTGGGTTTGGGTCCAGCCGTGTGGGTTTAGGTCCAGCCGAGTGGGTTTGGGTCTAGGGGAGTGATTTTGGGTGTAGCTGAGTGGGTCATGGTCTAGCCGAGTGGGTTTGGGTCTAGCCGAGTGGGTTTGGGTCAAGCCGAGTGGGTTTGGGTCGAGCCGAGTGGGTTTGGGTCTAGCCGCGTGGGTTTGGGTCTAGCGGAGTGGGTTTGGGTCTAGCGGAGTGGGTTTGGGTCTAGCCGAGTGGGTTTGGGTCTAGCGGAGTGGGTTTGGGTCTAGCGGAGTGGGTTTGGGTCTAGCCGAGTGGGTTTGGGTCTAGCCGAGTGGGTTTGGGTCTAGCGGAGTGGGTTTGGGTCCAGCCGAGTGGGTGTGGGTCTAGCCGAGTGGGTTTGGGTCTAGCCGAGTGGGTGTGGCTCTAGCCGAGTGGGTTTGGGTCTAGCCGAGTGGGTTTGGGACTAGCCGAGTGGGTTTGGCTCTAGCGGAGTCGGTTTGGGTCTAGCGGAGTGGGTTTGGGTCTAGCGGAGTGGGTTTGGGCCTAGCGGAGTGGGTTTGGGTCCAGCCGAGTGGATTTGGGACTAGCCGAGTGGGTTTGGGTCTAGCGGAGTGGGTTTGGGTCTAGCGGAGTGGGTTTGGGTCTAGCGGAGTGGGTTTGGGGCTAGCTGAGTGGGTTTGGGTCCAGCCGAGTGGGTTTGGGCCTAGCGGAGTGGGTTTGGGTGTAGCCGAGTGGGTTTGGGTCTAGCCGAGTGGGTTTGGGTCTAGCCGAGTGGGTAATCGTCTAGTCGAGTGGGTTTGGGTCGAGCCGAGTGGGTTTGGGTCTTGCCGAGTAGGTTTGGGTCTAGCCGAGTGGGTTTGTGTCTAGCCGAGTGTGTTTTGGTCTATCCGAGTGGGTTTGGGTCCAGCCGAGTGGGTTTGGGTCTAGCCAAGTGGGTTTGGGTGTAGCGGATTGGATTTGAGTCTAGCGGAGTGGGTTTGGGTTTAGCCGAGTGGGTTTGGGTCTAGCGGAGTGGGTTTGGGTCTAGTGGCGTGGGTTTGGGTCTAGCCGAGTGGGTTTGGGCCTAGCTGAGTGGGTTTGGGTCTAGCCGAGTGGGTTTGGGTCTAGCCGAGTGGGTTTGGGTCTAGCCGAGTGGGTTTGGGTCTAGCCGAGTGGGTTTGGGTCTAGCCGAGTGGGTTTGGGTCTAGCCGAGTGGGTTTGGGCCTAGCGGAGTGGGTTTGGGTGTAGCCGAGTGGGTTTGGGTCTAGCCGAGTGGGTTTGGGTCTAGCCGAGTGGGTTTGGGTCTAGCCGAGTGGGTAATCATCTAGTCAAGTCGGTTTGGGTCGAGCCGAGTGGGTTTGGGTCTTGCCGAGTAGGTTTGGGTCTAGCCGAGTGGGTTTGGGTCGAGCCGTGTGCGTTTGGGTCTAGCCGCGTGGGTTTCGGTCTAGCCGAGTGGGTAATCGTCTAGTCGAGTCGGTTTGGGTCGAGCCGAGTGGGTTTGGGTCTTGCCGAGTGGGTTTGGGTCTAGCCGAGTGGGTTTGGGTCTAGCCGAGTGGGTTTTGTTCTATCCGAGTGGGTTTGGGTCCAGCCGAGTGGGTTTGGGTCTAGCCGAGTGGGTTTGTGTCTAGCGGAGTGGGTTTGGGTCTAGCGGAGTGGGTTTGGGTCTAGCGGAGTGGGTTTGGGTCTAGCCGCGTGTGTTTGGGTCTCGCCGAGTGGGTTTGGGTCTATCCGAGTGGGTTTGGGTCCAGCCGAGTGGGTTTGGGTCTAGCCGAGTGGGTTTGGGTCCAGCCGTGTGGGTTTGGGTCTTGGGGAGTGATTTTGGGTGTAGCAGAGTGGGTCAGGGTCTAGCCGAGTGGGTTTGGGTCTAGCCGAGTGGGTTTGGGTCAAGCCGAGTGGGTTTGGGTCGAGCCGAGTGGGTTTGGGTCGAGCCGAGTGGGTTTGGGTCTAGCCGCGTGGGTTTGTGTCTAGCCGAGTGGGTAATCGTCTAGTCGAGTTGGTTTGGGTCGAGCCGAGTGGGTTTGGGTCTTGCCGAGTGGGTTTGGGTCTAGCCGAGTGGGTTTGAGTCTAGCCGAGTGGCTTTGGGTCTACCCGAGTGGGTTTGGGTCTAGCCGAGTGGGTTTGGGTCTAGCCGAGTGGGTTTGGGTCTAGCCGAGTGGGTTTGTGTCTAGCCGAGTGGGTTTGGGTCTAGTGGAGTGGGTTTGGGTCTAGCCGAGTGGGTTTGGGTCTAGCGGAGTGGGTTTGGGTCTAGCGGAGTGGGTTTGGGTCTAGCGGAGTGGGTTTGGGTCTAGCCGAGTGGGTTTGGGTCTAGCCGAGTGGGTTTGGGTCTAGCTGAGTGGGGTTGGGTCTAGCCGAGTGGGTTTGGGTCTAGCCGAGCGGGTTTGGGCCTAGCGGAGTGGGTTTGGGTGTAGCCGAGTGGGTTTGGGTCTAGCCGAGTGGGTTTGGGTCGAGCCGAGTGCGTTTGGGTCTAGCCGCGTGGGTTTCGGTCTAGCCGAGTGGGTAATCGTCTAGTCGAGTCGGTTTGGGTCGAGCCGAGTGGGTTTGGGTCTTGCCGAGTGGGTTTGGGTCTAGCCGACTGGGTTGGGTCTAGCCGAGTGGGTTTTGTTCTATCCGAGTGGGTTTGGGTCCAGCCGAGTGGGTTTGGGTGTAGCCGAGTGGGTTTGTGTCTAGCGGAGTGGGTTTGGGTCTAGCGGAGTGGGTTTGGGTCTAGCGGAGTGGGTTTGGGTCTAGCCGAGTGTGTTTGGGTCTCGCCGAGTGGGTTTGGGTCCAGCCGAGTGGGTTTGGGTCTAGGGGAGTGATTTTGGGTGTAGCCGAGTGGGTCAGGGTCTAGCCGAGTGGGTTTGGGTCTAGCCGAGTGGGTTTGGGTCGAGCCGAGTGGGTTTGGGTCTAGCCGCGTGGGTTTGTGTCTAGACGAGTGGGTAATCGTCTAGTCGAGTTGGTTTGGGTCGAGCCGAGTGGGTTTGGGTCTTGCCGAGTGGGTTTGGGTCTAGCCGGGTGGGTTTGGGTCAAGCCGAGTGGGTTTTGGTCTATCCGAGTGGGTTTGGGTCCAGCCGAGTGGGTTTGGGTCCATGCGAGTGGGTTTGTGTCTAGCCGAGTGGGTTTGGGTCCAGCGGAGTTGCTTTGGGTCTAGCCGAGTGGGTTTGGGTCTAGCCGAGTGGGTTTGGGTCTATCCGAGTGGGTTTGGGTCCAGCCGAGTGGGTTTGGGTCTAGTCGAGTGGGTTTGGGTCCAGCCGTGTGGGTTTGGGTCCAGCCGAGTGGATTTGGGTCTAGGGGAGTGATTTTGGGTGTAGCTGAGTGGGTCAGGGTCTAGCCGAGTGGGTTTGGGTCTAGCCGAGTGGGTTTGGGTCAAGCCGAGTGGGTTTGGGTCGAGCCGAGTGGGTTTGGGTCTAGCCGCGTGGGTTTGGGTCTAGCCGAGTGGGTTTGGGTCTAGCCGAGTGGGTTTGGGTCTAGCCGAGTGGGTTTGGGTCCATGCGAGTGGGTTTGTGTCTAGCCGAGTGGGTTTGGGTCCAGCGGAGTTGCTTTGGGTCTAGCCGAGTGGGTTTGGGTCTAGCCGAGTGGGTTTGGGTCTATCCGAGTGGGTTTGGGTCCAGCCGAGTGGGTTTGGGTCTAGTCGAGTGGGTTTGGGTCCAGCCGTGTGGGTTTGGGTCCAGCCGAGTGGGTTTGGGTCTACGGGAGTGATTTTGGGTGTAGCTGAGTGGGTCAGGGTCTAGCCGAGTGGGTTTGGGTCTAGCCGATTGGGTTTGGGTCAAGCCGAGTGGGTTTGGGTCGAGCCGAGTGGGTTTGGGTCTAGCCGCGTGGGTTTGGGTCTAGCCGAGTGGGTTTGGGTCTAGCCGAGTGGGTTTGGGTCTAGCCGAGTGGGTTTGGGTCTAGCGGAGTGGGTTTGGGTCTAGCCGAGTGCGTTTGGGTCTAGCTGAGTGGGTTTGGGTCTAGCCGAGTGGGTTTGGGTCTTGCCGAGTGCGTTTGGGTCTAGCCTAGTGGGTTTGGGCCTAGCGGAGTGGGTTTTGGGTCTAGCCGAGTGGGTTTGGGTCTAGCCGAGTGGGTTTGTGTCTAGCCGAGTGGGTTTGGGTCTAGTGGAGTGGGTTTGGGTCTAGCCGAGTGGGTTTTGGTCTAGCGGAGTGGGTTTGGGTGTAGCGGAGTGGGTTTGGGTCTAGCGGAGTGGGTTTGGGTCTAGCCGAGTGGGTTTGGGTCTAGCCGAGTGGGTTTGGGTCTAGCCGAGTGGGTTTGGGTCTCGCCGAGTGGGTTTGGGTCTAGCCGAGTGGGTTTGGGTCTAGCCGAGTGGGTTTGGGTCTAGCCGAGTGGGTTTGGGTCTAGCCGAGTGGGTTTGTGTCTAGCCGAGTGGGTTTGGGTATAGTGGAGTGGGTTTGGGTCAAGCCGAGTGGGTTTGGGTCTAGCGGAGTGGGTTTGGGTCTAGCGGAGTGGGTTTGGGTCTAGCGGAGTGGGTTTGTGTCTAGCCGCGTGGGTTTGGGTCTAGCCGAGTGGGTAATCGTCTAGTCGAGTGGGTTTGGGTCGAGCCGAGTGGGTTTGGGTCTTGCCGAGTGGGTTTGGGTCTAGCCGAGTGGGTTTGGGTCTAGCCGAGTGGGTTTGGGTCTAGCCGAGTGGGTTTGTGTCTAGCGGAGTGGGTTTGGGTCTAGCGGAGTGGGTTTGGGTCTAGCGGCGGCTTACACAAAAAGCTGGAGAAACTCAGCGGGTGCAGCAGCATGTAAAGAGCGAAGGAGATAGGCGACGTTTCGGGTCGAGACCCTTCTTCAGACGCTGCTGCACCTGCTGAGTTTCTCCAGCTTTTTGGGTAACCCTCGATTCTCCAGCATCTGCAGTTCCTTCTTTAACAACATTGGGTCTAGCGGAGTGGGTTTAGGTCTAGCCGAGTGTGTTTGGGTCTCGCCGAGTGGGTTAGGGTCTATCCGAGTGGGTTTGGGTCCAGCCGAGTGGGTTTGGGTCTAGCCGAGTGGGTTTGGGTCCAGCCGTGTGGGTTTGGGTCCAGCCGAGTGGGTTTGGGTCTAGTGGAGTGATTTTGGGTGTAGCCGAGTGGGTCAGGGTGTAGCCGAGTGGGTTTGGGTCTAGCCGAGTGGGTTTGGGTCAAGCCGAGTGGGTTTGGGTCGAGCCGAGTGTGTTTGGGTCTAGCCGCGTGGGTTTGTGTCTGGCCGAGTGGGTAATCGTCTAGTCGAGTTGGTTTGGGTCGAGCCGAGTGGGTTTGGGGTCTTGCCGAGTGGGTTTGGGTCTAGCCGAGTGGGTTTGGGTCTAGCCGAGTGTGGTTGGGTCTAGCCGAGTGGGTTTGGGTCTTGCCGAGTGGGTTTGGGTCTAGCCGAGTTGGTTTGGGTCTAGCCGAGTGGGTTTGGGTCTAGCCGAGTGGGTTTGTGTCTAGCGGAGTGGGTTTGGGTCTAGCGGAGTGGGTTTGGGTCTAGCGGAGGCTTACACAAAAAGCTGGAGAAACTCAGCGGGTGCAGCAGCATCTAAAGAGCGAAGGAGATAGGCGACGTTTCGGGTCGAGACCCTTCTTCAGACGCTGCTGCACCCGCTGAGTTTCTCCAGCTTTTTGGGTAACCCTCGATTCTCCAGCATCTGCAGTTCCTTCTTTAACAACATTGGGTCTAGCGGAGTGGGTTTAGGTCTAGCCGAGTGCGTTTGGGTCTCGCCGAGTGGGTTAGGGTCTGTCCGAGTGGGTTTGGGTCCAGCCGAGTGGGTTTGGGTCTAGCCGAGTGGGTTTGGGTCCAGCCGTGTGGGTTTGGGTCCAGCCGAGTGGGTTTGGGTCTAGTGGAGTGATTTTGGGTGTAGCCGAGTGGGTCAGGGTGTAGCCGAGTGGGTTTGGGTCTAGCCGAGTGGGTTTGGGTCAAGCCGAGTGGGTTTGGGTCGAGCCGAGTGTGTTTGGGTCTAGCCGCGTGGGTTTGTGTCTAGCCGAGTGGGTAATCGTCTAGTCGAGTTGGTTTGGGTCGAGCCGAGTGGGTTTGGGGTCTTGCCGAGTGGGTTTGGGTCTAGCCGGGTGGGTTTAGGTATAGCCGAGTGGGTTTTGGTCTATCCGAGTGGGTTTGGGTCCAGCCGAGTGGGTTTGGGTCGAGCCGAGTGGGTTTGGGTCTAGCGGAGTGGGTTTGGGTATAGCGGTGTGGGTTTGGGCCCACCGAGTGAGTTTGGGCCAAGTCGAGTGGGTTTGGGTCTAGCCGAGTGGGTTTCAGTCTAGCCGAGTGGTTTGGGTCTAGCCGAGTGGGTTTGGGTCTAGCCGAGTGGGTTTGGGCCTAGCGGAGTGGGTTTGGATGCAGCCGAGTCGGTTTGGGTCCAGCCGAGTGGGTTTGGGTCGAGCCGAGTGGGTTTGGGTGTAGCCGCGTGGGTTTGGGTCTAGCCGAGTGGGTAATCGTCTAGTCGAGTCGGTTTGGGTCGAGCCGACTGGGTTTGGGTCTTGCCGATTGGGTTTGGGTCTAGCCGAGTGGGTTTGGGTCTAGCCGAGTGGGTTTTGGTCTATCCGAGTGGGTTTGGGTCCAGCCGAGTGGGTTTGGGTCTTGCCGAGTGGGTTTGTGTCTAGCGGAGTGGGTTTGGGTCCAGCGGAGTGGGTTTGGGTCTAGCGGAGTGGGTTTGGGTCTAGCCGAGTGGGTTTGGGTCTAGCCGAGTGGGTTTGGGTCTAGCCGAGTGGGTTTGGGTCTAGCCGAGTGGGTTTGGGTCTAGCCGAGTGGGTTTGGGTCTAGCCGAGTGGGTTTGGGTCTAGCCGAGTGGGTTTGTGTCTAGCCGAGAGGGTTTGGGTATAGTGGAGTGGGTTTGGGTCTAGCCGAGTGGGTTTGGGTCTAGCCGAGTGGGTTTGGGTCTAGCCGAGTGGGTTTGGGTCTAGCCGAGTGGGTTTGTGTCTAGCCGAGTGGGTTTGTGTCTAGCCGAGTGGGTTTGGGTGTAGCCGAGTGTGTTTGTGTCTAGCCGAGTGGGTTTGGGTCTAGCCGAGTGGGTTTGTGCCTAGCGGAGTGGGTTTCGGTGTAGCCGAGTGGGTTTGGGTCCAGCCGAGTGGGTTTCAGTCTAGCCGAGTGGTTTGGGTCTAGCCGAGTGGGTTTGGGTCTAGCCGAGTGGGTTTGGGCCTAGCGGAGTGGGTTTGGATGCAGCCGAGTCGGTTTGGGTCCAGCCGAGTGGGTTTGGGTCGAGCCGAGTGGGTTTGGGTGTAGCCGCGTGGGTTTGGGTCTAGCCGAGTGGGTAATCGTCTAGTCGAGTCGGTTTGGGTCGAGCCGACTGGGTTTGGGTCTTGCCGATTGGGTTTGGGTCTAGCCGAGTGGGTTTGGGTCTAGCCGAGTGGGTTTTGGTCTATCCGAGTGGGTTTGGGTCCAGCCGAGTGGGTTTGGGTCTTGCCGAGTGGGTTTGTGTCTAGCGGAGTGGGTTTGGGTCCAGCGGAGTGGGTTTGGGTCTAGCGGAGTGGGTTTGGGTCTAGCCGAGTGGGTTTGGGTCTAGCCGAGTGGGTTTGGGTCTAGCCGAGTGGGTTTGGGTCTAGCCGAGTGGGTTTGGGTCTAGCCGAGTGGGTTTGGGTCTAGCCGAGTGGGTTTGGGTCTAGCCGAGTGGGTTTGTGTCTAGCCGAGAGGGTTTGGGTATAGTGGAGTGGGTTTGGGTCTAGCCGAGTGGGTTTGGGTCTAGCCGAGTGGGTTTGGGTGTAGCCGAGTGGGTTTGGGTCTAGCCGAGTGGGTTTGTGTCTAGCCGAGTGGGTTTGTGTCTAGCCGAGTGGGTTTGGGTCTAGCCGAGTGTGTTTGGGTCTAGCCGAGTGGGTTTGGGTCTAGCCGAGTGGGTTTGTGCCTAGCGGAGTGGGTTTGGGTGTAGCCGAGTGGGTTTGGGTCCAGCCGAGTGGGTTTGGGTCTAGCGGAGTGGGTTTGGGTCTAGCGGAGGCTTACACAAAAAGCTGGAGAAACTCAGCGGGTGCAGCAGCATCTAAAGAGCGAAGGAGATAGGCGACGTTTCGGGTCGAGACCCTTCTTCAGACGCTGCTGCACCCGCTGAGTTTCTCCAGCTTTTTGGGTAACCCTCGATTCTCCAGCATCTGCAGTTGCTTCTTTAACAACATTGGGTCTAGCGGAGTGGGTTAAGGTCTAGCCGAGTGTGTTTGGGTCTCGCCGAGTGGGTTAGGGTCTATCCGAGTGGGTTTGGGTCCAGCCGAGTGGGTTTGGGTCTAGCCGAGTGGATTTGGGTCCAGCCGTGTGGGTTTGGGTCCAGCCGAGTGGGTTTGGGTCTAGTGGAGTGATTTTGGGTGTAGCCGAGTGGGTCAGGGTGTAGCCGAGTGGGTTTGGGTCTAGCCGAGTGGGTTTGGGTCAAGCCGAGTGGGTTTGGGTCGAGCCGAGTGTGTTTGGGTCTAGCCGCGTGGGTTTGTGTCTAGCCGAGTGGGTAATCGTCTAGTCGAGTTGGTTTGGGTCGAGCCGAGTGGGTTTGGGGTCTTGCCGAGTGGGTTTGGGTCTAGCCGGGTGGGTTTGGGTATAGCCGAGTGGGTTTTGGTCTATCCGAGTGGGTTTGGGTCCAGCCGAGTGGGTTTGGGTCCATGCGAGTGGGTTTGTGTCTAGCCGAGTGGGTTTGGGTCTAGCGGAGTGGGTTTGGGTCTAGCGGAGTGGGTTTGTGTCTAGTGGAGTGGGTTTGGGTCTTGCGGAGTGGGTTTGGGTCTAGCGGAGTGGGTTTGGGTCTAGCCGAGTGGGTTTGCGTCTAGCCGAGTGGGTTTGGGTCCAGCCGTGTGGGTTTGGGTCCAGCCGAGTGGGTTTGGGTCTAGTGGAGTGATTTTGGGTGTAGCCGAGTGGGTCAGGGTGTAGCCGAGTGGGTTTGGGTCTAGCCGAGTGGGTTTGGGTCAAGCCGAGTGGGTTTGGGTCGAGCCGAGTGTGTTTGGGTCTAGCCGCGTGGGTTTGTGTCTAGCCGAGTGGGTAATCGTCTAGTCGAATTGGTTTGGGTCGAGCCGAGTGGGTTTGGGTCTAGCCGAGTGGGTTTGGGTCTAGCCGAGTGGGTTTGGGTCTAGCCGAGTGGGTTCGGGTCTTGCCGAGTGGGTTTGGGTCTAGCCGAGTGGGTTTGGGTCTAGCCGAGGGGGTTTGGGTCTATCCGAGTGGGTTTGGGCCTAGCCGAGTGGGTTTGGGTCTAGCCGAGTGGGTTTGGGTCTAGCCGAGTTGGTTTGGGTCTAGCCGAGTGGGTTTGGGTCTAGCCGAGTGGGTTTGGGTCTAGCCGAGTGGGTTTGGGTCTAGCGGAGTGGGTTTGGGTCGAGCCGAGTGGGTTTGGGTCCAGCCGAGTGGGTTTGGGTCTAGCCGAGTGGGTTTGGGTCTAGCGGAGTGGGTTTGGGTCTAGCCGAGCGGGTTTGGGTCTAGCCGAGTGGGTTTGGGTCCAGCCGAGTGTGTTTGGGTCTAGCCGAGTGGGTTTGGGTCTAGCCGAGTGGGTTTGGGTCTAGCTGAGTGGGTTTGGGACTAGCCGAGTGGGTTTGGCTCTGGCGGAGTGGGTTTGGGTCTAGCGGAGTGGGTTTGGGTATAGCGGAGTGGGTTTGGGCCCAGCCGAGTGAGTTTGGGCCAAGTCGAGTGGGTTTGGGTCAAGCCGAGTGGGTTTCGGTCTAGCCGAGTGGTTTGGGTCTAGCCGAGTGGGTTTGGGCCTAGCGGGGTGGGTTTGGATGCAGCCGAGTCGGTTTGGGTCCAGCCGAGTGGGTTTGGGTCGAGCCGAGTGGGTTTGGTAGTAGCCGCGTGGGTTTGGGTCTAGCCGAGTGGGTAATCGTCTAGTCGAGTCGGTTTGGGTCGAGCCGACTGGGTTTGGGTCTTGCCGATTGGGTTTGGGTCTAGCCGAGTGGGTTTGGGTCTAGCCGAGTGGGTTTTGGTCTATCCGAGTGGGTTTGGGTCCAGCCGAGTGGGTTTGGGTCTAGCCGAGTGGGTTTGTGTCTAGCGGAGTGGGTTTGGGTCCAGCGGAGTGGGTTTGGGTCTAGCGGAGTGGGTTTGGGTCTAGCGGAGTGGGTTTGGGTCTAGCCGAGTGGGTTTGGGTCCAGCCAAGTGGGTTTTGGTCTAGCCGAGTGGGTTTGGGTCCAGCCGTGTGGGTTTCGGTCCAGCCGAGTGGGTTTGGGTCCAGTGGAGTGATTTTGGGTGTAGCCGAGTGGGTCAGGGTCTAGCCGAGTGGGTTTGGGTCTAGCCGAGTGGGTTTGGGTCTAGTCGAGTGGGTTTGGGTCGAGCCGAGTGGGTTTGGGTCTAGCCGCGTGGGTTTGGGTCTAGCTGAGTGGGTAATCGTCTAGTCGAGTCGGTTTTGGTCGAGCCGAGTGGGTTTGGGTCTTGCCGAGTGGGTTTGGGTCTAGCCGAGTGGGTTTGGGTCTAGCCGAGTGGGTTTTGGTCTATCCGAGTGTGTTTGGGTCCAGCCGAGTGGGTTTGGGTCTAGCCGAGTGGGTTTGTGTCTAGCGGAGTGGGTTTGGGTCTAGCGGAGTGGGTTTGGGTCTAGCGGAGTGGGTTTGGGTCTAGCCGAGTGGGTTTGGGTCTTGCCGAGAGGGTTTGGGTCTAGCCGAGTGGGGTTGGGTCTTGCCGAGAGGGTTTGGGTATAGCCGAGTGGGTTTGGGTCCAGCCGAGTGGGTTTGGGTCTAGCGGAGTGGGTTTGGGTCTAGCGGAGTGGGGTTGGGACTAGCCGAGTGGGTTTGGGTCTAGCGGAGTGTGTTTGGGGCTAGCGGAGTGGGTTTGGGTCTAGCCAAGTGGGTTTGGGTCTAGCGGAGTGGGTTTGGGTCTAGCCGAGTGGGTTTGGGTCTAGCCGAGTGGGTTTGGGTCTAGCCGAGTGGGTTTGGGTCTATCCGAGTGCGTTTGGGTCTAGCCTAGTGGGTTTCGGTCTAGCCGAGTGGGTTTGGGTCTAGCGGAGTGGGTTTGGGTCTAGCGGAGTGGGTTTGCATCTAGCGGAGTGGGTTTGGGTCTAGCGGAGTGTGTTTGGGTCTAGCCGAATGGGTTTGGGTCTTGCCGAGTGGGTTTGGGTGTAGCGGAGTGGATTTGGGTCTAGCGGAGTGGGTTTGGGTCTAGCCGAGTGGGTTTGGGTCTAGCCGAGTGGGTTTGGGTCTAGCCGAGTGGGTTTGGGTCTAGCCGAGTGGGTGTGGGTCTAGCCGAGTGGGTTTGGGTCTAGCCGAGTGGGTTTGGGTATAGCCGAGTGGGTTTGGGTCCAGCGGAGTGGGTTTTGGTCTAGCCGAGTGGGTTTGGGTCTAGCCGAGTTGGTTTGGGTCTAGCCGAGTGGGTTTGGGTCTAGCCGAGTGGGTTTGGGTCTAGCGGAGTGGGTTTGGGTCTAGCAGAGTGTGTTTGGGTCTAGCCGAGTGGGTTTGGGTCCAGCCAAGTGGGTTTGGGTCTAGCCGAGTGGGTTTGGGTCCAGCCGTGTGGGTTTCGGTCCAGCCGAGTGGGTTTGGGTCCAGTGGAGTGATTTTGGGTGTAGCCGAGTGGATCAGGGTCTAGCCGAGTGGGTTTGGGTCTAGCCGAGTGGGTTTGGGTCTAGTCGAGTGGGTTTGGGTCGAGCCGAGTGTGTTTGGGTCTAGCCGCGTGGGTTTGGGTCTAGCCGAGTGGGTAATCGTCTAGTCGAGTCGGTTTTGGTCGAGCCGAGTGGGTTTGGGTCTTGCCGAGTGGGTTTGGGTCTAGCCGAGTGGGTTTGGGTCTAGCCGAGTGGGTTTTGGTCTATCCGAGTGTGTTTGGGTCCAGCCGAGTGGGTTTGGGTCTAGCCGAGTAGGTTTGTGTCTAGCGGAGTGGGTTTGGGTCTAGCGGAGTGGGTTTGGGTCTAGCGGAGTGGGTTTGGGTCTAGCCGAGTGGGTTTGGGTCTTGCCGAGAGGGTTTGGGTCTATCCGAGTGGGTTTGGGTCTTGCCGAGAGGGTTTGGGTATAGCCGAGTGGGTTTGGGTCCAGCCGAGTGGGTTTGGGTCTAGCGGAGTGGGTTTGGGTCTAGCGGAGTGGGGTTGGGACTAGCCGAGTGGGTTTGGGTCTAGCGGAGTGGGTTTGGGTCTAGCCGAGTGGGTTTGGGTCTAGCCGAGTGGGTTTGGGTCTAGCCGAGTGGGTTTGGGTCTAGCCGAGTGCGTTTGGGTCTAGCCTAGTGGGTTTCGGTCTAGCCGAGTGGGTTTGGGTCTAGCGGAGTGTGTTTGGGGCTAGCGGAGTGGGTTTGGGTCTAGCCAAGTGGGTTTGGGTCTAGCGGAGTGGGTTTGGGTCTAGCCGAGTGGGTTTGGGTCTAGCCGAGTGGGTTTGGGTCTAGCCGAGTGGGTTTGGGTCTAGCCGAGTGCGTTTGGGTCTAGCCTAGTGGGTTTCGGTCTAGCCGAGTGGGTTTGCATCTAGCGGAGTGGGTTTGGGTCTAGCGGAGTGTGTTTGGGTCTAGCTGAATGGGTTTGGGTCTTGCCGAGTGGGTTTGGGTGTAGCGGAGTGGATTTGGGTCTAGCGGAGTGGGTTTGGGTCTAGCCGAGTGGGTTTGGGTCTAGCCGAGTGGGTTTGGGTCTAGCCGAGTGGGTTTGGGTCTAGCCGAGTGGGTGTGGGTCTAGCCGAGTGGGTTTGGGTCTAGCCGAGTGGGTTTGGGTCTAGCCGAGTGGGTTTGGGTCCAGCGGAGTGGGTTTTGGTCTAGCCGAGTGGGTTTGGGTCTAGCGGAGTGGGGTTGGGAGTAGCCGACTAGGTTTTGGTCTAGCCGAGTGTGTTTGGGTCTAGCCGAGTGGGTTTGGGTGTAGCCGTTTGGGTTTGGGTCTAGCCGAGGGGGTTTGGGTCTATCCGAGTGGGTTTGCGCCTAGCCGAGTGGGTTTGGGTCTAGCCGAGTGGGTTTGGGTCTAGCCAAGTTGGTTTGGGTCTAGCCGAGTGGGTTTTGGTCTAGCCGAGTGGGTTTGGGTCTAGCCGAGTGGGTTTGGGTCTAGCGGAGTGGGTTTGGGTCGAGCCGAGTGGGTTTGGGTCCAGCCGAGTGGGTTTGGGTCTAGCCGAGTGGGTTTGGGTCTAGCGGAGTGGGTTTGGGTCTAGCCGAGTGGGTTTGGGTCTAGCCGAGTGGGTTTGGGTCTAGCCGAATGGGTTTGGGTCTAGCCGAGTGGGTTTGGGTCTAGCCGAGTGGGTTTGGGTCTAGCCGAGTGGGTTTGGGTGTAGCGGAGTGGGTTTGGGTCTAGCGGAGTGGGTTTGGGTCTAGCCGAGTGCGTTTGGGTCTAGCCTAGTGGGTCTGGGTCTAGCCGTGTGGGTTTGGGTCTAGCGGAGTGGGTTTGGTTCTATCGGAGTGGGTTTGCGTCTAGCAGAGTGGGTTTGGGTCTAGCGGAGTGGGTTTGGGTCTAGTCGAATGGGTTTGGGTCTAGCCGAGTGGGTTTGGGTCTAGCCGAGTGGGTTTGGGTCTAGCCGAGTGGGTTTGGATCTAGCCGAGTGGGTTTGGGTCTAGCCGAGTGGGTTTGGGTCTAGCTGAGTGGGTTTGGGTCTAGCCGAGTGGGTTTGGGTCTAGCCGAGTGCGTTTGGGTCTAGCCTAGTGTGTTTCGGTCTAGCCGAGTGGGTTTGGGTCTAGTGGAGTGGGTTTGGGTCTAGCGGAGTGGGTTTGCGTCGAGCCGAGTGGGTTTGGGTCTAGCGGAGTGTGTTTGGGTCTAGCAGAATGGGTTTGGGTCTTGCCGAGTGGGTTTGGGTGTAGCGGAGTGGATTTGGGTCTAGCGGAGTGGGTTTGGGTCTAGCTGAGTGGGTTTGGGTCTATCCGAGTGGGTTTGGGTCTAGCCGAGTGGGTTTGGATCTAGCCGAGTAGGTTTGGGTTTGGCCGAGTGGGTTTGGGTCTAGCCGAGTGGGTTTGGGTCTCGCCGAGTGGGTTTGGGACTAGCCTAGTGGGTTTTTGTCTAGCCGAGTGGGTTTGGGTCTAGCCGAGTGGGTTTGGGTCTAGCCGAGTGGGTTTGGGTGTAGCGGAGTGGGTTTGGGTCTAGCCGAGTGGGTTTGGGTCTAGCCGAGTGCGTTTGGGTCTAGCCTAGTGGGTTTCGGTCTAGCCGTGTGGGTTTGGGTCTAGCGGAGTGGGTTTGGTTCTATCGGAGTGGGTTTGCGTCTAGCGGAGTGGGTTTGGGTCTAGCGGAGTGGGTTTGGGTCTAGTCGAATGGGTTTGGGTCTAGCCGAGTGGGTTTGGGTCTAGCCGAGTGCGTTTGGGTGTAGCGGAGTGGGTTTGGGTCTAGCCGAGTGGGTTTGGGTCTAGCCGAGTGCGTTTGGGTCTAGCCTAGTGGGTTTGGGTCTAGCCGAGTGGGTTTGGGTCTAGCCGAGTGGGTTTGGATCTAGCCGAGTGGGTTTGGGTCTAGCCGAGTGGGTTTGGGTCTAGCTGAGTGGGTTTGGGTCTAGCCGAGTGGGTTTGGGTCTAGCCGAGTGCGTTTGGGTCTAGCCTAGTGTGTTTCGGTCTAGCCGAGTGGGTTTGGGTCTAGTGGAGTGGGTTTGGGTCTAGCGGAGTGGGTTTTGGTCTAGCCGAGTGGGTTTGGGTCTAGCGGAGTGTGTTTGGGTCTAGCAGAATGGGTTTGGGTCTTGCCGAGTGGGTTTGGGTGTAGCGGAGTGGATTTGGGTCTAGCGGAGTGGGTTTGGGTCTAGCTGAGTGGGTTTGGGTCTATCCGAGTGGGTTTGGGTCTAGCCGAGTGGGTTTGGATCTAGCCGAGTAGGTTTGGGTCTAGCCGAGTGGGTTTGGGTCTAGCCGAGTGGGTTTGGGTGTAGCGGAGTGGGTTTGGGTGTAGCGGAGTGGGTTTGGGTCTAGCCGAGTGGGTTTGGGTCTAGCCGAGTGCGTTTGGGTCTAGCCTAGTGGGTTTGGGTCTAGCCGTGTGGGTTTGGGTCTAGCGGAGTGGGTTTGGTTCTATCGGAGTGGGTTTGCGTCTAGCAGAGTGGGTTTGGGTCTAGCGGAGTGGGTTTGGGTCTAGTCGAATGGGTTTGGGTCTAGCCGAGTGGGTTTGGGTCTAGCCGAGTGGGTTTGGGTCTAGCCGAGTGGGTTTGGATCTAGCCGAGTGGGTTTGGGTCTAGCCGAGTGGGTTTGGGTCTAGCTGAGTGGGTTTGGGTCTAGCCGAGTGGGTTTGGGTCTAGCCGAGTGCGTTTGGGTCTAGCCTAGTGTGTTTCGGTCTAGCCGAGTGGGTTTGGGTCTAGTGGAGTGGGTTTGGGTCTAGCGGAGTGGGTTTGCGTCGAGCCGAGTGGGTTTGGGTCTAGCGGAGTGTGTTTGGGTCTAGCAGAATGGGTTGGGTCTTGCCGAGTGGGTTTGGGTGTAGCGGAGTGGATTTGGGTCTAGCGGAGTGGGTTTGGGTCTAGCTGAGTGGGTTTGGGTCTATCCGAGTGGGTTTGGGTCTAGCCGAGTGGGTTTGGATCTAGCCGAGTAGGTTTGGGTTTGGCCGAGTGGGTTTGGGTCTAGCCGAGTGGGTTTGGGTCTCGCCGAGTGGGTTTGGGACTAGCCTAGTGGGTTTTTGTCTAGCCGAGTGGGTTTGGGTCTAGCCGAGTGGGTTTGGGTCTAGCCGAGTGGGTTTGGGTGTAGCGGAGTGGGTTTGGGTCTAGCCGAGTGGGTTTGGGTCTAGCCGAGTGCGTTTGGGTCTAGCCTAGTGGGTTTCGGTCTAGCCGTGTGGGTTTGGGTCTAGCGGAGTGGGTTTGGTTCTATCGGAGTGGGTTTGCGTCTAGCGGAGTGGGTTTGGGTCTAGCGGAGTGGGTTTGGGTCTAGTCGAATGGGTTTGGGTCTAGCCGAGTGGGTTTGGGTCTAGCCGAGTGGGTTTGGGTGTAGCGGAGTGGGTTTGGGTCTAGCCGAGTGGGTTTGGGTCTAGCCGAGTGCGTTTGGGTCTAGCCTAGTGGGTTTGGGTCTAGCCGAGTGGGTTTGGGTCTAGCCGAGTGGGTTTGGATCTAGCCGAGTGGGTTTGGGTCTAGCCGAGTGGGTTTGGGTCTAGCTGAGTGGGTTTGGGTCTAGCCGAGTGGGTTTGGGTCTAGCCGAGTGCGTTTGGGTCTAGCCTAGTGTGTTTCGGTCTAGCCGAGTGGGTTTGGGTCTAGTGGAGTGGGTTTGGGTCTAGCGGAGTGGGTTTGCGTCGAGCCGAGTGGGTTTGGGTCTAGCGGAGTGTGTTTGGGTCTAGCAGAATGGGTTTGGGTCTTGCCAAGTGGGTTTGGGTGTAGCGGAGTGGATTTGGGTCTAGCGGAGTGGGTTTGGGTCTAGCTGAGTGGGTTTGGGTCTATCCGAGTGGGTTTGGGTCTAGCCGAGTGGGTTTGGATCTAGCCGAGTAGGTTTGGGTCTAGCCGAGTGGGTTTGGGTCTAGCCGAGTGGGTTTGGGTCTCGCCGAGTGGGTTTGGGACTAGCCTAGTGGGTTTTTGTCTAGCCGAGTGGGTTTGGGTGTAGCCGAATGGGTTTGGGTCTAGCCAAGTGGGTTTGGGTCTAGCGGAGTGGGTTTGGGTCTAGCCGAGTGGGTTTGGGTCAAGCGGAGTGGGTTTGGGTCTAGCCGAGTGGGTTTGGGTCTAGCTGAGTGGGTTTGGGTCTAGCCGAGTGGGCTTGGGTCAAGCCGAGTGGGTTTTGGTCTAGCCGAGTGGGTTTGGGTCTAGCCGAGTGGGTTTGGGTCTAGCGGAGTGGGTTTGGGTCGAGCCGAGTGGGTTTGGGTCCAGCCGAGTGGGTTTGGGTCTAGCCGAGTGGGTCTGGGTCCAGCGGAGTGGGTTTGGGTCCAGCCGAGTGGGTTTGGGTCTAGCCGAGTGGGTTTGAGTCTAGCCGAATGGGTTTGGGTCTAGCCGAGTGGGTTTGGGTCTAGCCGAGTGGGTTTGGGTCTAGCCGAGTGGGTTTGGGTGTAGCGGAGTGGGTTTGGGTCTAGCCGAGTGGGTTTGGGTCTAGCCGAGTGCGTTTGGGTCTAGCCTAGTGGGTTTCGGTCTAGCCGTGTGGGTTTGGGTCTAGCGGAGTGGGTTTGGTTCTATCGGAGTGGGTTTGCGTCTAGCGGAGTGGGTTTGGGTCTAGCGGAGTGGGTTTGGGTCTAGTCGAATGGGTTTGGGTCTAGCCGAGTGGGTTTGGGTCTAGCCGAGTGGGTATGGGTCTAGCCGAGTGGGTTTGGGTCTAGCCGAGTGGGTTTGGGTCTAGCCGAGTGGGTTTGGGTCTAGCTGAGTGGGTTTGGGTCTAGCCGAGTGGGTTTGGGTCTAGCCGAGTGCGTTTGGGTCTAGCCTAGTGGGTTTCGGTCTAGCCGAGTGGGTTTGGGTCTAGTGGAGTGGGTTTGGGTCTAGCGGAGTGGGTTTGCGTCGAGCCGAGTGGGTTTGGGTCTAGCGGAGTGTGTTTGGGTCTAGCAGAATGGGTTTGGGTCTTGCCGAGTGGGTTTGGGTGTAGCGGAGTGGATTTGGGTCTAGCGGAGTGGGTTTGGGTCTAGCTGAGTGGGTTTGGGTCTATCCGAGTGGGTTTGGGTCTAGCCGAGTGGGTTTGGATCTAGCCGAGTAGGTTTGGGTCTAGCCGAGTGGGTTTGGGTCTAGCCGAGTGGGTTTGGGTCTTGCCGAGTGGGTTTGGGACTAGCCTAGTGGGTTTTTGTCTAGCCGAGTGGGTTTGGGTCTAGCCGAATGGGTTTGGGTCTAGCCGAGTGGGTTTGGGTCTAGCGGAGTGGGTTTGGGTCTAGCCGAGTGGGTTTGGGTCAAGCGGAGTGGGTTTGGGTCTAGCCGAGTGGGTTTGGGTCTAGCTGAGTGGGTTTGGGTCTAGCCGAATGGGTTTGGGTCCAGCCGAGTGCGTTTGGGTGTAGCCTAGTGGGTTTCGGTCTAGCCGTGTGGGTTTGGGTCTAGCGGAGTGGGTTTGGGTCTAGCGGAGTGGGTTTGCATCTAGCGGAGTGGGTTTGAGTCTAGCGGAGTGTGTTTGGGTCTAGCCGAATGGGTTTGGGTCTAGCCGAGTGGGTTTGGATGTAGCGGAGTGGATTTGGGTCTAGCGGAGTGGGTTTGGGTCTAGCCGAGTGGGTTTGCGTCTAGCTGAGTGGGTTTGGGTCTAGCCGAGTCGGTTTGGGTCTAGCCGAGTGGGTTTGGGACTAGCCTAGTGGGTTTGGGTCTAGCCGAGTGGGTTTGGGTCTAGCCGAATGGGTTTGGGTCTAGCCGAGTGGGTTTGGGTCTAGCCGAGTGGGTTTGGGTCTAGCCGAGTGGGTTTGGGTGTAGAGGAGTGGGTTTGGGTCTAGCCGAGTGGGTTTGGGTCTAGCCGAGTGCATTTGGGTCTAGCCTAGTGGGTTTCGGTCTAGCCGTGTGGGTTTGGGTCTAGCGGAGTGCGTTTGGTTCTATCGGAGTGGGTTTGCGTCTAGCGGAGTGGGTTTGGGTCTAGCGGAGTGTGTTTGGGTCTAGCCGAATGGGTTAGGCTCTAGCCGAGTGGGTTTGGGTGTAGCGGATTGGATTTGAGTCTAGCGGAGTGGGTTTGGGTCTAGCCGAGTGGGTTTGGGTCTAGCCGAGTGGGTTTGGGTCCAGCGGAGTGGGTTTTGGTCTAGCCGAGTGGGTTTGGGTCTAGCGGAGTGGGGTTGGTAGTAGCCGACTAGGTTTTGGTCTAGCCGAGTGTGTTTGGGTCTAGCCGAGTGGGTTTGGGTGTAGCCGTGTGGGTTTGGGTCTAGCCGAGGGGGTTTGGGTCTATCCGAGTGGGTTTGGGCCTAGCCGAGTGGGTTTGGGTCCAGCCGAGTGGGTTTGGGTCTAGCCGAGGTGGTTTGGGTCTAGCCGAGTGGGTTTGGGTCTAGCCGAGTGGGTTTGGGTCTAGCCGAGTGGGTTTGGGTCTAGTGGAGTGGGTTTGGGTCTAGCGGAGTGGGTTTGCGTCGAGCCGAGTGGGTTTGGGTCTAGCGGAGTGTGTTTGGGTCTAGCAGAATGGGTTTGGGTCTTGCCGAGTGGGTTTGGGTGTAGCGGAGTGGATTTGGGTCTAGCGGAGTGGGTTTGGGTCTAGCTGAGTGGGTTTGGGTCTATCCGAGTGGGTTTGGGTCTAGCCGAGTGGGTTTGGATCTAGCCGAGTAGGTTTGGGTCTAGCCGAGTGGGTTTGGGTCTAGCCGAGTGGGTTTGGGTCTTGCCGAGTGGGTTTGGGACTAGCCTAGTGGGTTTTTGTCTAGCCGAGTGGGTTTGGGTCTAGCCGAATGGGTTTGGGTCTAGCCGAGTGGGTTTGGGTCTAGCGGAGTGGGTTTGGGTCTAGCCGAGTGGGTTTGGGTCAAGCGGAGTGGGTTTGGGTCTAGCCGAGTGGGTTTGGGTCTAGCTGAGTGGGTTTGGGTCTAGCCGAATGGGTTTGGGTCCAGCCGAGTGCGTTTGGGTGTAGCCTAGTGGGTTTCGGTCTAGCCGTGTGGGTTTGGGTCTAGCGGAGTGGGTTTGGGTCTAGCGGAGTGGGTTTGCATCTAGCGGAGTGGGTTTGAGTCTAGCGGAGTGTGTTTGGGTCTAGCCGAATGGGTTTGGGTCTAGCCGAGTGGGTTTGGATGTAGCGGAGTGGATTTGGGTCTAGCGGAGTGGGTTTGGGTCTAGCCGAGTGGGTTTGCGTCTAGCTGAGTGGGTTTGGGTCTAGCCGAGTCGGTTTGGGTCTAGCCGAGTGGGTTTGGGACTAGCCTAGTGGGTTTGGGTCTAGCCGAGTGGGTTTGGGTCTAGCCGAATGAGTTTGGGTCTAGCCGAGTGGGTTTGGGTCTAGCCGAGTGGGTTTGGGTCTAGCCGAGTGGGTTTGGGTGTAGAGGAGTGGGTTTGGGTCTAGCCGAGTGGGTTTGGGTCTAGCTGAGTGCATTTGGGTCTAGCCTAGTGGGTTTCGGTCTAGCCCTGTGGGTTTGGGTCTAGCGGAGTGGGTTTGGTTCTATCGGAGTGGGTTTGCGTCTAGCGGAGTGGGTTTGGGTCTAGCGGAGTGTGTTTGGGTCTAGCCGAATGGGTTATGCTCTAGCCGAGTGGGTTTGGGTGTAGCGGATTGGATTTGGGTCTAGCGGAGTGGGTTTGGGTCTAGCCGAGTGGGTTTGGGTCTAGCCGAGTGGGTTTGGGTCCAGCGGAGTGGGTTTTGGTCTAGCCGAGTGGGTTTGGGTCTAGCGGAGTGGGGTTGGTAGTAGCCGACTAGGTTTTGGTCTAGCCGAGTGTGTTTGGGTCTAGCCGAGTGGGTTTGGGTGTAGCCGTGTGGGTTTGGGTCTAGCCGAGGGGGTTTGGGTCTATCCGAGTGGGTTTGGGCCTAGCCGAGTGGGTTTGGGTCCAGCCGAGTGGGTTTGGGTCTAGCCGAGTTGGTTTGGGTCTAGCCGAGTGGGTTCGGGTCTAGCCGAGTGGGTTTGGGTCTAGCCGAGTGGGTTTGGGTCTAGCGGAGTGGGTTTGGGTCTAGCCGAGTGGGTTTGGGTCTAGCGGAGTGGGTTTGGGTCTAGCCGAGTGGGTTTGGGTCTAGCCGAGTGGGTTTGGGTCTAGCCGAGTGGGTTTGGGTCTAGCGGAGTGGGTTTGGGTCTAGCCGAGTGGGTTTGGGTCTAGCCGAGTGGGTTTGGGTCTAGCCGAATGGGTTTCGGTCTAGCCGAGTGGGTTTGGGTCTAGCCGAGTGGGTTTGGGTCTAGCCGAGTGGGTTTGGGTGTAACGGAGTGGGTGTGGGTCTAGCCGAGTGGGTTTGGGTCTAGCCGAGAGCGTTTGGGTCTAGCCTAGTGGGTTTCGGTCAAGCCGTGTGGGTTTGGGTCTAGCGGAGTGGGTTTGGTTCTATCGGAGTGGGTTTGCGTCTAGCGGAGTGGGTTTGGGTCTAGCGGAGTGGGTTTGGGTCTAGTCGAATGGGTTTGGGTCTAGCCGAGTGGGTTTATGTCTAGCCGAGTGGGTTTGGGTCTAGCCGAATGGGTTTTGGTCTAGCCGAGTGGGTTTGGGTCTAGCCGAGTGGGTTTGGGTCTAGCCGAGTGGGTTTGGGTGTAGCGGAGTGGGTTTGGGTCTAGCCGAGTGGGTTTGGGTCTAGCCGAGAGCGTTTGGGTCTAGCCTAGTGGGTTTCGGTCAAGCCGTGTGGGTTTGGGTCTAGCGGAGTGGGTTTGGTTCTATCGGAGTGGGTTTGCGTCTAGCGGAGTGGGTTTGGGTCTAGCGGAGTGGGTTTGGGTCTAGTCGAATGGGTTTGGGTCTAGCCGAGTGGGTTTGGGTCTAGCCGAGTGGGTTTGGGTCTAGCCGAGTGGGTTTGGGTCTAGCCGAGTGGGTTTGGGTCTAGCCGAGTGGGTTTGGGTCTAGCTGAGTGGGTTTGGGTCTAGCCGAGTGCGTTTGGGTCTAGCCTAGTGTGTTTCGGTCTAGCCGAGTGGGTTTGGGTCCAGTGGAGTGTGTTTGGGTCTAGCGGAGTGGGTTTGCGTCGAGCCGAGTGGGTTTGGGTCTAGCGGAGTGTGTTTGGGTCTAGCAGAATGGGTTTGGGTCTTGCCGAGTGGGTTTGGGTGTAGCGGAGTGGATTTGGGTCTAGCGGAGTGGGTTTGGGTCTAGCTGAGTGGGTTTGGGTCTATCCGAGTGGGTTTGGGTCTAGCCGAGTGGGTTTGGATCTAGCCGAGTAGGTTTGGGTCTAGCCGAGTGGGTTTGGGTCTAGCCGAGTGGGTTTGGGTCTTGCCGAGTGGGTTTGGGACTAGCCTAGTGGGTTTTTGTCTAGGTGAGTGGGTTTGGGTCTAGCCGAATGGGTTTGGGTCTAGCCGAGTGGGTTTGGGTCTAGCGGAGTGGGTTTGGGTCTAGCCGAGTGGGTTTGGGTCAAGCGGAGTGGGTTTGGGTCTAGCCGAGTGGGTTTGGGTCTAGCTGAGTGGGTTTGGGTCTAGCCGAATGGGTTTGGGTCCAGCCGAGTGCGTTTGGGTGTAGCCTAGTGGGTTTCGGTCTAGCCGTGTGGGTTTGGGTCTAGCGGAGTGGGTTTGGGTCTAGCGGAGTGGGTTTGCATCTAGCGGAGTGGGTTTGAGTCTAGCGGAGTGTGTTTGGGTCTAGCCGAATGGGTTTGGGTCTAGCCGAGTGGGTTTGGATGTAGCGGAGTGGATTTGGGTCTAGCGGAGTGGGTTTGGGTCTAGCCGAGTGGGTTTGCGTCTAGCTGAGTGGGTTTGGGTCTAGCCGAGTCGGTTTGGGTCTAGCCGAGTGGGTTTGGGACTAGCCTAGTGGGTTTGGGTCTAGCCGAGTGGGTTTGGGTCTAGCCGAATGAGTTTGGGTCTAGCCGAGTGGGTTTGGGTCTAGCCGAGTGGGTTTGGGTCTAGCCGAGTGGGTTTGGGTGTAGAGGAGTGGGTTTGGGTCTAGCCGAGTGGGTTTGGGTCTAGCTGAGTGCATTTGGGTCTAGCCTAGTGGGTTTCGGTCTAGCCCTGTGGGTTTGGGTCTAGCGGAGTGGGTTTGGTTCTATCGGAGTGGGTTTGCGTCTAGCGGAGTGGGTTTGGGTCTAGCGGAGTGTGTTTGGGTCTAGCCGAATGGGTTATGCTCTAGCCGAGTGGGTTTGGGTGTAGCGGATTGGATTTGGGTCTAGCGGAGTGGGTTTGGGTCTAGCCGAGTGGGTTTGGGTCTAGCCGAGTGTGTTTGGGTCTAGCCGAGTGGGTTTGGGTGTAGCCGTGTGGGTTTGGGTCTAGCCGAGGGGGTTTGGGTCTATCCGAGTGGGTTTGGGCCTAGCCGAGTGGGTTTGGGTCCAGCCGAGTGGGTTTGGGTCTAGCCGAGTTGGTTTGGGTCTAGCCGAGTGGGTTCGGGTCTAGCCGAGTGGGTTTGGGTCTAGCCGAGTGGGTTTGGGTCTAGCGGAGTGGGTTTGGGTCGAGCCGAGTGGGTTTGGGTCCAGCCGAGTGGGTTTGGGTCTAGCCGAGTGGGTTTGGGTCTAGCGGAGTGGGTTTGGGTCTAGCCGAGTGGGTTTGGGTCTAGCCGAGTGGGTTTGGGTCTAGCCGAGTGGGTTTGGGTCTAGCGGAGTGGGTTTGGGTCTAGCCGAGTGGGTTTGGGTCTAGCCGAGTGGGTTTGGGTCTAGCCGAATGGGTTTCGGTCTAGCCGAGTGGGTTTGGGTCTAGCCGAGTGGGTTTGGGTCTAGCCGAGTGGGTTTGGGTGTAACGGAGTGGGTTTGGGTCTAGCCGAGTGGGTTTGGGTCTAGCCGAGAGCGTTTGGGTCTAGCCTAGTGGGTTTCGGTCAAGCCGTGTGGGTTTGGGTCTAGCGGAGTGGGTTTGGTTCTATCGGAGTGGGTTTGCGTCTAGCGGAGTGGGTTTGGGTCTAGCGGAGTGGGTTTGGGTCTAGTCGAATGGGTTTGGGTCTAGCCGAGTGGGTTTGGGTCTAGCCGAGTGGGTTTGGGTCTAGCCGAGTGGGTTTATGTCTAGCCGAGTGGGTTTGGGTCTAGCTGAGTGGGTTTGGGTCTAGCCGAGTGGGTTTGGGTCTAGCCGAATGGGTTTCGGTCTAGCCGAGTGGGTTTGGGTCTAGCCGAGTGGGTTTGGGTCTAGCCGAGTGGGTTTGGGTGTAGCGGAGTGGGTTTGGGTCTAGCCGAGTGGGTTTGGGTCTAGCCGAGAGCGTTTGGGTCTAGCCTAGTGGGTTTCGGTCAAGCCGTGTGGGTTTGGGTCTAGCGGAGTGGGTTTGGTTCTATCGGAGTGGGTTTGCGTCTAGCGGAGTGGGTTTGGGTCTAGCGGAGTGGGTTTGGGTCTAGTCGAATGGTTTTGGGTCTAGCCGAGTGGGTTTGGGTCTAGCCGAGTGGGTTTGGGTCTAGCCGAGTGGGTTTGGGTCTAGCCGAGTGGGTTTGGGTCTAGCCGAGTGGGTTTGGGTCTAGCTGAGTGGGTTTGGGTCTAGCCGAGTGCGTTTGGGTCTAGCCTAGTGTGTTTCGGTCTAGCCGAGTGGGTTTGGGTCCAGTGGAGTGTGTTTGGGTCTAGCGGAGTGGGTTTGCGTCGAGCCGAGTGGGTTTGGGTCTAGCGGAGTGTGTTTGGGTCTAGCAGAATGGGTTTGGGTCTTGCCGAGTGGGTTTGGGTGTAGCGGAGTGGATTTGGGTCTAGCGGAGTGGGTTTGGGTCTAGCTGAGTGGGTTTGGGTCTATCCGAGTGGGTTTGGGTCTAGCCGAGTGGGTTTGGATCTAGCCGAGTAGGTTTGGGTCTAGCCGAGTGGGTTTGGGTCTAGCCGAGTGGGTTTGGGTCTCGCCGAGTGGGTTTGGGACTAGCCTAGTGGGTTTTTGTCTAGCCGAGTGGGTTTGGGTCTAGCCGAATGGGTTTGGGTCTAGCCAAGTGGGTTTGGGTCTAGCGGAGTGGGTTTGGGTCTAGCCGAGTGGGTTTGGGTCAAGCGGAGTGGGTTTGGGTCTAGCCGAGTGGGTTTGGGTCTAGCTGAGTGGGTTTGGGTCTAGCCGAGTGGGCTTGGGTCTAGCCGAGTGGGTTTGGGTCTAGCCGAGTGGGTTTGGGTCTAGCCGAGTGGGTTTGGGTCTAGCGGAGTGGGTTTGGGTCGAGCCGAGTGGGTTTGGGTCCAGCCGAGTGGGTTTGGGTCTAGCCAAGTGGGTTTGGGTCTAGCGGAGTGGGTTTGGGTCTAGCCGAGTGGGTTTGGGTCTAGCCGAGTGGGTTTGGGTCTAGCCGAATGGGTTTGGGTCTAGCCGAGTGGGTTTGGGTCTAGCCGAGTGGCTTTGGGTCTAGCCGAGTGGGTTTGGGTGTAGCGGAGTGGGTTTGGGTCAAGCAGAATGGGTTTGGGTCTTGCCGAGTGGGTTTGGGTGTGGCGGAGTGGATTTGGGTCTAGCGGAGTGGGTTTGGGTCTAGCTGAGTGGGTTTGGGTCTATCCGAGTGGGTTTGGGTCTAGCCGAGTGGGTTTGGATCTAGCCGAGTAGGTTTCGGTCTAGCCGAGTGGGTTTGGGTCCGTCGGAGTGGGTTGGGTCTCGCCGAGTGGGTTTGGGACTAGCCTAGTGGGTTTTTGTCTAGCCGAGTGGGTTTGGGTCTAGCCGAATGGGTTTGGGTCTAGCCGAGTGGGTTTGGGTCTAGCGGAGTGGGTTTGGGTCTAGCCGAGTGGGTTTGGGTCTAGCGGAGTGGGTTTGGTCGGGCCGAGTGGGTTTGGGTTCAGCCGAGTGGGTTTGGGTCTAGCCAAGTGGTTTTGGGTCTAGCGGAGTGGGTTTGGGTCTAGCGGAGTGGGTTTGGGTCTAGCCGAGTGGGTTTGGGTCTAGCCGAATGGGTTTGGGTCTAGCCGAGTGGGTTTGGGTCTAGCCGAGTGGCTTTGGGTCTAGCCGAGTGGGTTTCGGTGTAGCGGAGTGGGTTTGGTTCTAGCCGAGTGGGTTTGGGTCTAGCCGAGTGCGTTTGGGTCTAGCCTAGTGGGTTTCGGTCTAGCCGTTTGGGTTTGGGTCTAGCGGAGTGGGTTTGGTTCTATCGGAGTGGGTTTGCGTCTAGCGGAGTGGGTTTGGGTCTAGCGGAGTGGGTTTGGGTCTAGTCGAATGGGTTTGGGTCTAGCCGAGTGGGTTTGGGTCTAGCCGAGTGGGTATGGGTCTAGCCGAGTGGGTTTGGGTCTAGCCGAGTGGGTTTGGGTCTAGCCGAGTGGGTTTGGGTCTAGCTGAGTGGGTTTGGGTCTAGCCGAGTGGGTTTGGGTCTAGCCGAGTGCGTTTGGGTCTAGCCTAGTGGGTTTGGGTCTAGCCGAGTGGGTTTGGGTCTAGTGGGGTGGGTTTCGGTCTAGCGGAGTGGGTTTGCGTCGAGCCGAGTGGGTTTGGGTCTAGCGGAGTGTGTTTGGGTCTAGCAGAATGGGTTTGGGTCTTGCCGAGTGGGTTTGGGTGTAGCGGAGTGGATTTGGGTCTAGCGGAGTGGGTTTGGGTCTAGCTGAGTGGGTTTGGGTCTACCCGAGTGGGTTTGGGTCTAGCCGAGTGGGTTTGGATCTAGCCGAGTAGGTTTCAGTCTAGCCGAGTGGGTTTGGGTCTAGCCGAGTGGGTTGGGTCTCGCCGAGTGGGTTTGGGACTAGCCTAGTGGGTTTTTGTCTAGCCGAGTGGGTTTGGGACTAGCCTAGTGGGTTTTTGTCTAGCCGAGTGGGTTTGGGTCTAGCCGAATGGGTTTGGGTCTAGCCGAGTGGGTTTGGGTCTAGCGGAGTGGGTTTGGGTCTAGCCGAGTGGGATTGGGTCAAGCGGAGTGGGTTTGGGTCTAGCCGAGTGGGTTTGGGTCTAGCTGAGTGGGTTTGGGTCTAGCCGATTGGGTTTGGGTCCAGCCGAGTGCGTTTGGGTGTAGCCTAGTGGGTTTCGGTCTAGCCGTGTGGGTTTGGGTCTAGCGGAGTGGGTTTGGGTCTAGCGGAGTGGGTTTGCATCTAGCGGAGTGGGTTTCAGTCTAGCGGAGTGTGTTTGGGTCTAGCCGAATGGGTTTGGGTCTAGCCGAGTGGGTTTGGATGTAGCGGAGTGGATTTGGATGTATCCGAGTGGGTTTGGGTCTAGCCGAGTGGGTTTGCGTCTAGCTGAGTGGGTTTGGGTCTAGCCGAGTGGGTTTGGGTCTAGCGGAGTGGGTTTGGGTCTAGCCGAGTGGGTTTGGGTCGAGCCGAGTGGGTTTGCGTCTTGCCGAGTAGGTTTGGGTCTAGCCGTGTGGGTTTGGGTCTAGCGGAGTGGGTTTGGTTCTATCGGAGTGGGTTTGCGTCTAGCGGAGTGGGTTTGGGTCTAGCGGAGTGTGTTTGGGTCTAGCCGAATGGGTTAGGGTCTAGCCGAGTGGGTTTGGGTGTAGCGGATTGGATTTGGGTCTAGCGGAGTGGGTTTGGTTCTAGCCGAGTGGGTTTGGGTCTAGGTGAGTGGGTTTGGGTCTAGCCGAGTGGGTTTGGGTCTAGCCGAGTGGGTTTGGGTCTAGCCGAGTGGGTTTGGGTCTAGCCGAGTGGGTTTGGGTCTAGCCGAGTGGATTTGGGTCTACCCGAGTGGGTTTGGGTCTAGCCGAGTGGGTTTGGGTCTAGCCGAGTGGGTTTGGGACTAGCCGAGTGGGTTTGGCTCTAGCGGAGTGGGTTTGGGTCTAGCGGAGTGGGTTTGGGTCTAGCGGAGTGGGTTTGGGCCTAGCCGAGTGGGTTTGGGTCTAGCCGAGTGGGTTTGGGGCTGGCCGAGTGGGTTTGGGTCTAGCCGAGTGGGTTTGGGTCTAGCCGAGTGGGTTTGGGTCTAGCCGAGTGGGTTTGGGTCTAGCCGAGTGGGTTTGGGCCTAGCGGAGTGGGTTTGGGTCTGGCCGAGTGGGTTTGGGTCTAGCCGAGTGGGTAATTGTCTAGTCGAGTCGGTTTGGGTCGAGCCGAGTGGGTTTGGGTCTTGCCGAGTAGGTTTGGGTCTAGCCGAGTGGGTTTGGGTCTAGCCGAGTGGGTTTTGGTCTATCCGAGTAGGTTTGGGTCCAGCCGAGTGGGTTTGGGTCTAGCCGAGTGGGTTTGTGTCTAGCGGATAGGGTTTGGGTCTCGCGGAGTGGGTTTGGGTCTAGCGGAGTGGGTTTGGGTCTAGCCGAGTGGGTTTGGGTCTAGCCGAGTGGGCTTGGGTCTAGCCGAGTGGGTTTGGGTGTAGCGGAGTGGATTTGGGTCTAGCGGAGTGGGTTTGGGTCTAGCCGAGTGGGTTTGGGTCTAGCTGAGTGGGTTTGGGTCTAACCGAGTGGGTTTGGGTCTAGCCGAGTGGGTTTGGGTCTCGCCGAGTCGGTTTGGGACAAGCCTAGTGGGTTTTTGTCTAGCCGAGTGGGTTTGGGTCTAGCCGAATGGGTTTGGGTCTAGCCGAGTGGTTTTGGGTCTAGCCGAGTGGGTTTGTGTCTAGCCGAGTGGGTTTGGGTCTAGCCGAGTGGGTTTGGGTCTAGCCGAGTGGGTTTGGGTGTAGCGGATTGGGTTTGGGTCTAGCCGAGTGGGTTTGGGTCTAGCCGAGTGCGTTTGGGTCTAGCCTAGTGGGTTTCGGTCTAGCCGTGTGGGTTTGGGTCTAGCGGAGTGGGTTTGGTTCTATCGGAGTGGGTTTGCGTCTAGCGGAGTGGGTTTGGGTCTAGCGGAGTGTGTTTGGGTCTAGCCGAATGGGTTTGGGTCTAGCCGAGTGGGTTTGGGTGTAGGGGATTGGATTTGGGTCTAGCCGAGTGGGTTTGGGTCTAGCCGAGTGGGTTTGGGTCTAGCCGAGTGGATTTGGGTCTACCCGAGTGGGTTTGGGTGTAGCCGAGTGGGTTTGGGTCTAGCCGAGTGGGTTTGGGTCTAGCCGAGTGGGTTTGGGTCTAGCCGAGTGGGTTTGGGTCTAGCGGAGTGGGTTTGGGTCTAGCCGAGTGGGTTTGGGTCTAGCGGAGTGGGTTTGGGTCTAGCGGAGTGGGTTTGGGTATAGCCGAGTGGGTTTGGGTCTAGCCGAGTGGGTTTGGGTCTAGCCGAGTGGGTTTGGGTCTAGCCGAGTGGGTTTGGGTCTAGCCGAGTGGGTTTGGGTCTAGCCGAGTGGGTTTGGGACTAGCCGAGTGGGTTTGGCTCTAGCGGAGTGGGTTTTGGGTCTAGCGGAGTGGGTTTGGGTCTAGCGGAGGGGGTTTGGGCCTAGCTGAGTGGGTTTGGGTCTAGCCGAGTGGGTTTGGGTCTAGTCGAGTGGGTTTGGGTCTAGCCGAGTGGGTTTGGGTCTAGCCGAGTGGGTTTGGGTCTAGCCGAGTGGGTTTGGGACTAGCCGAGTGGGTTTGGGCCTAGCGGAGTGGGTTTGGGTGTATCCGAGTGGGTTTGGGTCCAGCCGAGTGGGTTTGGGTCGAGCCGAGTGGGTTTGGGTCGAGCCGAGTGGGTTTGGGTCCAGCCGAGTGGGTTTGGGTCTAGCCGAGTGGGTAATCGTCTAGTCGAGTGGGTTTGGGTCGAGCCGAGTGGGTTTGCGTCTTGCCGAGTAGGTTTGGGTCTAGCCGAGTGGGTTTGGGTCTAGCCGAGTGGGTTTTCGTCTATCCGAGTGGGTTTGGTTCCAGCCGAGTGGGTTTGGGTCTAGCCGAGTGGGTTTGGCTCTAGCGGAGTGGGTTTGGGTCTAGCCGAGTGGGTTTGGGTGTAGCGGAGTGGATTTGGGTCTAGCGGAGTGGGTTTGGGTCTAGCCGAGTGGGTTTGGGTCTAGCTGAGTGGGTTTGGGTCTAACCGAGTGGGTTTGGGTCTAGCCGAGTGGGTTTGGGTCTCGCCGAGTCGGTTTGGGACAAGCCTAGTGGGTTTTTGTCTAGCCGAGTGGGTTTGGGTCTAGCCGAATGGGTTTGGGTCTAGCCGAGTGGTTTTGGGTCTAGCCGAGTGGGTTTGTGTCTAGCCGAGTGGGTTTGGGTCTAGCCGAGTGGGTTTGGGTCTAGCCGAGTGGGTTTGGGTGTAGCGGATTGGGTTTGGGTCTAGCCGAGTGGGTTTGGGTCTAGCCGAGTGCGTTTGGGTCTAGCCTAGTGGGTTTCGGTCTAGCCGTGTGGGTTTGGGTCTAGCGGAGTGGGTTTGGTTCTATCGGAGTGGGTTTGCGTCTAGCGGAGTGGGTTTGGGTCTAGCGGAGTGTGTTTGGGTCTAGCCGAATGGGTTTGGGTCTAGCCGAGTGGGTTTGGGTGTAGGGGATTGGATTTGGGTCTAGCCGAGTGGGTTTGGGTCTAGCCGAGTGGGTTTGGGTCTAGCCGAGTGGATTTGGGTCTACCCGAGTGGGTTTGGGTGTAGCCGAGTGGGTTTGGGTCTAGCCGAGTGGGTTTGGGTCTAGCCGAGTGGGTTTGGGTCTAGCCGAGTGGGTTTGGGTCTAGCGGAGTGGGTTTGGGTCTAGCCGAGTGGGTTTGGGTCTAGCGGAGTGGGTTTGGGTCTAGCGGAGTGGGTTTGGGTATAGCCGAGTGGGTTTGGGTCTAGCCGAGTGGGTTTGGGTCTAGCCGAGTGGGTTTGGGTCTAGCCGAGTGGGTTTGGGTCTAGCCGAGTGGGTTTGGGTCTAGCCGAGTGGGTTTGGGACTAGCCGAGTGGGTTTGGCTCTAGCGGAGTGGGTTTTGGGTCTAGCCGAGTGGGTTTGGGTCTAGCGGAGTGGGTTTGGGCCTAGCTGAGTGGGTTTGGGTCTAGCCGAGTGGGTTTGGGTCTAGTCGAGTGGGTTTGGGTCTAGCCGAGTGGGTTTGGGTCTAGCCGAGTGGGTTTGGGTCTAGCCGAGTGGGTTTGGGACTAGCCGAGTGGGTTTGGGCCTAGCGGAGTGGGTTTGGGTGTATCCGAGTGGGTTTGGGTCCAGCCGAGTGGGTTTGGGTCGAGCCGAGTGGGTTTGGGTCGAGCCGAGTGGGTTTGGGTCCAGCCGAGTGGGTTTGGGTCTAGCCGAGTGGGTAATCGTCTAGTCGAGTGGGTTTGGGTCGAGCCGAGTGGGTTTGCGTCTTGCCGAGTAGGTTTGGGTCTAGCCGAGTGGGTTTGGGTCTAGCCGAGTGGGTTTTCGTCTATCCGAGTGGGTTTGGTTCCAGCCGAGTGGGTTTGGGTCTAGCCGAGTGGGTTTGGCTCTAGCGGAGTGGGTTTGGGTCTAGCGGAGTGCGTTTGGGTCTAGCCGAGTGGGTTTGGGCCTAGCCGAGTGGGTTTGCGTCTAGCCGAGTGGGTTTGGGAGTAGCGGAGTGGATTTGGGTCTAGCGGAGTGGGTTTGGGTCTAGCCGAGTGGGTTTGTGTCTAGCCGAGTGGGTTTGGGTCTAGCCGAGTGGGTTTGGGTCTAGCCGAGTGGGTTTGGGTCTAGCCGAGTGGGTTTGGGTCTAGCCGAGTGGGTTTGGGTCTAGCCGAGTGGATTTGGGTCTACCCGAGTGGGTTTGGGTCTAGCCGAGTGGGTTTGGGTCTAGCGGAGTGGGTTTGGGTCTAGCCGAGTGGGTTTGGGTCTAGCGGAGTGGGTTTGGGTCTAGCGGAGTGGATTTGGGTCTAGCCAAGTGGGTTTGGGTCTAGCGGAGTGCGTTTGGGTCTAGCGGAGTGGGTTTGGGTCTAGCCGAGTGGGTTTGGGTCTAGCCGAGTGGGTTTGGGTCTAGCCGAGTGGGTTTGTGTCTAGCCGAGTGGGTTTGGGTCTAGCCGAGTGGGTTTCGGACTAGCCGAGTGGGTTTGGCTCTAGCGGAGTGGGTTTGGGTCTAGCGGAGTGGGTTTGGGCCTAGCGGAGTGGGTTTGGGCCTAGCGGAGTGGGTTTGGGTCTAGCCGAGTGGGTTTGGGTCTAGCCGAGTGGGTTTGGGTCTAGCGGAGTGGGTTTGGGTCTAGCGGAGTGGGTTTGGGTCTAGCCGAGTGGGATTGGGTCTAGCCGAGTGGGTTTGGGTCTAGCTGATTGGGTTTGGGTCTAGCCGAGTGAGTTTGGGTCTAGCCGAGTGGGTTTGGGTCTAGCCGAGTGGATTTGGGTCTACCCGAGTGGGTTTGGGTCTAGCCGATTGGGTTTGGGTCTAGCGGAGTGGGTTTGGCTCTAGCCGAGTGGGTTTGGGTCTAGCGGAGCGGGTTTGGGTCTAGCGGAGTGGGTTTGGGTCTAGCCGAGTGGGTTTGGGTCTAGCCGAGTGGGTTTGGGTCTAGCCGAGTGGGTTTGGGTCTAGCCGAGTGGGTTTGGGTGTAGACGAGTGGGTTTGGGTCTAGCCGAGTGGGTTTGGGTCTAGCCGAGTGGGTTTGGGTCTAGCCAAGTGGGTTTGGGTCTAGCCGAGTGGGTTTGGGTGTAGCGGAGTGGATTTGGCTCTAGCGGAGTGGGTTTGGGTCTAGCGGAGTGGGTTTGGGTCTAGCGGAGTGGGTTTGGGCCTAGCGGAGTGGGTTTCGGTCTAGCCGAGTGGGTTTGGGTCTAGCCGAGTGGGTTTGGGTCTAGCCGAGTGGGTTTGGGTCTAGCCGAGTGGGTTTGGGTCTAGCCGAGTGGGTTTGGGTCTAGCCGAGTGGGTTTGGGTCTAGCTGAGTGGGTTTGGGTCTAGCCGAGTGGGTTTGGGTGTAGCGGAGTGGGTTTGGGTCTAGCCGAGTGGGTTTGGGACCAGCCGAGTGGGTTTGGCTCTAGCGGAGTGGGTTTGGGTCTAGCGGAGTGGGTTTGGGTCTAGCGGAGTGGGTTTGGGCCTAGCTGAGTGGATTTGGGTCTAGCCGAGTGGGTTTGGGTCTAGCCGAGTGGGTTTGGGTCTAGCCGAGTGGGTTTTCGTCTAGCCGAGTGGGTTAGGGTCTAGCCGAGTGGGTTTGGGCCTAGCGGAGTGGGTTTGGGTGTAGCCGAGTGGGTTTGGGTCTAGCCGAGTGGGTTTGGGTCGAGCCGAGTGGGTTTCGGTCTAGCCGCGTGGGTTTGGGTCTTGCCGAGTGGGTAATCGTCTAGTCGAGTCGGTTTGGGTCCAGCCGAGTGGGTTTGGGTCTTGCCGAGTAGGTTTGGGTCTAGCCGAGTGGGTTTGGGACTAGCCAAGTGGGTTTTGGTCTAGTGGAGTGGGTTTGGGTCTCGCGGAGTGGGTTTGGGTCTAGCGGAGTGTGTTTGGGTCGAGCCGATTGGGTTTGGGTCTAGCCAAGTGGGTTTGGGTCTATCCGAGTGGGTTTGGGTCCAGCCGAGTGGGTTTGGGTCTAGTCGAGTGGGTTTGGGTCCAGCCGTGTGGGTAATCGTCTAGTCGAGTCGGTTTGGGTCGAGCCGAGTGGGTTTGTGTCTTGCCGAGTAGGCTTGGGTCTAGCCGAGTGGGTTTGGGTCTAGCCAAGTGGGTTTTGGTCTATCCGAGTGGGTTTGGGTCCAGCCGAGTGGGTTTGGGTCTAGCCGAGTGGGTTTGTGTCTAGCGGAGTGGGTTTGGGTCTCGCGGAGTGGGTTTGGGTCTAGCGGAGTGGGTTTGGGTCTAGCCGATTGGGTTTGGGTCTAGCCGAGTGGGTTTGGGTCTATCCGAGTGGGTTTGGGTCCAGCCGAGTGGGTTTGGGACTAGCGGAGTGGGTTTGGGTCTAGCCGAGTGGGTTTGGGTCTAGCGGAGTGGGTTTGGGTCTAGCCGAGTGGGTTTGGGTCTAGCCGAGTGGGTTTGGGTCTAGCCGAGTGGGTTTGGGTCTAGCCGAGTGGGTTTGGGTCTAGCCGAGTGGGTTTGGGACTAGCCGAGTGGGTTTGGCTCTAGCGGAGTGGGTTTGGGTCTAGCGGAGTGGGTTTGGGTCTAGCGGAGTGGGTTTGGGCCTAGCCGAGTGGGTTTGGGTCTAGCCGAGTGGGTTTGGGTCTAGCCGAGTGGGTTTGGGTCTAGCCGAGTGGGTTTGGGTCTAGCCGAGTGGGTTTAGGTCTAGCCGAGTGGGTTTGGGTCTGGCCGAGTGGGTTTGGGACTAGCCGAGTGGGTTTGGCTCTAGCGGAGTGGGTTTGGGTCTAGCGGAGTGGGTTTGAGTCTAGCGGAGTGGGTTTGGACCTAGCTGAGTGGGTTTGGGTCTAGCCGAGTGGGTTTGGGTCTAGCCGAGTGGGTTTGGGCCTGGCGGAGTGGGTTTGGGTGTATCCGAGTGGGTTTGGGTCTAGCCGAGTGGGTTTGGGTCTAGCCGAGTGGGTTTGGGTCTAGCCGAGTGGATTTGGGTCTACCTGAGTGGGTTTGGGTCTAGCCGAGTGGGTTTGGGTCTAGCGGAGTGGGTTTGGGTCTAGCCGAGTGGGTTTGGGTCTAGCGGAGTGGGTTTGGGTCTGGCGGAGTGGATTTGGGTCTAGCCAAGTGGGTTTGGGTCTAGCGGAGTGGGTTTGGGTCTAGCCGAGTGGGTTTGGGTCTAGCCGAGTGGGTTTGGGTCTAGCCGAGTGGGTTTGGGTCTAGCCGAGTGGGTTTGGGTCTAGCCGAGTGGGTTTGGGTCTAGCCGAGTGGGTTTGGGTCTAGCCGAGTGGGTTTGGGTGTAGCGGAGTGGGTTTGGGTCTAGCCGAGTGGGTTTGGGACCAGCCGAGTGGGTTTGGCTCTAGCGGAGTGGGTTTGGGTCTAGCGGAGTGGGTTTGGGTCTAGCGGAGTGGGTTTGGGCCTAGCTGAGTGGATTTGGGTCTAGCCGAGTGGGTTTGGGTCTAGCCGAGTGGGTTTGGGTCTAGCCGAGTGGGTTTTCGTCTAGCCGAGTGGGTTAGGGTCTAGCCGAGTGGGTTTGGGCCTAGCGGAGTGGGTTTGGGTGTAGCCGAGTGGGTTTGGGTCTAGCCGAGTGGGTTTGGGTCGAGCCGAGTGGGTTTCGGTCTAGCCGCGTGGGTTTGGGTCTTGCCGAGTGGGTAATCGTCTAGTCGAGTCGGTTTGGGTCCAGCCGAGTGGGTTTGGGTCTTGCCGAGTAGGTTTGGGTCTAGCCGAGTGGGTTTGGGACTAGCCAAGTGGGTTTTGGTCTAGTGGAGTGGGTTTGGGTCTCGCGGAGTGGGTTTGGGTCTAGCGGAGTGGGTTTGGGTCGAGCCGATTGGGTTTGGGTCTAGCCAAGTGGGTTTGGGTCTATCCGAGTGGGTTTGGGTCCAGCCGAGTGGGTTTGGGTCTAGTCGAGTGGGTTTGGGTCCAGCCGTGTGGGTAATCGTCTAGTCGAGTCGGTTTGGGTCGAGCCGAGTGGGTTTGTGTCTTGCCGAGTAGGCTTGGGTCTAGCCGAGTGGGTTTGGGTCTAGCCAAGTGGGTTTTGGTCTATCCGAGTGGGTTTGGGTCCAGCCGAGTGGGTTTGGGTCTAGCCGAGTGGGTTTGTGTCTAGCGGAGTGGGTTTGGGTCTCGCGGAGTGGGTTTGGGTCTAGCGGAGTGGGTTTGGGTCTAGCCGATTGGGTTTGGGTCTAGCCGAGTGGGTTTGGGTCTATCCGAGTGGGTTTGGGTCCAGCCGAGTGGGTTTGGGACTAGCGGAGTGGGTTTGGGTCTAGCGGAGTGGGTTTGCGTCTAGCGGAGTGGGTTTGGGTCTAGCCGAGTGGGTTTGGGTCTAGCCGAGTGGGTTTGGGTCTAGCCGAGTGGGTTTGGGTCTAGCCGAGTGGGTTTGGGTCTAGCCGAGTGGGTTTGGGACTAGCCGAGTGGGTTTGGCTCTAGCGGAGTGGGTTTGGGTCTAGCGGAGTGGGTTTGGGCCTAGCGCAGTGGGTTTGGGCCTAGCCGAGTGGGTTTGGGTCTAGCCGAGTGGGTTTGGGTCTAGCCGAGTGGGTTTGGGTCTAGCCGAGTGGGTTTGGGTCTAGCCGAGTGGGTTTGGGTCTAGCCGAGTGGGTTTGGGTCTGGCCGAGTGGGTTTGGGACTAGCCGAGTGGGTTTGGCTCTAGCGGAGTGGGTTTGGGTCTAGCGGAGTGGGTTTGGGTCTAGCGGAGTGGGTTTGGACCTAGCTGAGTGGGTTTGGGTCTAGCCGAGTGGGTTTGGGTCTAGCCGAGTGGGTTTGGGCCTGGCGGAGTGGGTTTGGGTGTATCCGAGTGGGTTTGGGTCTAGCCGAGTGGGTTTGGGTCTAGCCGAGTGGGTTTGGGTCTAGCCGAGTGGATTTGGGTCTACCTGAGTGGGTTTGGGTCTAGCCGAGTGGGTTTGGGTCTAGCGGAGTGGGTTTGGGTCTAGCCGAGTGGGTTTGGGTCTAGCGGAGTGGGTTTGGGTCTGGCGGAGTGGATTTGGGTCTAGCCAAGTGGGTTTGGGTCTAGCCGAGTGGGTTTGGGTCTAGCGGAGTGGGTTTGGGTCTAGCCGAGTGGGTTTGGGTCTAGCCGAGTGGGTTTGGGTCTAGCCGAGTGGGTTTGGGTCTAGCCGAGTGGGTTTGGGTCTAGCCGAGTGGGTTTGTGACTAGCCGAGTGGGTTTGGCTCTAGCGGAGTGGGTTTGGGTCTAGCGGAGTGGGTTTGGGTCTAGCGGAGTGGGTTTGGGCCTAGCGGAGTGGGTTTGGGTCTAGCCGAGTGGGTTTGGGTCTAGCGGAGTGGGTTTGGGTCTAGCCGAGTGGGTTTGGGTCTAGCCGAGTGGGTTTGCGTCTAGCCGAGTGGGTTTGGGTCTAGCCGAGTGGGTTTGGGTGTAGCCGAGTGGGTTTGGGACTAGCCGAGTGGGTTTGGCTCTAGCGGAGTGGGTTTGGGTCTAGCGGAGTGGGTTTGGGTCTAGCAGAGTGGGTTTGGGCCTAGCTGAGTGGGTTTGGGTCTAGCCGAGTGGGTTTGGGTCTAGCCGAGTGGGTTTGGGTCTAGCCGAGTGGGTTTGGGTCTAGCCGAGTGGGTTTGGGTCTAGCCGAGTGGGTTTGGGTCTAGCCGAGTGGGTTTGGGACTAGCCGAGTGGGTTTGGCTCTAGCGGAGTGGGTTTGGGTCTAGCGGAGTGGGTTTGGGTCTAGCCGAGTGGGTTTGGGTCGAGCCGAGTGGGTTTGGGTCTAGCCGAGTGGGTTTGGGTCTAGCCGAGTGGGTAATCGTCTAGTCGAGTCGGTTTGAGTCGAGCCGAGTGGGTTTGGGTCTTGCCGAGTAGGTTTGGGTCTAGCCGAGTGGGTTTGTGTCTAGCCGAGTGGGTTTTGGTCTATCCGAGTGGGTTTGGGTCCAGTCGAGTGGGTTTGGGTCTAGCCGAGTGGGTTTGTGTCTAGCGGAGTGGGTTTGGGTCTCGCGGAGTGGGTTTGGGTCTAGCCGAGTGGGTTTGGGTCTAGCCGAGTGGGTAATCGTCTAGTCGAGTCGGTTTGGGTCGAGCCGAGTGGGTTTGGGTCTTGCCGAGTGGGTTTGGGTCTAGCCGAGTGGGTTTGGGTCTAGCCGAGTGGGTTTGGGTCTAGCCGAGTGGGTTTGGGTCTAGCCGAGTGGGTTTGGGTCTAGCCGAGTGGGTTTGGGTCTAGCCGAGTGGGTTTGGGTCTAGCCGAGTGGGTTTGGGTCTAGCCGAGTGGGTTTGGGTCTAGCCGAGTGGGTTTGGGTCTAGCCGAGTGGGTTTGGGTCTAGCCGAGTGGGTTTGGGTCTAGCCGAGTGGGTTTGGGTCTAGCCGAGTGGGTTTGGGACTAGCCGAGTGGGTTTGGCTCTAGCGGAGTGGGTTTGGGTCTAGCGGAGTGGGTTTGGGTCTAGCGGAGTGGGTTTGGGCCTAGCCGAGTGGGTTTGGGTCTAGCTCAGTGGGTTTGGGTCTAGCCGAGTGGGTTTGGGTCTAGCCGAGTGGGTTTGGGTCTAGCCGAGTGGGTTTGGGACTAGCCGAGTGGGTTTGGCTCTAGCGGAGTGGGTTTGGGTCTAGCGGAGTGGGTTTGGGTCTAGCCGAGTGGGTTTGGGCCTAGCCGAGTGGGTTTGGGTCTAGCTCAGTGGGTTTGGGTCTAGCCGAGTGGGTTTGGGTCTAGCCGAGTGGGTTTGGGTCTAGCCGAGTGGGTTTGGGACTAGCCGAGTGGGTTTGGCTCTAGCGGAGTGGGTTTGGGTCTAGCGGAATGGGTTTCGGTCTAGCGGAGTGGGTTTGGGCCTAGCTGAGTGGGTTTGGGTCTAGCCGAGTGGGTTTGGGTCTGGCCGAGTGGGTTTGGGTCTAGCCGAGTGGGTTTGGGTCTAGCCGAGTGGGTTTGGGCCTAGCGGAGTGGGTTTGGGTGTAGCCGAGTGGGTTTGGGTCTAGCCGAGTGGGTTTGGGTCGAGCCGAGTGGGTTTGGGTCTGGCCGAGTGGGTTTGGGTCTAGCCGAGTGGGTAATCGTCTAGTCGAGTCGGTTTGAGTCGAGCCGAGTGGGTTTGGGTCTTGCCGAGTAGGTTTGGGTCTAGCCGAGTGGGTTTGGGTCTAGCCGAGTGGGTTTTGGTCTATCCGAGTGGGTTTGGGTCCAGTCGAGTGGGTTTGGGTCTAGCCGAGTGGGTTTGTGTCTAGCGGAGTGGGTTTGGGTCTCGCGGAGTGGGTTTGGGTCTAGCGGAGTGGGTTTGGGTCTAGCCGAGTGGGTTTGGGTCTAGCCGAGTGGGTTTGGGTCTAGCCGAGTGGGTTTGGGTGTAGCGGAGTGGATTTGGGTCTGGCGGAGTGGGTTTGGGTCTAGCCGAGTGGGTTTGGGTCTAGCCGAGTGGGTTTGGGTCTAGCCGAGTGGGTTTGGGTCTAGCCGAGTGGGTTTGGGTCTAGCCGAGTGGGTTTGGGTCTAGCCGAGTGGGTTTGGGTCTAGCCGAGTGGATTTGGGTCTACCCGAGTGGGTTTGGGTCTAGCCGAGTGGGTTTGGGTCTAGCCGAGTGGGTAATCGTCTAGTCGAGTCGGTTTGGGTCGAGCCGAGTGGGTTTGGGTCTTGCCGAGTGGGTTTGGGTCTAGCCGAGTGGGTTTGGGTCTAGCCGAGTGGGTTTGGGTCTAGCCGAGTGGGTTTGGGTCTAGCCGAGTGGGTTTGGGTCTAGCCGAGTGGGTTTGGGTCTAGCCGAGTGGGTTTGGGTCTAGCCGAGTGGGTTTGGGTCTAGCCGAGTGGGTTTGGGTCTAGCCGAGTGGGTTTGGGTCTAGCCGAGTGGGTTTGGGACTAGCCGAGTGGGTTTGGCTCTAGCGGAGTGGGTTTGGGTCTAGCGGAGTGGGTTTGGGGCTAGCGGAGTGGGTTTGGGCCTAGCGGAGTGGGTTTGGGTCTAGCCGAGTGGGTTTGGGTCTAGCCGAGTGGGTTTGGGTCTAGCCGAGTGGGTTTGGGTCTAGCCGAGTGGGTTTGGGTCTAGCCGAGTGGGTTTGGGTCTAGCCGAGTGGGTTTGGGTCTAGCCGAGTGGGTTTGGGTCTAGCCGAGTGGGTTTGGGACCAGCCGAGTGGGTTTGGCTCTAGCGGAGTGGGTTTGGGTCTAGCGGAGTGGGTTTGGGTGTAGCCGAGTGGGTTTGGGTCTAGCCGAGTGGGTTTGGGTCGAGCCGAGTGGGTTTGGGTCTAGCAGCGTGGGTTTGGGTCTTGCCGAGTGGGTAATCGTCTAGTCGAGTCGGTTTCGGTCGAGCCGAGTGGGTTTGGGTCTAGCCAAGTGTGTTTTGGTCTATCCGCGTGGGTTTGGGTCCAGCTGAGTGGGTTTGGGTCTAGCCGAGTGGGTTTGTGTCTAGTGTAGTGGGTTTGGGTCTCGCGGAGTGGGTTTGGGTCGAGCGGAGTGGGTTTGGGTCGAGCCGATTGGGTTTGGGTCTAGCCAAGTGGGTTTGGGTCTATCCAAGTGGGTTTGGGTCCAGCCGAGTGGGTTTGGGTCTAGTCGAGTGGGTTTGGGTCCAGCCGTGTGGGTAATCGTCTAGTCGAGTCGGTTTGGGTCAAGCCGAGTGGGTTTGGGTCTTGCCGAGTAGGTTTGGGTCTAGCCGAGTGGGTTTGGGTCTAGCCAAGTGGGTTTTGGTCTATCCGAGTGGGTTTGGGTCTAGCCGAGTGGGTTTGGGTCTAGCCGAGTGGGTAATCGTCTAGTCGAGTCGGTTTGGGTCGAGCCGAGTGGGTTTGGGTCTAGCGGAGTGGGTTTGGGGCTAGCGGAGTGGGTTTGGGCCTAGCGGAGTGGGTTTGGGTCTAGCCGAGTGGGTTTGGGTCTAGCCGAGTGGGTTTGGGTCTAGCCGAGTGGGTTTGGGTCTAGCCGAGTGGGTTTGGGTCTAGCCGAGTGGGTTTGGGTCTAGCCGAGTGGGTTTGGGTCTAGCCGAGTGGGTTTGGGACCAGCCGAGTGGGTTTGGCTCTAGCGGAGTGGGTTTGGGTCTAGCGGAGTGGGTTTGGGTCTAGCGGAGTGGGTTTGGGCCTAGCCGAGTGGGTTTGGGTCTAGCCGAGTGGGTTTGGGTCTAGCCGAGTGGGTTTGGGTCTAGCCGAGTGGGTTTGGGTCTAGCCGAGTGGGTTAGGGTCTAGCCGAGTGGGTTTGGGCCTAGCGGAGTGGGTTTGGGTGTAGCCGAGTGGGTTTGGGTCTAGCCGAGTGGGTTTGGGTCGAGCCGAGTGGGTTTGGGTCTAGCAGCGTTGGTTTGGGTCTTGCCGAGTGGGTAATCGTCTAGTCGAGTCGGTTTGGGTCGAGCCGAGTGGGTTTGGGTCTTGCCGAGTAGGTTTGGGTCTAGCCGAGTGGGTTTGGGTCTAGCCAAGTGTGTTTTGGTCTATCCGCGTGGGTTTGGGTCCAGCTGAGTGGGTTTGGGTCTAGCCGAGTGGGTTTGTGTCTAGTGGAGTGGGTTTGGGTCTCGCGGAGTGGGTTTGGGTCTAGCGGAGTGGGTTTGGGTCGAGCCGATTGGGTTTGGGTCTAGCCAAGTGGGTTTGGGTCTATCCGAGTGGGTTTGGGTCCAGCCGAGTGGGTTTGGGTCTAGTCGAGTGGGTTTGGGTCCAGCCGTGTGGGTAATCGTCTAGTCGAGTCGGTTTGGGTCAAGCCGAGTGGGTTTGGGTCTTGCCGAGTAGGTTTGGGTCTAGCCGAGTGGGTTTGGGTCTAGCCAAGTGGGTTTTGGTCTATCCGAGTGGGTTTGGGTCTAGCCGAGTGGGTTTGGGTCTAGCCGAGTGGGTAATCGTCTAGTCGAGTCGGTTTGGGTCGAGCCGAGTGGGTTTGGGTCTTGCCGAGTGGGTTTGGGTCTAGCCGAGTGGGTTTGGGTCAAGCCGAGTGGGTTTGGGTCTAGCCGAGTGGGTTTGGGTCTAGCCGAGTGGGTTTGGGTCTAGCCGAGTGGGTTTGGGTCTAGCCGAGTGGGTTTGGGTCTAGCCGAGTGGGTTTGGGTCTAGCCGAGTGGGTTTGGGTCTAGCCGAGTGGGTTTGGGTCTAGCCGAGTGGGTTTGGGACTAGCCGAGTGGGTTTGGCTCTAGCGGAGTGGGTTTGGGTCTAGCGGAGTGGGTTTGGGGCTAGCGGAGTGGGTTTGGGCCTAGCGGAGTGGGTTTGGGTCTAGCCGAGTGGGTTTGGTCTAGCCGAGTGGGTTTGGGTCTAGCCGAGTGGGTTTGGGTCCAGCCGAGTGGGTTTGGGTCTAGCCGAGTGGGTTTGGGTCTAGCCGAGTGGGTTTGGGTCTAGCCGAGTGGGTTTGGGTCTAGCCGAGTGGGTTTGGGTCCAGCCGAGTGGGTTTGGCTCTAGCGGAGTGGGTTTGGGTCTAGCGGAGTGGGTTTGGGTCTAGCGGAGTGGGTTTGGGCCTAGCCGAGTGGGTTTGGGTCTAGCCGAGTGGGTTTGGGTCTAGCCGAGTGGGTTTGGGTCTAGCCGAGTGGGTTTGGGCCTAGCCGAGTGGGTTAGGGTCTAGCCGAGTGGGTTTGGGCCTAGCGGAGTGGGTTTGGGTGTAGCCGAGTGGGTTTGGGTCTAGCCGAGTGGGTTTGGGTTGAGCCGAGTGGGTTTGGGTCTAGCAGCGTGGGTTTGGGTCTTGCCGAGTGGGTAATCGTCTAGTCGAGTCGGTTTGGGTCGAGCCGAGTGGGTTTGGGTCTTGCCGAGTAGGTTTGGGTCTAGCCGAGTGGGTTTGGGTCTAGCCAAGTGTGTTTTGGTCTATCCGCGTGGGTTTGGGTCCAGCTGAGTGGGTTTGGGTCTAGCCGAGTGGGTTTGTGTCTAGTGGAGTGGGTTTGGGTCTCGCGGAGTGGGTTTGGGTCTAGCGGAGTGGGTTTGGGTCGAGCCGATTGGGTTTGGGTCTAGCCAAGTGGGTTTGGGTCTATCCGAGTGGGTTTGGGTCCAGCCGAGTGGGTTTGGGTCTAGTCGAGTGGGTTTGGGTCCAGCCGTGTGGGTAATCGTCTAGTCGAGTCGGTTTGGGTCAAGCCGAGTGGGTTTGGGTCTTGCCGAGTAGGTTTGGGTCTAGCCGAGTGGGTTTGGGTCTAGCCAAGTGGGTTTTGGTCTATCCGAGTGGGTTTGGGTCCAGCCGAGTGGGTTTGGGTCTAGCCGAGTGGGTTTGTGTCTAGCGGAGTGGGTTTGGGTCTCGCGGAGTGGGTTTGGGTCTAGCGGAGTGGGTTTGGGTCTAGCCGATTGGGTTTGGGTCCAGCCGAGTGGGTTTGGGTCTATCCGAGTGGGTTTGGGTCCAGCCGAGTGGGTTTGGGACAAGCGGAGTGGGTTTGGGTCTAGCCGAGTGGGTTTGGGTCTAGCCGAGTGGGTTTGGGTGTAGCGGAGTGGATTTGGGTCTAGCGGAGTGGGTTTGGGTCTAGCCGAGTGGGTTTGTGTCGAGCTGAGTGGGTTTGGGTCTAGCCGAGTGGGTTTGGGTCTAGCCGAGTGGGATTGGGTCTAGCCGAGTGGGTTTGGGTCTACCCGAGTGGGTTTGGGTCTAGCCGAGTGGGTTTGGGTCTCGCCGAGTGGGTAATCGTCTAGTCGAGTCGGTTTGGGTCGAGCCGAGTGGGTTTGGGTCTTGCCGAGTGGGTTTGGGTCTAGCCGAGTGGGTTTGGGTCTAGCCGAGTGGGTTTGGGTCTAGCCGAGTGGGTTTGGGTCTAGCCGAGTGGGTTTGGGTCTAGCCGAGTGGGTTTGGGTCTAGCCGAGTGGGTTTGGGTCTAGCCGAGTGGGTTTGGGTCTAGCCGAGTGGGTTTGGGTCTAGCCGAGTGGGTTTGGGACTAGCCGAGTGGGTTTGGCTCTAGCGGAGTGGGTTTGGGTCTAGCGGAGTGGGTTTGGGGCTAGCGGAGTGGGTTTGGGCCTAGCGGAGTGGGTTTGGGTCTAGCCGAGTGGGTTTGGGTCTAGCCGAGTGGGTTTGGGTCTAGCCGAGTGGGTTTGGGTCTAGCCGAGTGGGTTTGGGTCTAGCCGAGTGGGTTTGGGTCTAGCCGAGTGGGTTTGGGTCTAGCCGAGTGGGTTTGGGACTAGCCGAGTGGGTTTGGGACCAGCCGAGTGGGTTTGGCTCTAGCGGAGTGGGTTTGGGTCTAGCGGAGTGGGTTTGGGTCTAGCGGAGTGGGTTTGGGCCTAGCCGAGTGGGTTTGGGCCTAGCGGAGTGGGTTTGGGTGTAGCCGAGTGGGTTTGGGTCTAGCCGAGTGGGTTTGGGTCGAGCCGAGTGGGTTTGGGTCTAGCCGCGTGGGTTTGGGTCTTGCCGAGTGGGTAATCGTCTAGTCGAGTCGGTTTGGGTTGAGCCGAGTGGGTTTGGGTCTTGCCGAGTAGGTTTGGGTCTAGCCGAGTGGGTTTGGGTCTAGCCAAGTGTGTTTTGGTCTATCCGCGTGGGTTTGGGTCCAGCTGAGTGGGTTTGGGTCTAGCCGAGTGGGTTTGTGTCTAGTGGAGTGGGTTTGGGTCTCACGGAGTGGGTTTGGGTCTAGCGGAGTGGGTTTGGGTCGAGCCGATTGGGTTTGGGTCTAGCCAAGTGGGTTTGGGTCTATCCGAGTGGGTTTGGGTCCAGCCGAGCGGGTTTGGGTCTAGTCGAGTGGGTTTGGGTCCAGCCGTGTGGGTCATCGTCTAGTCGAGTCGGTTTGGGTCAAGCCGAGTGGGTTTGGGTCTTGCCGAGTAGGTTTGGGTCTAGCCGAGTGGGTTTGGGTCTAGCCGAGTGGGTTTGGGTCTAGCCAAGTGGGTTTTGGTCTATCCGAGTGGGTTTGGGTCCAGCCGAGTGGGATTGAGTCTAGCCGAGTGGGTTTGTGTCTAGCGGAGTGGGTTTGGGTCTCGCGGAGTGGGTTTGGGTCTAGCGGAGTGGGTTTGGGTCTAGCCGATTGGGTTTGGGTCTAGCCGAGTGGGTTTGGGTGTATCCGAGTGGGTTTGGGTCCAGCCGAGTGGGTTTGGGACTAGCGGAGTGGGTTTGGGTCTAGCCGAGTGGGTTTGGGTCTAGCGGAGTGGATTTGGGTCTAGCGGAGTGGGTTTGGGTCTAGCCGAGTGGGTTTGTGTCTAGCTGAGTGGGTTTGGGTCTAGCCGAGTGGGTTTGGGTCTAGCCGAGTGGGTTTGGGTCTAGCCGAGTGGGTTTGGGTCTAGCCGAGTGGGTTTGGGTCTAGCCGAGTGGGTTTGGGTCTAGCCGAGTGGCTTTGGGTCTACCCCAGTGGCTTTGGGTCTAGCCGAGTGGGTTTGGGTCTAGCCGAGTGGGTTTGGGTCTAGCCGAGTGGGTTTGGGTCTAGCGGAGTGGGTTTGGGTCTAGCGGAGTGGGTTTGGGTCTAGCCGAGTGGGTTTGGGTCTAGCCGAGTGGGTTTGGGTCTAGCGGAGTGGGTTTGGGTCTAGCCGAGTGGGTTTGGGTCTAGCCGAGTGGGTTTGGGTCTAGCCGAGTGGGTTTGGGTCAAGCCGAGTGGGTTTGGGTTTAGCCGAGTGGGTTTGGGTCTAGCTGAGTGGGTTTGGGTCTAGCCGAGTGGGTTTGGGACTAGCCGAGTGGGTTTGGCTCTAGCGGAGTGGGTTTGCGTCTAGCGGAGTGGGTTTGGGCCTAGCGGAGTGGGTTTGGGCCTAGCGGAGTGGGTTTGGGTCTAGCCGAGTGGGTTTGGGTCTAGCCGAGTGGGTTTGGGTCTAGCAGAGTGGGTTTGGGTCTAGCCGAGTGGGTTTGGGTCTAGCCGAGTGGGTTTGGGTCTAGCCGAGTGGGTTTGGGTCTAGCCGAGTGGGTTTGGGTCTAGCCGAGTGGGTTTGGGTCTAGCGGAGTGGGTTTGGGCCTAGCCGAGTGGGTTTGGGTCTAGCCGAGTGGGTTTGGGTCTAGCCGAGTGGGTTTGGGTCTAGCCGAGTGGGTTTGGGTCTAGCCGAGTGGGTTTGGGTCTAGCCGAGTGGGTTTGGGCCTAGCGGAGTGGGTTTGGGTGTAGCCGAGTGGGTTTGGGTCTAGCCGAGTTGGTTTGGGTCGAGCCGAGTGGGTTTGGGTCTCGGCGAGTGGGTTTGGGTCTAGCCGAGTGGGTAATCATCTAGTCGAGTCGGTTTGGGTCGAGCCGAGTGGGTTTGGGTCATGCCGAGTAGGTTTGGGTCTAGCCGAGTGGGTTTGGGTCTAGCCGAGTGGGTTTTGGTCTATCCGAGTGGGTTTGGGTCCAGCCGAGTGGGTTTGGGTCCAGCCGAGTGGGTATGTGTCTAGCGGAGTGGGTTTGGGTCTAGCCGAGTGGGTTTGGCTCTAGCGGAGTGGGTTTGGGTCTAGCCGAGTGGGTTTGGGTCTAGCCGAGTGGGTTTGGGTCTAGCCGAGTGGGTTTGGGTGTAGCGGAGTGGATTTGGGTCTAGCGGAGTGGGTTTGGGTCTAGCCGAGTGGGTTTGGGTCTAGCGGAGTGGGTTTGGGTCTAGCGGAGTGGGTTTGGGTCTAGCCGAGTGGGTTTGGGTCTAGCCGAGTGGGTTTGGGTCTAGCCGAGTGGGTTTGGGTCTAGCCGAGTGGGTTTGGGTCTAGCCGAGTGGGTTTGGGTCTAGCCGAGTGGGTTTGGGTCTAGCCGAGTGGGTTTGGGTCTAGCCGAGTGGGTTTGGGTCTAGCCGAGTGGGTTTGGGACTAGCCGAGTGGGTTTGGCTCTAGCGGAGTGGGTTTGGGTCTAGCGGAGTGGGTTTGGGTCTAGCGGAGTGGGTTTGGGCCTAGCGGAGTGGGTTTGGGTCTAGCCGAGTGGGTTTGGGTCTAGCCGAGTGGGTTTGGGTCTAGCCGAGTGGGTTTGGGTCTAGCCGAGTGGGTTTGGGTCTAGCCGAGTGGGTTTGGGTCTAGCCCAGTGGGTTTGGGTCTAGCCGAGTGGGTTTGGGTCTAGCCGAGTGGGTTTGGGTCTAGCCGAGTGGGTTTGGGACTAGCCGAGTGGGTTTGGCTCTAGCGGAGTGGGTTTGGGTCTAGCGGAGTGGGTTTGGGTCTAGCGGAGTGGGTTTGGGCCTAGCGGAGTGGGTTTGTGTCTAGCGGAGTGGGTTTGGGTCTCGCGGAGTGGCTTTGGGTCTAGCGGAGTGGGTTTGCGTCTAGCCGATTGGGTTTGGGTCTAGCCAAGTGGGTTTGGGTCTATCCGAGTGGGTTTGGGTCCAGCCGAGTGGGTTTGGGTCTGGTCGAGTGGGTTTGGGTCCAGCCGTGTGGGTAAACGTCTAGTCGAGTCGGTTTGGGTCGAGCCGAGTGGGTTTGGGTCTTGCCGAGTAGGTTTGGGTCTAGACGAGTGGGTTTGGGTCTAGCCAAGTGGGTTTTGGTCTATCCGAGTGGGTTTGGGTCCAGCCGAGTGGGTTTGGGTCTATCCGAGTGGGTTTGGGTCCAGCCGAGTGGGTTTGGGTCTAGCCGAGTGTGTTTGTGTCTGGCGGAGTGGGTTTGGGTCTCGCGGAGTGGGTTTGGGTCTAGCGGAGTGGGTTTGGGTCTAGCCGATTGGGTTTGGGTCTAGCCGAGTGGGTTTGGGTCTATCTGAGTGGGTTTGGGTCCAACCGAGTGGGTTTGGGTCTAGTCGAGTGGGTTTGGGTCCAGCCGTGTGGGTTTGGGTCCAGCCGAGTGGGTTTGGGTCTAGGGGAGTGATTTTGGGTGTAGCCGAGTGGGTCAGGGTCAAGCCGAGTGGGTTTGGGTCTAGCCAAGTGGGTTTGGGTCAAGCCGAGTGGGTTTGGGTCGAGCCGAGTGGGTTTGGGTCTAGCCGCGTGGGTTTGGGTCTAGCCGAGTGGGTTTGGGTCCAGCGGAGTGGGTTTGGGTCTAGCGGATTGGGTTTGGGTTTAGCGGAGTGGGTTTGGGTCTAGCCGAGTGGGTTTGGGTCTAGCCGAGTGGGTTTGGGTCTAGCCGAGTGGGTTTGGGTCTAGCCGAGTGGGTTTGGGTCTAGCCGAGTGGGTTTGGGACTAGCCGAGCGGGTTTGGCTCTGGCGGAGTGGGTTTGGGTCTAGCGGAGTGGGTTTGGGTCTAGCGGAGTGGGTTTGGGTCTTGCCGAGAGGGTTTGTGTCTAGCGGAGTGGGTTTGGGTCTCGCGGAGTGGCTTTGGGTCTAGCGGAGTGGGTTTGCGTCTAGCCGATTGGGTTTGGGTCTAGCCAAGTGGGTGTGGGTCTATCCGAGTGGGTTTGGGTCCAGCCGAGTGGGTTTGGGTCTGGTCGAGTGGGTTTGGGTCCAGCCGTGTGGGTAATCGTCTAGTCGAGTCGGTTTGGGTCGAGCCGAGTGGGTTTGGGTCTTGCCGAGTAGGTTTGGGTCTAGACGAGTGGGTTTGGGTCTAGCCAAGTGGGTTTTGGTCTATCCGAGTGGGTTTGGGTCCAGCCGAGTGGGTTTGGGTCTATCCGAGTGGGTTTGGGTCCAGCCGAGTGGGTTTGGGTCTAGCCGAGTGTGTTTGTGTCTGGCGGAGTGGGTTTGGGTCTCGCGGAGTGGGTTTGGGTCTAGCGGAGTGGGTTTGGGTCTAGCCGATTGGGTTTGGGTCTAGCCGAGTGGGTTTGGGTCTATCCGAGTGGGTTTGGGTCCAACCGAGTGGGTTTGGGTCTAGCCGAGTGGGTTTGGGTCTATCCGAGTGGGTTTGGGTCCAACCGAGTGGGTTTGGGTCTAGTCGAGTGGGTTTGGGTCCAGCCGTGTGGGTTTGGGTCCATCCGAGTGGGTTTGGGTCTAGGGGAGTGATTTTGGGTGTAGCCGAGTGGGTCAGGGTCAAGCCGAGTGGGTTTGGGTCTAGCCAAGTGGGTTTGGGTCAAGCCGAGTGGGTTTGGGTCGAGCCGAGTGGGTTTGGGTCTAGCCGCGTGGGTTTGGGTCTAGCCGAGTGGGTTTGGGTCTAGCGGAGTGGGTTTGGGTCTAGCGGAGTGGGTTTGGGTCTAGCGGAGTGGGTTTGGGTCTAGCCGAGTGGGTTTGGGTCTAGCCGAGTGGGTTTGGGTCTAGCCGAGTGGGTTTGGGTCTAGCCGAGTGGGTTTGGGTCTAGCCGAGTGGGTTTGGGACTAGCCGAGCGGGTTTGGCCCTGGCGGAGTGGGTTTGGGTCTAGCGGAGTGGGTTTGGGTTTAGCGGAGTGGGTTTGGGCCTAGCCGAGTGGGTTTGGGTCTAGCCGAGTGGGTTTGGGTCTAGCCGAGTGGGTTTGGGTCTAGCCGAGTGGGTTTGGTTCTAGCCGAGTGGGTTTGGGTCTAGCCGAGTGGGTTTGGGTCTAGCCGAGTGGGTTTGGGTCTAGCCGAGTGGGTTTGGGTCTAGCCGAGTGGGTTTGGGTCTAGCCGAGTGGGTTTGGGACTAGCCGAGTGGGTTTGGCTCTAGCTGAGTGGGTTTGGGTCAAGCGGAGTGGGTTTGGGTCTAGCGGAGTGGGTTTGGGCCTAGCCGAGTGGGTTTGGGTCTAGCCGAGTGGGTTTGGGTCTAGCCGAGTGGGTTTGGGTCTAGCCGAGTGGGTTTGGGTCTAGCCGAGTGGGTTTGGGTCTAGCCGAGTGGGTTTGGGTCTAGCCGAGTGGGTTTGGGCCTAGCGGAGTGGGTTTGGGTGTAGCCGAGTGGGTTTGGGTCTAGCCGAGTGGGTTTGGGTCGAGCCGAGTGGGTTTGGGTCTAGCCGCGTGGGTTTGGGTCTAGGCGAGTGGGTAATTGTCTAGTCGAGTCGGTTTGGGTCGAGCCGAGTGGGTTTGGGTCTTGCCGAGTAGGTTTGGGTCTAGCCGAGTGGGTTTGGGTCTAGCCAAGTGGGTTTTGGTCTATCCGCGTGGGTTTGGGTCCAGCTGAGTGGGTTTGGGTCTCGCCGAGTGGGTTTGTGTCTAGCGGAGTGGGTTTGGGTCTCGCGGAGTGGCTTTGGGTCTAGCGGAGTGGGTTTGCGTCTAGCCGATTGGGTTTGGGTCTAGCCAAGTGGGTTTGGGTCTATCCGAGTGGGTTTGGGTCCAGCCGAGTGGGTTTGGGTCTAGTCGAGTGGGTTTGGGTCCAGCCGTGTGGGTAATCGTCTAGTCGAGTCGGTTTGGGTCGAGCCGAGTGGGTTTGGGTCTTGCCGAGTAGGTTTGGGTCTAGCCGAGTGGGTTTGGGTCTAGCCAAGTGGGTTTTGGTCTATCCGAGTGGGTTTGGGTCCAGCCGAGTGGGTTTGGGTCTAGCCGAGTGGGTTTGTGTCTGGCGGAGTGGGTTTGGGTCTCGCGGAGTGGGTTTGGGTCTAGCGGAGTGGGTTTGGGTCTAGCCGATTGGGTTTGGGTCTATCCGAGTGGGTTTGGGTCCAGCCGAGTGGGTTTGGGTCTAGTCGAGTGGGTTTGGGTCCAGCCCTGTGGGTTTGGGTCCAGCCGAGTGGGTTTGGGTCTAGGGGAGTGATTTTGGGTGTAGCCGAGTGGGTCAGGGTCAAGCCGAGTGGGTTTGGGTCTAGCCAAGTGCGTTTGGGTCAAGCCGAGTGGGTTTGGGTCGAGCCGAGTGGGTTTGGGTCTAGCCGCGTGGGTTTGGGTCTAGCCGAGTGGGTTTGGGTCTAGCCGAGTGGGTTTGGGTCTAGCGCAGTGGGTTTGGGTCTAGCGGAGTGGGTTTGGGTCTAGCCGAGTGGGTTTGGGTCTAGCCGAGTGGGTTTGGGTCTAGCCGAGTGGGTTTGGGTCTAGCCGAGTGGGTTTGGGTCTAGCCGAGTGGGTTTGGGACTAGCCGAGCGGGTTTGGCTCTAGCTGAGTGGGTTTGGGTCAAGCGGAGTGGGTTTGGGTCTAGCGGAGTGGGTTTGGGCCTAGCCGAGTGGGTTTGGGTCTAGCCGAGTGGGTTTGGGTCTAGCCGAGTGGGTTTGGGTCTAGCCGAGTGGGTTTGGGTCTAGCCGAGTGGGTTTGGGTCTAGCCGAGTGGGTTTGGGCCTAGCGGAGTGGGTTTGGGTGTAGCTGAATGGGTTTGGGTCTAGCCGAGTGGGTTTGGGTCGAGCCGAGTGGGTTTGGGTCTAGCCGCGTGGGTTTGGGTCTAGCCGAGTGGGTAATCGTCTAGTCGAGTCGGTTTGGGTTGTGCCGAGTGGGTTTGGGTCTTGCCGAGTGGGTTTGGCTCCAGCCGAGTGGGTTTGGGTCAGGCCAAGTGGGTTTTGGTCTATCCAAGTGGGTTTGGGTCCAGCCGAGTGGGTTTGGGTCAAGCCGAGTGGGTTTGTGTCTAGCGGAGTGGGTTTGGGTCTCGCGGAGGTGGTTTGGGTCTAGCGGAGTGGGTTTGGGTCTAGCCGAGTGGGTTTGGGTCTAGCCGAGTGGGTTTGGGTCTATCCGAGTGGGTTTGGGTCCAGCCGAGTGGGTTTGGGTCTAGTCGAGTGGGTTTGGGTCCAGCCGTGTGGGTTTGGGTCCAGCCGAGTGGGTTTGGGTCTAGGGGAGTGATTTTGGGTGTAGCCGAGTGGGTCAGGGTCTAGCCGAGTGGGTTTGGGTCCAGCCAAGTGGGGTTGGGTCAAGCCGAGTGGGTTTGGGACTAGCCGAGCGGGTTTGGCTCTGGCGGAGTGGGTTTGGGTCTAGCGGAGTGGGTTTGGGTCTAGCGGAGTGGGTTTGGGCCTAGCGGAGTGGGTTTGGGTCTAGCCGAGTGGGTTTGGGTCTAGCCGAGTGGGTTTGGGTCTAGCCGAGTGGGTTTGGGTCTAGCCGAGTGGGTTTGGGTCTAGCCGAGTGGGTTTGGGTCTAGCCGAGTGGGTTTGGGTCTAGCCGAGTGGGTTTGGGTCTAGCCGAGTGGGTTTGGGACTAGCCGAGTGGGTTTGACTCTAGCTGAGTGGGTTTGGGTCTAGCCGAGTGGGTTTGGGTCTAGCCGAGTGGGTTTGGGTCTAGCCGAGTGGGTTTGGGTCTAGCCGAGTGGGTTTGGGCCTAGCGGAGTGGGTTTGGGTGTAGCCGAGTGGGTTTGGGTCTAGCCGAGTGGGTTTGGGTCGAGCCAAGTGGGTTTGGGTCTAGCCGCGTGGGTTTGGGTCTAGCCGAGTGGGTAATCGTCTAGTCGAGTCGGTTTGGGTTGAGCCGAGTGGGTTTGGGTCTTGCCGAGTAGGTTTGGCTCCAGCCGAGTGGGTTTGGGTCAGGCCAAGTGGGTTTTGGTCTATCCGAGTGGGTTTGGGTCCAGCCGAGTGGGTTTGGGTCTAGCCGAGTGGGTTTGTGTCTAGCGGAGTGGGTTTGGGTCTCGCGGAGGTGGTTTGGATCTAGCGGAGTGGGTTTGGGTCTAGCCGAGTGGGTTTGGGTCTAGCCGAGTGGGTTTGGGTCTATCCGAGTGGGTTTGGGTCCAGCCGAGTGGGTTTGGGTCTGGTCGAGTGGGTTTGGGTCCAGCCGTGTGGGTTTGGGTCCAGCCGAGTGGGTTTGGGTCTAGGGGAGTGATTTTGGGTGTAGCCGAGTGGGTCAGGGTCTAGCCGAGTGGGTTTGGGTCTAGCCAAGTGGGTTTGGGTCAAGCCGAGTGGGTTTGGGTCGAGCCGAGTGGGTTTGGGTCTAGCCGCGTGGGTTTGGGTCCAGCCGAGTGGGTTTGGGTCTAGCCGAGTGGGTTTGGGTCTAGCCGAGTGGGTTTGGGTCTAGCGGAGTGGGTTTGGGTCTAGCCGAGTGGGTTTGGGTCTAGCTGAGTGGGTTTGGGTCCAGCCGAGTGGGTTTGGGTCTAGCCGAGTGCGTTTGGGTCTAGCCTAGTGGGTTTCGGTCTAGCCGTGTGGGTTTGCGTCTAGTGGAGTGGGTTTGGGTCTAGCGGAGTGGGTTTGCGTGTAGCGGAGTGGGTTTGGGTCTAGCGGAGTGTGTTTGGGTCTAGCCGAATGGGTTTGGGTCTAGCCGAGTGGGTTTGGGTGTAGCGGAGTGGATTTGGGTCTAGCGGAGTGGGTTTGGGTCTAGCCGAGTGGGTTTGGGTCTAGCCGAGTGGGTTTGGGTCTAGTCGAGTGGGTTTGGGTCTAGCCGAGTGGGTTTGGGTCTAGCCGAGTGGGTTTGAGTCTAGCCGAGTGGCTTTGGGTCTACCCGAGTGGGTTTGGGTCTAGCCGAGTGGGTTTGGGTCTAGCGGAGTGGGTTTGGGTCTAGCCGAGTGGGTTTGGGTCTAGCCGAGTGGGTTTGGGTCTAGCCGAGTGGGTTTGGGTCTAGCCGAGTGGGTTTGGGTCTAGCCCAGTGGGTTTGGGCCTAGCGGAGTGGGTTTGGGTGTAGCCGAGTGGGTTTGGGTCTAGCCGAGTGGGTTTGGGTCGAGTCGAGTGCGTTTGGGTCTAGCCGCGTGGGTTTCGGTCCAGCCGAGTGGGTAATCGTCTAGTCGAGTCGGTTTGGGTCGAGCCGAGTGGGTTTGGGTCTTGCCGAGTGGGTTTGGGTCTAGCCGAGTGGGTTTGGGTCTAGCCGAGTGGGTTTGGGTCTAGCCGAGTGGGTTTGTGTCTAGCGGAGTGGGTTTGGGTCTAGCGGAGTGGGTTTGGGTCTAGCGGAGTGGGTTTGGGTCTAGCCGAGTGTGTTTGGGTCTCGCCGAGTGGGTTTGGGTCTATCCGAGTGGGTTTGGGTCCAGCCGAGTGGGTTTGGGGCTAGCCGAGTGGGTTTGGGTCCAGCCGAGTGGGTTTGGGTCAAGGGGAGTGATTTTGGGTGTAGCCGAGTGGGTCAGGGTCTAGCCGAGTGGGTTTGGGTCTAGCCGAGTGGGTTTGGGTCAAGCCGAGTGGGTTTGGGTCGAGCCGAGTGGGTTTGGGTCGAGCCGAGTGGGTTTGGGTCTAGCCGCGTGGGTTTGTGTCTAGCCGAGTGGGTAATCGTCTAGTCGAGTTAGTTTGGGTCGAGCCGAGTGGGTTTGGGTCAAGCCGAGTGGGTTTGGGTCGAGCCGAGTGGGTTTGGGTCGAGCCGAGTGGGTTTGGGTCTAGCCGCGTGGGTTTGTGTCTAGCCGAGTGGGTAATCGTCTAGACGAGTTGGTTTGGGTCGAGCCGAGTGGGTTTGGGTCTTGCCGAGTGGGTTTGGGTCTAGCCGGGTGGGTTTGGGTCAAGCCGAGTGGGTTTTGGTCTATCCGAGTGGGTTTGGGTCCAGCCGAGTGGGTTTGGGTCTGTGCGAGTGGGTTTGTGTCTAGCCGAGTGGGTTTGGGTCCAGCGGAGTGGGTTTGGGTCTAGCCGAGTGGGTTTGGGTCTTGCCGAGTGGGTTTGGGTCTAGCCGAGTGGGTTTGGGTCTAGCCGAGTGGGTTTGGGTCTAGCCGAATGGGTTTGGGTCTAGCCGAGTGGGTTTGGGTCTAGCCGAGTGGGTTTGGTTCTAGCCGAGTGGGTTTGGGTCTAGACGAGTCCGTTTGGGTCCAGCCGATTGGGTTTGGGACTAGCCGAGTGGGGTTGGGTCTAGCGGAGTGGGTTTGGTTCTAGCCAAGTGGGTTTGGGTCTAGCCCAGTGGGTTTGGGTCTAGCCGATTGGGTTTGGGTCTAGCCGAGTGGGTTTGGGTCTAGCCAAGTGGGTTGGGGTGAAGCCGAGTGGGTTTGTGTCTGGCGGAGTGGGTTTGGGTCTAGCGGAGTGGGTTTGGGTCTAGCCGAGTGGGTTTGGGTCTAGCCGAGTGGGTTTGGGTCTAGCCGAGTGGGTTAGGGTCTAGCCGAGTGGGTTTGGGTCTAGCCAAGTGGGTTTGGGCCTAGCGGAGTGGGTTTGGGTGTAGCCGAGTGGGTTTGGGTCTAGCCGAGTGGGTTTGGGTCGAGTCGAGTGCGTTTGGGTCTAGCCGCGTGGGTTTCGGTCTAGCCGAGTGGGTAATCGTCTAGTCGAGTCGGTTTGGGTCGAGCCGAGTGGGTTTGGGTCTTGCCGAGTGGGTTTGGGTCTAGCCGAGTGGGTTTGGGTCTAGCCGAGTGGGTTTGGGTCTAGCGGAGTGGGTTTGGGTCTAGCGGAGTGGGTTTGCGTCTAGTGGAGTGGGTTTGGGTCTAGCGGAGTGTGTTTGGGTCTAGCCGAATGGGTTTGGGTCTAGCCGAGTGGGTTTGGGTGCAGCGGATTGGATTTGGGTCTAGCGGAGTGCGTTTGGGTCTAGCCGAGTGGGTTTGGGGCTAGCCGAGTGGGTTTGGGTCCAGCCGAGTGGGTTTGGGTCAAGGGGAGTGATTTTGGGTGTAGCCGAGTGGGTCAGGGTCTAGCCGAGTGGGTTTGGGTCTAGCCGAGTGGGTTTGGGTCAAGCCGAGTGGGTTTGGGTCGAGCCGAGTGGGTTTGGGTCGAGCCGAGTGGGTTTGGGTCTAGCCGCGTGGGTTTGTGTCTAGCCGAGTGGGTAATCGTCTAGTCGAGTTAGTTTGGGTCGAGCCGAGTGGGTTTGGGTCTTGCCGAGTGGGTTTGGGTCTAGCCGGGTGGGTTTGGGTCAAGCCGAGTGGGTTTTGGTCTATCCGAGTGGGTTTGGGTCCAGCCGAGTGGGTTTGGGTCTGTGCGAGTGGGTTTGTGTCTAGCCGAGTGGGTTTGGGTCCAGCGGAGTGGGTTTGGGTCTAGCCGAGTGGGTTTGGGTCTTGCCGAGTGGGTTTGGGTCTAGCCGAGTGGGTTTGGGTCTAGCCGAGTGGGTTTGGGTCTAGCCGAATGGGTTTGGGTCTAGCCGAGTGGGTTTGGGTCTAGCCGAGTGGGTTTGGTTCTAGCCGAGTGGGTTTGGGTCTAGACGAGTCCGTTTGGGTCCAGCCGAGTGGGTTTGGGACTAGCCGAGTGGGGTTGGGTCTAGCCGAGTGGGTTTGGTTCTAGCCAAGTGGGTTTGGGTCTAGCCCAGTGGGTTTGGGTCTAGCCGATTGGGTTTGGGTCTAGCCGAGTGGGTTTGGGTCTAGCCAAGTGGGTTGGGGTGAAGCCGAGTGGGTTTGTGTCTGGCGGAGTGGGTTTGGGTGTAGCCGAGTGGGTTTGGGTCTAGCCGAGTGGGTTTGGGTCGAGCCGAGTGGGTTTGGGTCCAGCCGCGTGGGTTCGGGTCTAGCCGAGTGGGTAATCGTCTAGTCGAGTCGGTTTGGGTCGAGCCGAGTGGGTTTGGGTCTTGCCGAGTAGGTTTCGGTCTAGCCGAGTGGGTTAGGGTCTAGCCAAGTGGGTTTTGGTCTATCCGAGTGGGTTTGGGTCCAGCCGAGTGGGTTTGGGTCTAGCCGAGTGGGTTTGTGTATAGCGGAGTGGGTTTGGGTCTCGCGGAGTGGGTTTGGGTCTAGCGGAGTGGGTTTGGGTCTAGCCGAGTGGGTTTGGGTCTAGCCGAGTGGGTTTGGGTCTAGCCGAGTGGGTTTGGGTCTAGCCGAGTGGGTTTGTGTCTAGCGGAGTGGGTTTGGGTCTAGCGGAGTGGGTTTGGGTCTAGCGGAGTGAGTTTGGGTCTAGCCGAGTGTGTTTGGGTCTCGCCGAGTGGGTTTGGGTCTATCCGAGTGGGTTTGGGTCCAGCCGAGTGGGTTTGGGGCTAGCCGAGTGGGTTTGGGTCCAGCCGAGTGGGTTTGGGTCTAGCCGAGTGGGTTTGGGTCAAGCCGAGTGGGTTTGGGTCGAGCCGAGTGGGTTTGAGTCGAGCCGAGTGGGTTTGGGTCTAGCCGCGTGGGTTTGTGTCTAGCCGAGTGGGTAATCGTCTAGTCGAGTTGGTTTGGGTCGAGCCGAGTGGGTTTGGGTCTTGCCGAGTGGGTTTGGGTCTAGCCGGGTGGGTTTGGGTCAAGCCGAGTGGGTTTTGGTCTATCCGAGTGGGTTTGGGTCCAGCCGAGTGGGTTTGGGTCTATGCGAGTGGGTTTGTGTCTAGTCGAGTGGGTTTGGGTCCAGCAGAGTGGGTTTGGGTCTAGCCGAGTGGGTTTGGGTCTTGCCGAGTGGGTTTGGGTCTAGCCGAGTGGGTTTGGGTCCAGCCGAGTGGGTTTGGGTCTAGGGGAGTGATTTTGGGTGTAGCCGAGTGGGTCAGGGTCTAGCCGAGTGGGTTTGGGTCTAGCCGAGTGGGTTTGGGTCAAGCCGAGTGGGTTTGGGTCGAGCCGAGTGGGTTTGGGTCGAGCCGAGTGGGTTTGGGTCTAGCCGCGTGGGTTTGTGTCTAGCCGAGTGGGTAATCGTCTAGTCGAGTTGGTTTGGGTCGAGCCGAGTGGGTTTGGGTCTTGCCGAGTGGGTTTGGGTCTAGCCGGGTGGGTTTGGGTCAAGCCGAGTGGGTTTTGGTCTATCCGAGTGGGTTTGGGTCCAGCCGAGTGGGTTTGGGTCTGTGCGAGTGGGTTTGTGTCTAGCCGAGTGGGTTTGGGTCCAGCGGAGTGGGTTTGGGTCTAGCCGAGTGGGTTTGGGTCTAGCCGAGTGGGTTTGGGTCTAGCTGAGTGGGTTTGGGTCTAGCCGAGTGGGTTTGGGTCTAGCCGAGTGGGTTTGGGTCTAGCCGAGTGGGTTTGGGTCTAGCCGAGTGGGTTTGGGTCTAGCCGAATGGGTTTGGGTCTAGCCGAGTGGGTTTGGGTCTAGCCGAGTGGGTTTGGTTCTAGCCGAGTGGGTTTGGGTCTAGACGAGTCCGTTTGGGTCCAGCCGAGTGGGTTTGGGACCAGCCGAGTGGGGTTGGGTCTAGCCGAGTGGGTTTGGGTCTAGCCGAGTGGGTTTGGGTCTAGCGGAGTGGGTTTGGGTCTAGCCGAGTGCGTTTGGGTCTAGCCGAGTGGGTTTGAGTCTAGCCGAGTGGGTTTGGGTCTAGCCGAGTGCGTTTGGGTCTAGCCTAGTGGGTTTGGGCCTAGCGGAGTGGGTTTGGGTTTAGCCGAGTGGGTTTGGGTCTAGCCGCGAGGGTTTGTGTCTAGCCGAGTGGGTTTGGGTCTAGTGGAGTGGGTTTTGGTCTAGCCGAGTGGGTTTTGGTCTAGCGGAGTGGGTTTGGGTCTAGCGGAGTGGGTTTGGGTCTAGCGGAGTGGGTTTGGGTCTAGCCGAGTGGGTTTGGGTCTAGCCGAGTGGGTTTGGGTCTAGCTGAGTGGGTTTGGGTCTAGCCGAGTGGGTTTGGGTCTAGCCGAGTGGGTTTGGGTCTAGCCGAGTGGGTTTGGGTCTAGCCGAGTGGGTTTGTGTCTAGCCGAGTGGGTTTGGGTCTCGTGGAGTGGGTTTGGGTCTAGCCGAGTGGGTTTGGGTCTAGCCGAGTGGGTTTGGGTCTAGCCGAGTGGGTTTGGGTCTAGCCGAGTGGGTTTTTGTTCTATCCGAGTGGGTTTGGGTCCAGCCGAGTGGGTTTGGGTCTAGCCGAGTAGGTTTGTGTCTAGCGGAGTGGGTTTGGGTCTAGCGGAGTGGGTTTGGGTCTAGCGGAGGGTTACACAAAAAGCTGGAGAAACTCAGCGGGTACAGCAGCATCTAAAGAGCGAAGGAGATAGGCGACGTTTCGGGTCGAGACCCTTCTTCAGACGCTGCTGCACCCGCTGAGATTCTCCAGCTTTTTGTGTAACCCTCGATCCTCCAGCATCTGCAGTTCCTTCTTTAACAACATTGGGTCTAGCGGAGTGGGTTTAGGTCTAGCCGAGTGTGTTTGGGTCTCGCCGAGTGGGTTAGGGTCTATCCGAGTGGGTTTGGGTCCAGCCGAGTGGGTTTGGGTCTAGCCGAGTGGGTTTGGGTCCAGCCCTGTGGGTTTGGGTCCAGCCGAGTGGGTTTGGGTCTAGTGGAGTGATTTTGGGTGTAGCCGAGTGGGTCAGGGTGTAGCCGAGTGGGTTTGGGTCTAGCCGAGTGGGTTTGGGTCAAGCCGAGTGGGTTTGGGTCGAGCCGAGTGGGTTTGGGTCGAGCCGAGTGTGTTTGGGTCTAGCCGCGTGGGTTTGTGTCTAGCCGAGTGGGTAATCGTCTAGTCGAGTTGGTTTGGGTCGAGCCGAGTGGGTTTGGGTCTTGCCGAGTGGGTTTGGGTCTAGCCGGGTGGGTTTGGGTATAGCCGAGTGGGTTTTGGTCTATCCGAGTGGGTTTGGGTTCAGCCAAGTGGGTTTGGGTCTATGCGAGTGGGTTTGTGTCTAGCCGAGTGGGTTTGGGTCTAGCGGAGTGGGTTTGGGTCTAGCGGAGTTGGTTTGGGTCTAGCCGAGTGGGTTTGGGTCTTGCCGAGTGGGTTTGGGTTTAGCCGAGTGGGTTTGGGTCTAGCCGAGTGGGTTTGGGTCTAGCGGAGTGGGTTTGGGTCTAGCCGAGTGCGTTTGGGTCTAGCTGAGTGGGTTTGAGTCTAGCCGAGTGGGTTTGGGTCTAGCCGAGTGCGTTTGGGTCTAGCCTAGTGGGTTTGGGCCTAGCGGAGTGGGTTTGGGTTTAGCCGAGTGGGTTTGGGTCTAGCCGCGAGGGTTTGTGTCTAGCCGAGTGGGTTTGGGTCTAGTGGAGTGGGTTTGGGTCTAGCCGAGTGGGTTTTGGTCTAGCGGAGTGGGTTTGGGTCTAGCGGAGTGGGTTTGGGTCTAGCGGAGTGGGTTTGGGTCTAGCCGAGTGGGTTTGGGTCTAGCCGAGTGGGTTTGGGTCTAGCTGAGTGGGTTTGGGTCTAGCCGAGTGGGTTTGGGTCTAGCCGAGTGGGTTTGGGTCTAGCCGAGTGGGTTTGGGTCTAGCCGAGTGGGTTTGTGTCTAGCCGAGTGGGTTTGGGTCTCGTGGAGTGGGTTTGGGTCTAGCCGAGTGGGTTTGGGTCCAGCGGAGTGGGTTTGGGTCGAGCGGAGTGGGTTTGGGTCATGCGGAGTGGGTTTGTGTCTAGCCGAGTGGGTTTGGGTCTAGCCGAGTGGGTTTGGGTCTTGCCGAGTGGGTTTGGGTCTAGCCGAGTGGGTTTGGGTCTAGCCGAGTGGGTTTGGGCCTAGCGGAGTGGGTTTGGGTGTAGCCGAGTGGGTTTGGGTCTAGCCGAGTGGGTTTGGGTCGAGCCGAGTGGGTTTGGGTCTAGCCGCGTGGGTTTGGGTCTGGCCGAGTGGGTAATAGTCTAGTCGAGTGGGTTTGGGTCGAGCCGAGTGGGTTTGGGTCTTGCCGAGTGGGTTTGGGTCTAGCCGAGTGGGTTTGGGTCTAGCCGAGTGGGTTTTTGTTCTATCCGAGTGGGTTTGGGTCCAGCCGAGTGGGTTTGGGTCTAGCCGAGTGGGTTTGTGTCTAGCGGAGTGGGTTTGGGTCTAGCGGAGTGGGTTTGGGTCTAGCGGAGGGTTACACAAAAAGCTGGAGAAACTCAGCGGGTGCAGCAGCATCTAAAGAGCGAAGGAGATAGGCGACGTTTCGGGTCGAGACCCTTCTTCAGACGCTGCTGCACCCGCTGAGTTTCTCCAGCTTTTTGTGTAACCCTCGATTCTCCAGCATCTGCAGTTCCTTCTTTAACAACATTGGGTCTAGCGGAGTGGGTTTAGGTCTAGCCGAGTGTGTTTGGGTCTCGCCGAGTGGGTTAGGGTCTATCCGAGTGGGTTTGGGTCCAGCCGAGTGGGTTTGGGTCTAGCCGAGTGGGTTTGGGTCCAGCCGTGTGGGTTTGGGTCCAGCCGAGTGGGTTTGGGTCTAGTGGAGTGTTTTGGGTGTAGCCGAGTGGGTCAGGGTGTAGCCGAGTGGGTTTGGGTCTAGCCGAGTGGGTTTGGGTCAAGCCGAGTGGGTTTGGGTCGAGCCGAGTGTGTTTGGGTCTAGCCGCGTGGGTTTGTGTCTAGCCGAGTGGGTAATCGTCTAGTCGAGTTGGTTTGGGTCGAGCCGAGTGGGTTTGGGTCTTGCCGAGTGGGTTTGGGTCTAGCCGGGTGGGTTTGGGTATAGCCGAGTGGGTTTTGGTCTATCCGAGTGGGTTTGGGTCCAGCCGAGTGGGTTTGGGTCTATGCGAGTGGGTTTGTGTCTAGCCGAGTGGGTTTGGGTCTAGCGGAGTGGGTTTGGGTCTAGCGGAGTTGGTTTGGGTCTAGCCGAGTGGGTTTGGGTCTTGCCGAGTGGGTTTGGGTCTAGCCGAGTGGGTTTGGGTCTAGCCGAGTGGGTTTGGGTCTAGCCTAGTGGGTTTGGGTCTAGCCGAGTGGGTTTGGGTCTAGCCGAGTGGGTTTGGTTCTAGCCGAGTGGGTTTGGGTCTAGACGAGTCCGTTTGGTTCTAGCCGAGTGGGTTTGGGACTAGCCGAGTGGGGTTGGCTCTAGCCGAGTGGGTTTGGTTCTAGCCAAGTGGGTTTGGGTCTTGCCCAGTTGGTTTGGGTCTAGCGGAGTGGGTTTGGGTCTAGCCGAGTGGGTTAGGGTCTAGCCAAGTGGATTGGGGTGAAGCCGAGTGGGTTTGTGTCTGGCGGAGTGGGTTTGGGTGTAGCCGAGTGGGTTTGGGTCTAGCCGAGTGGGTTTGGGTCTGGCCGAGTGGGTTTGGGTCTAGCCGAGTGGGTTTGGGTCAAGCCGAGTGGGTTTGGGTCCAGCGGAGTGGGTTTGGGTCTAGCGGATTGGGTTTGGGTCTAGCCGAGTTGGTTTGGGTCTAGCCGAGTGGGTTTGGGTCTAGCCGAGTGGGTTTGGGTCTAGCCGAGTGGGTTTGGGACTAGCCGAGTGGGTGTGGGTCTAGTGGAGTGGGTTTGCGTGTAGCCGAGTGGGTTAGGGTCTAGCCGAGTGGGGTTGGGTCTAGCCGAGTGGGTTTGGGTCCAGCCGAGTGGTTTGGGTCTAGCCGAGTGGGTTTGGGTCTAGCGGTGTGGGTATGGGTGTAGCCGAGTGGGTTTGGGTCTAGCCGAGTGGGTTTGGGTTGTGCCGAGTGGGTTTGGGTCTAGCCGCGTGGGTTTGGGTCTAGCCGAGTGGGTTTGGGTCTAGCCGAGTGGGTTTGGGTCTAGCCAAGTGGGTTTGGGTCTTGCCGAGTGGGTTTCAGTCTAGCCGAGTGGGTTTGGGTCTAGCCGAGTGGGTTTGGGTTTAGCGGAGTGGGTTTGGGTGTAGCCGAGTGGGTTTGGATCTAGCCGAGTGGGTTTGGGTCTAGCCGAATCGGTTTCGGTCTATCCGAGAGGGTTGGTGTCTAGCCAAGTGGGTTTGGGTCTAGCCGAGTGGGTTTGGGTCTAGCCGAGTGGGTTTGGGTCTAGCCGAGTGGGTTTGGGTCTATCCGAGTGGGTTTGGGCCTAGCCGAATCGGTTTCGGTCTATCCAAGAGGGTTTGTGTCTAGCCGAGGGGGTTTGGGTCTAGCCGAGTGGGTTTGTGTCTAGCCAAGTGGGTTTGGGTCTAGCCGAGTCGGTTTGGGTGTAGCCGAGTGGGTTTGGGTGTAGCCGACTGGCTTTGGGAGTAGCCGAGTGGCTTTGGGTCTAGCCGAGTGGGTTTGGGTCTAGCCGAGTGGGTTTGGGTCTAGCCGAGTGGGTTGGGGTCCAGCCGAGTGTGTTTGGGTCCAGCCGAGTGGGTTTGGGTGTAGCCGAGTGGGTTTGTGTCTAGCCAAGTGTGTTTGGGTCTAGCCAAGTGGGTTTGGGTGTAGCCGAGTGGGTTTGGGTCTAGCCGAGTGGGTTTGGGTCTGGCCGAGTGGGTTTGGGTCTAGCCGAGAGGGTTTCGGTCTAGCCGAGTGGGTTGGGGTCTAGCCGAGTGGGTTGGGGTCTAGCCGAGTGGGTTTGGGTCTAGCCGAGTGGGTTTGGGTGTAGCCGAGTGGGTTTGGGTCTAGCCGAGTGGGTTTGGGTCTAGCCGAGTGGGTTTGGGTCTTGCCGAGTGGGTTTGGGTCTAGCCGAGTGGGTTTGGGTCTAGCCGAATGGGTTTTGGTCTAACCGAGTGGGTTTGGATCCAGCCGAGTGGGTTTGCGTCTAGCCGAGTGGGTTTGGGTTGAGCCGAGTGGGTTTGGGTCTAGCCGCGTGGGTTTGGGTCTAGCCAAGTGGGTAATCATCTAGCCGAGTCGGTTTGGGTCTAGCCGAGTGGGTTTGGGTCTAGCCGAGTGGGTTTGGGTCTAGCCGAGTGGGTTTGGGTCTAGCCGAGTGTGTTTGGGTCCAGCCGAGTGGGTTTGGGTGTAGCCGAGTGGGTTTGTGTCTAGCCAAGTGTGTTTGGGTCTAGCCAAGTGGGTTTGGGTGTAGCCGAGTGGGTTTGGGTCTAGCCGAGTGGGTTTGGGTCTGGCCGAGTGGGTTTGGGTCTAGCCGAGAGGGTTTCGGTCTAGCCGAGTGGGTTGGGGTCTAGCCGAGTGGGTTGGGGTCTAGCCGAGTGGGTTTGGGTCTAGCCGAGTGGGTTTGGGTGTAGCCGAGTGGGTTTGGGTCTAGCCGAGTGGGTTTGGGTCTAGCCGAGTGGGTTTGGGTCTTGCCGAGTGGGTTTGGGTCTAGCCGAGTGGGTTTGGGTCTAGCCGAATGGGTTTTGGTCTAGCCGAGTGGGTTTGGATCCAGCCGAGTGGGTTTGCGTCTAGCCGAGTGGGTTTGGGTTGAGCCGAGTGGGTTTGGGTCTAGCCGCGTGGGTTTGGGTCTAGCCAAGTGGGTAATCATCTAGCCGAGTCGGTTTGGGTCTAGCCGAGTGGGTTTGGGTCTAACCGAGTGGGTTTGGGTGTAGCCGAGTGGGTTTGGGTCTAGCTGAGTGGGTTTGGGTCTAGCCGAGTGGGTTTGGGTCTAGCCGAGTGGGTTTGGGTCTAGCCGAGTGGGTTTGGGTGTAGCCGAGTGGGTTTGGGTCTAGCGGAGTGGGTTTGGGTCTAGCCGAGTGGGTTTGGGTCTAGCCGAGTGGGTTTGGGTCTAGCCGAGTGGGTTTGTGTCTAGCCGAGTGGGTTTGGGTCTAGCCGAGTGGGTTTGGGTCTAGCCGAGTGGGTTTGGGTCTAGCCGAGTGGGTTTGGGTCGAACCGAGTGGGTTTGGGTGTAGCCGAGTGGGTTTGGGTCTAGCCGAGTGGGTTTGGGTCTAGCCGAGTGGGTTTGGGTCTAGCCGAGTGGGTTTGGGTCTAGCCGAGTGGGTTTGGGTCTAGCCGAGTGGGTTTGGGTCTAGCCGAGTGGGTTTGGGTCCAGCCGAGTGGGTTTGGGTCGAGCCGAGTGGGTTTGGGTCTAGCCGAGTGGGTTTGGGTCTAGCTGAGTGGGTTTGGCTCTAGCCGAGTGGGTTTGGGTCCAGCCGAGTGGGTTTGGGTCTAGCCGAGTGGGTTTGGGTCAAGCGGTGTGGGTTTGGGTGTAGTCGAGTGGGTTTGGGTCTAGCCGAATGGGTTTGGATCGAGGAGAGTGGGTTTGGATCTAGCCGAGTGGGCTTGGGTGTTGCCGAGTGGGGAATTGTCTAGCCGAGTGGGTTTGGGTCTAGCCGAGTGGGTTTGGGTCTTGCCGAGTGGGTTTGGGTCGAGCCGAGTGGGTTTGGGTCTAGTCGAGTGGGTTTGGGTCCAGCCGTGTGGGTTTGGGTCCAGCCGAGTGGGTTTGGGTCTAGGGGAGTGATTTTGGGTGTAGCCGAGTGGGTCAGGGTCTAGCCGAGTGGGTTTGGGTCTAGCCGAGTGGGTTTGGTTCAAGCCGAGTGGGTTTGGGTCGAGCCGAGTGGGTTTGGGTCTAGCCGCGTGGGTTTGGGTCTAGCCGATTGGGTTTGGGTCTAGCCGAGTGGGTTTGGGTCTAGCCGAGTGGGTTTGGGTCTAGCGGAGTGGGTTTGGGTCCAGCCGAGTGGGTTTGGGTCTAGCTGAGTGGGTTTGGGTCTAGCCGAGTGGGTTTGGTTCTAGCCGAGTGCGTTTGGGTCTAGCCTAGTTTGTTTCGGTCTAGCCGTGTGGGTTTGGGTCTAGCGGAGTGGGTTTGGGTCTAGCGGAGTGGGTTTGCGTGTAGCGGAGTGGGTTTGGGTCTAGCGGAGTGTGTTTGGGTCTAGCCGAATGGGTTTGGGTCTAGCCGAGTGGGTTTGGGTGTAGCGGAGTGGATTTGGGTCTAGCGGAGTGGGTTTGGGTCTAGCCGAGTGGGTTTGGGTCTAGCCGAGTGGGTTTGGGTCTAGCCGAGTGGGTTTGGGTCTAGCCGAGTGGGTTTGGGTCGAGCCGAGTGGGTTTGGGTCTAGCCGAGTGGGTTTGGGTCTAGCCGAGTGGGTTTGGGTGTAGCGGAGTGGATTGGGGTCTAGCGGAGTGGGTTTGGGTCTAGCCGAGTGGGTTTGGGTCCAGCCGAGTGGGTTTGGGTCTAGCCGAGTGGGTTTGGGTCAAGCGGTGTGGGTTTGGGTGTAGTCGAGTGGGTTTGGGTCTAGCCGAATGGGTTTGGATCGAGCAGAGTGGGTTTGGCTCTAGCCGAGTGGGTTTGGGTCTAGCCGAGTGGGTAATCGTCTAGCCGAGTGGGTTTGGGTCTAGCCGAGTGGGTTTGGGTCTTGCCGAGTGGGTTTGGGTCTAGCCGAGTGGGTTTGGGTCCAGCCGAGTGGGTTTTCGTCTAGCCGAGTGGGTTTGGGTTGAGCCGAGTGGGTTTGGGTCTAGCCGCGTGGGTTTGGGTGTAGCCGAGTGGGTAATCATCTAGCCGAGTCGGTTTGGGTCTAGCCGAGTGGGTTTGGGTCTAGCCGCGTGGGTTTGGGTCTAGCCGAGTGGGTTTGGGTCTAGCCGAGTGGGTTTGGGTCTAGCCGAGTGGATTTGGGTCTAGCGGAGTGCGTTTGGGTCTAGCCGAGTGGGTTTGGGTCTAGCTGAGTGGGTTTGGGTCTAGCCGAGTGGGTTTGGTTCTAGCCGAGTGCGTTTGGGTCTAGCCTAGTGGGTTTCGGTGTAGCCGTGTGGGTTTGGGTCTAGCGGAGTGGGTTTGGGTCTAGCGGAGTGGGTTTGCATGTAGCTGAGTGGGTTTGGGTCTAGCGGAGTGTGTTTGGGTCTAGCCGAATGGGTTTGGGTCTAGCCGAGTGGGTTTGGGTGCAGCGGAGTGGATTTGGGTCTAGCGGAGTGGGTTTGGGTCTAGCCGAGTGGGTTTGGGTCTAGCTGAGTGGGTTTGGGTCTAGCCGAATGGGTTTGGGTCTAGCCGAGTGGGTTTGGGTCTAGCCGAGTGGGTTTGGGTCTAGCCGAGTGGGTTTGAGTCTAGCCGAGTGGATTTGGGTCTACCCGAGTGGGTTTGGGTCTAGCCGAGTGGGTTTGGGTCTAGCCGAGTGGGTTTGGGTCTAGCCGAGTGGGTTTGTGTCTAGCCGAGTGGGTAATCGTCTAGTCGAGTCGGTTTGGGTCGAGCCGAGTGGGTTTGGGTCTTGCCGAGTAGGTTTGGGTCTAGCCGAGTGGGTGTTGGTCTAGCCAAGTGGGTTTTGGTCTATCCGAGTGGGTTTGGGTCCAGCCGAGTGGGTTTGGGTCTAGCCGTGTGGGTTTGTGTCTAGCGGAGTGGGTTTGGGTCTCGCGGAGTGGGTTTGGTTCTAGCGGAGTGGGTTTGGGTTTAGCCGAGTGGGTTTTGGTCTAGCCGAGTGGGTTTGCGTCTATCCGAGTGGGTTTGGGTCCAGCCGAGTGGGTTTGGGTCTAGTCGAGTGGGTTTGGGTCCAGCCGTGTGGGTTTGGGTCCAGCCGAGTGGGTTTGGGTCTAGGGGAGTGATTTTGGGTGTAGCCGAGTGGGTCAGGGTATAGCCGAGTGGGTTTGGGTCTAGCCGAGTGGGTTTGGGTCTAGCCGAGTGGGTTTGGGTCTAGCGGAGTGGGTTTGGGTCTAGCGGAGTGGGTTTGCGTGTAGCGGAGTGGGTTTGGGTCTAGCGGAGTGTGTTTGGGTCTAGCCGAATGGGTTTGGGTCTAGCCGAGTGGGTTTGGGTGTAGCGGAGTGGATTTGGGTCTAGCGGAGTGGGTTTGGGTCTAGCCGAGTGGGTTTGGGTCTAGCCGAGTGGGTTTGGGTCTAGCCGAGTGGGTTTGGGTCTAGCCGAGTGGGTTTGGGTCGAGCCGAGTGGGTTTGGGTCTAGCCGAGTGGGTTTGGGTCTAGCCGAGTGGGTTTGGGTGTAGCGGAGTGGATTGGGGTCTAGCGGAGTGGGTTTGGGTCTAGCCGAGTGGGTTTGGGTCCAGCCGAGTGGGTTTGGGTCTAGCCGAGTGGGTTTGGGTCAAGCGGTGTGGGTTTGGGTGTAGTCGAGTGGGTTTGGGTCTAGCCGAATGGGTTTGGATCGAGCAGAGTGGGTTTGGCTCTAGCCGAGTGGGTTTGGGTCTAGCCGAGTGGGTAATCGTCTAGCCGAGTGGGTTTGGGTCTAGCCGAGTGGGTTTGGGTCTTGCCGAGTGGGTTTGGGTCTAGCCGAGTGGGTTTGGGTCCAGCCGAGTGGGTTTTCGTCTAGCCGAGTGGGTTTGGGTTGAGCCGAGTGGGTTTGGGTCTAGCCGCGTGGGTTTGGGTGTAGCCGAGTGGGTAATCATCTAGCCGAGTCGGTTTGGGTCTAGCCGAGTGGGTTTGGGTCTAGCCGCGTGGGTTTGGGTCTAGCCGAGTGGGTTTGGGTCTAGCCGAGTGGGTTTGGGTCTAGCCGAGTGGATTTGGGTCTAGCGGAGTGCGTTTGGGTCTAGCCGAGTGGGTTTGGGTCTAGCTGAGTGGGTTTGGGTCTAGCCGAGTGGGTTTGGTTCTAGCCGAGTGCGTTTGGGTCTAGCCTAGTGGGTTTCGGTGTAGCCGTGTGGGTTTGGGTCTAGCGGAGTGGGTTTGGGTCTAGCGGAGTGGGTTTGCATGTAGCTGAGTGGGTTTGGGTCTAGCGGAGTGTGTTTGGGTCTAGCCGAATGGGTTTGGGTCTAGCCGAGTGGGTTTGGGTGCAGCGGAGTGGATTTGGGTCTAGCGGAGTGGGTTTGGGTCTAGCCGAGTGGGTTTGGGTCTAGCTGAGTGGGTTTGGGTCTAGCCGAATGGGTTTGGGTCTAGCCGAGTGGGTTTGGGTCTAGCCGAGTGGGTTTGGGTCTAGCCGAGTGGGTTTGAGTCTAGCCGAGTGGATTTGGGTCTACCCGAGTGGGTTTGGGTCTAGCCGAGTGGGTTTGGGTCTAGCCGAGTGGGTTTGGGTCTAGCCGAGTGGGTTTGTGTCTAGCCGAGTGGGTAATCGTCTAGTCGAGTCGGTTTGGGTCGAGCCGAGTGGGTTTGGGTCTTGCCGAGTAGGTTTGGGTCTAGCCGAGTGGGTGTTGGTCTAGCCAAGTGGGTTTTGGTCTATCCGAGTGGGTTTGGGTCCAGCCGAGTGGGTTTGGGTCTAGCCGTGTGGGTTTGTGTCTAGCGGAGTGGGTTTGGGTCTCGCGGAGTGGGTTTGGTTCTAGCGGAGTGGGTTTGGGTTTAGCCGAGTGGGTTTTGGTCTAGCCGAGTGGGTTTGCGTCTATCCGAGTGGGTTTGGGTCCAGCCGAGTGGGTTTGGGTCTAGTCGAGTGGGTTTGGGTCCAGCCGTGTGGGTTTGGGTCCAGCCGAGTGGGTTTGGGTCTAAAGGAGTGATTTTGGGTGTAGCCGAGTGGGTCAGGGTATAGCCGAGTGGGTTTGGGTCTAGCCGAGTGGGTTTGGGTCTAGCCGAGTGGGTTTGGGTCTAGCTGAGTGGGTTTGGGTCTAGCCGAGTGGGTTTGGGTCTAGCCGAGTGTGTTTCGGTCTAGCCTAGTGGGTTTCGGTCTCGCCGTGTGGGTTTGGGTCTAGCGGAGTGGGTTTGGGTCAAGCGGAGTGGGTTTGCGTGTAGCGGAGTGGGTTTGGGTCTAGCGGAGTGTGTTTGGGTCTAGCCGAACCGGTTTGGGTCTAGCCGAGTGGGTTTGGGTGTAGCAGAGTGGATTTGGGTCTAGCGGAGTGGGTTTGGGTCTAGCCGAGTGGGTTTGCGTCTATCCGAGTGGGTTTGGGTCCAGCCGAGTGGGTTTGGGTCTAGTCGAGTGGGTTTGGGTCCAGCCGTGTGGGTTTGGGTCCAGCCGAGTGGGTTTGGGTCTAGGGGAGTGATTTTGGGTGTAGCCGAGTGGGTCAGGGTATAGCCGAGTGGGTTTGGGTCTAGCCGAGTGGGTTTGGGTCTAGCCGAGTGGGTTTGGGTCTAGCTGAGTGGGTTTGGGTCTAGCCGAGTGGGTTTGGGTCTAGCCGAGTGTGTTTCGGTCTAGCCTAGTGGGTTTCGGTCTAGCCGTGTGGGTTTGGGTCTAGCGGAGTGGGTTTGGGTCTAGCGGAGTGGGTTTGCGTGTAGCGGAGTGGGTTTGGGTCTAGCGGAGTGTGTTTGGGTCTAGCCGAACCGGTTTGGGTCTAGCCGAGTGGGTTTGGGTGTAGCAGAGTGGATTTGGGTCTAGCGGAGTGGGTTTGGGTCTAGCCGAGTGGGTTTGGGTCTAGCTGAGTGGGTTTGGGCCTAGCCGAGTGGGTTTGGGTCTAGCCGAGTGGGTTTGGGTGTAGCCGAGTGGGTTTGGGTGTAGCCGAGTGGGTTTGAGTCTAGCCGAGTGGATTTGGGTCAACCCGAGTGGGTTCGGGTCTAGCCGAGTGGGTTTGGGTCTATCCGAGTGGGTTTGGGTCTAGCCGAGTGGGTTTGTGTCTAGTCGAGTGGGTTTGTGTCTAGTGGAGTGGGTTTGGGTCTAGCCGAGTGGGTTTGGGTCTAGCGGAGTGAGTTTGGGTCTAGCGGAGTGGGTTTGGGTCTAGCGGAGTGGGTTTGGGTCTAGCCGAGTGGGTTTGGGTCTAGCCGAGTGGGTTTGGGTCTAGCCGAGTGGGTTTGGGTCTAGCCTAGTGGGTTTGGGTCTAGCCGAGTGGGTTTGGGCCTAGCGGAGTGAGTTTGGGTGTAGCCGAGTGGGTTTGGGTCTAGCCGAGTGGGTTTGGGTCGTGCCGAGTGGGTTTGGGTCTAGCCGCATGGGTTTGGGTCTAGCCGAGTGGGTAATCGTCTAGTCGAGTCGGTTTCGGTCGAGCTGAGTGGGTTTGGGTCATGCCGAGTGGGTTTGGGTCTAGCCGAGTGGGTTTGGGTCTAGCCGAGTGGGTTTTGTTCTATCCGAGTGGGTTTGGGTCCAGCCGAGTGGGTTTGGGTCTAGCCGAGTGGGTTTGTGTCTAGCGGAGTGGGTTTGGGTCTAGCGGAGTGGGTTTGGGTCTAGCGGAGTGGGTTTGGGTCTAGCCGAGTGTGTTTGTGTCTCGCCGAGTGGGTTTGGGTCTATCCGAGTGGGTTTGGGTCCAGCCGAGTGGGTTTGGGTCTAGCCGAGTGGGTTTGGGTCCAGCCGTGTGGGTTTGGGTCCAGCCGAGTGGGTTTGGGTCTAGTGGAGTGATTTTGGGTGTAGCCGAGTGGGTCAGGGTCTAGCCGAGTGGGTTTGGGTCTAGCCGAGTGGGTTTGGGTGAAGCCGAGTGGGTTTGGGTCGAGCCGAGTGGGTTTGGGTCTAGCCGCGTGGGTTTGGGTCTAGCCGAGTGGGTAATCGTCTAGTCGAGTTGGTTTGGGTCGAGCCGAGTGGGTTTGGGTCTTGCCGAGTGGGTTTGGGTCTAGCCGGGTGGGTTTGGGTCGAGCCGAGTGGGTTTTGGTCTATCCGAGTGGGTTTGTGTCCAGCGGAGTGGGGTAGGGTCTATGCGAGTGGGTTTGTGTCTAGCCGAGTGGGTTTGGGTCTAGCGGAGTGGGTTTGGGTCTAGCGGAGTGGGTTTGGGTCTAGCCGAGTGGGTTTGGGTCTTGCCGAGTGGGTATGGGTCTAGCCGAGTGGGTTTGGGTCTAGCCGAGTGGGTTTGGGTCTAGACGAGTCCGTTTGGGTCTAGCCGAATGGGTTTGGACTAGCCGAGTGGGGTTGGGTCTAGCCGAGTGGGTTTGGTTCTAGCCAAGTGGGTTTGGGTCTAGCCCAGTGGGTTTGGGTCTAGCCGAGTGGGTTTGGGTCTAGCCGAGTGGGTTTGGGTCTAGCCAAGTGGGTTGGGGTGAAGCCGAGTGGGTTTGTGTCTGGCGGAGTGGGTTTGGGTGTAGCCGAGTGGGTTTGGGTCTAGCCGAGTGGGTTTGGGTCTGGCCGAGTGGGTTTGGGTCTAGCCGAGTGGGTTTGGGTCTAGCCGAGTGGGTTTGGGTCCAGCGGAGTGGGTTTGGGTCTAGCGAATTGGGTTTGGGTCTAGCCGAGTTGGTTTGGGTCTAGCCGAGTGGGTTTGGGTCTAGCCGAGTGGGTTTGGGTCTAGCCGAGTGGGTTTGGGTCTAGCCGAGTGGGTTTGGGTCTAGCGGAGTGGGTTTGCGTGTAGCCGAGTGGGCTAGGGTCTAGCCGAGTGGGTTTGGGTCTAGCCGAGTGGGTTTGGGTCCAGCCGAGTGGGTTTGGGTCTAGCCGAGTGGGTTTGGGTCTAGCGGTGTGGGTATGGGTGTAGCCGAGTGGGTTTGGGTCTAGCCGAGTGGGTTTGGGTTGTGCCGAGTGGGTTTGGGTCTAGCCGCGTGGGTTTGGGTCTAGCCGAGTGGGTAATCATCTAGCCGAGTCGGTTTGGGTCTAGCCGAGTGGGTTTGGGTCCAGCCTAGTGGGTTTGGGTCTAGCCGAGTGGGTTTGGGTCAAGCGGTGTGGGTTTGGGTGTAGCCGAGTGGGTTTGGGTCTAGCCGAATGGGTTTGGATCGAGCAGAGTGGGTTTGGGTCCAGCCGAGTGGGTTTGGGTCTAGCGGAGTGGGTTTGGGTCTAGCCGAGTGTGTTTGTGTCTCGCCGAGTGGGTTTGGGTCTCTCCGAGTGGGTTTGGGTCAAGCCGAGTGGGTTTGGGTCTAGCCGAGTGGGTTTGGGTCCAGCCGTGTGGGTTTGGGTCCAGCCGAGTGGGTTTGGGTCTAGTGGAGTGATTTTGGGTGTAGCCGAGTGGGTCAGGGTCTAGCCGAGTGGGTTTGGGTCTAGCCGAGTGGGTTTGGGTGAAGCCGAGTGGGTTTGGGTCGAGCCGAGTGGGTTTGGGTCTAGCCGCGTGGGTTTGGGTCTAGCCGAGTGGGTAATCGTCTAGTCGAGTTGGTTTGGGTCGAGCCGAGTGGGTTTGGGTCTTGCCGAGTGGGTTCGGGTCTAGCCGGGTGGGTTTGGGTCGAGCCGAGTGGGTTTTGGTCTATCCGAGTGGGTTTGTGTCCAGCCGAGTGGGGTTGGGTCTATGCGAGTGGGTTTGTGTCTAGCCGAGTGGGTTTGGGTCTAGCGGAGTGGGTTTGGGTCTAGCGGAGTGGGTTTGGGTCTAGCCGAGTGGGTTTGGGTCTTGCCGAGTGGGTATGGGTCTAGCCGAGTGGGTTTGGGTCTAGCCGAGTGGGTTTGGGTCTAGACGAGTCCGTTTGGGTCTAGCCGAGTGGGTTTGGTTCTAGCCAAGTGGGTTTGGGTCTAGCCCAGTGTGTTTGGGTCTAGCCGAGTGGGTTTGGGTCTAGCCGAGTGGGTTTGGGTCTAGCCAAGTGGGTTGGGGTGAAGCCGAGTGGGTTTGTGTCTGGCGGAGTGGGTTTGGGTGTAGCTGAGTGGGTTTGGGTCTAGCCGAGTGGGTTTGGGTCTGGCCGAGTGGATTTGGGTCTAGCCGAGTGGGTTTGGGTCTAGCCGAGTGGGTTTGGGTCCAGCGGAGTGGGTTTGGGTCTAGCGGATTGGGTTTGGGTCTAGCCGAGTGGGTTTGGGTCTAGCCGACTGGGTTTGGGTCTTGCCGAGTGTGTTTGGGTCTAGCCGAGTGGGTTTGGGTCCAGCCGAGTGGGTTTGCGTCTAGCCGAGTGGCTTTGGATTGAGCCGAGTGGGTTTGGGTCTAGCCGCGTGGGTTTGGGTCTAGCCGAGTGGGTAATCATCCAGCCGAGTCGGCTTGGGTCTAGCCGAGTGGGTTTGGGTCTTGCCGAGTTGGTTTGGGTTCAGCCGAGTGGGTTTGGGTCTAGCCGAGTGGGTTTGCATCTAGCGGAGTGGGTTTGGGTGTAGCCGAGTGGGTTTGGGTCTAGCCGAGTGGGTTTGGGTCTAGCCGAATCGGTTTCGGTCTATCCGAGAGGGTTTGTGTCTTGCCGAGTGGGTTTGGATCTAGCCGAGTGGGTTTGGGTCTAGCCGAGTGGGTTTGGGTGTAGCCGAGTGGCTTTGGGTCTAGTCGAGTGGGTTTGGGTCTAGCCGAGTGGGTTTGTGTCTAGCCGAGTGGGTTTGGGTCTAGCCGAGTGGGTTTGGGTCTAGCCGAGTGGGTTTGGGTGTAGCCGAGTGGCTTTGGGTCTCGTCGAGTGGGTTTGGGTCTAGCCGAGTGGGTTTGGGTCTAGCCGAGTGGGTTTGGGTCTAGCCGAGAGGGTTTGGGTCTAGCCGAGTGGGTTTGGGTCTAGCCGAGTGGGTTTGGGTGTAGCCGAGTGGGTTTGGGTCTAGCTGAGTGGGTTTGGGTCTAGCCGAGTGGGTTTGGGTGTAGCCGAGTGGGTTTGGGTGTAGCCGAGTGGGTTTGGGTCCAGCTGAGTGGGTTTGGGTCTTGCCGAGTGGGTTTGGGTCTAGCCGAGTGGGTTTGGGTCTAGCCGAGTGGGTTTGGGTGTGGCCGAGTGGGTTTGGGTCTAGCTGAGTGGGTTTGGGTCTAGCCGAGTGGGTTTGGGTCTCGCCGAGTGGGTTTGGGTCTAGCCGAGTGGGTTTGGGTCTAGCCGAGTGGGTTTGGGTCCAGCCGAGTGGGTTTGGGTCTAGCCGAGTGGGTTGCGTTGAGCCGAGTGGGTTTGGGTCTAGCCGAGTGGGTTTGGGTCTAGCCGAGTGGGTTTGGGTCTAGCCGAGTGGGTTTGGGTCCAGCCGAGTGGGTTTGGGTGTAGCCGAGTGGGTTTGGGTCAAGCGGTGTGGGTTTGGGTGTAGCCGAGTGGGTTTGGGTCTAGCCGAATGGGTTTGGATCGAGCAGAGTGGGTTTGGGTTTAGCCGAGTGGGTTTGGGTCTAGCCGAGTGGGTAATCGTCTAGCCGAGTGGGTTTGGGTCTAGCCGAGTGGGTTTGGGTCTTGCCGAGTGGGTTTGGGTGTAGCCGAGTGGGTTTGGGTCCAGCCGAGTGGGTTTGCGTCTAGCCGAGTGGGTTTGGGTCTAGCCGAGTGGGTAATCATCTAGCCGAGTGGGTTTGGGTCTAGCCGAGTGGGTTTGGGTCTAGCTGAGTGGGTTTGGGTCTAGCCGAGTGGGTTTGGGTCTAGCCGAGAGGGTTTCGATCTAGCCAATTGGGTTGGGGTCTAGCCGAGTGGGTTTGGGTCTAGCCGAGTGGGTTTGGGTGTAGCCGAGTGGGTTTGGGTCTAGCTGAGTGGGTTTGGGTCTAGCCGAGTGGGTTTGGGTCTCGCCGAGTGGGTTTGGGTCTAGCCAAGTGGGTTTGGGTCTAGCCGAGTTGGTTTGGGTGTAGCCGAGTGGGTTTGGGTCTAGCCGAGTGGGTTTGGGTGTAGCCGAGTGGCTTTGGGTCTAGCCGAGTGGGTTTGGGTCTAGCCGAGTGGGTTTGGGTCTAGCCGAGTGGGTTGGGGTCTAGCCGAGTGGGTTTGGGTCTAGCCGAGTGGGTTTTGGTGTAGCCGAGTGGGTTTGTGTCTAGCCAAGTGGGTTTGGGTCTAGCCGAGTGGGTTTGGGTGTAGCCGAGTGGGTTTGGGTCTAGCCGAGTGGGTTTGGGTCTAGACGAGTGGGTTTGGGTCTAGCCGAGTGGGTTTGGGTCTAGCCGAGAGGGTTTGGGTCTAGCCGATTGAGTTGGGGTCTAGCCGAGTGGGTTTGGGTCTAGCCGAGTGGGTTTGGGTGTAGCCGAGTGGGTTTGGGTCTAGCCGAGTGGGTTTGGGTCTAGCCGAGTGGGTTTGGGTCTAGCCGAGTGGGTTTGGGTGTAGCCGAGTGGGTTTGGGTCTAGCTGAGTGGGTTTGGGTCTTGCCGAGTGGGTTTGGGTCTAGCCGAGTGGGTTTGGGTCTAGCCGAGTGGGTTTGGGTGTAGCCGAGTGGGTTTGGGTCTAGCCGAGTGGGTTTGGGTCTAGCCGAGTGGGTTTGGGTCTCGCCGAGTGGGTTTGGGTCTAGCCGAGTGGGTTTGGGTCTAGCCGAGTGAGTTTGGGTCTAGCCGAGTGGGTTTGCGTTGAGACGAGTGGGTTTGGGTCTAGCCGAGTGGGTTTGGGTCTAGCCGAGTGGGTTTGGGTCTCGCCGAGTGGGTTTGGGTCCAGCCGAGTGGGTTTGGGTGTAGCCGAGTGGGTTTGGGTCAAGCGGTGTGGGTTTGGGTGTAGCCGAGTGGGTTTGGGTGTAGCCGAGTGGGTTTGGGTCCAGCCGAGTGGGTTTGCGTCTAGCCGAGTGGGTTTGGGTTGAGCCGAGTGGGTTTGGGTCTAGCCGCGTGGGTTTGGGTCTAGCCGAGTGGGTAATCATCTAGCCGAGTGGGTTTGGGTGTAGCCGAGTGGGTTTGGGTCTAGCCGAGTGGGTTTGCGTCTAGCGGAGTGGGTTTGGGTGTAGCCGAGTGGGTTTGGGTCTAGCCGAGTGGGTTTGGGTCTAGCCGAATCGGTTTCGGTCTATCCGAGAGGGTTTGTGTCTAGACGAGTGGGTTTGGGTCTAGCCGAGTGGGTTTGGGTCTAGCCGAGTGGGTTTGGGTCTAGCCGAGTGGGTTTGGGTCTATCCGAGTGGGTTTGGGTCTAGCCGAATCGGTTTCGGTCTATCCGAGAGGGTTTGTGTCTAGCCGAGTGGGTTTGGGTCTAGCCGAGTGGGTTTGTGTCTAGCCAAGTGGGTTTGGGTCTAGCCGAGTCGGTTTGGGTGTAGCCGAGTGGGTTTGGGTCTAGCCGAGTGGGTTTGGGTGTAGCCGAGTGGCTTTGGGTCCTGCCGAGTGGGTTTGGGTCTAGCCGAGTGGGTTTGGGTCTAGCCGAGTGGGTTGGGGTCTAGCCGAGTGGGTTTGGGTCTAGCCGAGTGGGTTTGGGTGTAGCCGAGTGGGTTTGTGTCTCGCCAAGTGGGTTTGGGTCTAGCCGAGTGGGTTTGGGTGTAGCCGAGTGGGTTTGGGTCTAGCCGAGTGGGTTTGGGTGTAGCCGAGTGGGTTTGGGTCTAGCAGAGTGGGTTTGGGTCTAGCCGAGTGGGTTTGGGTCTAGCCGAGTGGGTTTGGGTCGAGCCGAGTGCGTTTGGGTCTAGCCGAGTGGGTTTGGGTCTAGCCGAGTGGGTTTGGGTCTAGCCGAGTGGGTTTGGGTCCAGCTGAGTGGGTTTGGGTCCAGCCGAGTGGGTTTGGGTCTAGCGGTGTGGATTTGGGTGTAGTCGAGTGGGTTTGGGTCTAGCCAAATGGGTTTGGATCGAGCAGAGTGGGTTTGGGTGTAGCCGAGTGGGTTTGGGTCTAGCCGAGTGGGTTTGGGTGTAGCCGAGTGGGTTTGGGTCTAGCCGAGTGGGTTTGGGTCTAGCCGAGTGGGTTTGGGTCTAGCCGAATCGGTTTCGGTCTATCCGAGAGGGTTTGTGTCTAGACGAGTGGGTTTGGGTCTAGCCGAGTGGGTTTGGGTCTAGCCGAGTGGGTTTGGGTCCAGCCGAGTGGGTTTGGGTCTATCCGAGTGGGTTTGGGTCTAGCCGAATCGGTTTCGGTCTATCCGAGAGGGTTTGTGTCTAGCCGAGTGGGTTTGGGTCTAGCCGAGTGGGTTTGTGTCTAGCCAAGTGGGTTTGGGTCTAGCCGAGTCGGTTTGGGTGTAGCCGAGTGGGTTTGGGTCTAGCCGAGTGGGTTTGGGTGTAGCCGAGTGGCTTTGGGTCCTGCCGAGTGGGTTTGGGTCTAGCCGAGTGGGTTTGGGTCTAGCCGAGTGGGTTGGGGTCTAGCCGAGTGGGTTTGGGTCTAGCCGAGTGGGTTTGGGTGTAGCCGAGTGGGTTTGTGTCTCGCCAAGTGGGTTTGGGTCTAGCCGAGTGGGTTTGGGTGTAGCCGAGTGGGTTTGGGTCTAGCCGAGAGGGTTTGGGTCTAGCCGAGTGGGTTGGGGTCTAGCCGAGTGGGTTTGGGTCTAGCCGAGTGGGTTTGGGTGTAGCCGAGTGGGTTTGGGTCTAGCAGAGTGGGTTTGGGTCTAGCCGAGTGGGTTTGGGTCTAGCCGAGTGGGTTTGGGTCGAGCCGAGTGGGTTTGGGTCTAGCCGAGTGGGTTTGGGTCTAGCCGAGTGGGTTTGGGTCTAGCCGAGTGGGTTTGGGTCCAGCTGAGTGGGTTTGGGTCCAGCCGAGTGGGTTTGGGTCTAGCGGTGTGGATTTGGGTGTAGTCGAGTGGGTTTGGGTCTAGCCAAATGGGTTTGGATCGAGCAGAGTGGGTTTGGGTGTAGCCGAGTGGGTTTGGGTCTAGCCGAGTGGGTTTGGGTCTAGCCGAGTGGGTTTGGGTCTAGCCGAGTGGGTTTGGGTCTAGCCGAGTGGGTAATCGTCTAGCCGAGAGGGTTTGGGTCTAGCCGAGTGGGTTTGGGTCTTGCCGAGTGGGTTTGTGTCTAGCCGAGTGGGTTTGGGTCTAGCCGAATGGGTTTTGGTCTAGCCGAGTGGGTTTGGGTCCAGCCGAGTGGGTTTGCGTCTAGCGGAGTGGGTTTGGGTCTAGCCGAGTGGGTTTGGGTCTAGCCGAGTGGGTTTGGGTCTAGCCGAGTGGGTTAGGGTCTAGCCGAATGGGTTTGGGTCTAGCCGAGTGGGTTTGGTTCTAGCCGAGTGGGTTTGGGTCTAGCCGAGTCCGTTTGGGTCTAGCCGAGTGGGTTTGGGACTGGCCGAGTGGGTTTGGGTCTAGCCGAGTGGGTTTGGTTCTAGCCAAGTGGGTTTCGGTCTAGCCGAGTGGGTTTGCGTCTAGCGGAGTGGGTTTGGGTCTAGCCGAGTGGGTTTGGGTCTAGCCGAGTGGGTTTGGGTCTAGCCGAGTGGGTTAGGGTCTAGCCGAATGGGTTTGGGTCTAGCCGAGTGGGTTTGGTTCTAGCCGAGTGGGTTTGGGTCTAGCCGAGTCCGTTTGCGTCTAGCCGAGTGGGTTTGGGACTAGCCGAGTGGGTTTGGGTCTAGCCGAGTGGGTTTGGTTCTAGCCAAGTGGGTTTGAGTCTAGCCGAGTGGGTTTGGGTCTAGCCGAGTGGGTTTGGGTCTAGCCGAGTGGGTTTGGGTCTAGCCGAGTGGGTTTGGGTGTAGCCGAGTGGGTTTGGGTCTAGCCGAGTGGGTTTGGGTCTAGCCGAGTGGCTTTGGGTCTAGCCGAGTGGGTTTGGGTCTAGCCGAGTGGGTTTGGGTCTACCCGAGTGGGTTGGGGTCTAGCCGAGTGGGTTTTGTTCTAGCCGAATGGGTTTGGGTCTAGCCGAGTGGGTTTGGGTCTGATCGAGTGGGTTTGGGACTAGCCGAGTGGGTTTGGGTCTAGCCGAGTCCGTTTGGGTCTAGCCGAGTGGGTTTGGGACTAGCCGAGTGGGTTTGGGTCTAGCCGAGTGGGTTTGGTTCTAGCCAAGTGGGTTTGGGTCTAGCCGAGTGGGTTTGCGTCTAGCGGAGTGGGTTTGGGTCTAGCCGAGTGGGTTTGGGTCTAGCCGAGTGGGTTTGGGTCTAGCCGAGTGGGTTAGGGTCTAGCCGAATGGGTTTGGGTCTAGCCGAGTGGGTTTGGTTCTAGCCGAGTGGGTTTGGGTCTAGCCGAGTCCATTTGGGTCTAGCCGAGTGGGTTTGGGACTAGACGAGTGGGTTTGGGTCTAGCCGAGTGGGTTTGGTTCTAGGCAAGTGGGTTTGAGTCTAGCTGAGTGGGTTTGGGTCTAGCCGAGTGGGTTTGGGTCTAGCCGAGTGGGTTTGGGTCTAGCCGAGTGGGTTTGGGTGTAGCCGAGTGGGTTTGGGTCTAGCCGAGTGGGTTTGGGTCTAGCCGAGTGGCTTTGGGTCTAGCCGAGTGGGTTTGGGTCTAGCCGAGAGGGTTTGGGTCTACCCGAGTGGGTTGGGGTCTAGCCGAGTGGGTTTTGTTCTAGCCGAATGGGTTTGGGTCTAGCCGAGTGGGTTTGGGTCTGATCGAGTGGGTTTGGGTCTAGCCGAGTGGGTTTGGGTCTAGCCGAGTGGGTTTGGGTCCAGCCGAGTGGGTTTGGGTCTAGCCGAGTGGGTTTGGGTCTAGCGGTGTGGGTTTGGGTGTAGCCGAGTGGGTTTGGGTCTAGCCAAATGGGTTTGGATCGAGCAGAGTGGGTTTGGGTCTAGCCGAGTGGGTTTGGGTCTAGCCGAGTGGGTAATCGTCTAGCCGAGTGGGTTTGGGTCTAGCCGAGTGGGTTTGGGTCTTGCCGAGTGGGTTTGGGTCTAGCCGAGTGGGTTTGGGTGTAGCCGAATGGGTTTTTGTCTAGCTGAGTGGGTTTGGGTCTAGCCGAGTGGGTTTGCGTCTAGCTGAGTGGGTTTGGGTCTAGCGGAGTGGGTTTGGGTCTAGCGGAGTGGGTTTGGGTCTAGCGGAGTGGGTTTGGGTCTAGCGGAGTGGGTTTGGGTCTAGCCGAGTGGGTTTGGGTCTAGCCGAGTGGGTTTTGGTCTATCCGAGTGGGTTTGGGTCAAGCCGAGTGGGTTTGGGTCCAGCCGAGTGGGTTTGGGTGCAGCCGAGTGGGTTTGGGTCAAGCGGTGAGGGTTTGGGTGCAGCCGAGTGGGTTTGGGTCTAGCCGAATGGGTTTGGATCGAGCAGAGTGGGTTTGGGTCTAGCCGAGTGGGTTTGGGTGTAGGCGGGTGGGTAATCGTCTAGCCGAGTGGGTTTGGGTCTAGCCGAGTGGGTTTGGGTCTTGCTGAGTGGGTTTGTGTCTAGCCGAGTGGGTTTGGGTCTAGCCGAATGGGTTTTGGTCTAGCCGAGTGGGTTTGGGTCCAGCCGAGTGGGTTTGCGTCTAGCGGAGTGGGTTTGGGTCTAGCCGAGTGGGTTTGGGTCTAGCCGAGTGGGTTTGGGTCTAGCCGAGTGGGTTAGGGTCTAGCCGAATGGGTTTGGGTCTAGCCGAGTGGGTTTGGTTCTAGCCGAGTGGGTTTGGGTCTAGCCGAGTCCGTTTGGGTCTAGCCGAGTGGGTTTGGGACTAGCCGAGTGGGTTTGGGTCTAGCCGAGTGGGTTTGGTTCTAGCCAAGTGGGTTTGGGTCTAGCCGAGTGGGTTTGCGTCTAGCGGAGTGGGTTTGGGTCTAGCCGAGTGGGTTTGGGTCTAGCCGAGTGGGTTTGGGTCTAGCCGAGTGGGTTAGGGTCTAGCCGAATGGGTTTGGGTCTAGCCGAGTGGGTTTGGTTCTAGCCGAGTGGGTTTGGGTCTAGCCGAGTCCGTTTGGGTCGAGCCGAGTGGGTTTGGGACTAGCCGAGTGGGTTTGGGTCTAGCCGAGTGGGTTTGGTTCTAGCCAAGTGGGTTTGAGTCTAGCCGAGTGGGTTTGGGTCTAGCCGAGTGGGTTTGGGTCTAGCCGAGTGGGTTTGGGTCTAGCCGAGTGGGTTTGGGTGTAGCCGAGTGGGTTTGGGTCTAGCCGAGTGGGTTTGGATCTAGCCGAGTGGCTTTGGGTCTAGCCGAGTGGGTTTGGGTCTAGCCGAGTGGGTTTGGGTCTACCCGAGTGGGTTGGGGTCTAGCCGAGTGGGTTTTGTTCTAGCCGAATGGGTTTGGGTCTAGCCGAGTGGGTTTGGGTCTGATCGAGTGGGTTTGGGACTAGCCGAGTGGGTTTGGGTCTAACCGAGTGGGTTTGGTTCTAGCCAAGTGGGTTTGGGTCTAGCCGAGAGGGTTTGCGTCTAGCGGAGTGGGTTTGGGTCTAGCCGAGTGGGTTTGGGTCTAGCCGAGTGGGTTTGGGTCTAGCCGAGTGGGTTAGGGTCTAGCCGAATGGGTTTGGGTCTAGCCGAGTGGGTTTGGTTCTAGCCGAGTGGGTTTGGGCCTAGCCGAGTCCGTTTGGGTCTAGCCGAGTGGGTTTGGGACTAGACGAGTGGGTTTGGGTCTAGCCGAGTGGGTTTGGTTCTAGCCAAGTGGGTTTGAGTCTAGCCGAGTGGGTTTGGGTCTAGCCGAGTGGGTTTGGGTCTAGCCGAGTGGGTTTGGGTCTAGCCGAGTGGGTTTGGTTGTAGCCGAGTGGGTTTGGGTCTAGCCGAGTGGGTTTGGGTCTAGCCGAGTGGGTTTGCGTCTGATCGAGTGGGTTTGGGTCTAGCCGAGTGGGTTTGGGTCTAGCGGAGTGGGTTTGGGTCCAGCCGAGTGGGTTTGGGTCTAGCCGAGTGGGTTTGGGTCTAGCGGTGTGGGTTTGGGTGTAGCCGAGTGGGTTTGGGTCTAGCCAAATGGGTTTGGATCGAGCAGAGTGGGTTTGGGTCTAGCCGAGTGGGTTTGGGTCTAGCCGAGTGGGTAATCGTCTAGCCGAGTGGGTTTGGGTCTAGCCGAGTGGGTTTGGGTCTTGCCGAGTGGGTTTGGGTCTAGCCGAGTGGGTTTGGGTGTAGCCGAATGGGTTTTTGTCTAGCTGAGTGGGTTTGGGTCTAGCCAAGTGGGTTTGCGTCTAGCTGAGTGGGTTTGGGTCTAGCGGAGTGGGTTTGGGTCTAGCCGAGTGGGTTTGGGTCTAGCCGAGTGGGTTTGGGTCTAGCCGAGTGGGTTTGGTTCTAGCCAATTGGGTTTGGGTCTAGCCGAGTCCGTTTGGGTCTAGCCGAGTGGTTTTGGGACTAGCCGAGTGGGTTTGGGTCTAGCCGAGTGGGTTTGGTTCTAGCCAAGTGGGTTTGGGTCTAGCCGAGTGGGTTTGCGTCTAGCGGAGTGGGTTTGGGTCTAGCCGAGTGGGTTTGGGTCTAGCCGAGTGGGTTTGGGTCTAGCCGAGTGGGTTAGGGTCTAGCCGAATGGGTTTGGGTCTAGCCGAGTGGGTTTGGTTCTAGCCGAGTGGGTTTGGGTCTAGCCGAGTCCGTTTGGGTCTAGCCGAGTGGGTTTGGGACTAGCCGAGTGGGTTTGGGTCTAGCCGAGTGGGTTTGGTTCTAGCCAAGTGGGTTTGAGTCTAGCCGAGTGGGTTTGGGTCTAGCCGAGTGGGTTTGGGTCTAGCCGAGTGGGTTTGGGTCTAGCCGAGTGGGTTTGGGTGTAGCCGAGTGGGTTTGGGTCTAGCCGAGTGGGTTTGGATCTAGCCGAGTGGCTTTGGGTCTAGCCGAGTGGGTTTGGGTCTAGCCGAGTGGGTTTGGGTCTACCCGAGTGGGTTGGGGTCTAGCCGAGTGGGTTTTGTTCTAGCCGAATGGGTTTGGGTCTAGCCGAGTGGGTTTGGGTCTGATCGAGTGGGTTTGGGACTAGCCGAGTGGGTTTGGGTCTAACCGAGTGGGTTTGGTTCTAGCCAAGTGGGTTTGGGTCTAGCCGAGTGGGTTTGCGTCTAGCGGAGTGGGTTTGGGTCTAGCCGAGTGGGTTTGGGTCTAGCCGAGTGGGTTTGGGTCTAGCCGAGTGGGTTAGGGTCTAGCCGAATGGGTTTGGGTCTAGCCGAGTGGGTTTGGTTCTAGCCGAGTGGGTTTGGGCCTAGCCGAGTCCGTTTGGGTCTAGCCGAGTGGGTTTGGGACTAGACGAGTGGGTTTGGGTCTAGCCGAGTGGGTTTGGTTCTAGCCAAGTGGGTTTGAGTCTAGCCGAGTGGGTTTGGGTCTAGCCGAGTGGGTTTGGGTCTAGCCGAGTGGGTTTGGGTCTAGCCGAGTGGGTTTGGTTGTAGCCGAGTGGGTTTGGGTCTAGCCGAGTGGGTTTGGGTCTAGCCGAGTGGGTTTGCGTCTGATCGAGTGGGTTTGGGTCTAGCCGAGTGGGTTTGGGTCTAGCGGAGTGGGTTTGGGTCCAGCCGAGTGGGTTTGGGTCTAGCCGAGTGGGTTTGGGTCTAGCGGTGTGGGTTTGGGTGTAGCCGAGTGGGTTTGGGTCTAGCCAAATGGGTTTGGATCGAGCAGAGTGGGTTTGGGTCTAGCCGAGTGGGTTTGGGTCTAGCCGAGTGGGTAATCGTCTAGCCGAGTGGGTTTGGGTCTAGCCGAGTGGGTTTGGGTCTTGCCGAGTGGGTTTGGGTCTAGCCGAGTGGGTTTGGGTGTAGCCGAATGGGTTTTTGTCTAGCTGAGTGGGTTTGGGTCTAGCCAAGTGGGTTTGCGTCTAGCTGAGTGGGTTTGGGTCTAGCGGAGTGGGTTTGGGTCTAGCCGAGTGGGTTTGGGTCTAGCCGAGTGGGTTTGGGTCTAGCCGAGTGGGTTTGGTTCTAGCCAATTGGGTTTGGGTCTAGCCGAGTCCGTTTGGGTCTAGCCGAGTGGTTTTGGGACTAGCCGAGTGGGTTTGGGTCTAGCCGAGTGGGTTTGGTTCTAGCCAAGTGGGTTTGGGTCTAGCCGAGTGGGTTTGCGTCTAGCGGAGTGGGTTTGGGTCTAGCCGAGTGGGTTTGGGTCTAGCCGAGTGGGTTTGGGTCTAGCCGAGTGGGTTAGGGTCTAGCCGAATGGGTTTGGGTCTAGCCGAGTGGGTTTGGTTCTAGCCGAGTGGGTTTGGGTCTAGCCGAGTCCGTTTGGGTCTAGCCGAGTGGGTTTGGGACTAGCCGAGTGGGTTTGGGTCTAGCCGAGTGGGTTTGGTTCTAGCCAAGTGGGTTTGAGTCTAGCCGAGTGGGTTTGGGTCTAGCCGAGTGGGTTTGGGTCTAGCCGAGTGGGTTTGGGTCTAGCCGAGTGGGTTTGGGTGTAGCCGAGTGGGTTTGGGTCTAGCCGAGTGGGTTTGGATCTAGCCGAGTGGCTTTGGGTCTAGCCGAGTGGGTTTGGGTCTAGCCGAGTGGGTTTGGGTCTACCCGAGTGGGTTGGGGTCTAGCCGAGTGGGTTTTGTTCTAGCCGAATGGGTTTGGGTCTAGCCGAGTGGGTTTGGGTCTGATCGAGTGGGTTTGGGACTAGCCGAGTGGGTTTGGGTCTAACCGAGTGGGTTTGGTTCTAGCCAAGTGGGTTTGGGTCTAGCCGAGTGGGTTTGCGTCTAGCGGAGTGGGTTTGGGTCTAGCCGAGTGGGTTTGGGTCTAGCCGAGTGGGTTTGGGTCTAGCCGAGTGGGTTAGGGTCTAGCCGAATGGGTTTGGGTCTAGCCGAGTGGGTTTGGTTCCAGCCGAGTGGGTTTGGGTCTAGCCGAGTCCGTTTGGGTGTAGCCGAGTGGGTTTGGGTCTAGCCGAGTGGGTTTGGGTCTAGCCGAGTGGGTTTGCGTCTGATCGAGTGGGTTTGGGTCTAGCCGAGTGGGTTTGGGTCTAGCCGAGTGGGTTTGGGTCCAGCCGAGTGGGTTTGGGTCTAGCCGAGTGGTTTTGGGTCTAGCGGTGTGGGTTTGGGTGTAGCCGAGTGGGTTTGGGTCTAGCCAAATGGGTTTGGATCGAGCAGAGTGGGTTTGGGTCTAGCCGAGTGGGTTTGGGTCTAGCCGAGTGGGTAATCGTCTAGCCGAGTGGGTTTGGGTCTAGCCGAGTGGGTTTGGGTCTTGCCGAGTGGGTTTGGGTCTAGCCGAGTGGATTTGGGTGTAGCCGAATGGGTTTTTGTCTAGCTGAGTGGGTTTGGGTCTAGCCAAGTGGGTTTGCGTCTAGCTGAGTGGGTTTGGGTCTAGCGGAGTGGGTTTGGGTCTAGCGGATTGGGTTTGGGTCTAGCGGAGTGGGTTTGGGTCTAGCGGAGTGGGTTTGGGTCTAGCCTAGTGGGTTTGGGTCTAGCCGAGTGGGTTTGGGTCTAGCGGAGTGGGTTGGGGTCTAGCCGAGTGGGTTTGGTTCTAGCCAATTGGGTTTGGGTCTAGCCGAGTCCGTTTGGGTCTAGCCGAGTGGTTTTGGGACTAGCCGAGTGGGTTTGGGTCTAGCCGAGTGGGTTTGGTTCTAGCCAAGTGGGTTTGGGTCTAGCCGAGTGGGTTTGGGTCTAGCCGAGTGGGTTTGGGTCTAGCTGAGTGGGTTTGGGTCTAGCCGAGTGGGTTTGGGTGTAGCCGAGTGGGTTTGTGTCTGGCGGAGTGGTTTTGGGTGTAGCCGAGTGGGTTTGGGTGTAGCCGAGTGGGTTTGGGTCTAGCCGAGTGGGTTTGGGTTTAGCCGTGTGCGTTTGGGTCTAGCCGAGGGGGTTTGGGTCTATCCAAGTGGGTTTGGATCTAGCCAAGTGGGTTTGGGTCTAGCCGAGTGGGTTTGCGTTGAGCCGAGTGGGCTTGGGTCTAGCCGAGTGGGTTTTGGTCTAGCCGAGTGGGTTTGGGTCTAGCCGAGTGGGTTTGGGTCCAGCCGAGTGGGTTTGGGTGCAGCCGAGTGGGTTTGGGTCAAGCGGTGTGGGTTTGGGTGCAGCCGAGTGGGTTTGGGTCTAGCCGAATGGGTTTGGGTCTAGCCGAGTGGGTTTGGGTCTAGCCGAGTGGGTTAGGGTCTAGCCGAATGGGTTTGGGTCTAGCCGAGTGGGTTTGGTTCTAGCCGAGTGGGTTTGGGTCTAGCCGAGTCCGTTTGGGTCTAGCCGAGTGGGTTTGGGACTAGACGAGTGGGTTTGGGTCTAGCCGAGTGGGTTTGGTTCTAGCCAAGTGGGTTTGAGTCTAGCCGAGTGGGTTTGGGTCTAGCCGAGTGGGTTTGGGTCTAGCCGAGTGGGTTTGGGTCTAGCCGAGTGGGTTTGGGTGTAGCCGAGTGGGTTTGGGTCTAGCCGAGTGGGTTTGGGTCTAGCCGAGTGGGTTTGCGTCTGATCGAGTGGGTTTGGGTCTAGCCGAGTGGGTTTGGGTCTAGCCGAGTGGGTTTGGGTCCAGCCGAGTGGGTTTGGGTCTAGCCGAGTGGTTTTGGGTCTAGCGGTGTGGGTTTGGGTGTAGCCGAGTGGGTTTGGGTCTAGCCAAATGGGTTTGGATCGAGCAGAGTGGGTTTGGGTCTAGCCGAGTGGGTTTGGTTCTAGCCGAGTGGGTTTGGGTCTAGCCGAGTCCGTTTGGGTCTAGCCGAGTGGGTTTGGGACTAGACGAGTGGGTTTGGGTCTAGCCGAGTGGGTTTGGTTCTAGCCAAGTGGGTTTGAGTCTAGCCGAGTGGGTTTGGGTCTAGCCGAGTGGGTTTGGGTCTAGCCGACTGGGTTTGGGTCTAGCCGAGTGGGTTTGGGTGTAGCCGAGTGGGTTTGGGTCTAGCCGAGTGGGTTTGGGTCTAGCCGAGTGGGTTTGCGTCTGATCGAGTGGGTTTGGGTCTAGCCGAGTGGGTTTGGGTCTAGCGGAGTGGGTTTGGGTCCAGCCGAGTGGGTTTGGGTCTAGCCGAGTGGGTTTGGGTCTAGCGGTGTGGGTTTGGGTGTAGCCGAGTGGGTTTGGGTCTAGCCAAATGGGTTTGGATCGAGCAGAGTGGGTTTGGGTCTAGCCGAGTGGGTTTGGGTCTAGCCGAGTGGGTAATCGTCTAGCCGAGTGGGTTTGGGTCTAGCCGAGTGGGTTTGGGTCTTGCCGAGTGGGTTTGGGTCTAGCCGAGTGGGTTTGGGTGTAGCCGAATGGGTTTTTGTCTAGCTGAGTGGGTTTGGGTCTAGCCAAGTGGGTTTGCGTCTAGCTGAGTGGGTTTGGGTCTAGCGGAGTGGGTTTGGGTCTAGCCGAGTGGGTTTGGGTCTAGCCGAGTGGGTTTGGGTCTAGCCGAGTGGGTTTGGTTCTAGCCAATTGGGTTTGGGTCTAGCCGAGTCCGTTTGGGTCTAGCCGAGTGGTTTTGGGACTAGCCGAGTGGGTTTGGGTCTAGCCGAGTGGGTTTGGTTCTAGCCAAGTGGGTTTGGGTCTAGCCGAGTGGGTTTGCGTCTAGCGGAGTGGGTTTGGGTCTAGCCGAGTGGGTTTGGGTCTAGCCGAGTGGGTTTGGGTCTAGCCGAGTGGGTTAGGGTCCAGCCGAATGGGTTTGGGTCTAGCCGAGTGGGTTTGGTTCTAGCCGAGTGGGTTTGGGTCTAGCCGAGTCCGTTTGGGTCTAGCCGAGTGGGTTTGGGACTAGCCGAGTGGGTTTGGGTCTAGCCGAGTGGGTTTGGTTCTAGCCAAGTGGGTTTGAGTCTAGCCGAGTGGGTTTGGGTCTAGCCGAGTGGGTTTGGGTCTAGCCGAGTGGGTTTGGGTCTAGCCGAGTGGGTTTGGGTGTAGCCGAGTGGGTTTGGGTCTAGCCGAGTGGGTTTGGATCTAGCCGAGTGGCTTTGGGTCTAGCCGAGTGGGTTTGGGTCTAGCCGAGTGGGTTTGGGTCTACCCGAGTGGGTTGGGGTCTAGCCGAGTGGGTTTTGTTCTAGCCGAATGGGTTTGGGTCTAGCCGAGTGGGTTTGGGTCTGATCGAGTGGGTTTGGGACTAGCCGAGTGGGTTTGGGTCTAACCGAGTGGGTTTGGTTCTAGCCAAGTGGGTTTGGGTCTAGCCGAGTGGGTTTGCGTCTAGCGGAGTGGGTTTGGGTCTAGCCGAGTGGGTTTGGGTCTAGCCGAGTGGGTTTGGGTCTAGCGGAGTGGGTTTGGGTCTAGCGGAGAGGGTTTGGGTCTAGCCTAGTGGGTTTGGGTCTAGCCGAGTGGGTTTGGGTCTAGCCGAGTGGGTTTGGGTCTAGCCGAGTGGGTTTGGTTCTAGCCAATTGGGTTTGGGTCTAGCCGAGTCCGTTTGGGTCTAGCCGAGTGGTTTTGGGACTAGCCGAGTGGGTTTGGGTCTAGCCGAGTGGGTTTGGTTCTAGCCAAGTGGGTTTGGGTCTAGCCGAGTGGGTTTGGGTCTAGCCGAGTGGGTTTGGGTCTAGCTGAGTGGGTTTGGGTCTAGCCGAGTGGGTTTGGGTGTAGCCGAGTGGGTTTGTGTCTGGCGGAGTGGTTTTGGTTCTAGCCAAGTGGGTTTGGGTCTAGCCGAGTGGGTTTGGGTCTAGCCGAGTGGGTTTGGGTCTAGCTGAGTGGGTTTGGGTCTAGCCGAGTGGGTTTGGGTGTAGCCGAGTGGGTTTGTGTCTGGCGGAGTGGTTTTGGGTGTAGCCGAGTGGGTTTGGGTCTAGCCGAGTGGGTTTGGGTGTAGCCGAATGGGTTTTTGTCTAGCTGAGTGGGTTTGGGTCTAGCCAAGTGGGTTTGCGTCTAGCTGAGTGGGTTTGGGTCTAGCCGAGTGGGTTTGGGTCTAGCCGAGTGGGTTTGGGTCTAGCCGAGTGGGTTTGGTTCTAGCCAATTGGGTTTGGGTCTAGCCGAGTCCGTTTGGGTCTAGCCGAGTGGTTTTGGGACTAGCCGAGTGGGTTTGGGTCTAGCCGAGTGGGTTTGGTTCTAGCCAAGTGGGTTTGGGTCTAGCCGAGTGGGTTTGCGTCTAGCGGAGTGGGTTTGGGTCTAGCCGAGTGGGTTTGGGTCTAGCCGAGTGGGTTTGGGTCTAGCCGAGTGGGTTAGGGTCTAGCCGAATGGGTTTGGGTCTAGCCGAGTGGGTTTGGTTCTAGCCGAGTGGGTTTGGGTCTAGCCGAGTCCGTTTGGGTCTAGCCGAGTGGGTTTGGGACTAGCCGAGTGGGTTTGGGTCTAGCCGAGTGGGTTTGGTTCTAGCCAAGTGGGTTTGAGTCTAGCCGAGTGGGTTTGGGTCTAGCCGAGTGGGTTTGGGTCTAGCCGAGTGGGTTTGGGTCTAGCCGAGTGGGTTTGGGTGTAGCCGAGTGGGTTTGGGTCTAGCCGAGTGGGTTTGGATCTAGCCGAGTGGCTTTGGGTCTAGCCGAGTGGGTTTGGGTCTAGCCGAGTGGGTTTGGGTCTACCCGAGTGGGTTGGGGTCTAGCCGAGTGGGTTTTGTTCTAGCCGAATGGGTTTGGGTCTAGCCGAGTGGGTTTGGGTCTGATCGAGTGGGTTTGGGACTAGCCGAGTGGGTTTGGGTCTAACCGAGTGGGTTTGGTTCTAGCCAAGTGGGTTTGGGTCTAGCCGAGTGGGTTTGCGTCTAGCGGAGTGGGTTTGGGTCTAGCCGAGTGGGTTTGGGTCTAGCCGAGTGGGTTTGGGTCTAGCCGAGTGGGTTAGGGTCTAGCCGAATGGGTTTGGGTCTAGCCGAGTGGGTTTGGTTCTAGCCGAGTGGGTTTGGGTCTAGCCGAGTCCGTTTGGGTGTAGCCGAGTGGGTTTGGGTCTAGCCGAGTGGGTTTGGGTCTAGCCGAGTGGGTTTGCGTCTGATCGAGTGGGTTTGGGTCTAGCCGAGTGGGTTTGGGTCTAGCCGAGTGGGTTTGGGTCCAGCCGAGTGGGTTTGGGTCTAGCCGAGTGGTTTTGGGTCTAGCGGTGTGGGTTTGGGTGTAGCCGAGTGGGTTTGGGTCTAGCCAAATGGGTTTGGATCGAGCAGAGTGGGTTTGGGTCTAGCCGAGTGGGTTTGGGTCTAGCCGAGTGGGTAATCGTCTAGCCGAGTGGGTTTGGGTCTAGCCGAGTGGGTTTGGGTCTTGCCGAGTGGGTTTGGGTCTAGCCGAGTGGGTTTGGGTGTAGCCGAATGGGTTTTTGTCTAGCTGAGTGGGTTTGGGTCTAGCCAAGTGGGTTTGCGTCTAGCTGAGTGGGTTTGGGTCTAGCGGAGTGGGTTTGGGTCTAGCGGAGTGGGTTTGGGTCTAGCGGAGTGGGTTTGGGTCTAGCGGAGTGGGTTTGGGTCTAGCCTAGTGGGTTTGGGTCTAGCCGAGTGGGTTTGGGTCTAGCCAATTGGGTTTGGGTCTAGCCGAGTCCGTTTGGGTCTAGCCGAGTGGTTTTGGGACTAGCCGAGTGGGTTTGGGTCTAGCCGAGTGGGTTTGGTTCTAGCCAAGTGGGTTTGGGTCTAGCCGAGTGGGTTTGGGTCTAGCCGAGTGGGTTTGGGTCTAGCTGAGTGGGTTTGGGTCTAGCCGAGTGGGTTTGGGTGTAGCCGAGTGGGTTTGTGTCTGGCGGAGTGGTTTTGGGTGTAGCCGAGTGGGTTTGGGTGTAGCCGAGTGGGTTTGGGTCTAGCCGAGTGGGTTTGGGTTTAGCCGTGTGCGTTTGGGTCTAGCCGAGGGGGTTTGGGTCTATCCAAGTGGGTTTGGATCTAGCCAAGTGGGTTTGGGTCTAGCCGAGTGGGTTTGCGTTGAGCCGAGTGGGCTTGGGTCTAGCCGAGTGGGTTTTGGTCTAGCCGAGTGGGTTTGGGTGTAGCCGAGTGGGTTTGGGTCCAGCCGAGTGGGTTTGGGTGCAGCCGAGTGGGTTTGGGTCAAGCGGTGTGGGTTTGGGTGCAGCCGAGTGGGTTTGGGTCTAGCCGAATGGGTTTGGGTCTAGCCGAGTGGGTTTGGGTCTAGCCGAGTGGGTTAGGGTCTAGCCGAATGGGTTTGGGTCTAGCCGAGTGGGTTTGGTTCTAGCCGAGTGGGTTTGGGTCTAGCCGAGTCCGTTTGGGTCTAGCCGAGTGGGTTTGGGACTAGACGAGTGGGTTTGGGTCTAGCCGAGTGGGTTTGGTTCTAGCCAAGTGGGTTTGAGTCTAGCCGAGTGGGTTTGGGTCTAGCCGAGTGGGTTTGGGTCTAGCCGAGTGGGTTTGGGTCTAGCCGAGTGGGTTTGGGTGTAGCCGAGTGGGTTTGGGTGTAGCCGAGTGGGTTTGGGTCTAGCCGAGTGGGTTTGCGTCTGATCGAGTGGGTTTGGGTCTAGCCGAGTGGGTTTGGGTCTAGCCGAGTGGGTTTGGGTCCAGCCGAGTGGGTTTGGGTCTAGCCGAGTGGTTTTGGGTCTAGCGGTGTGGGTTTGGGTGTAGCCGAGTGGGTTTGGGTCTAGCCAAATGGGTTTGGATCGAGCAGAGTGGGTTTGGGTCTAGCCGAGTGGGTTTGGGTCTAGCCGAGTGGGTAATCGTCTAGCCGAGTGGGTTTGGGTCTAGCCGAGTGGGTTTGGGTCTTGCCGAGTGGGTTTGGGTCTAGCCGAGTGGGTTTGGGTGTAGCCGAATGGGTTTTTGTCTAGCTGAGTGGGTTTGGGTCTAGCCAAGTGGGTTTGCGTCTAGCTGAGTGGGTTTGGGTCTAGCGGAGTGGGTTTGGGTCTAGCGGAGTGGGTTTGGGTCTAGCGGAGTGGGTTTGGGTCTAGCGGAGTGGGTTTGGGTCTAGCCTAGTGGGTTTGGGTCTAGCCGAGTGGGTTTGGGTCTAGCCGAGTGGGTTTGGGTCTAGCCGAGTGGGTTTGGTTCTAGCCAATTGGGTTTGGGTCTAGCCGAGTCCGTTTGGGTCTAGCCGAGTGGTTTTGGGACTAGCCGAGTGGGTTTGGGTCTAGCCGAGTGGGTTTGGTTCTAGCCAAGTGGGTTTGGGTCTAGCCGAGTGGGTTTGGGTCTAGCCGAGTGGGTTTGGGTCTAGCTGAGTGGGTTTGGGTCTAGCCGAGTGGGTTTGGGTGTAGCCGAGTGGGTTTGTGTCTGGCGGAGTGGTTTTGGGTGTAGCCGAGTGGGTTTGGGTGTAGCCGAGTGGGTTTGGGTCTAGCCGAGTGGGTTTGGGTTTAGCCGTGTGCGTTTGGGTCTAGCCGAGGGGGTTTGGGTCTATCCAAGTGGGTTTGGATCTAGCCAAGTGGGTTTGGGTCTAGCCGAGTGGGTTTGCGTTGAGCCGAGTGGGCTTGGGTCTAGCCGAGTGGGTTTTGGTCTAGCCGAGTGGGTTTGGGTCTAGCCGAGTGGGTTTGGGTCCAGCCGAGTGGGTTTGGGTGCAGCCGAGTGGGTTTGGGTCAAGCGGTGTGGGTTTGGGTGCAGCCGAGTGGGTTTGGGTCTAGCCGAATGGGTTTGGATCGAGCAGAGTGGGTTTGGGTTTAGCCGAGTGGGTTTGGGTCTAGCCGAGTGGGTAATCGTCTAGCCGAGTGGGTTTGGGTCTAGCCGAGTGGGTTTGGGTCTTGCCGAGTGGGTTTGGGTGTAGCCGAGTTGGTTTGGGTCCAGTCGAGTGGGTTTGCGTCTAGCCGAGTGGGTTTGGGTTGAGCCGAGTGGGTTTGGGTCGAGCCGCGTAGGTTTGGGTCTAGCCGAGTGGGTAATCATCTAGCCGAGTTGGTTTGGGTCTAGCCGAGTGGGTTTGGGTGTTGCCGAGTTGGTTTGTGTCTAGCCGAGTGGGTTTGGGTCTAGCCGAGTGGGTTTGCGTCTAGCGGAGTGGGTTTGGGTGTAGCCGAGTGGGTTTGGGACTAGCCGAATCGGTTTTGGTCTATCCGAGAGGGTTTGTGTCTAGCCGAGTGGGTTTGGGTCTACCCGAGTGGGTTTGGGTCTAGCCGAGTGGGTTTGGGTCTAGCCGAGTGGGTTTGGGTCTATCCGAGTGGGTTTGAGTCTAGCCGAATCGGTTTCGGTCTATCCGAGAGGGTTTGTGTCTAGCCGAGTGGGTTTGGGTCTAGCCGAGTGGGTTTGTGTCTAGCCTAGTGGGTTTGGGTCTAGCCGAGTCGGTTTGGGTGTAGCCGAGTGGGTTTGGGTCTAGCCGAGTGGGTTTGGGTGTAGCCGAGTGGCTTTGGGTCTAGCCGAGTGGGTTTGGGTCTAGCCGAGTGGGTTTGGGTCTAGCCGAGTGGGTTTGGGTCTTGCCGAGTGGGTTTGGGTCTAGCCGAGTGGGTTTGGGTCTAGCCGAGTGGGTTTGGGTCTACCCGAGTGGGTTGGGGTCTAGCCGAGTGGGTTTTGTTCTAGCCGAATGGGTTTGGGTCTAGCCGAGTGGGTTTTGGTCTAATCGAGTGGGTTTGGGTCTAGCCGAGTGGGTTTGGGTCTAGCCGAGTGGGTTTGGGCCCAGCCGAGTGGGTTTGGGTCTAGCCGAGTGGGTTTGGGTCTAGCGGTGTGGGTTTGGGTGTAGCCGAGTGGGTTTGGGTCTAGCCAAATGGGTTTGGATCGAGCAGAGTGGGTTTGGGTCTAGCCGAGTGGGTTTGGGTCTAGCCGAGTGGGTAATCGTCTAGCCGAGTGGGTTTGGGTCTAGCCGAGTGGGTTTGGGTCTTGCCGAGTGGGTTTGGGTCTAGCCGAGTGGGTTTGGGTCTAGCCGAGTGGGTTTGGGTCTAGCGGAGTGGGTTTGGGTCCAGCCGAGTGGGTTTGGGTGCAGCCGAGTGGGTTTGGGTCAAGCGGTGTGGGTTTGGGTGCAGCCGAGTGGGTTTGGGTCTAGCCGAATGGGTTTGGATCGAGCAGAGTGGGTTTGGGTTTAGCCGAGTGGGTTTGGGTCTAGCCGAGTGGGTAATCGTCTAGCCGAGTGGGTTTGGGTCTAGCCGAGTGGGTTTGGGTCTTGCCGAGTGGGTTTGGGTGTAGCCGAGTTGGTTTGGGTCCAGTCGAGTGGGTTTGCGTCTAGCCGAGTGGGTTTGGGTTGAGCCGAGTGGGTTTGGGTCGAGCCGCGTAGGTTTGGGTCTAGCCGAGTGGGTAATCATCTAGCCGAGTTGGTTTGGGTCTAGCCGAGTGGGTTTGGGTGTTGCCGAGTTGGTTTGTGTCTAGCCGAGTGGGTTTGGGTCTAGCCGAGTGGGTTTGCGTCTAGCGGAGTGGGTTTGGGTGTAGCCGAGTGGGTTTGGGACTAGCCGAATCGGTTTTGGTCTATCCGAGAGGGTTTGTGTCTAGCCGAGTGGGTTTGGGTCTACCCGAGTGGGTTTGGGTCTAGCCGAGTGGGTTTGGGTCTAGCCGAGTGGGTTTGGGTCTATCCGAGTGGGTTTGAGTCTAGCCGAATCGGTTTCGGTCTATCCGAGAGGGTTTGTGTCTAGCCGAGTGGGTTTGGGTCTAGCCGAGTGGGTTTGTGTCTAGCCTAGTGGGTTTGGGTCTAGCCGAGTCGGTTTGGGTGTAGCCGAGTGGGTTTGGGTCTAGCCGAGTGGGTTTGGGTGTAGCCGAGTGGCTTTGGGTCTAGCCGAGTGGGTTTGGGTCTAGCCGAGTGGGTTTGGGTCTAGCCGAGTGGGTTTGGGTCTTGCCGAGTGGGTTTGGGTCTAGCCGAGTGGGTTTGGGTCTAGCCGAGTGGGTTTGGGTCTACCCGAGTGGGTTGGGGTCTAGCCGAGTGGGTTTTGTTCTAGCCGAATGGGTTTGGGTCTAGCCGAGTGGGTTTTGGTCTAATCGAGTGGGTTTGGGTCTAGCCGAGTGGGTTTGGGTCTAGCCGAGTGGGTTTGGGCCCAGCCGAGTGGGTTTGGGTCTAGCCGAGTGGGTTTGGGTCTAGCGGTGTGGGTTTGGGTGTAGCCGAGTGGGTTTGGGTCTAGCCAAATGGGTTTGGATCGAGCAGAGTGGGTTTGGGTCTAGCCGAGTGGGTTTGGGTCTAGCCGAGTGGGTAATCGTCTAGCCGAGTGGGTTTGGGTCTAGCCGAGTGGGTTTGGGTCTTGCCGAGTGGGTTTGGGTCTAGCCGAGTGGGTTTGGGTCTAGCCGAGTGGGTTTGGGTCTAGCGGAGTGGGTTTGGGTCTAGCGGAGTGGGTTTGGGTCTAGCCGAGTGGGTTTGGGTCTAGCCGAGTGGGTTTGGGTCTAGCCGAGTGGGTTTGGGTCTAGCCGAGTGGGTTTGGTTCTAGCCAATTGGGTTTGGGTCTAGCCGAGTCCGTTTGGGTCTAGCCGAGTGGTTTTGGGACTAGCCGAGTGGGTTTGGGTCTAGCCGAGTGGGTTTGGTTCTAGCCAAGTGGGTTTGGGTCTAGCCGAGTAGGTTTGGGTCTAGCCGAGTGGGTTTGGGTCTAGCTGAGTGGGTTTGGGTCCAGCCGAGTGGGTTTGGGTGTAGCCGAGTGGGTTTGTGTCTAGCGGAGTGGTTTTGGGTGTAGCCGAGTGGGTTTGGGTGTAGCCGAGTGGGTTTGGGTCTAGACGAGTGGGTTTGGGTCTAGCCGTGTGCGTTTGGGTCTAGCCGAGGGGGTTTGGGTCTATCCAAGTGGGTTTGGATCTAGCCAAGTGGGTTTGGGTCTAGCCGAGTGGGTTTGCGTTGAGCCGAGTGGGCTTGGGTCTAGCCGAGTGGGTTTTGGTCTAGCCGAGTGGGTTTGGGTCTAGCCGAGTGGGTTTGGGTCCAGCCGAGTGGGTTTGTGTGCAGCCGAGTGGGTTTGGGTCAAGCGGTGTGGGTTTGGGTGCAGCCGAGTGGGTTTGGGTCTAGCCGAATGGGTTTGGATCGAGCAGAGTGGGTTTGGGTTTAGCCGAGTGGGTTTGGGTCCAACCGAGTGTGTAATCGTCTAGCCGAGTGGGTTTGGGTCCAGCCGAGTGGGTTTGGGTCTTGCCGAGTGGGTTTGGGTGTAGCCGAGTGGGTTTGGGTCCAGTCGAGTGGGTTTGCGTCTAGCCGAGTGGGTTTGGGTTGAGCCGAGTGGGTTTGGGTCGAGCCGCGTAGGTTTGGGTCCAGCCGAGTGGGTAATCATCTAGCCGAGTCGGTTTGGGTCTAGCCGAGTGGGTTTGGGTGTTGCCCAGTTGGTTTGTGTCTAGCCGAGTGGGTTTGGGTCTAGCCGAGTGGGTTTGTGTCTCGCCAAGTGGGTTTGGGTCTAGCCGAGTGGGTTTGGGTGTAGCCGAGTGGGTTTGGGTCTAGCCGAGAGGGTTTGGGTCTAGCCGAGTGGGTTGGGGTCTAGCCGAGTGGGTTTGGGTCTAGCCGAGTGGGTTTGGGTGTAGCCGAGTGGGTTTGGGTCTATCCGAGTGGGTTTGAGTCTAGCCGAATCGGTTTCGGTCTATCCGAGAGGGTTTGTGTCTAGCCGAGTGGGTTTGGGTCTAGCCGAGTGGGTTTGTGTCTAGCCAAGTGGGTTTGGGTCTAGCCGAGTCGGTTTGGGTGTAGCCGAGTAGGTTTGGGTCTAGCCGAGTGGGTTTGGGTGTAGCCGAGTGGCTTTGGGTCTAGCCGAGTGGGTTTGGGTCTAGCCGAGTGGGTTTGGGTCTAGCCGAGTGGGTTGGGGTCTAGCCGAGTGGGTTTGGGTGTAGCCGAGTGGGTTTGGGTGTAGCCGAGTGGGTTTGTGTCTAGCCAAGTGGGTTTGGGTCTAGCCGAGTGGGTTTGGGTCTAGCCGAGTGGGTTTGGGTCTAGCCGAGTGGGTTTGGGTCTAGCCGAGAGGGTTTGGGTCTAGCCGAGTGGGTTGGGGTCTGGCCGAGTGGGTTTGGGTCTAGCCGAGTGGGTTTGGGTGTAGCCGAGTGGGTTTGTGTCTAGCTGAGTGGGTTTGGGTCTAGCCGAGTGGGTTTGGGTCTAGCCGAGTGGGTTTGGGTCTAGCCGAGTGGGTTTGGGTCGAGCCGAGTGGGTTTAGGTCTAGCCGAGTGGGTTTGGGTCTAGCCCAGCGGGTTTGGGTCTAGCCGAGTGGGTTTGGGTCCAGCTGAGTGGGTTTGGGTCCAGCCGAGTGGGTTTGGGTCTAGCCGAATGGGTTTGGATCGAGCAGAGTGGATTTGGGTCTAGCCGAGTGGGTTTGGGTCTAGCCGAGTGAGTAATCGTCTAGCCGAGTGGGTTTGGGTCTAGCCGAGTGGGTTTGGGTCTAGCCGAGTGGGTAATCGTCTAGCCGAGTGGGTTTGGGTCTAGCCGAGTGGGTTTGGTTCTAGCCAAGTGGGTTTGGGTCTAGCCGAGTGGGTTTGGGTCTAGCCGAGTGGGTTTGGGTCTAGCCGAGTGGGTCTGGGTCTAGCCGAGTGGGTTTGGGTGTAGCCGAGTGGGTTTGGGTCTAGCCGAGTGGGTTTGGGTCTAGCCGAGTGGCTTTGGGTCTAGCCGAGTGGGTTTGGGTCTAGCCGAGTGGGTTTGGGTCTACCCGAGTGGGTTGGGGTCTAGCCGAGTGGGTTTGGTTCTAGCCGAGTGGGTTTGGGTGTAGCCGAGTGGGTTTGGGTCTAGCTGAATGGGTTTGGGTCTAGCCGAGTGGGTTTGGGTCTAAACGAGTGGGTTTGGGTCCAGCCGAGTGGGTTTGGGTCTAGCCGAGTGGGTAATCGTCTAGCCGAGTGGGTTTGGGTCTAGCCGAGTGGGTTTGGGTCTTGCCGAGTGGGTTTGGGTCTAGCCGAGTGGGTTTGGGTGTAGCCGAATGGGTTTTGGTCTAGCCAAGTGGGTTTGGGTCTAACCGAGTGGGTTTGCGTCAAGCTGAGTGGGTTTGGGTCTAGCGGAGTGGGTTTGGGTCTAGCGGAGTGGGTTTGGGTCTAGCGGAGTGGGTTTGGGTCTAGCGGAGTGGGTTTGGGTCTAGCCGAGTGGGTTTGGGTCTATCCGAGTGGGTTTGGGTCTAGCCGAGTGGGTTGTGGTCTAGCCGAGTGGGTTTTGTTCTAGCCGAGTGGGTTTGGGTCTAGCCGAGTCCGTTTGGGTCCAGCCGAGTGGGTTTGTGTCTAGCCGAGTGGGTTTGTGTCTAGCCGAGTGGGTTTGTGTCTAGCCAAGTGGGTTTGGGTCTAGCCGAGTCGGTTTGGGTGTAGCCGAGTAGGTTTGGGTCTAGCCGAGTGGGTTTGGGTGTAGCCGAGTGGCTTTGGGTCTAGCCGAGTGGGTTTGGGTCTAGCCGAGTGGGTTGGGGTCTAGCCGAGTGGGTTTGGGTGTAGCCGAGTGGGTTTGGGTGTAGCCGAGTGGGTTTGTGTCTAGCCAAGTGGGTTTGGGTCTAGCCGAGTGGGTTTGGGTCTAGCCGAGTGGGTTTGGGTCTAGCCGAGTGGGTTTGGGTCTAGCCGAGAGGGTTTGGGTCTAGCCGAGTGGGTTGGGGTCTGGCCGAGTGGGTTTGGGTCTAGCCGAGTGGGTTTGGGTGTAGCCGAGTGGGTTTGTGTCTAGCTGAGTGGGTTTGGGTCTAGCCGAGAGGGTTTGGGTCTAGCCGAGTGGGTTTGGGTCTAGCCGAGTGGGTTTGGGTCGAGCCGAGTGGGTTTAGGTCTAGCCGAGTGGGTTTGGGTCTAGCCCAGCGGGTTTGGGTCTAGCCGAGTGGGTTTGGGTCCAGCTGAGTGGGTTTGGGTCCAGCCGAGTGGGTTTGGGTCTAGCCGAATGGGTTTGGATCGAGCAGAGTGGATTTGGGTCTAGCCGAGTGGGTTTGGGTCTAGCCGAGTGAGTAATCGTCTAGCCGAGTGGGTTTGGGTCTAACCGAGTGGGTTTGGGTCTAGCCGAGTGGGTAATCGTCTAGCCGAGTGGGTTTGGGTCTAGCCGAGTGGGTTTGGTTCTAGCCAAGTGGGTTTGGGTCTAGCCGAGTGGGTTTGGGTCTAGCCGAGTGGGTTTGGGTCTAGCCGAGTGGGTCTGGGTCTAGCCGAGTGGGTTTGGGTGTAGCCGAGTGGGTTTGGGTCTAGCCGAGTGGGTTTGGGTCTAGCCGAGTGGCTTTGGGTCTAGCCGAGTGGGTTTGGGTCTAGCCGAGTGGGTTTGGGTCTACCCGAGTGGGTTGGGGTCTAGCCGAGTGGGTTTGGTTCTATCCGAGTGGGTTTGGGTGTAGCCGAGTGGGTTTGGGTCTAGCTGAATGGGTTTGGGTCTAGCCGAGTGGGTTTGGGTCTAAACGAGTGGGTTTGGGTCCAGCCGAGTGGGTTTGGGTCTAGCCGAGTGGGTAATCGTCTAGCCGAGTGGGTTTGGGTCTAGCCGAGTGGGTTTGGGTCTTGCCGAGTGGGTTTGGGTCTAGCCGAGTGGGTTTGGGTCTAGCCGAATGGGTTTTGGTCTAGCCAAGTGGGTTTGGGTCTAACCGAGTGGGTTTGCGTCAAGCTGAGTGGGTTTGGGTCTAGCGGAGTGGGTTTGGGTGTAGCGGAGTGGGTTTGGGTCTAGCGGAGTGGGTTTGGGTCTAGCGGAGTGGGTTTGGGTCTAGCCGAGCGGGTTTGGGTCTAGCCGAGTGGGTTTGGGTCTAGCCGAGTGGGTTTGGGTCTAGCCGAGTGGGTTTGGTTCTAGCCGAGTGGGTTTGGGTCTAGCCGAGTCCGTTTGGGTCCAGCCGAGTGGGTTTGGGACTAGCCGAGTGGGTTTGGGTCTAGCCGAGTGGGTTTGGTTCTAGCCAAGTGGGTTTGGGTCTAGCCGAGTGGGTTTGGGTCTAGCCGAGTGGGTTTGGGTCTAGCTGAGTGGGTTTGGGTCTAGCCGAGTGGGTTTGGGTGTAGCCGAGTGGGTTTGTGTCTAGCGGAGTGGTTTTGGGTGTAGCCGAGTGGGTTTGGTTGTAGCCGAGTGGGTTTGGGTCTAGCCGAGTGGGTTTGGGTCTAGCCGTGTGTGTTTGGGTCTAGCCGAGGGGGTTTGGGTCTATCCGAGTGGGTTTGGATCTAGCCAAGTGGGTTTGGGTCTAGCCGAGTGGGTTTGGTTCTAGCCAAGTGGGTTTGGGTCTAGCCGAGTGGGTTTGGGTCCAGCCGAATGGATTTGGGTCTAGCCTAGTGGGTTTGGGTCTAGCCGAGTGGGTTTGGGTGTAGCCGAGTGGGTTTGGGTCTAGCCGAGTGGGGTTGGGTCTAGCCGAGTGGCTTTGGGTCTAGCCGAGTGGGTAATCGTCTAGCCGAGTGGGTTTGGGTGTAGCCGAGTGGGTTTGGGTCTAGCCGAGTGGGTAATCGTCTAGCCGAGTGGGTTTGTGTCTAGCCGAGTGGGTTTGGGTCTTGCCGAGTGGGTTTGGGTCTATCCAAGTGGGTTTGGATCTAGCCAAGTGGGTTTGGGTCTAGCCGAGTGGGTTTGCGTTGAGCCGAGTGGGCTTGGGTCTAGCCGAGTGGGTTTTGGTCTAGCCGAGTGGGTTTGGGTCTAGCCGAGTGGGTTTGGGTCCAGCCGAGTGGGTTTGGGTGCAGCCGAGTGGGTTTGGGTCAAGCGGTGTGGGTTTGGGTGCAGCCGAGTGGGTTTGGGTCTAGCCGAATGGGTTTGGATCGAGCAGAGTGGGTTTGGGTTTAGCCGAGTGGGTTTGGGTCTAGCCGAGTGGGTAATCGTCTAGCCGAGTGGGTTTGGGTCTAGCCGAGTGGGTTTGGGTCTTGCCGAGTGGGTTTGGGTGTAGCCGAGTTGGTTTGGGTCCAGTCGAGTGGGTTTGCGTCTAGCCGAGTGGGTATGGGTTGAGCCGAGTGGGTTTGGGTCGAGCCGCGTAGGTTTGGGTCTAGCCGAGTGGGTAATCATCTAGCCGAGTCGGTTTGGGTCTAGCCGAGTGGGTTTGGGTGTTGCCGAGTTGGTTTGTGTCTAGCCGAGTGGGTTTGGGTCTAGCCGAGTGGGTTTGCGTCTAGCGGAGTGGGTTTGGGTGTAGCCGAGTGGGTTTGGGACTAGCCGAATCGGTTTTGGTCTATCCGAGAGGGTTTGTGTCTAGCCGAGTGGGTTTGGGTCTACCCAAGTGGGTTTGGGTCTAGCCGAGTGGGTTTGGGTCTAGCCGAGTGGGTTTGGGTCTATCCGAGTGGGTTTGAGTCTAGCCGAATCGGTTTCGGTCTATCCGAGAGGGTTTGTGTCTAGCCGAGTGGGTTTGGGTCTAGCCGAGTGGGTTTGTGTCTAGCCAAGTGGGTTTGGGTCTAGCCGAGTCGGTTTGGGTGTAGCCGAGTGGGTTTGGGTCTAGCCGAGTGGGTTTGGGTGTAGCCGAGTGGCTTTGGGTCTAGCCGAGTGGGTTTGGGTCTAGCCGAGTGGGTTTGGGTCTAGCCGAGTGGGTTTGGGTCTTGCCGAGTGGGTTTGGGTCTAGCCGAGTGGGTTTGGGTCTAGCCGAGTGGGTTTGGGTCTACCCGAGTGGGTTGGGGTCTAGCCGAGTGGGTTTTGTTCTAGCCGAATGGGTTTGGGTCTAGCCGAGTGGGTTTGGGTCTAATCGAGTGGGTTTGGGTCTAGCCTAGTGGGTTTGGGTCTAGCCGAGTGGGTTTGGGCCCAGTCGAGTGGGTTTGGGTCTAGCCGAGTGGGTTTGGGTCTAGCGGTGTGGGTTTGGGTGTAGCCGAGTGGGTTTGGGTCTAGCCAAATGGGTTTGGATCGAGCAGAGTGGGTTTGGGTCTAGCCGAGTGGGTTTGGGTCTAGCCGAGTGGGTAATCGTCTAGCCGAGTGGGTTTGGGTCTAGCCGAGTGGGTTTGGGTCTTGCCGAGTGGGTTTGGGTCTAGCCGAGTGGGTTTGGGTCTAGCCGAGTGGGTTTGGGTCTAGCGGAGTGGGTTTGGGTCTAGCGGAGTGGGTTTGGGTCTAGCCGAGTGGGTTTGGGTCTAGCCGAGTGGGTTTGGGTCTAGCCGGGTGGGTTTGGGTCTAGCCGAGTGGGTTTGGTTCTAGCCAATTGGGTTTGGGTCTAGCCGAGTCCGTTTGGGTCTAGCCGAGTGGTTTTGGGACTAGCCGAGTGGGTTTGGGTCAAGCCGAGTGGGTTTGGTTCTAGCCAAGTGGGTTTGGGTCTAGCCGAGTAGGTTTGGGTCTAGCCGAGTGGGTTTGGGTCTAGCTGAGTGGGTTTGGGTCCAGCCGAGTGGGTTTGGGTGTAGCCGAGTGGGTTTGTGTCTAGCGGAGTGGTTTTGGGTGTAGCCGAGTGGGTTTGGGTGTAGCCGAGTGGGTTTGGGTCTAGCCGAGTGGGTTTGGGTCTAGCCGTGTGCGTTTGGGTCTAGCCGAGGGGGTTTGGGTCTATCCAAGTGGGTTTGGATCTAGCCAAGTGGGTTTGGGTCTAGCCGAGTGGGTTTGCGTTGAGCCGAGTGGGCTTGGGTCTAGCCGAGTGGGTTTTGGTCTAGCCGAGTGGGTTTGGGTCTAGCCGAGTGGGTTTGGGTCCAGCCGAGTGGGTTTGTGTGCAGCCGAGTGGGTTTGGGTCAAGCGGTGTGGGTTTGGGTGCAGCCGAGTGGGTTTGGGTCTAGCCGAATGGGTTTGGATCGAGCAGAGTGGGTTTGGGTTTAGCCGAGTGGGTTTGGGTCCAACCGAGTGGGTAATCGTCTAGCCGAGTGGGTTTGGGTCCAGCCGAGTGGGTTTGGGTCTTGCCGAGTGGGTTTGGGTGTAGCCGAGTGGGTTTGGGTCCAGTCGAGTGGGTTTGCGTCTAGCCGAGTGGGTTTGGGTTGAGCCGAGTGGGTTTGGGTCGAGCCGCGTAGGTTTGGGTCTAGCCGAGTGGGTAATCATCTAGCCGAGTCGGTTTGGGTCTAGCCGAGTGGGTTTGGGTGTTGCCGAGTTGGTTTGTGTCTAGCCGAGTGGGTTTGGGTCTAGCCGAGTGGGTTTGTGTCTCGCCAAGTGGGTTTGGGTCTAGCCGAGTGGGTTTGGGTGTAGCCGAGTGGGTTTGGGTCTAGCCTAGAGGGTTTGCGTCTAGCCGAGTGGGTTGGGGTCTAGCCGAGTGGGTTTGGGTCTAGCCGAGTGGGTTTGGGTGTAGCCGAGTGGGTTTGGGTCTATCCGAGTGGGTTTGAGTCTAGCCGAATCGGTTTCGGTCTATCCGAGAGGGTTTGTGTCTAGCCGAGTGGGTTTGGGTCTAGCCGAGTGGGTTTGTGTCTAGCCAAGTGGGTTTGGGTCTAGCCGAGTCGGTTTGGGTGTAGCCGAGTAGGTTTGGGTCTAGCCGAGTGGGTTTGGGTGTAGCCGAGTGGCTTTGGGTCTAGCCGAGTGGGTTTGGGTCTAGCCGAGTGGGTTTGGGTCTAGCCGAGTGGGTTTGGGTGTAGCCGAGTGGGTTTGTGTCTAGCTGAGTGGGTTTGGGTCTAGCCGAGTGGGTTTGGGTCTAGCCGAGTGGGTTTGGGTGTAGCCGAGTGGGTTTGTGTCTAGCCAAGTGGGTTTGGGTCTAGCCGAGTGGGTTTGGGTCTAGCCGAGTGGGTTTGGGTCTAGCCGAGTGGGTTTGGGTCTAGCCGAGAGGGTTTGGGTCTAGCCGAGTGGGTTGGGGTCTGGCCGAGTGGGTTTGGGTCTAGCCGAGTGGGTTTGGGTGTAGCCGAGTGGGTTTGTGTCTAGCTGAGTGGGTTTGGGTCTAGCCGAGTGGGTTTGGGTCTAGCCGAGTGGGTTTGGGTCTAGCCGAGTGGGTTTGGGTCGAGCCGAGTGGGTTTAGGTCTAGCCGAGTGGGTTTGGGTCTAGCCCAGCGGGTTTGGGTCTAGCCGAGTGGGTTTGGGTCCAGCTGAGTGGGTTTGGGTCCAGCCGAGTGGGTTTGGGTCTAGCGGTGTGGGTTTGGGTGTAGCCGAGTGGGTTTGGGTCTAGCCGAATGGGTTTGGATCGAGCAGAGTGGGTTTGGGTCTAGCCGAGTGGGTTTGGGTCTAGCCGAGTGAGTAATCGTCTAGCCGAGTGGGTTTGGGTCTAGCCGAGTGGGTTTGGGTCTAGCCGAGTGGGTAATCGTCTAGCCGAGTGGGTTTGGGTCTAGCCGAGTGGGTTTGGTTCTAGCCAAGTGGGTTTGGGTCTAGCCGAGTGGGTTTGGGTCTAGCCGAGTGGGTTTGGGTCTAGCCGAGTGGGTCTGGGTCTAGCCGAGTGGGTTTGGGTGTAGCCGAGTGGGTTTGGGTCTAGCCGAGTGGGTTTGGGTCTAGCCGAGTGGCTTTGGGTCTAGCCGAGTGGGTTTGGGTCTAGCCGAGTGGGTTTGGGTCTACCCGAGTGGGTTGGGGTCTAGCCGAGTGGGTTTGGTTCTAGCCGAGTCGGTTTGGGTGTAGCCGAGTGGGTTTGGGTCTAGCTGAATGGGTTTGGGTCTAGCCGAGTGGGTTTGGGTCTAAACGAGTGGGTTTGGGTCCAGCCGAGTGGGTTTGGGTCTAGCCGAGTGGGTAATCGTCTAGCCGAGTGGGTTTGGGTCTAGCCGAGTGGGTTTGGGTCTTGCCGAGTGGGTTTGTGTCTAGCCGAGTGGGTTTGGGTCTAGCCGAATGGGTTTTGGTCTAGCCGAGTGGGTTTGGGTCTAGCCGAGTGGGTTTGGTTCTAGCCGAGTGGGTTTGGGTCTAGCCGAGTCCGTTTGGGTCCAGCCGAGTGGGTTTGGGACTAGCCGAGTGGGTTTGGGTCTAGCCGAGTGGGTTTGGTTCTAGCCAAGTGGGTTTGGGTCTAGCCGAGTGGGTTTGGGTCTAGCCGAGTGGGTTTGGGTCTAGCTGAGTGGGTTTGGGTCTAGCCAAGTGGGTTTGGGTGTAGCCGAGTGGGTTTGTGTCTAGCGGAGTGGTTTTGGGTGTAGCCGAGTGGGTTTGGTTGTAGCCGAGTGGGTTTGGGTCTAGCCGAGTGGGTTTGGGTCTAGCCGTGTGTGTTTGGGTCTAGCCGAGGGGGTTTGGGTCTATCCGAGTGGGTTTGGATCTAGCCAAGTGGGTTTGGGTCTAGCCGAGTGGGTTTGGTTCTAGCCAAGTGGGTTTGGGTCTAGCCGTGTGGGTTTGGGTCCATCCGAGTGGGTTTGGGTCTAGCCTAGTGGGTTTGGGTCTAGCCGAGTGGGTTTGGGTGTAGCCGAGTGGGTTTGGGTCTAGCCGAGTGGGGTTGGGTCTAGCCGAGTGGCTTTGGGTCTAGCCGAGTGGGTAATCGTCTAGCCGAGTGGGTTTGGGTGTAGCCGAGTGGGTTTGGGTCTAGCCGAGTGGGTAATCGTCTAGCCGAGTGGGTTTGTGTCTAGCCGAGTGGGTTTGGGTCTTGCCGAGTGGGTTTGGGTCTAGCCGAGTGGGTTTGGGTCTAGCCGATCGGGTTTGGTCTAGCCGAGTGGGTTTGGATCCAGCCGAGTGGGTTTGCGTCTAGCGGAGTGGGTTTGGGTCTAGCCGAGTGTGTTTGGGTCTAGCCGAGTGGGTTTGGGTCTAGCCGAGTGGGTTAGGGTCTAGCCGAGTGGGTTTGGGTCTAGCCGAGTGGGTTTGGTTCTAGCCGAGTGGGTTTGGGTCTAGCCGAGTCCGTTTAGGTCTAGCCGAGTGGGTTTGGGACTAGCCGAGTGGGTTTGGGTCTAGCCGAGTGGGTTTGGTTCTAGCCAAGTGGGTTTGGGTCTAGCCGAGTGGGTTTGGGTCTAGCCGAGTGGGTTTGGGTCTAGCCGAGTGGGTTTGGGTCTAGCCGAGTGGGTTTGGGTGTAGCCGAGTGGGTTTGGGTCTAGCCGAGTGGGTTTGCGTCTAGCCGAGTGGCTTTGGGTTTAGCCGAGTGGGTTTGGGTCTAGCCGAGTGGGTTTGGGTCTACCCGAGTGGGTTGGGGTCTAGCCGAGTGGGTTTGGTTCTAGCCGAGTGGGTTTGGGTGTAGCCGAGTGGGTTTGGGTCTAGCTGAGTGGGTTTGGGTCTAGCCGAGTGGGTTTGGGTCTAGCCGAGTGGGTTTGGGTCCAGCCGAGTGGGTTTGGGTCTAGCCGAGTGGGTTTAGGTCTAGCGGTGTGGGTTTGGGTGTAGCCGAGTGGGTTTGGGTCTGGCCGAATGGGTTTGGATCGAGCAGAGTGGGTTTGGGTCTAGCCGTGTGTGTTTGGGTCTAGCCGAGTGGGTAATCGTCTAGCTGAGTGGGTTTGGGTCTAGCCGAGTGGGTTTGGGTCTTGCCGAGTGGGTTTGGGTCTAGCCGAGTGGGTTTGGGTCTAGCCGAATGGGTTTTGGCCTAGCCGAGTGGGTTTGGGTCTAGCCGAGTGGGTTTGCGTCTAGCTGAGTGGGTTTGGGTCTAGCGGAGTGGGTTTGGGTCTAGCCGAGTGGGTTTGGGTCTAGCGGAGTGGGTTTGGGTCTAGCGGAATGGGTTTGGGTCCAGCCGAGTGGGTTTGGGTCTAGCCGAGTGGGTTTGGGTCTAGCCGAGTCCGTTTGGGTCTAGCCGAGTGGGTTTGGGACTAGCCGAGTGGGTTTGGGTCTAGCCGAGTGGGTTTGGGTCTAGCCGAGTGGGTTTGGGTCTAGCCGAGTGGGTTTGGGTCTAGCTGAGTGGGTTTGGGTCTAGCCGAGTGGGTTTGGGTGTAGCCGAGTGGGTTTGGGTGTAGCCGAGTGGGTTTGTGTCTAGCGGAGTGGTTTTGGGTGTAGCCGAGTGGGTTTGGGTGTAGCCGAGTGGGTTTGGGTGTAGCCGAGTGGGTTTGGGTCTAGCCGTGTGTGTGTGGGTCTAGCCGAGGGGGTTTGGGTCTATCCGAGTGGGTTTGGATCTAGCTAAGTGGGTTTGGGTCTAGCCGAGTGGGTTTGGTTCTAGCCAAGTGGGTTTGGGTCTAGCCGGGTGGGTTTGGGTCTAGCCGAGTGGGTTTGTGTCTATCCGAGTGGGTTTGTGTCTAGCGGAGTGGTTTTGGGTGTAGCCGAGTGGGTTTGGTTGTAGCCGAGTGGGTTTGGGTCTAGCCGAGTGGGTTTGGGTCTAGCCGTGTGTGTTTGGGTCCAGCCGAGGGGGTTTGGGTCTATCCGAGTGGGTTTGGACCTAGCCAAGTGGGTTTGTGTCTAGCCGAGTGGGTTTGGTTCTAGCCAAGTGGGTTTGGGTCTAGCCGAGTGGGTTTGGGTCTAGCCGAGTGGGTTTGGGTCTAGCCTAGTGGGTTTGGGTCTAGCCGAGTGGGTTTGGGTGTAGCCGAGTGGGTTTGGGTCTAGCCGAGTGGGTTTGGGACTAGCCGAGTGGGTTTGGGTCTAGCCGAGTGGGTTTGGTTCTAGCCAAGTGGGTTTGGGTCTAGCCGAGTGGGTTTGGGTCTAGCCGAGTGGGTTTGGGTCTAGCCGAGTGGGTTTGGGTCTAGCCGAGTGGGTTTGTGTGTAGCCGAGTGGGTTTGGGTCTAGCCGAGTGGGTTTGCGTCTAGCCGAGTGGCTTTGGGTTTAGCCGAGTGGGTTTGGGTCTAGCCGAGTGGGTTTGGGTCTACCCGAGTGGGTTGGGGTCTAGCCGAGTGGGTTTGGTTCTAGCCGAGTGGGTTTGGGTGTAGCCGAGTGGGTTTGGGTCTAGCTGAGTGGGTTTGGGTCTAGCCGAGTGGGTTTGGGTCTAGCCGAGTGGGTTTGGGTCCAGCCGAGTGGGTTTGGGTCTAGCCGAGTGGGTTTAGGTCTAGCGGTGTGGGTTTGGGTGTAGCCGAGTGGGTTTGGGTCTGGCCGAATGGGTTTGGATCGAGCAGAGTGGGTTTGGGTCTAGCCGTGTGTGTTTGGGTCTAGCCGAGTGGGTAATCGTCTAGCTGAGTGGGTTTGGGTCTAGCCGAGTGGGTTTGGGTCTTGCCGAGTGGGTTTGGGTCTAGCCGAGTGGGTTTGGGTCTAGCCGAATGGGTTTTGGCCTAGCCGAGTGGGTTTGGGTCTAGCCGAGTGGGTTTGCGTCTAGCTGAGTGGGTTTGGGTCTAGCGGAGTGGGTTTGGGTCTAGCCGAGTGGGTTTGGGTCTAGCGGAGTGGGTTTGGGTCTAGCGGAATGGGTTTGGGTCCAGCCGAGTGGGTTTGGGTCTAGCCGAGTGGGTTTGGGTCTAGCCGAGTCCGTTTGGGTCTAGCCGAGTGGGTTTGGGACTAGCCGAGTGGGTTTGGGTCTAGCCGAGTGGGTTTGGGTCTAGCCGAGTGGGTTTGGGTCTAGCCGAGTGGGTTTGGGTCTAGCTGAGTGGGTTTGGGTCTAGCCGAGTGGGTTTGGGTGTAGCCGAGTGGGTTTGGGTGTAGCCGAGTGGGTTTGTGTCTAGCGGAGTGGTTTTGGGTGTAGCCGAGTGGGTTTGGGTGTAGCCGAGTGGGTTTGGGTGTAGCCGAGTGGGTTTGGGTCTAGCCGTGTGTGTGTGGGTCTAGCCGAGGGGGTTTGGGTCTATCCGAGTGGGTTTGGATCTAGCTAAGTGGGTTTGGGTCTAGCCGAGTGGGTTTGGTTCTAGCCAAGTGGGTTTGGGTCTAGCCGGGTGGGTTTGGGTCTAGCCGAGTGGGTTTGTGTCTATCCGAGTGGGTTTGTGTCTAGCGGAGTGGTTTTGGGTGTAGCCGAGTGGGTTTGGTTGTAGCCGAGTGGGTTTGGGTCTAGCCGAGTGGGTTTGGGTCTAGCCGTGTGTGTTTGGGTCCAGCCGAGGGGGTTTGGGTCTATCCGAGTGGGTTTGGACCTAGCCAAGTGGGTTTGGGTCTAGCCGAGTGGGTTTGGTTCTAGCCAAGTGGGTTTGGGTCTAGCCGAGTGGGTTTGGGTCTAGCCGAGTGGGTTTGGGTCTAGCCTAGTGGGTTTGGGTCTAGCCGAGTGGGTTTGGGTGTAGCCGAGTGGGTTTGGGTCTAGCCGAGTGGGGTTGGGTCTAGCCGAGTGGGTTTGGGTCTAGCCGAGTGGGTTAGGGTCTAGCCGAGTGGGTTTGGGTCTAGCCGAGTGGGTTTGGTTCTAGCCGAGTGGGTAATCGTCTAGCCGAGTCCGTTTGGGACTAGCCGAGTGGGTTTGGGACTAGCCGAGTGGGTTTGGGTCTAGCCGAGTGGGTTTGGTTCTAGCCAAGTGGGTTTGGGTCTAGCCGAGTGGGTTTGGGTCTAGCCGAGTGGGTTTGGGTGTAGCCGAGTGTGTTTGGGTCTAGCCGAGTGGGTTTGCGTCTAGCCGAGTGGCTTTGGGTCTAGCCGAGTGGGTTTGGGTCTAGCCGAGTGGGTTTGGGTCTACCCGAGTGGGTTGGGGTCTAGCCGAGTGGGTTTGGTTCTAGCCGAGTGGGTTTGGGTGTAGCCGAGTGGGTTTGGGTCTAGCTGAGTGGGTTTGGGTCTAGCCGAGTGGGTTTGGGTCTAGCCGAGTGGGTTTGGGTCTAGCCGAGTGGGTTTGGGTCTAGCCGTGTGGGTTTGGGTCCAGCCGAGTGGGTTTGGGTGTAGCCGAGTGGGTTTGGGTCTAGCGGTGTGGGTTTGGGTGTAGCCGAGTGGGTTTGGGTCTGGCCGAATGGGTTTGGATCGAGCAGAGTGGGTTTGGGTCTAGCCGAGTGTGTTTGCGTCTAGCCTAGTGGGTAATCGTCTAGCCGAGTGGGTTTGGGTCTAGCCGAGTGGGTTTGGGTCTTGCCGAGTGGGTTTGGGTCTAGCCGAGTGGGTTTGGGTCTAGCCAAATGGGTTTTGGTCTAGCCGAGTGGGTTTGGGTCTAGCCGAGTGGGTTTGCGTCTAGCTGAGTGAGTTTGGGTCTAGCGGAGTGGGTTTGGGTCTAGCGGAGTGGGTTTGGGTCTAGCGGAGTGGGTTTGGGTCTAGCGGAATGGGTTTGGGTCCAGCCGAGTGGGTTTGGGTCTTGCCGAGTGGGTTTGGGTCTAGCCGAGTGGGTTTGGGTCTAGCCGAGTGGGTTTGGGTCTAGCCGAGTGGGTTTGGGTCCAGCCGAGTGGGTTTGGGTCTAGCCGAGTGGGGTTGGGTCTAGCCGAGTGGCTTTGGGTCTAGCCGAGTGGGTTTGGGTCTAGCCGAGTGGGTTTGGGTCCAGCCGAGTGGGTTTGGGTCTAGCCGAGTGGGTTTGGGTCTAGCGGTGTGGGTTTGGGTGTAGCGGAGTGGGTTTGGGTCTGGCCGAATGGGTTTGGATCGAGCAGAGTGGGTTTGGGTCTAGCCGAGTGTGTTTGGGTCTAGCCGAGTGGGTAATCGTCTAGCCGAGTGGGTTTGGGTCTAGCCGAGTGGGTTTGGGTCTTGCCGAGTGGGTTTGGGTCTAGCCGAGTGGATTTGGGTCTAGCCGAGTGTGTTTGGGTCTAGCCGAGTGGGTTTGGTTCTAGCTGAGTGGGTTTGGGTCTAGCCGAGTCCGTTTGGGTCTAGCCGATTGGGTTTGGGACTAGCCGAGTGGGTTTGGGTCTAGCCGAGTGGGTTTGGTTCTAGCCAAGTGGGTTTGGGTCTAGCCGAGTGGGTTTGGGTCTAGCCGAGTGGGTTTGGGTCTAGCTGAGTGGGTTTGGGTCTAGCCGAGTGGGTTTGGGTGTAGCCGAGTGGGTTTGTGTCTAGCGGAGTGGTTTTGGGTGTAGCCGAGTGGGTTTAGGTGTAGCCGAGTGGGTTTGGGTCTAGCCGAGTGGGTTTGGGTCTAGCCGTGTCTGTGTGGGTCTAGCCGAGGGGGTTTGGGTCTATCCGAGTGGGTTTGGATCTAGCCAAATGGGTTTGGGTCTAGCCGAGTGGGTTTGGTTCTAGCCAAGTGGGTTTGGGTCTATCCGAGTGGGTTTGGGTCTAGCCGAGTGGGTTTGGGTCTAGCCGAGTGGGTTTGGGTCTAGCCGAGTGGGTTTGGGTGTAGCCGAGTGGGTTTGGGTCTAGCCGAGTGGGGTTGGGTCTAGCCGAGTGGCTTTGGGTCTAGCCGAGTGGGTTTGGGTCTAGCCGAGTGGGTTTGGGTCTAGCCGAGTGGGTTGGGGTCGAGCCGAGTGGGTTTGTGTCTAGCCGAGTGGGTTTGGGTGTAGCCGAGTGGGTTTGTGTCTAGCCGAGTGGGTTTGGGTCTAGCCGAGTGGGTTTGGGTGTATCTGAGTGGGTTTGGATCTAGCCGAGTGGGTTTGGTTCTAGCCAAGTGGGTTAGGGGCCAGCCGAGTGGGTTTGCGTCTAGCCGAGTGGGTTTGGGTCTAGCCGAGTGGGTTTGGGTCTAGCCGAGTGGGTTTGGGTGTAGCCGAGTGGGTTTGGGTCTAGCCGAGTGGTGTTGGGTCTAGCCGAGTGGCTTTGGGTCTAGCCGAGTGGGTAATCCTCTAGCCGAGTGGGTTTGGGTCTAGCCGAGTGGGTTTGGGTCTGGCCGAGTGGGTAATCGTCTAGCCGAGTGGGTTTGGGTCTAGCCGAGTGGGTTTGGGTTTTGCCGAGTGGGTTTGGGTCTAGCCGAGTGGGTTTGGGTCTAGCCGAATGGGTTTTGGTCTAGCCGAGTGGGTTTGGGTCCAGCCGAGTGGGTTTGCGTCTAGCGGAGTGGGTTTGGGTCTAGCCGAGTGGGTTTGGGTCTAGCCAAGTGGGTTTGGGTCTAGCCGAGTGGGTTAGGGTCTAGCCGAGTGGGTTTGGGTCTAGCCGAGTGGGTTTGGTTCTAGCCGAGTGGGTTTGGGTCTAGCCGAGTCCGTTTGAGTCTAGCCGAGTGGGTTTGGGACTAGCCGAGTGGGTTTGGGTCTAGCCGAGTGGGTTTGGTTCTAGCCAAGTGGGTTTGGGTCTAGCCGAGTGGGTTTGGGTCTAGCCGAGTGGGTTTGGGTCTAGCCGAGTGGGTTTGGGTCTAGCCGAGTGGGTTTGGGTGTAGCCGAGTGGGTTTGGGTCTAGCCGTGTGGGTTTGGGTCTAGCCGAGTGGGTTTGGGTCTACGCGAGTGGGTTGGGGTGTAGCCGAGTGGGTTTGGTTCTAGCCGAGTGGTTTTGTGTGTAGCCGAGTGGGTTTGGGTCTAGCTGAGTGGGTTTGGGTCTGGCCGAGTGGGTTTGTGTCTAGCCGAGTGGGTTTGGGTCTAGCCGAGTGGGTTTGGGTCTAGCCGAGTGGGTTTGCGTCCAGCCGAGTGGGTTTGGGTCTAGCCGAGAGGGTTTGGGTCTCGCGGTGTGGGTTTGGGTGTAGCCGAGTGGGTTTGGGTCTAGCCGAATGGGTTTGGATCGAGCAGAGTGGGTTTGGGTCTAGCCGAGTGGGTTTGGGTCTAGCCGAGTGGGTAATCGTCTAGCCGAGTGGGTTTGGGTCTAGCCGAGTGGGTTTGGTTCTAGCCAAGTGGGTTTGGGTCTAGCCGAGTGGGTTTGGGTCTAGCCGAGTGGGTTTGGGTCTAGCCGAGTGGGTTTGGGTCTAGCCGAGTGGGTTTGGGTGTAGCCGAGTGGGTTTGGGTGTAGCCGAGTGGGTTTGTGTCTAGCGGAGTGGTTTTGGGTCTAGCCGAGTGGGTTTGGGTGTAGCCGAGTGGGTTTGGGTCTAGCCGAGTGGGTTTGGGTCTAGCCGTGTGTGTGTGGGTCTAGCCGAGGGGGTTTGGGTCTATCCGAGTGGGTTTGGATCTAGCCAAGTGGGTTTGGGTCCAGCCGAGTGGGTTTGGTTCTAGCCAAGTGGGTTTGGGTCTAGCCGAGTGGGTTTGGGTCTAGCCGAGTGGGTTTGGGTCTAGCCGAGTGGGTTTGGGTCCAGCCGAGTGGGTTTGGGTGTAGCCGAGTGGGTTTGGGTCTAGCCGAGTGGGGTTGGGTCTAGCCGAGTGGCTTTGGGTCTAGCCGAGTGGGTTTGGGTCTAGCCGAGTGGGTTTGGGTCTAGCCGAGTGGGTTGGGGTCTAGCCGAGTGGGTTTGTGTCTAGCCGAGTGGGTTTGGGTGTAGCCGAGTGGGTTTGTGTCTAGCCGAGTGGGTTTGGGTCTAGCCGAGTGGGTTTGGGTGTAGCCGAGTGGGTTTGGGTCTAGCCGAGTGGGTTTGGTTCTAGCCAAGTGGGTTTGGGTCTAGCCGAGTGGGTTTGGGTCTAGCCGAGTGGGTTTGGGTCTAGCCGAGTGGGTTTGGGTCTAGCCGAGTGTGTTTGGGTCTAGCCGAGTGGGTAATCGTCTAGCCGAGTGGGTTTGGGTCTAGCCGAGTGGGTGTGGGTCTCTCCGAGTGGGTTTGGGTCTAGCCGAGTGGGTTTGGGTGTAGCCGAGTGGGTTTGGGTCTAGCCGAGTGGGTTTGGTTCTAGCCAAGTGGGTTTGGGTCTAGCCGAGTGGGTTTGGGTCTAGCCGAGTGGGTTTGGGTCTAGCCGAGTGGGTTTGGGTCTAGCCGAGTGTGTTTGGGTCTAGCCGAGTGGGTAATCGTCTAGCCGAGTGGGTTTGGGTCTAGCCGAGTGGGTTTGGGTCTTGCCGAGTGGGTTTGGGTCTAGCCGAGTGGATTTGGGTCTAGCCGAATGGGTTTTGGTCTAGCCGAGTGGGTTTGGGTCTAGCCGAGTGGGTTTGGGTCTAGCCGAGTGGGGTTGGGTCTAGCCGAGTGGCTTTGGGTCTAGCCGAGTGGGTTTGGGTCTAGCCGAGTGGGTTTGGGTCTAGCCGAGTGGGTTTGGGTGTAGCCTGGTGGGTTTGGGTCTAGCCGAGTGGGTTTGGTTCTAGCCAAGTGGGTTTGGGTCTAGCCGAGTGGGTTTGGGTCTAGCCGAGTGGGTTTGGGTCTAGCCGAGTGGGTTTGGGTCTAGCCGAGTGTGTTTGGGTCTAGCCGAGTGGGTAATCGTCTAGCCGAGTGGGTTTGGGTCTAGCCGAGTGGGTTTGGGTCTTGCCGAGTGGGTTTGGGTCTAGCCGAGTGGATTTGGGTCTAGCCGAATGGGTTTTGGTCTAGCCGAGTGGGTTTGGGTCTAGCCGAGTGGGTTTGGGTCTAGCGGAGTGGGTTTGGGTCTAGCGGAGTGGGTTTGGGTCTAGCGGAATGTGTTTGGGTCCAGCCGAGTGGGTTTGGGTCTAGCCGAGTGGGTTTGGGTCCAGCCGAGTGTGTTTGGGTCTAGCCGAGAGTGTTTGGTTCTAGCCGAGTGGGTTTGGGTCTCGCCGAGTCCGTTTGGGTCTAGCCGATTGGGTTTGGGACTAGCCGAGTGGGTTTGGGTCTAGCCGAGTGGGTTTGGTTCTAGCCAAGTGGGTTTGGGTCTAGCCTAGTGGGTTTGGGTCTAGCCGAGTGGGTGTGGGTCTAGCTGAGTGGGTTTGGGTCTAGCCGAGTGGGTTTGGGTGTAGCCGAGTGGGTTTGTGTCTAGCGGAGTGGTTTTTGGTGTAGCCGAGTGGGTTTGGGTGTAGCCGAGTGAGTTTGGGTCTAGCCGAGTGGGTTTGGGTCTAGCCGTGTGTGTGTGGGTCTAGCCGAGTGGGTTTGGTTCTAGCCAAGTGGGTTTGGGTCTAGCCTAGTGGGTTTGGGTCTAGCCGAGTGGGTTTGGGTCTAGCCGAGTGGGTTTGGGTCTAGCCGAGTGTGTTTGGGTCTAGCCGAGTGGGTAATCGTCTAGCCGAGTGGGTTTGGGTCTAGCCGAGTGGGTTTGGGTCTTGCCGATTGGGTTTGGGTCTAGCCAAATGGATTTGGGTCTAGCCGAATGGGTTTTGGTCTAGCCGAGTGGGTTTGGGTCTAGCCGAGTGGGTTTGCGTCTAGCTGAGTTTGTTTGGTTCTAGCGGAGTGGGTTTGGGTCTAGCGGAGTGGGTTTGGGTCTAGCGGAGTGGGTTTGGGTCTAGCGGAATGGGTTTGGGTCCAGCCGAGTGGGTTTGGGTCTAGCCCAGTGGGTTTGGGTCTAGCCGAGTGTGTTTGGGTCTAGCCGAGTGGGTTTGGTTCTAGCCGAGTGGGTTTGGGTCTCGCCGAGTCCGTTTGGGTCTAGCCGATTGGGTTTGGGACTAGCCGAGTGGGTTTGGGTCTAGCCGAGTGGGTTTGGTTCTAGCCAAGTGGGTTTGGGTCTAGCCTAGTGGGTTTGGGTCTAGCCGAGTGGGTTTGGGTCTAGCTGAGTGGGTTTGGGTCTAGCCGAGTGGGTTTGGGTGTAGCCGAGTGGGTTTGTGTCTAGCGGAGTGGTTTTGGGTGTAGCCGAGTGGGTTTGGGTGTAGCCGAGTGGGTTTGGGTCTAGCCGAGTGGGTTTGGGCTAGCCGTGTGTGTGTGGGTCTCGCCGAGGGGGTTTGGGTCTAGCCGAGTGGGTTTGGGTGTAGCCGGGTGGGTTTGGGTCTAGCCGAGTGGGTTTGGTTCTAGCCAAGTGGGTTTGGGTCTAGCCGAGTGGGTAATCGTCTAGCCGAGTGGGTTTGGGTCTAGCCGAGTGGGTTTGGGTCTAGCCGAGTGGGTTTGGGTCTAGCCGAGTGGGTTTGGGTCTAGCTGAGTGGGTTTGGGTCTAGCCGAGTGGGTTTGGGTGTAGCCGAGTGGGTTTGTGTCTAGCGGAGTGGTTTTGGGTGTAGCCGAGTGGGTTTGGGTGTAGCCGAGTGGGTTTGGGTCTAGCCGAGTGGGTTTGGGTCTAGCCGTGTCTGTGTGGGTCTAGCCGAGGGGGTTTGGGTCTATCCGAGTGGGTTTGGATCTAGCCAAATGGGTTTGGGTCTAGCCGAGTGGGTTTGGTTCTATCCAAGTGGGTTTGGGTCTATCCGAGTGGGTTTGGGTCTAGCCGAGTGGGTTTGGGTCTAGCCGAGTGCGTTTGGGTCTAGCCGAGTGGGTTTGGTTCTAGCCAAGTGGGTTTGGGTCTAGCCTAGTGGGTTTGGGTCTAGCCGAGTGGGTTTGGGTCTAGCCGAGTGTGTTTGGGTCTAGCCGAGTGGGTAATCGTCTAGCCGAGTGGGTTTGGGTCTAGTCGAGTGGGTTTGGGTCTTGCCGATTGGGTTTGGGTCTAGCCAAATGGATTTGGGTCTAGCCGAATGGGTTTTGGTCTAGCCGAGTGGGTTTGGGTCTAGCCGAGTGGGTTTGCGTCTAGCTGAGTTTGTTTGGTTCTAGCGGAGTGGGTTTGGGTCTAGCGGAGTGGGTTTGGGTCTAGCGGAGTGGGTTTGGGTCTAGCGGAGTGGGTTTGGGTCTAGCGGAATGGGTTTGGGTCCAGCCGAGTGGGTTTGGGTCTAGCCGAGTGGGTTTGGGTCTAGCCGAGTGTGTTTGGGTCTAGCCGAGTGGGTTTGGTTCTAGCCGAGTGGGTTTGGGTCTCGCCGAGTCCGTTTGGGTCTAGCCGATTGGGTTTGGGACTAGCCGAGTGGGTTTGGGTCTAGCCGAGTGGGTTTGGTTCTAGCCAAGTGGGTTTGGGTCTAGCCTAGTGGGTTTGGGTCTAGCCGAGTGGGTTTGGGTCTAGCTGAGTGGGTTTGGGTCTAGCCGAGTGGGTTTGGGTGTAGCCGAGTGGGTTTGTGTCTAGCGGAGTGGTTTTGGGTGTAGCCGAGTGGGTTTGGGTGTAGCCGAGTGGGTTTGGGTCTAGCCGAGTGGGTTTGGGTCTAGCCGTGTGTGTGTGGGTCTCGCCGAGGGGGTTTGGGTCTAGCCGAGTGGGTTTGGGTGTAGCCGGGTGGGTTTGGGTCTAGCCGAGTGGGTTTGGTTCTAGCCAAGTGGGTTTGGGTCTAGCCGAGTGGGTAATCGTCTAGCCGAGTGGGTTTGGGTCTAGCCGAGTGGGTTTGGGTCTAGCCGAGTGGGTTTGGGTCTAGCCGAGTGGGTTTGGGTCTAGCTGAGTGGGTTTGGGTCTAGCCGAGTGGGTTTGGGTGTAGCCGAGTGGGTTTGTGTCTAGCGGAGTGGTTTTGGGTGTAGCCGAGTGGGTTTGGGTGTAGCCGAGTGGGTTTGGGTCTAGCCGAGTGGGTTTGGGTCTAGCCGTGTCTGTGTGGGTCTCGCCGAGGGGGTTTGGGTCTATCCGAGTGGGTTTGGATCTAGCCAAATGGGTTTGGATCTAGCCGAGTGGGTTTGGTTCTATCCAAGTGGGTTTGGGTCTATCCGAGTGGGTTTGGGTCTAGCCGAGTGGGTTTGGGTCTAGCCGAGTGGGTTTGGGTCTAGCCGAGTGGGTTTGGGTGTAGCCGAGTGGGTTTGGGTCTAGCCGAGTGGGGTTGGGTCTAGCCGAGTGGCTTTGGGTCTAGCCGAGTGGGTTTGGGTCTAGCCGAGTGGGTTTGGGTCTAGCCGAGTGGGTTCGGGTCTAGCCGAGTGGGTTTGTGTCTAGCCGAGTGGGTTTGGGTGTAGCCGAGTGGGTTTGTGTCTAGCCGAGTGGGTTTGGGTCTAGCCGAGTGGGTTTGGGTGTATCTGAGTGGGTTTGGATCTAGCCGAGTGGGTTTGGTTCTAGCCAAGTGGGTTAGGGGCCAGCCGAGTGGGTTTGGGTCTAGCCGAGTGGGTTTGGGTCTAGCCGAGTGGGTTTGGGTCTAGCCGAGTGGGTTTGGGTGTAGCCGAGTGGGTTTGGGTCTAGCCGAGTGGGGTTGGGTCTAGCCGAGTGGCTTTGGGTCTAGCCGAGTGGGTAATCCTCTAGCCGAGTGGGTTTGGGTCTAGCCGAGTGGGTTTGGGTCTGGCCGAGTGGGTAATCGTCTAGCCGAGTGGGTTTGGGTCTAGCCGAGTGGTTTGGGTTTTGCCGAGTGGGTTTGGGTCTAGCCGAGTGGGTTTGGGTCTAGCCGAATGGGTTTGGGTCTAGCCGAGTGGGTTTGGGTCTAGCCAAGTGGGTTTGGGTCTAGCCGAGTGGATTAGGGTCTAGCCGAGTGGGTTTGGGTCTAGCCGAGTGGGTTTGGTTCTAGCCGAGTGGGTTTGGGTCTAGCAGAGTCCGTTTGAGTCTAGCCGAGTGGGTTTGGGACTAGCCGAGTGGGTTTGGGTGTAGCCGGGTGGGTTTGGGTCTAGCCGAGTGGGTTTGGTTCTAGCCAAGTGGGTTTGGGTCTAGCCGAGTGGGTTTGGGTCTAGCCGAGTGGGTTTGGGTCTAGCCGAGTGGGTTTGGGTCTAGCCGAGTGTGTTTGGGTCTAGCCGAGTGGGTAATCGTCTAGCCGAGTGGGTTTGGGTCTAGCCGAGTGGGTTTGGGTCTTGCCGAGTGGGTTTGGGTCTAGCCGAGTGGATTTGGGTCTAGCCGAATGGGTTTTGGTCTAGCCGAGTGGGTTTGGGTCTAGCCGAGTGGGTTTGGGTCTAGCGGAGTGGGTTTGGGTCTAGCGGAGTGGGTTTGGGTCTAGCGGAATGGGTTTGGGTCCAGCCGAGTGGGTTTGGGTCTAGCCGAGTGGGTTTGGGTCTAGCCGAGTGTGTTTGGGTCTAGCCGAGTGGGTTTGGTTCTAGCCGAGTGGGTTTGGGTCTCGCCGAGTCCGTTTGGGTCTAGCCGATTGGGTTTGGGACTAGCCGAGTGGGTTTGGGTCTAGCCGAGTGGGTTTGGTTCTAGCCAAGTGGGTTTGGGTCTAGCCTAGTGGGTTTGGGTCTAGCCGAGTGGGTTTGGGTCTAGCTGAGTGGGTTTGGGTCTAGCCGAGTGGGTTTGGGTGTAGCCGAGTGGGTTTGTGTCTAGCGGAGTGGTTTTTGGTGTAGCCGAGTGGGTTTGGGTGTAGCCGAGTGAGTTTGTGTCTAGCCGAGTGGGTTTGGGTCTAGCCGTGTGTGTGTGGGTCTAGCCGAGTGGGTTTGGTTCTAGCCAAGTGGGTTTGGGTCTAGCCTAGTGGGTTTGGGTCTAGCCGAGTGGGTTTGGGTCTAGCCGAGTGGGTTTGGGTCTAGCCGAGTGTGTTTGGGTCTAGCCGAGTGGGTAATCGTCTAGCCGAGTGGGTTTGGGTCTAGCCGAGTGGGTTTGGGTCTTGCCGATTGGGTTTGGGTCTAGCCAAATGGATTTGGGTCTAGCCGAATGGGTTTTGGTCTAGCCGAGTGGGTTTGGGTCTAGCCGAGTGGGTTTTGCGTCTAGCTGAGTTTGTTTGGGTCTAGCGGAGTGGGTTTGGGTCTAGCGGAGTGGGTTTGGGTCTAGCGGAGTGGGTTTGGGTCTAGCGGAATGGGTTTGGGTCCAGCCGAGTGGGTTTGGGTCTAGCCGAGTGGGTTTGGGTCTAGCCGAGTGTGTTTGGGTCTAGCCGAGTGGGTTTGGTTCTAGCCGAGTGGGTTTGGGTCTCTCCGAGTCCGTTTGGGTCTAGCCGATTGGGTTTGGGACTAGCCGAGTGGGTTTGGGTCTAGCCGAGTGGGTTTGGTTCTAGCCAAGTGGGTTTGGGTCTAGCCTAGTGGGTTTGGGTCTAGCCGAGTGGGTTTGGGTCTAGCTGAGTGGGTTTGGGTCTAGCCGAGTGGGTTTGGGTGTAGCCGAGTGGGTTTGTGTCTAGCGGAGTGGTTTTGGGTGTAGCCGAGTGGGTTTGGGTGTAGCCGAGTGGGTTTGGGTCTAGCCGAGTGGGTTTGGGTCTAGCCGTGTGTGTGTGGGTCTCGCCGAGGGGGTTTGGGTCTAGCCGAGTGGGTTTGGGTGTAGCCGGGTGGGTTTGGGTCTAGCCGAGTGGGTTTGGTTCTAGCCAAGTGGGTTTGGGTCCAGCCGAGTGGGTAATCGTCTAGCCGAGTGGGTTTGGGTCTAGCCGAGTGGGTTTGGGTCTAGCCGAGTGGGTTTGGGTCTAGCCGAGTGGGTTTGGGTCTAGCTGAGTGGGTTTGGGTCTAGCCGAGTGGGTTTGGGTGTAGCCGAGTGGGTTTGTGTCTAGCGGAGTGGTTTTGGGTGTAGCCGAGTGGGTTTGGGTGTAGCCGAGTGGGTTTGGGTCTAGCCGAGTGGGTTTGGGTCTAGCCGTGTCTGTGTGGGTCTAGCCGAGGGGGTTTGGGTCTATCCGAGTGGGTTTGGATCTAGCCAAATGGGTTTGGGTCTAGCCGAGTGGGTTTGGTTCTAGCCAAGTGGGTTTGGGTCTATCCGAGTGGGTTTGGGTCTAGCCGAGTGGGTTCGGGTCTAGCCGAGTGGGTTTGGGTCTAGCCGAGTGGGTTTGGGTCTAGCAGAGTGGGTTTGGGTGTAGCCGAGTGGGTTTGGGTCTAGCCGAGTGGGGTTGGGTCTAGCCGAGTGGCTTTGGGTCTAGCCGAGTGGGTTTGGGTCTAGCCGAGTGGGTTTGGGTCTAGCCGAGTGTGTTTGGGTCTAGCCGAGTGGGTAATCGTCTAGCCGAGTGGGTTTGGGTCTAGCCGAGTGGGTTTGGGTCTTGCCGAGTGGGTTTGGGTCTAGCCGAGTGGATTTGGGTCTAGCCGAATGGGTTTTGGTCTAGCCGAGTGGGTTTGGGTCTAGCCGAGTGGGTTTGGGTCTAGCGGAGTGGGTTTGGGTCTAGCGGAGTGGGTTTGGGTCTAGCGGAATGGGTTTGGGTCCAGCCGAGTGGGTTTGGGTCTAGCCGAGTGGGTTTGGGTCTAGCCGAGTGTGTTTGGGTCTAGCCGAGTGGGTTTGGTTCTAGCCGAGTGGGTTTGGGTCTCGCCGAGTCCGTTTGGGTCTAGCCGATTGGGTTTGGGACTAGCCGAGTGGGTTTGGGTCTAGCCGAGTGGGTTTGGTTCTAGCCAAGTGGGTTTGGGTCTAGCCGAGTGGGTTTGGGTCTAGCCGAGTGGGTTTGGGTCTAGCTGAGTGGGTTTGGGTCTAGCCGAGTGGGTTTGGGTGTAGCCGAGTGGGTTTGTGTCTAGCGGAGTGGTTTTTGGTGTAGCCGAGTGGGTTTGGGTGTAGCCGAGTGAGTTTGGGTCTAGCCGAGTGGGTTTGGGTCTAGCCGTGTGTGTGTGGGTCTAGCCGAGTGGGTTTGGTTCTAGCCAAGTGGGTTTGGGTCTAGCCTAGTGGGTTTGGGTCTAGCCGAGTGGGTTTGGGTCTAGCCGAGTGGGTTTGGGTCTAGCCGAGTGTGTTTGGGTCTAGCCGAGTGGGTAATCGTCTAGCCGAGTGGGTTTGGGTCTAGCCGAGTGGGTTTGGGTCTTGCCGATTGGGTTTGGGTCTAGCCAAATGGATTTGGGTCTAGCCGAATGGGTTTTGGTCTAGCCGAGTGGGTTTTGGTCTAGCCGAGTGGGTTTGCGTCTAGCTGAGTTTGTTTGGGTCTAGCGGAGTGGGTTTGGGTCTAGCGGAGTGGGTTTGGGTCTAGCGGAGTGGGTTTGGGTCTAGCGGAATGGGTTTGGGTCCAGCCGAGTGGGTTTGGGTCTAGCCGAGTGGGTTTGGGTCTAGCCGAGTGTGTTTGGGTCTAGCCGAGTGGGTTTGGTTCTAGCCGAGTGGGTTTGGGTCTCGCCGAGTCCGTTTGGGTCTAGCCGATTGGGTTTGGGACTAGCCGAGTGGGTTTGGGTCTAGCCGAGTGGGTTTGGTTCTAGCCAAGTGGGTTTGGGTCTAGCCTAGTGGGTTTGGGTCTAGCCGAGTGGGTTTGGGTCTAGCTGAGTGGGTTTGGGTCTAGCCGAGTGGGTTTGGGTGTAGCCGAGTGGGTTTGTGTCTAGCGGAGTGGTTTTGGGTGTAGCCGAGTGGGTTTGGGTGTAGCCGAGTGGGTTTGGGTCTAGCCGAGTGGGTTTGGGTCTAGCCGTGTGTGTGTGGGTCTCGCCGAGGGGGTTTGGGTCTAGCCGAGTGGGTTTGGGTGTAGCCGGGTGGGTTTGGGTCTAGCCGAGTGGGTTTGGTTCTAGCCAAGTGGGTTTGGGTCCAGCCGAGTGGGTAATCGTCTAGCCGAGTGGGTTTGGGTCTAGCCGAGTGGGTTTGGGTCTAGCCGAGTGGGTTTGGGTCTAGCCGAGTGGGTTTGGGTCTAGCTGAGTGGGTTTGGGTCTAGCCGAGTGGGTTTGGGTGTAGCCGAGTGGGTTTGTGTCTAGCGGAGTGGTTTTGGGTGTAGCCGAGTGGGTTTGGGTGTAGCCGAGTGGGTTTGGGTCTAGCCGAGTGGGTTTGGGTCTAGCCGTGTCTGTGTGGGTCTAGCCGAGGGGGTTTGGGTCTATCCGAGTGGGTTTGGATCTAGCCAAATGGGTTTGGGTCTAGCCGAGTGGGTTTGGTTCTAGCCAAGTGGGTTTGGGTCTATCCGAGTGGGTTTGGGTCTAGCCGAGTGGGTTCGGGTCTAGCCGAGTGGGTTTGGGTCTAGCCGAGTGGGTTTGGGTCTAGCCGAGTGGGTTTGGGTGTAGCCGAGTGGGTTTGGGTCTAGCCGAGTGGGGTTGGGTCTAGCCGAGTGGCTTTGGGTCTAGCCGAGTGGGTTTGGGTCTAGCCGAGTGGGTTTGGGTCTAGCCGAGTGGGTTGGGGTCTAGCCGAGTGGGTTTGTGTCTAGCCGAGTGGGTTTGGGTGTAGCCGAGTGGGTTTGTGTCTAGCCGAGTGGGTTTGGGTCTAGCCGAGTGGGTTTGGGTGTATCTGAGTGGGTTTGGATCTAGCCGAGTGGGTTTGGTTCTAGCCAAGTGGGTTAGGGGCCAGCCGAGTGGGTTTGGGTCTAGCCGAGTGGGTTTGGGTCTAGCCGAGTGGGTTTGGGTCTAGCCGAGTGGGTTTGGGTGTAGCCGAGTGGGTTTGGGTCTAGCCGAGTGGGGTTGGGTCTAGCCGAGTGGCTTTGGGTCTAGCCGAGTGGGTAATCCTCTAGCCGAGTGGGTTTGGGTCTAGCCGAGTGGGTTTGGGTCTGGCCGAGTGGGTAATCGTCTAGCCGAGTGGGTTTGGGTCTAGCCGAGTGGGTTTGGGTTTTGCCGAGTGGGTTTGGGTCTAGCCGAGTGTGTTTGGGTCTAGCCGAATGGGTTTTGGTCTAGCCGAGTGGGTTTGGGTCCAGCCGAGTGGGTTTGCGTCTAGCGGAGTGGGTTTGGGTCTAGCCGAGTGGGTTTGGGTCTAGCCAAGTGGGTTTGGGTCTAGCCGAGTGGATTAGGGTCTAGCCGAGTGGGTTTGGGTCTAGCCGAGTGGGTTTGGTTCTAGCCGAGTGTGTTTGGGTCTAGCCGAGTCCGTTTGAGTCTAGCCGAGTGGGTTTGGGTCTAGCCGTGTGGGTTTGGGTCTAGCCGAGTGGGTTTGGGTCTACGCGAGTGGGTTGGGGTGTAGCCGAGTGGGTTTGGTTCTAGCCGAGTGGTTTTGGGTGTAGCCGAGTGGGTTTGGGTCTAGCTGAGTGGGTTTGGGTCTGGCCGAGTGGGTTTGTGTCTAGCCGAGTGGGTTTGGGTCTAGCCGAGTGGGTTTGGGTCTAGCCGAGTGGGTTTGCGTCCAGCCGAGTGGGTTTGGGTCTAGCCGAGTGGGTTTGGGTCTCGCGGTGTGGGTTTGGGTGTAGCCGAGTGGGTTTGGGTCTAGCCGAATGGGTTTGGATCGAGCAGAGTGGGTTTGGGTCTAGCCGAGTGGGTTTGGGTCTAGCCGAGTGGGTAATCGTCTAGCCGAGTGGGTTTGGGTCTAGCCGAGTGGGTTTGGTTCTAGCCAAGTGGGTTTGGGTCTAGCCGAGTGGGTTTGGGTCTAGCCGAGTGGGTTTGGGTCTAGCCGAGTGGGTTTGGGTCTAGCCGAGTGGGTTTGGGTGTAGCCGAGTGGGTTTGGGTGTAGCCGAGTGGGTTTGTGTCTAGCGGAGTGGTTTTGGGTCTAGCCGAGTGGGTTTGGGTGTAGCCGAGTGGGTTTGGGTCTAGCCTAGTGGGTTTGGGTCTAGCCGTGTGTGTGTGGGTCTAGCCGAGGGGGTTTGGGTCTATCCGAGTGGGTTTGGATCTAGCCAAGTGGGTTTGGGTCTAGCCGAGTGGGTTTGGTTCTAGCCAAGTGGGTTTGGGTCTAGCCGAGTGGGTTTGGGTCTAGCCGAGTGGGTTTGGGTCTAGCCGAGTGGGTTTGGGTCTAGCCGAGTGGGTTTGGGTGTAGCCGAGTGGGTTTGGGTCTAGCCGAGTGGGGTTGGGTCTAGCCGACTGGCTTTGGGTCTAGCCGAGTGGGTTTGGGTCTAGCCGAGTGGGTTTGGGTCTAGCCGAGTGGGTTGGGGTCTAGCCGAGTGGGTTTGTGTCTAGCCGAGTGGGTTTGGGTGTAGCCGAGTGGGTTTGTGTCTAGCCGAGTGGGTTTGGGTCTAGCCGAGTGGGTTTGGGTGTAGCCGAGTGGGTTTGGGTCTAGCCGAGTGGGTTTGGTTCTAGCCAAGTGGGTTTGGGTCTAGCCGAGTGGGTTTGGGTCTAGCCGAGTGGGTTTGGGTCTAGCCGAGTGGGTTTGGGTCTAGCCGAGTGTGTTTGGGTCTAGCCGAGTGGGTAATCGTCTAGCCGAGTGGGTTTGGGTCTTGCCGAGTGGGTTTGGGTCTCTCCGAGTGGGTTTGGGTCTAGCCGAGTGGGTTTGGGTGTAGCCGAGTGGGTTTGGGTCTAGCCGAGTGGGTTTGGTTCTAGCCAAGTGGGTTTGGGTCTAGCCGAGTGGGTTTGGGTCTAGCCGAGTGGGTTTGGGTCTAGCCGAGTGGGTTTGGGTCTAGCCGAGTGTGTTTGGGTCTAGCCGAGTGGGTAATCGTCTAGCCGAGTGGGTTTGGGTCTAGCCGAGTGGGTTTGGGTGTTGCCGAGTGGGTTTGGGTCTAGCCGAGTGGATTTGGGTCTAGCCGAATGGGTTTTGGTCTAGCCGAGTGGGTTTGGGTCTAGCCGAGTGGGTTTGGGTCTAGCCGAGTGGGGTTGGGTCTAGCCGAGTGGCTTTGGGTCTAGCCGAGTGGGTTTGGGTATAGCCGAGTGGGTTTGGGTCTAGCCGAGTGGGTTGGGGTCTAGCCGAGTGGGTTTGTGTCTAGCCGAGTGGGTTTGGGTGTAGCCGAGTGGGTTTGTGTCTAGCCGAGTGGGTTTGGGTCTAGCCGAGTGGGTTTGGGTGTAGCCGGGTGGGTTTGGGTCTAGCCGAGTGGGTTTGGTTCTAGCCAAGTGGGTTTGGGTCTAGCCGAGTGGGTTTGGGTCTAGCCGAGTGGGTTTGGGTCTAGCCGAGTGGGTTTGGGTCTAGCCGAGTGGGTAATCGTCTAGCCGAGTGGGTTTGGGTCTAGCCGAGTGGGTTTGGGTTTTGCCGAGTGGGTTTGTGTCTAGCCGTGTGGGTTTGGGTCTAGCCGAATGGGTTTTGGTCTAGCCGAGTGGGTTTGGGTCTAGCCGAGTGGGTTTGGGTCTAGCCGAGTGGGTTTGGTTCTAGCCGAGTGGGTTTGGGTCTAGCCGAGTCCGTTTGAGTCTAGCCGAGTGGGTTTGGGTCTAGCCGTGTGGGTTTGGGTCTAGCCGAGTGGGTTTGGGTCTACGCGAGTGGGTTGGGGTGTAGCCGAGTGGGTTTGGTTCTAGCCGAGTGGTTTTGGGTGTAGCCGAGTGGGTTTGGGTCTAGCTGAGTGGGTTTGGGTCTGGCCGAGTGGGTTTGTGTCTAGCCGAGTGGGTTTGGGTCTAGCCGAGTGGGTTTGGGTCTAGCCGAGTGGGTTTGCGTCCAGCCGAGTGGGTTTGGGTCTAGCCGAGTGGGTTTGGGTCTCGCGGTGTTGGTTTGGGTGTAGCCGAGTGGGTTTGGGTCTAGCCGAATGGGTTTGGATCGAGCAGAGTGGGTTTGGGTCTAGCCGAGTGGGTTTGGGTCTAGCCGAGTGGGTAATCGTCTAGCCGAGTGGGTTTGGGTCTAGCCGAGTGGGTTTGGTTCTAGCCAAGTGGGTTTGGGTCTAGCCGAGTGGGTTTGGGTCTAGCCGAGTGGGTTTGGGTCTAGCCGAGTGGGTTTGGTTCTAGCCGAGTGGGTTTGGGTGTAGCCGAGTGGGTTTGGTTGTAGCCGAGTGGGTTTGTGTCTAGCGGAGTGGTTTTGGGTCTAGCCGAGTGGGTTTGGGTGTAGCCGAGTGGGTTTGGGTCTAGCCTAGTGGGTTTGGGTCTAGCCGTGTGTGTGTGGGTCTAGCCGAGGGGGTTTGGGTCTATCCGAGTGGGTTTGGATCTAGCCAAGTGGGTTTGGGTCTAGCCGAGTGGGTTTGGTTCTAGCCAAGTGGGTTTGGGTCTAGCCGAGTGGGTTTGGGTCTAGCCGAGTGGGTTTGGGTCTAGCCGAGTGGGTTTGGGTCTAGCCGAGTGGGTTTGGGTGTAGCCGAGTGGGTTTGGGTCTAGCCGAGTGGGGTTGGGTCTAGCCGACTGGCTTTGGGTCTAGCCGAGTGGGTTTGGGTCTAGCCGAGTGGGTTTGGGTCTAGCCGAGTGGGTTGGGGTCTAGCCGAGTGGGTTTGTGTCTAGCCGAGTGGGTTTGGGTGTAGCCGAGTGGGTTTGTGTCTAGCCGAGTGGGTTTGGGTCTAGCCGAGTGGGTTTGGGTGTAGCCGAGTGGGTTTGGGTATAGCCGAGTGGGTTTGGTTCTAGCCAAGTGGGTTTGGGTCTAGCCGAGTGGGTTTGGGTCTAGCCGAGTGGGTTTGGGTCTAGCCGAGTGGGTTTGGGTCTAGCCGAGTGTGTTTGGGTCTAGCCGAGTGGGTAATCGTCTAGCCGAGTGGGTTTGGGTCTAGCCGAGTGGGTTTGGGTCTCTCCGAGTGGGTTTGGGTCTAGCCGAGTGGGTTTGGGTGTAGCCGAGTGGGTTTGGGTCTAGCCGAGTGGGTTTGGTTCTAGCCAAGTGGGTTTGGGTCTCGCCGAGTGGGTTTGGGTCTAGCCGAGTGGGTTTGGGTCTAGCCGAGTGGGTTTGGGTCTAGCCGAGTGTGTTTGGGTCTAGCCGAGTGGGTAATCGTCTAGCCGAGTGGGTTTGGGTCTAGCCGAGTGGGTTTGGGTCTTGCCGAGTGGGTTTGGGTCTAGCCGAGTGGATTTGGGTCTAGCCGAATGGGTTTTGGTCTAGCCGAGTGGGTTTGGGTCTAGCCGAGTGGGTTTGGGTCTAGCCGAGTGGGGTTGGGTCTAGCCGAGTGGCTTTGGGTCTAGCCGAGTGGGTTTGGGTCTAGCCGAGTGGGTTTGGGTCTAGCCGAGTGGGTTGGGGTCTAGCCGAGTGGGTTTGTGTCTAGCCGAGTGGGTTTGGGTGTAGCCGAGTGGGTTTGTGTCTAGCCGAGTGGGTTTGGGTCTAGCCGAGTGGGTTTGGGTGTAGCCGGGTGGGTTTGGGTCTAGCCGAGTGGGTTTGGTTCTAGCCAAGTGGGTTTGGGTCTAGCCGAGTGGGTTTGGGTCTAGCCGAGTGGGTTTGGGTCTAGCCGAGTGGGTTTGGGTCTAGCCGAGTGGGTAATCGTCTAGCCGAGTGGGTTTGGGTCTAGCCGAGTGGGTTTGGGTTTTGCCGAGTGGGTTTGTGTCTAGCCGTGTGGGTTTGGGTCTAGCCGAATGGGTTTTGGTCTAGCCGAGTGGGTTTGGGTCCAGCCGAGTGGGTTTGCGTCTAGCGGAGTGGGTTTGGGTCTAGCCGAGTGGGTTTGGGTCTAGCCAAGTGGGTTTGGGTCTAGCCGAGTGGATTAGGGTCTAGCTGAGTGGGTTTGGGTCTAGCCGAGTGGGTTTGGTTCTAGCCGAGTGGGTTTGGGTCTAGCCGAGTCCGTTTGAGTCTAGCCGAGTGGGTTTGGGACTAGCCGAGTGGGTTTGGGTGTAGCCGAGTGGGTTTGGTTCTAGCCAAGTGGGTTTGGGTCTAGCCGAGTGGGTTTGGGTCTAGCCGAGTGGGTTTGGGTCTAGCCGAGTGGGTTTGGGTCTAGCCGAGTGGGTTTGGGTGTAGCCGAGTGGGTTTGGGTCTAGCCGTGTGGGTTTGGGTCTAGCCGAGTGGGTTTGGGTCTACGCGAGTGGGTTGGGGTGTAGCCGAGTGGGTTTGGTTCTAGCCGAGTGGTTTTGGGTGTAGCCGAGTGGGTTTGGGTCTAGCTGAGTGGGTTTGGGTCTGGCCGAGTGGGTTTGTGTCTAGCCGAGTGGGTTTGGGTCTAGCCGAGTGGGTTTGGGTCTAGCCGAGTGGGTTTGCGTCCAGCCGAGTGGGTTTGGGTCTAGCCGAGTGGGTTTGGGTCTCGCGGTGTGGGTTTGGGTGTAGCCGAGTGGGTTTGGGTCTAGCCGAATGGGTTTGGATCGAGCAGAGTGGGTTTGGGTCTAGCCGAGTGGGTTTGGGTCTAGCCGAGTGGGTAATCGTCTAGCCGAGTGGGTTTGGGTCTAGCCGAGTGGGTTTGGTTCTAGCCAAGTGGGTTTGGGTCTAGCCGAGTGGGTTTGGGTCTAGCCGAGTGGGTTTGGGTCTAGCCGAGTGGGTTTGGGTCTAGCCGAGTGGGTTTGGGTGTAGCCGAGTGGGTTTGGGTATAGCCGAGTGGGTTTGTGTCTAGCGGAGTGGTTTTGGGTCTAGCCGAGTGGGTTTGGGTGTAGCCGAGTGGGTTTGGGTCTAGCCTAGTGGGTTTGGGTCTAGCCGTGTGTGTGTGGGTCTAGCCGAGGGGGTTTGGGTCTATCCGAGTGGGTTTGGATCTAGCCAAGTGGGTTTGGGTCTAGCCGAGTGGGTTTGGTTCTAGCCAAGTGGGTTTGGGTCTAGCCGAGTGGGTTTGGGTCTAGCCGAGTGGGTTTGGGTCTAGCCGAGTGGGTTTGGGTCTAGCCGAGTGGGTTTGGGTGTAGCCGAGTGGGTTTGGGTCTAGCCGAGTGGGGTTGGGTCTAGCCGACTGGCTTTGGGTCTAGCCGAGTGGGTTTGGGTCTAGCCGAGTGGGTTTGGGTCTAGCCGAGTGGGTTGGGGTCGAGCCGAGTGGGTTTGGGTCTAGCCGAGTGGGTTTGGGTCTAGCCGAGTGGGTTTGGGTCTAGCCGAGTGTGTTTGGGTCTAGCCGAGTGGGTAATCGTCTAGCCGAGTGGGTTTGGGTCTAGCCGAGTGGGTTTGGGTCTTGCCGAGTGGGTTTGGGTCTAGCCGAGTGGATTTGGGTCTAGCCGAATGGGTTTTGGTCTAGCCGAGTGGGTTTGGGTCTAGCCGAGTGGGTTTGGGTCTAGCCGAGTGGGGTTGGGTCTAGCCGAGTGGCTTTGGGTCTAGCCGAGTGGGTTTGGGTCTAGCCGAGTGGGTTTGGGTCTAGCCGAGTGGGTTGGGGTCCAGCCGAGTGGGTTTGGGTCTAGCCGAGTGGGTTTGGTTCTAGCCAAGTGGGTTTGGGTCTAGCCGAGTGGGTTTGGGTCTAGCCGAGTGGGTTTGGGTCTAGCCGAGTGGGTTTGGGTCTAGCCGAGTGGGTAATCGTCTAGCCGAGTGGGTTTGGGTCTAGCCGAGTGGGTTTGGGTTTTGCCGAGTGGGTTTGTGTCTAGCCGTGTGGGTTTGGGTCTAGCCGAATGGGTTTTGGTCTAGCCGAGTGGGTTTGGGTCCAGCCGAGTGGGTTTGCGTCTAGCGGAGTGGGTTTGGGTCTAGCCGAGTGGGTTTGGGTCTAGCCAAGTGGGTTTGGGTCTAGCCGAGTGGATTAGGGTCTAGCTGAGTGGGTTTGGGTCTAGCCGAGTGGGTTTGGTTCTAGCCGAGTGGGTTTGGGTCTAGCCGAGTCCGTTTGAGTCTAGCCGAGTGGGTTTGGGACTAGCCGAGTGGGTTTGGGTGTAGCCGAGTGGGTTTGGTTCTAGCCAAGTGGGTTTGGGTCTAGCCGAGTGGGTTTGGGTCTAGCCGAGTGGGTTTGGGTCTAGCCGAGTGGGTTTGGGTCTAGCCGAGTGGGTTTGGGTGTAGCCGAGTGGGTTTGGGTCTAGCCGTGTGGGTTTGGGTCTAGCCGAGTGGGTTTGGGTCTACGCGAGTGGGTTGGGGTGTAGCCGAGTGGGTTTGGTTCTAGCCGAGTGGTTTTGGGTGTAGCCGAGTGGGTTTGGGTCTAGCTGAGTGGGTTTGGGTCTGGCCGAGTGGGTTTGTGTCTAGCCGAGTGGGTTTGGGTCTAGCCGAGTGGGTTTGGGTCTAGCCGAGTGGGTTTGCGTCCAGCCGAGTGGGTTTGGGTCTAGCCGAGTGGGTTTGGGTCTCGCGGTGTGGGTTTGGGTGTAGCCGAGTGGGTTTGGGTCTAGCCGAATGGGTTTGGATCGAGCAGAGTGGGTTTGGGTCTAGCCGAGTGGGTTTGGGTCTAGCCGAGTGGGTAATCGTCTAGCCGAGTGGGTTTGGGTCTAGCCGAGTGGGTTTGGTTCTAGCCAAGTGGGTTTGGGTCTAGCCGAGTGGGTTTGGGTCTAGCCGAGTGGGTTTGGGTCTAGCCGAGTGGGTTTGGGTCTAGCCGAGTGGGTTTGGGTGTAGCCGAGTGGGTTTGGGTATAGCCGAGTGGGTTTGTGTCTAGCGGAGTGGTTTTGGGTCTAGCCGAGTGGGTTTGGGTGTAGCCGAGTGGGTTTGGGTCTAGCCTAGTGGGTTTGGGTCTAGCCGTGTGTGTGTGGGTCTAGCCGAGGGGGTTTGGGTCTATCCGAGTGGGTTTGGATCTAGCCAAGTGGGTTTGGGTCTAGCCGAGTGGGTTTGGTTCTAGCCAAGTGGGTTTGGGTCTAGCCGAGTGGGTTTGGGTCTAGCCGAGTGGGTTTGGGTCTAGCCGAGTGGGTTTGGGTCTAGCCGAGTGGGTTTGGGTGTAGCCGAGTGGGTTTGGGTCTAGCCGAGTGGGGTTGGGTCTAGCCGACTGGCTTTGGGTCTAGCCGAGTGGGTTTGGGTCTAGCCGAGTGGGTTTGGGTCTAGCCGAGTGGGTTGGGGTCTAGCCGAGTGGGTTTGTGTCTAGCCGAGTGGGTTTGGGTGTAGCCGAGTGGGTTTGTGTCTAGCCGAGTGGGTTTGGGTCTAGTCGAGTGGGTTTGGGTGTAGCCGTGTGGGTTTGGGTCTAGCCGAGTGGGTTTGGTTCTAGCCAAGTGGGTTTGGGTCTAGCCGAGTGGGTTTGGGTCTAGCCGAGTGGGTTTGGGTCTAGCCGAGTGGGTTTGGGTCTAGCCGAGTATGTTTGGGTCTAGCCGAGTGGGTAATCGTCTAGCCGAGTGGGTTTGGGTCTAGCCGAGTGGGTTTGGGTCTCTCCGAGTGGGTTTGGGTCTAGCCGAGTGGGTTTGGGTGTAGCCGAGTGGGTTTGGGTCTTGCCGAGTGGGTTTGGTTCTAGCCAAGTGGGTTTGGGTCTAGCCGAGTGGGTTTGGGTCTAGCCGAGTGGGTTTGGGTCTAGCCGAGTGGGTTTGGGTCTAGCCGAGTGTGTTTGAGTCTAGCCGAGTGGGTAATCGTCTAGCCGAGTGGGTTTGGGTCTAGCCGAGTGGGTTTGGGTCTTGCCGAGTGGGTTTGGGTCTAGCCGAGTGGATTTGGGTCTAGCCGAATGGGTTTTGGTCTAGCCGAGTGGGTTTGGGTCTAGCCGAGTGGGTTTGGGTCTAGCCGAGTGGGGTTGGGTCTAGCCGAGTGGCTTTGGGTCAAGCCGAGTGGGTTTGGGTCTAGCCGAGTGGGTTTGGGTCTAGCCGAGTGGGTTGGGGTCTAGCCGAGTGGGTTTGTGTCTAGCCGAGTGGGTTTGGGTGTAGCCGAGTGGGTTTGTGTCTAGCCGAGTGGGTTTGGGTCTAGCCGAGTGGGTTTGGGTGTAGCCGGGTGGGTTTGGGTCTAGCCGAGTGGGTTTGGTTCTAGCCAAGTGGGTTTGGGTCTAGCCGAGTGGGTTTGGGTCTAGCCGAGTGGGTTTGGGTCTAGCCGAGTGGGTTTGGGTCTAGCCGAGTGTGTTTGGGTCTAGCCGAGTGGGTAATCGTCTAGCCGAGTGGGTTTGGGTCAAGCCGAGTGGGTTTGGGTCTTGCCGAGTGGGTTTGGGTCCAGCCGAGTGGATTTGGGTCTAGCCGAATGGGTTTTGGTCTAGCCGAGTGGGTTTGGGTCTAGCCGAGTGGGTTTGCGTCTAGCTGAGTGGGTTTGGGTCTAGCGGAGTGGGTTTGGGTCTAGCGGAGTGGGTTTGGGTCTAGCGGAGTGGGTTTGGGTCGAGCGGAATGGGTTTGGGTCCAGCCGAGTGGGTTTGGGTCTAGCCGAGTGGGTTTGGGTCTAGCCGAGTGTGTTTGGGTCTAGCCGAGTGGGTTTGGTTCCAGCCGAGTGGGTTTGGGTCTCGCCGAGTCCGTTTGGGTCTAGCCGATTGGGTTTGGGACTAGCCGAGTGGGTTTGGGTCTAGCCGAGTGGGATTGGTTCTAGCCAAGTGGGTTTGGGTCTAGCCTAGTGGGTTTGGGTCTAGCCGAGTGGGTTTGGGTCTAGCTGAGTGGGTTTGGGTCTAGCCGAGTGTGTTTGGGTCTAGCCGAGTGGGTTTGGGTCTCTCCGAGTGGGTTTGGGTCTAGCCGAGTGGGTTTGGGTGTAGCCGAGTGGGTTTGGGTCTAGCCGAGTGGGTTTGGTTCTAGCCAAGTGGGTTTGGGTCTAGCCGAGTGGGTTTGGGTCTAGCCGAGTGGGTTTGGGTCTAGCCGAGTGGGTTTGGGTCTAGCCGAGTGTGTTTGGGTCTAGCCGAGTGGGTAATCGTCTAGCCGAGTGGGTTTGGGTCTAGCCGAGTGGGTTTGGGTCTTGCCGAGTGGGTTTGGGTCTAGCCGAGTGGATTTGGGTCTAGCCGAATGGGTTTTGGTCTAGCCGAGTGGGTTTGGGTCTAGCCGAGTGGGTTTGGGTCTAGCCGAGTGGGGTTGGGTCTAGCCGAGTGGCTTTGGGTCTAGCCGAGTGGGTTTGGGTCTAGCCGAGTGGGTTTGGGTCTAGCCGAGTGGGTTGGGGTCTAGCCGAGTGGGTTTGTGTCTAGCCGAGTGGGTTTGGGTGTAGCCGAGTGGGTTTGTGTCTGGCCGAGTGGGTTTGGGTCTAGCCGAGTGGGTTTGGGTGTAGCCGGGTGGGTTTGGTTCTAGCCGAGTGGGTTTGGTTCTAGCCAAGTGGGTTTGGTTCTAGCCGAGTGGGTTTGGGTCTAGCCGAGTGGGTTTGGGTCTAGCCGAGTGGGTTTGGGTCTAGCCGAGTGTGTTTGGGTCTAGCCGAGTGGGTAATCGTCTAGCCGAGTGGGTTTGGGTCTAGCCGAGTGGGTTTGGGTCTTGCCGAGTGGGTTTGGGTCTAGCCGAGTGGATTTGGGTCTAGCCGAATGGGTTTTGGTCTAGCCGAGTGGGTTTGGGTCTGGCCGATTGGGTTTGCGTCTAGCTGAGTGGGTTTGGGTCTAGCGGAGTGGGTTTGGGTCTAGCGGAGTGGGTTTGGGTCTAGCGGAGTGGGTTTGGGTCTAGCGGAATGGGTTTGGGTCCAGCCGAGTGGGTTTGGGTCTAGCCGAGTGGGTTTGGGTCTAGCCGAGTGTGTTTGGGTCTAGCCGAGTGGGTTTGGTTCTAGCCGAGTGGGTTTGGGTCTCGCCGAGTCCGTTTGGGTCTAGCCGATTGGGTTTGGGACTAGCCGAGTGGGTTTGGGTCTAGCCGAGTGGGTTTGGTTCTAGCCAAGTGGGTTTGGATATAGCCTAGTGGGTTTGTGTCTAGCCGAGTGGGTTTGGGTCTAGCTGAGTGGGTTTGGGTCTAGCCGAGTGGGTTTGGGTGTAGCCGAGTGGGTTTGTGTCTAGCGGAGTGGTTTTGGGTGTAGCCGAGTGGGTTTGGGTCTAGCCGAGTGGGTTTGGGTCTAGCCGAGTGGGTTTGGGTCTAGCCGAGTGGGTTTAGAAACATAGAAAATAGGTGCAGGAGTAGGCCATTCGGCCCTTCGAGCCTGCACCGCCATTCAATGTGAACATGGCTGATCATCCAACTCAGTATCCCGTACCTGCCTTCTCTCCATACCCCCTGATCCCTTTAGCCACAAGTGCCACATCTAACGCCCTCTTAAATATAGCCAATGAACTGGCCTCAACTACCTTCTGTGGCAGAGAATTCCAGAGACTCACCACTCTCTGTGTAAAGAATGTTTTCCTCATTTCGGTCCTAAAGGAATTCCCCCTTATCCTTAGACTGTGACCCCTTGTTCTGGACTCCCCCAACATCGGGAACAATCTTCCAGCATCTAGCTTGTCCAACCCCTTAAGAATTTTGTAGGTTTCTATAAGATCCCCCCTCAATCTTCTAAATTCCATCGAGTACAAACCGAGTCTATCCAATCTTTCCTCATATGAAAGTCCTGACATCCCAGGAATCAGTTTGGGTCTAGCCGAGTGTGTTTGGGTCTAGCCGAGTGGGTAATCGTCTAGCCGAGTGGGTTTGGGTCTAGCCGAGTGGGTTTGGGTCTTGCCGAGTGGGTTTGGGTCTAGCCGAGTGGATTTGGGTCTAGCCGAATGGGTTTTGGTCTAGCCGAGTGGGGTTGGGTCTAGCCGAGTGGGTTTGCGTCTAGCTGAGTGGGTTTGGGTCTAGCGGAGTGGGTTTGGGTCTAGCGGAGTGGGTTTGGGTCTAGCGGAGTGGGTTTGGGTCTAGCGGAATGGGTTTGGGTCCAGCCGAGTGGGTTTGGGTCTAGCCGAGTGGGTTTGGGTCTAGCCGAGTGTGTTTGGGTCTAGCCGAGTGGGTTTGGTTCTAGCCGAGTGGGTTTGGGTCTCGCCGAGTCCGTTTGGGTCTAGCCGATTGGGTTTGGGACTAGCCGAGTGGGTTTGGGTCTAGCCGAGTGGGTTTGGTTCTAGCCAAGTGGGTTTGGGTCTAGCCTAGTGGGTTTGGGTCTAGCCGAGTGGGTTTGGGTCTAGCTGAGTGGGTTTGGGTCTCGCCGAGTGGGTTTGGGGGTAGCCGAGTGGGTTTGTGTCTAGCGGAGTGGTTTTGGGTGTAGCCGAGTGGGTTTGGGTGTAGCCGAGTGGGTTTGGGTCTAGCCGAGTGGGTTTGGGTCTAGCCGTGTGTGTGTGGGTCTAGCCGAGGGGGTTTGGGTCTATCCGAGTGGGTTTGGATCTAGCCAAATGGGTTTGGGTCTATCCGAGTGGGTTTGGGTCTAGCCGAGTGGGTTTGGGTCTAGCCGAGTGGGTTTTGGTCTAGCCGAGTGGGTTTGGGTGTAGCCGAGTGGGTTTGGGTCTAGCCGAGTGGGGTTGGGTCCAGCCGAGTGGGTTTGGGTCTAGCCGAGTGGGTTTGGGTGTATCTGAGTGTGTTTGGATCTAGCCGAGTGGGTTTGGTTCTAGCCAAGTGGGTTAGGGGCCAGCCGAGTGGGTTTGGGTCTAGACGAGTGGGTTTGGGTCTAGCCGAGTGGGTTTGGGTGTAGCCGAGTGGGTTTGGGTCTAGCCGAATGGGTTTGGATCGAGCAGAGTGGGTTTGGGTCTAGCCGAGTGGGTTTGGGTCTTGCCGAGTGGGTAACCGTCTAGCCGAGTGGGTTTCGGTCTAGCCGAGTGGGTTTCGGTCTTGCCGAGTGGGTTTGGGTCTAGCCGAGTGGGTTTGGGTCAAGCCGAATGGGTTTTGGTCTAGCCGAGTGGGTTTGGGTCTAGCCGAGTGGGTTTGCGTCAAGCTGAGTGGGTTTGGGTCTAGCGGAGAGGGCTTGGGTCTAGCGGAGTGGGTTTGGGTCTAGCGGAGTGGGTTTGGGTCTAGCGGAGTGGGTTTGGGTCTAGCCGAGTGGGTTTGGGTCTACCTGAGTGGGTTTGGGTCTAGCCGAGTGGGTTTGGGTCTAGCCGAGTGGGTTTGGTTCTAGCCGAGTGGGTTTGGGTCTAGCCGAGTCCGTTTGGGTCCAGCCGAGTGGGTTTGGGACTAGCCGAGTGGGTTTGGGTCTAGCCGAGTGGGTTTGGGTCTAGCGGATTGGTTTTGGGTGTAGCCGAGTGGGTTGGGGTCTAGCCGAGTGGGTTTGTGTCTAGCCGAGTGGGTTTGGGTGTAGCCGAGTGGGTTTGTGTCTAGCCGAGTGGGTTTGGGTCTAGCCGAGTGGGGTTGGGTCCAGCCGAGTGGGTTTGGGTCTAGCCGAGTGGGTTTGGGTCTAGCCGAGTGTGTTTGGGTCTAGCCGAGTGGGTTGGGGTCTAGCCGAGTGGGTTTGTGTCTAGCCGAGTGGGTTTGGGTGTAGCCGAGTGGGTTTGTGTCTAGCCGAGTGGGTTTGGGTCTAGCCGAGTGGGTTTGGGTGTATCTGAGTGTGTTTGGATCTAGCCGAGTGGGTTTGGTTCTAGCCAAGTGGGTTAGGGGCCAGCCGAGTGGGTTTGGGTCTAGACGAGTGGGTTTGGGTCTAGCCGAGTGGGTTTGGGTGTAGCCGAGTGGGTTTGGGTCTAGCCGAATGGGTTTGGATCGAGCAGAGTGGGTTTGGGTCTAGCCGAGTGGGTTTGGGTCTTGCCGAGTGGGTAACCGTCTAGCCGAGTGGGTTTCGGTCTAGCCGAGTGGGTTTCGGTCTTGCCGAGTGGGTTTGGGTCTAGCCGAGTGGGTTTGGGTCAAGCCGAATGGGTTTTGGTCTAGCCGAGTGGGTTTGGGTCTAGCCGAGTGGGTTTGCGTCAAGCTGAGTGGGTTTGGGTCTAGCGGAGAGGGCTTGGGTCTAGCGGAGTGGGTTTGGGTCTAGCGGAGTGGGTTTTGGTCTAGCGGAGTGGGTTTGGGTCTAGCCGAGTGGGTTTGGGTCTACCTGAGTGGGTTTGGGTCTAGCCGAGTGGGTTTGGGTCTAGCCGAGTGGGTTTGGTTCTAGCCGAGTGGGTTTGGGTCTAGCCGAGTCCGTTTGGGTCCAGCCGAGTGGGTTTGGGACTAGCCGAGTGGGTTTGGGTCTAGCCGAGTGGGTTTGGGTCTAGCGGATTGGTTTTGGGTGTAGCCGAGTGGGTTGGGGTCTAGCCGAGTGGGTTTGTGTCTAGCCGAGTGGGTTTGGGTGTAGCCGAGTGGGTTTGTGTCTAGCCGAGTGGGTTTGGGTCTAGCCGAGTGGGTTTGGGTGTAGCCGAGTGGGTTTGGGTCTAGCCGAGTGGGTTTGGTTCTAGCCAAGTGGGTTTGGGTCTAGCCGAGTGGGTTTGGGTCTAGCCGAGTGGGTTTGGGTCTAGCCGAGTGGGTTTGGGTCTAGCCGAGTGTGTTTGGGTCTAGCCGAGTGGGTAATCGTCTAGCCGAGTGGGTTTGGGTCTAGCCGAGTGGGTTTGGGTCTCTCCGAGTGGGTTTGGGTCTAGCCGAGTGGGTTTGGGTGTAGCCGAGTGGGTTTGGGTCTAGCCGAGTGGGTTTGGTTCTAGCCAAGTGGGTTTGGGTCTAGCCGAGTGGGTTTGGGTCTAGCCGAGTGGGTTTGGGTCTAGCCGAGTGGGTTTGGGTCTAGCCGAGTGTGTTTGGGTCTAGCCGAGTGGGTAATCGTCTAGCCGAGTGGGTTTGGGTCTGGCCGAGTGGGTTTGGGTCTTGCCGAGTGGGTTTGGGTCTAGCCGAGTGGATTTGGGTCTAGCCGAATGGGTTTTGGTCTAGCCGAGCGGGTTTGGGTCTAGCCGAGTGGGTTTGGGTCTAGCCGAGTGGGGTTGGGTCTAGCCGAGTGGGTTTGGGTCTAGCCGAGTGGGTTGGGGTCTAGCCGAGTGGGTTTGTGTCTAGCCGAGTGGGTTTGGGTGTAGCCGAGTGGGTTTGTGTCTAGCCGAGTGGGTTTGGGTCTAGCCGAGTGGGTTTGGGTGTAGCCGGGTGGGTTTGGGTCTAGCCGAGTGGGTTTGGTTCTAGCCAAGTGGGTTTGGGTCTAGCCGAGTGGGTTTGGGTCTAGCCGAGTGGGTTTGGGTCTAGCCGAGTGGGTTTGGGTCTAGCCGAGTGTGTTTGGGTCTAGCCGAGTGGGTAATCGTCTAGCCGAGTGGGTTTGGGTCTAGCCGAGTGGGTTTGGGTCTTGCCGAGTGGGTTTGGGTCTAGCCGAGTGGATTTGGGTCTAGCCGAATGGGTTTTGGTCTAGCCGAGTGGGTTTGGGTCTAGCCGAGTGGGTTTGCGTCTAGCTGAGTGGGTTTGGGTCTAGCGGAGTGGGTTTGGGTCTAGCGGAGTGGGTTTGGGTCTAGCGGAGTGGGTTTGGGTCTAGCGGAATGGGTTTGGGTCCAGCCGAGTGGGTTTGGGTCTAGCCGAGTGGGTTTGGGTCTAGCCGAGTGTGTTTGTGTCTAGCCGAGTGGGTTTGGTTCTAGCCGAGTGGGTTTGGGTCTCGCCGAGTCCGTTTGGGTCTAGCCGATTGGGTTTGGGACTAGCCGAGTGGGTTTGGGTCTAGCCGAGTGGGTCTGGTTCTAGCCAATTGGGTTTGGGTCTAGCCTAGTGGGTTTGGGTCTAGCCGAGTGGGTTTGGGTCTAGCTGAGTGGGTTTGGGTCTAGCCGAGTGGGTTTGGGTGTAGCCGAGTGGGTAATCGTCTAGCCGAGTGGGTTTGGGTCTAGCCGAGTGGGTTTGGGTCTCTCCGAGTGGGTTTGGGTCTAGCCGAGTGGGTTTGGGTGTAGCCGAGTGGGTTTGGGTCTAGCCGAGTGGGTTTGGTTCTAGCCAAGTGGGTTTGGGTCTAGCCGAGTGGGTTTGGGTCTAGCCGAGTGGGTTTGGGTCTAGCCGAGTGGGTTTGGGTCTAGCCGAGTGTGTTTGGGTCTAGCCGAGTGGGTAATCGTCTAGCCGAGTGGGTTTGGGTCTGGCCGAGTGGGTTTGGGTCTTGCCGAGTGGGTTTGGGTCTAGCCGAGTGGATTTGGGTCTAGCCGAATGGGTTTTGGTCTAGCCGAGCGGGTTTGGGTCTAGCCGAGTGGGTTTGGGTCTAGCCGAGTGGGGTTGGGTCTAGCCGAGTGGGTTTGGGTCTAGCCGAGTGGGTTGGGGTCTAGCCGAGTGGGTTTGTGTCTAGCCGAGTGGGTTTGGGTGTAGCCGAGTGGGTTTGTGTCTAGCCGAGTGGGTTTGGGTCTAGCCGAGTGGGTTTGGGTGTAGCCGGGTGGGTTTGGGTCTAGCCGAGTGGGTTTGGTTCTAGCCAAGTGGGTTTGGGTCTAGCCGAGTGGGTTTGGGTCTAGCCGAGTGGGTTTGGGTCTAGCCGAGTGGGTTTGGGTCTAGCCGAGTGTGTTTGGGTCTAGCCGAGTGGGTAATCGTCTAGCCGAGTGGGTTTGGGTCTAGCCGAGTGGGTTTGGGTCTTGCCGAGTGGGTTTGGGTCTAGCCGAGTGGATTTGGGTCTAGCCGAATGGGTTTTGGTCTAGCCGAGTGGGTTTGGGTCTAGCCGAGTGGGTTTGCGTCTAGCTGAGTGGGTTTGGGTCTAGCGGAGTGGGTTTGGGTCTAGCGGAGTGGGTTTGGGTCTAGCGGAGTGGGTTTGGGTCTAGCGGAATGGGTTTGGGTCCAGCCGAGTGGGTTTGGGTCTAGCCGAGTGGGTTTGGGTCTAGCCGAGTGTGTTTGTGTCTAGCCGAGTGGGTTTGGTTCTAGCCGAGTGGGTTTGGGTCTCGCCGAGTCCGTTTGGGTCTAGCCGATTGGGTTTGGGACTAGCCGAGTGGGTTTGGGTCTAGCCGAGTGGGTCTGGTTCTAGCCAATTGGGTTTGGGTCTAGCCTAGTGGGTTTGGGTCTAGCCGAGTGGGTTTGGGTCTAGCTGAGTGGGTTTGGGTCTAGCCGAGTGGGTTTGGGTGTAGCCGAGTGGGTTTGTGTCTAGCGGAGTGGTTTTGGGTGTAGCCGAGTGGGTTTGGGTGTAGCCGAGTGGGTTTGGGTCTAGCCGAGTGGGTTTGGGTCTAGCCGTGTGTGTGTGGGTCTAGCCGAGGGGGTTTGGGTCTAGCCGAGTGGGTTTGGGTGTAGCCGGGTGGGTTTGGGTCTAGCAGAGTGGGTTTGGTTCTAGCCAAGTGGGTTTGGGTCTAGCCGAGTGGGTTTGGGTCTAGCCGAGTGGGTTTGGGTCTAGCCGAGTGGGTTTGGGTCTAGCCGAGTGTGTTTGGGTCTAGCCGAGTGGGTAATCGTCTAGCCGAGTGGGTTTGGGTCTAGCCGAGTGGGTTTGGGTCTTGCCGAGTGGGTTTGGGTCTAGCCGAGTGGATTTGGGTCTAGCCGAATGGGTTTTGGTCTAGCCGAGTGGGTTTGGGTCTAGCCGAGTGGGTTTGGGTGTAGCCGGGTGGGTTTGGGTCTAGCCGAGTGGGTTTGGTTCTAGCCAAGTGGGTTTGGGTCTAGCCGAGTGGGTTTGGGTCTAGCCGAGTGGGTTTGGGTCTAGCCGAGTGGGTTTGGGTCTAGCCGAGTGTGTTTGGGTCTAGCCGAGTGGGTAATCGTCTAGCCGAGTGGGTTTGGGTCTAGCCGAGTGGGTTTGGGTCTTGCCGAGTGGGTTTGGGTCTAGCCGAGTGGATTTGGGTCTAGCCGAATGGGTTTTGGTCTAGCCGAGTGGGTTTGGGTCTAGCCGAGTGGGTTTGCGTCTAGCTGAGTGGGTTTGGGTCTAGCGGAGTGGGTTTGGGTCTAGCGGAGTGGGTTTGGGTCTAGCGGAGTGGGTTTGGGTCTAGCGGAATGGGTTTGGGTCCAGCCGAGTGGGTTTGGGTCTAGCCGAGTGGGTTTGGGTCTAGCCGAGTGTGTTTGTGTCTAGCCGAGTGGGTTTGGTTCTAGCCGAGTGGGTTTGGGTCTCGCCGAGTCCGTTTGGGTCTAGCCGATTGGGTTTGGGACTAGCCGAGTGGGTTTGGGTCTAGCCGAGTGGGTCTGGTTCTAGCCAATTGGGTTTGGGTCTAGCCTAGTGGGTTTGGGTCTAGCCGAGTGGGTTTGGGTCTAGCTGAGTGGGTTTGGGTCTAGCCGAGTGGGTTTGGGTGTAGCCGAGTGGGTTTGTGTCTAGCGGAGTGGTTTTGGGTGTAGCCGAGTGGGTTTGGGTGTAGCCGAGTGGGTTTGGGTCTAGCCGAGTGGGTTTGGGTCTAGCCGTGTGTGTGTGGGTCTAGCCGAGGGGGTTTGGGTCTAGCCGAGTGGGTTTGGGTGTAGCCGGGTGGGTTTGGGTCTAGCAGAGTGGGTTTCGTTCTAGCCAAGTGGGTTTGGGTCTAGCCGAGTGGGTTTGGGTCTAGCCGAGTGGGTTTGGGTCTAGCCGAGTGGGTTTGGGTCTAGCCGAGTGTGTTTGGGTCTAGCCGAGTGGGTAATCGTCTAGCCGAGTGGGTTTGGGTCTAGCCGAGTGGGTTTGGGTCTTGCCGAGTGGGTTTGGGTCTAGCCGAGTGGATTTGGGTCTAGCCGAATGGGTTTTGGTCTAGCCGAGTGGGTTTTGGTCTAGCCGAGTGGGTTTGCGTCTAGCTGAGTGGGTTTGGGTCTAGCGGAGTGGGTTTGGGTCTAGCGAAGTGGGTTTGGGTCTAGCGGAATGGGTTTGGGTCCAGCCGAGTGGGTTTGGGTCTAGCCGAGTGGGTTTGGGTCTAGCCGAGTGTGTTTGGGTCTAGCCGAGTGGGTTTGGTTCTAGCCGAGTGGGTTTGGGTCTCGCCGAGTCCGTTTGGGTCTAGCCGATTGGGTTTGGGACTAGCCGAGTGGGTTTGGGTCCAGCCGAGTGGGTTTGGTTCTAGCCAAGTGGGTTTGGGTCTAGCCTAGTGGGTTTGGGTCTAGCCGAGTGGGTTTGGGTCTAGCTGAGTGGGTTTGGGTCTAGCCGAGTGGGTTTGGGTGTAGCCGAGTGGGTTTGTGTCTAGCGGAGTGGTTTTGGGTGTGGCCGAGTGGGTTTGGGTGTAGCCGAGTGGGTTTGGGTCTAGCCGAGTGGGTTTGGGTCTAGCCGTGTGTGTGTGGGTCTAGTCGAGGGGGTTTGGGTCTATCCGAGTGGGTTTGGATCTAGCCAAATGGGTTTGGGTCTATCCGAGTGGGTTTGGGTCTATCCGAGTGGGTTTGGGTCTAGCCGAGTGGGTTTTGGTCTAGCCGAGTGGGTTTGGGTGTAGCCGAGTGGGTTTGGGTCTAGCCGAGTGGGTTTGGGTCTAGCCGAGTGGGTTTGGGTCTAGCGGATTGGTTTTGGGTGTAGCCGAGTGGGTTTGGGTCTAGCCGAGTGGGTTTGGGTCTAGCCGAGTGGGTTTGGTTCTAGCCGAGTGGGTTTGGGTCTAGCCGAGTCCGTTTGAGTCTAGCCGAGTGGGTTTGGGACTAGCCGAGTGGGTTTGGGTCTAGCCGAGTGGGTTTGGTTCTAGCCAAGTGGGTTTGGGTCTAGCCGAGTGGGTTTGGGTCTAGCCGAGTGGGTTTGGGTCTAGCCGAGTGGGTTTAGGTCTAGCCGAGTGGGATTGGGTGTAGCCGAGTGGGTTTGGGTCTAGCCGAGTGGGTTTGGGTCTAGCCGAGTGGGTTTGGGTCTACCCGAGTGGGTTGGGGTGTTGCCGAGTGGGTTTGGTTCTAGCCGAGGGGGTTTGGGTGTAGCCGAGTGGGTTTGGGTCTAGCTGAGTGGGTTTGGGTCTAGCCGAGTGGGTTTGTGTCTAGCCGAGTGGGTTTGGGTCTAGCCGAGTGGGTATGGGTCTAGCCGAGTGGGTTTGGGTCCAGCCGAGTGGGTTTGGGTCTAGCCGAGTGGGTTTGGGTCTAGCGGTGTGGGTTTGGGTGTAGCCGAGTGGGTTTGGGTCTAGCCAAATGGGTTTGGATCGAGCAGAGTGGGTTTGGGTCTAGCCGAGTGGGTTTGGGTGTAGGCGGGTGGGTAATCGTCTAGCCGAGTGGGTTTGGGTCTAGCCGAGTGGGTTTGGGTCTTGCCGAGTGGGTTTGGGTCTAGCCAAGTGGGTTTGGGTCTAGCCGAATGGGTTTTGGTCTAGCCGAGTGGGTTTGGGTCTAGCCGAGTGGGTTTGCGTCTAGCTGAGTGGGTTTGGGTCTAGCGGAGTGGGTTTGGGTCTAGCGGAGTGGGTTTGGGTCTAGCGGAGTGGGTTTGGGTCTAGCGGAATGGGTTTGGGTCCAGCCGAGTGGGTTGGGGTCTAGCCGAGTGGGTTTGGGTCTAGCCGAGTGGGATTGGGTCTAGCCGAGTGGGTTTGGTTCTAGCCGAGTGGGTTTGGGTCTAGCCGAGTCCGTTTGGGTCTAGCCGAGTGGGTTTGGGACTAGCCGAGTGGGTTTGGGTCTAGCCAAGTGGGTTTGGTTCTAGCCAAGTGGGTTTGGGTCTAGCCGAGTGGGTTTGGGTCTAGCCGAGTGGGTTTGGGTCTAGCTGAGTGGGTTTGGGTCTAGCCGAGTGGGTTTGGGTGTAGCCGAGTGGGTTTGTGTCTAGCGGAGTGGTTTTGGGTGTAGCCGAGTGGGTTTGGGTGTAGCCGAGCGGGTTTGGGTCTAGCCGAGTGGGTTTGGGTCTAGCCGTGTGTGTGTGGGTCTAGCCGAGGGGGTTTGGGTCTGTCCGAGTGGGTTTGGATCTAGCCAAGTGGGTTTGGGTCTAGCCGAGTGGGTTTGGTTCTAGCCAAGTGGGTTTGGGTCTAGCCGAGTGGGTTTGGGTCTAGCCGAGAGTGTTTGGGTCTTGCCGAGTGGGTTTTGGTCTAGCCGAGTGGGTTTGGGTGTAGCCGAGTGGGTTTGGGTCTAGCCGAGTGGGGTTGGGTCTAGCCGAGTGGCTTTGGGTCTAGCCGAGTGGCTTTGGGTCTAGCCGAGTGGGTTTGGGTCTAGCCGAGTGGGTTGGGGTCTAGCCGAGTGGGTTGGGGTCTAGCCGAGTGGGTTTGGGTGTAGCCGAATGGGTTTGGGTGTAGCCGAATGGGTTTGTGTCTAGCCGAGTGGGTTTGGGTCTAGCCGAGTGGGTTTGGGTGTAGCCGAGTGGGTTTGGGTCTAGCCGAGTGGGTTTGGGTCTAGCCGAGTGGGTTTGGGTCTAGCCGAGTGGGTTTGGGTCTAGCCGAGTCTGTTTGGGTGTAGCCGAGTGGGTTTGGGTGTAGCCGAGTGGGTAATCGTCTAGCCGAGTGGGGTTGGGTCTAGCCGTGTGGGTTTGGGTCTTGCCGAGTGGGTTTGGGTCTAGCCGAGTGGGTTTGGGTCTAGCCGAGTGGGTTTGGGTGTAGCCGGGTGGGTTTGGGTCTAGCCGAGTGGGTTTGGTTCTAGCCAAGTGGGTTTGGGTCTAGCCGAGTGGGTTTGGGTCTAGCCGAGTGGGTTTGGGTCTAGCCGAGTGGGTTTGGGTCTAGCCGAGTGTGTTTGGGTCTAGCCGAGTGGGTAATCGTCTAGCCGAGTGGGTTTGGGTCTAGCCGAGTGGGTTTGGGTCTTGCCGAGTGGGTTTGGGTCTAGCCGAGTGGATTTGGGTCTAGCCGAATGGGTTTTGGTCTAGCCGAGTGGGTTTGGGTCTAGCCGAGTGGGTTTGCGTCTAGCTGAGTGGGTTTGGGTCTAGCGGAGTGGGTTTGGGTCTAGCGGAGTGGGTTTGGGTCTAGCGGAGTGGGTTTGGGTCTAGCGGAATGGGTTTGGGTCCAGCCGAGTGGGTTTGGGTCTAGCCGAGTGGGTTTGGGTCTAGCCGAGTGTGTTTGTGTCTAGCCGAGTGGGTTTGGTTCTAGCCGAGTGGGTTTGGGTCTCGCCGAGTCCGTTTGGGTCTAGCCGATTGGGTTTGGGACTAGCCGAGTGGGTTTGGGTCTAGCCGAGTGGGTCTGGTTCTAGCCAATTGGGTTTGGGTCTAGCCTAGTGGGTTTGGGTCTAGCCGAGTGGGTTTGGGTCTAGCTGAGTGGGTTTGGGTCTAGCCGAGTGGGTTTGGGTGTAGCCGAGTGGGTAATCGTCTAGCCGAGTGGGTTTGGGTCTAGCCGAGTGGGTTTGGGTCTCTCCGAGTGGGTTTGGGTCTAGCCGAGTGGGTTTGGGTGTAGCCGAGTGGGTTTGGGTCTAGCCGAGTGGGTTTGGTTCTAGCCAAGTGGGTTTGGGTCTAGCCGAGTGGGTTTGGGTCTAGCCGAGTGGGTTTGGGTCTAGCCGAGTGGGTTTGGGTCTAGCCGAGTGTGTTTGGGTCTAGCCGAGTGGGTAATCGTCTAGCCGAGTGGGTTTGGGTCTGGCCGAGTGGGTTTGGGTCTTGCCGAGTGGGTTTGGGTCTAGCCGAGTGGATTTGGGTCTAGCCGAATGGGTTTTGGTCTAGCCGAGCGGGTTTGGGTCTAGCCGAGTGGGTTTGGGTCTAGCCGAGTGGGGTTGGGTCTAGCCGAGTGGGTTTGGGTCTAGCCGAGTGGGTTGGGGTCTAGCCGAGTGGGTTTGTGTCTAGCCGAGTGGGTTTGGGTGTAGCCGAGTGGGTTTGTGTCTAGCCGAGTGGGTTTGGGTCTAGCCGAGTGGGTTTGGGTGTAGCCGGGTGGGTTTGGGTCTAGCCGAGTGGGTTTGGTTCTAGCCAAGTGGGTTTGGGTCTAGCCGAGTGGGTTTGGGTCTAGCCGAGTGGGTTTGGGTCTAGCCGAGTGGGTTTGGGTCTAGCCGAGTGTGTTTGGGTCTAGCCGAGTGGGTAATCGTCTAGCCGAGTGGGTTTGGGTCTAGCCGAGTGGGTTTGGGTCTTGCCGAGTGGGTTTGGGTCTAGCCGAGTGGATTTGGGTCTAGCCGAATGGGTTTTGGTCTAGCCGAGTGGGTTTGGGTCTAGCCGAGTGGGTTTGCGTCTAGCTGAGTGGGTTTGGGTCTAGCGGAGTGGGTTTGGGTCTAGCGGAGTGGGTTTGGGTCTAGCGGAGTGGGTTTGGGTCTAGCGGAATGGGTTTGGGTCCAGCCGAGTGGGTTTGGGTCTAGCCGAGTGGGTTTGGGTCTAGCCGAGTGTGTTTGTGTCTAGCCGAGTGGGTTTGGTTCTAGCCGAGTGGGTTTGGGTCTCGCCGAGTCCGTTTGGGTCTAGCCGATTGGGTTTGGGACTAGCCGAGTGGGTTTGGGTCTAGCCGAGTGGGTCTGGTTCTAGCCAATTGGGTTTGGGTCTAGCCTAGTGGGTTTGGGTCTAGCCGAGTGGGTTTGGGTCTAGCTGAGTGGGTTTGGGTCTAGCCGAGTGGGTTTGGGTGTAGCCGAGTGGGTTTGTGTCTAGCGGAGTGGTTTTGGGTGTAGCCGAGTGGGTTTGGGTGTAGCCGAGTGGGTTTGGGTCTAGCCGAGTGGGTTTGGGTCTAGCCGTGTGTGTGTGGGTCTAGCCGAGGGGGTTTGGGTCTAGCCGAGTGGGTTTGGGTGTAGCCGGGTGGGTTTGGGTCTAGCAGAGTGGGTTTGGTTCTAGCCAAGTGGGTTTGGGTCTAGCCGAGTGGGTTTGGGTCTAGCCGAGTGGGTTTGGGTCTAGCCGAGTGGGTTTGGGTCTAGCCGAGTGTGTTTGGGTCTAGCCGAGTGGGTAATCGTCTAGCCGAGTGGGTTTGGGTCTAGCCGAGTGGGTTTGGGTCTTGCCGAGTGGGTTTGGGTCTAGCCGAGTGGATTTGGGTCTAGCCGAATGGGTTTTGGTCTAGCCGAGTGGGTTTGGGTCTAGCCGAGTGGGTTTGGGTGTAGCCGGGTGGGTTTGGGTCTAGCCGAGTGGGTTTGGTTCTAGCCAAGTGGGTTTGGGTCTAGCCGAGTGGGTTTGGGTCTAGCCGAGTGGGTTTGGGTCTAGCCGAGTGGGTTTGGGTCTAGCCGAGTGTGTTTGGGTCTAGCCGAGTGGGTAATCGTCTAGCCGAGTGGGTTTGGGTCTAGCCGAGTGGGTTTGGGTCTTGCCGAGTGGGTTTGGGTCTAGCCGAGTGGATTTGGGTCTAGCCGAATGGGTTTTGGTCTAGCCGAGTGGGTTTGGGTCTAGCCGAGTGGGTTTGCGTCTAGCTGAGTGGGTTTGGGTCTAGCGGAGTGGGTTTGGGTCTAGCGGAGTGGGTTTGGGTCTAGCGGAGTGGGTTTGGGTCTAGCGGAATGGGTTTGGGTCCAGCCGAGTGGGTTTGGGTCTAGCCGAGTGGGTTTGGGTCTAGCCGAGTGTGTTTGTGTCTAGCCGAGTGGGTTTGGTTCTAGCCGAGTGGGTTTGGGTCTCGCCGAGTCCGTTTGGGTCTAGCCGATTGGGTTTGGGACTAGCCGAGTGGGTTTGGGTCTAGCCGAGTGGGTCTGGTTCTAGCCAATTGGGTTTGGGTCTAGCCTAGTGGGTTTGGGTCTAGCCGAGTGGGTTTGGGTCTAGCTGAGTGGGTTTGGGTCTAGCCGAGTGGGTTTGGGTGTAGCCGAGTGGGTTTGTGTCTAGCGGAGTGGTTTTGGGTGTAGCCGAGTGGGTTTGGGTGTAGCCGAGTGGGTTTGGGTCTAGCCGAGTGGGTTTGGGTCTAGCCGTGTGTGTGTGGGTCTAGCCGAGGGGGTTTGGGTCTAGCCGAGTGGGTTTGGGTGTAGCCGGGTGGGTTTGGGTCTAGCAGAGTGGGTTTCGTTCTAGCCAAGTGGGTTTGGGTCTAGCCGAGTGGGTTTGGGTCTAGCCGAGTGGGTTTGGGTCTAGCCGAGTGGGTTTGGGTCTAGCCGAGTGTGTTTGGGTCTAGCCGAGTGGGTAATCGTCTAGCCGAGTGGGTTTGGGTCTAGCCGAGTGGGTTTGGGTCTTGCCGAGTGGGTTTGGGTCTAGCCGAGTGGATTTGGGTCTAGCCGAATGGGTTTTGGTCTAGCCGAGTGGGTTTTGGTCTAGCCGAGTGGGTTTGCGTCTAGCTGAGTGGGTTTGGGTCTAGCGGAGTGGGTTTGGGTCTAGCGAAGTGGGTTTGGGTCTAGCGGAATGGGTTTGGGTCCAGCCGAGTGGGTTTGGGTCTAGCCGAGTGGGTTTGGGTCTAGCCGAGTGTGTTTGGGTCTAGCCGAGTGGGTTTGGTTCTAGCCGAGTGGGTTTGGGTCTCGCCGAGTCCGTTTGGGTCTAGCCGATTGGGTTTGGGACTAGCCGAGTGGGTTTGGGTCCAGCCGAGTGGGTTTGGTTCTAGCCAAGTGGGTTTGGGTCTAGCCTAGTGGGTTTGGGTCTAGCCGAGTGGGTTTGGGTCTAGCTGAGTGGGTTTGGGTCTAGCCGAGTGGGTTTGGGTGTAGCCGAGTGGGTTTGTGTCTAGCGGAGTGGTTTTGGGTGTGGCCGAGTGGGTTTGGGTGTAGCCGAGTGGGTTTGGGTCTAGCCGAGTGGGTTTGGGTCTAGCCGTGTGTGTGTGGGTCTAGTCGAGGGGGTTTGGGTCTATCCGAGTGGGTTTGGATCTAGCCAAATGGGTTTGGGTCTATCCGAGTGGGTTTGGGTCTATCCGAGTGGGTTTGGGTCTAGCCGAGTGGGTTTTGGTCTAGCCGAGTGGGTTTGGGTGTAGCCGAGTGGGTTTGGGTCTAGCCGAGTGGGTTTGGGTCTAGCCGAGTGGGTTTGGGTCTAGCGGATTGGTTTTGGGTGTAGCCGAGTGGGTTTGGGTCTAGCCGAGTGGGTTTGGGTCTAGCCGAGTGGGTTTGGTTCTAGCCGAGTGGGTTTGGGTCTAGCCGAGTCCGTTTGAGTCTAGCCGAGTGGGTTTGGGACTAGCCGAGTGGGTTTGGGTCTAGCCGAGTGGGTTTGGTTCTAGCCAAGTGGGTTTGGGTCTAGCCGAGTGGGTTTGGGTCTAGCCGAGTGGGTTTGGGTCTAGCCGAGTGGGTTTAGGTCTAGCCGAGTGGGATTGGGTGTAGCCGAGTGGGTTTGGGTCTAGCCGAGTGGGTTTGGGTCTAGCCGAGTGGGTTTGGGTCTACCCGAGTGGGTTGGGGTGTTGCCGAGTGGGTTTGGTTCTAGCCGAGGGGGTTTGGGTGTAGCCGAGTGGGTTTGGGTCTAGCTGAGTGGGTTTGGGTCTAGCCGAGTGGGTTTGTGTCTAGCCGAGTGGGTTTGGGTCTAGCCGAGTGGGTATGGGTCTAGCCGAGTGGGTTTGGGTCCAGCCGAGTGGGTTTGGGTCTAGCCGAGTGGGTTTGGGTCTAGCGGTGTGGGTTTGGGTGTAGCCGAGTGGGTTTGGGTCTAGCCAAATGGGTTTGGATCGAGCAGAGTGGGTTTGGGTCTAGCCGAGTGGGTTTGGGTGTAGGCGGGTGGGTAATCGTCTAGCCGAGTGGGTTTGGGTCTAGCCGAGTGGGTTTGGGTCTTGCCGAGTGGGTTTGGGTCTAGCCAAGTGGGTTTGGGTCTAGCCGAATGGGTTTTGGTCTAGCCGAGTGGGTTTGGGTCTAGCCGAGTGGGTTTGCGTCTAGCTGAGTGGGTTTGGGTCTAGCGGAGTGGGTTTGGGTCTAGCGGAGTGGGTTTGGGTCTAGCGGAGTGGGTTTGGGTCTAGCGGAATGGGTTTGGGTCCAGCCGAGTGGGTTGGGGTCTAGCCGAGTGGGTTTGGGTCTAGCCGAGTGGGATTGGGTCTAGCCGAGTGGGTTTGGTTCTAGCCGAGTGGGTTTGGGTCTAGCCGAGTCCGTTTGGGTCTAGCCGAGTGGGTTTGGGACTAGCCGAGTGGGTTTGGGTCTAGCCAAGTGGGTTTGGTTCTAGCCAAGTGGGTTTGGGTCTAGCCGAGTGGGTTTGGGTCTAGCCGAGTGGGTTTGGGTCTAGCTGAGTGGGTTTGGGTCTAGCCGAGTGGGTTTGGGTGTAGCCGAGTGGGTTTGTGTCTAGCGGAGTGGTTTTGGGTGTAGCCGAGTGGGTTTGGGTGTAGCCGAGCGGGTTTGGGTCTAGCCGAGTGGGTTTGGGTCTAGCCGTGTGTGTGTGGGTCTAGCCGAGGGGGTTTGGGTCTGTCCGAGTGGGTTTGGATCTAGCCAAGTGGGTTTGGGTCTAGCCGAGTGGGTTTGGTTCTAGCCAAGTGGGTTTGGGTCTAGCCGAGTGGGTTTGGGTCTAGCCGAGAGTGTTTGGGTCTTGCCGAGTGGGTTTTGGTCTAGCCGAGTGGGTTTGGGTGTAGCCGAGTGGGTTTGGGTCTAGCCGAGTGGGGTTGGGTCTAGCCGAGTGGCTTTGGGTCTAGCCGAGTGGCTTTGGGTCTAGCCGAGTGGGTTTGGGTCTAGCCGAGTGGGTTGGGGTCTAGCCGAGTGGGTTGGGGTCTAGCCGAGTGGGTTTGGGTGTAGCCGAATGGGTTTGGGTGTAGCCGAATGGGTTTGTGTCTAGCCGAGTGGGTTTGGGTCTAGCCGAGTGGGTTTGGGTGTAGCCGAGTGGGTTTGGGTCTAGCCGAGTGGGTTTGGGTCTAGCCGAGTGGGTTTGGGTCTAGCCGAGTGGGTTTGGGTCTAGCCGAGTCTGTTTGGGTGTAGCCGAGTGGGTTTGGGTGTAGCCGAGTGGGTAATCGTCTAGCCGAGTGGGGTTGGGTCTAGCCGTGTGGGTTTGGGTCTTGCCGAGTGGGTTTGGGTCTAGCCGAGTGGGTTTGGGTCTAGCCGAATGGGTTTTTGTCTGGCCGAGTGGGTTTGGGTCCAGCCGAGTGGGTTTGGGTCTAGCCGAGTGGGTTTGGTTCTAGCCGAGTGGGTTTGGGTCTAGCCGAGTGGCTTTGGGTCTAGCCGAGTGGGTTTGGGTCTAGCCGAGTGGGTTTGGGTCTACCCGAGTGGGTTGGGGTCTGGCCGAGTGGGTTTGGTTCTAGCCGAGTGGGTTTGGTTCTAGCCGAGTGGGTTTGGGTCTAGCCGAGTCCGTTTGGGTCCAGCCGAGTGGGTTTGGGACTAGCCGAGTGGGTTTGGGTCTAGCCGAGTGGGTTTGGGTCTAGCGGATTGGTTTTGGGTGTAGCCGAGTGGGTTTGGGTCTAGCCGAGTGGGTTTGGGTCTAGCCGAGTGGGTTTGGTTCTAGCCGAGTGGGTTTGGGTCTAGCCGAGTCCGTTTGAGTCTAGCCGAGTGGGTTTGGGACTAGCCGAGTGGGTTTGGGTCTAGCCGAGTGGGTTTGGTTCTAGCCAAGTGGGTTTGGGTCTAGCCGAGTGGGTTTGGGTCTAGCCGAGTGGGTTTGGGTCTAGCCGAGTGGGTTTAGGTCTAGCCGAGTGGGATTGGGTGTAGCCGAGTGGGTTTGGGTCTAGCCGAGTGGGTTTGGGTCTAGCCGAGTGGGTTTGGGTCTACCCGAGTGGGTTGGGGTGTTGCCGAGTGGGTTTGGTTCTAGCCGAGGGGGTTTGGGTGTAGCCGAGTGGGTTTGGGTCTAGCTGAGTGGGTTTGGGTCTAGCCGAGTGGGTTTGTGTCTAGCCGAGTGGGTTTGGGTCTAGCCAAGTGGGTATGGGTCTAGCCGAGTGGGTTTGGGTCCAGCCGAGTGGGTTTGGGTCTAGCCGAGTGGGTTTGGGTCTAGCGGTGTGGGTTTGGGTGTAGCCGAGTGGGTTTGGGTCTAGCCAAATGGGTTTGGATCGAGCAGAGTGGGTTTGGGTCTAGCCGAGTGGGTTTGGGTGTAGGCGGGTGGGTAATCGTCTAGCCGAGTGGGTTTGGGTCTAGCCGAGTGGGTTTGGGTCTTGCCGAGTGGGTTTGGGTCTAGCCAAGTGGGTTTGGGTCTAGCCGAATGGGTTTTGGTCTAGCCGAGTGGGTTTGGGTCTAGCCGAGTGGGTTTGCGTCTAGCTGAGTGGGTTTGGGTCTAGCGGAGTGGGTTTGGGTCTAGCGGAGTGGGTTTGGGTCTAGCGGAGTGGGTTTGGGTCTAGCGGAATGGGTTTGGGTCCAGCCGAGTGGGTTGGGGTCTAGCCGAGTGGGTTTGGGTCTAGCCGAGTGGGATTGGGTCTAGCCGAGTGGGTTTGGTTCTAGCCGAGTGGGTTTGGGTCTAGCCGAGTCCGTTTGGGTCTAGCCGAGTGGGTTTGGGACTAGCCGAGTGGGTTTGGGTCTAGCCAAGTGGGTTTGGTTCTAGCCAAGTGGGTTTGGGTCTAGCCGAGTGGGTTTGGGTCTAGCCGAGTGGGTTTGGGTCTAGCTGAGTGGGTTTGGGTCTAGCCGAGTGGGTTTGGGTGTAGCCGAGTGGGTTTGTGTCTAGCGGAGTGGTTTTGGGTGTAGCCGAGTGGGTTTGGGTGTAGCCGAGCGGGTTTGGGTCTAGCCGAGTGGGTTTGGGTCTAGCCGTGTGTGTGTGGGTCTAGCCGAGGGGGTTTGGGTCTGTCCGAGTGGGTTTGGATCTAGCCAAGTGGGTTTGGGTCTAGCCGAGTGGGTTTGGTTCTAGCCAAGTGGGTTTGGGTCTAGCCGAGTGGGTTTGGGTCTAGCCGAGAGTGTTTGGGTCTTGCCGAGTGGGTTTTGGTCTAGCCGAGTGGGTTTGGGTGTAGCCGAGTGGGTTTGGGTCTAGCCGAGTGGGGTTGGGTCTAGCCGAGTGGCTTTGGGTCTAGCCGAGTGGCTTTGGGTCTAGCCGAGTGGGTTTGGGTCTAGCCGAGTGGGTTGGGGTCTAGCCGAGTGGGTTGGGGTCTAGCCGAGTGGGTTTGGGTGTAGCCGAATGGGTTTGGGTGTAGCCGAATGGGTTTGTGTCTAGCCGAGTGGGTTTGGGTCTAGCCGAGTGGGTTTGGGTGTAGCCGAGTGGGTTTGGGTCTAGCCGAGTGGGTTTGGGTCTAGCCGAGTGGGTTTGGGTCTAGCCGAGTGGGTTTGGGTCTAGCCGAGTCTGTTTGGGTGTAGCCGAGTGGGTTTGGGTGTAGCCGAGTGGGTAATCGTCTAGCCGAGTGGGGTTGGGTCTAGCCGTGTGGGTTTGGGTCTTGCCGAGTGGGTTTGGGTCTAGCCGAGTGGGTTTGGGTCTAGCCGAATGGGTTTTTGTCTGGCCGAGTGGGTTTGGGTCCAGCCGAGTGGGTTTGGGTCTAGCCGAGTGGGTTTGGTTCTAGCCGAGTGGGTTTGGGTCTAGCCGAGTGGCTTTGGGTCTAGCCGAGTGGGTTTGGGTCTAGCCGAGTGGGTTTGGGTCTACCCGAGTGGGTTGGGGTCTGGCCGAGTGGGTTTGGTTCTACCCGAGTGGGTTTGGGTGTAGCCGAGTGGGTTTGGGTCTAGCTGAATGGGTTTGGGTCTAGCCGAGTGGGTTTGGGTCTAAACGAGTGGGTTTGGGTCTAGCCGAGTGGGTTTGGGTCTAGCCGAGTGGGTGTGGGTCCAGCCGAGTGGGTTTGGGTCTAGCGGAGTGGGTTTGGGTCTAGCGGTGTGGGTTTGGGTGTAGCCGAGTGGGTTTGGGTCTAGCCGAATGGGTTTGGATCGAGCAGAGTGGGTTTGGGTCTAGCCTAGTGGGTTTGGGTCTAGCCGAGTGGGTAATCGTCTAGCCGAGTGGGTTTGGGTCTAGCCAAGTGGGTTTGGGTCTTGCCGAGTGGGTTTGGGTCTAGCCGAGTGGGTTTGGGTCTAGCTGAATGGGTTTTGGTCTAGCCGAGTGGGTTTGGGTCTAGCCGAGTGGGTTTGCGTCAAGCTGAGTGGGTTTGGGTCTAGCGGAGTGGGTTTGGGTCTAGCGGAGTGGGTTTGGGTCTAGCGGAGTGGGTTTGGGTTTAGCGGAGTGGGTTTGGGTCTAGTCGAGTGGGTTTGGGTCTAGCCGAGTGGGTTTGGGTCTATCGAGTGGGTTTGGGTCTAGCCGAGTGGGTTTGGTTCTAGCCGAGTGGGTTTGGGTCTAGCCGAGTCCGTTTGGGTCCAGCCGAGTGGGTTTGTGACTAGCCGAGTGGGTTTGGGTCTAGCCGAGTGGGTTTGGTTCTAGCCAAGTGGGTTTGGGTCTAGCCGAGTGGGTTTGGGTCTAGCCGAGTGGGTTTGGGTCTAGCTGACTGGGTTTGGGTCTAGCCGAGTGTGTTTGGGTCTAGCCGAGTGGGGTTGGGTCTAGTCGAGTGGCTTTGGGTCTAGCCGAGTGGGTAATCGTCTAGCCGAGTGGGTTTGGGTCTAGCCGAGTGGGTTTGGGTCTAGCCGAGTGGGTAATCGTCTAGCCGAGTGGGTTTGTGTCTAGCCGAGTGTGTTTGGGTCTTGCCGAGTGGGTTTGGGTCTAGCCGAGTGGGTTTGGGTCTAGCCGAATGGGTTTTGGTCTAGCCGAGTGGGTTTGGGTCCAGCCGAGTGGGTTTGCGTCTAGCGGAGTGGGTTTGGGTCTAGCCGAGTGGGTTTGGGTCTAGCCGAGTGGGTTTGGGTCTAGCCGAGTGGGTAATCGTCTAGCCGAGTGGGTTTGTGTCTAGCCGAGTGTGTTTGGGTCTTGCCGAGTGGGTTTGGGTCTAGCCGAGTGGGTTTGGGTCTAGCCGAGTGGGTTTGGGTCTAGCTGACTGGGTTTGGGTCTAGCCGAGTGTGTTTGGGTCTAGCCGAGTGGGGTTGGGTCTAGTCGAGTGGCTTTGGGTCTAGCCGAGTGGGTAATCGTCTAGCCGAGTGGGTTTGGGTCTAGCCGAGTGGGTTTGGGTCTAGCCGAGTGGGTAATCGTCTAGCCGAGTGGGTTTGTGTCTAGCCGAGTGTGTTTGGGTCTTGCCGAGTGGGTTTGGGTCTAGCCGAGTGGGTTTGGGTCTAGCCGAATGGGTTTTGGTCTAGCCGAGTGGGTTTGGGTCCAGCCGAGTGGGTTTGCGTCTAGCGGAGTGGGTTTGGGTCTAGCCGAGTGGGTTTGGGTCTAGCCGAGTGGGTTTGGGTCTAGCCGAGTGGGTTAGGGTCTAGCCGAGTGGGTTTGGGTCTAGCCGAGTGGGTTTGGTTCTAGCCGAGTGGGTTTGGGTCTAGCCGAGTCCGTTTGGGTCTAGCCGAGTGGGTTTGGGACTAGCCGAGTGGGTTTGGGTCTAGCCGAGTGGGTTTGGTTCTAGCCAAGTGGGTTTGGGTCTAGCCGAGTGGGTTTGGGTCTAGCCGAGTGGGTTTGGGTCCAGCCGAGTGGGTTTGGGTCTAGCCGAGTGGGTTGTGGTGTAGCCGAGTGGGTTTGGGTCTAGCCGAGTGGGTTTGCGTCTAGCCGAGTGGGTTTGGGTGTAGCCGAGTGGGTTTGGGTCTCTCCGAGTGGGTTTGGGTCTACCCGAGTGGGTTGGGGTCTAGCCGAGTGGGTTTGGTTCTAGCCGAGTGGGTTTGGGTGTAGCCGAGTGGGTTTGGGTCTAGCTGAGTGGGTTTGGGTCTAGCCGAGTGGGTTTGGGTCTAGCGGAGTGGGTTTGGGTCTAGCGGAGTGGGTTTGGGTCTAGCGGAATGGGTTTGGGTCCAGCCGAGTGGGTTTGGGTCTAGCCGAGTGGGTTTGGGTCTAGCCGAGTGGGTTTGGGTCTAGCCGAGTGGGTTTGGTTCTAGCCGAGTGGGTTTGGGTCTAGCCGAGTCCGTTTGGGACTAGCCGAGTGGGTTTGGGACTAGCCAAGTGGGTTTGGGTCTAGCCGAGTGGGTTTGGTTCTAGCCAAGTGGGTTTGGGTCTAGCCGAGTGGGTTTGGGTCTGGCCGAGTGGGTTTGGGTCTAGCTGAGTGGGTTGGGGTCGAGCCGAGTGGGTTTGGGTGTAGCCGAGTGGGTTTGTGACTAGCGGAGTGGTTTTGGGTGTAGCCGAGTGGGTTTGGGTGTAGCCGAGTGGGTTTGGGTGTAGCCGAGTGGGTGTGGGTCTAGCCGTGTGTGTGTGGGTTTAGCCGAGGGGGTTTGGGTCTATCCGAGTGGGTTTGATTCTAGCCAAGTGGGTTTGGGTCTAGCCGAGTGGGTTTGGTTCTAGCCAAGTGGGTTTGGGTCTAGCCGAATCGGTTTTCGTCTATCCGAGAGGGTTTGTGTCTAGCCGAGTGGGTTTGGGTCTAGCCGAGTGGGTTTGTGTCTAGACAAGTGGGTTTGGGTCTAGCCGAGTCGGTTTGGGTGTAGCCGAGTGGGTTTGGGTCTAGCCGAGTGGGTTTGGGTGTAGCCGAGTGGCTTTGGGTCCTGCCGAGTGGGTTTGGGTCTAGCCGAATGGGTTTGGGTCTAGCCGAGTGGGTTGGGGTCTAGCCGAGTGGGTTTGGGTCTAGCCGAGTGGGTTTGGGTGTAGCCGAGTGGGTTTGTGTCTCGCCAAGTGGGTTTGGGTCTAGCCGAGTGGGTTTGGGTGTAGCCGAGTGGGTTTGGGTCTAGCCGAGAGGGTTTGGGTCTAGCCGAGTGGGTTGGGGTCTAGCCGAGTGGGTTTGGGTCTAGCCGAGTGGGTTTGGGTCTAGCCGAGTGGGTTTGGGTCGAGCCGAGTGGGTTTGGGTCTAGCCGAGTGGGTTTGGGTCTAGCCGAGTGGGTTTGGGTCTAGCCGAGTGGGTTTGGGTCCAGCTGAGTGGGTTTGGGTCCAGCCGAGTGGGTTTGGGTCTAGCGGTGTGGATTTGGGTGTAGCCGAGTGGGTTTGGGTCTAGCCAAATGGGTTTGGATCGAGCAGAGTGGGTTTGGGCCTAGCCGAGTGGGTTTGGGTCTAGCCGTGTGGGTTTGGGTCTAGCCGAGTGGGTTTGGGTCTAGCCGAGTGGGTTTGGGTCTAGCCGAGTGGGTGATCGTCTAGCCGAGTGGGTTTGGGTCTAGCCGAGTGGGTTTGGGTCTTGCCGAGTGGGTTTGTGTCTAGCCGAGTGGGTTTGGGTCTAGCCGAATGGGTTTTGGTCTAGCCGAGTGGGTTTGGGTCCAGCCGAGTGGGTTTGCGTCTAGCGGAGTGGGTTTGGGTCTAGCCGAGTGGGTTTGGGTCTAGCCGAGTGGGTTTGGGTCTAGCCGAGTGGGTTAGGGTCTAGCCGAATGGGTTTGGGTCTAGCCGAGTGGGTTTGGTTCTAGCCGAGTGGGTTTGGGTCTAGCCGAGTCCGTTTGGGTCTAGCCGAGTGGGTTTGGGACTAGCCGAGTGGGTTTGGGTCTAGCCGAGTAGGTTTGGTTCTAGCCAAGTGGGTTTGGGTCTAGCCGAGTGGGTTTGCGTCTAGCGGAGTGGGTTTGGGTCTAGCCGAGTGGGTTTGGGTCTAGCCGAGTGGGTTTGGGTCTAGCCGAGTGGGTTAGGGTCTAGCCGAATGGGTTTGGGTCTAGCCGAGTGGGTTTGGTTCTAGCCGAGTGGGTTTGGGTCTAGCCGAGTCCGTTTGGGTCTAGCCGAGTGGGTTTGGGACTAGCCGAGTGGGTTTGGGTCTAGCCGAGTGGGTTTGGTTCTAGCCAAGTGGGTATGAGTCTAGCCGAGTGGGTTTGGGTCTAGCCGAGTGGGTTTGGGTCTAGCCGAGTGGGTTTGGGTCTAGCCGAGTGGGTTTGGGTGTAGCCGAGTGGGTTTGGGTCTAGCCGAGTGGGTTTGGGTCTAGCCGAGTGGCTTTGGGTCTAGCCGAGTGGGTTTGGGTCTAGCCGAGTGGGTTTGGGTCTACCCGAGTGGGTTGGGGTCTAGCCGAGTGGGTTTTGTTCTAGCCGAATGGGTTTGGGTCTAGCCGAGTGGGTTTGGGTCTGATCGAGTGGGTTTGGGACTAGCCGAGTGGGTTTGGGTCTAGCCGAGTCCGTTTGGGTCTAGCCGAGTGGGTTTGGGACTAGCCGAGTGGGTTTCGGTCTAGCCGAGTGGGTTTGGTTCTAGCCAAGTGGGTTTGGGTCTAGCCGAGTGGGTTTGCGTCTAGCGGAGTGGGTTTGGGTCTAGCCGAGTGGGTTTGGGTCTAGCCGAGTGGGTTTGGGTCTAGCCGAGTGGGTTTGGGTCTAGCCAAATGGGTTTGGATCGAGCAGAGTGGGTTTGGGTCTAGCCGAGTGGGTAATCGTCTAGCCGAGTGGGTTTGGGTCTAGCCGAGTGGGTTTGGGTCTTGCCGAGTGGGTTTGGGTCTAGCCGAGTGGGTTTGGGTGTAGCCGAATGGGTTTTTGTCTAGCTGAGTGGGTTTGGGTCTAGCCGAGTGGGTTTGCGTCTAGCTGAGTGGGTTTGGGTCTAGCGGAGTGGGTTTGGGTCTAGCGGAGTGGGTTTGGGTCTAGCGGAGTGGGTTTGGGTCTAGCGGAGTGGGTTTGGGTCTAGCCGAGTGGGTTTGGGTCTAGCCGAGTGGGTTTGGGTCTAGCCGAGTGGGTTTGGGTCTAGCCGAGTGGGTTTGGTTCTAGCCAATTGGGTTTGGGTCTAGCCGAGTCCGTTTGGGTCTAGCCGAGTGGTTTTGGGACTAGCCGAGTGGGTTTGGGTCTAGCCGAGTGGGTTTGGTTCTAGCCAAGTGGGTTTGGTTCCAGCCGAGTGGGTTTGGGTCTAGCCGAGTGGGTTTGGGTCTAGCTGAGTGGGTTTGGGTCTAGCCGAGTGGGTTTGGGTGTAGCCGAGTGGGTTTGTGTCTGGCGGAGTGGTTTTGGGTGTAGCCGAGTGGGTTTGGGTGTAGCCGAGTGGGTTTGGGTCTAGCCGAGTGGGTTTGGGTGTAGCCGTGTGCGTTTGGGTCTAGCCGAGGGGGTTTGGGTCTATCCAAGTGGGTTTGGATCTAGCCAAGTGGGTTTGGGTCTAGCCGAGTGGGTTTGCGTTGAGCCGAGTGGGCTTGGGTCTAGCCGAGTGGGTTTTGGTCTAGCCGAGTGGGTTTGGGTCTAGCCGAGTGGGTTTGGGTCCAGCCGAGTGGGTTTGGGTGCAGCCGAGTGGGTTTGGGTCAAGCGGTGTGGGTTTGGGTGCAGCCGAGTGGGTTTGGGTCTAGCCGAATGGGTTTGGATCGAGCAGAGTGGGTTTGGGTTTAGCCGAGTGGGTTTGGGTCTAGCCGAGTGGGTAATCGTCTAGCCGAGTGGGTTTGGGTCTAGCCGAGTGGGTTTGGGTCTTGCCGAGTGGGTTTGGGTGTAGCCGAGTGGGTTTGGGTCCAGTCGAGTGGGTTTGCGTCTAGCCGAGTGGGTTTGGGTTGAGCCGAGTGGGTTTGGGTCGAGCCGCGTAGGTTTGGGTCTAGCCGAGTGGGTAATCATCTAGCCGAGTCGGTTTGGGTCTAGCCGAGTGGGTTTGGGTGTTGCCGAGTTGGTTTGTGTCTAGCCGAGTGGGTTTGGGTCTAGCCGAGTGGGTTTGCGTCTAGCGGAGTGGGTTTGGGTCTAGCCGAGTGGGTTTGGGACTAGCCGAATCGGTTTTGGTCTATCCGAGAGGGTTTGTGTCTAGCCGAGTGGGTTTGGGTCTACCCGAGTGGGTTTGGGTCTAGCCGAGTGGGTTTGGGTCTAGCCGAGTGGGTTTGGGTCTATCCGAGTGGGTTTGAGTCTAGCCGAATGGGTTTCGGTCTATCCGAGAGGGTTTGTGTCTAGCCGAGTGGGTTTGGGTCTAGCCGAGTGGGTTTGTGTCTAGCCAAGTGGGTTTGGGTCTAGCCGAGTCGGTTTGGGTGTAGCCGAGTGGGTTTGGGTCTAGCCGAGTGGGTTTGGGTGTAGCCGAGTGGCTTTGGGTCTAGCCGAGTGGATTTGGGTCTAGCCGAGTGGGTTTGGGTCTAGCCGAGTGGGTTTGGGTCTTGCCGAGTGGGTTTGGGTCTAGCCGAGTGGGTTTGGGTCTAGCCGAGTGGGTTTGGGTCTACCCGAGTGGGTTGGGGTCTAGCCGAGTGGGTTTTGTTCTAGCCGAATGGGTTTGGGTCTAGCCGAGTGGGTTTGGGTCTAATCGAGTGGGTTTGGGTCTAGCCGAGTGGGTTTGGGTCTAGCCGAGTGGGTTTGGGTCCAGCCGAGTGGGTTTGGGTCTAGCCGAGTGGGTTTGGGTCTAGCGGTGTGGGTTTGGGTGTAGCCGAGTGGGTTTGGGTCTAGCCGAATGGGTTTGGATCGAGCAGAGTGGGTTTGGGTCTAGCCGAGTGGGTTTGGGTCTAGCCGAGTGGGTAATCGTCTAGCCGAGTGGGTTTGGGTCTAGCCGAGTGGGTTTTGGTCTTGCCGAGTGGGTTTGGGTCTAGCCGAGTGGGTTTGGGTCTAGCCGAGTGGGTTTGGGTCTAGCCGAGTGGGTTTGGGTCTAGCCGAGTGGGTTTGGGTCTAGCCGAGTGGGTTTGGTTCTAGCCAATTGGGTTTGGGTCTAGCCGAGTCCGTTTGGGTCTAGCCGAGTGGTTTTGGGACTAGCCGAGTGGGTTTGGGTCTAGCCGAGTGGGTTTGGTTCTAGCCAAGTGGGTTTGGGTCTAGCCGAGTGGGTTTGGGTCTAGCCGAGTGGGTTTGGGTCTAGCTGAGTGGGTTTGGGTCCAGCCGAGTGGGTTTGGGTGTAGCCGAGTGGGTTTGTGTCTAGCGGAGTGGTTTTGGGTGTAGCCGAGTGGGTTTGGGTGTAGCCGAGTGGGTTTGGGTCTAGCCGAGTGGGTTTGGGTCTAGCCGTGTGCGTTTGGGTCTAGCCGAGGGGGTTTGGGTCTATCCAAGTGGGTTTGGATCTAGCCAAGTGGGTTTGGGTCTAGCCGAGTGGGTTTGCGTTGAGCCGAGTGGGCTTGGGTCTAGCCGAGTGGGTTTTGGTATAGCCGAGTGGGTTTGGGTCTAGCCGAGTGGGTTTGGGTCCAGCCGAGTGGTTTTGGGACTAGCCGAGTGGGTTTGGGTCTAGCCGAGTGGGTTTGGTTCTAGCCAAGTGGGTTTGGGTCTAGCCGAGTGGGTTTGGGTCTAGCCGAGTGGGTTTGGGTCTAGCTGAGTGGGTTTGGGTCCAGCCGAGTGGGTTTGGGTGTAGCCGAGTGGGTTTGTGTCTAGCGGAGTGGTTTTGGGTGTAGCCGAGTGGGTTTGGGTGTAGCCGAGTGGGTTTGGGTCTAGCCGAGTGGGTTTGTGTCCAGCCGAGTGGGTTTGGGTGCAGCCGAGTGGGTCTGGGTCAAGCAGTGTGGGTTTGGGTGCAGCCGAGTGGGTTTGGGTCTAGCCGAATGGGTTTGGATCGAGCAGAGTGGGTTTGGGTTTAGCCGAGTGGGTTTGGGTCCAACCGAGTGGGTAATCGTCTAGCCGAGTGGGTTTGGGTCTAGCCGAGTGGGTTTGGGTCTTGCCGAGTGGGTTTGGGTGTAGCCGAGTGGGTTTGGGTCCAGTCGAGTGGGTTTGCGTCTAGCCGAGTGGGTTTGGGTTGAGCCGAGTGGGTTTGGGTCGAGCCGCGTAGGTTTGGGTCTAGCCGAGTGGGTAATCATCTAGCTGAGTCGGTTTGGGTCTAGCCGAGTGGGTTTGGGTGTTGCCGAGTTGGTTTGTGTCTAGCCGAGTGGGTTTGGGTCTAGCCGAGTGGGTTTGCGTCTAGCGGAGTGGGTTTGGGTCTAGCCGAGTGGGTTTGGGACTAGCCGAATCGGTTTTGGTCTATCCGAGAGGGTTTGTGTCTAGCCGAGTGGGTTTGGGTCTACCCGAGTGGGTTTGGGTCTAGCCGAGTGGGTTTGGGTCTAGCCGAGTGGGTTTGGGTCTATCCGAGTGGGTTTGAGTCTAGCCGAATGGGTTTCGGTCTATCCGAGAGGGTTTGTGTCTAGCCGAGTGGGTTTGGGTCTAGCCGAGTGGGTTTGTGTCTAGCCAAGTGGGTTTGGGTCTAGCCGAGTCGGTTTGGGTGTAGCCGAGTGGGTTTGGGTCTAGCCGAGTGGGTTTGGGTGTAGCCGAGTGGCTTTGGGTCTAGCCGAGTGGGTTTGGGTCTAGCCGAGTGGGTTTGGGTCTAGCCGAGTGGGTTGGGGTCTAGCCGAGTGGGTTTGGGTCTAGCCGAGTGGGTTTGGGTGTAGCCGAGTGGGTTTGTGTCTAGCCAAGTGGGTTTGGGTCCAGCCGAGTGGGTTTGGGTCTATCCGAGTGGGTTTGGGTCAAGCCGAGTGGGTTTGGGTCTAGCCGAGAGGGTTTGGGTCTAGCCGAGTGGGTTGGGGTCTGGCCGAGTGGGTTTGGGCCTAGCCGAGTGGGTTTGGGTGTAGCCGAGTGGGTTTGTGTCTAGCTGAGTGGGTTTGGGTCTAGCCGAGTGGGTTTGGGTCTAGCCGAGTGGGTTTGGGTCTAGCCGAGTGGGTTTGGGTCGAGCCGAGTGGGTTTAGGTCTAGCCGAGTGGGTTTGGGTCTAGCCCAGCGGGTTTGGGTCTAGCCGAGTGGGTTTGGTTCCAGCTGAGTGGGTTTGGGTCCAGCCGAGTGGGTTTGGGTCTAGCGGTGTGGGTTTGGGTGTAGCCGAGTGGGTTTGGGTCTAGCCGAATGGGTTTGGATCGAGCAGAGTGGGTTTGGGTCTAGCCGAGTGGGTTTGGGTCTAACCGAGTGAGTCATCGTCTAGCCGAGTGGGTTTGGGTCTAGCCGAGTGGGTTTGGGTCTAGCCGAGTGGGTTTGGGTTTAGCCGAGTGGGTTTGGGTCTAGCCGAGTGGGTTTGGGTCTTGCCGAGTGGGTTTGGGTCTAGCCGAGTGGGTTTGGGTCTAGCCGAATGGGTTTTGGTCTAGCCGAGTGGGTTTGGGTCCTGCCGAGTGGGTTTGCGTCTAGCGGAGTGGGTTTGGGTCTAGCCGAGTGGGTTTGGGTCTAGCCGAGTGGGTTTGGGTCTAGCCGAGTGGGTTGGGGTCTAGCCGAATGGGTTTGGGTCTAGCCGAGTGGGTTTGGTTCTAGCCGAGTGGGTTTGGGTCTAGCCGAGTCCGTTTGGGTCTAGCCGAGTGGGATGGGACTAGCCGAGTGGGTTTGGGTCTAGCCGAGTGGGTTTGGTTCTAGCCAAGTGGGTTTGGGTCTAGCCGAGTGGGTTTGGGTCTAGCCGAGTGGGTTTGGGTCTAGCCGAGTGGGTTTGGGTCTAGCCGAGTGGGTTTGGGTCTAGCCGAGTGGGTCTGGGTCTAGCCGAGTGGGTTTGGGTGCAGCCGTGTGGGTTTGGGTCTAGCCGAGTGGGTTTGGGTCTAGCCGAGTGGCTTTGGGTCTAGCCGAGTGGGTTTGGGTCTAGCCGAGTGGGTTTGGTTCTAGCCGAGTGGGTTTGGGTGTAGCCGAGTGGGTTTGGGTCTAGCTGAATGGGTTTCGGTCTAGCCGAGTGGGTTTGGGTCTAAACGAGTGGGTTTGGGTTTAGCCGAGTGGGTTTGGGTCTAGCCGAGTGGGTAATCGTCTAGCCGAGTGGGTTTGGGTCTACCCGAGTGGGTTTGGGTCTTGCCGAGTGGGTTTGGGTCTAGCCGAGTGGGTTTGGGTCTAGCCGAGTGGGTTTGGGTCTAGCCGAGTGGGTTTGGGTCTAGCTGAGTGGGTTTGGGTCCAGCCGAGTGGGTTTGGGTGTAGCCGAGTGGGTTTGTGTCTAGCGGAGTGGTTTTGGGTGTAGCCGAGTGGGTTTGGGTGTAGCCGAGTGGGTTTGGGTCTAGCCGAGTGGGTTTGGGTCTAGCCGTGTGCGTTTGGGTCTAGCCGAGGGGGTTTGGGTCTATCCAAGTGGGTTTGGATCTAGCCAAGTGGGTTTGGGTCTAGCCGAGTGGGTTTGCGTTGAGCCGAGTGGGCTTGGGTCTAGCCGAGTGGGTTTTGGTATAGCCGAGTGGGTTTGGGTCTAGCCGAGTGGGTTTGGGTCCAGCCGAGTGGTTTTGGGACTAGCCGAGTGGGTTTGGGTCTAGCCGAGTGGGTTTGGTTCTAGCCAAGTGGGTTTGGGTCTAGCCGAGTGGGTTTGGGTCTAGCCGAGTGGGTTTGGGTCTAGCTGAGTGGGTTTGGGTCCAGCCGAGTGGGTTTGGGTGTAGCCGAGTGGGTTTGTGTCTAGCGGAGTGGTTTTGGGTGTAGCCGAGTGGGTTTGGGTGTAGCCGAGTGGGTTTGGGTCTAGCCGAGTGGGTTTGGGTCCAGCCGAGTGGGTTTGGGTGCAGCCGAGTGGGTCTGGGTCAAGCAGTGTGGGTTTGGGTGCAGCCGAGTGGGTTTGGGTCTAGCCGAATGGGTTTGGATCGAGCAGAGTGGGTTTGGGTTTAGCCGAGTGGGTTTGGGTCCAACCGAGTGGGTAATCGTCTAGCCGAGTGGGTTTGGGTCTAGCCGAGTGGGTTTGGGTCTTGCCGAGTGGGTTTGGGTGTAGCCGAGTGGGTTTGGGTCCAGTCGAGTGGGTTTGCGTCTAGCCGAGTGGGTTTGGGTTGAGCCGAGTGGGTTTGGGTCGAGCCGCGTAGGTTTGGGTCTAGCCGAGTGGGTAATCATCTAGCTGAGTCGGTTTGGGTCTAGCCGAGTGGGTTTGGGTGTTGCCGAGTTGGTTTGTGTCTAGCCGAGTGGGTTTGGGTCTAGCCGAGTGGGTTTGCGTCTAGCGGAGTGGGTTTGGGTCTAGCCGAGTGGGTTTGGGACTAGCCGAATCGGTTTTGGTCTATCCGAGAGGGTTTGTGTCTAGCCGAGTGGGTTTGGGTCTACCCGAGTGGGTTTGGGTCTAGCCGAGTGGGTTTGGGTCTAGCCGAGTGGGTTTGGGTCTATCCGAGTGGGTTTGAGTCTAGCCGAATGGGTTTCGGTCTATCCGAGAGGGTTTGTGTCTAGCCGAGTGGGTTTGGGTCTAGCCGAGTGGGTTTGTGTCTAGCCAAGTGGGTTTGGGTCTAGCCGAGTCGGTTTGGGTCTAGCCGAGTGGGTTTGGGTCGAGCCGAGTGGGTTTAGGTCTAGCCGAGTGGGTTTGGGTCTAGCCCAGCGGGTTTGGGTCTAGCCGAGTGGGTTTGGTTCCAGCTGAGTGGGTTTGGGTCCAGCCGAGTGGGTTTGGGTCTAGCGGTGTGGGTTTGGGTGTAGCCGAGTGGGTTTGGGTCTAGCCGAATGGGTTTGGATCGAGCAGAGTGGGTTTGGGTCTAGCCGAGTGGGTTTGGGTCTAACCGAGTGAGTCATCGTCTAGCCGAGTGGGTTTGGGTCTAGCCGAGTGGGTTTGGGTCTAGCCGAGTGGGTTTGGGTTTAGCCGAGTGGGTTTGGGTCTAGCCGAGTGGGTTTGGGTCTTGCCGAGTGGGTTTGGGTCTAGCCGAGTGGGTTTGGGTCTAGCCGAATGGGTTTTGGTCTAGCCGAGTGGGTTTGGGTCCAGCCGAGTGGGTTTGCGTCTAGCGGAGTGGGTTTGGGTCTAGCCGAGTGGGTTTGGGTCTAGCCGAGTGGGTTTGGGTCTAGCCGAGTGGGTTGGGGTCTAGCCGAATGGGTTTGGGTCTAGCCGAGTGGGTTTGGTTCTAGCCGAGTGGGTTTGGGTCTAGCCGAGTCCGTTTGGGTCTAGCCGAGTGGGATGGGACTAGCCGAGTGGGTTTGGGTCTAGCCGAGTGGGTTTGGTTCTAGCCAAGTGGGTTTGGGTCTAGCCGAGTGGGTTTGGGTCTAGCCGAGTGGGTTTGGGTCTAGCCGAGTGGGTTTGGGTCTAGCCGAGTGGGTTTGGGTCTAGCCGAGTGGGTCTGGGTCTAGCCGAGTGGGTTTGCGTCAAGCTGAGTGGGTTTGGGTCTAGCGGAGTGGGTTTGGGTCTAGCGGAGTGGGTTTGGGTCTAGCGGAGTGGGTTTGGGTCTAGCGGAGTGGGTTTGGGTCTAGCCGAGTGGGTTTGGGTCTAGCCGAGTGGGTTTGGGTCTAGCCGAGTGGGTTTGGGTCTAGCCGAGTGGGTTTGGTTCTAGCCAAGTGGGTTTGGGTCCAGCCGAGTGGGTTTGGGTCTAGCCGAGTGGGTTTGGGTCTAGCTGAGTGGGTTTGGGTCTAGCCGAGTGGGTTTGGGTGTAGCCGAGTGGGTTTGTGTCTAGCGGAGTGGTTTTGGGTGTAGCCGAGTGGGTTTGGTTGTAGCCGAGTGGGTTTGGGTCTAGCCGAGTGGGTTTGGGTCTAGCCGTGTGTGTTTGGGTCTAGCCGAGGGGGTTTGGGTCTATCCGAGTGGGTTTGGATCTAGCCAAGTGGGTTTGGGTCTAGCCGAGTGGGTTTGGTTCTAGCCAAGTGGGTTTGGGTCTAGCCGAGTGGGTTTGGGTCTAGCCGAGTGGGTTTGGGTCTAGCCTAGTGGGTTTGGGTCTAGCCGAGTGGGTTTGGGTGTAGCCGAGTGGGTTTGGGTCTAGCCGAGTGGGGTTGGGTCTAGCCGAGTGGCTTTGGGTCTAGCCGAGTGGGTAATCGTCTAGCCGAGTGGGTTTGGGTGTAGCCGAGTGGGTTTGGGTCTAGCCGAGTGGGTAATCGTCTAGCCGAGTGGGTTTGTGTCTAGCCGAGTGGGTTTGGGTCTTGCCGAGTGGGTTTGGGTCTAGCCGAGTGGGTTTGGGTCTAGCCGATCGGATTTGGTCTAGCCGAGTGGGTTTGGATCCAGCCGAGTGGGTTTGCGTCTAGCGGAGTGGGTTTGGGTCTAGCCGAGTGTGTTTGGGTCTAGCCGAGTGGGTTTGGGTCTAGCCGAGTGGGTTAGGGTCTAGCCGAGTGGGTTTGGGTCTAGCCGAGTGGGTTTGGTTCTAGCCGAGTGGGTTTGGGTCTAGCCGAGTCCGTTTAGGTCTAGCCGAGTGGGTTTGGGACTAGCCGAGTGGGTTTGGGTCTAGCCGAGTGGGTTTGGTTCTAGCCAAGTGGGTTTGGGTCTAGCCGAGTGGGTTTGGGTCTAGCCGAGTGGGTTTGGGTCTAGCCGAGTGGGTTTGGGTGTAGCCGAGTGGGTTTGGGTCTAGCCGAGTGGGTTTGCGTCTAGCCGAGTGGCTTTGGGTTTAGCCGAGTGGGTTTGGGTCTAGCCGAGTGGGTTTGGGTCTACCCGAGTGGGTTGGGGTCTAGCCGAGTGGGTTTGGTTCTAGCCGAGTGGGTTTGGGTGTAGCCGAGTGGGTTTGGGTCTAGCTGAGTGGGTTTGGGACTAGCCGAGTGGGTTTGGGTCTAGCCGAGTGGGTTTGGGTCCAGCCGAGTGGGTTTGGGTCTAGCCGAGTGGGTTTGGGTCTAGCGGTGTGGGTTTGGGTGCAGCCGAGTGGGTTTGGGTCTGGCCGAATGGGTTTGGATCGAGCAGAGTGGGTTTGGGTCTAGCCGAGTGTGTTTGGGTCTAGCCGAGTGGGTAATCGTCTAGCCGAGTGGGTTTGGGTCTAGCCGAGTGGGTTTGGGTCTTGCCGAGTGGGTTTGGGTCTAGCCGAGTGGGTTTGGGTCTAGCCGAATGGGTTTTGGCCTAGCCGAGTGGGTTTGGGTCTAGCCGAGTGGGTTTGCGTCTAGCTGAGTGGGTTTGGGTCTAGCGGAGTGGGTTTGGGTCTAGCGGAGTGGGTTTGGGTCTAGCGGAGTGGGTTTGGGTCTAGCGGAATGGGTTTGGGTCCAGCCGAGTGGGTTTGGGTCTAGCCGAGTGGGTTTGGGTCTAGCCGAGTGGGTTTGGGTCTAGCCGAGTGGGTTTGGTTCTAGCCGAGTGGGTTTGGGTCTAGCCGAGTCCATTTGGGTCTAGCCGAGTGGGTTTGGGACTAGCCGAGTGGGTTTGGGTCTAGCCGAGTGGGTTTGGTTCTAGCCAAGTGGGTTTGGGTCTAGCCGAGTGGGTTTGGGTGTAGCCGAGTGGGTTTGTGTCTAGCGGAGTGGTTTTGGGTGTAGCCGAGTGGGTTTGGGTGTAGCCGAGTTGGTTTGGGTGTAGCCGAGTGGGTTTGGGTCTAGCCGTGTGTGTGTGGGTCTAGCCGAGGGGGTTTGGGTCTATCCGAGTGGGTTTGGATCTAGCTAAGTGGGTTTGGGTCTAGCCGAGTGGGTTTGGTTCTAGCCAAGCGGGTTTGGGTCTAGCCGAGTGGGTTTGGGTCTAGCCGAGTGGGTTTGTGTCTATCCGAGTGGGTTTGTGTCTAGCGGAGTGGTTTTGGGTGTAGCCAAGTGGGTTTGGTTGTAGCCGAGTGGGTTTGGGTCTAGCCGAGTGGGTTTGGGTCTAGCCGTGTGTGTTTGGGTCTAGCCGAGGGGGTTTGGGTCTATCCGAGTGGGTTTGGACCTAGCCAAGTGGGTTTGGGTCTAGCCGAGTGGGTTTGGTTCTAGCCAAGTGGGTTTGGGTCTAGCCGAGTGGGTTTGGGTCTAGCCGAGTGGGTTTGGGTCTAGCCTAGTGGGTTTGGGTCTAGCCGAGTGGGTTTGGGTGTAGCCGAGTGGGTTTGGGTCTTGCCGAGTGGGGTTGGGTCTAGCCGAGTGGCTTTGGGTCTAGCCGAGTGGGTAATCGTCTAGCCGAGTGGGTTTGGGTCTGGCCGAGTGGGTTTGGGTCTAGCCGAGTGGGTAATCATCTAGCCGAGTGGGTTTGTGTCTAGCCGAGTGGGTTTGGGTCTTGCCGAGTGGGTTTGGGTCTAGCCGAGTGGGTTTGGGTCTAGCCGATCGGGTTTGGTCTAGCCGAGTGGGTTTGGATCCAGCCGAGTGGGTTTGCGTCTAGCGGAGTGGGTTTGGGTCTAGCCGAGTGTGTTTGGGTCTAGCCGAGTGGGTTTGGGTCTAGCCGAGTGGGTTAGGGTCTAGCCGAGTGGGTTTGGGTCTAGCCGAGTGGGTTTGCTTCTAGCCGAGTGGGTTTGCGTCTAGCCGAGTCCGTTTGGGTCTAGCCGAGTCGGTTTGGGACTAGCCGAGTGGGTTTGGGTCTAGCCGAGTGGGTTTGGTTCTAGCCAAGTGGGTTTGGGTCTAGCCGAGTGGGTTTGGGTCTAGCCGAGTGGGTTTGGGTCTAGCCGAGTAGGTTTGGGTCTAGCCGAGTGGGTTTGGGTGTAGCCGAGTGGGTTTGGGTCTAGCCGAGTGGGTTTGCGTCTAGCCGAGTGGCTTTGGGTCTAGCCGAGTGGGTTTGGGTCTAGCCGAGTGGGTTTGGGTCTACCCGAGTGGGTTGGGGTCTAGCCGAGTGGGTTTGGTTCTAGCCGAGTGGGTTTGGGTGTAGCCGAGTGGGTTTCGGTCTAGCTGAGTGGGTTTGGGTCTAGCCGAGTGGGTTTGTGTCTAGCCGAATGGGTTTGGGTCTAGCCGAGTGGGTTTGGGTCTAGCCGAGTGGGTTTGGGTCCAGCCGAGTGGGTTTGGGTCTAGCCGAGTGGGTTTGGGTCTAGCGGTGTGGGTTTGGGTGTAGCCGAGTGGGTTTGGGTCTGGCCGAATGGGTTTGGATCGAGCAGAGTGGGTTTGGGTCTAGCCGAGTGTGTTTGCGTCTAGCCGAGTGGGTAATCGTCTAGCCGAGTGGGTTTGGGTCTAGCCGAGTGGGTTTGGGTCTTGCCGAGTGGGTTTGGGTCTAGCCGAGTGGGTTTGGGTCTAGCCGAATGGGTTTTGGTCTAGCCGAGTGGGTTTGGGTCTAGCCGAGTGGGTTTGCGTCTAGCGGAGTGGGTTTGGGTCTAGCCGAGTGTGTTTGGGTCTAGCCGAGTGGGTTTGGGTCTAGCCGAGTGGGTTAGGGTCTAGCCGAGTGGGTTTGGGTCTAGCCGAGTGGGTTTGGTTCTAGCCGAGTGGGTTTGGGTCTAGCCGAGTCCGTTTAGGTCTAGCCGAGTGGGTTTGGGACTAGCCGAGTGGGTTTGGGTCTAGCCGAGTGGGTTTGGTTCTAGCCAAGTGGGTTTGGGTCTAGCCGAGTGGGTTTGGGTCTAGCCGAGTGGGTTTGGGTCTTGCCGAGTGGGTTTGGGTCTAGCCGAGTGGGTTTGGGTGTAGCCGAGTGGGTTTGGGTCTAGCCGAGTGGGTTTGCGTCTAGCCGAGTGGCTTTGGGTCTAGCCGAGTGGGTTTGGGTCTAGCCGAGTGGGTTTGGGTCTACCCGAGTGGGTTGGGGTCTAGCCGAGTGGGTTTGGTTCTAGCCGAGTGGGTTTGGGTGTAGCCGAGTGGGTTTGGGTCTAGCTGAGTGGGTTTGGGTCTAGCCGAGTGGGTTTGGGTCTAGCCGAGTGAGTTTGGGTCCAGCCGAGTGGGTTTGGGTCTAGCCGAGTGGGTTTGGGTCTAGCGGTGTGGGTTTGGGTGTAGCCGAGTGGGTTTGGGTCTGGCCGAATGGGTTTGGATCGAGCAGAGTGGGTTTGGGTCTAGCCGAGTGTGTTTGGGTCTAGCCGAGTGGGTAATCGTCTAGCCGAGTGGGTTTGGGTCTAGCCGAGTGGGTTTGGGTCTTGCCGAGTGGGTTTGGGTCTAGCCGAGTGGGTTTGGGTCTAGCCAAATGGGTTTTGGCCTAGCCGAGTGGGTTTGGGTCTAGCCGAGTGGGTTTGCGTCTAGCTGAGTGGGTTTGGGTCTAGCGGAGTGGGTTTGGGTCTAGCGGAGTGGGTTTGGGTCTAGCGGAGTGGGTTTGGGTCTAGCGGAATGGGTTTGGGTCCAGCCGAGTGGGTTTGGGTCTAGCCGAGTGGGTTTGGGTCTAGCCGAGTGGGTTTGGGTCTAGCCGAGTGGGTTTGGTTCTAGCCGAGTGGGTTTGGGTCTAGCCGAGTCCGTTTGGGTCTAGCCGAGTGGGTTTGGGACTAGCCGAGTGGGTTTGGGTCTAGCCGAGTGGGTTTGGTTCTAGCCAAGTGGGTTTGGGTCTAGCCGAGTGGGTTTGGGTGTAGCCGAGTGGGTTTGTGTCTAGCGGAGTGGTTTTGGGTGTAGCCGAGTGGGTTTGGGTGTAGCCGAGTGGGTTTGGGTCTAGCCGAGTGGGTTTGGGTCTAGCCGAGTGGGTTTGGTTCTAGCCGAGTGGGTTTGGGTCTAGCCGAGTCCGTTTAGGTCTAGCCGAGTGGGTTTGGGACTAGCCGAGTGGGTTTGGGTCTAGCCGAGTGGGTTTGGTTCTAGCCAAGTGGGTTTGGGTCTAGCCGAGTGGGTTTGGGTCTAGCCGAGTGGGTTTGGGTCTTGCCGAGTGGGTTTGGGTCTAGCCGAGTGGGTTTGGGTGTAGCCGAGTGGGTTTGGGTCTAGCCGAGTGGGTTTGCGTCTAGCCGAGTGGCTTTGGGTTTAGCCGAGTGGGTTTGGGTCTAGCCGAGTGGGTTTGGGTCTACCCGAGTGGTTTGGGGTCTAGCCGAGTGGGTTTGGTTCTAGCCGAGTGGGTTTGGGCGTAGCCGAGTGGGTTTGGGTCTAGCTGAGTGGGTTTGGGTCTAGCCGAGTGGGTTTGGGTGTAGCCGAGTGGGTTTGTGTCTAGCGGAGTGGTTTTGGGTGTAGCCGAGTGGGTTTGGGTGTAGCCGAGTGGGTTTGGGTCTAGCCGAGTGGGTTTGGGTCCAGCCGAGTGGGTTTGGGTGCAGCCGAGTGGGTCTGGGTCAAGCAGTGTGGGTTTGGGTGCAGCCGAGTGGGTTTGGGTCTAGCCGAATGGGTTTGGATCGAGCAGAGTGGGTTTGGGTTTAGCCGAGTGGGTTTGGGTCCAACCGAGTGGGTAATCGTCTAGCCGAGTGGGTTTGGGTCTAGCCGAGTGGGTTTGGGTCTTGCCGAGTGGGTTTGGGTGTAGCCGAGTGGGTTTGGGTCCAGTCGAGTGGGTTTGCGTCTAGCCGAGTGGGTTTGGGTTGAGCCGAGTGGGTTTGGGTCGAGCCGCGTAGGTTTGGGTCTAGCCGAGTGGGTAATCATCTAGCTGAGTCGGTTTGGGTCTAGCCGAGTGGGTTTGGGTGTTGCCGAGTTGGTTTGTGTCTAGCCGAGTGGGTTTGGGTCTAGCCGAGTGGGTTTGCGTCTAGCGGAGTGGGTTTGGGTCTAGCCGAGTGGGTTTGGGACTAGCCGAATCGGTTTTGGTCTATCCGAGAGGGTTTGTGTCTAGCCGAGTGGGTTTGGGTCTACCCGAGTGGGTTTGGGTCTAGCCGAGTGGGTTTGGGTCTAGCCGAGTGGGTTTGGGTCTATCCGAGTGGGTTTGAGTCTAGCCGAATGGGTTTCGGTCTATCCGAGAGGGTTTGTGTCTAGCCGAGTGGGTTTGGGTCTAGCCGAGTGGGTTTGTGTCTAGCCAAGTGGGTTTGGGTCTAGCCGAGTCGGTTTGGGTGTAGCCGAGTGGGTTTGGGTCTAGCCGAGTGGGTTTGGGTGTAGCCGAGTGGCTTTGGGTCTAGCCGAGTGGGTTTGGGTCTAGCCGAGTGGGTTTGGGTCTAGCCGAGTGGGTTGGGGTCTAGCCGAGTGGGTTTGGGTCTAGCCGAGTGGGTTTGGGTGTAGCCGAGTGGGTTTGTGTCTAGCCAAGTGGGTTTGGGTCCAGCCGAGTGGGTTTGGGTCTATCCGAGTGGGTTTGGGTCAAGCCGAGTGGGTTTGGGTCTAGCCGAGAGGGTTTGGGTCTAGCCGAGTGGGTTGGGGTCTGGCCGAGTGGGTTTGGGCCTAGCCGAGTGGGTTTGGGTGTAGCCGAGTGGGTTTGTGTCTAGCTGAGTGGGTTTGGGTCTAGCCGAGTGGGTTTGGGTCTAGCCGAGTGGGTTTGGGTCTAGCCGAGTGGGTTTGGGTCGAGCCGAGTGGGTTTAGGTCTAGCCGAGTGGGTTTGGGTCTAGCCCAGCGGGTTTGGGTCTAGCCGAGTGGGTTTGGTTCCAGCTGAGTGGGTTTGGGTCCAGCCGAGTGGGTTTGGGTCTAGCGGTGTGGGTTTGGGTGTAGCCGAGTGGGTTTGGGTCTAGCCGAATGGGTTTGGATCGAGCAGAGTGGGTTTGGGTCTAGCCGAGTGGGTTTGGGTCTAACCGAGTGAGTCATCGTCTAGCCGAGTGGGTTTGGGTCTAGCCGAGTGGGTTTGGGTCTAGCCGAGTGGGTTTGGGTTTAGCCGAGTGGGTTTGGGTCTAGCCGAGTGGGTTTGGGTCTTGCCGAGTGGGTTTGGGTCTAGCCGAGTGGGTTTGGGTCTAGCCGAATGGGTTTTGGTCTAGCCGAGTGGGTTTGGGTCCAGCCGAGTGGGTTTGCGTCTAGCGGAGTGGGTTTGGGTCTAGCCGAGTGGGTTTGGGTCTAGCCGAGTGGGTTTGGGTCTAGCCGAGTGGGTTGGGGTCTAGCCGAATGGGTTTGGGTCTAGCCGAGTGGGTTTGGTTCTAGCCGAGTGGGTTTGGGTCTAGCCGAGTCCGTTTGGGTCTAGCCGAGTGGGATGGGACTAGCCGAGTGGGTTTGGGTCTAGCCGAGTGGGTTTGGTTCTAGCCAAGTGGGTTTGGGTCTAGCCGAGTGGGTTTGGGTCTAGCCGAGTGGGTTTGGGTCTAGCCGAGTGGGTTTGGGTCTAGCCGAGTGGGTTTGGGTCTAGCCGAGTGGGTCTGGGTCTAGCCGAGTGGGTTTGCGTCAAGCTGAGTGGGTTTGGGTCTAGCGGAGTGGGTTTGGGTCTAGCGGAGTGGGTTTGGGTCTAGCGGAGTGGGTTTGGGTCTAGCGGAGTGGGTTTGGGTCTAGCCGAGTGGGTTTGGGTCTAGCCGAGTGGGTTTGGGTCTAGCCGAGTGGGTTTGGGTCTAGCCGAGTGGGTTTGGTTCTAGCCAAGTGGGTTTGGGTCCAGCCGAGTGGGTTTGGGTCTAGCCGAGTGGGTTTGGGTCTAGCTGAGTGGGTTTGGGTCTAGCCGAGTGGGTTTGGGTGTAGCCGAGTGGGTTTGTGTCTAGCGGAGTGGTTTTGGGTGTAGCCGAGTGGGTTTGGTTGTAGCCGAGTGGGTTTGGGTCTAGCCGAGTGGGTTTGGGTCTAGCCGTGTGTGTTTGGGTCTAGCCGAGGGGGTTTGGGTCTATCCGAGTGGGTTTGGATCTAGCCAAGTGGGTTTGGGTCTAGCCGAGTGGGTTTGGTTCTAGCCAAGTGGGTTTGGGTCTAGCCGAGTGGGTTTGGGTCTAGCCGAGTGGGTTTGGGTCTAGCCTAGTGGGTTTGGGTCTAGCCGAGTGGGTTTGGGTGTAGCCGAGTGGGTTTGGGTCTAGCCGAGTGGGGTTGGGTCTAGCCGAGTGGCTTTGGGTCTAGCCGAGTGGGTAATCGTCTAGCCGAGTGGGTTTGGGTGTAGCCGAGTGGGTTTGGGTCTAGCCGAGTGGGTAATCGTCTAGCCGAGTGGGTTTGTGTCTAGCCGAGTGGGTTTGGGTCTTGCCGAGTGGGTTTGGGTCTAGCCGAGTGGGTTTGGGTCTAGCCGATCGGATTTGGTCTAGCCGAGTGGGTTTGGATCCAGCCGAGTGGGTTTGCGTCTAGCGGAGTGGGTTTGGGTCTAGCCGAGTGTGTTTGGGTCTAGCCGAGTGGGTTTGGGTCTAGCCGAGTGGGTTAGGGTCTAGCCGAGTGGGTTTGGGTCTAGCCGAGTGGGTTTGGTTCTAGCCGAGTGGGTTTGGGTCTAGCCGAGTCCGTTTAGGTCTAGCCGAGTGGGTTTGGGACTAGCCGAGTGGGTTTGGGTCTAGCCGAGTGGGTTTGGTTCTAGCCAAGTGGGTTTGGGTCTAGCCGAGTGGGTTTGGGTCTAGCCGAGTGGGTTTGGGTCTAGCCGAGTGGGTTTGGGTGTAGCCGAGTGGGTTTGGGTCTAGCCGAGTGGGTTTGCGTCTAGCCGAGTGGCTTTGGGTTTAGCCGAGTGGGTTTGGGTCTAGCCGAGTGGGTTTGGGTCTACCCGAGTGGGTTGGGGTCTAGCCGAGTGGGTTTGGTTCTAGCCGAGTGGGTTTGGGTGTAGCCGAGTGGGTTTGGGTCTAGCTGAGTGGGTTTGGGACTAGCCGAGTGGGTTTGGGTCTAGCCGAGTGGGTTTGGGTCCAGCCGAGTGGGTTTGGGTCTAGCCGAGTGGGTTTGGGTCTAGCGGTGTGGGTTTGGGTGCAGCCGAGTGGGTTTGGGTCTGGCCGAATGGGTTTGGATCGAGCAGAGTGGGTTTGGGTCTAGCCGAGTGTGTTTGGGTCTAGCCGAGTGGGTAATCGTCTAGCCGAGTGGGTTTGGGTCTAGCCGAGTGGGTTTGGGTCTTGCCGAGTGGGTTTGGGTCTAGCCGAGTGGGTTTGGGTCTAGCCGAATGGGTTTTGGCCTAGCCGAGTGGGTTTGGGTCTAGCCGAGTGGGTTTGCGTCTAGCTGAGTGGGTTTGGGTCTAGCGGAGTGCGTTTGGGTCTAGCGGAGTGGGTTTGGGTCTAGCGGAGTGGGTTTGGGTCTAGCGGAATGGGTTTGGGTCCAGCCGAGTGGGTTTGGGTCTAGCCGAGTGGGTTTGGGTCTAGCCGAGTGGGTTTGGGTCTAGCCGAGTGGGTTTGGTTCTAGCCGAGTGGGTTTGGGTCTAGCCGAGTCCATTTGGGTCTAGCCGAGTGGGTTTGGGACTAGCCGAGTGGGTTTGGGTCTAGCCGAGTGGGTTTGGTTCTAGCCAAGTGGGTTTGGGTCTAGCCGAGTGGGTTTGGGTGTAGCCGAGTGGGTTTGTGTCTAGCGGAGTGGTTTTGGGTGTAGCCGAGTGGGTTTGGGTGTAGCCGAGTTGGTTTGGGTGTAGCCGAGTGGGTTTGGGTCTAGCCGTGTGTGTGTGGGTCTAGCCGAGGGGGTTTGGGTCTATCCGAGTGGGTTTGGATCTAGCTAAGTGGGTTTGGGTCTAGCCGAGTGGGTTTGGTTCTAGCCAAGCGGGTTTGGGTCTAGCCGAGTGGGTTTGGGTCTAGCCGAGTGGGTTTGTGTCTATCCGAGTGGGTTTGTGTCTAGCGGAGTGGTTTTGGGTGTAGCCAAGTGGGTTTGGTTGTAGCCGAGTGGGTTTGGGTCTAGCCGAGTGGGTTTGGGTCTAGCCGTGTGTGTTTGGGTCTAGCCGAGGGGGTTTGGGTCTATCCGAGTGGGTTTGGACCTAGCCAAGTGGGTTTGGGTCTAGCCGAGTGGGTTTGGTTCTAGCCAAGTGGGTTTGGGTCTAGCCGAGTGGGTTTGGGTCTGGCCGAGTGGGTTTGGGTCTAGCCGAGTGGGTAATCATCTAGCCGAGTGGGTTTGTGTCTAGCCGAGTGGGTTTGGGTCTTGCCGAGTGGGTTTGGGTCTAGCCGAGTGGGTTTGGGTCTAGCCGATCGGGTTTGGTCTAGCCGAGTGGGTTTGGATCCAGCCGAGTGGGTTTGCGTCTAGCGGAGTGGGTTTGGGTCTAGCCGAGTGGGTTTGGGTCTAGCCGAGTGGGTTAGGGTCTAGCCGAGTGGGTTTGGGTCTAGCCGAGTGGGTTTGCTTCTAGCCGAGTGGGTTTGCGTCTAGCCGAGTCCGTTTGGGTCTAGCCGAGTCGGTTTGGGACTAGCCGAGTGGGTTTGGGTCTAGCCGAGTGGGTTTGGTTCTAGCCAAGTGGGTTTGGGTCTAGCCGAGTGGGTTTGGGTCTAGCCGAGTGGGTTTGGGTCTAGCCGAGTAGGTTTGGGTCTAGCCGAGTGGGTTTGGGTGTAGCCGAGTGGGTTTGGGTCTAGCCGAGTGGGTTTGCGTCTAGCCGAGTGGCTTTGGGTCTAGCCGAGTGGGTTTGGGTCTAGCCGAGTGGGTTTGGGTCTACCCGAGTGGGTTGGGGTCTAGCCGAGTGGGTTTGGTTCTAGCCGAGTGGGTTTGGGTGTAGCCGAGTGGGTTTCGGTCTAGCTGAGTGGGTTTGGGTCTAGCCGAGTGGGTTTGTGTCTAGCCGAATGGGTTTGGGTCTAGCCGAGTGGGTTTGGGTCTAGCCGAGTGGGTTTGGGTCCAGCCGAGTGGGTTTGGGTCTAGCCGAGTGGGTTTGGGTCTAGCGGTGTGGGTTTGGGTGTAGCCGAGTGGGTTTGGGTCTGGCCGAATGGGTTTGGATCGAGCAGAGTGGGTTTGGGTCTAGCCGAGTGTGTTTGCGTCTAGCCGAGTGGGTAATCGTCTAGCCGAGTGGGTTTGGGTCTAGCCGAGTGGGTTTGGGTCTTGCCGAGTGGGTTTGGGTCTAGCCGAGTGGGTTTGGGTCTAGCCGAATGGGTTTTGGTCTAGCCGAGTGGGTTTGGGTCTAGCCGAGTGGGTTTGCGTCTAGCGGAGTGGGTTTGGGTCTAGCCGAGTGTGTTTGGGTCTAGCCGAGTGGGTTTGGGTCTAGCCGAGTGGGTTAGGGTCTAGCCGAGTGGGTTTGGGTCTAGCCGAGTGGGTTTGGTTCTAGCCGAGTGGGTTTGGGTCTAGCCGAGTCCGTTTAGGTCTAGCCGAGTGGGTTTGGGACTAGCCGAGTGGGTTTGGGTCTAGCCGAGTGGGTTTGGTTCTAGCCAAGTGGGTTTGGGTCTAGCCGAGTGGGTTTGGGTCTAGCCGAGTGGGTTTGGGTCTTGCCGAGTGGGTTTGGGTCTAGCCGAGTGGGTTTGGGTGTAGCCGAGTGGGTTTGGGTCTAGCCGAGTGGGTTTGCGTCTAGCCGAGTGGCTTTGGGTCTAGCCGAGTGGGTTTGGGTCTAGCCGAGTGGGTTTGGGTCTACCCGAGTGGGTTGGGGTCTAGCCGAGTGGGTTTGGTTCTAGCCGAGTGGGTTTGGGTGTAGCCGAGTGGGTTTGGGTCTAGCTGAGTGGGTTTGGGTCTAGCCGAGTGGGTTTGGGTCTAGCCGAGTGGGTTTGGGTCCAGCCGAGTGGGTTTGGGTCTAGCCGAGTGGGTTTGGGTCTAGCGGTGTGGGTTTGGGTGTAGCCGAGTGGGTTTGGGTCTGGCCGAATGGGTTTGGATCGAGCAGAGTGGGTTTGGGTCTAGCCGAGTGTGTTTGGGTCTAGCCGAGTGGGTAATCGTCTAGCCGAGTGGGTTTGGGTCTAGCCGAGTGGGTTTGGGTCTTGCCGAGTGGGTTTGGGTCTAGCCGAGTGGGTTTGGGTCTAGCCAAATGGGTTTTGGCCTAGCCGAGTGGGTTTGGGTCTAGCCGAGTGGGTTTGCGTCTAGCTGAGTGGGTTTGGGTCTAGCGGAGTGGGTTTGGGTCTAGCGGAGTGGGTTTGGGTCTAGCGGAGTGGGTTTGGGTCTAGCGGAATGGGTTTGGGTCCAGCCGAGTGGGTTTGGGTCTAGCCGAGTGGGTTTGGGTCTAGCCGAGTGGGTTTGGGTCTAGCCGAGTGGGTTTGGTTCTAGCCGAGTGGGTTTGGGTCTAGCCGAGTCCGTTTGGGTCTAGCCGAGTGGGTTTGGGACTAGCCGAGTGGGTTTGGGTCTAGCCGAGTGGGTTTGGTTCTAGCCAAGTGGGTTTGGGTCTAGCCGAGTGGGTTTGGGTGTAGCCGAGTGGGTTTGTGTCTAGCGGAGTGGTTTTGGGTGTAGCCGAGTGGGTTTGGGTGTAGCCGAGTGGGTTTGGGTCTAGCCGAGTGGGTTTGGGTCTAGCCGAGTGGGTTTGGTTCTAGCCGAGTGGGTTTGGGTCTAGCCGAGTCCGTTTAGGTCTAGCCGAGTGGGTTTGGGACTAGCCGAGTGGGTTTGGGTCTAGCCGAGTGGGTTTGGTTCTAGCCAAGTGGGTTTGGGTCTAGCCGAGTGGGTTTGGGTCTAGCCGAGTGGGTTTGGGTCTTGCCGAGTGGGTTTGGGTCTAGCCGAGTGGGTTTGGGTGTAGCCGAGTGGGTTTGGGTCTAGCCGAGTGGGTTTGCGTCTAGCCGAGTGGCTTTGGGTTTAGCCGAGTGGGTTTGGGTCTAGCCGAGTGGGTTTGGGTCTACCCGAGTGGTTTGGGGTCTAGCCGAGTGGGTTTGGTTCTAGCCGAGTGGGTTTGGGCGTAGCCGAGTGGGTTTGGGTCTAGCTGAGTGGGTTTGGGTCTAGCCGAGTGGGTTTGGGTCTAGCCGAGTGGGTTTGGGTCCAGCCGAGTGGGTTTGGGTCTAGCCGAGTGGGTTTGGGTCAAGCGGTGTGGGTTTGGGTGTAGCCGAGTGGGTTTGGGTCTGGCCGAATGGGTTTGGATCGAGCAGAGTGGGTTTGGGTCTAGCCGAGTGTGTTTGGGTCTAGCCGAGTGGGTAATCGTCTAGCCGAGTGGGTTTGGGTCTAGCCGAGTGGGTTTGGGTCTTGCCGAGTGGGTTTGGGTCTTGCCGAATGGGTTTGGGTCTAGCCGAATGGGTTTTGGCCTAGCCGAGTGGGTTTGGGTCTAGCCGAGTGGGTTTTCGTCTAGCTGAGTGGGTTTGGGTCTAGCGGAGTGGGTTTGGGTCTAGCGGAGTGGGTTTGGGTCTAGCGGAGTGGGTTTGGGTCTAGCGGAATGGGTTTGGGTCCAGCCGAGTGGGTTTGGGTCTAGCCGAGTGGGTTTGGGTCTAGCCGAGTGGGTTTGGGTCTAGCCGAGTGGGTTTGGTTCTAGCCGAGTGGGTTTGGGTCTAGCCGAGTCCGTTTGGGTCTAGCCGAGTGGGTTTGGGACTAGCCGAGTGGGTTTGGGTCTAGCCGAGTGGGTTTGGTTCTAGCCAAGTGGGTTTGGGTCTAGCCGAGTGGGTTTGGGTGTAGCCGAGTGGGTTTGTGTCTAGCGGAGTGGTTTTGGGTGTAGCCGAGTGGGTTTGGGTGCAGCCGAGTGGGTTTGGGTGTAGCCGAGTGGGTTTGGGTCTAGCCGTGTGTGTGTGGGTCTAGCCGAGGGGGTTTGGGTCTATCCGAGTGGGTTTGGATCTAGCTAAGTGGGTTTGGGTCTAGCCGAGTGGGTTTGGTTCTAGCCAAGTGGGTTTGGGTCTAGCCGAGTGGGTTTGGGTCTAGCCGAGTGCGTTTGTGTCTATCCGAGTGGGTTTGTGTCTAGCGGAGTGGTTTTGGGTGTAGCCGAGTGGGTTTGGTTGTAGCCGAGTGGGTTTGGGTCTAGCCGAGTGGGTTTGGGTCTAGCCGTGTGTGTTTGGGTCTAGCCGAGGGGGTTTGGGTCTATCCGAGTGGGTTTGGACCTAGCCAAGTGGGTTTGGGTCTAGCCGAGTGGGTTTGGTTCTAGCCAAGTGGGTTTGGGTCTAGCCGAGTGGGTTTGGGTCTAGCCGAGTGGGTTTGGGTCTAGCCTATTGGGTTTGGGTCTAGCCGAGTGGGTTTGGGTGTAGCCGAGTGGGTTTTGGGTCTAGCCGAGTGGGGTTGGGTCTAGCCGAGTGGCTTTGGGTCTAGCCGAGTGTGTAATCGTCTAGCCGAGTGGGTTTGGGTCTGGCCGAGTGGGTTTGGGTCTAGCCGAGTGGGTAATCGTCTAGCCGAGTGGGTTTGTGTCTAGCCGAGTGGGTTTGGGTCTTGCCGAGTGGGTTTGGGTCTAGCCGAGTGGGTTTGGGTCTAGCCGATCGGGTTTGGTCTAGCCGAGTGGGTTTGGATCCAGCCGAGAGGGTTTGCGTCTAGCGGAGTGGGTTTGGGTCTAGCCGAGTGTGTTTGGGTCTAGCCGAGTGGGTTTGGGTCTAGCCGAGTGGGTTAGGGTCTAGCCGAGTGGGTTTGGGTCTAGCCGAGTGGGTTTGGTTCTAGCCGAGTGGGTTTGCGTCTAGCCGAGTCCGTTTGGGTCTAGCCGAGTGGGTTTGGGTCTAGCCGAGTGGGTTTGGGTCTAGCGGTGTGGGTTTGGGTGTAGCCGAGTGGGTTTGGGTCTGGCCGAATGGGTTTGGATCGAGCAGAGTCGGTTTGGGTCTAGCCGAGTGTGTTTGCGTCTAGCCGAGTGGGTAATCGTCTAGCCGAGTGGGTTTGGGTCTAGCCGAGTGGGTTTGGGTCTTGCCGAGTGGGTTTGGGTCTAGCCGAGTGGGTTTGGGTCTAGCCGAATGGGTTTTGGTCTAGCCGAGTGGGTTTGGGTCTAGCCGAGTCGGTTTGCGTCTAGCTGAGTGGGTTTGGGTCTAGCGGAGTGGGTTTGGGTCTAGCGGAGTGGGTTTGGGTCTAGCGGAGTGGGTTCGGGTCTAGCGGAATGGGTTTGGGTCCAGCCGAGTGGGTTTGGGTCTTGCCGAGTGGGTTTGGGTCTAGCCGAGTGGGTTTGGGTCTAGCCGAGTGCGTTTGGTTCTAGCCGAGTGGGTTTGGGTCTAGCCGAGTCCGTTTGGGTCTACCCGAGTGGGTTTGGGACTAGCCGAGTGGGTTTGGGTCTAGCCGAGTGGGTTTGGTTCTAGCCAAGTGGGTTTGGGTCTAGCCGAGTGGGTTTGGGTCTAGCCGAGTGGGTTTGGGTCTAGCTGAGTGGGTTTGGGTCTAGCCGAGTGGGTTTGGTTGTAGCCGAGTGGGTTTGTGTCTAGCGGAGTGGTTTTGGGTGTAGCCGAGTGGGTTTGGGTGTGGCCGAGTGGGTTTGGGTCTAGCCGAGTGGGTTTGGGTCTAGCCGTGTGTGTGTGGGTCTAGCCGAGGGGGTTTGGGTCTATCCGAGTGGGTTTGGATCTAGCCAAGTGGGTTTGGGTCTAGCCGAGTGGGTTTGGTTCTAGCCAAGTGGGTTTGGGTCTAGCCGAGTGGGTTTGGGTCTAGCCGAGTGGGGTTGGGTCTAGCCGAGTGGCTTTGGGTCTAGCCGAGTGGGTTTGGGTCTAGCCGAGTGGGTTTGGGTCCAGCCGAGTGGGTTTGGGTCTAGCCGAGTGGGTTTGGGTCTAGCGGTGTGGGTTTGGGTGTAGCCGAGTGGGTTTGGGTCTGGCCGAATGGGTTTGGATCGAGCAGAGTGGGTTTGGGTCTAGCCGAGTGTGTTTGGGTCTAGCCGAGTGGGTAATCGTCTAGCCGAGTGGGTTTGGGTCTAGCCGAGTGGGTTTGGGTCTTGCCGAGTGGGTTTGGGTCTAGACGAGTGGATTTGGGTCTAGCCGAGTGTGTTTGGGTCTAGCCGAGTGGGTTTGGTTCTAGCCGAGTGGGTTTGGGTCTAGCCGAGTCCGTTTGGGTCTAGCCGATTGGGTTTGGGACTAGCCGAGTGGGTTTGTGTCTAGCCGAGTGGGTTTGGTTCTAGCCAAGTGGGTTTGGGTCTAGCCGAGTGGGTTTGGGTGTAGCCGAGTGGGTTTGGGTCTAGCTGAGTGGGTTTGGGTCTAGCCGAGTGGGTTTGGGTGTAGCCGAGTGGGTTTGTGTCTAGCGGAGTGGTTTTGGGTGTAGCCGAGTGGGTTGGGGTCTAGCCGAGTGGGTTTGTGTCTAGCCGAGTGGGTTTGGGTGTAGCTGAGTGGGTTTGTGTCTAGCCGAGTGGGTTTGGGTCTAGCCGAGTGGGTTTGGGTGTATCTGAGTGGGTTTGGATCTAGCCGAGTGGGTTTGGTTCTAGCCAAGTGGGTTAGGGGCCAGCCGAGTGGGTTTGTGTCTAGCCGAGTGGGTTTGGGTCTAGCCGAGTGGGTTTGGGTCTAGCCGAGTGGGTTTGGGTGTAGCCGAGTGGGTTTGGGTCTAGCCGAGTGGGGTTGGGTCTAGCCGAGTGGCTTTGGGTCTAGCCGAGTGGGTAATCCTCTAGCCGAGTGGGTCTGGGTCTGGCCGAGTGGGTAATCGTCTAGCCGAGTGGGTAATCGTCTAGCCGAGTGGGTTTGGGTCTAGCCGAGTGGGTTTGGGTCTTGCCGAGTGGGTTTGGGTCTAGCCGAGTGGGTTTGGGTCTAGCCGAATGGGTTTTGGTCTAGCCGAGTGGGTTTGGGTCCAGCCGAGTGGGTTTGCGTCTAGCGGAGTGGGTTTGGGTCTAGCCGAGTGGGTTTGGGTCTAGCCAAGTGGGTTTGGGTCTAGCCGAGTGGGTTAGGGTCCAGCCGAGTGGGTTTGGGTCTAGCCGAGTGGGTTTGGTTCTAGCCGAGTGGGTTTGGGTCTAGCCGAGTCCGTTTTAGTCTAGCCCAGTGGGTTTGGGACTAGCCGAGTGGGTTTGGGTCTAGCCGAGTGGGTTTGGTTCTAGCCAAGTGGGTTTGGGTCTAGCCGAGTGGGTTTGGGTCTAGCCGAGTGGGTTTGGGTCTAGCCGAGTGGGTTTGGGTCGAGCCGAGTGGGTTTGGGTGTAGCCGAGTGGGTTTGGGTCTAGCCGTGTGGGTTTGGGTCTAGCCGAGTGGGTTTGGGTCTACGCGAGTGGGTTGGGGTGTAGCCGAGTGGGTTTGGTTCTAGCCGAGTGGGTTTGGTTCTAGCCGAGTGGTTTTGGGTGTAGCCGAGTGGGTTTGGGTCTAGCTGAGTGGGTTTGGGTCTGGCCGAGTGGGTTTGGGTCTAGCCGAGTGGGTTTGGGTGTAGCCGAGTGGGTTTGGGTCTAGCCGAGTGGGGTTGGGTCTAGCCGAGTGGCTTTGGGTCTAGCCGAGTGGGTTTGGGTCTAGCCGAGTGGGTTTGGGTCTAGCCGAGTGGGTTGGGGTCTAGCCGAGTGGGTTTGTGTCTAGCCGAGTGGGTTTGGGTGTAGCCGAGTGGGTTTGTGTCTAGCCGAGTGGGTTTGGGTCTAGCCGAGTGGGTTTGGGTGTATCTGAGTGGGTTTGGATCTAGCCGAGCGGGTTTGGTTCTAGCCAAGTGGATTAGGGGCCAGCCGAGTGGGTTTGGGTCTAGCCGAGTGGGTTTGGGTCTAGCCGAGTGGGTTTGGGTCTAGCCGAGTGGGTTTGGGTGTAGCCGAGTGGGTTTGGGTCTAGCCGAGTGGGTTTGGGTCTAGCCGAGTGGCTTTGGGTCTAGCCGAGTGGGTAATCCTCTAGCCGAGTGGGTTTGGGTCTAGCCGAGTGGGTTTGGGTCTGGCCGAGTGGGTAATCGTCTAGCCGAGTGGGTTTGGGTCTAGCCGAGTGGGTTTGGGTCTTGCCGAGTGGGTTTGGGTCTAGCCGAGTGGGTTTCGGTCTAGCCGAATGGGTTTTGGTCTAGCCGAGTGGGTTTGGGTCCAGCCGAGTGGGTTTGCGTCTAGCGGAGTGGGTTTGGGTCTAGCCGAGTGGGTTTGGGTCTAGCCAAGTGGGTTTGGGTCTAGCCGATTGGGTTAGGGTCTAGCAGAGTGGGTTTGGGTCTAGCCGAGTGGGTTTGGTTCTAGCCGAGTGGGTTTGGGTCCAGCCGAGTCCGTTTGAGTCTAGCCGAGTGGGTTTGGGACTAGCCGAGTGGGTTTGGGTCTAGCCGAGTGGGTTTGGTTCTAGCCAAGTGGGTTTGGGTCTAGCCGAGTGGGTTTGGGTCTAGCCGAGTGGGTTTGGGTCTAGCCGAGTGGGTTTGGGTCTAGCCGAGTGGGTTTGGGTGTAGCCGAGTGGGTTTGGGTCTAGCCGTATGGGTTTGGGTCTAGCCGAGTGGGTTTGGGTCTACGCGAGTGGGTTGGGGTGTAGCCGAGTGGGTTTGGTTCTAACCGAGTGGTTTTGGGTGTAGCCGAGTGGGTTTGTGTCCAGCTGAGTGGGTTTGGGTCTGGCCGAGTGGGTTTGTGTCTAGCCGAGTGGGTTTGGGTCTAGCCGAGTGGGTTTGGTTCTAGCCGAGTGGGTTTGCGTCCAGCCGAGTGGGTTTGGGTCTAGCCGAGTTGGTTTGGGTCTCGCGGTGTGGGTTTGGGTGTAGCCGAGTGGGTTTGGGTCTAGCCGAATGGGTTTGGATCGAGCAGAGTGGGTTTGGGTCTAGCCGAGTGGGTTTGGGTCTAGCCGAGTGGGTAATCGTCTAGCCGAGTGGGTTTGGGTCTAGCCGAGTGGGTTTGGTTCTGGCCAAGTGGGTTTGGGTCTAGCCGAGTGGGTTTGGGTCTAGCCGTGTGGGTTTGGGTCTAGCCGAGTGGGTTTGGGTCTAGCCGAGTGGGTTTGGGTGTAGCCGAGTGGGTTTGGGTGTAGCCGAGTGGGTTTGTGTCTAGCGGAGTGGTTTTGGGTCTAGCCGAGTGGGTTTGGGTGTAGCCGAGTGGGTTTGGGTCTAGCCGAGTGGGTTTGGGTCTAGCCGTGTGTGTGTGGGTCTAGCCGAGGGGGTTTGGGTCTATCCGAGTGGGTTTGGATCTAGCCAAGTGGGTTTGGGTCTAGCCGAGTGGGTTTGGTTCTAGCCAAGTGGGTTTGGGTCTAGCCGAGTGGGTTTGGGTCTAGCCGAGTGGGTTTGGGTCTAGCCGAGTGGGTTTGGGTCTAGCCGAGTGGGTTTGGGTGTAGCCGAGTGGGTTCGGGTCTAGCCGAGTGGGGTTGGGTCTAGCCTAGTGGCTTTGGGTCTAGCCGAGTGGGTTTGGGTCTAGCCGAGTGGGTTTGGGTCTAGCCGAGTGGGTTAGGGTCTAGCCGAGTTGGTTTGGGTCCAGCCGAGTGGGTTTGGTTCTAGCCAAGTGGGTTTGGGTCTAGCCGAGTGGGTTTGGGTCTAGCCGAGTGGGTTTGGGTCTAGCCGAGTGGGTTTGGGTCTAGCCGAGTGTGTTTGGGTCTAGCCGAGTGGGTAATCGTCTAGCCGAGTGGGTTTGGGTCTAGCCGAGTGGGTTTGGGTCTCTCCGAGTGGGTTTGGGTCTAGCCGAGTGGGTTTGGGTGTAGCCGAGTGGGTTTGGGTCTAGCCGAGTGGGTTTGGTTCTAGCCAAGTGGGTTTGGGTCTAGCCGAGTGGGTTTGGGTCTAGCCGAGTGGGTTTGGGTCTAGCCGAGTGGGTTTGGGTCTAGCCGAGTGTGTTTGGGTCCAGCCGAGTGGGTAATCGTCTAGCCGAGTGGGTTTGGGTCTAGCCGAGTGGGTTTGGGTCTGGCCGAGTGGGTTTGGGTCTAGCCGAGTGGATTTGGGTCTAGCCGAATGGGTTTTGGTCTAGCCGAGTGGGTTTGGGTTTAGCCGAGTGGGTTTGGGTCTAGCCGAGTGGGGTTGGGTCTAGCCGAGTGGCTTTGGGCCTAGCCGAGTGGGTTTGGGTCTAGCCGAGTGGGTTTGGGTCTAGCCGAGTGGGTTGGGGTCTAGCCGAGTGGGTTTGTGTCTAGCCGAGTGGGTTTGGGTGTAGCCAAGTGGGTTTGTGTCTAGCCGAGTGGGTTTGGGTCTAGCCGAGTGGGTTTGGGTGTAGCCGGGTGGGTTTGGGTCTAGCCGAGTGGGTTTGGTTCTAGCCAAGTGGGTTTGGGTCTAGCCGAGTGGGTTTGGGTCTAGCCGAGTGGGTTTGGGTCTAGCCGAGTGGGTTTGGGTCTAGCCGAGTGTGTTTGGGTCTAGCCGAGTGGGTAATCGTCTAGCCGAGTGGGTTTGGGTCTAGCCGAGTGGGTTTGGGTCTTGCCGAGTGGGTTTGGGTCTAGCCGAGTGGATTTGGGTCTAGCCGAATGGCTTTTGGTCTAGCCGAGTGGGTTTGGGTCTAGCCGAGTGGGTTTGCGTCTAGCTGAGTGGGTTTGGGTCTAGCGGAGTGGGTTTGGGTCTAGCGGAGTGGGTTTGGGTCTAGCGGAGTGGGTTTGGGTCTAGCGGAATGGGTTTGGGTCCAGCCGAGTGGGTTTGGGTCTAGCCGAGTGGGTTTGGGTCTAGCCGAGTGTGTTTGGGTCTAGCCGAGTGGGTTTGGTTCTAGCCGAGTGGGTTTGGGTCTCGCCGAGTCCGTTTGGGTCTAGCCGATAGGGTTTGGGACTAGCCGAGTGGGTTTGTGTCTAGCCGAGTGGGTTTGGTTCTAGCCAAGTGGGTTTGGGTCTAGCCTAGTGGGTTTGGGTCTAGCCGAGTGGGTTTGGGTCTAGCTGAGTGGGTTTGGGTCTAGCCGAGTGGGTTTGGGTGTAGCCGAGTGGGTTTGGGTCTAGCCGAGTGGATTTGGGTCTAGCCGAGTGGGTTTGGGTCTAGCTGAGTGGGTTTGGGTCTAGCTGAGTGGGTTTGGGTCTAGCCGAGTGGGTTTGGGTCTAGCCGAGTGGGTTTGGGTCTAGCCGAGTGGGTAATCGTCTAGCCGAGTGGGTTTGGGTCTAGCCGAGTGGGTTTGGTTCTGGCCAAGTGGGTTTGGGTCTAGCCGAGTGGGTTTGGGTCTAGCCGAGTGGGTTTGGGTCTAGCCGAGTGGGTTTGGGTGTAGCCGAGTGGGTTTGGGTGTAGCCGAGTGGGTTTGTGTCTAGCGGAGTGGTTTTGGGTCTAGCCGAGTGGGTTTGGGTGTAGCCGAGTGGGTTTGGGTCTAGCCGAGTGGGTTTGGGTCTAGCCGTGTGTGTGTGGGTCTAGCCGAGGGGGTTTGGGTCTATCCGAGTGGGTTTGGATCTAGCCCAGTGGGTTTGGGTCTAGCCGAGTGGGTTTGGTTCTAGCCGAGTGGGTTTGGGTCTAGCCGAGTGGGATTGGGTCTAGCCGAGTGGGTTTGGGTCTAGCCGAGTGGGTTTGGGTCTAGCCGAGTGGGTTTGGGTGTAGCCGAGTGGGTTTGGGTCTAGCCGAGTGGGGTTGGGTCTAGCCGAGTGGCTTTGGGTCTAGCCGAGTGGGTTTGGGTCTAGCCGAGTGGGTTTGGGTCTAGCCGAGTGGGTTGGGGTCTAGCCGAGTGGGTTTGTGTCTAGCCGAGTGGGTTTGGGTGTAGCCGAGTGGGTTTGTGTCTAGCCGAGTGTGTTTGGGTCTAGCCGAGTGGGTTTGGGTGTAGCCGAGTGGGTTTGGGTCTAGCCGAGTGGGTTTGGTTCTAGCCAAGTGGGTTTGGGTCTAGCCGAGTGGGTTTGGGTCTAGCCGAGTGGGTTTGGGTCTAGCCGAGTGGGTTTGGGTCTAGCCGAGTGTGTTTGGGTCTAGCCGAGTGGGTAATCGTCTAGACGAGTGTGTTTGGGTCTAGCCGAGTGGGTTTGGGTCTCTCCGAGTGGGTTTGGGTCTAGCCGAGTGGGTTTGGGTCTAGCCGAGTGGGTTTGGGTCTAGCCGAGTGGGTTTGGTTCTAGCCAAGTGGGTTTGGGTCTAGCCGAGTGGGTTTGGGTCTAGCCGAGTGGGTTTGGGTCTAGCCGAGTGGGTTTGGGTCTAGCCGAGTGTGTTTGGGTCTAGCTGAGTGGGTAATCGTCTAGCCGAGTGGGTTTGGGTCTAGCCGAGTGGGTTTGGGTCTTGCCGAGTGGGTTTGGGTCTAGCCGAGTGGATTTGGGTCTAGCCGAATGGGTTTTGGTCTAGCCGAGTGGGTTTGGGTCTAGCCGAGTGGGTTTGGTCTAGCCGATTGGGGTTGGGTCTAGTCGAGTGGCTTTGGGCCTAGCCGAGTGGGTTTGGGTCTAGCCGAGTGGGTTTGGGTCTAGCCGAGTGGGTTGGGGTCTAGCCGAGTGGGTTTGTGTCTAGCCGAGTGGGTTTGGGTGTAGCCAAGTGGGTTTGTGTCTAGCCGAGTGGGTTTGGGTCTAGCCGAGTGGGTTTGGGCATAGCCGGGTGGGTTTGGGTCTAGCCGAGTGGGTTTGGTTCTAGCCAAGTGGGTTTGGGTCTAGCCGAGTGGGTTTGGGTCTAGCCGAGTGGGTTTGGGTCTAGCCGAGTGGGTTTGGGTCTAGCCGAGTGTGTTTGGGTCTAGCCGAGTGGGTAATCGTCTATCCGAGTGGGTTTGGGTCTAGCCGAGTGGGTTTGGGTCTTGCCGAGTGGGTTTGGGTCTAGCCGAGTGGATTTGGGTCTAGCCGAATGGGTTTTGGTCTAGCCGAATGGGTTTGGGTCTAGCCGAGTGGGTTTGCGTCTAGCTGAGTGGGTTTGGGTCTAGCGGAGTGGGTTTGGGTCTAGCGGAGTGGGTTTGGATCTAGCGGAGTGGGTTTGGGTCTAGCGGAATGGGTTTGGGTCCAGCCGAGTGGGTTTGGGTCTAGCCGAGTGGGTTTGGGTCTAGCCGAGTGTGTTTGGGTCTAGCCGAGTGGGTTTGGTTCTAGCCGAGTGGGTTTGGGTCTCGCCGAGTCCGTTTGGGTCTAGCCGATTGGGTTTGGGACTAGCCGAGTGGGTTTGTGTCTAGCCGAGTGGGTTTGGTTCTAGCCAAGTGGGTTTGGGTCTAGCCTAGTGGGTTTGGGTCTAGCCGAGTGGGTTTGGGTCTAGCTGAGTGGGTTTGGGTCTAGCCGAGTGGGTTTGGGTGTAGCCGAGTGGGTTTGGGTCTAGCCGAGTGGATTTGGGTCTAGCCGAATGGGTTTTGGTCTAGCCGAGTGGGTTTGGGTCTAGCCGAGTGGGTTTGCGTCTAGCTGAGTGGGTTTGGGTCTAGCGGAGTGGGTTTGGGTCTAGCGGAGTGGGTTTGGGTCTAGCGGAGTGGGTTTGGGTCTAGCGGAATGGGTTTGGGTCCAGCCGAGTGGGTTTGGGTCTAGCCGAGTGGGTTTGGGTCTAGCCGAGTGTGTTTGGGTCTAGCCGAGTGGGTTTGGTTCTAGCCGAGTGGGTTTGGGTCTCGCCGAGTCCGTTTGGGTCTAGCCGATTGGGTTTGGGACTAGCCGAGTGGGTTTGGGTCTAGCCGAGTGGGTTTGGTTCTAGCCAAGTGGGTTTGGGTCTAGCCTAGTGGGTTTGGGTCTAGCCGAGTGGGTTTGGGTCTAGCTGAGTGGGTTTGGGTCTAGCCGAGTGGGTTTGGGTGTAGCCGAGTGGGTTTGTGTCTAGCGGAGTGGTTTTGGGTGTAGCCGAGTGGGTTTGGGTGTAGCCGAGTGGGTTTGGGTCTAGCCGAGTGGGTTTGGGTCTAGCCGTGTGTGTGTGGGTCTAGCCGAGGGGGTTTGGGTCTATCCGAGTGGGTTTGGATCTAGCCAAATGGGTTTGGGTCTAGCCGAGTGGGTTTGGTTCTAGCCAAGTGGGTTTGGGTCTATCCGAGTGGGTTTGGGTCTAGCCGAGTGGGTTTGGGTCTAGCCGAGTGGGTTTTGGTCTAGCCGAGTGGGTTTGGGTGTAGCCGAGTGGGTTTGGGTCTAGCCGAGTGGGGTTGGGTCTAGCCGAGTGGCTTTGGGTCTAGCCGAGTGGGTTTGGGTCTAGCCGAGTGGGTTTGGGTCTAGCCGAGTGGGTTGGGGTCTAGCCGAGTGGGTTTGTGTCTAGCCGAGTGGGTTTGGGTGTAGCCAAGTGGGTTTGTGTCTAGCCGAGTGGGTTTGGGTCTAGCCGAGTGGGTTTGGGTATAGCCGGGTGGGTATGGGTCTAGACGAGTGGGTTTGGTTCTAGCCAAGTGGGTTTGGGTCTAGCCGAGTGGGTTTGGGTCTAGCCGAGTGGGTTTGGGTCTAGCCGAGTGGGTTTGGGTCTAGCCGAGTGTGTTTGGGTCTAGCCGAGTGGGTAATCGTCTATCCGAGTGGGTTTGGGTCTAGCCGAGTGGGTTTGGGTCTTGCCGAGTGGGTTTGGGTCTAGCCGAGTGGATTTGGGTCTAGCCGAATGGGTTTTGGTCTAGCCGAATGGGTTTGGGTCTAGCCGAGTGGGTTTGCGTCTAGCTGAGTGGGTTTGGGTCTAGCGGAGTGGGTTTGGGTCTAGCGGAGTGGGTTTGGGTCTAGCGGAGTGGGTTTGGGTCTAGCGGAATGGGTTTGGGTCCAGCCGAGTGGGTTTGGGTCTAGCCGAGTGGGTTTGGGTCTAGCCGAGTGTGTTTGGGTCTAGCCGAGTGGGTTTGGTTCTAGCCGAGTGGGTTTGGGTCTCGCCGAGTCCGTTTGGGTCTAGCCGATTGGGTTTGGGACTAGCCGAGTGGGTTTGTGTCTAGCCGAGTGGGTTTGGTTCTAGCCAAGTGGGTTTGGGTCTAGCCTAGTGGGTTTGGGTCTAGCCGAGTGGGTTTGGGTCTAGCTGAGTGGGTTTGGGTCTAGCCGAGTGGGTTTGGGTGTAGCCGAGTGGGTTTGGGTCTAGCCGAGTGGATTTGGGTCTAGCCGAATGGGTTTTGGTCTAGCCGAGTGGGTTTGGGTCTAGCCGAGTGGGTTTGCGTCTAGCTGAGTGGGTTTGGGTCTAGCGGAGTGGGTTTGGGTCTAGCGGAGTGGGTTTGGGTCTAGCGGAGTGGGTTTGGGTCTAGCGGAATGGGTTTGGGTCCAGCCGAGTGGGTTTGGGTCTAGCCGAGTGGGTTTGGGTCTAGCCGAGTGTGTTTGGGTCTAGCCGAGTGGGTTTGGTTCTAGCCGAGTGGGTTTGGGTCTCGCCGAGTCCGTTTGGGTCTAGCCGATTGGGTTTGGGACTAGCCGAGTGGGTTTGGGTCTAGCCGAGTGGGTTTGGTTCTAGCCAAGTGGGTTTGGGTCTAGCCTAGTGGGTTTGGGTCTAGCCGAGTGGGTTTGGGTCTAGCTGAGTGGGTTTGGGTCTAGCCGAGTGGGTTTGGGTGTAGCCGAGTGGGTTTGTGTCTAGCGGAGTGGTTTTGGGTGTAGCCGAGTGGGTTTGGGTGTAGCCGAGTGGGTTTGGGTCTAGCCGAGTGGGTTTGGGTCTAGCCGTGTGTGTGTGGGTCTAGCCGAGGGGGTTTGGGTCTATCCGAGTGGGTTTGGATCTAGCCAAATGGGTTTGGGTCTAGCCGAGTGGGTTTGGTTCTAGCCAAGTGGGTTTGGGTCTATCCGAGTGGGTTTGGGTCTAGCCGAGTGGGTTTGGGTCTAGCCGAGTGGGTTTTGGTCTAGCCGAGTGGGTTTGGGTGTAGCCGAGTGGGTTTGGGTCTAGCCGAGTGGGGTTGGGTCTAGCCGAGTGGCTTTGGGTCTAGCCGAGTGGGTTTGGGTCTAGCCGAGTGGGTTTGGGTCTAGCCGAGTGGGTTGGGGTCTAGCCGAGTGGGTTTGTGTCTAGCCGAGTGGGTTTGGGTGTAGCCAAGTGGGTTTGTGTCTAGCCGAGTGGGTTTGGGTCTAGCCGAGTGGGTTTGGGTATAGCCGGGTGGGTATGGGTCTAGACGAGTGGGTTTGGTTCTAGCCAAGTGGGTTTGGGTCTAGCCGAGTGGGTTTGGGTCTAGCCGAGTGGGTTTGGGTCTAGCCGAGTGGGTTTGGGTCTAGCCGAGTGTGTTTGGGTCTAGCCGAGTGGGTAATCGTCTAGCCGAGTGGGTTTGGGTCTAGCCGAGTGGGTTTGGGTCTTGCCGAGTGGGTTTGGGTCTAGCCGAGTGGATTTGGGTCTAGCCGAATGGGTTTTGGTCTAGCCGAGTGGGTTTGGGTCTAGCCGAGTGGGTTTGCGTCTAGCTGAGTGGGTTTGGGTCTAGCGGAGTGGGTTTGGGTCTAGCGGAGTGGGTTTGGGTCTAGCGGAGTGGGTTTGGGTCTAGCGGAATGGGTTTGGGTCCAGCCGAGTGGGTTTGGGTCTAGCCGAGTGGGTTTGGGTCTAGCCGAGTGTGTTTGGGTCTAGCCGAGTGGGTTTGGTTCTAGCCGAGTGGGTTTGGGTCTCGCCGAGTCCGTTTGGGTCTAGCCGATTGGGTTTGGGACTAGCCGAGTGGGTTTGTGTCTAGCCGAGTGGATTTGGTTCTAGCCAAGTGGGTTTGGGTCTAGCCTAGTGGGTTTGGGTCTAGCCGAGTGGGTTTGGGTCTAGCTGAGTGGGTTTGGGTCTAGCCGAGTGGGTTTGGGTGTAGCCGAGTGGGTTTGGGTCTAGCCGAGTGGATTTGGGTCTAGCCGAATGGGTTTTGGTCTAGCCGAGTGGGTTTGGGTCTAGCCGAGTGGGTTTGCGTCTAGCTGAGTGGGTTTGGGTCTAGCGGAGTGGGTTTGGGTCTAGCGGAGTGGGTTTGGGTCTAGCGGAGTGGGTTTGGGTCTAGCGGAATGGGTTTGGGTCCAGCCGAGTGGGTTTGGGTCTAGCCGAGTGGGTTTGGGTCTAGCCGAGTGTGTTTGGGTCTAGCCGAGTGGGTTTGGTTCTAGCCGAGTGGGTTTGGGTCTCGCCGAGTCCGTTTGGGTCTAGCCGATTGGGTTTGGGACTAGCCGAGTGGGTTTTGGGTCTAGCCGAGTGGGTTTGGTTCTAGCCAAGTGGGTTTGGGTCTAGCCTAGTGGGTTTGGGTCTAGCCGAGTGGGTTTGGGTCTAGCTGAGTGGGTTTGGGTCTAGCCGAGTGGGTTTGGGTGTAGCCGAGTGGGTTTGTGTCTAGCGGAGTGGTTTTGGGTGTAGCCGAGTGGGTTTGGGTGTAGCCGAGTGGGTTTGGGTCTAGCCGAGTGGGTTTGGGTCTAGCCGTGTGTGTGTGGGTCTAGCCGAGGGGGTTTGGGTCTATCCGAGTGGGTTTGGATCTAGCCAAATGGGTTTGGGTCTAGCCGAGTGGGTTTGGTTCTAGCCAAGTGGGTTTGGGTCTATCCGAGTGGGTTTGGGTCTAGCCGAGTGGGTTTGGGTCTAGCCGAGTGGGTTTTGGTCTAGCCGAGTGGGTTTGGGTGTAGCCGAGTGGGTTTGGGTCTAGCCGAGTGGGGTTGGGTCTAGCCGAGTGGCTTTGGGTCTAGCCGAGTGGGTTTGGGTCTAGCCGAGTGGGTTTGGGTCTAGCCGAGTGGGTTGGGGTCTAGCCGAGTGGGTTTGTGTCTAGCCGAGTGGGTTTGGGTGTAGCCGAGTGGGTTTGTGTCTAGCCGAGTGGGTTTGGATCTAGCCGAGTGGGTTTGGGTGTATCTGAGTGTGTTTGGATCTAGCCGAGTGGGTTTGGTTCTAGCCAAGTGGGTTAGGGGCCAGCCGAGTGGATTTGGGTCTAGACGAGTGGGTTTGGGTCTAGCCGAGTGGGTTTGGGTCTAGCCGAGTGGGTTTGGGTCTAGCGGTGTGGGTTTGGGTGTAGCCGAGTGGGTTTGGTCTAGCCGAATGGGTTTGGATCGAGCAGAGTGGTTTTGGGTCTAGCCGAGCGGGTTTGGGTCTTGCCGAGTGGGTAACCGTCTAGCCGAGTGGGTTTCGGTCTAGCCGAGTGGGTTTCGGTCTTGCCGAGTGGGTTTGGGTCCAGCCGAGTGGGTTTGGGTCAAGCCGAATGGGTTTTGGTCTAGCCGAGTGGGTTTGGGTCTAGCCGAGTGGGTTTGCGTCAAGCTGAGTGGGTTTGGGTCTAGCGGAGAGGGTTTGGGTCTAGCGGAGTGGGTTTGGGTCTAGCGGAGTGGGTTTGGGTCTAGCGGAGTGGGTTTGGGTCTAGCCGAATGGGTTTGGGTCTAGCTGAGTGGGTTTGGGTCTAGCCGAGTGGGTTTGGGTCTAGCCGAGTGGGTTTGGTTCTAGCCGAGTAGGTTTGGGTCTAGCCGAGTCCGTTTGGGTCTAGCCGAGTGGGATTGGGACTAGCCGAGTGGGTTTGGGTCTAGCCGAGTGGGTTTGGGTCTAGCGGAGTGGTTTTGGGTGTAGCCGAGTGGGTTTGGGTCTAGCCGAGTGGGTTTGGGTCTAGCCGAGTGGGTTTGGTTCTAGCCGAGTGGGTTTGGGTCTAGCCGAGTCCGTTTGAGTCTAGCCGAGTGGGTTTGGGACTAGCCGAGTGGGTTTGGGTCTAGCCGAGTGGGTTTGGTTCTAGCCAAGTGGGTTTGGGTCTAGCCGATTGGGATTGGGTCTAGCCGAGTGGGTTTGGGTCTAGCCGAGTGGGTTTAGGTCTAGCCGAGTGGGTTTGGGTGTAGCCGAGTGGGTTTGGGTCTAGCCGAGTGGGTTTGGGTCTAGCCGTGTGGGTTTGGGTCTACCCGAGTGGGTTGGGGTGTTGCCGAGTGGGTTTGGTTCTAGCCGTGTGGGTTTGGGTGTAGCCGAGTGGGTTTGGGTCTAGCTGAGTGGGTTTGGGTCTAGCCGAGTGGGTTTGTGTCTAGCCGAGTGGGTTTGGGTCTAGCCGAGTGGTATGGGTCTAGCCGAGTGGGTTTGGGTCCAGCCAAGTGGGTTTGGGTCTAGCCGAGTGGGTTTGGGTCTAGCGGTGTGGGTTTGGGTGTAGCCGAGTGGGTTTGGGTCTAGCCAAATGGGTTTGGATCGAGCAGAGTGGGTTTGGGTCTAGCCGAGTGGGTTTGGGTGTAGGCGGGTGGGTAATCGTCTAGCCGAGTGGGTTTGGGTCTAGCCGAGAGGGTTTGGGTCTTGCCGAGTGGGTTTGGGTCTAGCCGAGTGGGTTTGGGTCTAGCCGAATGGGTTTTGGTCTAGCCGAGTGGGTTTGGGTCTAGCCGAGTGGGTTTGCGTCTAGCTGAGTGGGTTTGGGTCTAGCGGAGTGGGTTTGGGTCTAGCGGAGTGGGTTTGGGTCTAGCGGAGTGGGTTTGGGTCTAGCGGAATGGGTTTGGGTCCAGCCGAGTGGGTTGGGGTCTAGCCGAGTGGGTTTGGGTCTAGCCGAGTGGGTTTGGGTCTAGCCGAGTGGGTTTGGTTCTAGCCGAGTGGGTTTGGGTCTAGCCGAGTCCGTTTGGGTCTAGCCGAGTGGGTTTGGGACTAGCCGAGTGGGTTTGGGTCTAGCCGAGTGGGTTTGGGTCTAGCCGAGTGGGTTTGCGTCTAGCTGAGTGGGTTTGGGTCTAGCGGAGTGGGTTTGGGTCTAGCGGAGTGGGTTTGGGTCTAGCGGAGTGGGTTTGGGTCTAGCGGAATGGGTTTGGGTCCAGCCGAGTGGGTTTGGGTCTAGCCGAGTGGGTTTGGGTCTAGCCGAGTGTGTTTGGGTCTAGCCGAGTGGGTTTGGTTCTAGCCGAGTGGGTTTGGGTCTCGCCGAGTCCGTTTGGGTCTAGCCGATTGGGTTTGGGACTAGCCGAGTGGGTTTGTGTCTAGCCGAGTGGATTTGGTTCTAGCCAAGTGGGTTTGGGTCTAGCCTAGTGGGTTTGGGTCTAGCCGAGTGGGTTTGGGTCTAGCTGAGTGGGTTTGGGTCTAGCCGAGTGGGTTTGGGTGTAGCCGAGTGGGTTTGGGTCTAGCCGAGTGGATTTGGGTCTAGCCGAATGGGTTTTGGTCTAGCCGAGTGGGTTTGGGTCTAGCCGAGTGGGTTTGCGTCTAGCTGAGTGGGTTTGGGTCTAGCGGAGTGGGTTTGGGTCTAGCGGAGTGGGTTTGGGTCTAGCGGAGTGGGTTTGGGTCTAGCGGAATGGGTTTGGGTCCAGCCGAGTGGGTTTGGGTCTAGCCGAGTGGGTTTGGGTCTAGCCGAGTGTGTTTGGGTCTAGCCGAGTGGGTTTGGTTCTAGCCGAGTGGGTTTGGGTCTCGCCGAGTCCGTTTGGGTCTAGCCGATTGGGTTTGGGACTAGCCGAGTGGGTTTTGGGTCTAGCCGAGTGGGTTTGGTTCTAGCCAAGTGGGTTTGGGTCTAGCCTAGTGGGTTTGGGTCTAGCCGAGTGGGTTTGGGTCTAGCTGAGTGGGTTTGGGTCTAGCCGAGTGGGTTTGGGTGTAGCCGAGTGGGTTTGTGTCTAGCGGAGTGGTTTTGGGTGTAGCCGAGTGGGTTTGGGTGTAGCCGAGTGGGTTTGGGTCTAGCCGAGTGGGTTTGGGTCTAGCCGTGTGTGTGTGGGTCTAGCCGAGGGGGTTTGGGTCTATCCGAGTGGGTTTGGATCTAGCCAAATGGGTTTGGGTCTAGCCGAGTGGGTTTGGTTCTAGCCAAGTGGGTTTGGGTCTATCCGAGTGGGTTTGGGTCTAGCCGAGTGGGTTTTGGTCTAGCCGAGTGGGTTTTGGTCTAGCCGAGTGGGTTTGGGTGTAGCCGAGTGGGTTTGGGTCTAGCCGAGTGGGGTTGGGTCTAGCCGAGTGGCTTTGGGTCTAGCCGAGTGGGTTTGGGTCTAGCCGAGTGGGTTTGGGTCGAGCCGAGTGGGTTGGGGTCTAGCCGAGTGGGTTTGTGTCTAGCCGAGTGGGTTTGGGTGTAGCCGAGTGGGTTTGTGTCTAGCCGAGTGGGTTTGGATCTAGCCGAGTGGGTTTGGGTGTATCTGAGTGTGTTTGGATCTAGCCGAGTGGGTTTGGTTCTAGCCAAGTGGGTTAGGGGCCAGCCGAGTGGATTTGGGTCTAGACGAGTGGGTTTGGGTCTAGCCGAGTGGGTTTGGGTCTAGCCGAGTGGGTTTGGGTCTAGCGGTGTGGGTTTGGGTGTAGCCGAGTGGGTTTGGTCTAGCCGAATGGGTTTGGATCGAGCAGAGTGGTTTTGGGTCTAGCCGAGCGGGTTTGGGTCTTGCCGAGTGGGTAACCGTCTAGCCGAGTGGGTTTCGGTCTAGCCGAGTGGGTTTCGGTCTTGCCGAGTGGGTTTGGGTCCAGCCGAGTGGGTTTGGGTCAAGCCGAATGGGTTTTGGTCTAGCCGAGTGGGTTTGGGTCTAGCCGAGTGGGTTTGCGTCAAGCTGAGTGGGTTTGGGTCTAGCGGAGAGGGTTTGGGTCTAGCGGAGTGGGTTTGGGTCTAGCGGAGTGGGTTTGGGTCTAGCGGAGTGGGTTTGGGTCTAGCCGAATGGGTTTGGGTCTAGCTGAGTGGGTTTGGGTCTAGCCGAGTGGGTTTGGGTCTAGCCGAGTGGGTTTGGTTCTAGCCGAGTAGGTTTGGGTCTAGCCGAGTCCGTTTGGGTCTAGCCGAGTGGGATTGGGACTAGCCGAGTGGGTTTGGGTCTAGCCGAGTGGGTTTGGGTCTAGCGGAGTGGTTTTGGGTGTAGCCGAGTGGGTTTGGGTCTAGCCGAGTGGGTTTGGGTCTAGCCGAGTGGGTTTGGTTCTAGCCGAGTGGGTTTGGGTCTAGCCGAGTCCGTTTGAGTCTAGCCGAGTGGGTTTGGGACTAGCCGAGTGGGTTTGGGTCTAGCCGAGTGGGTTTGGTTCTAGCCAAGTGGGTTTGGGTCTAGCCGATTGGGATTGGGTCTAGCCGAGTGGGTTTGGGTCTAGCCGAGTGGGTTTAGGTCTAGCCGAGTGGGTTTGGGTGTAGCCGAGTGGGTTTGGGTCTAGCCGAGTGGGTTTGGGTCTAGCCGTGTGGGTTTGGGTCTACCCGAGTGGGTTGGGGTGTTGCCGAGTGGGTTTGGTTCTAGCCGTGTGGGTTTGGGTGTAGCCGAGTGGGTTTGGGTCTAGCTGAGTGGGTTTGGGTCTAGCCGAGTGGGTTTGTGTCTAGCCGAGTGGGTTTGGGTCTAGCCGAGTGGTATGGGTCTAGCCGAGTGGGTTTGGGTCCAGCCAAGTGGGTTTGGGTCTAGCCGAGTGGGTTTGGGTCTAGCGGTGTGGGTTTGGGTGTAGCCGAGTGGGTTTGGGTCTAGCCAAATGGGTTTGGATCGAGCAGAGTGGGTTTGGGTCTAGCCGAGTGGGTTTGGGTGTAGGCGGGTGGGTAATCGTCTAGCCGAGTGGGTTTGGGTCTAGCCGAGAGGGTTTGGGTCTTGCCGAGTGGGTTTGGGTCTAGCCGAGTGGGTTTGGGTCTAGCCGAATGGGTTTTGGTCTAGCCGAGTGGGTTTGGGTCTAGCCGAGTGGGTTTGCGTCTAGCTGAGTGGGTTTGGGTCTAGCGGAGTGGGTTTGGGTCTAGCGGAGTGGGTTTGGGTCTAGCGGAGTGGGTTTGGGTCTAGCGGAATGGGTTTGGGTCCAGCCGAGTGGGTTGGGGTCTAGCCGAGTGGGTTTGGGTCTAGCCGAGTGGGTTTGGGTCTAGCCGAGTGGGTTTGGTTCTAGCCGAGTGGGTTTGGGTCTAGCCGAGTCCGTTTGGGTCTAGCCGAGTGGGTTTGGGACTAGCCGAGTGGGTTTGGGTCTAGCCAAGTGGGTTTGGTTCTAGCCAAGTGGGTTTGGGTCTAGCCGAGTGGGTTTGGGTCTAGCCGAGTGGGTTTGGGTCTAGCTGAGTGGGTTTGGGTCTAGCCGAGTGGGTTTGGGTGTAGCCGAGTGGGTTTGTGTCTAGCGGAGTGGTTTTGGGTGTAGCCGAGTGGGTTTGGGTGTAGCCGAGCGGGTTTGGGTCTAGCCGAGTGGGTTTGGGTCTAGCCGTGTGTGTGTGGGTCTAGCCGAGGGGGTTTGGGTCTGTCCGAGTGGGTTTGGATCTTGCCAAGTGGGTTTGGGACTAGCCGAGTGGGTTTGGTTCTAGCCAAGTGGGTTTGGGTCTAGCCGAGTGGGTTTGGGTCTAGCCGAGAGTGTTTGGGTCTAGCCGAGTGAGTTTTGGTCTAGCCGAGTGGGTTTGGGTGTAGCCGAGTGGGTTTGGGTCTAGCCGAGTGGGGTTGGGTCTAGCCGAGTGGCTTTGGGTCTAGCCGAGTGGGTTTGGGTCTAGCCGAGTGGGTTTGGGTCTAGCCGAGTGGGTTGGGGTCTAGCCGAGTGGGTTTGTGTCTAGCCGAGTGGGTTTGGGTGTAGCCGAGTGGGTTTGTGTTTAGCCGAGTGGGTTTGGGTGTAGCCGAGTGGGTTTGGGTGTAGCCGAGTGGGTTTGGGTCTAGCCGAGTGGGTTTGGATCTAGCCAAGTGGGTTTGGGTCTAGCTGAGTGGGTTTGGGTCTAGCCGAGTGGGTTTGGGTCTAGCCGAGTGGGTTTGGGTCTAGCCGAGTGGGTTTGGGTGTAGCCGAGTGGGTTTGCGTCTAGCCGAGTGGGGTTGGGTCTAGCCGAGTGGCTTTGGGTCTAGCCGAGTGGGTAATCCTCTAGACGAGTGGGTTTGGGTCTAGCCGAGTGGGTGTGGGTCTAGCCGAGTGGGTAATCGTCTAGCCGAGTGGGTTTGGGTCTAGCCGTGTGGGTTTGGGTCTTGCCGAGTGGGTTTGGGTCTAGCCGAGTGGGTTTGGGTCTAGCCGAATGGGTTTTTGTCTGGCTGAGTGGGTTTGGGTCCAGCCGAGTGGGTTTGCGTCTAGCGGAGTGGGTTTGGGTCTAGCCGAGTGGGTTTGGGTCCAGCCAAGTGGGTTTGGTTCTAGCCGAGTGGGTTTGGGTCTACCCGAGTGGGTTGGGTTCTAGCCGAGTGGGTTTGGTTCTAGCCGAGTGGGTTTGGGTGTAGCCGAGTGGGTTTGGGTCTAGCTGAATGGGTTTGGGTCTAGCCGAGTGGGTTTGGGTCTAAACGAGTGGTTTTGGGTCTAGCCGAGTGGGTTTGGGTCTCGCCGAGTGGGTTTGGGTCCAGCCGAGTGGGTTTGGGTCTAGCCGAGTGGGTTTGGGTCTAGCGGTGTGGGTTTGGGTGTAGCCGAGTGGGTTTGGGTCTAGCCGAATGGGTTTGGATCGAGCAGAGTGGGTTTGGGTCTAGCCTAGTGGGTTTGGGTCTAGCCGAGTGGGTAATCGTCTAGCCGAGTGGGTTTGGGTCTTGTCAAGTGGGTTTGGGTCTTGCCGAGTGGGTTTGGGTCTAGCCGAGTGGGTTTGGGTCTAGCTGAATGGGTTTTGGTCTAGCCGAGTGGGTTTGGGTCTAGCCGAGTGGGTTTGCGTCAAGCTGAGTGGGTTTGGGTCTAGCGGAGTGGGTTTGGGTCTAGCGGAGTGGGTTTGGGTCTAGCGGAGTGGGTTTGGGTTTAGCGGAGTGGGTTTGGGTCTAGTCGAGTGGGTTTGGGTCTAGCCGAGTGGGTTTGGGTCTAGCCGAGTGGGTTTGGGTCTAGCCGAGTGGGTTTGGTTCTAGCCGAGTGGGTTTGGGTCTAGCCGAGTCCGTTTGGGTCCAGCCGAGTGGGTTTGGGACTAGCCGAGTGGGTTTGGGTCTAGCCGAGTGGGTTTGGTTCTAGCCAAGTGGGTTTGGGTCTAGCCGAGTGGGTTTGGGTCTAGCCGAGTGGGTTTAGGTCTAGCTGACTAGGTTTGGGTCTAGCCGAGTGGGTTTGGGTCTAGCCGAGTGGGGTTGGGTCTAGCCGAGTGGCTTTGGGTCTAGCCGAGTGGGTTTGGGTCTAGCGGTGTGGGTTTGGGTGTAGCCGAGTGGGTTTGGTCTAGCCGAATGGGTTTGGATCGAGCAGAGTGGTTTTGGGTTTAGCCGAGCGGGTTTGGGTCTTGCCGAGTGGGTAACCGTCTAGCCGAGTGGGTTTCGGTCTAGCCGAGTGGGTTTCGGTCTTGCCGAGTGGGTTTGGGTCCAGCCGAGTGGGTTTGGGTCAAGCCGAATGGGTTTTGGTCTAGCCGAGTGGGTTTGGGTCTAGCCGAGTGGGTTTGCGTCAAGCTGAGTGGGTTTGGGTCTAGCGGAGAGGGTTTGGGTCTAGCGGAGTGGGTTTGGGTCTAGCGGAGTGGGTTTGGGTCTAGCGGAGTGGGTTTGGGTCTAGCCGAATGGGTTTGGGTCTAGCTGAGTGGGTTTGGGTCTAGCCGAGTGGGTTTGGGTCTAGCCGAGTGGGTTTGGTTCTAGCCGAGTAGGTTTGGGTCTAGCCGAGTCCGTTTGGGTCTAGCCGAGTGGGATTGGGACTAGCCGAGTGGGTTTGGGTCTAGCCGAGTGGGTTTGGGTCTAGCGGAGTGGTTTTGGGTGTAGCCGAGTGGGTTTGGGTCTAGCCGAGTGGGTTTGGGTCTAGCCGAGTGGGTTTGGTTCTAGCCGAGTGGGTTTGGGTCTAGCCGAGTCCGTTTGAGCCTAGCCGAGTGGGTTTGGGACTAGCCGAGTGGGTTTGGGTCTAGCCGAGTGGGTTTGGTTCTAGCCAAGTGGGTTTGGGTCTAGCCGATTGGGATTGGGTCTAGCCGAGTGGGTTTGGGTCTAGCCGAGTGGGTTTAGGTCTAGCCGAGTGGGTTTGGGTGTAGCCGAGTGGGTTTGGGTCTAGCCGAGTGGGTTTGGGTCTAGCCGTGTGGGTTTGGGTCTACCCGAGTGGGTTGGGGTGTTGCCGAGTGGGTTTGGTTCTAGCCGTGTGGGTTTGGGTGTAGCCGAGTGGGTTTGGGTCTAGCTGAGTGGGTTTGGGTCTAGCCGAGTGGGTTTGTGTCTAGCCGAGTGGGTTTGGGTCTAGCCGAGTGGTATGGGTCTAGCCGAGTGGGTTTGGGTCCAGCCAAGTGGGTTTGGGTCTAGCCGAGTGGGTTTGGGTCTAGCGGTGTGGGTTTGGGTGTAGCCGAGTGGGTTTGGGTCTAGCCAAATGGGTTTGGATCGAGCAGAGTGGGTTTGGGTCTAGCCGAGTGGGTTTGGGTGTAGGCGGGTGGGTAATCGTCTAGCCGAGTGGGTTTGGGTCTAGCCGAGAGGGTTTGGGTCTTGCCGAGTGGGTTTGGGTCTAGCCGAGTGGGTTTGGGTCTAGCCGAATGGGTTTTGGTCTAGCCGAGTGGGTTTGGGTCTAGCCGAGTGGGTTTGCGTCTAGCTGAGTGGGTTTGGGTCTAGCGGAGTGGGTTTGGGTCTAGCGGAGTGGGTTTGGGTCTAGCGGAGTGGGTTTGGGTCTAGCGGAATGGGTTTGGGTCCAGCCGAGTGGGTTGGGGTCTAGCCGAGTGGGTTTGGGTCTAGCCGAGTGGGTTTGGGTCTAGCCGAGTGGGTTTGGTTCTAGCCGAGTGGGTTTGGGTCTAGCCGAGTCCGTTTGGGTCTAGCCGAGTGGGTTTGGGACTAGCCGAGTGGGTTTGGGTCTAGCCAAGTGGGTTTGGTTCTAGCCAAGTGGGTTTGGGTCTAGCCGAGTGGGTTTGGGTCTAGCCGAGTGGGTTTGGGTCTAGCTGAGTGGGTTTGGGTCTAGCCGAGTGGGTTTGGGTGTAGCCGAGTGGGTTTGTGTCTAGCGGAGTGGTTTTGGGTGTAGCCGAGTGGGTTTGGGTGTAGCCGAGCGGGTTTGGGTCTAGCCGAGTGGGTTTGGGTCTAGCCGTGTGTGTGTGGGTCTAGCCGAGGGGGTTTGGGTCTGTCCGAGTGGGTTTGGATCTTGCCAAGTGGGTTTGGGACTAGCCGAGTGGGTTTGGTTCTAGCCAAGTGGGTTTGGGTCTAGCCGAGTGGGTTTGGGTCTAGCCGAGAGTGTTTGGGTCTAGCCGAGTGAGTTTTGGTCTAGCCGAGTGGGTTTGGGTGTAGCCGAGTGGGTTTGGGTCTAGCCGAGTGGGGTTGGGTCTAGCCGAGTGGCTTTGGGTCTAGCCGAGTGGGTTTGGGTCTAGCCGAGTGGGTTTGGGTCTAGCCGAGTGGGTTGGGGTCTAGCCGAGTGGGTTTGTGTCTAGCCGAGTGGGTTTGGGTGTAGCCGAGTGGGTTTGTGTCTAGCCGAGTGGGTTTGGGTGTAGCCGAGTGGGTTTGGGTGTAGCCGAGTGGGTTTGGGTCTAGCCGAGTGGGTTTGGATCTAGCCAAGTGGGTTTGGGTCTAGCTGAGTGGGTTTGGGTCTAGCCGAGTGGGTTTGGGTCTAGCCGAGTGGGTTTGGGTCTAGCCGAGTGGGTTTGGGTGTAGCCGAGTGGGTTTGCGTCTAGCCGAGTGGGGTTGGGTCTAGCCGAGTGGCTTTGGGTCTAGCCGAGTGGGTAATCCTCTAGACGAGTGGGTTTGGGTCTAGCCGAGTGGGTTTGGGTCTAGCCGAGTGGGTAATCGTCTAGCCGAGTGGGTTTGGGTCTAGCCGTGTGGGTTTGGGTCTTGCCGAGTGGGTTTGGGTCTAGCCGAGTGGGTTTGGGTCTAGCCGAATGGGTTTTTGTCTGGCTGAGTGGGTTTGGGTCCAGCCGAGTGGGTTTGCGTCTAGCGGAGTGGGTTTGGGTCTAGCCGAGTGGGTTTGGGTCCAGCCAAGTGGGTTTGGTTCTAGCCGAGTGGGTTTGGGTCTACCCGAGTGGGTTGGGTTCTAGCCGAGTGGGTTTGGTTCTAGCCGAGTGGGTTTGGGTGTAGCCGAGTGGGTTTGGGTCTAGCTGAATGGGTTTGGGTCTAGCCGAGTGGGTTTGGGTCTAAACGAGTGGTTTTGGGTCTAGCCGAGTGGGTTTGGGTCTCGCCGAGTGGGTTTGGGTCCAGCCGAGTGGGTTTGGGTCTAGCCGAGTGGGTTTGGGTCTAGCGGTGTGGGTTTGGGTGTAGCCGAGTGGGTTTGGGTCTAGCCGAATGGGTTTGGATCGAGCAGAGTGGGTTTGGGTCTAGCCTAGTGGGTTTGGGTCTAGCCGAGTGGGTAATCGTCTAGCCGAGTGGGTTTGGGTCTTGTCAAGTGGGTTTGGGTCTTGCCGAGTGGGTTTGGGTCTAGCCGAGTGGGTTTGGGTCTAGCTGAATGGGTTTTGGTCTAGCCGAGTGGGTTTGGGTCTAGCCGAGTGGGTTTGCGTCAAGCTGAGTGGGTTTGGGTCTAGCGGAGTGGGTTTGGGTCTAGCGGAGTGGGTTTGGGTCTAGCGGAGTGGGTTTGGGTTTAGCGGAGTGGGTTTGGGTCTAGTCGAGTGGGTTTGGGTCTAGCCGAGTGGGTTTGGGTCTAGCCGAGTGGGTTTGGGTCTAGCCGAGTGGGTTTGGTTCTAGCCGAGTGGGTTTGGGTCTAGCCGAGTCCGTTTGGGTCCAGCCGAGTGGGTTTGGGACTAGCCGAGTGGGTTTGGGTCTAGCCGAGTGGGTTTGGTTCTAGCCAAGTGGGTTTGGGTCTAGCCGAGTGGGTTTGGGTCTAGCCGAGTGGGTTTAGGTCTAGCTGACTAGGTTTGGGTCTAGCCGAGTGGGTTTGGGTCTAGCCGAGTGGGGTTGGGTCTAGCCGAGTGGCTTTGGGTCTAGCCGAGTGGGTAATCGTCTAGCCGAGTGGGTTTGGGTCTAGCCGAGTGGGTTTGGGTCTAGCCGAGTGGGTAATCGTCTAGCCGAGTGGGTTTGTGTCTAGCCGAGTGTGTTTGGGTCTTGCCGAGTGGGTTTGGCTCTAGCCGAGTGGGTTTGGGTCTAGCCGAATGGGTTTTGGTCTAGCCGAGTGGGTTTGGGTCCAGCCGAGTGGGTTTGCGTCTAGTGGAGTGGGTTTGGGTCTAGCCGAGTGGGTTTGGGTCTAGCCGAGTGGGTTTGGGTCTAGCCGAGTGGGTTAGGGTCTAGCCGAGTGGGTTTGGGTCTAGCCGAGTGGGTTTGGTTCTAGCCGAGTGGGTTTGGGTCTAGCCGAGTCCGTTTGGGTCTAGCCGAGTGGGTTTGGGACTAGCCGAGTGGGTTTGGGTCTAGCCGAGTGGGTTTGGTTCTAGCCAAGTGGGTTTGGGTCTAGCCGAGTGGGTTTGGGTCTAGCCGAGTGGGTTTGGGTCTGGCCGAGAGGGTTTGGGTCTAGCCGTGTGGGTTTGGGTGTAGCCGAGTGGGTTTGGGTCTAGCCGAGTGGGTTTGCGTCTAGCCGAGTGGCTTTGGGTCTAGCCGAGTGGGTTTGGGTCTAGCCGAGTGGGTTTGGGTCTACCCGAGTGGGTTGGGGTCTAGCCGAGTGGGTTTGGTTCTAGCCGAGTGGGTTTGGGTGTAGCCGAGTGGGTTTGGGTCTAGCTGAGTGGGTTTGGGTCTAGCCGAGTGGGTTTGGGTCTAGCCGAGTGGGTTTGGGTCTAGCCGAGTGGGTTTGGGTCTAGCCGAGTGGGTTTGGGTCCAGCCGAGTGGGTTTGGGTCTAGACGAGTGGGTTTGGGTCTAGCGGTGTGGGTTTGGGTGTAGCCGAGTGGGTTTGGGTCTAGCCGAATGGGTTTGGATCGAGCAGAGTGGGTTTGGGTCTAGCCGAGTTTGTTTGGGTCTAGCCGAGTGGGTAATCGTCTAGCCGAGTGGGTTTGGGTCCAGCCGAGTGGGTTTGGGTCTTGCCGAGTGGGTTTGGGTCTAGCCGAGTGGGTTTGGGTCTAGCCGAATGGGTTTTGGTCTAGCCGAGTGGGTTTGGGTCTAGCCGAGTGGGTTTGCGTCTAGCTGAGTGGGTTTGGGTCTAGCGGAGTGGGTTTGGGTCTAGCGGAGTGGGTTTGGGTCTAGCGGAGTGGGTTTGGGTCTAGCGGAATGGGTTTGGGTCCAGCCGAGTGGGTTTGGGTCTAGCCGAGTGGGTTTGGGTCTAGCCGAGTGGGTTTGGTTCTAGCCGAGTGGGTTTGGGTCTAGCCGAGTCCGTTTGGGACTAGCCGAGTGGGTTTGGGACTAGCCAAGTGGGTTTGGGTCTAGCCGAGTGGGTTTGGTTCTAGCCAAGTGGGTTTGGGTCTAGCCGAGTGGGTTTGGGTCTAGCCGAGTGGGTTTGGGTCTAGCTGAGTGGGTTGGGGTCGAGCCGAGTGGGTTTGGGTGTAGCCGAGTGGGTTTGTGTCCAGCGGAGTGGTTTTGGGTGTAGCCGAGTGGGTTTGGGTGTAGCCGAGTGGCTTTGGGTGTAGCCGAGTGGGTTTGGGTCTAGCCGTGTGTGTGTGGGTTTAGCCGAGGGGGTTTGGGTCTATCCGAGTGGGTTTGGATCTAGCCAAGTGGGTTTGGGTCTAGCCGAGTGGGTTTGGTTCTAGCCAAGTGGGTTTGGGTCTAGCCGTGTGGGTTTGGGTCTAGCCGAGTGGGTTTGGGTCTAGCCGAGTGGGTTTGTGTCTAGCCGAGTGGGTTTGGGTGTAGCCGAGTGGGTTTGGGTCTAGCCGAGTGGGTTGGGGTCTAGCCGAGTGGGTTTGTGTCTAGCTGAGTGGGTTTGGGTGTAGCCGAGTGGGTTTGTGTCTAGCCGAGTGGGTTTGGGTCTAGCCGAGTGGGTAATCCTCTAGCCGAGTGGGTTTGGTTCTAGCCGAGTGGGTTTGGGTCTAGCCGAGTGGGTAATCGTCTAGCCGAGTGGGTTTGGGTCTAGCCGAGTGGGTTTGGGTCTAGCCGAATGGGTTTTGGTCTAGCCGAGTGGGTTTGGGTCCAGCCGAGTGGGTTTGCGTCTAGCGGAGTGGGTTTGGGTCTAGCCGAGTGGGTTTGGGTCTAGCCAAGTGGGTGTGGGTCTAGCCGAGTGGGTTAGGGTCTAGCCGAGTGGGTTTGGGTCTAGCCGAGTGGGTTTGGTTCTAGCCGAGTGGGTTTGGGTCTAGCCGAGTCCGTTTGAGTCTAGCCGAGTGGTTTTGGGACTAGCCGAGTGGGTTTGGGTCTAGCCGAGTGGGTTTGGTTCTAGCCAAGTGGGTTTGCGTCTAGCCGAGTGGGTTTGGGTCTAGCCGAGTGGGTTTGGGTCTAGCCGAGTGGGTTTGGGTCTAGCCGGGTGGGTTTGGGTGTAGCCGAGTGGGTTTGGGTCTAGCCGAGTGGGTTTGGGTCTAGCCGAATGGGTTTGGATCGAGCAGAGTGGGTTTGGGTCTAGCCTAGTGGGTTTGGGTCTAGCCGAGTGGGTAATCGTCTAGCCGAGTGGGTTTGGGTCTAGCCAAGTGGGTTTGGGTCTTGCCGAGTGGGTTTGGGTCTAGCCGAGTGGGTTTGGGTCTAGCTGAATGGGTTTTGGTCTAGCCGAGTGGGTTTGGGTCTAGCCGAGTGGGTTTGCGTCAAGCTGAGTGGGTTTGGGTCTAGCGGAGTGGGTTTGGGTCTAGCGGAGAGGGTTTGGGTCTAGCGGAGTGGGTTTGGGTTTAGCGGAGTGGGTTTGGGTCTAGTCGAGTGGGTTTGGGTCTAGCCGAGTGGGTTTGGGTCTAGCCGAGTGGGTTTGGGTCTAGCCGAGTGGGTTTGGTTCTAGCCGAGTGGGTTTGGGTCTAGCCGAGTCCGTTTGGGTCCAGCCGAGTGGGTTTGGGACTAGCCGAGTGGGTTTGGGTCTAGCCGAGTGGGTTTAGGTCTAGCTGACTAGGTTTGGGTCTAGCCGAGTGGCTTTGGGTCTAGCCGAGTGGGTAATCGTCTAGCCGAGTGGGTTTGGGTCTAGCCGAGTGGGTTTGGGTCTAGCCGAGTGGGTAATCGTCTAGCCGAGTGGGTTTGTGTCTAGCCGAGTGTGTTTGGGTCTTGCCGAGTGGGTTTGGGTCTAGCCGAGTGGGTTTGGGTCTAGCCGAATGGGTTTTGGTCTAGCCGAGTGGGTTTGGGTCCAGCCGAGTGGGTTTGCGTCTAGCGGAGTGGGTTTGGGTCTAGCCGAGTGGGTTTGGGTCTAGCCGAGTGTGTTTGGGTCTAGCCGAGTGGGTTAGGGTCTAGCCGAGTGGGTTTGGGTCTAGCCGAGTGGGTTTGGTTCTAGCCGAGTGGGTTTGGGTCTAGCCGAGTCCGTTTGGGTCTAGCCGAGTGGGTTTGGGACTAGCCGAGTGGGTTTGGGTCTAGCCGAGTGGGTTTGGTTCCAGCCAAGTGGGTTTGGGTCTAGCCGAGTGGGTTTGGGTCTAGCCGAGTGGGTTTGGGTCTGGCCGAGAGGGTTTGGGTCTAGCCGTGTGGGTTTGGGTGTAGCCGAGTGGGTTTGGGTCTAGCCGAGTGGGTTTGCGTCTATCCGAGTGGCTTTGGGTCTAGCCGAGTGGGTTTGGGTCTAGCCGAGTGGGTTTGGGTCTACCCGAGTGGGTTGGGGTCTAGCCGAGTGGGTTTGGTTCTAGCCGAGTGGGTTTGGGTGTAGCCGAGTGGGTTTGGGTCTAGCAGAGTGGGTTTGGGTCTAGCCGAGTGGGTTTGGGTCTAGCCGAGTGGGTTTGGGTCTAGCCGAGTGGGTTTGGGTCTAGCCGAGTGGGTTTGGGTCCAGCCGAGTGGGTTTGGGTCTAGACGAGTGGGTTTGGGTCTAGCGGTGTGGGTTTGGGTGTAGCCGAGTGGGTTTGGGTCTAGCCGAATGGGTTTGGATCGAGCAGAGTGGGTTTGGGTCTAGCCGAGTTTGTTTGGGTCTAGCCGAGTGGGTAATCGTCTAGCCGAGTGGGTTTGGGTCCAGCCGAGTGGGTTTGGGTCTTGCCGAGTGGGTTTGGGTCTAGCCGAGTGGGTTTGGGTCTAGCCGAATGGGTTTTGGTCTAGCCGAGTGGGTTTGGGTCTAGCCGAGTGGGTCTGCATCTAGCTGAGTGGGTTTGGGTCTAGCGGAGTGGGTTTGGGTCTAGCGGAGTGGGTTTGGGTCTAGCGGAGTGGGTTTGGGTCTAGCGGAATGGGTTTGGGTCCAGCCGAGTGGGTTTGGGTCTAGCCGAGTGGGTTTGGGTCTAGCCGAGTGGGTTTGGTTCTAGCCGAGTGGGTTTGGGTCTAGCCGAGTGGGTTTGCGTCAAGCTGAGTGGGTTTGGGTCTAGCGGAGTGGGTTTGGGTCTAGCGGAGTGGGTTTGGGTCTAGCGGAGTGGGTTTGGGTTTAGCGGAGTGGGTTTGGGTCTAGTCGAGTGGGTTTGGGTCTAGCCGAGTGGGTTTGGGTCTAGCCGAGTGGGTTTGGGTCTAGCCGAGTGGGTTTGGTTCTAGCCGAGTGGGTTTGGGTCTAGCCGAGTCCGTTTGGGTCCAGCCGAGTGGGTTTGGGACTAGCCGAGTGGGTTTGGGTCTAGCCGAGTGGGTTTAGGTCTAGCTGACTAGGTTTGGGTCTAGCCGAGTGGCTTTGGGTCTAGCCGAGTGGGTAATCGTCTAGCCGAGTGGGTTTGGGTCTAGCCGAGTGGGTTTGGGTCTAGCCGAGTGGGTTTGGGTCTAGCCGAGTGGGTAATCGTCTAGCCGAGTGGGTTTGTGTCTAGCCGAGTGTGTTTGGGTCTTGCCGAGTGGGTTTGGGTCTAGCCGAGTGGGTTTGGGTCTAGCCGAATGGGTTTTGGTCTAGCCGAGTGGGTTTGGGTCCAGCCGAGTGGGTTTGCGTCTAGCGGAGTGGGTTTGGGTCTAGCCGAGTGGGTTTGGGTCTAGCCGAGTGGGTTTGGGTCTAGCCGAGTGGGTTAGGGTCTAGCCGAGTGGGTTTGGGTCTAGCCGAGTGGGTTTGGTTCTAGCCGAGTGGGTTTGGGTCTAGCCGAGTCCGTTTGGGTCTAGCCGAGTGGGTTTGGGACTAACCGAGTGGGTTTGGGTCTAGCCGAGTGGGTTTGGTTCCAGCCAAGTGGGTTTGGGTCTAGCAGAGTGGGTTTTGGTCTAGCCGAGTGGGTTTGGGTCTGGCCGAGAGGGTTTGGGTCTAGCCGTGTGGGTTTGGGTGTAGCCGAGTGGGTTTGGGTCTAGCCGAGTGGGTTTGCGTCTAGCCGAGTGGCTTTGGGTCTAGCCGAGTGGGTTTGGGTCTAGCCGAGTGGGTTTGGGTCTACCCGAGTGGGTTGGGGTCTAGCCGAGTGGGTTTGGTTCTAGCCGAGTGGGTTTGGGTGTAGCCGAGTGGGTTTGGGTCTAGCTGAGTGGGTTTGGGTCTAGCCGAGTGGGTTTGGGTCTAGCCGAGTGGGTTTGGGTCTAGCCGAGTGGGTTTGGGTCTAGCCGAGTGGGTTTGGGTCCAGCCGAGTGGGTTTGGGTCTAGACGAGTGGGTTTGGGTCTAGCGGTGTGGGTTTGGGTGTAGCCGAGTGGGTTTGGGTCTAGCCGAATGGGTTTGGATCGAGCAGAGTGGGTTTGGGTCTAGCCGAGTTTGTTTGGGTCTAGCCGAGTGTGTAATCGTCTAGCCGAGTGGGTTTGGGTCCAGCCGAGTGGGTTTGGGTCTTGCCGAGTGGGTTTGGGTCTAGCCGAGTGGGTTTGGGTCTAGCCGAATGGGTTTTGGTCTAGCCGAGTGGGTTTGGGTCTAGCCGAGTGGGTCTGCATCTAGCTGAGTGGGTTTGGGTCTAGCGGAGTGGGTTTGGGTCTAGCGGAGTGGGTTTGGGTCTAGCGGAGTGGGTTTGGGTCTAGCGGAATGGGTTTGGGTCCAGCCGAGTGGGTTTGGGTCTAGCCGAGTGGGTTTGGGTCTAGCCGAGTGGGTTTGGTTCTAGCCGAGTGGGTTTGGGTCTAGCCGAGTCCGTTTGGGACTAGCCGAGTGGATTTGGGACTAGCCAAGTGGGTTTGGGTCTAGCCGAGTGGGTTTGGTTCTAGCCAAGTGGGTTTGGGTCTAGCCGAGTGGGTTTGGGTCTAGCCGAGTGGGTTTGGGTCTAGCTGAGTGGGTTGGGGTCGAGCCGAGTGGGTTTGGGTGTAGCCGAGTGGGTTTGTGTCCAGCGGAGTGGTTTTGGGTGTAGCCGAGTGGGTTTGGGTGTAGCCGAGTGGGTTTGGGTGTAGCCGAGTGTGTTTGGGTCTAGCCGAGTGGGTTTGGTTCTAGCCAAGTGGGTTTGGGTCTAGCCGTGTGGGTTTGGGTCTAGCCGAGTGGGTTTGGGTCTAGCCGAGTGGGTTTGGGTCTAGCCGAGTGGGTTTGGGTGTAGCCGAGTGGGTTTGGGTCTAGCCGAGTGGGTTTGGGTCTAGCCGAGTGGGTTTGGGTCTAGCCGAGTGGGTAATCGTCTAGCCGAGTGGGTTTGGGTCTAGCCGAGTGGGTTTGGTTCTAGCCAAGTGGGTTTGGGTCTAGCCGAGTGGGTTTGGGTCTAGCCGAGTCGGTTTGGGTCTAGCCGAGTGGGTTTGGGTCCAGCCGAGTGGGTTTGGGTGTAGCCGAGTGGGTTTGGGTCTAGCCGAGTGGGTTTGCGTCTAGCCGAGTGGCTTTGGGTCTAGCCGAATGGGTTTTGGTCGAGCGGTGTGGGTTTGGGTGTAGCCGAGTGGGTTTGGGTCTAGCCGAATGGGTTTGGATCGAGCAGAGTGGGTTTGGGTCTTGCCGAGTGTGTTTGGGTCTAGCCGAGTGGGTAATCGTCTAGCCGAGTGGGTTTGGGTCTAGCCGAGTGGGTTTGGGTCTTGCCGAGTGGGTTTGGGTCTAGCCGAGTGGGTTTGGGTCTAGCCGAATGGGTTTTGGTCTAGTCGAGTGGGTTTGGGTCTAGCCGAGTGGGTTGCGTCTAGCTGAGTGGGTTTGGGTCTAGCGGAGTGGGTTTGGGTCCAGCGGAGTGGGTTTGGGTCCAGCGGAGTGGGTTTGGGTCCAGCGGAATGGGTTTGGGTCCAGCCGAGTGGGTTTGGGTCTAGCCGAGTGGGTTTGGGTCTAGCCGAGTGGGTTTGGGTCTAGCCGAGTCCGTTTGGGTCTAGCCGAGTGGGTTTGGGACTAGCCGAGTGGGTTTGGGTCTAGCCGAGTGGGTTTGGTTCTAGCCAAGTGGGTTTGGGTCTAGCCGAGTGGGTTTGGGTCGAGCCGAGTGGGTTTGGGTCTAGCTGAGTGGGTTTCGGTCTAGCCGAGTGGGTTTGTGTGTTGCCGAGTGGGTTTGTGTCTAGCGGAGTGGTTTTGGGTGTAGCCGAGTGGGTTTGGGTGTAGCCGAGTGGGTTTGGGTCTAGCCGAGTGGGTTTGGGTCTAGCCGTGTGTATGTGGGTCTAGCCGAGGGGGTTTGGGTCTATCCGAGTGGGTTTGGATCTAGCCAAGTGGGTTTGGGTCTAGCCGAGTGGGTTTGGTTCTAGCCAAGTGGGTTTGGGTCTAGCCGAGTGGGTTTGGGTCTAGCCGAGTGGGTTTGGGTCTAGCCGAGTGGGTTTGGGTGTAGCCGAGTGGGTTTGGGTGTAGCCGAGTGGGTTTGGGTCCAGCCGAGTGGGGTTGGGTCTAGCCGAGTGGCTTTGGGTCTAGCCGAGTGGGTTTGGATCTAGCCGAGTGGGTTTGGGTCTAGCCGAGTGGGTTGGGGTCTAGCCGAGTGGGTTTGTGTCTAGCCGAGTGGGTTTGGGTGTAGCCGAGTGGGTTTGTGTCTAGCCGAGTGGGTTTGGGTCTAGCCGAGTGGGTTTGGGTGTAGCCGAGTGGGTTTGGGTCTAGCCGAGTGGGTTTGGTTCCAGCCAAGTGGGTTTGGGTCTAGCCGAGTGGGTTTGGGTCTAGCCGAGTGGGTTTGGGTCTAGCCGAGTGGGTTTGGGTCTAGCCGAGTGGGGTTGGGTGTAGCCGAGTGGGTTTGGGTCTAGCCGAGTGGGGTTGGGTCTAGCCGAGTGGCTTTGGGTCTAGCCGAGTGGGTAATCCTCTAGCCGAGTGGGTTTGGGTCTAGCCGAGTGGGTTTGGGTCTAGCCGAGTGGGTAATCGTCTAGCCGAGTGGGATTGGGTCTAGCCGAGTGGGTTTGGGTCTTGCCGAGTGGGTTTGGGTCTAGCCGAGTGGGTTTGGGTCTAGCCGAATAGGTTTTGGTCTAGCCGAGTGGGTTTGGGTCCAGCCGAGTGGGTTTGCGTCTAGCGGAGTGGGTTTGGGTCTAGCCGAGTGGGTTTGGGTCCAGCCAAGTGGGTTTGGGTCTAGCCGAGTGGGTTAGGGTCTAGCCGAGTGGGTTTGGGTCTAGCCGAGTGGGTTTGGTTCTAGCCAAGTGGGTTCGGGTCTAGCCGAGTGGGTTTGGGTCTAGCCGAGTGGGTTTGGGTCGAGCTGAGTGGGTTTGGGTCCAGCCGAGTGGGTTTGTGTGTTGCCGAGTGGGTTTGTGTCTAGCGGAGTGGTTTTGGGTGTAGCCGAGTGGGTTTGGGTGTAGCCGAGTGGGTTTGGGTCTAGCCGAGTGGGTTTGGGTCTAGCCGTGTGTATGTGGGTCTAGCCGAGGGGGTTTGGGTCTATCCGAGTGGGTTTGGATCTAGCCAAGTGGGTTTGGGTCTAGCCGAGTGGGTTTGGGTCTAGCCGAGTGGGTTTGGGTCTAGCCGAGTGGGTTTGGGTGTAGCCGAGTGGGTTTGGGTGTAGCCGAGTGGGTTTGGGTCTAGCCGAGTGGGGTTGGGTCTAGCCGAGTGGCTTTGGGTCTAGCCGATTGGGTTTGGGTCTAGCCGAGTGGGTTTGGGTCTAGCCGAGTCGGTTGGGGTCTAGCCGAGTGGGTTTGGGTCTAGCCGAGTGGGTTTGGGTGTAGCCGAGTGGGTTTGGGTCCAGCCGAGTGGGTTTGGTTCTAGCCAAGTGGGTTTGGGTCTAGCCGAGTGGGTTTGGGTCTAGCCGAGTGGGTTTGGGTCTAGCCGAGTGGGTTTGGGTCTAGCCGAGTGGGGTTGGGTGTAGCCGAGTGGGTTTGGGTCTAGCCGAGTGGGGTTGGGTCTAGCCGAGTGGCTTTGGGTCTAGCCGAGTGGGTAATCCTCTAGCCGAGTGGGTTTGGGTCTAGCCGAGTGGGTTTGGGTCTAGCCGAGTGGGTAATCGTCTAGCCGAGTGGGATTGGGTCTAGCCGAGTGGGTTTGGGTCTTGCCGAGTGGGTTTGGGTCTAGCCGAGTGGGTATGGGTCTAGCCGAATAGGTTTTGGTCTTGCCGAGTGGGTTTGGGTCCAGCCGAGTGGGTTTGCGTCTAGCGGAGTGGGTTTGGGTCTAGCCGAGTGGGTTTGGGTCCAGCCAAGTGGGTTTGGGTCTAGCCGAGTGGGTTAGGGTCTAGCCGAGTGGGTTTGGGTCTAGCCGAGTGGGTTTGGTTCTAGCCGAGTGGGTTTGGGTCTAGCCGAGTCCGTTTGAGTCTAGCCGAGTGGGTTTGGGACTAGCCGAGTGGGTTTGGGTCTAGCCGAGTGGGTTTGGTTCTAGCCGAGTGGGTTTGGGTCTAGCCGAGTGGGTTTGGGTGTAGCCGAGTGGGTTTGGGTCTAGCCGAGTGGGTTTGGGTCCAGCCAAGTGGGTTTGGGTCTCGCCGAGTGGGTAATCGTCTAGCCGAGTGGGTTTGGGTCTAGCCGAGTGGGTTTGGGTCTAGCCGAGTGGGTAATCGTCTAGCCGAGTGGGTTTGTGTCTAGCCGAGTGTGTTTGGGTCTTGCCGAGTGGGTTTGGGTCTAGCCGAGTGGGTTTGGGTCTAGCCGAATGGGTTTTGGTCTAGCCGAGTAGGTTTGGGTCCAGCCGAGTGGGTTTGCGTCTAGCGGAGTGGGTTTGGGTCTAGCCGAGTGGGTTTGGGTCTAGCCGAGTGGGTTTGGGTCTAGCCGAGTGGGTTAGGGTCTAGCCGAGTGGGTTTGGGTCTAGCCGAGTGGGTTTGGTTCTAGCCGAGTGGGTTTGGGTCTAGCAGAGTCCGTTTGGGTCTAGCCGAGTGGGTTTGGGACTAGCCGAGTGGGTTTGGGTCTAGCCGAGTGGGTTTGGTTCTAGCCAAGTGGGTTTGGGTCTAGCCGAGTGGGTTTGGGTCTAGCCGAGTGGGTTTGGGTCTAGCCGAGTGGGTTTGGGTGTAGCCGAGTGGGTTTGGGTCTAGCCGAGTGGGTTTGCGTCTAGCCGAGTGGCTTTCTGTCTAGCCGAGTGGGTTTGGGTCTAGCCGAGTGGGTTTGGGTCTACCCGAGTGGGTTGGGGTCTAGCCGAGTGGGTTTGGTTCTAGCCGAGTGGGTTTGGGTGTAGCCGAGTGGGTTTGGGTCTAGCTGAGTGGGTTTGGGTCTAGCCGAGTGGGTTTGGGTCTAGCCGAGTGGGTTTGGGTCTAGCCGAGTGGGTTTGGGTCTAGCCGAGTGGGTTTGGGTCCACCCGAGTGGGTTTGGGTCTAGACGAGTGGGTTTGGGTCTAGCGGTGTGGGTTTGGGTGTAGCCGAGTGGGTTTGGGTCTAGCCGAATGGGTTTGGATCGAGCAGAGTGGGTTTGGGTCTAGCCGAGTGTGTTTGGGTCTAGCCGAGTGGGTAATCGTATAGCCGAGTGGGTTTGGGTCCAGCCGAGTGGGTTTGGGTCTTGCCGAGTGGGTTTGGGTCTGGCCAAGTGGGTTTGGGTCTAGCCGAATGGGTTTTGGTCTAGCCGAGTGGGTTTGGGTCTAGCCGAGTGGGTTTGCGTCTAGCTGAGTGGGTTTGGGTCTAGCGGAGTGGGTTTGGGTCTAGCGGAGTGGGTTTGGGTCTAGCGGAGTGGGTTTGGGTCTAGCGGAATGGGTTTGGGTCCAGCCGAGTGGGTTTGGGTCTAGCCGAGTGGGTTTGGGTCTAGCCGAGTGGTTTTGGGTCTAGCCGAGTGGGTTTGGTTCTAGCCGAGTGGGTTTGGGTCTAGCCGAGTCCGTTTGGGACTAGCCGAGTGGGTTTGGGACTAGCCAAGTGGGTTTGGGTCTAGCCGAGTGGGTTTGGTTCTAGCCAAGTGGGTTTGGGTCTAGCCGAGTGGGTTTGGGTCTAGCCGAGTGTGTTTGGGTCTAGCTGAGTGGGTTGGGGTCGAGCCGAGTGGGTTTGGGTGTAGCCGAGTGGGTTTGTGTCTAGCGGAGTGGTTTTGGGTGTAGCCGAGTGGGTTTGGGTGTAGCCGAGTGGGTTTGGGTGTAGCCGAGTGGGTTTGGGTCTAGCCGTGTGTGTGTGGGTTTAGCCGAGGGGGTTTGGGTCTATCCGAGTGGGTTTGGATCTAGCCAAGTGGGTTTGGGTCTAGCCGAGTGGGTTTGGTCCTAGCCAAGTGGGTTTGGGTCTAGCCGTGTGGGTTTGGGTCTAGCCGAGTGGGTTTGGGTCTAGCCGAGTGGGTTTGGGTCTAGCCGAGTGGGTTTGGGTGTAGCCGAGTGGGTTTGGGTCTAGCCGAGTGGGTTGGGGTCTAGCCGAGTGGGTTTGTGTCTAGCTGAGTGGGTTTGGGTGTAGCCGAGTGGGTTTGTGTGTAGCCGAGTGGGTTTGTGTCTAGCCGAGTGGGTTTGGGTCTAGCCGAGTGGGTTTGGGTGTAGCCGAGTGGGTTTGGGTCTAGCCGAGTGGGTTTGGTTCTAGCCAAGTGGGTTTGGGTCTAGCCGAGTGGGTTTGGGTCTAGCCGAGTGGGTTTGCGTCTAGCCGAGTGGGTTTGGGTCTAGCCGAGTGGATTTGGGTGTAGCCGAGTGGGTTTGGGTCTAGCCGAGTGGGGTTGGGTCTAGCCGAGTGGCTTTGGGTCTAGCCGAGTGGGTAATCCTCTAGCCGAGTGGGTTTGGTTCTAGCCGAGTGGGTTTGGGTCTAGCCGAGTTGGTAATCGTCTAGCCGAGTGGGTTTGGGTCTAGCCGAGTGGGTTTGGGTCTTGCCGAGTGGGTTTGGGTCCAGCCGAGTGGGTTTGCGTCTAGCGGAGTGGGTTTGGGTCTAGCCGAGTGGGTTTGGGTCTAGCCGAGTGGGTTTGGGTCTAGCCGAGTGGGTTAGGGTCTAGCCGAGTGGGTTTGGGTCTAGCCGAGTGGGTTTGGTTCTAGCCGAGTGGGTTTGGGTCTAGCAGAGTCCGTTTGGGTCTAGCCGAGTGGGTTTGGGACTAGCCGAGTGGGTTTGGGTCTAGCCGAGTGGGTTTGGTTCTAGCCAAGTGGGTTTGGGTCTAGCCGAGTGGGTTTGGGTCTAGCCGAGTGGGTTTGGGTCTAGCCGAGTGGGTTTGGGTGTAGCCGAGTGGGTTTGGGTCTAGCCGAGTGGGTTTGCGTCTAGCCGAGTGGCTTTGTGTCTAGCCGAGTGGGTTTGGGTCTAGCCGAGTGGGTTTGGGTCTACCCGAGTGGGTTGGGGTCTAGCCGAGTGGGTTTGGTTCTAGCCGAGTGGGTTTGGGTGTAGCCGAGTGGGTTTGGGTCTAGCTGAGTGGGTTTGGGTCTAGCCGAGTGGGTTTGGGTCTAGCCGAGTGGGTTTGGGTCTAGCCGAGTGGGTTTGGGTCTAGCCGAGTGGGTTTGGGTCCACCCGAGTGGGTTTGGGTCTAGACGAGTGGGTTTGGGTCTAGCGGTGTGGGTTTGGGTGTAGCCGAGTGGGTTTGGGTCTAGCCGAATGGGTTTGGATCGAGCAGAGTGGGTTTGGGTCTAGCCGAGTGTGTTTGGGTCTAGCCGAGTGGGTAATCGTATAGCCGAGTGGGTTTGGGTCCACCCGAGTGGGTTTGGGTCTTGCCGAGTGGGTTTGGGTCTGGCCGAGTGGGTTTGGGTCTAGCCGAATGGGTTTTGGTCTAGCCGAGTGGGTTTGGGTCTAGCCGAGTGGGTTTGCGTCTAGCTGAGTGGGTTTGGGTCTAGCGGAGTGGGTTTGGGTCTAGCGGAGTGGGTTTGGGTCTAGCGGAGTGGGTTTGGGTCTAGCGGAATGGGTTTGGGTCCAGCCGAGTGGGTTTGGGTCTAGCCGAGTGGGTTTGGGTCTAGCCGAGTGGTTTTGGGTCTAGCCGAGTGGGTTTGGTTCTAGCCGAGTGGGTTTGGGTCTAGCCGAGTCCGTTTGGGACTAGCCGAGTGGGTTTGGGACTAGCCAAGTGGGTTTGGGTCTAGCCGAGTGGGTTTGGTTCTAGCCAAGTGGGTTTGGGTCTAGCCGAGTGGGTTTGGGTCTAGCCGAGTGGGTTTGGGTCTAGCTGAGTGGGTTGGGGTCGAGCCGAGTGGGTTTGGGTGTAGCCGAGTGGGTTTGTGTCTAGCGGAGTGGTTTTGGGTGTAGCCGAGTGGGTTTGGGTGTAGCCGAGTGGGTTTGGGTGTAGCCGAGTGGGTTTGGGTCTAGCCGTGTGTGTGTGGGTTTAGCCGAGGGGGTTTGGGTCTATCCGAGTGGGTTTGGATCTAGCCAAGTGGGTTTGGGTCTAGCCGAGTGGGTTTGGTCCTAGCCAAGTGGGTTTGGGTCTAGCCGTGTGGGTTTGGGTCTAGCCGAGTGGGTTTGGGTCTAGCCGAGTGGGTTTGGGTCTAGCCGAGTGGGTTTGGGTGTAGCCGAGTGGGTTTGGGTCTAGCCGAGTGGGTTGAGGTCTAGCCGAGTGGGTTTGTGTCTAGCTGAGTGGGTTTGGGTGTAGCCGAGTGGGTTTGTGTCTAGCCGAGTGGGTTTGGGTCTAGCCGAGTGGGTTTGGGTGTAGCCGAGTGGGTTTGGGTCTAGCCGAGTGGGTTTGGTTCTAGCCAAGTGGGTTTGGGTCTAGCCGAGTGGGTTTGGGTCTAGCCGAGTGGGTTTGCGTCTAGCCGAGTGGGTTTGGGTCTAGCCGAGTGGATTTGGGTGTAGCCGAGTGGGTTTGGGTCTAGCCGAGTGGGGTTGGGTCTAGCCGAGTGGCTTTGGGTCTAGCCGAGTGGGTAATCCTCTAGCCGAGTGGGTTTGGTTCTAGCCGAGTGGGTTTGGGTCTAGCCGAGTGGGTAATCGTCTAGCCGAGTGGGTTTGGGTCTAGCCGAGTGGGTTTGGGTCTTGCCGAGTGGGTTTGGGTCTAGCCGAGTGGGTTTGGGTCTAGCCGAATGGGTTTTGGTCTAGCCGAGTGGGTTTGGGTCCAGCCGAGTGGGTTTGCGTCTAGCGGAGTGGGTTTGGGTCTAGCCGAGTGGGTTTGGGTCTAGCCAAGTGGGTTTGGGTCTAGCCGAGTGGGTTAGGGTCTAGCCGAGTGGGTTTGGGTCTAGCCGAGTGGGTTTGGTTCTAGCCGAGTGGGTTTGGGTCTAGCCGAGTCCGTTTGAGTCTAGCCGAGTGGGTTTGGGACTAGCCGAGTGGGTTTGGGTCTAGCCGAGTGGGTTTGGTTCTAGCCAAGTGGGTTTGCGTCTAGCCGAGTGGGTTTGGGTCTAGCCGAGTGGGTTTGGGTCTAGCCGAGTGGGTTTGGGTCTAGCCGGGTGGGTTTGGGTGTAGCCGAGTGGGTTTGGGTCTAGCCGAGTGGGTTTGGGTCTAGCTGAGTGGGTTTGGGTCTACCCGAGTGGGTTGGGGTGTAGCCGAGTGGGTTTGGTTCTAGCCGAGTGGGTTTGGGTGTAGCCGAGTGGGTTTGGGTCTAGCTGAGTGGGTTTGGGTCTAGCCGAGTGGGTTTGTGTCTAGCCGAGTGGGTTTGGGTCTAGCCCAGTGGGTTTGTGTCTAGCCGAGTGGGTTTGGGTCCAGCCGAGTGGGTTTGGGTCTAGCTGAGTGGGTTTCGGTCTGGCCGAATGGGTTTGGATCGAGCAGAGTGGGTTTGGGTCTAGCCGAGTGGGTTTGGGTCTAGCCGAGTGGGTAATCGTCTAGCCGAGTGGGTTTGGGTCTAGCCGAGTGGGTTTGGTTCTAGCCAAGTGGGTTTGGGTCTAGCCGAGTGGGTTTGGGTCTAGCCGAGTCGGTTTGGGTCTAGCCGAGTGGGTTTGGGTCTAGCCGAGTGGGTTTGGGTGTAGCCGAGTGGGTTTCGGTCTAGCCGAGTGGGTTTGCGTCTAGCCGAGTGGCTTTGGGTCTAGCCGAATGGGTTTTGGTCGAGCGGTGTGGGTTTGGGTGTAGCCGAGTGGGTTTGGGTCTAGCCGAATGGGTTTGGATCGAGCAGAGTGGGTTTGGGTCTTGCCGAGTGTGTTTGCGTCTAGCCGAGTGGGTAATCGTCTAGCCGAGTGGGTTTGGGTCTAGCCGAGTGGGTTTGGGTCTTGCCGAGTGGGTTTGGGTCTAGCCGAGTGGGTTTGGGTCTAGCCGAATGGGTTTTGGTCTAGTCGAGTGGGTTTGGGTCTAGCCGAGTGGGTTTGCGTCTAGCTGAGTGGGTTTGGGTCTAGCGGAGTGGGTTTGGGTCCAGCGGAGTGGGTTTGGGTCTAGCGGAGTGGGTTTGGGTCCAGCGGAATGGGTTTGTGTGTTGCCGAGTGGGTTTGGGTCTAGCCGAGTGGGTTTGGGTCTAGCCGAGTGGGTTTGGGTCTAGCCGAGTGGGTTTGGGTCTAGCCGTGTGTATGTGGGTCTAGCCGAGGGGGTTTGGGTCTATCCGAGTGGGTTTGGATCTAGCCAAGTGGGTTTGGGTCTAGCCGAGTGGGTTTGGTTCTAGCCAAGTGGGTTTGGGTCTAGCCGAGTGGGTTGGGGTCTAGCCGAGTGGGTTTGTGTCTAGCCGAGTGGGTTTGGGTGTAGCCGAGTGGATTTGGGTCTAGCCGAGTGGGTTTGGGTCTAGCCGAGTGGGTTTGGGTCTAGCCGAGTGGGTTTGGGTCTAGCCGAGTGGGGTTGGGTGTAGCCGAGTGGGTTTGGGTCAAGCCGAGTGGGGTTGGGTCTAGCCGAGTGGCTTTGGGTCTAGCCGAGTGGGTAATCCTCTAGCCGAGTGGGTTTGGGTCTAGCCGAGTGGGTTTGGGTCTAGCCGAGTGGGTAATCGTCTAGCCGAGTGGGATTGGGTCTAGCCGAGTCCGTTTCAGTCTAGCCGAGTGTGTTTGGGACTAGCCGAGTGGGTTTGGGTCTAGCCGAGTGGGTTTGGTTCTAGCCAAGTGGGTTTGGGTCTAGCCGAGTGGGTTTGGGTCTAGCCGAGTGGGTTTGGGTCTAGCCGAGTGGGTTTGGGTCTAGCCGAGTGGGTTTGGGTGTAGCCGAGTGGGTTTGGGTCTAGCCGAGTGGGTTTGGGTCTAGCCGAGTGGGTTTGGGTCTACCCGAGTGGGCTGGGGTGTAGCCGAGTGGGTTTGGTTCTAGCCGAGTGGGTTTGGGTGTAGCCGAGTGGGTTTGGGTCTAGCTGAGTGGGTTTGGGTCTAGCCGAGTGGGTTTGTGTCTAGCCGAGTGGGTTTGGGTCTGGCCGAGTGGGTTTGGGTCTAGCCGAGTGGGTTTGGGTCCAGCCGAGTTGGTTTGGGTCTAGCCGAGTGGGTTTGGGTCTAGCGGTGTGGGTTTGGGTGTAGCTGAGTGGATTTGGGTCTAGCCGAATGGGTTTGGATCGAGCAAAGTGGGTTTGGGTCTAGCTGAGTGGGTTTGGGTCTAGCCGAGTGGGTAATCGTCTATCCGAGTGGGGTTGGGTCTAGCCGAGTGGGTAATCGTCTAGCCGAGTGGGTTTGGGTCTAGCCGAGTGGGTTTGGGTCTTGCCGAGTGGGTTTGGGTCTAGCCGAGTGGGTTTGGGTCTAGCCGAATGGGTTTTGGTCTAGTCGAGTGGGTTTGGGTCTAGCCGAGTGGGTTTGCGTCTAGCTGAGTGGGTTTGGGTCTAGCGGAGTGGGTTTGGGTCCAGCGGAGTGGGTTTGGGTCTAGCGGAGTGGGTTTGGGTCCAGCGGAATGGGTTTGCGTCCAGCCGAGTGGGTTTGGGTCTAGCCGAGTGGGTTTGGGTCTAGCCGAGTGGGTTTGGGTCTAGCCGAGTGGGTTTGGTTCTAGCCGAGTGGGTTTGGGTCTAGCCGAGTCCGTTTGGGTCTAGCCGAGTGGGTTTGGCACTAGCCGAGTGGGTTTGGGTCTAGCCGAGTGGGTTTGGTTCTAGCCAAGTGGGTTTGGGTCTAGCCGAGTGGGTTTGGGTCTAGCCGAGTGGGTTTGTGTCTAGCTGAGTGGGTTTGGGTCTAGCCGAGTGGGTTTGTGTGTTGCCGAGTGGGTTTGTGTCTAGCGGAGTGGTTTTGGGTGTAGCCGAGTGGGTTTGGGTGTAGCCGAGTGGGTTTGGGTCTAGCCGAGTGGGTTTGGGTCTAGCCGTGTGTATGTGGGTCTAGCCGAGGGGGTTTGGGTCTATCCGAGTGGGTTTGGATCTCGCCAAGTGGGTTTGGGTCTAGCCGAGTGGGTTTGGTTCTAGCCAAGTGGGTTTGGGTCTAGCCGAGTGGGTTTGGGTCTAGCCGAGTGGGTTTGGGTCTAGCCGAGTGGGTTTGGGTGTAGCCGAGTGGGTTTGGGTGTAGCCGAGTGGGTTTGGGTCTAGCCGAGTGGGGTTGGGTCTAGCCGAGTGGCTTTGGGTCTACCCGAGTGGGTTTGGGTCTAGCCGAGTGGGTTTGGATCTAGCCGAGTGGGTTGGGGTCTAGCCGAGTGGGTTTGTGTCTAGCCGAGTGGGTTTGGGTGTAGCCGAGTGGGTTTGTGTCTAGCCGAGTGGGTTTGGGTCTAGCCGAGAGGGTTTGGGTGTAGCCGAGTGGGTTTGGGTCTAGCCGAGTGGGTTTGGTTCTAGCCAAGTGGGTTTGGGTCTAGCCGAGTGGGTTTGGGTCCAGCCGAGTGGGTTTGGGTCTAGCCGAGTGGGTTTGGGTCTAGCCGAGTGGGGTTGGGTGTAGCCGAGTGGGTTTGGGTCAAGCCGAGTGGGGTTGGGTCTAGCCGAGTGGCTTTGGGTCTAGCCGAGTGGGTAATCCTCTAGCCGAGTGGGTTTGGGTCTAGCCGAGTGGGTTTGGGTCTAGCCGAGTGGGTAATCGTCTAGCCGAGTGGGATTGGGTCTAGCCGAGTCCGTTTCAGTCTAGCCGAGTGGGTTTGGGACTAGCCGAGTGGGTTTGGGTCTAGCCGAGTGGGTTTGGTTCTAGCCAAGTGGGTTTGGGTCTAGCCGAGTGGGTTTGGGTCTAGCCGAGTGGGTTTGTGTCTAGCTGAGTGGGTTTGGGTCTAGCCGAGTGGGTTTGTGTGTTGCCGAGTGGGTTAGTGTCTAGCGGAGTGGTTTTGGGTGTAGCCGAGTGGGTTTGGGTGTAGCCGAGTGGGTTTGGGTCTAGCCAAGTGGGTTTGGGTCTAGCCGTGTGTATGTGGGTCTAGCCGAGGGGGTTTGGGTCTATCCGAGTGGGTTTGGATCTCGCCAAGTGGGTTTGGGTCTAGCCGAGTGGGTTTGGTTCTAGCCAAGTGGGTTTGGGTCTGGCCGAGTGGGTTTGGGTCTAGCCGAGTGGGTTTGGGTCTAGCCGAGTGGGTTTGGGTGTAGCCGAGTGGGTTTGGGTGTAGCCGAGTGGCTTTGGGTCTAGCCGAGTGGGGTTGGGTCTAGCCGAGTGGCTTTGGGTCTAGCCGAGTGGGTTTGGGTCTAGCCGAGTGGGTTTGGGTCTAGCCGAGTGGGTTGGGGTCTAGCCGAGTGGGTTTGTGTCTAGCCGAGTGGGTTTGGGTGTAGCCGAGTGGGTTTGTGTCTAGCCGAGTGGGTTTGGGTCTAGCCGAGAGGGTTTGGGTGTGGCCGAGTGGGTTTGGGTCTAGCCGAGTGGGTTTGGTTCTAGCCAAGTGGGTTTGGGTCTAGCCGAGTGGGTTTGGGTCCAGCCGAGTGGGTTTGGGTCTAGCCGAGTGGGTTTGGGTCTAGCCGAGTGGGGTTGGGTGTAGCCGAGTGGGTTTGGGTCAAGCCGAGTGGGGTTGGGTCTAGCCGAGTGGCTTTGGGTCTAGCCGAGTGGGTAATCCTCTAGCCGAGTGGGTTTGGGTCTAGCCGAGTGGGTTTGGGTCTAGCCGAGTGGGTAATCGTCTAGCCGAGTGGGATTGAGTCTAGCCGAGTCCGTTTCAGTCTAGCCGAGTGGGTTTGGGACTAGCCGAGTGGGTTTGGGTCTAGCCGAGTGGGTTTGGTTCTAGCCAAGTGGGTTTGGGTCTAGCCGAGTGGGTTTGGGTCTAGCCGAGTGGGCTGGGGTGTAGCCGAGTGGGTTTGGTTCTAGCCGAGTGGGTTTGGGTGTAGCCGAGTGGGTTTGGGTCTAGCTGAGTGGGTTTGGGTCTAGCCGAGTGGGTTTGTGTCTAGCCGAGTGGGTTTGGGTCTGGCCGAGTGGGTTTGGGTCTAGCCGAGTGGGTTTGGGTCCAGCCGAGTGGGTTTGGGTCTAGCCGAGTGGGTTTGGGTCTAGCGGTGTGGGTTTGGGTGTAGCTGAGTGGGTTTGGGTCTAGCCGAATGGGTTTGGATCGAGCAAAGTGGGTTTGGGTCTAGCTGAGTGGGTTTGGGTCTAGCCGAGTGGGTAATCGTCTATCCGAGTGGGGTTGGGTCTAGCCGAGTGGGTTTGGGTCTAGCCGAGTGGGTTGGGGTCTTGCCGAGTGGGTTTGGGTCTAGCCGAGTGGGTTTGGGTGTAGCCGAGTGGGTTTGGGTCTAGCTGAGTGGGTTTGGGTCTAGCCGAGTGGGTTTGGGTCTAGACGAGTGGGTTTGGGTCTAGCCGAGTGGGTAATCGTCCAGCCGAGTGGGTTTGGGTCTAGCCGAGTGGGTTTGGGTGCTGCCGAGTGGGTTTGGGTCTAGGCGAGTGGGTTTGGGTGTAGCCGAATGGGTTTTGGTCTCGCCGAGTGGGTTTGCGTCTAGCTGAGTGGGTTTGGGTCTAGCGGAGTGGGTTTGGGTCTAGCGGAGTGGGTTTGGGTCTAGCGGAGTGGGTTTGGGTCTAGCCGAGTGGGTTTGGGTCTAGCTGAGTGGGTTTGGGTCTAGCCGAGTGGGTTTGGGTCTAGCCGAGTGGGTTTGGGTCAAGCCGAGTGGGTTTGGTTCTAGCCGAGTGGGTTTGGGTCTAGCCGAGTCCGTTTGGGTCTAGCCGAGTGGGTTTGGGACTAGCCGAGTGGGTTTGGGTCTAGCCGAGTGGGTTTGGTTCTAGCCAAGTGGGTTTGGGTCTAGCCGAGTGGGTTTGGGTCTAGCCGAGTGGGTTTGGGTCTAGCTGAGTGGGTTTGGGTCTAGCCGAGTGGGTTTGGGTGTAGCCGAGTGGGTTTGTGTCTAGCGGAGTGGTTTTGGGTGTAGCCGAGTGGGTTTGGGTGTAGCCGAGTGGGTTTGGGTCTAGCCGAGTGGGTTTGGGTCTAGCCGTGTGTGTTTGGTTCTAGCCGAGGGGGTTTGGGTCTATCCGAGTGGGTTTGGATCTAGCCAAGTGGGTTTGGGTCTCGCCGAGTGGGTTTGGTTCTAGCCAAGTGGGTTTGGGTCTAGCCGAGTGGGTTTGTGTAGAGCCGAGTGGGTTTGGGTCTAGCCGAGTGGGTTTGGGTCTAGCCGAGTGGGTTTGGGTGTAGCCGAGTGGGTTTGGGTCTAGCCGAGTGGGGTTGGGTCTAGCCGAGTGGGTTTGGGTCAAGCCGAGTGGGTTTGCGTCTACCCGAGTGGGTTGGGGTGTAGCCGAGTGGGTTTGGTTCTAGCCGAGTGGGTTTGGGTGTAGCCGAGTGGGTTTGGGTCTAGCTGAGTGGGTTTGGGTCTAGCCGAGTGGGTTTGTGTCTAGCCGAGTGGGTTTGGGTCTAGCCGAGTGGGTTTGGGTCTAGCCGAGTGGGTTTGGGTCCAGCCGAGTGGGTTTGGGTCTAGCCGAGTGGGTTTGGGTCTAGCGGTGTGGGTTTGGGTGTAGCCGAGTGGGTTTGGGTCTAGCCGAATGGGTTTGGATCGAGCAGAGTGGGTTTGGGTCTAGCCGAGTGGGTTTGGGTCTTGCCGAGTGGGTTTGGGTCTAGCCGAGTGGGTTTGGGTCTAGCCGAATGGGTTTTGGTCTCGCCGAGTGGGTTTGGGTCTAGCCGAGTGGGTTTTCGTCTAGCTGAGTGGGTTTGGGTCTAGCGGAGTGGGTTTGGGTCTAGCGGAGTGGGTTTGGGTCTAGCGGAGTGGGTTTGGGTCTAGCCGAGTGGGTTTGGGTCTAGCTGTGTGGGTTTGGGTCTAGCCGAGTGGGTTTGGGTCTAGCCGAGTGGGTTTGGGTCTAGCCGAGTGGGTTTGGTTCTAGCCGAGTGGGTTTGGGTCTAGCAGAGTCCGTTTGGGTCTAGCCGAGTGGGTTTGGGACTAGCCGAGTGGGTTTGGGTCTAGCCGAGTGGGTTTGGTTCTAGCCAAGTGGGTTTGGGTCTAGCCGAGTGGGTTTGGGTCTAGCCGAGTGGGTTTGGGTCTAGCTGAGTGGGTTTGGGTCTAGCCGAGTGGGTTTGGGTGTAGCCGAGTGGGTTTGTGTCTAGCGGAGTGGTTTTGGGTGTAGCCGAGTGGGTTTGGGTGTAGCCGAGTGGGTTTGGGTCTAGCCGAGTGGGTTTGGGTCTAGCCGAGTGGGTAATCGTCTAGCCGAGTGGGTTTGGGTCTGGCCGAGTGGGTTTGGGTCTTGCCGAGTGGGTTTGGTTCTAGCCGAGTGGGTTTGGGTGCAGCCGAGTGGGTTTGGGTGTAGCTGAGTTGGTTTGGGTCTAGCCGAGTGGGTTTGGGTCTAGCCGAGTGGGTTTGGGTCTAGCCGAGTGGGTTTGGGTCTAGCGGAGTGGGTTTGGGTCTAGCCGAGTGGGTTTGGGTCTAGCCGAGTGGGTTTGGGTCTAGCCGAGTGGGTTTGGGTCTAGCCGAGTGGGTTTGGGTCTTGCCGAGTGGGTTTGGGTCTAGCCGAGTGGGTTTGGGTCTAGCCGATTGGGTTTGGGTCTAGCCGAGTCGGTTTGGGTCTAGCCGAGTGGGTTTGGGTCTAGCCGAGTGGGTTGGGGTCTAGCCGAGTGGTTTTGGGTCTAGCCGAGTGGGTTTGGGTGTAGCCGAGTGGGTTTGGGTCTGGCCGAGTGGGTTTGGGTCTAGCCGAGTGGGTTTGGGTCTAGCCGAGTGGGTTTGGGTCTAGCCGAGTGGGTTTGGGTGTAGCCGAGTGGGTTTGGTCTTGCTGTGTGGGTTTGGGTCTAGCCGAGTGAGTTTGGGTCTAGCCGAGTGGGTTTGGGTTAGCCGAGTGGGTTTGGGTGTAGCCGAGTGGGTTTGGGTCTAGCCGAATGAGTTTGGATCGAGCAGAGTGGGTTTGGGTCTAGCCGAGTGGGTTTGGGTCTAGCCGAGAGGGTGATCGTCTAGCCGAGTGGGATTGGGTCTAGCCGAGTGGGTTTGGGTCTTGCCGAGTGGGTTTGGGTCTAGCCGAGTGGGTTTGGGTCTAGCCGAATGGGTTTTGGTCTAGCCGAGTGGGTTTGGGTCCAGCCGAGTGGGTTTGCGTCTAGCCGAGTGGGTTTGGGTTGAGTGGAGTGGGTTTGGGTCTTGCCGAGTGGGTTTGGGTCTAGCCGAGTGGGTTTGGGTCTAGCCGAGTGGGTTTGGGTCTAGCCGAGTGGGTTTGGGTCTAGCCGAGTGGGTTTGGGTCTAGCGGAGTGGGTTTGTGTCTAGCGGAGTGGGTTTGGGTCTAGCGGAGTGGGTTTGGGTCTAGCCGAGTGGGTTTGGGTCTAGCCGAGTGGGTTTGGGTCTAGCCGAGTGGGTTTGGGTCTAGCCGAGTGGGTTTGGGTCTAGCCGAGTGGGTTTGGGCCTAGCAGAGTGGGTTTGGGTGTAGCCGAGTGGGTTTGGGTCTAGCCGAGTGGGTTTGGGTCGAGCCGAGTGGGTTTGGGTCTAGCCGCGTGGGTTTGGGTCTAGCCGAGTGTGTAATCGTCTAGGCGAGTCGGTTTGGGTCCAGCCGAGTGGGTTTGGGTCTAGCCGAGTGGGTTTGGGTCTAGCCGAGTGGGTTTGGGTCTAGCGGAGTGGGTTTGGGTCTAGCAGAGTGGGTTTGGGTCTAGCCGAGTGTGTTTGGGTCTCGCCGAGTGGGTTTGGGTCTATCCGAGTGGGTTTGGGTCCAGCCGAGTGGGTTTGGGTCTAGCCGAGTGGGTTTGGGTCCAGCCGTGTGGGTTTGGGTCCAGCCGAGTGGGTTTGGGTCTAGTGGAGTGATTTTGGGTGTAGCCGAGTGGGTCAGGGTCTAGCCGAGTGGGTTTGGGTCTTGCCGAGTGGGTTTGGGTCTAGCCGAGTGGGTTTGGGTCTAGCCGAATGGGTTTTGGTCTAGCCGAGTGGGTTTGGGTCCAGCCGAGTGGGTTTGCGTCTAGCCGAGTGGGTTTGGGTTGAGTGGAGTGGGTTTACATAGAAACATAGAAAATAGGTGCAGGAGTAGGCCATTCGGCCCTTCGAGCCTGCACCGCCATTCAATGTGATCATGGCTGATCATCCAACTCAGTATCCCGTACCTGCCTTCTCTCCATACCCCCTGATCCCTTTAGCCACAAGTGCCACATCTAACGCCCTCTTAAATATAGCCAATGAACTGGCCTCAACTACCTTCTGTGGCAGAGAATTCCAGAGACTCACCACTCTCTGTGTAAAGAATGTTTTCCTCATTTCGGTCCTAAAGGAATTCCCCCTTATCCTTAGACTGTGACCCCTTGTTCTGGACTCCCCCAACATCGGGAACAATCTTCCAGCATCTAGCTTGTCCAACCCCTTAAGAATTTTGTAGGTTTCTATAAGATCCCCCCTCAATCTTCTAAATTCCATCGAGTACAAACCGAGTCTATCCAATCTTTCCTCATATGAAAGTCCTGACATCCCAGGAATCAGTCTGGTGAATCTTCTCTGTACCCCCTCTATGGCAAGGATGTCTTTCCTCAGATTTGGAGACCAAAACTGTACGCAGTACTCCAGGTGTGGCCTCACCAAAACCCTGTACAACTGCAGTAGAACCTCCCTGCTCCTATACTCAAATCCTTTCGCTATGAATGCTAACATACCATTTGCTTTCTTCACTGCCTGCTGCACCTGCATGCCTACTTTCAATGACTGGTGTACCATGACACCCAGGTCTCGTTGCATCTCCCCCTTACCTAATCTGCCACCATTCAGATAATAGTCTACCCTCATGTTTTTGCCACCGGGTTTGGGTCTAGCCGAGTGGGTTTGGGTCTAGCCGAGTGGGTTTGGGTCTAGCCGAGTGGGTTTGGGTCTAGCCGAGTGGGTTTGGGTCTAGCCGAGTGGGTTTGGGTCTAGCGGAGTGGGTTTGTGTCTAGCGGAGTGGGTTTGGGTCTAGCGGAGTGGGTTTGGGTCTAGCCGAGTGGGTTTGGGTCTAGCCGAGTGGGTTTGGGTCTAGCCGCGTGGGTTTGGGTCTAGCCGAGTGTGTAATCGTCTAGCCGAGTGGGTTTGGGTCTAGCCGAGTGGGTTTGGGTCTAGCCGAGTGGGTTTGGGCCTAGCGGAGTGGGTTTGGGTGTAGCCGAGTGGGTTTGGGTCTAGCCGAGTGGGTTTGGGTCGAGCCGAGTGGGTTTGGGTCTAGCCGCGTGGGTTTGGGTCTAGCCGAGTGTGTAATCGTCTAGTCGAGTCGGTTTGGGTCCAGCCGAGTGGGTTTGTGTCTAGCCGAGTGGGTTTGGGTCTAGCCGAGTGGGTTTGGGTCTAGCGGAGTGAGTTTGGGTCTAGCAGAGTGGGTTTGGGTCTAGCCGAGTGTGTTTGGGTCTCGCCGAGTGGGTTTGGGTCTATCCGAGTGGGTTTGGGTCCAGTCGAGTGGGTTTGGGTCTAGCCGAGTGGGTTTGGGTCCAGCCGTGTGGGTTTGGGTCCAGCCGAGTGGGTTTGGGTCTAGTGGAGTGATTTTGGGTGTAGCCCAGTGGGTCAGGGTCTAGCCGAGTGGGTTTGGGTCTAGCCGAGTGGGTTTGGGTCTAGCCTTGTGGGTAATCGTCTAGCCGAGTGGCTTTGGGTCTAGCCGAGTGGGTTTGGGTCTAGCCGAGTGGGTTTGGGTCTAGCCGAGTGGGTTGGGGTCTAGCCGAGTGGGTTTGTGTATAGCCGAGTGGGTTTGGGTGTAGCCGAGTGGGTTTGTGTCTAGCCGAGTGGGTTTGGGTCTAGCCGAGTGGGTTTGGGTTTATCTGAGTGGGTTTGGATCTAGCCGAGTGGGTTTGGTTCTAGCCAAGTGGGTTAGGGGCCAGCCGAGTGGGTTTGGGTCTAGCCGAGTGGGTTTGGGTCTAGCCGAGTGGGTTTGGGTCTAGCCGAGTGGGTTTGGGTGTAGCCGAGTGGGTTTGGGTCTAGCCGAGTGGGGTTGGGTCTAGCCGAGTGGCTTTGGGTCTAGCCGAGTGGGTAATCCTCTAGCCGAGTGGGTTTGGGTCTAGCCGAGTGGGTTTGGGTCTGGCCGAGTGGGTAATCGTCTAGCCGAGTGGGTTTGGGTCTAGCCGAGTGGGTTTGGGTCTTGCCGAGTGGGTTTGGGTCTATCCGAGTGGGTTTGGGTCTAGCCGAATGGGTTTTGGTCTAGCCGAGTGGGTTTGGGTCCAGTCGAGTGGGTTTGCATCTAGCGGAGTGGGTTTGGGTCTAGCCGAGTGGGTTTGGGTCTAGCCAAGTGGGTTTGGGTCTAGCAGAGTGGGTTAGGGTCTAGCCGAGTGGGTTTGTGTCTAGCCGAGTGGGTTTGGTTCTAGCCGAGTGGGTTTTGGTCTAGCCGAGTCCGTTTGAGTCTAGCCGAGTGGGTTTGGGACTAGCCGAGTGGGTTTGGGTCTAGCCGAGTGGGTTTGGTTCTAGCCAAGTGGGTTTGGGTCTAGCCGAGTGGGTTTGGGTCTAGCCGAGTGGGTTTGGGTGTAGCCGAGTGGGTTTGGGTCTAGCCGAGTGGGGTTGGGTCTAGCCGAGTGGCTTTGGGTCTAGCCGAGTGGGTAATCCTCTAGCCGAGTGGGTTTGGGTCTAGCCGAGTGGGTTTGGGTCTGGCCGAGTGGGTAATCGTCTAGCCGAGTGGGTTTGGGTCTAGCCGAGTGGGTTTGGGTCTTGCCGAGTGGGTTTGGGTCTATCCGAGTGGGTTTGGGTCTAGCCGAATGGGTTTTGGTCTAGCCGAGTGGGTTTGGGTCCAGTCGAGTGGGTTTGCATCTAGCGGAGTGGGTTTGGGTCTAGCCGAGTGGGTTTGGGTCTAGCCAAGTGGGTTTGGGTCTAGCAGAGTGGGTTAGGGTCTAGCCGAGTGGGTTTGTGTCTAGCCGAGTGGGTTTGGTTCTAGCCGAGTGGGTTTTGGTCTAGCCGAGTCCGTTTGAGTCTAGCCGAGTGGGTTTGGGACTAGCCGAGTGGGTTTGGGTCTAGCCGAGTGGGTTTGGTTCTAGCCAAGTGGGTTTGGGTCTAGCCGAGTGGGTTTGGGTCTAGCCGAGTGGGTTTGGGTCTAGCCGAGTGGGTTTGGGTCCAGCCGAGTGGGTTTGGGTGTAGCCGAGTGGGTTTGGATCTAGCCGAGTGGGTTTGGGTCTAGCCGTGTGGGTTTGGGTCTACGCGAGTGGGTTGGGGTGTAGCCGAGTGGGTTTGGTTCTAGCCGAGTGGTTTTGGGTGTAGCCGAGTGGGTTTGGGTCTAGCTGAGTGGGTTTGGGTCTGGCCGAGTGGGTTTGTGTCTAGCCGAGTGGGTTTGGGTCTAGCCGAGTGGGTTTGGGTCTAGCCGAGTGGGTTTGCGTCCAGCCGAGTGGGTTTGGGTCTAGCCGAGTGGGTTTGCGTCTCGCGGTGTGGGTTTGGGTGTAGCCGAGTGGGTTTGGGTCTAGCCGAGTGGGTTTGGGTCTAGCCGTGTGTGTGTGGGTCTAGCCGAGGGGGTTTGGGTCTATCCGAGTGGGTTTGGATCTAGCCAAGTGGGTTTGGGTCTAGCCGAGTGGGTTTGGTTCTAGCCAAGTGGGTTTGGGTCTAGCCGAGTGGGTTTGGGTCTAGCCGAGTGGATTTGGGTCTAGCCGAGTGGGTTTGGGTCTAGCCGAGTGGGTTTGGATCTAGCCAAGTGGGTTTGGGTCTAGCCGAGTGGGTTTGGGTCTAGCCGAGTGGGTTTGGGTCTAGCCGAGTGGGTTTGGGTGTAGCCGAGTGGGTTTGGGTCTAGCCGAGTGGGGTTGGGTCTAGCCGAGTGGCTTTGGGTCTAGCCGAGTGGGTAATCCTCTAGCCGAGTGGGTTTGGGTCTAGCCGAGTGGGTTTGGGTCTGGCCGAGTGGGTAATCGTCTAGCCGAGTGGGTTTGGGTCTAGCCGAGTGGGTTTGGGTCTTGCCGAGTGGGTTTGGGTCTATCCGAGTGGGTTTGGGTCTAGCCGAATGGGTTTTGGTCTAGCCGAGTGGGTTTGGGTCCAGTCGAGTGGGTTTGCATCTAGCGGAGTGGGTTTGGGTCTAGCCGAGTGGGTTTGGGTCTAGCCAAGTGGGTTTGGGTCTAGCAGAGTGGGTTAGGGTCTAGCCGAGTGGGTTTGTGTCTAGCCGAGTGGGTTTGGTTCTAGCCGAGTGGGTTTTGGTCTAGCCGAGTCCGTTTGAGTCTAGCCGAGTGGGTTTGGGACTAGCCGAGTGGGTTTGGGTCTAGCCGAGTGGGTTTGGTTCTAGCCAAGTGGGTTTGGGTCTAGCCGAGTGGGTTTGGGTCTAGCCGAGTGGGTTTGGGTGTAGCCGAGTGGGTTTGGGTCTAGCCGAGTGGGGTTGGGTCTAGCCGAGTGGCTTTGGGTCTAGCCGAGTGGGTAATCCTCTAGCCGAGTGGGTTTGGGTCTAGCCGAGTGGGTTTGGGTCTGGCCGAGTGGGTAATCGTCTAGCCGAGTGGGTTTGGGTCTAGCCGAGTGGGTTTGGGTCTTGCCGAGTGGGTTTGGGTCTATCCGAGTGGGTTTGGGTCTAGCCGAATGGGTTTTGGTCTAGCCGAGTGGGTTTGGGTCCAGTCGAGTGGGTTTGCATCTAGCGGAGTGGGTTTGGGTCTAGCCGAGTGGGTTTGGGTCTAGCCAAGTGGGTTTGGGTCTAGCAGAGTGGGTTAGGGTCTAGCCGAGTGGGTTTGTGTCTAGCCGAGTGGGTTTGGTTCTAGCCGAGTGGGTTTTGGTCTAGCCGAGTCCGTTTGAGTCTAGCCGAGTGGGTTTGGGACTAGCCGAGTGGGTTTGGGTCTAGCCGAGTGGGTTTGGTTCTAGCCAAGTGGGTTTGGGTCTAGCCGAGTGGGTTTGGGTCTAGCCGAGTGGGTTTGGGTCTAGCCGAGTGGGTTTGGGTCCAGCCGAGTGGGTTTGGGTGTAGCCGAGTGGGTTTGGATCTAGCCGAGTGGGTTTGGGTCTAGCCGTGTGGGTTTGGGTCTACGCGAGTGGGTTGGGGTGTAGCCGAGTGGGTTTGGTTCTAGCCGAGTGGTTTTGGGTGTAGCCGAGTGGGTTTGGGTCTAGCTGAGTGGGTTTGGGTCTGGCCGAGTGGGTTTGTGTCTAGCCGAGTGGGTTTGGGTCTAGCCGAGTGGGTTTGGGTCTAGCCGAGTGGGTTTGCGTCCAGCCGAGTGGGTTTGGGTCTAGCCGAGTGGGTTTGCGTCTCGCGGTGTGGGTTTGGGTGTAGCCGAGTGGGTTTGGGTCTAGCCGAGTGGGTTTGGGTCTAGCCGTGTGTGTGTGGGTCTAGCCGAGGGGGTTTGGGTCTATCCGAGTGGGTTTGGATCTAGCCAAGTGGGTTTGGGTCTAGCCGAGTGGGTTTGGTTCTAGCCAAGTGGGTTTGGGTCTAGCCGAGTGGGTTTGGGTCTAGCCGAGTGGATTTGGGTCTAGCCGAGTGGGTTTGGGTCTAGCCGAGTGGGTTTGGGTGTAGCCGAGTGGGTTTGGGTCTAGCCGAGTGGGGTTGGGTCTAGCCGAGTGGCTTTGGGTCTAGCCGAGTGGGTTTGCGTCTAGCCGAGTGGGTTTGGGTCTAGCCGAGTGGGTTGGGGTCTAGCCGAGTGGGTTTGTGTCTAGCCGAGTGGGTTTGGGTGTAGCCGAGTGGGTTTGTGTCTAGCCGAGTGGGTTTGGGTCTAGCCGAGTGGGTTTGGTTGTAGCCGAGTGGGTTTGGGTCTAGCCGAGTGGGTTTGGTTCTAGCCAAGTGGGTTTGGGTCTAGCCGAGTGGGTTTGGGTCTAGCCGAGTGGGTTTGGGTCTAGCCGAGTGGGTTTGGGTCTAGCCGAGTGTGTTTGGGTCTAGCCGAGTGGGTAATCGTCTAGCCGAGTGGGTTTGGGTCTAGCCGAGTGGGTTTGGGTCTAGCCGAGAGGATTTGGGTCTAGCCGAATGGGTTTTGGTCTAGCCGAGTGGGTTTGGGTCTAGCCGAGTGGGTTTGCGTCTAGCTGAGTGGGTTTGGGTCCAACGGAGTGGGTTTGGGTCTAGCGGAGTGGGTTTGGGTCTAGCGGAGTGGGTTGGGGTCTAGCCGAGTGGGTTTGTGTATAGCCGAGTGGGTTTGGGTGTAGCCGAGTGGGTTTGTGTCTAGCCGAGTGGGTTTGGGTCTAGCCGAGTGGGTTTGGGTTTATCTGAGTGGGTTTGGATCTAGCCGAGTGGGTTTGGTTCTAGCCAAGTGGGTTAGGGGCCAGCCGAGTGGGTTTGGGTCTAGCCGAGTGGGTTTGGGTCTAGCCGAGTGGGTTTGGGTCTAGCCGAGTGGGTTTGGGTCTAGCCGAGTGGGTTTGGGTCTTGCCGAGTGGGTTTGGGTCTATCCGAGTGGGTTTGGGTCTAGCCGAATGGGTTTTGGTCTAGCCGAGTGGGTTTGGGTCCAGTCGAGTGGGTTTGCATCTAGCGGAGTGGGTTTGGGTCTAGCCGAGTGGGTTTGGGTCTAGCCAAGTGGGTTTGGGTCTAGCAGAGTGGGTTAGGGTCTAGCCGAGTGGGTTTGTGTCTAGCCGAGTGGGTTTGGTTCTAGCCGAGTGGGTTTTGGTCTAGCCGAGTCCGTTTGAGTCTAGCCGAGTGGGTTTGGGACTAGCCGAGTGGGTTTGGGTCTAGCCGAGTGGGTTTGGTTCTAGCCAAGTGGGTTTGGGTCTAGCCGAGTGGGTTTGGGTCTAGCCGAGTGGGTTTGGGTGTAGCCGAGTGGGTTTGGGTCTAGCCGAGTGGGGTTGGGTCTAGCCGAGTGGCTTTGGGTCTAGCCGAGTGGGTAATCCTCTAGCCGAGTGGGTTTGGGTCTAGCCGAGTGGGTTTGGGTCTGGCCGAGTGGGTAATCGTCTAGCCGAGTGGGTTTGGGTCTAGCCGAGTGGGTTTGGGTCTTGCCGAGTGGGTTTGGGTCTATCCGAGTGGGTTTGGGTCTAGCCGAATGGGTTTTGGTCTAGCCGAGTGGGTTTGGGTCCAGTCGAGTGGGTTTGCATCTAGCGGAGTGGGTTTGGGTCTAGCCGAGTGGGTTTGGGTCTAGCCAAGTGGGTTTGGGTCTAGCAGAGTGGGTTAGGGTCTAGCCGAGTGGGTTTGTGTCTAGCCGAGTGGGTTTGGTTCTAGCCGAGTGGGTTTTGGTCTAGCCGAGTCCGTTTGAGTCTAGCCGAGTGGGTTTGGGACTAGCCGAGTGGGTTTGGGTCTAGCCGAGTGGGTTTGGTTCTAGCCAAGTGGGTTTGGGTCTAGCCGAGTGGGTTTGGGTCTAGCCGAGTGGGTTTGGGTCTAGCCGAGTGGGTTTGGGTCCAGCCGAGTGGGTTTGGGTGTAGCCGAGTGGGTTTGGATCTAGCCGAGTGGGTTTGGGTCTAGCCGTGTGGGTTTGGGTCTACGCGAGTGGGTTGGGGTGTAGCCGAGTGGGTTTGGTTCTAGCCGAGTGGTTTTGGGTGTAGCCGAGTGGGTTTGGGTCTAGCTGAGTGGGTTTGGGTCTGGCCGAGTGGGTTTGTGTCTAGCCGAGTGGGTTTGGGTCTAGCCGAGTGGGTTTGGGTCTAGCCGAGTGGGTTTGCGTCCAGCCGAGTGGGTTTGGGTCTAGCCGAGTGGGTTTGCGTCTCGCGGTGTGGGTTTGGGTGTAGCCGAGTGGGTTTGGGTCTAGCCGAGTGGGTTTGGGTCTAGCCGTGTGTGTGTGGGTCTAGCCGAGGGGGTTTGGGTCTATCCGAGTGGGTTTGGATCTAGCCAAGTGGGTTTGGGTCTAGCCGAGTGGGTTTGGTTCTAGCCAAGTGGGTTTGGGTCTAGCCGAGTGGGTTTGGGTCTAGCCGAGTGGATTTGGGTCTAGCCGAGTGGGTTTGGGTCTAGCCGAGTGGGTTTGGGTGTAGCCGAGTGGGTTTGGGTCTAGCCGAGTGGGGTTGGGTCTAGCCGAGTGGCTTTGGGTCTAGCCGAGTGGGTTTGCGTCTAGCCGAGTGGGTTTGGGTCTAGCCGAGTGGGTTGGGGTCTAGCCGAGTGGGTTTGTGTCTAGCCGAGTGGGTTTGGGTGTAGCCGAGTGGGTTTGTGTCTAGCCGAGTGGGTTTGGGTCTAGCCGAGTGGGTTTGGTTGTAGCCGAGTGGGTTTGGGTCTAGCCGAGTGGGTTTGGTTCTAGCCAAGTGGGTTTGGGTCTAGCCGAGTGGGTTTGGGTCTAGCCGAGTGGGTTTGGGTCTAGCCGAGTGGGTTTGGGTCTAGCCGAGTGTGTTTGGGTCTAGCCGAGTGGGTAATCGTCTAGCCGAGTGGGTTTGGGTCTAGCCGAGTGGGTTTGGGTCTAGCCGAGAGGATTTGGGTCTAGCCGAATGGGTTTTGGTCTAGCCGAGTGGGTTTGGGTCTAGCCGAGTGGGTTTGCGTCTAGCTGAGTGGGTTTGGGTCCAACGGAGTGGGTTTGGGTCTAGCGGAGTGGGTTTGGGTCTAGCGGAGTGGGGTTGGGTCTAGCCGAGTGGCTTTGGGTCTAGCCGTGTGGGTAATCCTCTAGCCGAGTGGGTTTGGGTCTAGCCGAGTGGGTTTGGGTCTGGCCGAGTGGGTAATCGTCTAGCCGAGTGGGTTTGGGTCTAGCCGAGTGGGTTTGGGTCTAGCCGAGTGGGTTTGGGTCTAGCCGAGTGTGTTTGGGTCTAGCCGAGTGGGTAATCGTCTAGCCGAGTGGGTTTGGGTCTAGCCGAGTGGGTTTGGGTCTAGCCGAGAGGATTTGGGTCTAGCCGAATGGGTTTTGGTCTAGCCGAGTGGGTTTGGGTCTAGCCGAGTGGGTTTGCGTCTAGCTGAGTGGGTTTGGGTCCAACGGAGTGGGTTTGGGTCTAGCGGAGTGGGTTTGGGTCTAGCGGAGTGGGGTTGGGTCTAGCCGAGTGGCTTTGGGTCTAGCCGTGTGGGTAATCCTCTAGCCGAGTGGGTTTGGGTCTAGCCGAGTGGGTTTGGGTCTGGCCGAGTGGGTAATCGTCTAGCCGAGTGGGTTTGGGTCTAGCCGAGTGGGTTTGGGTCTTGCCGAGTGGGTTTGGGTCTATCCGAGTGGGTTTGGGTCTAGCCGAATGGGTTTTGGTCTAGCCGAGTGGGTTTGGGTCCAGTCGAGTGGGTTTGCATCTAGCGGAGTGGGTTTGGGTCTAGCCGAGTGGGTTTGGGTCTAGCCAAGTGGGTTTGGGTCTAGCAGAGTGGGTTAGGGTCTAGCCGAGTGGGTTTGTGTCTAGCCGAGTGGGTTTGGTTCTAGCCGAGTGGGTTTTGGTCTAGCCGAGTCCGTTTGAGTCTAGCCGAGTGGGTTTGGGACTAGCCGAGTGGGTTTGGGTCTAGCCGAGTGGGTTTGGTTCTAGCCAAGTGGGTTTGGGTCTAGCCGAGTGGGTTTGGGTCTAGCCGAGTGGGTTTGGGTGTAGCCGAGTGGGTTTGGGTCTAGCCGAGTGGGGTTGGGTCTAGCCGAGTGGCTTTGGGTCTAGCCGAGTGGGTAATCCTCTAGCCGAGTGGGTTTGGGTCTAGCCGAGTGGGTTTGGGTCTGGCCGAGTGGGTAATCGTCTAGCCGAGTGGGTTTGGGTCTAGCCGAGTGGGTTTGGGTCTTGCCGAGTGGGTTTGGGTCTATCCGAGTGGGTTTGGGTCTAGCCGAATGGGTTTTGGTCTAGCCGAGTGGGTTTGGGTCCAGTCGAGTGGGTTTGCATCTAGCGGAGTGGGTTTGGGTCTAGCCGAGTGGGTTTGGGTCTAGCCAAGTGGGTTTGGGTCTAGCAGAGTGGGTTAGGGTCTAGCCGAGTGGGTTTGTGTCTAGCCGAGTGGGTTTGGTTCTAGCCGAGTGGGTTTTGGTCTAGCCGAGTCCGTTTGAGTCTAGCCGAGTGGGTTTGGGACTAGCCGAGTGGGTTTGGGTCTAGCCGAGTGGGTTTGGTTCTAGCCAAGTGGGTTTGGGTCTAGCCGAGTGGGTTTGGGTCTAGCCGAGTGGGTTTGGGTCTAGCCGAGTGGGTTTGGGTCCAGCCGAGTGGGTTTGGGTGTAGCCGAGTGGGTTTGGATCTAGCCGAGTGGGTTTGGGTCTAGCCGTGTGGGTTTGGGTCTACGCGAGTGGGTTGGGGTGTAGCCGAGTGGGTTTGGTTCTAGCCGAGTGGTTTTGGGTGTAGCCGAGTGGGTTTGGGTCTAGCTGAGTGGGTTTGGGTCTGGCCGAGTGGGTTTGTGTCTAGCCGAGTGGGTTTGGGTCTAGCCGAGTGGGTTTGGGTCTAGCCGAGTGGGTTTGCGTCCAGCCGAGTGGGTTTGGGTCTAGCCGAGTGGGTTTGCGTCTCGCGGTGTGGGTTTGGGTGTAGCCGAGTGGGTTTGGGTCTAGCCGAGTGGGTTTGGGTCTAGCCGTGTGTGTGTGGGTCTAGCCGAGGGGGTTTGGGTCTATCCGAGTGGGTTTGGATCTAGCCAAGTGGGTTTGGGTCTAGCCGAGTGGGTTTGGTTCTAGCCAAGTGGGTTTGGGTCTAGCCGAGTGGGTTTGGGTCTAGCCGAGTGGATTTGGGTCTAGCCGAGTGGGTTTGGGTCTAGCCGAGTGGGTTTGGATCTAGCCAAGTGGGTTTGGGTCTAGCCGAGTGGGTTTGGGTCTAGCCGAGTGGGTTTGGGTCTAGCCGAGTGGGTTTGGGTGTAGCCGAGTGGGTTTGGGTCTAGCCGAGTGGGGTTGGGTCTAGCCGAGTGGCTTTGGGTCTAGCCGAGTGGGTAATCCTCTAGCCGAGTGGGTTTGGGTCTAGCCGAGTGGGTTTGGGTCTGGCCGAGTGGGTAATCGTCTAGCCGAGTGGGTTTGGGTCTAGCCGAGTGGGTTTGGGTCTTGCCGAGTGGGTTTGGGTCTATCCGAGTGGGTTTGGGTCTAGCCGAATGGGTTTTGGTCTAGCCGAGTGGGTTTGGGTCCAGTCGAGTGGGTTTGCATCTAGCGGAGTGGGTTTGGGTCTAGCCGAGTGGGTTTGGGTCTAGCCAAGTGGGTTTGGGTCTAGCAGAGTGGGTTAGGGTCTAGCCGAGTGGGTTTGTGTCTAGCCGAGTGGGTTTGGTTCTAGCCGAGTGGGTTTTGGTCTAGCCGAGTCCGTTTGAGTCTAGCCGAGTGGGTTTGGGACTAGCCGAGTGGGTTTGGGTCTAGCCGAGTGGGTTTGGTTCTAGCCAAGTGGGTTTGGGTCTAGCCGAGTGGGTTTGGGTCTAGCCGAGTGGGTTTGGGTGTAGCCGAGTGGGTTTGGGTCTAGCCGAGTGGGGTTGGGTCTAGCCGAGTGGCTTTGGGTCTAGCCGAGTGGGTAATCCTCTAGCCGAGTGGGTTTGGGTCTAGCCGAGTGGGTTTGGGTCTGGCCGAGTGGGTAATCGTCTAGCCGAGTGGGTTTGGGTCTAGCCGAGTGGGTTTGGGTCTTGCCGAGTGGGATTGGGTCTATCCGAGTGGGTTTGGGTCTAGCCGAATGGGTTTTGGTCCAGCCGAGTGGGTTTGGGTCCAGTCGAGTGGGTTTGCATCTAGCGGAGTGGGTTTGGGTCTAGCCGAGTGGGTTTGGGTCTAGCCAAGTGGGTTTGGGTCTAGCAGAGTGGGTTAGGGTCTAGCCGAGTGGGTTTGTGTCTAGCCGAGTGGGTTTGGTTCTAGCCGAGTGGGTTTTGGTCTAGCCGAGTCCGTTTGAGTCTAGCCGAGTGGGTTTGGGACTAGCCGAGTGGGTTTGGGTCTAGCCGAGTGGGTTTGGTTCTAGCCAAGTGGGTTTGGGTCTAGCCGAGTGGGTTTGGGTCTAGCCGAGTGGGTTTGGGTCTAGCCGAGTGGGTTTGGGTCCAGCCGAGTGGGTTTGGGTGTAGCCGAGTGGGTTTGGATCTAGCCGAGTGGGTTTGGGTCTAGCCGTGTGGGTTTGGGTCTACGCGAGTGGGTTGGGGTGTAGCCGAGTGGGTTTGGTTCCAGCCGAGTGGTTTTGGGTGTAGCCGAGTGGGTTTGGGTCTAGCTGAGTGGGTTTGGGTCTGGCCGAGTGGGTTTGTGTCTAGCCGAGTGGGTTTGGGTCTAGCCGAGTGGGTTTGGGTCTAGCCGAGTGGGTTTGCGTCCAGCCGAGTGGGTTTGTGTATAGCCGAGTGGGTTTGGGTGTAGCCGAGTGGGTTTGTGTCTAGCCGAGTGGGTTTGGGTCTAGCCGAGTGGGTTTGGGTTTATCTGAGTGGGTTTGGATCTAGCCGAGTGGGTTTGGTTCTAGCCAAGTGGGTTAGGGGCCAGCCGAGTGGGTTTGGGTCTAGCCGAGTGGGTTTGGGTCTAGCCGAGTGGGTTTGGGTCTAGCCGAGTGGGTTTGGGTGTAGCCGAGTGGGTTTGGGTCTAGCCGAGTGGGGTTGGGTCTAGCCGAGTGGCTTTGGGTCTAGCCGAGTGGGTAATCCTCTAGCCGAGTGGGTTTGGGTCTAGCCGAGTGGGTTTGGGTCTGGCCGAGTGGGTAATCGTCTAGCCGAGTGGGTTTGGGTCTAGCCGAGTGGGTTTGGGTCTTGCCGAGTGGGTTTGGGTCTATCCGAGTGGGTTTGGGTCTAGCCGAATGGGTTTTGGTCTAGCCGAGTGGGTTTGGGTCCAGTCGAGTGGGTTTGCATCTAGCGGAGTGGGTTTGGGTCTAGCCGAGTGGGTTTGGGTCTAGCCAAGTGGGTTTGGGTCTAGCAGAGTGGGTTAGGGTCTAGCCGAGTGGGTTTGTGTCTAGCCGAGTGGGTTTGGTTCTAGCCGAGTGGGTTTTGGTCTAGCCGAGTCCGTTTGAGTCTAGCCGAGTGGGTTTGGGACTAGCCGAGTGGGTTTGGGTCTAGCCGAGTGGGTTTGGTTCTAGCCAAGTGGGTTTGGGTCTAGCCGAGTGGGTTTGGGTCTAGCCGAGTGGGTTTGGGTCTAGCCGAGTGGGTTTGGGTCCAGCCGAGTGGGTTTGGGTGTAGCCGAGTGGGTTTGGATCTAGCCGAGTGGGTTTGGGTCTAGCCGTGTGGGTTTGGGTCTACGCGAGTGGGTTGGGGTGTAGCCGAGTGGGTTTGGTTCTAGCCGAGTGGTTTTGGGTGTAGCCGAGTGGGTTTGGGTCTAGCTGAGTGGGTTTGGGTCTGGCCGAGTGGGTTTGTGTCTAGCCGAGTGGGTTTGGGTCTAGCCGAGTGGGTTTGGGTCTAGCCGAGTGGGTTTGCGTCCAGCCGAGTGGGTTTGGGTCTAGCCGAGTGGGTTTGCGTCTCGCGGTGTGGGTTTGGGTGTAGCCGAGTGGGTTTGGGTCTAGCCGAGTGGGTTTGGGTCTAGCCGTGTGTGTGTGGGTCTAGCCGAGGGGGTTTGGGTCTATCCGAGTGGGTTTGGATCTAGCCAAGTGGGTTTGGGTCTAGCCGAGTGGGTTTGGTTCTAGCCAAGTGGGTTTGGGTCTAGCCGAGTGGGTTTGGGTCTAGCCGAGTGGATTTGGGTCTAGCCGAGTGGGTTTGGGTCTAGCCGAGTGGGTTTGGGTGTAGCCGAGTGGGTTTGGGTCTAGCCGAGTGGGGTTGGGTCTAGCCGAGTGGCTTTGGGTCTAGCCGAGTGGGTTTGCGTCTAGCCGAGTGGGTTTGGGTCTAGCCGAGTGGGTTGGGGTCTAGCCGAGTGGGTTTGTGTCTAGCCGAGTGGGTTTGGGTGTAGCCGAGTGGGTTTGTGTCTAGCCGAGTGGGTTTGGGTCTAGCCGAGTGGGTTTGGTTGTAGCCGAGTGGGTTTGGGTCTAGCCGAGTAGGTTTGGTTCTAGCCAAGTGGGTTTGGGTCTAGCCGAGTGGGTTTGGGTCTAGCCGAGTGGGTTTGGGTCTAGCCGAGTGGGTTTGGGTCTAGCCGAGTGTGTTTGGGTCTAGCCGAGTGGGTAATCGTCTAGCCGAGTGGGTTTGGGTCTAGCCGAGTGGGTTTGGGTCTAGCCGAGAGGATTTGGGTCTAGCCGAATGGGTTTTGGTCTAGCCGAGTGGGTTTGGGTCTAGCCGAGTGGGTTTGCGTCTAGCTGAGTGGGTTTGGGTCCAACGGAGTGGGTTTGGGTCTAGCGGAGTGGGTTTGGGTCTAGCGGAGTGGGTTTGGGTCTAGCGGAATGGGTTTGGGTCCAGCCGAGTGGGTTTGGGTCTAGCCGAGTGGGTTTGGGTCTAGCCGAGTGTGTTTGGGTGTAGCCGAGTGGGTTTGGTTCTAGCCGAGTGGGTTTGGGTCTCGCCGAGTCCGTTTGGGTCTAGCCTTTTGGGTTTGGGACTAGCCGAGTGGGTTTGGGTGTAGCCGAGTGGGTTTGGATCTAGCCGAGTGGGTTTGGGTCTAGCCGTGTGGGTTTGGGTCTACGCGAGTGGGTTGGGGTGTAGCCGAGTGGGTTTGGTTCTAGCCGAGTGGTTTTGGGTGTAGCCGAGTGGGTTTGGGTCTAGCTGAGTGGGTTTGGGTCTGGCCGAGTGGGTTTGTGTCTAGCCGAGTGGGTTTGGGTCTAGCCGAGTGGGTTTGGGTCTAGCCGAGTGGGTTTGCGTCCAGCCGAGTGGGTTTGGGTCTAGCCGAGTGGGTTTGCGTCTCGCGGTGTGGGTTTGGGTGTAGCCGAGTGGGTTTGGGTCTAGCCGAGTGGGTTTGGGTCTAGCCGTGTGTGTGTGGGTCTAGCCGAGGGGGTTTGGGTCTATCCGAGTGGGTTTGGATCTAGCCAAGTGGGTTTGGGTCTAGCCGAGTGGGTTTGGTTCTAGCCAAGTGGGTTTGGGTCTAGCCGAGTGGGTTTGGGTCTAGCCGAGTGGATTTGGGTCTAGCCGAGTGGGTTTGGGTCTAGCCGAGTGGGTTTGGGTGTAGCCGAGTGGGTTTGGGTCTAGCCGAGTGGGGTTGGGTCTAGCCGAGTGGCTTTGGGTCTAGCCGAGTGGGTTTGCGTCTAGCCGAGTGGGTTTGGGTCTAGCCGAGTGGGTTGGGGTCTAGCCGAGTGGGTTTGTGTCTAGCCGAGTGGGTTTGGGTGTAGCCGAGTGGGTTTGTGTCTAGCCGAGTGGGTTTGGGTCTAGCCGAGTGGGTTTGGTTGTAGCCGAGTGGGTTTGGGTCTAGCCGAGTAGGTTTGGTTCTAGCCAAGTGGGTTTGGGTCTAGCCGAGTGGGTTTGGGTCTAGCCGAGTGGGTTTGGGTCTAGCCGAGTGGGTTTGGGTCTAGCCGAGTGTGTTTGGGTCTAGCCGAGTGGGTAATCGTCTAGCCGAGTGGGTTTGGGTCTAGCCGAGTGGGTTTGGGTCTAGCCGAGAGGATTTGGGTCTAGCCGAATGGGTTTTGGTCTAGCCGAGTGGGTTTGGGTCTAGCCGAGTGGGTTTGCGTCTAGCTGAGTGGGTTTGGGTCCAACGGAGTGGGTTTGGGTCTAGCGGAGTGGGTTTGGGTCTAGCGGAGTGGGTTTGGGTCTAGCGGAATGGGTTTGGGTCCAGCCGAGTGGGTTTGGGTCTAGCCGAGTGGGTTTGGGTCTAGCCGAGTGTGTTTGGGTGTAGCCGAGTGGGTTTGGTTCTAGCCGAGTGGGTTTGGGTCTCGCCGAGTCCGTTTGGGTCTAGCCTTTTGGGTTTGGGACTAGCCGAGTGGGTTTGGGTCTAGCCGAGTGGGTTTGGTTCTAGCCAAGTGGGTTTGGGTCTAGCCGAGTGGGTTTGGGTCCAGCCGAGTGGGTTTGGGTCCAGCTGAGTGGGTTTGGGTCTAGCCGAGTGGGTTTGGGTGTAGCCGAGTGGGTTTGTGTCTAGCGGAGTGGTTTTGGGTGTAGCCGAGTGGGTTTGGGTGTAGCCGAGTGGGTTTGGGTCTAGCCGAGTGGGTTTGGGTCTAGCCGAGTGGGTTTGGTTCTAGCCGAGTGGGTTTGGGTCTAGCCGAGTCCGTTTGGGTCCAGCCGAGTGGGGTTGGGACTAGCCGAGTGGGTTTGGGTCTAGCCGAGTGGGTTTGGGTCTAGCGGAGTGGTTTTGGGTGTAGCCGAGTGGGTTTGGGTCTAGCCGAGTGGGTTTGGGTCTAGCCGAGTGGGTTTGGTTCTAGCCGAGTGGGTTTGGGTCTAGCCGAGTCCGTTTGAGTCTAGCCGAGTGGGTTTGGGACTAGCCGAGTGGGTTTGGGTCTAGCCGAGTGGGTTTGGTTCTAGCCAAGTGGGTTTGGGTCTAGCCGAGTGGGTTTGGGTCTAGCCGAGTGGGTTTGGGTCTAGCCGAGTGGGTTTAGGTCTAGCCGAGTGGGTTTGGGTGTAGCCGAGTGGGTTTGGGTCTAGCCGAGTGGGTTTGGGTCTAGCCGAGTGGGTTTGGGTCTACCCGAGTGGGTTGCGGTGTTGCCGAGTGGGTTTGGTTCTAGCCGAGTGGGTTTGGGTGTAGCCGAGTGGGTTTGGGTCTAGCTGAGTGGGTTTGGGTCTAGCCGAGTGGGTTTGTGTCTAGCCGAGTGGGTTTGGGACTAGCCGAGTGGGTTTGGGTCTAGCCAAGTGGGTTTGGGTCCAGCCGTGTGGGTTTGGGTCCAGCCGACTGGGTTTGGGTATAGCCGAGTGGGTTTAGGTCTAGCCGAGTGGGTTTGGGTGTAGCCGAGTGGGTTTGGGTCCAGCCGAGTGGGTTTGGGTCCAGCCGAGTGGGTTTGGGTGTAGGCGGGTGGGTAATCGTCTAGCCGAGTGGGTTTGGGTCTAGCCGAGTGGGTTTGGGTCTAGCGGAGTGGGTTTGGGTCTAGCGGAGTGGGTTTGGGTCTAGCGGAGTGGGTTTGGGTCTAGCGGAAGGGGTTTGGGTCCAGCCGAGTGGGTTGGGGTCTAGCCGAGTGGGTTTGGGTCTAGCCGAGTGGGTTTGGTTCTAGCCGAGTGGGTTTGGGTCTAGCCGAGTCCGTTTGGGTCTAGCCGAGTGGGTTTGGGACTAGCCGAGTGGGTTTGGGTCTAGCCAAGTGGGTTTGGTTCTAGCCAAGTGGGTTTGGGTCTAGCCGAGTGGGTTTGGGTCTAGCCGAGTGGGTTTGGGTCTAGCTGAGTGGGTTTGGGTCTAGCCGAGTGGGTTTGGGTGTAGCCGAGTGGGTTTGGGTCTAGCCGAATGGGTTTTTGTCTGGCCGAGTGGGTTTGGGTCCAGCCGAGTGGGTTTGCGTCTAGCGGAGTGGGTTTGGGTCTAGCCGATTGGGTTTGGGTCCAGCCAAGTGGGTTTGGTTCTAGCCGAGTGGGTTTGGGTCTGGCCGAGTCCGTTTGGGTCTAGCCGAGAGGGTTTGGGACGAGCCGAGTGGGTTTGGGTCTAGCCGAGTGGGTTTGGTTCTAGCCGAGTGGGTTTGGGTCTAGCCGAGTGGCTTTGGGTCTAGCCGAGTGGGTTTGGGTCTAGCCGAGTGGGTTTGGGTCTACCCGAGTGGATTGGGGTCTAGCCGAGTGGGTTTGGTTCTAGCCGAGTGGGTTTGGGTGTAGCCGAGTGGGTTTGGGTCTAGCTGAATGGGTTTGGGTCTAGCCGAGTGGGTTTGGGTCTAAACGAGTGGGTTTGGGTCTAGCCGAGTGGGTTTGGGTCTAGCCGAGTGGGTTTGGGTCCAGCCGAGTGGGTTTGGGTCTAGCCGAGTGGGTTTGGGTCTAGCGGTGTGGGTTTGGGTGTAGCCGAGTGGGTTTGGGTCTAGCCGAATGGGTTTGGATCGAGCAGAGTGGGTTTGGGTCTAGCCTAGTGGGTTTGGGTCTAGCCTAGTGGGTTTGGGTCTAGCCGAGTGGGTAATCGTCTAGCCGAGTGGGTTTGGGTCTAGCCGAGTGGGTTTGGGTCTTGCCGAGTGGGTTTGGGTCTAGCCGAGTGGGTTTGGGTCTCGCTGAATGGGTTTTGGTCTAGCCGAGTGGGTTTGGGTCTAGCCGAGTGGGTTTGCGTCAAGCTGAGTGGGTTTGGGTCTAGCGGAGTGGGATGGGTCTAGCGGAGTGGGTTTGGGTCTAGCGGAGTGGGTTTGGGTTTAGCGGAGTGGGTTTGGGTCTAGTCGAGTGGGTTTGGGTCTAGCCGAGTGGGTTTGGGTCTAGCCGAGTGGGTTTGGGTCTAACCGAGTGGGTTTGGTTCTAGCCGAGTGGGTTTGGGTCTAGCCGAGTCCGTTTGGGTCCAGCCGAGTGGGTTTGGGACTAGCCGAGTGGGTTTGGGTCTAGCCGAGTGGGTTTGGTTCTAGCCAAGTGGGTTTTGGTCTAGCCGAGTGGGTTTGGGTCTAGCCGAGTGGGTTTGGGTCTAGCTGAGTGGGTTTGGGTCTAGCCGAGTGGGTTTGGGTCTAGCCGAGTGGGGTTGGGTCTAGCCGAGTTGCTTTGGGTCTAGCCGAGTGGGTAATCGGCTAGCCGAGTGGGTTTGGGTCTAGCCGAGTGGGTTTTGGTCTAGCCGAGTGGGTAATCGTCTAGCCGAGTGGGTTTGTGTCTAGCCGAGTGTGTTTGGGTCTTGCCGAGTGGGTTTGCGTCTAGCGGAGTGGGTTTGGGTCTAGCCGTGTGGGTTTGGGTCTAGCCGAGTGGGTTTGGGTCTAGCCGAGTGGGTTAGGGTCTAGCCGAGTGGGTTTGGGTCTAGCCGAGTGGGTTTGGTTCTAGCCGAGTGGGTTTGGGTCTAGCCGAGTCCGTTTGGGTCTAGCCGAGTGGGTTTGGGACTAGCCGAGTGGGTTTGGGTCTAGCCGAGTGGGTTTGGTTCTAGCCAAGTGGGTTTGGGTCTAGCCGAGTGGGTTTGGGTCTAGCCGAGTGGGTTTGGGTCCAGCCGAGTGGGTTTGCGTCTGGCCGAGTGGGTTTGGGTTGAGTGGAGTGGGTTTACATAGAAACATAGAAAATAGGTGCAGGAGTAGGCCATTCGGCCCTTCGAGCCTGCACCGCCATTCAATGTGATCATGGCTGATCATCCAACTCAGTATCCCGTACCTGCCTTCTCTCCATACCCCCTGATCCCTTTAGCCACAAGTGCCACATCTAACGCCCTCTTAAATATAGCCAATGAACTGGCCTCAACTACCTTCTGTGGCAGAGAATTCCAGAGACTCACCACTCTCTGTGTAAAGAATGTTTTCCTCATTTCGGTCCTAAAGGAATTCCCCCTTATCCTTAGACTGTGACCCCTTGTTCTGGACTCCCCCAACATCGGGAACAATCTTCCAGCATCTAGCTTGTCCAACCCCTTAAGAATTTTGTAGGTTTCTATAAGATCCCCCCTCAATCTTCTAAATTCCATCGAGTACAAACCGAGTCTATCCAATCTTTCCTCATATGAAAGTCCTGACATCCCAGGAATCAGTCTGGTGAATCTTCTCTGTACCCCCTCTATGGCAAGGATGTCTTTCCTCAGATTTGGAGACCAAAACTGTACGCAGTACTCCAGGTGTGGCCTCACCAAAACCCTGTACAACTGCAGTAGAACCTCCCTGCTCCTATACTCAAATCCTTTCGCTATGAATGCTAACATACCATTTGCTTTCTTCACTGCCTGCTGCACCTGCATGCCTACTTTCAATGACTGGTGTACCATGACACCCAGGTCTCGTTGCATCTCCCCCTTACCTAATCTGCCACCATTCAGATAATAGTCTACCCTCATGTTTTTGCCACCGGGTTTGGGTCTAGCCGAGTGGGTTTGGGTCTAGCCGAGTGGGTTTGGGTCTAGCCGAGTGGGTTTGGGTCTAGCCGAGTGGGTTTGGGTCTAGCCGAGTGGGTTTGGGTCTAGCGGAGTGGGTTTGTGTCTAGCGGAGTGGGTTTGGGTCTAGCGGAGTGGGTTTGGGTCTAGCCGAGTGGGTTTGGGTCTAGCCGAGTGGGTTTGGGTCTAGCCGCGTGGGTTTGGGTCTAGCCGAGTGTGTAATCGTCTAGCCGAGTGGGTTTGGGTCTAGCCGAGTGGGTTTGGGTCTAGCCGAGTGGGTTTGGGCCTAGCGGAGTGGGTTTGGGTGTAGCCGAGTGGGTTTGGGTCTAGCCGAGTGGGTTTGGGTCGAGCCGAGTGGGTTTGGGTCTAGCCGCGTGGGTTTGGGTCTAGCCGAGTGTGTAATCGTCTAGTCGAGTCGGTTTGGGTCCAGCCGAGTGGGTTTGTGTCTAGCCGAGTGGGTTTGGGTCTAGCCGAGTGGGTTTGGGTCTAGCGGAGTGGGTTTGGGTCTAGCAGAGTGGGTTTGGGTCTAGCCGAGTGTGTTTGGGTCTCGCCGAGTGGGTTTGGGTCTATCCGAGTGGGTTTGGGTCCAGTCGAGTGGGTTTGGGTCTAGCCGAGTGGGTTTGGGTCCAGCCGTGTGGGTTTGGGTCCAGCCGAGTGGGTTTGGGTCTAGTGGAGTGATTTTGGGTGTAGCCCAGTGGGTCAGGGTCTAGCCGAGTGGGTTTGGGTCTAGCCTTGTGGGTAATCGTCTAGCCGAGTGGCTTTGGGTCTAGCCGAGTGGGTTTGGGTCTAGCCGAGTGGGTTTGGGTCTAGCCGAGTGGGTTTTGGTCTAGCCGAGTGGGTTTGGGTCCAGCCGAGTGGGTTTGCGTCTAGCCGAGTGGGTTTGGGTTGAGTGGAGTGGGTTTACATAGAAACATAGAAAATAGGTGCAGGAGTAGGCCATTCGGCCCTTCGAGCCTGCACCGCCATTCAATGTGATCATGGCTGATCATCCAACTCAGTATCCCGTACCTGCCTTCTCTCCATACCCCCTGATCCCTTTAGCCACAAGTGCCACATCTAACGCCCTCTTAAATATAGCCAATGAACTGGCCTCAACTACCTTCTGTGGCAGAGAATTCCAGAGACTCACCACTCTCTGTGTAAAGAATGTTTTCCTCATTTCGGTCCTAAAGGAATTCCCCCTTATCCTTAGACTGTGACCCCTTGTTCTGGACTCCCCCAACATCGGGAACAATCTTCCAGCATCTAGCTTGTCCAACCCCTTAAGAATTTTGTAGGTTTCTATAAGATCCCCCCTCAATCTTCTAAATTCCATCGAGTACAAACCGAGTCTATCCAATCTTTCCTCATATGAAAGTCCTGACATCCCAGGAATCAGTCTGGTGAATCTTCTCTGTACCCCCTCTATGGCAAGGATGTCTTTCCTCAGATTTGGAGACCAAAACTGTACGCAGTACTCCAGGTGTGGCCTCACCAAAACCCTGTACAACTGCAGTAGAACCTCCCTGCTCCTATACTCAAATCCTTTCGCTATGAATGCTAACATACCATTTGCTTTCTTCACTGCCTGCTGCACCTGCATGCCTACTTTCAATGACTGGTGTACCATGACACCCAGGTCTCGTTGCATCTCCCCCTTACCTAATCTGCCACCATTCAGATAATAGTCTACCCTCATGTTTTTGCCACCAAAGTGGATAACCTCACATTTATCCACATTGTACTGCATCTGCCATGCATCTGCCCATTCACTCAGCCTATCCAAATCACCCTGCAGCCTCCAAGCATCCTCCTCACACCTAACTATACCCCCCAGCTTGGTATCATCTGCAAATTTGGAGATGTTGCATTGAATTCCCTCGTCCAAATCATTAATATATATTGTAAATAGCTGGGGTCCTAGCACTGAGCCTTGCGGCACCCCACTAGTCACTGACTGCCATTCTGAAAAGGACCCGTTTACTCCTACCCTTTGCCTCCTGTCTGCTAGCCAGTTCTCTATCCACATCAATACTGAACCCCCAATACCGTGTGCTTTAAGTTTGTATGCTAACTTGTTTGGGTCTAGCCGAGTGGGTTTGCGTCTAGCCGAGTGGCTTTGGGTCTAGCCGAGTGGGTTTGGGTCTAGCCGAGTGGGTTTGGGTCTACCCGAGTGGGTTGGGGTCTAGCCGAGTGGGTTTGGTTCTAGCCGAGTGGGTTTGGGTGTAGCCGAGTGGGTTTGTGTCTAGCCGAGTGGGTTTGGGTCTAGCCGAGTGGGTTTGGGTCTAGCCGAGTGGGTTTTGGTCCAGCCGAGTGGGTTTGGGTCTAGACGAGTGGGTTTGGGTCTAGCGGTGTGGGTTTGGGTGTAGCCGAGTGGGTTTGGGTCTAGCCGAATGGGTTTGGATCGAGCAGAGTGGGTTTGGGTCTAGCCGAGTGTGTTTGGGTCTAGCCGAGTGGGTAATCGTCTAGCCGAGTGGGTTTGGGTCCAGCCGAGTGGGTTTGGGTCTTGCCGAGTGGGTTTGGGTCTAGCCGAGTGGGTTTGGGTCTAGCCGAATGGGTTTTGGTCTAGCCGAGTGGGTTTGGGTCTAGCCGAGTGGGTTTGCGTCTAGCTGAGTGGGTTTGGGTCTAGCGGAGTGGGTTTGGGTCTAGCGGAGTGGGTTTGGGTCTAGTGGAGTGGGTTTGGGTCTAGCGGAATGGGTTTGGGTCCAGCCGAGTGGGTTTGGGTCTAGCCGAGTGGGTTTGGGTCTAGCCGAGTGGGTTTTGGTCTAGCCGAGTGGGTTTGGTTCTAGCCGAGTGGGTTTGGGTCTAGCCGAGTCCGTTTGGGTCTAGCCGAGTGGGTTTGGGACTAGCCAAGTGGGTTTGGGTCTAGCCGAGTGGGTTTGGTTCTAGCCAAGTGGGTTTGGGTCTAGCCGAGTGGGTTTGGGTCTAGCCGAGTGGGTTTGGGTCTAGCTGAGTGGGTTTGGGTCGAGCCGAGTGGGTTTGGGTGTAGCCGAGTGGGTTTGTGTCTAGCGGAGTGGTTTTGGGTGTAGCCGAGTGGGTTTGGGTGCAGCCGAGTGGGTTTGGGTGTAGCCGAGTGGGTTTGGGTCTAGCCGTGTGTGTGTGGGTTCAGCCGAGGGGGTTTGGGTCTATCCGAGTGGGTTTGGATCTAGCCAAGTGGGTTTGGGTCTAGCCAAGTGGGTTTGGTTCTAGACAAGTGGGTTTGGGTCTAGCCGAGTGGGTTTGCGTCTAGCCGAGTGGGTTTGGGTCTAGCCGAGGGGGTTTGGGTCTAGCCGAGTGGGTTTGGGTGTAGCCGAGTGGGTTTGGTTCTAGCCAAGTGGGTTTGGGTCTAGCCGAGTGGGTTTGGGTCTAGCCGAGTGGGTTTGGGTCTAGCCGAGTGGGTTTGGGTCTAGCCGAGTGGGTTTGGGTGTAGCCGAGTGGGTTTGGGTCTAGCCGAGTGGGTTTGCGTCTAGCCGAGTGGCTTTGGGTCTAGCCGAGTGGGTTTGGGTCTAGCCGAGTGGGTTTGGGTCTACCCGAGTGGGTTGGGGTCTAGCCGAGTGGGTTTGGTTCTAGCCGAGTGGGTTTGGGTGTAGCCGAGTGGGTTTGGGTCTAGCGGAGTGGGTTTGGGTCTAGCCGAGTGGGTTTGGGTCTAGCCGAGTGGGTTTGGGTCTAGCCGAGTGGGTTTGGGTCTAGCCGAGTGGGTTTGGGTCCAGCCGAGTGGGTTTGGGTCTAGACGAGTGGGTTTGGGTCTAGCGGTGTGGGTTTGGGTGTAGCCGAGTGGGTTTGGGTCTAGCCGAATGGGTTTGGATCGAGCAGAGTGGGTTTGGGTCTAGCCGAGTGTGTTTGGGTCCAGCCGAGTGGGTAATCGTCTAGCCGAGTGGGTTTGGGTCCAGCCGAGTGGGTTTGGGTCTTGCCGAGTGGGTTTGGGTCTAGCCGAGTGGGTTTGGGTCTAGCCGAATGGGTTTTGGTCTAGCCGAGTGGGTTTGGGTCTAGCCGAGTGGGTTTGCGTCTAGCTGAGTGGGTTTGGGTCTAGCGGAGTGGGTTTGGGTCTAGCGGAGTGGGTTTGGGTCTAGTGGAGTGGGTTTGGGTCTAGCGGAATGGGTTTGGGTCCAGCCGAGTGGGTTTGGGTCTAGCCGAGTGTGTTTGGGTCTAGCCGAGTGGGTAATCGTCTAGCCGAGTGGGTTTGGGTCCAGCCGAGTGGGTTTGGGTCTTGCCGAGTGGGTTTGGGTCTAGCCGAGTGGGTTTGGGTCTAGCCGAATGGGTTTTGGTCTAGCCGAGTGGGTTTGGGTCTAGCCGAGTGGGTTTGCGTCTAGCTGAGTGGGTTTGGGTCTAGCGGAGTGGGTTTGGGTCTAGCGGAGTGGGTTTGGGTCTAGTGGAGTGGGTTTGGGTCTAGCGGAATGGGTTTGGGTCCAGCCGAGTGGGTTTGGGTCTAGCCGAGTGGGTTTGGGTCTAGCCGAGTGGGTTTTGGTCTAGCCGAGTGGGTTTGGTTCTAGCCGAGTGGGTTTGGGTCTAGCCGAGTCCGTTTGGGTCTAGCCGAGTGGGTTTGGGACTAGCCAAGTGGGTTTGGGTCTAGCCGAGTGGGTTTGGTTCTAGCCAAGTGGGTTTGGGTCTAGCCGAGTGGGTTTGGGTCTAGCCGAGTGGGTTTGGGTCTAGCTGAGTGGGTTTGGGTCGAGCCGAGTGGGTTTGGGTGTAGCCGAGTGGGTTTGTGTCTAGCGGAGTGGTTTTGGGTGTAGCCGAGTGGGTTTGGGTGCAGCCGAGTGGGTTTGGGTGTAGCCGAGTGGGTTTGGGTCTAGCCGTGTGTGTGTGGGTTCAGCCGAGGGGGTTTGGGTCTATCCGAGTGGGTTTGGATCTAGCCAAGTGGGTTTGGGTCTAGCCAAGTGGGTTTGGTTCTAGACAAGTGGGTTTGGGTCTAGCCGAGTGGGTTTGCGTCTAGCCGAGTGGGTTTGGGTCTAGCCGAGGGGGTTTGGGTCTAGCCGAGTGGGTTTGGGTGTAGCCGAGTGGGTTTGGTTCTAGCCAAGTGGGTTTGGGTCTAGCCGAGTGGGTTTGGGTCTAGCCGAGTGGGTTTGGGTCTAGCCGAGTGGGTTTGGGTCTAGCCGAGTGGGTTTGGGTGTAGCCGAGTGGGTTTGGGTCTAGCCGAGTGGGTTTGCGTCTAGCCGAGTGGCTTTGGGTCTAGCCGAGTGGGTTTGGGTCTAGCCGAGTGGGTTTGGGTCTACCCGAGTGGGTTGGGGTCTAGCCGAGTGGGTTTGGTTCTAGCCGAGTGGGTTTGGGTGTAGCCGAGTGGGTTTGGGTCTAGCGGAGTGGGTTTGGGTCTAGCCGAGTGGGTTTGGGTCTAGCCGAGTGGGTTTGGGTCTAGCCGAGTGGGTTTGGGTCTAGCCGAGTGGGTTTGGGTCCAGCCGAGTGGGTTTGGGTCTAGACGAGTGGGTTTGGGTCTAGCGGTGTGGGTTTGGGTGTAGCCGAGTGGGTTTGGGTCTAGCCGAATGGGTTTGGATCGAGCAGAGTGGGTTTGGGTCTAGCCGAGTGTGTTTGGGTCCAGCCGAGTGGGTAATCGTCTAGCCGAGTGGGTTTGGGTCCAGCCGAGTGGGTTTGGGTCTTGCCGAGTGGGTTTGGGTCTAGCCGAGTGGGTTTGGGTCTAGCCGAATGGGTTTTGGTCTAGCCGAGTGGGTTTGGGTCTAGCCGAGTGGGTTTGCGTCTAGCTGAGTGGGTTTGGGTCTAGCGGAGTGGGTTTGGGTCTAGCGGAGTGGGTTTGGGTCTAGTGGAGTGGGTTTGGGTCTAGCGGAATGGGTTTGGGTCCAGCCGAGTGGGTTTGGGTCTAGCCGAGTGGGTTTGGGTCTAGCCGAGTGGGTTTTGGTCTAGCCGAGTGGGTTTGGTTCTAGCCGAGTGGGTTTGGGTCTAGCCGAGTCCGTTTGGGTCTAGCCGAGTGGGTTTGGGACTAGCCAAGTGGGTTTGGGTCTAGCCGAGTGGGTTTGGTTCTAGCCAAGTGGGTTTGGGTCTAGCCGAGTGGGTTTGGGTCTAGCCGAGTGGGTTTGGGTCTAGCTGAGTGGTTTTGGGTCGAGCCGAGTGGGTTTGGGTGTAGCCGAGTGGGTTTGTGTCTAGCGGAGTGGTTTTGGGTGTAGCCGAGTGGGTTTGGGTGCAGCCGAGTGGGTTTGGGTGTAGCCGAGTGGGTTTGGGTCTAGCCGTGTGTGTGTGGGTTCAGCCGAGGGGGTTTGGGTCTATCCGAGTGGGTTTGGATCTAGCCAAGTGGGTTTGGGTCTAGCCAAGTGGGTTTGGTTCTAGACAAGTGGGTTTGGGTCTAGCCGAGTGGGTTTGCGTCTAGCCGAGTGGGTTTGCGTCTAGCCGAGGGGGTTTGGGTCTAGCCGAGTGGGTTTGGGTGTAGCCGAGTGGGTTTGGTTCTAGCCAAGTGGGTTTGGGTCTAGCCGAGTGGGTTTGGGTCTAGCCGAGTGGGTTTGGGTCTAGCCGAGTGGGTTTGGGTCTAGCCGAGTGGGTTTGGGTGTAGCCGAGTGGGTTTGGGTCTAGCCGAGTGGGTTTGCGTCTAGCCGAGTGGCTTTGGGTCTAGCCGAGTGGGTTTGGGTCTAGCCGAGTGGGTTTGGGTCTACCCGAGTGGGTTGGGGTCTAGCCGAGTGGGTTTGGTTCTAGCCGAGTGGGTTTGGGTGTAGCCGAGTGGGTTTGGGTCTAGCGGAGTGGGTTTGGGTCTAGCCGAGTGGGTTTGGGTCTAGCCGAGTGGGTTTGGGTCTAGCCGAGTGGGTTTGGGTCTAGCCGAGTGGGTTTGGGTCCAGCCGAGTGGGTTTGGGTCTAGACGAGTGGGTTTGGGTCTAGCGGTGTGGGTTTGGGTGTAGCCGAGTGGGTTTGGGTCTAGCCGAATGGGTTTGGATCGAGCAGAGTGGGTTTGGGTCTAGCCGAGTGTGTTTGGGTCTATCCGAGTGGGTAATCGTCTAGCCGAGTGGGTTTGGGTCCAGCCGAGTGGGTTTGGGTCTTGCCGAGTGGGTTTGGGTCTAGCCGAGTGGGTTTGGGTCTAGCCGAATGGGTTTTGGTCTAGCCGAGTGGGTTTGGGTCTAGCCGAGTGGGTTTGCGTCTAGTTGAGTGGGTTTGGGTCTAGCGGAGTGGGTTTGGGTCTAGCGGAGTGGGTTTGGGTCTAGTGGAGTGGGTTTGGGTCTAGCGGAATGGGTTTGGGTCCAGCCGAGTGGGTTTGGGTCTAGCCGAGTGGGTTTGGGTCTAGCCGAGTGGGTTTTGGTCTAGCCGAGTGGGTTTGGTTCTAGCCGAGTGGGTTTGGGTCTAGCCGAGTCCGTTTGGGTCTAGCCGAGTGGGTTTGGGACTAGCCAAGTGGGTTTGGGTCTAGCCGAGTGGGTTTGGTTCTAGCCAAGTGGGTTTGGGTCTAGCCGAGTGGGTTTGGGTCTAGCCGAGTGGGTTTGGGTCTAGCTGAGTGGGTTTGGGTCGAGCCGAGTGGGTTTGGGTGTAGCCGAGTGGGTTTGTGTCTAGCGGAGTGGTTTTGGGTGTAGCCGAGTGGGTTTGGGTGCAGCCGAGTGGGTTTGGGTGTAGCCGAGTGGGTTTGGGTCTAGCCGTGTGTGTGTGGGTTCAGCCGAGGGGGTTTGGGTCTATCCGAGTGGGTTTGGATCTAGCCAAGTGGGTTTGGGTCTAGCCGAGTGGGTTTGGTTCTAGCCAAGTGGGTTTGGGTCTAGCCGAGTGGGTTTGCGTCTAGCCGTGTGGGTTTGGGTCTAGCCGAGTGGGTTTGGGTCTAGCCGAGTGGGTTTGGGTGTAGCCGAGTGGGTTTGGGTCTAGCCGAGTGGGTTGGGGTCTAGCCGAGTGGGTTTGTGTCTAGCTGAGTGGGTTTGGGTGTAGCCGAGTGGGTTTGTGTCTAGCCGAGTGGGTTTGGGTCTAGCCGAGTGGGTTTGGGTGTAGCCGAGTGGGTTTGGGTCTAGCCGAGTGGGTTTGGTTCTAGCCAAGTGGGTTTGGGTCTAGCCGAGTGGGTTTGGGTATAGCCGAGTGGGTTTGCGTCTAGCCGAGTGGGTTTGGGTCTAGCCGAGTGGGTTTGGGTGTAGCCGAGTGGGTTTGGGTCTAGCCGAGTGGGGTTGGGTCTAGCCGAGTGGCTTTGGGTCTAGCCGAGTGGGTAATCCTCTAGCCGAGTGGGTTTGGTTCTAGCCGAGTGGGTTTGGGTCTAGCCGAGTGGGTAATCGTCTAGCCGAGTGGGTTTGGGTCTAGCCGAGTGGGTTTGGGTCTTGCCGAGTGGGTTTGGGTCTAGCCGAGTGGGTTTGGGTCTAGCCGAATGGGTTTTGGTCTAGCCGAGTGGGTTTGGGTCCAGCCGAGTGGGTTTGCGTCTAGCGGAGTGGGTTTGGGTCTAGCCGAGTGGGTTTGGGTCTAGCGGTGTGGGTTTGGGTGTAGCCGAGTGGGTTTCGGTCTAGCCGAATGGGTTTGGATCGAGCAGAGTGGGTTTGGGTCTAGCCGAGTGGGTTTGGGTCGAGCCGAGTGGGCAATCGTCTAGCCGACTGGGTTTGGGTCTAGCCGAGTGGGTTTGGTTCTAGCCAAGTGGGTTTGGGTCTAGCCGAGTGGGTTTGGGTCTAGCCGAGTCGGTTTGGGTCTAGCCGAGTGGGTTTGGGTCTAGCCGAGTGGGTTTGGGTGTAGCCGAGTGGGTTTGGGTCTAGCCGAGTGGGTTTGCGTCTAGCCGAGTGGCTTTGGGTCTAGCCGAATGGGTTTTGGTCGAGCGGTGTGGGTTTGGGTGTAGCCGAGTGGGTTTGGGTCTAGCCGAATGGGTTTGGATCGAGCAGAGTGGGTTTGGGTCTTGCCGAGTGTGTTTGGGTCTAGCCGAGTGGGTAATCGTCTAGCCGAGTGGGTTTGGGTCTAGCCGAGTGGGTTTGGATCTTGCCGAGTGGGTTTGGGTCTAGCCGAGTAGGTTTGGGTCTAGCCGAATGGGTTTTGGTCTAGTCGAGTGGGTTTGGGTCTAGCCGAGTGGGTTTGTGTCTAGCTGAGTGGGTTTGGGTCTAGCGGAGTGGGTTTGGGTCCAGCGGAGTGGGTTTGGGTCTAGCGGAGTGGGTTTGGGTCTAGCGGAATGGGTTTGGGTCCAGCCGAGTGTGTTTGGGTCTAGCCGAGTGGGTTTGGGTCTAGCCGAGTGGGTTTGGGTCTAGCCGAGTGGGTTTGGTTCTAGCCGAGTGGGTTTGGGTCTAGCCGAGTCCGTTTGGGTCTAGCCGAGTGGGTTTGGGACTAGCCGAGTGGGTTTGGGTCTAGCCGAGTGGGTTTGGTTCTAGCCAAGTGGGTTTGGGTCTAGCCGAGTGGGTTTGTGTGTTGCCGAGTGGGTTTGTGTCTAGCGGAGTGGTTTTGGGTGTAGCCGAGTGGGTTTGGGTGTAGCCGAGTGGGTTTGGGTCTAGCCGAGTGGGTTTGGGTCTAGCCGTGTGTATGTGGGTCTAGCCGAGGGGGTTTGGGTCTATCCGAGTGGGTTTGGATCTAGCCAAGTGGGTTTGGGTCTAGCCGAGTGGGTTTGGTTCTTGCCAAGTGGGTTTGGGTCTAGCCGAGTGGGTTTGGGTCTAGCCGAGTGGGTTTGGGTCTAGCCGAGTGGGTTTGGGTGTAGCCGAGTGGGTTTGGGTGTAGCCGAGTGGGTTTGGGTCTAGCCGAGTGGGGTTGGGTCTAGCCGAGTGGCTTTGGGTCTAGCCGAGTGGGTTTGGGTCTAGCCGAGTGGGTTTGGGTCTAGCCGAGTGGGTTGGGGTCTAGCCGAGTGGGTTTGTGTCTAGCCGAGTGGGTTTGGGTGTAGCCGAGTGGGTTTGTGTCTAGCCGAGTGGGTTTGGGTCTAGCCGTGTGGGTTTGGGTGTAGCCGAGTGGGTTTGGGTCTAGCCGAGTGGGTTTGGTTCTAGCCAAGTGGGTTTGGGTCTAGCCGAGTGGGTTTGGGTCTAGCCGAGTGGGTTTGGGTCTAGCCGAGTGGGTTTGGGTCTAGCCGAGTGGGGTTGGGTGTAGCCAAGTGGGTTTGGGTCTCGCCGAGTGGGGTTGGGTCTAGCCGAGTGGCTTTGGGTGTAGCCGAGTGGGTAATCCTCTAGCCGAGTGGGTTTGGGTCTAGCCGAGTGGGTTTGGGTCTAGCCGAGTGGGTAATCGTCTAGCCGAGTGGGATTGGGTCTAGCCGAGTGGGTTTGGGTCTTGCCGAGTGGGTTTGTGTCTAGCCGAGTGGGTTTGGGTCTAGCCGAATAGGTTTTGGTCTAGCCGAGTGGGTTTGGGTCCAGCCGAGTGGGTTTGCGTCTAGCGGAGTGGGTTTGGGTCTAGCCGAGTGGGTTTGGGTCCAGCCAAGTTGGTTTGGGTCTAGCCGAGTGGGTTAGGGTCTAGCCGAGTGGGTTTGGGTCTAGCCGAGTGGGTTTGGTTCTAGCCGAGTGGGTTTGCGTCTAGCCGAGTCCGTTTGAGTCTAGCCGAGTGGGTTTGGGACCAGCCGAGTGGGTTTGGGTCTAGCCGAGTGGGTTTGGTTCTAGCCAAGTGGGTTTGGGTCTAGCCGAGTGGGTTTGGGTCTAGCCGAGTGGGTTTGGGTCTAGCCGAGTGGGTTTGGGTCTAGCCGAGTGGGTTTGGGTGTAGCCGAGTGGGTTTGGGTCTAGCCGAGTGGGTTTGGGTCTAGCCGAGTGGGTTTGGGTCTACCCGAGTGGGCTGGGGTGTAGCCGAGTGGGTTTGGTTCTAGCCGAGTGGGTTTGGGTGTAGCCGAGTGGGTTTGGGTCTAGCTGAGTGGGTTTGGGTCTAGCCGAGTGGGTTTGTGTCTAGCCGAGTGGGTTTGGGTTTGGCCGAGTGGGTTTGGGTCTAGCCGAGTGGGTTTGGGTCCAGCCGAGTGGCTTTGGGTCTAGCCGAGTGGGTTTGGGTCTAGCGGTGTGGGTTTGGGTGTAGCCGAGTGGGTTTGGGTCTAGCCGAATGGCTTTGGATCGAGCAAAGTGGGTTTGGGACTAGCCGAGTGGGTTTGGGTCTAGCCGAGTGGGTAATCGTCTATCCGAGTGGGGTTGGGTCTAGCCGAGTGGGTTTGGGTCTAGCCGAGTGGGTTGGGGTCTTGCCGAGTGGGTTTGGGTCTAGCCAAGTGGGTTTGGGTGTAGCCGAGTGGGTTTAGGTCTAGCTGAGTGGGTTTGGGTCTAGCCGAGTGGGTTTGGGTCTAGACGAGTGGGTTTGGGTCTAGCCGAGTGGGTTTGGGTTTAGCCGAGTGGGTTTGGGTGCAGCCGAGTGGGTTTGGGTCTAGCCGAGTGGGTTTGGGTCTAGCGGTGTGGGTTTGGGTGTAGCCGAGTGGGTTTGGGTCTCGCCGAATGGGTTTGGATCGAGCAGAGTGGGTTTGGGTCTAGCCGAGTGGGTTTGGGTCTAGCCGAGTGGGTAATCGTCCAGCCGAGTGGGTTTGGGTCTAGCCGAGTGGGTTTGGGTGTTGCCGAGTGGGTTTGGGTCTAGCCGAGTGGGTTTGGGTCTAGCCGAATGGGTTTTGGTCTCGCCGAGTGGGTTTGGATCTAGCCGAGTGGGTTTGATTCTAGCTGAGTGGGTTTGGGTCTCGCGGAGTGGGTTTGGGTCTAGCGGAGTGGGTTTGGGTCTAGCGGAGTGGGTTTGGGTCTAGCCGAGTGGGTTTGGTTCTAGCCAAGTGGGTTTGGGTCTAGCCGAGTGGGTTTGGGTCTAGCCGAGTGGGTTTGGGTCTAGCTGAGTGGGTTTGGGTCTAGCCGAGTGGGTTTGTGTGTTGCCGAGTGGGTTTGTGTCTAGCGGAGTGGGTTTGGGTCTCGCCGAGTGGGGTTGGGTCTAGCCGAGTGGCTTTGGGTGTAGCCGAGTGGGTAATCCTCTAGCCGAGTGGGTTTGGGTCTAGCCGAGTGGGTTTGGGTCTAGCCGAGTGGGTAATCGTCTAGCCGAGTGGGATTGGGTCTAGCCGAGTGGGTTTGGGTCTTGCCGAGTGGGTTTGTGTCTAGCCGAGTGGGTTTGGGTCTAGCCGAATAGGTTTTGGTCTAGCCGAGTGGGTTTGGGTCCAGCCGAGTGGGTTTGCGTCTAGCGGAGTGGGTTTGGGTCTAGCCGAGTGGGTTTGGGTCCAGCCAAGTTGGTTTGGGTCTAGCCGAGTGGGTTAGGGTCTAGCCGAGTGGGTTTGGGTCTAGCCGAGTGGGTTTGGTTCTAGCCGAGTGGGTTTGGGTCTAGCCGAGTGGGTTTGGTTCTAGCCAAGTGGGTTTGGGTCTAGCCGAGTGGGTTTGGGTCTAGCCGAGTGGGTTTGGGTCTAGCCGAGTGGGTTTGGGTCTAGCCGAGTGGGTTTGGGTGTAGCCGAGTGGGTTTGGGTCTAGCCGAGTGGGTTTGGGTCTAGCCGAGTGGGTTTGGGTCTACCCGAGTGGGCTGGGGTGTAGCCGAGTGGGTTTGGTTCTAGCCGAGTGGGTTTGGGTGTAGCCGAGTGGGTTTGGGTCGAGCTGAGTGGGTTTGGGTCCAGCCGAGTGGGTTTGGGTCTAGCCGAGTGGGTTTGGGTGTAGCCGAGTGGGTTTGGGTCTAGCCGAGTGGGTTTGGGTCTAGCCGAGTGGGTTTGGGTCTACCCGAGTGGGCTGGGGTGTAGCCGAGTGGGTTTGGTTCTAGCCGAGTGGGTTTGGGTGTAGCCGAGTGGGTTTGGGTCTAGCTGAGTGGGTTTGGGTCTAGCCGAGTGGGTTTGTGTCTAGCCGAGTGGGTTTGGGTCTGGCCGAGTGGGTTTGGGTCTAGCCGAGTGGGTTTGGGTCCAGCCGAGTGGGTTTGGGTCTAGCCGAGTGGGTTTGGGTCTAGCGGTGTGGGTTTGGGTGTAGCCGAGTGGGTTTGGGTCTAGCCGAATGGCTTTGGATCGAGCAAAGTGGGTTTGGGACTAGCCGAGTGGGTTTGGGTCTAGCCGAGTGGGTAATCGTCTATCCGAGTGGGGTTGGGTCTAGCCGAGTGGGTTTGGGTCTAGCCGAGTGGGTTGGGGTCTTGCCGAGTGGGTTTGGGTCTAGCCGAGTGGGTTTGGGTGTAGCCGAGTGGGTTTAGGTCTAGCTGAGTGGGTTTGGGTCTAGCCGAGTGGGTTTGGGTCTAGACGAGTGGGTTTGGGTCTAGCCGAGTGGGTTTGGGTTTAGCCGAGTGGGTTTGGGTCCAGCCGAGTGGGTTTGGGTCTAGCCGAGTGGGTTTGGGTCTAGCGGTGTGGGTTTGGGTGTAGCCGAGTGGGTTTGGGTCTCGCCGAATGGGTTTGGATCGAGCAGAGTGGGTTTGGGTCTAGCCGAGTGGGTTTGGGTCTAGCCGAGTGGGTAATCGTCCAGCCGAGTGGGTTTGGGTCTAGCCGAGTGGGTTTGGGTGTTGCCGAGTGGGTTTGGGTCTAGCCGAGTGGGTTTGGGTCTAGCCGAATGGGTTTTGGTCTCGCCGAGTGGGTTTGGGTCTAGCCGAGTGGGTTTGCGTCTAGCTGAGTGGGTTTGGGTCTCGCGGAGTGGGTTTGGGTCTAGCGGAGTGGGTTTGGGTCTAGCGGAGTGGGTTTGGGTCTAGCCGAGTGGGTTTGGGTCTAGCTGAGTGGGTTTGGGTCTAGCCGAGTGGGTTTGGGTCTAGCCGAGTGGGTTTGGGTCTAGCCGAGTGGGTTTGGTTCTAGCCGAGTGGGTTTGGGTCTAGCCGAGTCCGTTTGGGTCTAGCCGAGTGGGTTTGGGACTAGCCGAGTGGGTTTGGGTCTAGCCGAGTGGGTTTGGTTCTAGCCAAGTGGGTTTGGGTCTAGCCGAGTGGGTTTGGGTCTAGCCGAGTGGGTTTGGGTCTAGCTGAGTGGGTTTGGGTCTAGCCGAGTGGGTTTGGGTGTAGCCGAGTGGGTTTGTGTCTAGCGGAGTGGTTTTGGGTGTAGCCGAGTGGGTTTGGGTGTAGCCGAGTGGGTTTGGGTCTAGCCGAGTGGGTTTGGGTCTAGCCGTGTGTCTTTGGTTCTAGCCGAGGGGGTTTGGGTCTATCCGAGTGGGTTTGGATCTAGCCAAGTGGGTTTGGGTCTCGCCGAGTGGGTTTGGTTCTAGCCAAGTGGGTTTGGGTCTAGCCGAGTGGGTTTGTGTATAGCCGAGTGGGTTTGGGTCTAGCCGAGTGGGTTTGGGTCTAGCCGAGTGGGTTTGGGTGTAGCCGAGTGGGATTGGGTCTAGCCGAGTGGGGTTGGGTCTAGCCGAGTGGGTTTGGGTCTAGCCGAGTGGGTTTGGGTGTACCCGAGTCGGTTGGGGTGTAGCCGAGTGGGTTTGGTTCTAGCCGAGTGGGTTTGGGTGTAGCCGAGTGGGTTTGGGTCTAGCTGAGTGGGTTTGGGTCTAGCCGAGTGGGTTTGTGTCTAGCCGAGTGGGTTTGGGTCTAGCCGAGTGGGTTTGGGTCTAGCCGAGTGGGTTTGGGTCCAGCCGAGTGGGTTTGGGTCTAGCCGAGTGGGTTTGGGTCTAGCGGTGTGGGTTTGGGTGTAGCTGAGTGGGTTTGGGTCTAGCCGAATGGGTTTGGATCGAGCAGAGTGGGTTTGGGTCTAGCCGAGTGGGTTTGGGTCTAGCCGAGTGGGTTTGGGTCTAGCCGAGAGGGTAATCGTCTAGCCGAGTGGGTTTGGGTCTAGCCGAGTGGGTTTGGGTCTTGCCGAGTGGGTTTGGGTCTAGCCGAGTGGGTTTGGGTCTAGCCGAATGGGTTTTGGTCTCGCCGAGTGGGTTTGGGTCTAGCCGAGTGGGTTTTCGTCTAGCTGAGTGGGTTTTGGTCTAGCGGAGTGGGTTTGGGTCTAGCGGAGTGGGTTTGGGTCTAGCGGAGTGGGTTTGGGTCTAGCCGAGTGGGTTTGGGTCTAGCTGAGTGGGTTTGGGTTTAGCCGAGTGGGTTTGGGTCTAGCCGAGTGGGTTTGGGTCTAGCCGAGTGGGTTTGGTTCTAGCCGAGTGGGTTTGGGTCTAGCCGAGTCCGTTTGGGTCTAGCCGAGTGGGTTTGGGACTAGCCGAGTGGGTTTGGGTCTAGCCGAGTGGGTTTGGTTCTAGCCAAGTGGGTTTGGGTCTAGCCGAGTGGGTTTGGGTCTAGCCGAGTGGGTTTGGGTCTAGCTGAGTGGGTTTGGGTCTAGCCGAGTGGGTTTGGGTGTAGTCGAGTGGGTTGTGTCTAGCGGAGTGGTTTTGGGTGTAGCCGAGTGGGTTTGGGTGTAGCCGAGTGGGTTTGGGTCTAGCCGAGTGGGTTTGGGTCTAGCCATGTGTGTTTGGGTCAAGCCGAGGGGGTTTGGGTCTATCCGAGTGGGTTTGGATCTAGCCAAGTGGGTTTGGGTCTAGCCGAGTGGGTTTGGTTCTAGCCAAGTGGGTTTGGGTGTAGCCGAGTGGGTTTGTGTATAGCCGAGTGGGTTTGGGTCTAGCCGAGTGGGTTTGGGTCTAGCCGAGTGGGTTTGGGTGTAGCCGAGTGGGTTTGGGTCTAGCCGAGTGGGGTTGGGTCTAGCCGAGTGGGTTTGGGTCTAGCCGAGTGGGTTTGGGTCTACCCGAGTGGGTTGGGGTGTAGCCGAGTGGGTTTGGTTCTAGCCGAGTGGGTTTGGGTGCAGCCGAGTGGGTTTGGGTCTAGCTGAGTGGGTTTGGGTCTAGCCGAGTGGGTTTGTGTCTAGCCGAGTGGGTTTGGGTCTAGCCGAGTGGGTTTGGGTCTAGCCGAGTGGGTTTGGGTCCAGCCGAGTGGGTTTGGGTCTAGCCGAGTGGGTTTGGGTCTAGCGGTGTGGGTTTGGGTGCAGCCGAGTGGGTTTGGGTCTAGCCGAATGGGTTTGGATCGAGCAGAGTTGGTTTGGGTCTAGCCGAGTGGGTTTGGGTCTAGCCGAGTGGGTAATCGTCTAGCCGAGTGGGTTTGGGTCTAGCCGAGTGGGTTTGGGTCTTGCCGAGTGGGTAATCGTCTAGCCGAGTGGGTTTGGGTCTAGCCGAGTGGGTTTGGGTCTAGCCGAATGGGTTTTGGTCTCGCCGAGTGGGTTTGGGTCTAGCCGAGTGGGTTTGCGTCTAGCTGAGTGGGTTTGGGTCTTGCGGAGTGGGTTTGGGTCTGGCGGAGTGGGTTTGGGTCTAGCGGAGTGGGTTTGGGTCTAGCCGAGTGGGTTTGGGTCTAGCTGAGTGGGTTTGGGTCTAGCCGAGTGGGTTTGGGTCTAGCCGAGTGGGTTTGGGTCTAGCCGAGTGGGTTTGGTTCTAGCCGAGTGGGTTTGGGTCTAGCCGAGTCCGTTTGGGTCTAGCCGAGTGGGTTTGGGACTAGCCGAGTGGGTTTGGTTCTAGCCAAGTGGGTTTGGGTCTAGCCGAGTGGGTTTGGGTCTAGCCGAGTGGGTTTGGGTCTAGCTGAGTGGGTTTGGGTCGAGCCGAGTGGGTTTGGGTGTAGCCGAGTGGGTTTGTGTCTAACGGAGTGGTTTTGGGTGTAGCCGAGTGGGGTTGGGTGTAGCCGAGTGGGTTTGGGTTTAGCCGAGTGGGTTTGGGTCCAGCCGTGTGTGTTTGGGTCTAGCCGAGGGGGTTTGGGTCTATCCGAGTGGGTTTGGATCTAGCCAAGTGGGTTTGAGTCTAGCCGAGTGGGTTTGGTTCTAGCCAAGTGGGTTTGGGTCTAGCCGAGTGGGTTTGTGTATAGCCGAGTGGGTTTGGGTCTAGCCGAGTGGGTTTGGGTCTAGCCGAGTGGGTTTGGGTGTAGCCGAGTGGGTTTGGGTCTAGCCGAGTGGGGTTGGGTCTAGCCGAGTGGCTTTGGGTCTCGCCGAGTGGGTTTGGGTCTAGCCGAGTGGGTTTGGGTCTAGCCGAGTGGGTTGGGGTCTAGCCGAGTGGGTTTGGGTCTAGCCGAGTGGGTTTGGGTCTAGCGGTGTGGGTTTGGGTGTAGCCGAGTGGGTTTGGGTCTAGCCGAATGGGTTTGGATCGAGCAGAGTGGGTTTGGGTCTAGCCGAGTGGGTTTGGGTCTAGCCGAGTGGGTAATCGTCTAGCCGAGTGGGTTTGGGTCTGGCCGAGTGCGTTTGGGTCTTGCCGAGTGGGTTTGGTTCTAGCCGAGTGGTTTTGGGTGCAGCCGAGTGGCTTTGGGTCTAGCTGAGTTGGTTTGGGTCTAGCCGAGTGGATTTGGGTCTAGCGGAGTGGGTTTGGGTCTAGCCGAGTGGGTTTGGGTCTAGCGGAGTGGGTTTGGGTCTAGCCGAGTGGGTTTGTGTCTAGCCGAGTGGGTTTGGGTCTAGCCGAGTGGGTTTGGGTCTAGCCGAGTGGGTTTGGGTCTTGCCGAGTGGGTTTGGGTCTAGCCGAATGGGTTTGGGTCTAGCCGAGTGGGTTTTGGTCTAGCCGAGTGGGTTTGGGTCTAGCCGAGTGGGTTTGGGTCTAGCGGAGTGGGTTTGGGTCTAGCCGATTGGGTTTGGCTCTAGCCGAGTGGGTTTGGGTCTAGCCGAGTGGGTTTGGGTCTAGCCGATTGGGTTTGGGACTAGCCGAGTGGGTTTGGGTCTAGCCGATTGGGTTTGGGTCTAGCCGAGTGGGTTGGGGTCTAGCCGAGTGGTTTTGGGTCTAGCCGAGTGGGATTGGGTGTAGCCGAGTGGGTTTGGGTCTGGCTGAGTGGGTTTGGGTCTAGCCGAGTGGGTTTGGGTCTAGCCGAGTGGGTTTGGGTCTAGCCGAGTGGGTTTGGGTGTAGCCGAGTGGGTTTGGTCTTGCTGAGTGGGTTTGGGTCTAGCCGAGTGGGTTTGGGTCTAGCCGAGTGGGTTTGGGTCTAGCCGAGTGGGTTTGGGTGTAGCCGAGTGGGTTTGGGTCTAGCCGAATGAGTTTGGATCGAGCAGAGTGGGTTTGGGTCTAGCCGAGTGGGTTTGGGTCTGGCCGAGAGGGTAATCGTCTAGCCGAGAGGGATTGGGTGTAGCCGAGTGGGTTTGGGTCTTGCCGAGTGGGTTTGGGTCTAGCCGAGTGGGTTTGGGTCTAGCCGAATGGGTTTTGGTCTAGCCGAGTGGGTTTGGGTCCAGCCGAGTGGGTTTGCATCTAGCCGAGTGGGTTTGGGTTGAGTGGAGTGGGTTTGGGTCTAGCCGAGTGGGTTTGGGTCTAGCCGAGTGGGTTTGGGTCTAGCCGAGTGGGTTTGGGTCTAGCCGAGTGGGTTTGGGTCTAGCCGAGTGGGTTTGGGTCTAGCGGAGTGGGTTTGTGTCTAGCGGAGTGGGTTTGGGTCTAACGGAGTGGGTTTGGGTCTTGCCGAGTGGGTTTGGGTCTAGCCGAGTGGGTTTGGGTCTAGCGGAGTGGGTTTGGGTCTAGCGGAGTGGGTTTGGGTCTAGCCGAGTGTGTTTGGGTCTCGCCGAGTGGGTTTGGGTCTAGCCGAGTGGGTTTGGGTCTAGCCGAGTGGGTTTGGGTCTAGCCGAGTGGGTTTGGGTCTAGCGGAGTGGGTTTGTGTCTAGCGGAGTCGGTTTGGGTCCAGCCGAGTGGGTTTGGGTCTAGCCGAGTGGGTTTGGGTCTAGCCGAGTGGGTTTGGGTCTAGCGGAGTGGGTTTGGGTCTAGCAGAGTGGGTTTGGGTCTAGCCGAGTGTGTTTGGGTCTCGCCGAGTGGGTTTGGGTCTATCCGAGTGGGTTTGGGTCCAGCCGAGTGGGTTTGGGTCTAGCCGAGTGGGTTTGGGTCCAGCCGTGTGGGTTTGGGTCCAGCCGAGTGGGTTTGGGTCTAGTGGAGTGATTTTGGGTGTAGCCGAGTGGGTCAGGGTCTAGCCGAGTGGGTTTGGGTCTAGCCGAGTGGGTTTGGGTCTAGCCGAGTGGGTAATCGTCTAGCCGAGTGGGTTTGGGTCTAGCCGCGTGGGTTTGGGTCTAGCCGAGTGGGTAATCATCTAGTCGAGTCGGTTTGGGTCGAGCCGAGTGGGTTTGGTTCTTGCCGAGTTGGTTTGGGTCTAGCCGGGTGGGTTTGGGTCTAGCCGAGTGGGTTTTGGTCTATCCGAGTGGGTTTGGGTCCAGCCGAGTGGGTTTGGGTCTGTGCGAATGGGTTTGTGTCTAGCCGAGTGGGTTTGGGTCTAGCGGAGTGGGTTTGGGTCTAGCGGAGTGGGTTTGGGTCAGGCCGAGTGGGTTTGGGTCTTGCCGAGTGGGTTTGGGTCTAGCCGAGTGGGTTTGGTTCTAGCCAAGTGGGTTTGGGTCTAGCCGAGTGGGTTTGGGTCTAGCCGAGTGGGTTTGGGTCTAGCCGAGTGGGTTTGGGTCTAGCCAAGTGGCTTGGGGTGAAGCCGAGTGGGTTTGTGTCTGGCGGAGTGGGTTTGGGTGTAGCCGAGTGGGTTTGGGTCTAGCCGAGTGGGTTTGGGTCTGGCCGAGTGGGTTTGGGTCTAGCCGAGTGGGTTTGGGTCTAGCCGAGTGGGTTTGGGTCCAGCGGAGTGGGTTTGGGTCTAGCGGATTGGGTTTGGGTCTAGCCGAGTTGGTTTGGGTCTAGCCGAGTGGGTTTGGGTCTAGCCGAGTGGGTTTGGGTCTAGCCGAGTGGGTTTGGGTCTAGCCGAGTGGGTTTGGGTCTAGCGGAGTGGGTTTGCGTGTAGCCGAGTGGGTTAGGGTCTAGCCGAGTGGGTTTGGGTCTAGCCGAGTGGGTTTGGGTCCAGCCGAGTGGGTTTGGGTCTAGCCGAGTGGGTTTGGGTCTAGCGGTGTGGGTATGGGTGTAGCCGAGTGGGTTTGGGTCTAGCCGAGTGGGTTTGGGTTGAGCCGAGTGGGTTTGGGTCTAGCCGCATGGGTTTGGGTCTAGTCGAGTGGGTAATCATCTAGCCGAGTCGGTTTGGGTCTAGCCGAGTGGGTTTGGGTCTTGCCGAGTGGGTTTGTGTCTAGCCGAGTGGGTTTGGGTCTAGCCGAGTGGGTTTGGGTCTAGCGGAGTGGGTTTGGGTGTAGCCGAGTGGGTATGGGTCTAGCCGAGTGGGTTTGGGACTAGCCGAATCGGTTTCGGTCTATCCGAGAGGGTTTGTGTCTAGCCGAGTGGGTTTGGGTCTAGCCGAGTGGGTTTGGGTCTAGCCGAGTGGGTTTGGGTCTAGCGGAGTGGGTTTGTGTCTAGCGGAGTGGGTTTGGGTCTAGCGGAGTGGGTTTGGGTCTAGCCGAGTGGGTTTGGGTCTAGCCGAGTGGTTTTGGGTCTAGCCGAGTGGGTTTGGGTCTAGCTGAGTGGGTTTGGGTCTAGCCGAGTGGGTTTGGGCCAAGCGGAGTGGGTTTGGGTGTAGCCGAGTGGGTTTGGGTCTAGCCGAGTGGGTTTGGGTCGAGCCGAGTGGGTTTGGGTCTAGCCGCGTGGGTTTGGGTCTAGCCGAGTGTGTAATCGTCTAGTCGAGTCGGTTTGGGTCCAGCCGAGTGGGTTTGGGTCTAGCCGAGTGGGTTTGGGTCTAGCCGAGTGGGTTTGGGTCTAGCGGAGTGGGTTTGGGTCTAGCGGAGTGGGTTTGGGTCTAGCCGAGTGTGTTTGGGTCTCGCCGAGTGGGTTTGGGTCTATCCGAGTGGGTTTGGGTCCAGCCGAGTGGGTTTGGGTCTAGCCGAGTGGCTTTGGGTCCAGCCGTGTGGGTTTGCGTCCAGCCGAGTGGGTTTGGGTCTAGCCAAGTGGGTTTGGGTCTAGCCGCGTGGGTTTGGGTCTAGCCGAGTGGGTTTGGGTCTAGCCTAGTGTGTTTGGGTCTCGCCGAGTGGGTTTGGGTCTATCCGAGTGGGTTTGGGTCCAGCCGAGTGGGTTTGGGTCTCTGGAACTGTCTCTGGAATTCTCTGCTACAGAAGGTAGTTGAGGCCAGTTCATTGGCTATATTTAAGAGGGCGTTAGATGTGGCACATGTGGCTAAAGGGATCAGGGGGTATGGAGAGAAGGCAGGTACGGGATACTGAGTTGGATGATCAGCCATGATCACATTGAATGGCGGTGCAGGCTAGAAGGGCCGAATGGCCTATTCCTGCACCTATTTTCTATGTTTCTATGTTTCTATGTAATCGTCTAGTAGAGTCGGTTTGGGTCGAGCCGAGTGGGTTTGGTTCTTGCCGAGTGGGTTTGGGTCTAGCCGGGTGGGTTTGGGTCCAGCCGAGTGGGTTTGGGTCCATGAGAGTGGGTTTGTGTCTAGCCGAGTGGGTTTGGGTCTAGCGGAGTGGGTTTAGGTCTAGCGGAGTGGGTTTGGGTCTAGCCTAGTGGGTTTGGGTCTAGCCGAGTGGGTTTGGGTCGAGCCGAGTGGGTTTGGGTCTAGCCGCGTGGGTTTGGGTCTAGCCGAGTGTGTAATCATCTAGTCGAGTCGGTTTGGATCCAGCCGAGTGGGTTTGGGTCTAGCCGAGTGGGTTTGGGTCTAGCCGAGTGGGTTTGGGTCTAGCGGAGTGGGTTTGGGTCTAGCAGAGTGGGTTTGGGTCTAGCCGAGTGTGTTTGGGTCTCGCCGAGTGGGTTTGGGTCTATCCGAGTGGGTTTGGGTCCAGCCGAGTGGGTTTGGGTCTAGCCGAGTGGGTTTGGGTCCAGCCGTGTGGGTTTGGGTCCAGCCGAGTGGGTTTGGGTCTAGTGGAGTGATTTTGGGTGTAGCCGAGTGGGTCAGGGTCTAGCCGAGTGGGTTTGGGTCTAGCCGAGTGGGTTTGGGTCTAGCCGAGTGGGTAATCGTCTAGCCGAGTGGGTTTGGGTCTAGCCGCGTGGGTTTGGGTCTAGCCGAGTGGGTAATCATCTAGTCGAGTCGGTTTGGGTCGAGCCGAGTGGGTTTGGTTCTTGCCGAGTGGGTTTGGGTCTAGCCGGGTGGGTTTGGGTCTAGCCGAGTGGGTTTTGGTCTATCCGAGTGGGTTTGGGTCCAGCCGAGTGGGTTTGGGTCTGTGCGAATGGGTTTGTGTCTAGCCGAGTGGGTTTGGGTCTAGCGGAGTGGGTTTGGGTCTAGCGGAGTGGGTTTGGGTCTAGCCGAGGGGGTTTGGGTCTTGCCGAGTGGGTTTGGGTCTAGCCGAGTGGGTTTGGTTCTAGCCCAGTGGGTTTGGGTCTAGCCGAGTGGGTTTGGGTCTAGCCGAGTGGGTTTGGGTCTAGCCGAGTGGGCTTGGGTCTAGCCAAGTGTCTTGGGGTGAAGCCGAGTGGGTTTGTGTCTGGCGGAGTGGGTTTGGGTGTAGCCGAGTGGGTTTGGGTCTAGCCCAGTGGGTTTGGGTCTGGCCGAGTGGGTTTGGGTCTAGCCGAGTGGGTTTGGGTCTAGCCGAGTGGGTTTGGGTCCAGCGGAGTGGGTTTGGGTCTAGCGGATTGGGTTTGGGTCTAGCCGAGTTGGTTTGGGTCTAGCCGAGTGGGTTTGGGTCTAGCCGAGTGGATTTGGGTCTAGCCGAGTGGGTTTGGGTCTAGCCGAGTGGGTTTGGGTCTAGCGGAGTGGGTTTGCGTGTAGCCGAGTGGGTTAGGGTCTAGCCGAGTGGGTTTGGGTCTAGCCGAGTGGGTTTGGGTCCAGCCGAGTGGGTTTGGGTCTAGCCGAGTGGGTTTGGGTCTTGCGGTGTGGGTTTGGGTCTAGCGGAGTGGGTTTGGGTCTAGCCGAGTGGGTTTGGGTCTTGCCGAGTGGGTTTGGGTCTAGCCGAGTGGGTTTGGTTCTAGCCAAGTGGGTTTGGGTCTAGCCGAGTGGGTTTGGGTCTAGCCGAGTGGGTTTGGGTCTAGCCGAGTGGGTTTGGGTCTAGCCAAGTGTCTTGGGGTGAAGCCGAGTGGGTTTGTGTCTGGCGGAGTGGGTTTGGGTGTAGCCGAGTGGGTTTGGGTCTAGCCGAGTGGGTTTGGGTCTGGCCGAGTGGGTTTGGGTCTAGCCGAGTGGGTTTGGGTCTAGCCGAATGGGTTTGGGTCCAGCGGAGTGGGTTTGGGTCTAGCGGATTGGGTTTGGGTCTAGCCGAGTTGGTTTGGGTCTAGCCGAGTGGGTTTGGGTCTAGCCGAGTGGGTTTGGGTCTAGCCGAGTGGGTTTGGGTCTAGCCGAGTGGGTTTGGGTCTAGCGGAGTGGGTTTGCGTGTAGCCGAGTGGGTTAGGGTCTAGCCGAGTGGGTTTGGGTCTAGCCGAGTGGGTTTGGGTCCAGCCGAGTGGGTTTGGGTCTAGCCGAGTGCGTTTGGGTCTAGCGGTGTGGGTATGGGTGTAGCCGAGTGGGTTTGGGTCTAGCCGAGTGGGTTTGGGTTGAGCCGAGTGGGTTTGGGTCTAGCCGCATGGGTTTGGGTTTAGTCGAGTGGGTAATCATCTAGCCGAGTCGGTTTGGGTCTAGCCGAGTGGGTTTGGGTCTAGCCGAGTGGGTTTGGGTCTAGCGGAGTGGGTTTGGGTGTAGCCGAGTGGGTATGGGTCTAGCCGAGTGGGTTTGGGACTAGCCGAATCGGTTTCGGTCTATCCGAGAGGGTTTGTGTCTAGCCGAGTGGGTTTGGGTCTAGCCGAGTGGGTTTGGGTCTAGCCGAGTGGGTTTGGGTCTAGCGGAGTGGGTTTGTGTCTAGCGGAGTGGGTTTGGGTCTAGCCGAGTGGGTTTGGGTCTAGCCGAGTGGGTTTGGGTCGAGCCGAGTGGGTTTGGGTCTAGCCGCGTGGGTTTGGGTCTAGCCGAGTGTGTAATCATCTAGTCGAGTCGGTTTGGGTCCAGCCGAGTGGGTTTGGGTCTAGCCGAGTGGGTTTGGGTCTAGCCGAGTGGGTTTGGGTCTAGCGGAGTGGGTTTGGGTCTAGCAGAGTGGGTTTGGGTCTAGCCGAGTGTGTTTGGGTCTCGCCGAGTGGGTTTGGGTCTATCCGAGTGGGTTTGGGTCCAGCCGAGTGGGTTTGGGTCTAGCCGAGTGGGTTTGGGTCCAGCCGTGTGGGTTTGGGTCCAGCCGAGTGGGTTTGGGTCTAGTGGAGTGATTTTGGGTGTAGCCGAGTGGGTCAGGGTCTAGCCGAGTGGGTAATCGTCTAGCCGAGTGGGTTTGGGTCTAGCCGCGTGGGTTTGGGTCTAGCCGAGTGGGTAATCATCTAGTCGAGTCGGTTTGGGTCGAGCCGAGTGGGTTTGGTTCTTGCCGAGTGGGTTTGGGTCTAGCCGGGTGGGTTTGGGTCTAGCCGAGTGGGTTTTGGTCTATCCGAGTGGGTTTGGGTCCAGCCGAGTGGGTTTGGGTCTGTGCGAATGGGTTTGTGTCTAGCCGAGTGGGTTTGGGTCTAGCGGAGTGGGTTTGGGTCTAGCGGAGTGGGTTTGGGTCTAGCCGAGTGGGTTTGGGTCTTGCCGAGTGGGTTTGGGTCTAGCCGAGTGGGTTTGGTTCTAGCCCAGTGGGTTTGGGTCTAGCCGAGTGGGTTTGGGTCTAGCCGAGTGGGTTTGGGTCTAGCCGAGTGGGCTTGGGTCTAGCCAAGTGTCTTGGGGTGAAGCCGAGTGGGTTTGTGTCTGGCGGAGTGGGTTTGGGTGTAGCCGAGTGGGTTTGGGTCTAGCCCAGTGGGTTTGGGTCTGGCCGAGTGGGTTTGGGTCTAGCCGAGTGGGTTTGGGTCTAGCCGAGTGGGTTTGGGTCCAGCGGAGTGGGTTTGGGTCTAGCGGATTGGGTTTGGGTCTAGCCGAGTTGGTTTGGGTCTAGCCGAGTGGGTTTGGGTCTAGCCGAGTGGATTTGGGTCTAGCCGAGTGGGTTTGGGTCTAGCCGAGTGGGTTTGGGTCTAGCGGAGTGGGTTTGCGTGTAGCCGAGTGGGTTAGGGTCTAGCCGAGTGGGTTTGGGTCTAGCCGAGTGGGTTTGGGTCCAGCCGAGTGGGTTTGGGTCTAGCCGAGTGGGTTTGGGTCTTGCGGTGTGGGTTTGGGTCTAGCGGAGTGGGTTTGGGTCTAGCCGAGTGGGTTTGGGTCTTGCCGAGTGGGTTTGGGTCTAGCCGAGTGGGTTTGGTTCTAGCCAAGTGGGTTTGGGTCTAGCCGAGTGGGTTTGGGTCTAGCCGAGTGGGTTTGGGTCTAGCCGAGTGGGTTTGGGTCTAGCCAAGTGTCTTGGGGTGAAGCCGAGTGGGTTTGTGTCTGGCGGAGTGGGTTTGGGTGTAGCCGAGTGGGTTTGGGTCTAGCCGAGTGGGTTTGGGTCTGGCCGAGTGGGTTTGGGTCTAGCCGAGTGGGTTTGGGTCTAGCCGAATGGGTTTGGGTCCAGCGGAGTGGGTTTGGGTCTAGCGGATTGGGTTTGGGTCTAGCCGAGTTGGTTTGGGTCTAGCCGAGTGGGTTTGGGTCTAGCCGAGTGGGTTTGGGTCTAGCCGAGTGGGTTTGGGTCTAGCCGAGTGGGTTTGGGTCTAGCGGAGTGGGTTTGCGTGTAGCCGAGTGGGTTAGGGTCTAGCCGAGTGGGTTTGGGTCTAGCCGAGTGGGTTTGGGTCCAGCCGAGTGGGTTTGGGTCTAGCCGAGTGGGTTTGGGTCTAGCGGTGTGGGTATGGGTGTAGCCGAGTGGGTTTGGGTCTAGCCGAGTGGGTTTGGGTTGAGCCGAGTGGGTTTGGGTCTAGCCGCATGGGTTTGGGTCTAGTCGAGTGGGTAATCATCTAGCCGAGTCGGTTTGGGTCTAGCCGAGTGGGTTTGGGTCTAGCCGAGTGGGTTTGGGTCTAGCGGAGTGGGTTTGGGTGTAGCCGAGTGGGTATGGGTCTAGCCGAGTGGGTTTGGGACTAGCCGAATCGGTTTCGGTCTATCCGAGAGGGTTTGTGTCTAGCCGAGTGGGTTTGGGTCTAGCCGAGTGGGTTTGGGTCTAGCCGAGTGGGTTTGGGTCTAGCGGAGTGGGTTTGTGTCTAGCGGAGTGGGTTTGGGTCTAGCGGAGTGGGTTTGGGTCTAGCCGAGTGGGTTTGGGTCTAGCCGAGTGGTTTTGGGTCTAGCCGAGTGGGTTTGGGTCTAGCTGAGTGGGTTTGGGTCTATCCGAGTGGGTTTGGGTCCAGCCGAGTGGGTTTGGGTCTAGCCGAGTGGCTTTGGGTCCAGCCGTGTGGGTTTGGGTCCAGCCGAGTGGGTTTGGGTCTAGCCAAGTGGGTTTGGGTCTAGCCGCGTGGGTTTGGGTCTAGCCGAGTGGGTTTGGGTCTAGCCGAGTGTGTTTGGGTCTCGCCGAGTGGGTTTGGGTCTATCCGAGTGGGTTTGGGTCCAGCCGAGTGGGTTTGAGTCTAGCCGAGTGGGTAATCGTCTAGCCGAGTGGGTTTGGGTCTAGCCGCGTGGGTTTGGGTCTAGCCGAGTGGGTAATCGTCTAGTCGAGTCGGTTTGGGTCGAGCTGAGTGGGTTTGGTTCTTGCCGAGTGGGTTTGGGTCTAGCCGGGTGGGTTTGGGTCTAGCCGAGTGGGTTTTGGTCTATCCGAGTGGGTTTGGGTCCAGCCAAGTGGGTTTGGGTCTATGCGAGTGGGTTTGTGTCTAGCCGAGTGGGTTTGGGTCTAGCGGAGTGGGTTTGGGTCTAGCGGAGTGGGTTTGGGTCTAGCCGAGTGGGTTTGGGTATTGCCGAGTGGGTTTGGGTCTAGCCGAGTGGGTTTGGGTCTAGACGAGTCCGTTTGGGTCTAGCCGAGTGGGTTTGGGACTTGCCGAGTGGGGTTGGGTCTAGCCGAGTGGGTTTGGTTCTAGCCAAGTGGGTTTGGGTCTAGCCGAGTGGGTTTGGGTCTTGCCGAGTGGGTTTGGGTCTAGCCGAGTGGGTTTGGTTCTAGCCCAGTGGGTTTGGGTCTAGCCGAGTGGGTTTGGGTCTAGCCGAGTGGGTTTGGGTCTAGCCGAGTGGGCTTGGGTCTAGCCAAGTGTCTTGGGGTGAAGCCGAGTGGGTTTGTGTCTGGCGGAGTGGGTTTGGGTGTAGCCGAGTGGGTTTGGGTCTAGCCCAGTGGGTTTGGGTCTGGCCGAGTGGGTTTGGGTCTAGCCGAGTGGGTTTGGGTCTAGCCGAGTGGGTTTGGGTCCAGCGGAGTGGGTTTGGGTCTAGCGGATTGGGTTTGGGTCTAGCCGAGTTGGTTTGGGTCTAGCCGAGTGGGTTTGGGTCTAGCCGAGTGGATTTGGGTCTAGCCGAGTGGGTTTGGGTCTAGCCGAGTGGGTTTGGGTCTAGCGGAGTGGGTTTGCGTGTAGCCGAGTGGGTTAGGGTCTAGCCGAGTGGGTTTGCGTCTAGCCGAGTGGGTTTGGGTCCAGCCGAGTGGGTTTGGGTCTAGCCGAGTGGGTTTGGGTCTTGCGGTGTGGGTTTGGGTCTAGCGGAGTGGGTTTGGGTCTAGCCGAGTGGGTTTGGGTCTTGCCGAGTGGGTTTGGGTCTAGCCGAGTGGGTTTGGTTCTAGCCAAGTGGGTTTGGGTCTAGCCGAGTGGGTTTGGGTCTAGCCGAGTGGGTTTGGGTCTAGCCGAGTGGGTTTGGGTCTAGCCAAGTGTCTTGGGGTGAAGCCGAGTGGGTTTGATTCTGGCGGAGTGGGTTTGGGTGTAGCCGAGTGGGTTTGGGTCTAGCCGAGTGGGTTTGGGTCTGGCCGAGTGGGTTTGGGTCTAGCCGAGTGGGTTTGGGTCTAGCCGAATGGGTTTGGGTCCAGCGGAGTGGGTTTGGGTCTAGCGGATTGGGTTTGGGTCTAGCCGAGTTGGTTTGGGTCTAGCCGAGTGGGTTTGGGTCTAGCCGAGTGGGTTTGGGTCTAGCCGAGTGGGTTTGGGTCTAGCCGAGTGGGTTTGGGTCTAGCGGAGTGGGTTTGCGTGTAGCCGAGTGGGTTAGGGTCTAGCCGAGTGGGTTTGGGTCTAGCCGAGTGGGTTTGGGTCCAGCCGAGTGGGTTTGGGTCTAGCCGAGTGGGTTTGGGTCTAGCGGTGTGGGTATGGGTGTAGCCGAGTGGGTTTGGGTCTAGCCGAGTGGGTTTGGGTTGAGCCGAGTGGGTTTGGGTCTAGCCGCATGGGTTTGGGTCTAGTCGAGTGGGTAATCATCTAGCCGAGTCGGTTTGGGTCTAGCCGAGTGGGTTTGGGTCTAGCCGAGTGGGTTTGGGTCTAGCGGAGTGGGTTTGGGTGTAGCCGAGTGGGTATGGGTCTAGCCGAGTGGGTTTGGGACTAGCCGAATCGGTTTCGGTCTATCCGAGAGGGTTTGTGTCTAGCCGAGTGGGTTTGGGTCTAGCCGAGTGGGTTTGGGTCTAGCCGAGTGGGTTTGGGTCTAGCGGAGTGGGTTTGTGTCTAGCGGAGTGGGTTTGGGTCTAGCGGAGTGGGTTTGGGTCTAGCCGAGTGGGTTTGGGTCTAGCCGAGTGGTTTTGGGTCTAGCCGAGTGGGTTTGGGTCTAGCTGAGTGGGTTTGGGTCTAGCCGAGTGGGTTTGGGCCAAGCGGAGTGGGTTTGGGTGTAGCCGAGTGGGTTTGGGTCTAGCCGAGTGGGTTTGGGTCGAGCCGAGTGGGTTTGGGTCTAGCCGCGTGGGTTTGGGTCTAGCCGAGTGTGTAATCGTCTAGTCGAGTCGGTTTGGGTCCAGCCGAGTGGGTTTGGGTCTAGCCGAGTGGGTTTGGGTCTAGCCGAGTGGGTTTGGGTCTAGCGGAGTGGGTTTGGGTCTAGCCGAGTGTGTTTGGGTCTCGCCGAGTGGGTTTGGGTCTATCCGAGTGGGTTTGGGTCCAGCCGAGTGGGTTTGGGTCTAGCCGAGTGGCTTTGGGTCCAGCCGTGTGGGTTTGGGTCCAGCCGAGTGGGTTTGGGTCTAGCCAAGTGGGTTTGGGTCTAGCCGCGTGGGTTTGGGTCTAGCCGAGTGGGTTTGGGTCTAGCCGAGTGTGTTTGGGTCTCGCCGAGTGGGTTTGGGTCTATCCGAGTGGGTTTGGGTCCAGCCGAGTGGGTTTGAGTCTAGCCGAGTGGGTAATCGTCTAGCCGAGTGGGTTTGGGTCTAGCCGCGTGGGTTTGGGTCTAGCCGAGTGGGTAATCGTCTAGTCGAGTCGGTTTGGGTCGAGCTGAGTGGGTTTGGTTCTTGCCGAGTGGGTTTGGGTCTAGCCGGGTGGGTTTGGGTCTAGCCGAGTGGGTTTTGGTCTATCCGAGTGGGTTTGGGTCCAGCCGAGTGGGTTTGGGTCTATGCGAGTGGGTTTGTGTCTAGCCGAGTGGGTTTGGGTCTAGCGGAGTGGGTTTGGGTCTAGCGGAGTGGGTTTGGGTCTAGCCGAGTGGGTTTGGGTATTGCCGAGTGGGTTTGGGTCTAGCCGAGTGGGTTTGGGTCTAGACGAGTCCGTTTGGGTCTAGCCGAGTGGGTTTGGGACTTGCCGAGTGGGGTTGGGTCTAGCCGAGTGGGTTTGGTTCTAGCCAAGTGGGTTTGGGTCTAGCCGAGTGGGTTTGGGTCTAGCCGAGTGGGTTTGGGTCTAGCCGAGTGGGTTTGGGTCTAGCCGAGTGGGTTGGGGTGAAGCCAAGTGGGTTTGTGTCTGGCGGAGTGGGTTTGGGTGTAGCCGAGTGGGTTTGGGTCTAGCCGAGTGGGTTTGGGTCTGGCCGAGTGGGTTTGGGTCTAGCCGAGTGGGTTTGGGTCTAGCCGAGTGGGTTTGAGTCTAGCCGAGCGGGTTTGGGTCTAGCGGAGTGGGTTTGGGTCTACCCGAGTGGGTTTGGGTCTAGCCGAGTGGGTTTGGGTCTAGCGAGTGGGTTTGGGTCTAGCCGAGTGGGTTTGGGTCTAGCCGAGTGGGTTTGGGTTTAGTGGAGTGGGTTTGGGTCTAGCCGAGTGGGTTTGGGTCTAGCCGAGTGGGTTTGGGTCTAGCCGAGTGGGTTTGGGTCTAGCCGAGTGGGTTTGGGTCGTGCCGAGTGGGTTTGGGTCTAGCCGAGTGGGTTTGGGTCTAGCCGAGTGGGTTTGGGTCTGGCCGAGTGGGTTTGGTTCCAGCCGAGTGGGTTTGGGTCTAGCCGAGTGGGTTTGGGTCTAGCGGTGTGGGTTTGGGTTTGCCGAGTGGGTTTGGGTCTAGCCGAATGGGTTTGGATCGAGCAGAGTGGGTTTGGGTCTAGCCGAGTGGGTTTGGGTCTAGACGAGTGGGTAATCGTCTAGCCGAGTGGGTTTGGGTCTAGCCGAGTGGGTTTGGGTCTTGCCGATTGGGTTTGGTTCTAGCCGAGTGGGTTTGGGTGTAGCCGAGTGGGTTTGGGTCCAGCTGAGTGGGTTTGGGTCTAGCCGAGTGGGTTTGGGTCTAGCCGAGTGGGTTTGGGTCTAGCGGAGTGGGTTTGGGTCTGGCGGAGTGGATTTGGGTCTAGCCGAGTGGGTTTGGGTCTACCCGAGTGGGTTTGGGTCTAGACGAGTGGGTTTGGGTCTAGCCGAGTGGGTTTGGGTCTTGCCGAGTGGGTTTGGGTCTAGCCGAGTGGGTTTGGGTCTAGCCGAGTGGGTTTGGGTCTTGCCGAGTGGGTTTGGTTCTAGCCGAGTGGGTTTGGGTGTAGCCGAGTGGGTTTGGGTCTAGCCGAGTGGGTTTGGGTCTAGCCGAGTGGGTTTGGGTCTAGCCGAGTGGGTTTGGGTCTAGCGGAGTGGGTTTGGGTCTGGCGGAGTGGGTTTGGGTCTAGTCGAGTGGGTTTGGGTCTAGCCGAGTGGGTTTGGGTCTAGACGAGTGGGTTTGGGTCTAGCCGAGTGGGTTTGGGTCTTGCCGAGTGGGTTTGGGTCTAGCCGATTGGGTTTGGGTCTAGCCGAGTGGGTTTGGGTCTAGCCGAGTGGGTTTGGGTCTAGCGGAGTGGGTTTGGGTCGAGCCGATTGGGTTTGGCTCTAGCCGAGTGGGTTTGGGTCTAGCCGAGTGGGTTTGGGTCTAGCCGAGTGGGTTTGGGTTTAGTGGAGTGGGTTTGGGTCTAGCCGAGTGGGTTTGGGTCTAGCCGAGTGGGTTTGGGACTTGCCGAGTGGGGTTGTGTCTAGCCGAGTGGGTTTGGTTCTAGCCAAGTGGGTTTGGGTCTAGCCGAGTGGGTTTGGGTCTAGCCGAGTGGGTTTGGGTCTAGCCGAGTGGGTTTGGGTCTAGCCAAGTGGGTTGGGGTGAAGCCAAGTGGGTTTGTGTCTGGCGGAGTGGGTTTGGGTGTAGCCGAGTGGGTTTGGGTCTAGCCGAGTGGGTTTGGGTCTGGCCGAGTGGGTTTGGGTCTAGCCGAGTGGGTTTGGGTCTAGCCGAGTGGGTTTGAGTCTAGCCGAGTGGGTTTGGGTCTAGCGGAGTGGGTTTGGGTCTACCCGAGTGGGTTTGGGTCTAGCCGAGTGGGTTTGGGTCTAGCGAGTGAGTTTGGGTCTAGCCGAGTGGGTTTGGGTCTGGCCGAGTGGGTTTGGGTCTAGCCGAGTGGGTTTGGGTCTAGCCGAGTGGGTTTGAGTCTAGCCGAGTGGGTTTGGGTCTAGCGGAGTGGGTTTGGGTCTACCCGAGTGGGTTTGGGTCTAGCCGAGTGGGTTTGGGTCTAGCGAGTGAGTTTGGGTCTAGCCGAGTGGGTTTGGGTCTAGCCGAGTGGGTTTGGGTTTAGTGGAGTGGGTTTGGGTCTAGCCGAGTGGGTTTGGGTCTAGCCGAGTGGGTTTGGGTCTAGCCGAGTGGGTTTGGGTCTAGCCGAGTGGGTTTGGGTCGTGCCGAGTGGGTTTGGGTCTAGCCGAGTGGGTTTGGGTCTAGCCGAGTGGGTTTGGGTCTGGCCGAGTGGGTTTGGGTCCAGCCGAGTGGGTTTGGGTCTAGCCGAGTGGGTTTGGGTCTAGCGGTGTGGGTTTGGGTGTAGCCGAGTGGGTTTGGGTCTAGCCGAATGGGTTTGGATCGAGCAGAGTGGGTTTGGGTCTAGCCGAGTGGGTTTGGGTCTAGACGAGTGGGTAATCGTCTAGCCGAGTGGGTTTGGGTCTAGCCGAGTGGGTTTGGGTCTTGCCGAGTGGGTTTGGTTCTAGCCGAGTGGGTTTGGGTGTAGCCGAGTGGGTTTGGGTCCAGCTGAGTGGGTTTGGGTCTAGCCGAGTGGGTTTGGGTCTAGCCGAGTGGGTTTGGGTCTAGCGGAGTGGGTTTGGGTCTGGCGGAGTGGATTTGGGTCTAGCCGAGTGGGTTTGGGTCTAGCCGAGTGGGTTTGGGTCTAGACGAGTGGGTTTGGGTCTAGCCGAGTGGGTTTGGGTCTTGCCGAGTGGGTTTGGGTCTAGCCGAGTGGGTTTGGGTCTAGCCGAGTGGGTTTGGGTCTTGCCGAGTGGGTTTGGTTCTAGCCGAGTGGGTTTGGGTGTAGCCGAGTGGGTTTGGGTCTAGCTGAGTGGGTTTGGGTCTAGCCGAGTGGGTTTGGGTCCAGCCGAGTGGGTTTGGGTCTAGCGGAGTGGGTTTGGGTCTGGCGGAGTGGGTTTGGGTCTAGCCGAGTGGGTTTGGGTCTAGCCGAGTGGGTTTGGGTCTAGACGAGTGGGTTTGGGTCTAGCCGAGTGGGTTTGGGTCTTGCCGAGTGGGTTTGGGTCTAGCCGATTGGGTTTGGGTCTAGCGGAGTGGGTTTGGGTCTAGCCGATTGGGTTTGGCTCTAGCCGAGTGGGTTTGGGTCTAGCCGAGTGGGTTTGGGTCTAGCCGAGTGGGTTTGGGTTTAGTGGAGTGGGTTTGGGTCTAGCCGAGTGGGTTTGGGTGTAGCCGAGTGGGTTTGGGTTTAGCCGAGTGGGTTTGGGTCCAGCCGAGTGGGTTTGGGTCTAGCCGAGTGGGTTTGGGTCTAGCGGTGTGGGTTTGGGTGTAGCCGAGTGGGTTTGGGTCTAGCCGAATGGGTTTGGATCGAGCAGAGTGGGTTTGGGTCTAGCCGAGTGGGTTTGGGTCTAGACGAGTGGGTAATCGTCTAGCCGATTGGGTTTGGGTCTAGCCGAGTGGGTTTGGGTCTTGCCGAGTGGGTTTGGTTCTAGCCGAGTGGGTTTGGGTGTAGCCGAGTGGGTTTGGGTCCAGCTGAGTGGGTTTGGGTCTAGCCGAGTGGGTTTGGATTTAGCCGAGTGGGTTTGGGTCTAGCGGAGTGGGTTTGGGTCTGGCGGAGTGGATTTGGGTCTAGCCGAGTGGGTTTGGGTCTAGCCGAGTGGGTTTGGGTCTAGACGAGTGGGTTTGGGTCTGGCCGAGTGGGTTTGGGTCTTGCCGAGTGGGTTTGGGTCTGGCCGAGTGGGTTTGGGTCTAGCCGAGTGGGTTTGGGTCTTGCCGAGTGGGTTTGGTTCTAGCCGAGTGGGTTTGGGTGTAGCCGAGTGGGTTTGGGTCTAGCTGAGTGGGTTTGGGTCTAGCCGAGTGGGTTTGGGTCTAGCCGAGTGGGTTTGGGTCTAGCGGAGTGGGTTTGGGTCTGGCGGAGTGGGTTTGGGTCTAGCCGAGTGGGTTTGGGTCTAGCCGAGTGGGTTTGGGTCTAGCCGATTGGGTTTGGCTCTAGCCGAGTGGGTTTGGGTCTAGCCGAGTGGGTTTGGGTCTAGCGGAGTGGGTTTGGGTCTAGCCGATTGGGTTTGGCTCTAGCCGAGTGGGTTTGGGTCTAGCCGAGTGGGTTTGGGTCTAGCCGAGTGGGTTTGGGTTTAGTGGAGTGGGTTTGGGTCTAGCCGAGTGGGTTTGGGTCTAGCCGAGTGGGTTTGGGTCTGGCCGAGTGGGTTTGGGTCCAGCCGAGTGGGTTTGGGTCTAGCCGAGTGGGTTTGGGTCTAGCGGTGTGGGTTTGGGTGAAGCCGAGTGGGTTTGGGTCTAGCCGAATGGGTTTGGATCGAGCAGAGTGGGTTTGGGTCTAGCCGAGTGGTTTTGGGTCTAGACGAGTGGGTAATCGTCTAGCCGAGTGGGTTTGGGTCTAGCCGAGTGGGTTTGGGTCTTGCCGAGTGGGTTTGGTTCTAGCCGAGTGGGTTTGGGTGTAGCCGAGTGGGTTTGGGTCCAGCCGAGTGGGTTTGGGTCTAGCCGAGTGGGTTTGGGTCTAGCGGAGTGGGTTTGGGTCTAGCGGAGTGGGTTTGGGTCTGGCGGAGTGGATTTGGGTCTAGCCGAGTGGGTTTGGGTCTAGCCGAGTGGGTTTGGGTCTAGACGAGTGGGTTTGGGTCTAGCCGAGTGGGTTTGGGTCTTGCCGAGTGGGTTTGGGTCTAGCCGAGTGGGTTTGGGTCTAGCCGAGTGGGTTTGGGTCTTGCCGAGTGGGTTTGGTTCTAGCCGAGTGGGTTTGGGTGTAGCCGAGTGGGTTTGGGTCTAGCTGAGTGGGTTTGGGTCTAGCCGAGTGGGTTTGGGTCTAGCCGAGTGGGTTTGGGTCTAGCGGAGTGGGTTTGGGTCTGGCGGAGTGGGTTTGGGTCTAGCCGAGTGGGTTTGGGTCTAGCCGAGTGGGTTTGGGTCTAGACGAGTGGGTTTGGGTCTAGCCGAGTGGGTTTGGGTCTTGCCGAGTGGGTTTGGGTCTAGCCGATTGGGTTTGGGTCTAGCCGAGTGGGTTTGGGTCTAGCCGAGTGGGTTTGGGTCTAGCGGAGTGGGTTTGGGTCTAGCCGATTGGGTTTGGCTCTAGCCGAGTGGGTTTGGGTCTAGCCGAGTGGGTTTGGGTCTAGCCGAGTGGGTTTGGGTTTAGTGGAGTGGGTTTGGGTCTAGCCGAGTGGGTTTGGGTCTAGCCGAGTGGTTTGGGTTTAGCCGAGTGGGTTTGGGTCCAGCCGAGTGGGTTTGGGTCTAGCCGAGTGGGTTTGGGTCTAGCGGTGTGGGTTTGGGTGTAGCCGAGTGGGTTTGGGTCTAGCCGAATGGGTTTGGATCGAGCAGAGTGGGTTTGGGTCTAGCCGAGTGGGTTTGGGTCTAGCCGAGTGGGTAATCGTCTAGCCGAGTGGGTTTGGGTCTAGCCGAGTGGGTTTGGGTCTAGCCGAGAGGGTTTGGGTCTAGCCGAGTGTGTTTGGGTCTAGCCGAGTGGGTTTGGGTCTAGCGGAGTGGGTTTGGGTCAGCCGAGTGGGTTTGGTTCTAGCGAAGTGGTTTTGGGTGTAGCCGAGTGGGTCAGGGTCTAGCCGAGTGGGTCAGGGTCTAGCCGAGTGGGTTTGGGTCTAGCCGAGTGGGTTTGGGTCTAGCCGAGTGGGTAATCGTCTAGCCGAGTGGGTTTGGGTCTAGCCGCATGGGTTTGGGTCTAGCCGAGTGGGTAATCGTCTAGTCGAGTGGGTTTGGGTCGAGCTGAGTGGATTTGGGTCTAGCGGAGTGGGTTTGGGTCTAGCGGAGTGGGTTTGGGTCTAGCCGAGTGGGTTTGGGTCTTGCCGAGTGGGTTTGGGTCTAGCCGAGTGGGTTTGGGTCTAGACGAGTCCGTTTGGGTCTAGCCGAGTGGGTTTGGGACTTGCCGAGTGGGGTTGGGTCTAGCCGAGTGGGTTTGGTTCTAGCCAAGTGGGTTTGGGTCTAGCCGAGTGGGTTTGGGTCTAGCCGAGTGGGTTTGGGTCTAGCCGAGTGGGTTTGGGTCTAGCCAAGTGGGTTGGGGTGAAGCCAAGTGGGTTTGTGTCTGGCGGAGTGGGTTTGGGTGTAGCCGAGTGGGTTTGGGTCTAGCCGAGTGGGTTTGGGTCTGGCCGAGTGGGTTTGGGTCTAGCCGAGTGGGTTTGGGTCTAGCCGAGTGGGTTTGGGTCCAGCGGAGTGGGTTTGGGTCTAGCGGATTGGGTTTGGGTCTAGCCGAGTTGGTTTGGGTCTAGCCGAGTGGGTTTGGGTCTAGCCGAGTGGGTTTGGGTCTAGCCCAGTGGGTTTGGGTCTAGCCGAGTGGGTTTGGGTCTAGTGGAGTGGGTTTGCGTGTAGCCGAGTGGGTTAGGGTCTAGCCGAGTGGGTTTGGGTCTAGCCGAATGGGTTTGGATCGAGCAGAGTGGGTTTGGGTCTAGCCGAGTGGGTTTGGGTCTAGCCGAGAGGGTAATCGTCTAGCCGAGTGGGTTTGGGTCTAGCCGAGTGGGTTTGGGTCTTGCCGAGTGGGTTTGGGTCTAGCCGAGTGGGTTTGGGTCTAGCCGAATGGGTTTTGGTCTAGCCGAGTGGGTTTGGGTCCAGCCGAGTGGGTTTGCGTCTAGCCGAGTGGGTTTGGGTTGAGCCGAGTGGGTTTGGGTCTAGCCGCGTGGGTTTGGGTCTCGCCGAGTGGCTAATCATCTAGCCGAGTCGGTTTGGGTCTAGCCGAGTGGGTTTGGGTCTTGCCGAGTGGGTTTGGGTGAAGCCGAGTGGGTTTGGGTCTAGCCGAGTGGGTTTGGGTCTAGCCGAATGGGTTTTGGTCTAGCCGAGTGGGTTTGGGTCCAGCCGAGTGGGTTTGCGTCTAGCCGAGTGGGTTTGGGTTGAGCCGAGTGGGTTTGGGTCTAGCCGCGTGGGTTTGGGTCTTGCCGAGTGGGTTTGGGTCTAGCCGAGTGGGTTTGGGTCTAGCCGAGTGGGTTTGGGTCTTGCCGAGTGGGTTTGGGTCTAGCCGAATCGGTTTCGGTCTATCCGAGAGGGTTTGTGTCTAGCCGAGTGGGTTTGCGTCTAGCCGAGTGGGTTTGTGTCTAGCCAAGTGGGGTTGGGTCTAGCCGAGTCGGTTTGGGTGTAGCCGAGTGGGTTTGGGTCTAGCGGAGTGGGTTTGGGTCTAGCCGAGTGGGTTTGTGTCTAGCCGAGTGGGTTTGGGTCGAGCCGAGTGGGTTTGGGTGTAGCCGAGTGGGTTTGGGTCTAGCCGAGTGGGTTTGGGTCTAGCCGAGTGGGTTTGGGTCTAGCCGAGTGGGTTTGTGTCTAGCCGAGTGGGTTTGGGTCTAGCCGATTGGGTTTGGGTCGAGCCGAGTGGGTTTGGGTCTAGCCGAGTGGGTTTGGGTCTAGCCGAGTGGGTTTGGGTCCAGCCGAGTGGGTTTGGGTCCAGCCGAGTGGGTTTGGGTCCAGCCGAGTGGGTTTGGGTCTAGCGGTGTGGGTTTGGGTGTAGCCGAGTGGGTTTGGGTCTAGCCGAATGGGTTTGGATCGAGCAGAGTGGGTTTGGGTCTAGCCGAATGGGTTTGGGTCTAGCCGAGTGGGTAATCGTCTACCCGAGTGGGTTTGGGTGTAGCCGAGTGGGTTTAGGTCTTTCCGAGTGGGTTTGGGTCTAGCCGAGTGGGTTTGGGTCTAGCCGAATGGGTTTTGGTCTAGCCGAGTGGGTTTGGGTCCAGCTGAGTGGGTTTGCGTCTGGCTGAGTGGGTTTGGGTCTAGCGGAGTGGGATTGGGTCTAGCGGAGTGGGTTTGGGTCTAGCCGAGTGGGTTTGGGTCTAGCGGAGTGGGTTTGGGTCTAGCCGAGTGGGTTTGGGTCTAGCCGAGTGGGTTTGGGTCAAGCCGAGTGGGTTTGGGTCTAGCCGAGTGCGTTTGGTTCTAGCCAAGTGGGTTTGGGTCTAGCCGAGTCCGTTTGGGTCTAGCCGAGTGGGTTTGGGACTAGCCGAGTGGGTTTGGGTCTAGCCGAGTGGGTTTGGGTCTAGCCGAGTGGGTTTGGGTCTAGCCGAATCGGTTTCGGTCCATCCGAGAGGGTTTGTGTCTAGCCGAGTGGGTTTGGGTCTAGCCGAGTGGGTTTGTGTCTAGCCAAGTGGGTTTGGGTCTAGCCGAGTCGGTTTGGGTGTAGCCGAGTGGGTTTGGGTCTAGCCGAGTGGGTTTGGGTGTAGCCGAGTGGCTTTGGGTCTAGCCGAGTGGGTTTGGGTCTAGCCGAGTGTGTTTGGTTCTAGCCGAGTGGGTTGGGGTCTAGCCGAGTGGGTATGGGTCTAGCCGAGTGGGTTTGGGTGTAGCCGAGTGGGTTTGTGTCTAGCCCAGTGGGTTTGGGTCTAGCCGAGTGGGTTTGGGTGTAGCCGAGTGGGTTTGGGTCTAGCCAAGTGGGTTTGGGTCTAGCCGAGTGGGTTTGGGTCTAGCCGAGTGGGTTTGGGTCTAGCCGAGAGGGTTTGGGTCTAGCCGAGTGGGTTGGGGTCTAGCCGAGTGGTTTTGGGTCTAGCCTAGTGGGTTTGGGTGTAGCCGAGTGGGTTTGGGTCTAGCCGAGTGGGATTGGGTCTAGCCGAGTGGGTTTGGGTCGAGCCGAGTGGGTTTGGGTGTAGCCGAGTGGGTTTGGGCATAGCCGAGTGGGTTTGGGTCTAGCCGAGTGGGTTTGCGTCCAGCCGAGTGGGTTTGGGTCTAGCCGAGTGGGTTTGGGTCAAGCGGTGTGGGTTTGGGTGTAGCCGAGTGGGTTTGGGTCTAGCCGAATGGGTTTGGATCGAGCAGAGTGGGTTTGGGTCTAGCCGAGTGGGTTTGGGTCTAGCCGAGAGGGTAATCGTCTAGCCGAGTGGGTTTGGGTCTAGCCGAGTGGGTTTGGGTCTTGCCGAGTGGGTTTGGGTCTAGCCGAGTGGGTTTGGGTCTAGCCGAATGGGTTTTGGTCTAGCCGAGTGGGTTTGGGTCCAGCCGAGTGGGTTTGCGTCTAGCCGAGTGGGTTTGGGTTGAGCCGAGTGGGTTTGGGTCTAGCCGCGTGGGTTTGGGTCTCGCCGAGTGGGTAATCATCTAGCCGAGTCGGTTTGGGTCTAGCCGAGTGGGTTTGGGTCTTGCCGAGTGGGTTTGGGTGTAGCCGAGTGGGTTTGGGTCTAGCCGAGTGGGTTTGGGTCTAGCCGAATGGGTTTTGGTCTAGCCGAGTGGGTTTGGGTCCAGCCGAGTGGGTTTGCGTCTAGCCGAGTGGGTTTGGGTTGAGCCGAGTGGGTTTGGGTCTAGCCGCGTGGGTTTGGGTCTTGCCGAGTGGGTTTGGGTCTAGCCGAGTGGGTTTGGGTCTAGCCGAGTGGGTTTGGGTCTATCCGAGTGGGTTTGGGTCTAGCCGAATCGGTTTCGGTCTATCCGAGAGGGTTTGTGTCTAGCCGAGTGGGTTTGCGTCTAGCCGAGTGGGTTTGTGTCTAGCCAAGTGGGTTTGGGTCTAGCCGAGTCGGTTTGGGTGTAGCCGAGTGGGTTTGGGTCTAGCGGAGTGGGTTTGGGTCTAGCCGAGTGGGTTTGTGTCTAGCCGAGTGGGTTTGGGTCGAGCCGAGTGGGTTTGGGTGTAGCCGAGTGGGTTTGGGTCTAGCCGAGTGGGTTTGGGTCCAGCCGAGTGGGTTTGGGTCCAGCCGAGTGGGTTTGGGTCCAGCCGAGTGGGTTTGGGTCTAGCGGTGTGGGTTTGGGTGTAGCCGAGTGGGTTTGAGTCTAGCCGAATGGGTTTGGATCGAGCAGAGTGGGTTTGGGTCTAGCCGAATGGGTTTGGGTCTAGCCGAGTGGGTAATCGTCTACCCGAGTGGGTTTGGGTGTAGCCGAGTGGGTTTAGGTCTTGCCGAGTGGGTTTGGGTCTAGCCGAGTGGGTTTGGGTCTAGCCGAATGGGTTTTGGTCTAGCCGAGTGGGTTTGGGTCCAGCTGAGTGGGTTTGCGTCTAGCTGAGTGGGTTTGGGTCTAGCGGAGTGGGATTGGGTCTAGCGGAGTGGGTTTGGGTCTAGCCGAGTGGGTTTGGGTCTAGCGGAGTGGGTTTGGGTCTAGCCGAGTGGGTTTGGGTCTAGCCGAGTGGGTTTGGGTCAAGCCGAGTGGGTTTGGGTCTAGCCGAGTGCGTTTGGTTCTAGCCAAGTGGGTTTGGGTCTAGCCGAGTCCGTTTGGGTCTAGCTGAGTGGGTTTGGGACTAGCCGAGTGGGTTTGGGTCTAGCCGAGTGTGTTTGGGTCTAGCCGAGTCGGTTTGGGGCTAGCGGAGTGGGTTTAGGTCTAGCCGATTGGGTTTGGCTCTAGCCAAGTGGGTTTGGGTCCAGCCGAGTGGGTTCGGGTCTAGCCGAGTGGGTTTGGGTTTAGTGGAGTGGGTTTGGGTCTAGCCGAGTGAGTTTGGGTCTAGCCGAGTGGGTTTGGGTCTAGCCGAGTGGGTTTGTGTCCAGCCAAGTGGGTTTGGGTCTAGCCGAGTGGGTTTGGGTCTAGCGGTGTGGGTTTGGGTGTAGCCGAGTGGGTTTGGGTCTAGCCAAATGGGTTTGGATCGAGCAGAGTGGGTTTGGGTCTAGCCGAGTGGGTTTCGGTCTAGCCGAGTGGGTAATCGTCTAGCCGAGTGGGTTTGGGTCTAGCCAAGTGGGTTTGGGTCTAGCCGAGTGGGTTTGGGTCTAGCCGAGTGGGTTTGGGTCTAGCCGAATGGGTTTTGGTCTAGCCGAGTGGGTTTGGGTCTAGCCGAGTGGGTTAGCGTCTAGCGGAGTGGGTTTGGGTCTAGCGGAGTGGGTTTGGGTCTAGCGGAGTGGGTTTGAGTCTAGCGGAGTGGGTTTGGGTCTAGCCGAGTGGGTTTGGGTCTAGCCGAGTGGGTTTGTGTCTAGCCAAGTGGGTTTGGGTCTAGCCGAGTCGGTTTGGGTGTAGCCGAGTGGGTTTGGGTCTAGCGGAGTGGGTTTGGGTCTAGCCGAGTGGGCTTGTGTCTAGCCGAGTGGGTTTGGGTCGAGCCGAGTGGGTTTGGGTGTAGCCGAGTGGGTTTGGGTCTAGCCGAGTGGGTTTGGGTCTAGCCGAGTGGGTTTGGGTCTAGCCGAGTGGGTTTGTGTCTAGCCGAGTGGGTTTGGGTGTAGCCGAGTGGGTTTGGGTCGAGCCGAGTGGGTTTGGGTCTAGCCGAGTGGGTTTGGGTCTAGCCGAGTGGGTTTGGGTCTAGCCGAATGGGTTTTGGTCTAGCCGAGTGGGTTTGGGTCCAGCTGAGTGGGTTTGCGTCTAGCTGAGTGGGTTTGGGTCTAGCGGAGTGGGATTGGGTCTAGCGGAGTGGGTTTGGGTCTAGCCGAGTGGGTTTGGGTCTAGCGGAGTGGGTTTGGGTCTAGCCGAGTGGGTTTGGGTCTAGCCGAGTGGGTTTGGGTCAAGCCGAGTGGGTTTGGGTCTAGCCGAGTGCGTTTGGTTCTAGCCAAGTGGGTTTGGGTCTAGCCGAGTCCGTTTGGGTCTAGCCGAGTGGGTTTGGGACTAGCCGAGTGGGTTTGGGTCTAGCCGAGTGGGTTTGTGTCTAGCCGAGTGGGTTTGGGTCTAGCCGAGTGGGTTTGGGTCGAGCCGAGTGGGTTTGGGTCTAGCCGAGTGGGTTTGGGTCTAGCCGAGTGGGTTTGGGTCCAGCCGAGTGGGTTTGGGTCCAGCCGAGTGGGTTTGGGTCCAGCCGAGTGGGTTTGGGTCTAGCGGTGTGGGTTTGGGTGTAGCCGAGTGGGTTTGGGTCTAGCCGAATGGGTTTGGATGGAGCAGAGTGGGTTTGGGTCTAGCCGAATGGGTTTGGGTCTAGCCGAGTGGGTAATCGTCTACCCGAGTGGGTTTGGGTGTAGCCGAGTGGGTTTAGGTCTTGCCGAGTGGGTTTGGGTCTAGCCGAGTGGGTTTGGGTCTAGCCGAATGGGTTTTGGTCTAGCCGAGTGGGTTTGGGTCCAGCTGAGTGGGTTTGCGTCTAGCTGAGTGGGTTTGGGTCTAGCGGAGTGGGATTGGGTCTAGCGGAGTGGGTTTGGGTCTAGCCGAGTGGGTTTGGGTCTAGCGGAGTGGGTTTGGGTCTAGCCGAGTGGGTTTGGGTCTAGCCGAGTGGGTTTGGGTCTAGCCGAGTGGGTTTGGGTCAAGCCGAGTGGGTTTGGGTCTAGCCGAGTGCGTTTGGTTCTAGCCAAGTGGGTTTGGGTCTAGCCGAGTCCGTTTGGGTCTAGCCGAGTGGGTTTGGGACTAGCCGAGTGGGTTTGGGTCTAGCCGAGTGGGTTTGGGTCTAGCCGAGTGGGTTTGGGGCTAGCGGAGTGGGTTTAGGTCTAGCCGATTGGGTTTGGCTCTAGCCGAGTGTGTTTGGGTCCAGCCGAGTGGGTTTGGGTCTAGCCGAGTGGGTTTGGGTTTAGTGGAGTGGGTTTGGGTCTAGCCGAGTGAGTTTGGGTCTAGCCGAGTGGGTTTGGGTCTAGCCGAGTGGGTTTGTGTCCAGCCAAGTGGGTTTGGGTCTAGCCGAGTGGGTTTGGGTCTAGCGGTGTGGGTTTGGGTGTAGCCGAGTGGGTTTGGGTCTAGCCAAATGGGTTTGGATCGAGCAGAGTGGGTTTGGGTCTAGCCGAGTGGGTTTCGGTCTAGCCGAGTGGGTAATCGTCTAGCCGAGTGGGTTTGGGTCTAGCCAAGTGGGTTTGGGTCTAGCCGAGTGGGTTTGGGTCTAGCCGAGTGGGTTTGGGTCCAGCCGAATGGGTTTTGGTCTAGCCGAGTGGGTTTGGGTCTAGCCGAGTGGGTTAGCGTCTAGCGGAGTGGGTTTGGGTCTAGCGGAGTGGGTTTGGGTCTAGCGGAGTGGGTTTGAGTCTAGCGGAGTGTGTTTGGGTCTAGCCGAGTGGGTTTGGGTCTAGCCGAGTGGGTTTGGGTCTAGCCGAGTGGGTTTGGGTCTAGCCGAGTGGGTTTGGGTCTAGCCGAGAGGGTTTGGGTCTAGCCGAGTGGGTTGGGGTCTAGCCGAGTGGTTTTGGGTCTAGCCTAGTGGGTTTGGGTGTAGCCGAGTGGGTTTGGGTCTAGCCGAGTGGGTTTGGGTCTAGCCGAGTGGGTTTGGGTCGAGCCGAGTGGGTTTGGGTGTAGCCGAGTGGGTTTGGGCATAGCCGAGTGGGTTTGGGTCTAGCCGAGTGGGTTTGCGTCCAGCCGAGTGGGTTTGGGTCTAGCCGAGTGGGTTTGGGTCAAGCGGTGTGGGTTTGGGTGTAGCCGAGTGGGTTTGGGTCTAGCCGAATGGGTTTGGATCGAGCAGAGTGGGTTTGGGTCTAGCCGAGTGGGTTTGGGTCTAGCCGAGAGGGTAATCGTCTAGCCGAGTGGGTTTGGGTCTAGCCGAGTGGGTTTGGGTCTTGCCGAGTGGGTTTGGGTCTAGCCGAGTGGGTTTGGGTCTAGCCGAATGGGTTTTGGTCTAGCCGAGTGGGTTTGGGTCCAGCCGAGTGGGTTTGCGTCTAGCCGAGTGGGTTTGGGTTGAGCCGAGTGGGTTTGGGTCTAGCCGAGTGGGTTTGGGTCTAGCCGAGTGGGTTTGGGTCGAGCCGAGTGGGTTTGGGTGTAGCCGAGTGGGTTTGGGCATAGCCGAGTGGGTTTGGGTCTAGCCGAGTGGGTTTGCGTCCAGCCGAGTGGGTTTGGGTCTAGCCGAGTGGGTTTGGGTCAAGCGGTGTGGGTTTGGGTGTAGCCGAGTGGGTTTGGGTCTAGCCGAATGGGTTTGGATCGAGCAGAGTGGGTTTGGGTCTAGCCGAGTGGGTTTGGGTCTAGCCGAGAGGGTAATCGTCTAGCCGAGTGGGTTTGGGTCTAGCCGAGTGGGTTTGGGTCTTGCCGAGTGGGTTTGGGTCTAGCCGAGTGGGTTTGGGTCTAGCCGAATGGGTTTTGGTCTAGCCGAGTGGGTTTGGGTCCAGCCGAGTGGGTTTGCGTCTAGCCGAGTGGGTTTGGGTTGAGCCGAGTGGGTTTGGGTCTAGCCGCGTGGGTTTGGGTCTCGCCGAGTGGGTAATCATCTAGCCGAGTCGGTTTGGGTCTAGCCGAGTGGGTTTGGGTCTTGCCGAGTGGGTTTGGGTGTAGCCGAGTGGGTTTGGGTCTAGCCGAGTGGGTTTGGGTCTAGCCGAATGGGTTTTGGTCTAGCCGAGTGGGTTTGGGTCCAGCCGAGTGGGTTTGGTCTAGCCGAGTGGGTTTGGGTTGAGCCGAGTGGGTTTGGGTCTAGCCGCGTGGGTTTGGGTCTTGCCGAGTGGGTTTGGGTCTAGCCGAGTGGGTTTGGGTCTAGCCGAGTGGGTTTGGGTCTATCCGAGTGGGTTTGGGTCTAGCCGAATCGGTTTCGGTCTATCCGAGAGGGTTTGTGTCTAGCCGAGTGGGTTTGCGTCTAGCCGAGTGGGTTTGTGTCTAGCCAAGTGGGTTTGGGTCTAGCCGAGTCGGTTTGGGTGTAGCCGAGTGGGTTTGGGTCTAGCGGAGTGGGTTTGGGTCTAGCCGAGTGGGTTTGTGTCTAGCCGAGTGGGTTTGGGTCGAGCCGAGTGGGTTTGGGTGTAGCCGAGTGGGTTTGGGTCTAGCCGAGTGGGTTTGGGTCTAGCCGAGTGGGTTTGGGTCTAGCCGAGTGGGTTTGTGTCTAGCCGAGTGGGTTTGGGTCTAGCCGAGTGGGTTTGGGTCGAGCCGAGTGGGTTTGGGTCTAGCCGAGTGGGTTTGGGTCTAGCCGAGTGGGTTTGGGTCCAGCCGAGTGGGTTTGGGTCCAGCCGAGTGGGTTTGGGTCCAGCCGAGTGGGTTTGGGTCTAGCGGTGTGGGTTTGGGTGTAGCCGAGTGGGTTTGAGTCTAGCCGAATGGGTTTGGATCGAGCAGAGTGGGTTTGGGTCTAGCCGAATGGGTTTGGGTCTAGCCGAGTGGGTAATCGTCTACCCGAGTGGGTTTGGGTGTAGCCGAGTGGGTTTAGGTCTTGCCGAGTGGGTTTGGGTCTAGCCGAGTGGGTTTGGGTCTAGCCGAATGGGTTTTGGTCTAGCCGAGTGGGTTTGGGTCCAGCTGAGTGGGTTTGCGTCTAGCTGAGTGGGTTTGGGTCTAGCGGAGTGGGATTGGGTCTAGCGGAGTGGGTTTGGGTCTAGCCGAGTGGGTTTGGGTCTAGCGGAGTGGGTTTGGGTCTAGCCGAGTGGGTTTGGGTCTAGCCGAGTGGGTTTGGGTCAAGCCGAGTGGGTTTGGGTCTAGCCGAGTGCGTTTGGTTCTAGCCAAGTGGGTTTGGGTCTAGCCGAGTCCGTTTGGGTCTAGCTGAGTGGGTTTGGGACTAGCCGAGTGGGTTTGGGTCTAGCCGAGTGTGTTTGGGTCTTGCCGAGTCGGTTTGGGGCTAGCGGAGTGGGTTTAGGTCTAGCCGATTGGGTTTGGCTCTAGCCGAGTGGGTTTGGGTCCAGCCGAGTGGGTTCGGGTCTAGCCGAGTGGGTTTGGGTTTAGTGGAGTGGGTTTGGGTCTAGCCGAGTGAGTTTGGGTCTAGCCGAGTGGGTTTGGGTCTAGCCGAGTGGGTTTGTGTCCAGCCAAGTGGGTTTGGGTCTAGCCGAGTGGGTTTGGGTCTAGCGGTGTGGGTTTGGGTGTAGCCGAGTGGGTTTGGGTCTAGCCAAATGGGTTTGGATCGAGCAGAGTGGGTTTGGGTCTAGCCGAGTGGGTTTCGGTCTAGCCGAGTGGGTAATCGTCTAGCCGAGTGGGTTTGGGTCTAGCCAAGTGGGTTTGGGTCTAGCCGAGTGGGTTTGGGTCTAGCCGAGTGGGTTTGGGTCTAGCCGAATGGGTTTTGGTCTAGCCGAGTGGGTTTGGGTCTAGCCGAGTGGGTTAGCGTCTAGCGGAGTGGGTTTGGGTCTAGCGGAGTGGGTTTGGGTCTAGCGGAGTGGGTTTGAGTCTAGCGGAGTGGGTTTGGGTCTAGCCGAGTGGGTTTGGGTCTAGCCGAGTGGGTTTGTGTCTAGCCAAGTGGGTTTGGGTCTAGCCGAGTCGGTTTGGGTGTAGCCGAGTGGGTTTGGGTCTAGCGGAGTGGGTTTGGGTCTAGCCGAGTGGGCTTGTGTCTAGCCGAGTGGGTTTGGGTCGAGCCGAGTGGGTTTGGGTGTAGCCGAGTGGGTTTGGGTCTAGCCGAGTGGGTTTTGGTCTAGCCGAGTGGGTTTGGGTCTAGCCGAGTGGGTTTGTGTCTAGCCGAGTGGGTTTGGGTGTAGCCGAGTGGGTTTGGGTCGAGCCGAGTGGGTTTGGGTCTAGCCGAGTGGGTTTGGGTCTAGCCGAGTGGGTTTGGGTCTAGCCGAATGGGTTTTGGTCTAGCCGAGTGGGTTTGGGTCCAGCTGAGTGGGTTTGCGTCTAGCTGAGTGGGTTTGGGTCTAGCGGAGTGGGATTGGGTCTAGCGGAGTGGGTTTGGGTCTAGCCGAGTGGGTTTGGGTCTAGCGGAGTGGGTTTGGGTCTAGCCGAGTGGGTTTGGGTCTAGCCGAGTGGGTTTGGGTCAAGCCGAGTGGGTTTGGGTCTAGCCGAGTGCGTTTGGTTCTAGCCAAGTGGGTTTGGGTCTAGCCGAGTCCGTTTGGGTCTAGCCGAGTGGGTTTGGGACTAGCCGAGTGGGTTTGGGTCTAGCCGAGTGGGTTTGTGTCTAGCCGAGTGGGTTTGGGTCTAGCCGAGTGGGTTTGGGTCGAGCCGAGTGGGTTTGGGTCTAGCCGAGTGGGTTTGGGTCTAGCCGAGTGGGTTTGGGTCCAGCCGAGTGGGTTTGGGTCCAGCCGAGTGGGTTTGGGTCCAGCCGAGTGGGTTTGGGTCTAGCGGTGTGGGTTTGGGTGTAGCCGAGTGGGTTTGGGTCTAGCCGAATGGGTTTGGATGGAGCAGAGTGGGTTTGGGTCTAGCCGAATGGGTTTGGGTCTAGCCGAGTGGGTAATCGTCTACCCGAGTGGGTTTGGGTGTAGCCGAGTGGGTTTAGGTCTTGCCGAGTGGGTTTGGGTCTAGCCGAGTGGGTTTGGGTCTAGCCGAATGGGTTTTGGTCTAGCCGAGTGGGTTTGGGTCCAGCTGAGTGGGTTTGCGTCTAGCTGAGTGGGTTTGGGTCTAGCGGAGTGGGATTGGGTCTAGCGGAGTGGGTTTGGGTCTAGCCGAGTGGGTTTGGGTCTAGCGGAGTGGGTTTGGGTCTAGCCGAGTGGGTTTGGGTCTAGCCGAGTGGGTTTGGGTCTAGCCGAGTGGGTTTGGGTCAAGCCGAGTGGGTTTGGGTCTAGCCGAGTGCGTTTGGTTCTAGCCAAGTGGGTTTGGGTCTAGCCGAGTCCGTTTGGGTCTAGCCGAGTGGGTTTGGGACTAGCCGAGTGGGTTTGGGTCTAGCCGAGTGGGTTTGGGTCTAGCCGAGTGGGTTTGGGGCTAGCGGAGTGGGTTTAGGTCTAGCCGATTGGGTTTGGCTCTAGCCGAGTGTGTTTGGGTCCAGCCGAGTGGGTTTGGGTCTAGCCGAGTGGGTTTGGGTTTAGTGGAGTGGGTTTGGGTCTAGCCGAGTGAGTTTGGGTCTAGCCGAGTGGGTTTGGGTCTAGCCGAGTGGGTTTGTGTCCAGCCAAGTGGGTTTGGGTCTAGCCGAGTGGGTTTGGGTCTAGCGGTGTGGGTTTGGGTGTAGCCGAGTGGGTTTGGGTCTAGCCAAATGGGTTTGGATCGAGCAGAGTGGGTTTGGGTCTAGCCGAGTGGGTTTCGGTCTAGCCGAGTGGGTAATCGTCTAGCCGAGTGGGTTTGGGTCTAGCCAAGTGGGTTTGGGTCTAGCCGAGTGGGTTTGGGTCTAGCCGAGTGGGTTTGGGTCCAGCCGAATGGGTTTTGGTCTAGCCGAGTGGGTTTGGGTCTAGCCGAGTGGGTTAGCGTCTAGCGGAGTGGGTTTGGGTCTAGCGGAGTGGGTTTGGGTCTAGCGGAGTGGGTTTGAGTCTAGCGGAGTGTGTTTGGGTCTAGCCGAGTGGGTTTGGGTCTAGCCGAGTGGGTTTGGGTCTAGCCGAGTGGGTTTGGGTCTAGCCGAGTGGGTTTGGGTCTAGCCGAGTGGGTTTGGTTCTCGCCGAGTGGGTTTGGGTCAAGCCGAGTCCGTTTGGGTCTAGCCGAGTGGGTTTGGGACTAGCCGAGTTGTTTTGGGTCTAGCCGAGTGGGTTTGGTTCTAGCCAAGTGGGTTTGGGTCTAGCCGAGTGGGTTTGGGTCTAGCCGAGTGGGTTTGGGTTGAGCCGAGTGGGTTTGGGTCTAGCCGCGTGGGTTTGGGTCCAGTCGAGTGGGTAATCATCTTGCCGAGTCGGTTTGGGTCTAGCCGAGTGGGTTTGGGTCTTGCCGAGTGGGTTTGGGGCTAGCCGAGTGTGTTTGGGTCTAGCCGAGTGGGTTTGGGTCTAGCGGAGTGGGTTTGGGTGTAGCCGAGTGGGTTTGGGTCTAGCCGAGTGGGTTTGGGTCTAGCCGAATCGGTTTCGGTCTATCCGAGAGGGTTTGTGTCTAGCCGAGTGGGTTTGGGTCTAGCCGAGTGGGTTTGGGTCTAGCCGAGTGGGTTTGGGTCTAGCCGAGTGGGTTTGTGTCTAGCCGAGTGGGTTTGGGTCTAGCCGAGTGGGTTTGGGTCGAGCCGAGTGGGTTTGGGTCTAGCCGAGTGGGTTTGGGTCTAGCCGAGTGGGTTTGGGTCCAGCCGAGTGGGTTTGGGTCCAGCCGAGTGGGTTTGGGTCCAGCCGAGTGGGTTTGGGTCTAGCGGTGTGGGTTTGGGTGTAGCCGAGTGGGTTTGGGTCTAGCCGAATGGGTTTGGATCGAGCAGAGTGGGTTTGGGCCTAGCCGAATGGGTTTGGGTCTAGCCGAGTGGGTAATCGTCTACCCGAGTGGGTTTGGGTGTAGCCGAGTGGGTTTAGGTCTTGCCGAGTGGGTTTGGGTCTAGCCGAGTGGGTTTGGGTCGAGCCGAATGGGTTTTGGTCTAGCCGAGTGGGTTTGGGTCCAGCTGAGTGGGTTTGCGTCTAGCTGAGTGGGTTTGGGTCTAGCGGAGTGGGATTGGGTCTAGCGGAGTGGGTTTGGGTCTAGCCGAGTGGGTTTGGGTCTAGCGGAGTGGGTTTGGGTCTAGCCGAGTGGGTTTGGGTCTAGCCGATTGGGTTTGGGTCTAGCCGAGTGGGTTTGGGTCAAGCCGAGTGGGTTTGGGTCTAGCCGAGTGCGTTTGGTTCTAGCCAAGTGGGTTTGGGTCTAGCCGAGTCCGTTTGGGTCTAGCCGAGTGGGTTTGGGACCAGCCGAGTGGGTTTGGGTCTAGCCGAGTGGGTTTGGGTCTAGTCGAGTGGGTTTGGGGCTAGCGGAGTGGGTTTAGGTCTAGCCGATTGGGTTTGGCTCTAGCCGAGTGGGTTTGGGTCCAGCCGAGTGGGTTTGGGTCTAGCCGAGTGGGTTTGGGTTTAGTGGAGTGGGTTTGGGTCTAGCCGAGTGAGTTTGGGTCTAGCCGAGTGGGTTTGGGTCTAGCCGAGTGGGTTTGGGTCTAGCGGTGTGGGTTTGGGTGTAGCCGAGTGGGTTTGGGTCTAGCCAAATGGGTTTGGATCGAGCAGAGTGGGTTTGGGTCTGGCCGAGTGGGTTTCGGTCTAGCCGAGTGGGTAATCGTCTAGCCGAGTGGGTTTGGGTCTAGCCAAGTGGGTTTGGGTCTAGCCGAGTGGGTTTGGGTCTAGCCGAGTGGATTTGGGTCTAGCCGAATGGGTTTTGGTCTAGCCGAGTGGGTTTGGGTCTAGCCGAGTGGGTTAGCGTCTAGCGGAGTGGGTTTGGGTCTAGCGGAGTGGGTTTGGGTCTAGCGGAGTGGGTTTGAGTCTAGCGGAGTGGGTTTGGTCTAGCCGAGTGAGTTTGGGTCTAGCCGAGTGGGTTTGGGTCTAGCCGAGTGGGTTTGGGTGTAGCCGAGTGGGTTTGGGTCTAGCCGAGTGGGTTTGGTTCTAGCCGAGTGGGTTTGGGTCAAGCCGAGTCCGTTTGGGTCTAGCCGAGTGGGTTTGGGACTAGCCGAGTGGGTTTGGGTCTAGCCGAGTGGGTTTGGTTCTAGCCAAGTGGGTTTGGGTCTAGCCGAGTGGGTTTGGGTCTAGCCGAGTTGGTTTGGGTTGAGCCGAGTGGGTTTGGGTCTAGCCGCGTGGGTTTGTGTCTAGTCGAGTGGGTAATCATCTAGCCGAGTCGGTTTGGGTCTAGCCGAGTGGGTTTGGGTCTTGCCGAGTGGGTTTGGGGCTAGCCGAGTGGGTTTGGGTCTAGCCGAGTGGGTTTGGGTCTAGCGGAGTGGGTTTGGGTGTAGCCGAGTGGGTTTGGGTCTAGCCGAGTGGGTTTGGGTCTAGCCGAATCGGTTTCGGTCTATCCGAGAGGGTTTGTGTCTAGCCGAGTGGGTTTGGGTCTAGCCGAGTGGGTTTGGGTCTAGCCGAGTGGGTTTGGGTCTAGCCGAGTGGGTTTGGGTGTATCCGAGTGGGTTTGGGTCTAGCCGAATCAGTTTCGGTCCATCCGAGAGGGTTTGTGTCTAGCCGAGTGGGTTTGGGTCTAGCCGAGTGGGTTTGTGTCTAGCCGAGTGGGTTTGGGTGTAGCCGAGTGGGTTTGGGTCTAGCGGAGTGGGTTTGGGTCTAGCCGAGTGGGTTTGTGTCTAGCCGAGTGGGTTTGGGTCGAGCCGAGTGGGTTTGGGTGTAGCCGAGTGGGTTTGGGTCTAGCCGAGTGGGTTTGGGTCTAGCCGAGTGGGTTTGGGTCTAGCCGAGTGGGTTTGGGTCTAGCCGAGTGGGTTTGGGTCTAGCCGAGTGGGTTTGGGTCGAGCCGAGTGGGTTTGGGTCTAGCCGAGTGGGTTTGGGTCTAGCCGAGTGGGTTTGGGTCTAGCCGAGTGGGTTTGGGTGTAGCCGAGTGGCTTTGGGTCTAGCCGAGTGGGTTTGGGTGTAGCCGAGTGGCTTTGGGTCTAGCCGAGTGGGTTTGGGTCTAGCCGAGTGTGTTTGGGTCTAGCCAAGTGGGTTGGGGTCTAGCCGAGTGGGTTTGGGTCGAGCCGAGTGGGTTTGGGTGTAGCCGAGTGGGTTTGGGTCTAGCCGAGTGGGTTTGGGTCTAGCCGAGTGGGTTTGGGTCTAGCCGAGTGGGTTTGGGTCTAGCCGAGTGGGTTTGGGTCTAGCCGAGTGGGTTTGGGTCGAGCCGAGTGGGTTTGGGTCTAGCCGAGTGGGTTTGGGTCTAGCCGAGTGGGTTTGGGTCTAGCCGAGTGGGTTTGGGTGTAGCCGAGTGGGTTTGGGTCTAGCCGAGTGGGTTTGGGTCTAGCCGAGTGAGTTTGGGTCTAGCCGAGTGGGTTTGGGTCTAGCCGAGAGGGTTTGGGTCTAGCCGAGTGGGTTGGGGACTAGCCGAGTGGTTTTGGGTCTAGCAGAGTGGGGTTGGGTGTAGCCGAGTGGGTTTGGGTCTAGCCGAGTGGGTTTGGGTCTAGCCGAGTGGGTTTGGGTCGAGCCGAGTGGGTTTGGGTGTAGCCGAGTGGGTTTGGGCATAGCCGAGTGGGTTTGGGTCTAGCCGAGTGGGTTTGCGTCCAGCCGAGTGGGTTTGGGTCTAGCCGAGTGGGTTTGGGTCAAGCGGTGTGGGTTTGGGTGTAGCCGAGTGGGTTTGGGTCTAGCCGAATGGGTTTGGATCGAGCAGAGTGGGTTTGGGTCTAGCCGAGTGGGTTTGGGTCTAGCCGAGAGGGTAATCGTCTAGCCGAGTGGGTTTGGGTCTTGCCGAGTGGGTTTGGGTCTAGCCGAGTGGGTTTGGGTCTAGCCGAATGGGTTTTGGATCGAGCAGAGTGGGTTTGGGTCTAGCCGAGTGGGTTTGGGTCTAGCCGAGAGGGTAATCGTCTAGCCGAGTGGGTTTGGGTCTAGCCGAGTGGGTTTGGGTCTAGCCGAGTGGGTTTGGGTTGAGCCGAGTGGGTTTGGGTCTAGCCGCGTGGGTTTGGGTCTAGTCGAGTGGGTAATCATCTAGCCGAGTCGGTTTGGGTCTAGCCGAGTGGGTTTGGGTCTTGCCGAGTGGGTTTGGGGCTAGCCGAGTGGGTTTGGGTCTAGCCGAGTGGGTTTGGGTCTAGCGGAGTGGGTTTGGGTGTAGCCGAGTGGGTTTGGGTCTAGCCGAGTGTGTTTGGGTCTAGCCGAATCGGTTTCGGTCTATCCGAGAGGGTTTGTGTCTAGCCGAGTGGGTTTGGGTCTAGCCGAGTGGGTTTGGGTCTAGCCGAGTGGGTTTGGGTCTAGCCGAGTGGGTTTGGGTCTATCCGAGTGGGTTTGGGTCTAGCCGAATCGGTTTCGGTCCATCCGAGAGGGTTTGTGTCTAGCCGAGTGGGTTTGGGTCTAGCCGAGTGGGTTTGTGTCTAGCCAAGTGGGTTTGGGTCTAGCCGAGTCGGTTTGGGTGTAGCCGAGTGGGTTTGGGTCTAGCCGAGTGGGTTTGGGTCTAGCCGAGTGGGTTTGGGTCTAGCCGAGTGGGATTGGGTCTAGCCGAGAGGGTTTATGCCTAGCCGAGTGGGTTGGGGTCTAGCCGAGTGGGTTTGGGTCTAGCCGAGTGGGTTTGGGTGTAGCCGAGTGGGTTTTCGTCTAGCGGAGTGGGTTTGGGTCTAGACGAGTGGGTTTGTGTCTAGCCGAGTGGGTTTGGGTCGAGCCGAGTGGGTTTGGGTGTAGCCGAGTGGGTTTGGGTCTAGCCGAGTGGGTTTGGGTCTAGCCGAGTGGGTTTGGGTCTAGCCGAGTGGGTTTGGGTCTAGCCGAGTGGGTTTGGGTCTAGCCGAGTGGGTTTGGGTCTAGCCGAGTGGGTTTGGGTCTAGCCGAGTGGGTTTGGGTCTAGCCGAGTGGGTTTGGGTCTAGCCGAGTGGGTTTGGGTGTAGCCGAGTGGCTTTGGGTCTAGCCGAGTGGGTTTGGGTCTAGCCGAGTGTGTTTGGGTCTAGCCGAGTGGGTTGGGGTCTAGCCGAGTGGGTTTGGGTCTAGCCGAGTGGGTTTGGGTGTAGCCGAGTGGGTTTGTGTCTAGCCCAGTGGGTTTGGGTGTAGCCGAGTGGGTTTGGGTCTAGCCGAGTGGGTTTGGGTCTAGCCGAGTGAGTTTGGGTCTAGCCGAGTGGGTTTGGGTCTAGCCGAGAGTGTTTGGGTCTAGCCGAGTGGGTTGGGGTCTAGCCGAGTGGTTTTGGGTCTAGCCGAGTGGGTTTGGGTGTAGCCGAGTGGGTTTGGGTCAAGCCGAGTCCGTTTGGGTCTAGCCGAGTGGGTTTGGGACTAGCCGAGTGGGTTTGGGTCTAGCCGAGTGGGTTTGGTTCTAGCCAAGTGGGTTTGGGTCTAGCCGAGTGGGTTTGGGTCTAGCCGAGTGGGTTTGGGTTGAGCCGAGTGGGTTTGGGTCTAGCCGCGTGGGTTTGGGTCTAGTCGAGTGGGTAATCATCTAGCCGAGTCGGTTTGGGTCTAGCCGAGTGGGTTTGGGTCTTGCCGAGTGGGTTTGGGGCTAGCCGAGTGGGTTTGGGTCTAGCCGAGTGGGTTTGGGTCTAGCGGAGTGGGTTTGGGTGTAGCCGAGTGGGTTTGGGTCTAGCCGAGTGGGTTTGGGTCTAGCCGAATCGGTTTCGGTCTATCCGAGAGGGTTTGTGTCTAGCCGAGTGGGTTTGGGTCTAGCCGAGTGGGTTTGGGTCTAGCCGAGTGGGTTTGGGTCTAGCCGAGTGGGTTTGGGTCTATCCGAGTGGGTTTGGGTCTAGCCGAATCGGTTTCGGTCCATCCGAGAGGGTTTGTGTCTAGCCGAGTGGGTTTGGGTCTAGCCGAGTGGGTTTGTGTCTAGCCAAGTGGGTTTGGGTCTAGCCGAGTGGGTTTGGGTGTAGCCGAGTGGGTTTGGGTCTAGCCGAGTGGGTTTGGGTCTAGCCGAGTGGGTTTGGGTCTAGCCGAGTGGGATTGGGTCTAGCCGAGTGGGTTTGGGTGTAGCCGAGTGGGTTTGGGTCTAGCCGAGTGGGTTTGGGTCTAGCCGAGTGGGTTTGGGTCTAGCCGAGTGGGATTGGGTCTAGCCGAGAGGGTTTATGTCTAGCCGAGTGGGTTGGGGTCTAGCCGAGTGGGTTTGGGTCTAGCCGAGTGGTTTGGGTGTAGCCGAGTGGGTTTGGGTCTAGCGGAGTGGGTTTGGGTCTAGCCGAGTGGGTTTGTGTCTAGCCGAGTGGGTTTGGGTCGAGCCGAGTGGGTTTGGGTGTAGCCGAGTGGGTTTGGGTCTAGCCGAGTGGGTTTGGGTCTAGCCGAGTGGGTTTGGGTCTAGCCGAGTGGGTTTGGGTCTAGCCGAGTGGGTTTGGGTCTAGCCGAGTGGGTTTGGGTCTAGCCGAGTGGGTTTGGGTCTAGCCGAGTGGGTTTGGGTCTAGCCGAGTGGGTTTGGGTCTAGCCGAGTGGGTTTGGGTGTAGCCGAGTGGCTTTGGGTCTAGCCGAGTGGGTTTGGGTCTAGCCGAGTGTGTTTGGGTCTAGCCGAGTGGGTTGGGGTCTAGCCGAGTGGGTTTGGGTCTAGCCGAGTGGGTTTGGGTGTAGCCGAGTGGGTTTGTGTCTAGCCCAGTGGGTTTGGGTCTAGCCGAGTGGGTTTGGGTGTAGCCGAGTGGGTTTGGGTCTAGCCTAGTGGGTTTGGGTCTAGCCGAGTGAGTTTGGGTCTAGCCGAGTGGGTTTGGGTCTAGCCGAGAGGGTAATCGTCTAGCCGAGTGGGTTTGGGTCTAGCCGAGTGGGTTTGGGTCTAGCCGAGTGGGTTTGGGTTGAGCCGAGTGGGTTTGGGTCTAGCCGCGTGGGTTTGGGTCTAGTCGAGTGGGTAATCATCTAGCCGAGTCGGTTTGGGTCTAGCCGAGTGGGTTTGGGTCTTGCCGAGTGGGTTTGGGGCTAGCCGAGTGGGTTTGGGTCTAGCCGAGTGGGTTTGGGTCTAGCGGAGTGGGTTTGGGTGTAGCCGAGTGGGTTTGGGTCTAGCCGAGTGTGTTTGGGTCTAGCCGAATCGGTTTCGGTCTATCCGAGAGGGTTTGTGTCTAGCCGAGTGGGTTTGGGTCTAGCCGAGTGGGTTTGGGTCTAGCCGAGTGGGTTTGGGTCTAGCCGAGTGGGTTTGGGTCTATCCGAGTGGGTTTGGGTCTAGCCGAATCGGTTTCGGTCCATCCGAGAGGGTTTGTGTCTAGCCGAGTGGGTTTGGGTCTAGCCGAGTGGGTTTGTGTCTAGCCAAGTGGGTTTGGGTCTAGCCGAGTCGGTTTGGGTGTAGCCGAGTGGGTTTGGGTCTAGCCGAGTGGGTTTGGGTCTAGCCGAGTGGGTTTGGGTCTAGCCGAGTGGGATTGGGTCTAGCCGAGAGGGTTTATGCCTAGCCGAGTGGGTTGGGGTCTAGCCGAGTGGGTTTGGGTCTAGCCGAGTGGGTTTGGGTGTAGCCGAGTGGGTTTTCGTCTAGCGGAGTGGGTTTGGGTCTAGACGAGTGGGTTTGTGTCTAGCCGAGTGGGTTTGGGTCGAGCCGAGTGGGTTTGGGTGTAGCCGAGTGGGTTTGGGTCTAGCCGAGTGGGTTTGGGTCTAGCCGAGTGGGTTTGGGTCTAGCCGAGTGGGTTTGGGTCTAGCCGAGTGGGTTTGGGTCTAGCCGAGTGGGTTTGGGTCTAGCCGAGTGGGTTTGGGTCTAGCCGAGTGGGTTTGGGTCTAGCCGAGTGGGTTTGGGTCTAGCCGAGTGGGTTTGGGTATAGCCGAGTGGCTTTGGGTCTAGCCGAGTGGGTTTGGGTCTAGCCGAGTGTGTTTGGGTCTAGCCGAGTGGGTTGGGGTCTAGCCGAGTGGGTTTGGGTCTAGCCGAGTGGGTTTGGGTGTAGCCGAGTGGGTTTGTGTCTAGCCCAGTGGGTTTGGGTGTAGCCGAGTGGGTTTGGGTCTAGCCGAGTGGGTTTGGGTCTAGCCGAGTGAGTTTGGGTCTAGCCGAGTGGGTTTGGGTCTAGCCGAGAGTGTTTGGGTCTAGCCGAGTGGGTTGGGGTCTAGCCGAGTGGTTTTGGGTCTAGCCGAGTGGGTTTGGGTGTAGCCGAGTGGGTTTGGGTCAAGCCGAGTCCGTTTGGGTCTAGCCGAGTGGGTTTGGGACTAGCCGAGTGGGTTTGGGTCTAGCCGAGTGGGTTTGGTTCTAGCCAAGTGGGTTTGGGTCTAGCCGAGTGGGTTTGGGTCTAGCCGAGTGGGTTTGGGTTGAGCCGAGTGGGTTTGGGTCTAGCCGCGTGGGTTTGGGTCTAGTCGAGTGGGTAATCATCTAGCCGAGTCGGTTTGGGTCTAGCCGAGTGGGTTTGGGTCTTGCCGAGTGGGTTTGGGGCTAGCCGAGTGGGTTTGGGTCTAGCCGAGTGGGTTTGGGTCTAGCGGAGTGGGTTTGGGTGTAGCCGAGTGGGTTTGGGTCTAGCCGAGTGGGTTTGGGTCTAGCCGAATCGGTTTCGGTCTATCCGAGAGGGTTTGTGTCTAGCCGAGTGGGTTTGGGTCTAGCCGAGTGGGTTTGGGTCTAGCCGAGTGGGTTTGGGTCTAGCCGAGTGGGTTTGGGTCTATCCGAGTGGGTTTGGGTCTAGCCGAATCGGTTTCGGTCCATCCGAGAGGGTTTGTGTCTAGCCGAGTGGGTTTGGGTCTAGCCGAGTGGGTTTGTGTCTAGCCAAGTGGGTTTGGGTCTAGCCGAGTGGGTTTGGGTGTAGCCGAGTGGGTTTGGGTCTAGCCGAGTGGGTTTGGGTCTAGCCGAGTGGGTTTGGGTCTAGCCGAGTGGGATTGGGTCTAGCCGAGTGGGTTTGGGTGTAGCCGAGTGGGTTTGGGTCTAGCCGAGTGGGTTTGGGTCTAGCCGAGTGGGTTTGGGTCTAGCCGAGTGGGATTGGGTCTAGCCGAGAGGGTTTATGTCTAGCCGAGTGGGTTGGGGTCTAGCCGAGTGGGTTTGGGTCTAGCCGAGTGGTTTGGGTGTAGCCGAGTGGGTTTGGGTCTAGCGGAGTGGGTTTGGGTCTAGCCGAGTGGGTTTGTGTCTAGCCGAGTGGGTTTGGGTCGAGCCGAGTGGGTTTGGGTGTAGCCGAGTGGGTTTGGGTCTAGCCGAGTGGGTTTGGGTCTAGCCGAGTGGGTTTGGGTCTAGCCGAGTGGGTTTGGGTCTAGCCGAGTGGGTTTGGGTCTAGCCGAGTGGGTTTGGGTCTAGCCGAGTGGGTTTGGGTCTAGCCGAGTGGGTTTGGGTCTAGCCGAGTGGGTTTGGGTCTAGCCGAGTGGGTTTGGGTGTAGCCGAGTGGCTTTGGGTCTAGCCGAGTGGGTTTGGGTCTAGCCGAGTGTGTTTGGGTCTAGCCGAGTGGGTTGGGGTCTAGCCGAGTGGGTTTGGGTCTAGCCGAGTGGGTTTGGGTGTAGCCGAGTGGGTTTGTGTCTAGCCCAGTGGGTTTGGGTCTAGCCGAGTGGGTTTGGGTGTAGCCGAGTGGGTTTGGGTCTAGCCTAGTGGGTTTGGGTCTAGCCGAGTGAGTTTGGGTCTAGCCGAGTGGGTTTGGGTCTAGCCGAGAGGGTTTGGGTCTAGCCGAGTGGGTTTGGGTCTAGCCGAGTGGTTTTGGGTCTAGCCGAGTGGGGTTGGGTGTAGCCGAGTGGGTTTGGGTCTAGCCGAGTGGGTTTGGGTCTAGCCGAGTGGGTTTGGGTCGAGCCGAGTGGGTTTGGGTGTAGCCGAGTGGGTTTGGGCATAGCCGAGTGGGTTTGGGTCTAGCCGAGTGGGTTTGCGTCCAGCCGAGTGGGTTTGGGTCTAGCCGAGTGGGTTTGGGTCAAGCGGTGTGGGTTTGGGTGTAGCCGAGTGGGTTTGGGTCTAGCCGAATGGGTTTGGATCGAGCAGAGTGGGTTTGGGTCTAGCCGAGTGGGTTTGGGTCTAGCCGAGAGGGTAATCGTCTAGCCGAGTGGGTTTGGGTCTAGCCGAGTGGGTTTGGGTCTTGCCGAGTGGGTTTGGGTCTAGCCGAGTGGGTTTGGGTCCAGCCGAATGGGTTTTGGATCGAGCAGAGTGGGTTTGGGTCTAGCCGAGAGGGTAATCGTCTAGCCGAGTGTGTTTGGGTCTAGCCGAGTGGGTTTGGGTCCAGCCGAGTGGGTTTGGGTTGAGCCGAGTGGGTTTGGGTCTAGCCGCGTGGGTTTGGGTCTAGTCGAGTGGGTAATCATCTAGCCGAGTCGGTTTGGGTCTAGCCGAGTGGGTTTGGGTCTTGCCGAGTGGGTTTGGGGCTAGCCGAGTGGGTTTGGGTGTAGCCGAGTGGGTTTGGGTCTAGCGGAGTGGGTTTGGGTGTAGCCGAGTGGGTTTGGGTCTAGCCGAGTGGGTTTGGGTCTAGCCGAATCGGTTTCGGTCTATCCGAGAGGGTTTGTGTCTAGCCGAGTGGGTTTGGGTCTAGCCGAGTGGGTTAGGGTCTAGCCGAGTGGGTTTGGGTCTAGCCGAGTGGGTTTGGGTCTATCCGAGTGGGTTTGGGTCTAGCCGAATCGGTTTCGGTCCATCCGAGAGGGTTTGTGTCTAGCCGAGTGGGTTTGGGTCTAGCCGAGTGGCTTGTGTCTGGCCAAGTGGGTTTGGGTCTAGCCGAGTCGGTTTGGGTGTAGCCGAGTGGGTTTGGGTCTAGCCGAGTGGGTTTGGGTCTAGCCGAGTGGGTTTGGGTCTAGCCGAGTGGGTTTGGGTGTAGCCGAGTGGGATTTGGGTCTAGCGGACTGGGTTTGGGTCTAGACGAGTGGGTTTGTGTCTAGCCGAGTGGGTTTGGGTCGAGCCGAGTGGGTTTGGGTGTAGCCGAGTGGGTTTGGGTCTAGCCGAGTGGGTTTGGGTCTAGCCGAGTGTGTTTGGGTCTAGCCGAGTGGGTTTGGGTCTAGCCGAGTGGGTTTGGGTCTAGCCGAGTGGGTTTGGGTCTAGCCGAGTGGGTTTGGGTCTAGCCGAGTGGGTTTGGGTCTAGCCGAGTGGGTTTGGGTCTAGCCGAGTGGGTTTGGGTGTAGCCGAGTGGCTTTGGGTCTAGCCGAGTGGGTTTGGGTCTAGCCGAGTGTGTTTGGGTCTAGCCGAGTGGGTTGGGGTCTAGCCGAGTGGGTTTGGGTCTAGCCGAGTGGGTTTGGGTGTAGCCGAGTGGGTTTGTGTCTAGCCCAGTGGGTTTGGGTCTAGCCGAGTGGGTTTGGGTGTAGCCGAGTGGGTTTGGGTCTAGCCGAGTGGGATTGGGTCTAGCCGAGAGGGTTTATGCCTAGCCGAGTGGGTTGGGGTCTAGCCGAGTGGGTTTGGGTCTAGCCGAGTGGGTTTGGGTGTAGCCGAGTGGGATTTGGGTCTAGCGGAGTGGGTTTGGGTCTAGACGAGTGGGTTTGGGTCTAGCCGAGTGGGTTTGGGTCTAGCCGAGTGGGTTTGGGTCTAGCCGAGTGGGTTTGGGTCTAGCCGAGTGGGTTTGGGTCTAGCCGAGTGGGTTTGGGTCTAGCCGAGTGGGTTTGGGTCTATCCGAGTGGGTTTGGGTCTAGCCGAGTGGGTTTGGGTCTAGCCGAGTGGGTTTGGGTGTAGCCGAGTGGCTTTGGGTCTAGCCGAGTGGGTTTGGGTCTAGCCGAGTGTGTTTGGGTCTAGCCGAGTGGGTTGGGGTCTAGCCGAGTGGGTTTGGGTCTAGCCGAGTGGGTTTGGGTGTAGCCGAGTGGGTTTGTGTCTAGCCCAGTGGGTTTGGGTCTAGCCGAGTGGGTTTGGGTGTAGCCGAGTGGGTTTGGGTCTAGCCGAGTGGGTTTGGGTCTAGCCGAGTGAGTTTGGGTCTAGCCGAGTGGGTTTGGGTCTAGCCGAGAGGGTTTGGGTCTAGCCGAGTGGGTTGGGGTCTAGCCGAGTGGTTTTGTGTCTAGCCGTGTGGGTTTGGGTGTAGCCGAGTGGGTTTGGGTCTAGCCGAGTGGGTTTGGGTCTAGCGGAGTGGGTTTGGGTCGAGCCGAGTGGGTTTGGGTGTAGCCGAGTGGGTTTGGGCATAGCCGAGTGGGTTTGGGTCTAGCTGAGTGGGTTTGCGTCCAGCCGAGTGGGTTTGGGTCTAGCCGAGAGGGTAATCGTCTAGCCGAGTGGGTTTGGGTCTACCCGAGTGGGTTTGGGTCTTGCCGAGTGGGTTTGGGTCTAGCCGAGTGGGTTTGGGTCTAGCCGAATGGGTTTTGGTCTAGCCGAGTGGGTTTGGGTCCAGCCGAGTGGGTTTGCGTCTAGCCGAGTGGGTTTGGGTTGAGCCGAGTGGGTTTGGGTCTAGCCGCGTGGGTTCGGGTCTCGCCGAGTGGGTAATCATCTAGCCGAGTCGGTTTGGGTCTAGCCGAGTGGGTTTGGGTCTTGCCGAGTGGGTTTGGGTGTAGCCGAGTGGCTTTGGGTCTAGCCGAGTGGGTTTGGGTCTAGCCGAGTGTGTTTGGGTCTAGCCGAGTGGGTTGGGGTCTAGCCGAGTGGGTTTGGGTCTAGCCGAGTGGGTTTGGGTGTAGCCGAGTGGGTTTGTGTCTAGCCCAGTGGGTTTGGGTCTAGCCGAGTGGGTTTGGGTCTAGCCGAGTGGGTTTGGGTCTAGCCGAGTGTGTTTGGGTCTAGCCGAGTGGGTTTGGGTCTAGCCGAGTGGGTTTGGGTCTAGCCGAGTGAGTTTGGGTCTAGCCGAGTGGGTTTGGGTCTAGCCGAGAGGGTTTGGGTCTAGCCGAGTGGGTTGGGGTCTAGCCGAGTGGTTTTGTGTCTAGCCGTGTGGGTTTGGGTGTAGCCGAGTGGGTTTGGGTCTAGCCGAGTGGGTTTGGGTCTAGCGGAGTGGGTTTGGGTCGAGCCGAGTGGGTTTGGGTGTAGCCGAGTGGGTTTGGGCATAGCCGAGTGGGTTTGGGTCTAGCTGAGTGGGTTTGCGTCCAGCCGAGTGGGTTTGGGTCTAGCCGAGAGGGTAATCGTCTAGCCGAGTGGGTTTGGGTCTAGCCGAGTGGGTTTGGGTCTTGCCGAGTGGGTTTGGGTCTAGCCGAGTGGGTTTGGGTCTAGCCGAATGGGTTTTGGTCTAGCCGAGTGGGTTGGGGTCCAGCCGAGTGGGTTTGCGTCTAGCCGAGTGGGTTTGGGTTGAGCCGAGTGGGTTTGGGTCTAGCCGCGTGGGTTCGGGTCTCGCCGAGTGGGTAATCATCTAGCCGAGTCGGTTTGGGTCTAGCCGAGTGGGTTTGGGTGTTGCCGAGTGGGTTTGGGTCTAGCCGAGTGGGTTTGCGTCTAGCCGAGTGGGTTTGGGTCTAGCCGAATGGGTTTTGGTCTAGCCGAGTGGGTTTGGGTCCAGCCGAGTGGGTTTGCGTCTAGCCGAGTGGGTTTGGGTTGAGCCGAGTGGGTTTGCGTCTAGCCGAGTGGGTTTGGGTCTAGCCGAGTGGGTTTGGGTCTAGCCGAGTGGGTTTGGGTCTAGCCGAGTGGGATTGGGTCTAGCCGAGAGGGTTTATGTCTAGCCGAGTGGGTTGGGGTCTAGCCGAGTGGGTTTGGCTCTAGCCGAGTGGGTTTGGGTCCAGCCGAGTGGGTTTGGGTCCAGCCGAGTGGGTTTGGGTCCAGCCGAGTGGGTTTGGGTCTAGCGGTGTGGGTTTGGGTGTAGCCGAGTGGGTTTGGGTCTAGCCGAATGGGTTTGGATCGAGCAGAGTTGGTTTGGGTCTAGCCGAATGAGTTTGGGTCTAGCCGAGTGGGTGATCGTCTACCCGAGTGGGTTTGGGTGTAGCCGAGTGGGTTTAGGTCTTGCCGAGTGGGTTTGGGTCTAGCCGAGTGGGTTTGGGTCTAGCCGAATGGGTTTTGGTCTAGCCGAGTGGGTTTGGGTCCAGCTGAGTGGGTTTGCATCTAGCTGAGTGGGTTTGGGTCTAGCGGAGTGGGATTGGGTCTAGCGGAGTGGGTTTGGGTCTAGCCGAGTGGGTTTGGGTCTAGCGGAGTTGGTTTGGGTCTAGCCGAGTGGGTTTGGGTCTAGCCGAGTGGGTTTGGGTCTAGCCGAGTCCGTTTGGGTCTAGCCGAGTGGGTTTGGGACTAGCCGAGTGGGTTTGGGTCTAGCCGAGTGGGTTTGGGTCTAGCCGAGTGGGTTTGGAGCTAGCGGAGTGGGTTTAGGTCTAGCCGATTGGGTTTGGCTCTAGCCAAGTGGGTTTGGGTCCAGCCGAGTGGGTTTGGGTCTAGCCGAGTGGGTTTGGGTTTAGTGGAGTGGGTTTGGGTCTAGCCGAGTGAGTTTGGGTCTAGCCGAGTGGTTTTGGGTCTAGCCGAGTGGGTTTGGGTGTAGCCGAGTGGGTTTGGGTCTAGCCGAGTGGGATTGGGTCTAGCCGAGAGGGTTTATGCCTAGCCGAGTGGGTTGGGGTCTAGCCGAGTGGGTTTGGGTCTAGCCGAGTAGGTTTGGGTGTAGCCGAGTGGGATTTGGGTCTAGCGGAGTGGGTTTGGGTCTAGACGAGTGGGTTTGGGTCTAGCCGAGTGGGTTTGGGTCTAGCCGAGTGGGTTTGGGTCTAGCCGAGTGGGTTTGGGTCTAGCCGAGTGGGTTTGGGTCTAGCCGAGTGGGTTTGGGTCTAGCCGAGTGGGTTTGGGTCTATCCGAGTGGGTTTGGGTCTAGCCGAGTGGGTTTGGGTCTAGCCGAGTGGGTTTGGGTGTAGCCGAGTGGCTTTGGGTCTAGCCGAGTGGGTTTGGGTCTAGCCGAGTGTGTTTGGGTCTAGCCGAGTGGGTTGGGGTCTAGCCGAGTGGGTTTGGGTCTAGCCGAGTGGGTTTGGGTGTAGCCGAGTGGGTTTGTGTCTAGCCCAGTGGGTTTGGGTCTAGCCGAGTGGGTTTGGGTGTAGCCGAGTGGGTTTGGGTCTAGCCGAGTGGGTTTGGGTCTAGCCGAGTGAGTTTGGGTCTAGCCGAGTGGGTTTGGGTCTAGCCGAGAGGGTTTGGGTCTAGCCGAGTGGGTTGGGGTCTAGCCGAGTGGTTTTGTGTCTAGCCATGTGGGTTTGGGTGTAGCCGAGTGGGTTTGGGTCTAGCCGAGTGGGTTTGGGTCTAGCGGAGTGGGTTTGGGTCGAGCCGAGTGGGTTTGGGTGTAGCCGAGTGGGTTTGGGCATAGCCGAGTGGGTTTGGGTCTAGCTGAGTGGGTTTGCGTCCAGCCGAGTGGGTTTGGGTCTAGCCGAGAGGGTAATCGTCTAGCCGAGTGGGTTTGGGTCTACCCGAGTGGGTTTGGGTCTTGCCGAGTGGGTTTGGGTCTAGCCGAGTGGGTTTGGGTCTAGCCGAATGGGTTTTGGTCTAGCCGAGTGGGTTTGGGTCCAGCCGAGTGGGTTTGCGTCTAGCCGAGTGGGTTTGGGTTGAGCCGAGTGGGTTTGGGTCTAGCCGCGTGGGTTCGGGTCTCGCCGAGTGGGTAATCATCTAGCCGAGTCGGTTTGGGTCTAGCCGAGTGGGTTTGGGTCTTGCCGAGTGGGTTTGGGTGTAGCCGAGTGGCTTTGGGTCTAGCCGAGTGGGTTTGGGTCTAGCCGAGTGTGTTTGGGTCTAGCCGAGTGGGTTGGGGTCTAGCCGAGTGGGTTTGGGTCTAGCCGAGTGGGTTTGGGTGTAGCCGAGTGGGTTTGTGTCTAGCCCAGTGGGTTTGGGTCTAGCCGAGTGGGTTTGGGTGTAGCCGAGTGGGTTTGGGTCTAGCCGAGTGGGTTTGGGTCTAGCCGAGTGAGTTTGGGTGTAGCCGAGTGGGTTTGGGTCTAGCCGAGAGGGTTTGGGTCTAGCCGAGTGGGTTGGGGTCTAGCCGAGTGGTTTTGTGTCTAGCCGTGTGGGTTTGGGTGTAGCCGAGTGGGTTTGGGTCTAGCCGAGTGGGTTTGGGTCTAGCGGAGTGGGTTTGGGTCGAGCCGAGTGGGTTTGGGTGTAGCCGAGTGGGTTTGGGCATAGCCGAGTGGGTTTGGGTCTAGCTGAGTGGGTTTGCGTCCAGCCGAGTGGGTTTGGGTCTAGCCGAGAGGGTAATCGTCTAGCCGAGTGGGTTTGGGTCTAGCCGAGTGGGTTTGGGTCTTGCCGAGTGGGTTTGGGTCTAGCCGAGTGGGTTTGGGTCTAGCCGAATGGGTTTTGGTCTAGCCGAGTGGGTTGGGGTCCAGCCGAGTGGGTTTGCGTCTAGCCGAGTGGGTTTGGGTTGAGCCGAGTGGGTTTGGGTCTAGCCGCGTGGGTTCGGGTCTCGCCGAGTGGGTAATCATCTAGCCGAGTCGGTTTGGGTCTAGCCGAGTGGGTTTGGGTGTTGCCGAGTGGGTTTGGGTCTAGCCGAGTGGGTTTGCGTCTAGCCGAGTGGGTTTGGGTCTAGCCGAATGGGTTTTGGTCTAGCCGAGTGGGTTTGGGTCCAGCCGAGTGGGTTTGCGTCTAGCCGAGTGGGTTTGGGTTGAGCCGAGTGGGTTTGCGTCTAGCCGAGTGGGTTTGGGTCTAGCCGAGTGGGTTTGGGTCTAGCCGAGTGGGTTTGGGTCTAGCCGAGTGGGATTGGGTCTAGCCGAGAGGGTTTATGTCTAGCCGAGTGGGTTGGGGTCTAGCCGAGTGGGTTTGGCTCTAGCCGAGTGGGTTTGGGTCCAGCCGAGTGGGTTTGGGTCCAGCCGAGTGGGTTTGGGTCCAGCCGAGTGGGTTTGGGTCTAGCGGTGTGGGTTTGGGTGTAGCCGAGTGGGTTTGGGTCTAGCCGAATGGGTTTGGATCGAGCAGAGTTGGTTTGGGTCTAGCCGAATGAGTTTGGGTCTAGCCGAGTGGGTGATCGTCTACCCGAGTGGGTTTGGGTGTAGCCGAGTGGGTTTAGGTCTTGCCGAGTGGGTTTGGGTCTAGCCGAGTGGGTTTGGGTCTAGCCGAATGGGTTTTGGTCTAGCCGAGTGGGTTTGGGTCCAGCTGAGTGGGTTTGCATCTAGCTGAGTGGGTTTGGGTCTAGCGGAGTGGGATTGGGTCTAGCGGAGTGGGTTTGGGTCTAGCCGAGTGGGTTTGGGTCTAGCGGAGTTGGTTTGGGTCTAGCCGAGTGGGTTTGGGTCTAGCCGAGTGGGTTTGGGTCTAGCCGAGTCCGTTTGGGTCTAGCCGAGTGGGTTTGGGACTAGCCGAGTGGGTTTGGGTCTAGCCGAGTGGGTTTGGGTCTAGCCGAGTGGATTTGGGGCTAGCGGAGTGGGTTTAGGTCTAGCCGATTGGGTTTGGCTCTAGCCAAGTGGGTTTGGGTCCAGCCGAGTGGGTTTGGGTCTAGCCGAGTGGGTTTGGGTTTAGTGGAGTGGGTTTGGGTCTAGCCGAGTGAGTTTGGGTCTAGCCGAGTGGGTTTGGGTCTAGCCGAGTGGGTTTGGGTTTAGTGGAGTGGGTTTGGATCGAGCAGAGTGGGTTTGGGTCTAGCCGAGTGGGTTTGGGTCTAGCCGAGTGGGTAATCGTCTAGCCGAGTGGGTTTGGGTCTAGCCAAGTGGGTTTCGGTCTAGCCGAGTGGGTTTGGGTCTAGCCGAGTGGGTTTGGGTCTAGCCGAATGGGTTTTGGTCTAGCCGAGTGGGTTTGGGTCTAGCCGAGTGGGTTAGCGTCTAGCGGAGTGGGTTTGGGTCTAGCGGAGTGGGTTTGGGTCTAGCGGAGTGGGTTTGGGTGTAGCGGAGTGGGTTTGGGTCTAGCCGAGTGGGTTTGGGCCTAGCCGAGTGGGTTTGGGTCTAGCCGAGTGGGTTTGGGTCTAGCCGAGTGGGTTCGGGTCTTGCCGAGTGGGTTTGGTTCTAGCCGAGTGGGTTTGGGTCTAGCCGAGTCCGTTTGGGTCTAGCCGAGTCCGTTTGGGTCTAGCCGAGTGGGTTTGGGACTAGCCGAGTGGGTTTGGGTCTAGCCGAGTGGGTTTGGGTCTAGCCGAGTGGGTTTGTGTCTAGCCGAGTGGGTTTGGGTCTAGCCGAGTGGGTTTGGGTCTAGCCGAGTGGGTTTGGGTCCAGCCGAGTGGGTTTGGGTCTAGCCGAGTGGGTTTGGGTCTAGCGGTGTGGGTTTGGGTGTAGCCGAGTGGGTTTGGGTCTAGCCGAATGGGTTTGGATCGAGCAGAGTGGGTTTGGGTCTAGCCGAGTGGGTTTGGGTCTAGCCGAGTGGGTAATCGTCTAGCCGAGTGGGTTTGGGTCTAGCCGAGTGGGTTTGGGTCTAGCCGAGTGGGTTGGGGTCTTGCCGAGTGGGTTTGGGTCCAGCCGAGTGGGTTTGGGTCTAGCTGAGTGGGTTTGGGTCTAGCCGAGTGGGTTTGGGTCTAGACGAGTGGGTTTGGGTCTAGCCGAGTGGGTTTAGGTCTAGCCGAGTGGGTTTGGGTCCAGCCGAGTGGGTTTGGGTCTAGCCCAGTGGGTTTGGGTCTAGCGGTGTGGGTTTGGGTGTAGCCGAGTGGGTTTGGGTCTAGCCGAATGGGTTTGGATCGAGCAGAGTGGGTTTGGGTCTAGCCGAGTGGGTTTGGGTCTAGCCGAGTGGGTAATCGTCTAGCCGAGTGGGTTTGGGTCTAGCCGAGTGGGTTTGGGTCTTGCCGAGTGGGTTTGGGTCTAGCCGAGTGGGTTTGGGTCTAGCCGAATAGGTTTTGGTCTCACCGAGTGGGTTTGGGTCTTGCCGAGTGGGTTTGCGTCTAGCTGAGTGGGTTTGGGTCTAGCCGAGTGGGTTTGGGTTTAGCCGAGTGGGTTTGGGTCTAGCCGTGTGTGTTTGGGTCTGGCCGAGGGGGTTTGGGTCTATCCGAGTGGGTTTGGATCTAGCCAAGTGGGTTTGGGTCTAGCCGAGTGGGTTTGGTTCTAGCCAAGTGGGTTTGGGTCTAGCCGAGTGGGTTTGTGTATAGCCGAGTGGCTTTGGGTCTAGCCGAGTGGGTTTGGGTCTAGCCGAGTGGGTTTGGGTGTAGCCGGGTGGGTTTGGGTCTAGCCGAGTGGGGTTGGGTCTAGCCGAGTGGCTTTGGGTCTCGCCGAGTGGGTTTGGGTCTAGCCGAGTGGGTTTGGGTCTAGCCGAGTGGGTTGGGGTCTAGCCGAGTGGGTTTGGGTCTAGCCGAGTGGGTTTGGGTCTAGCGGTGTGGGTTTGGGTGTAGCCGAGTGGGTTTGGGTCTAGCCGAATGGGTTTGGATCGAGCAGAGTGGGTTTGGGTCTAGCCGAGTGGGTTTGGGTCTAGCCGAGTGGGTAATCGTCTAGCCGAGTGGGTTTGGGTCTGGCCGAGTGGGTTTGGGTCTTGCCGAGTGGGTTTGGTTCTAGCCGAGTGGGTTTGGGTGTAGCCGAGTGGGTTTGGTTCTAGCTGAGTTGGTTTGGGTCTAGCCGAGTGGGTTTGGGTCTAGCCGAGTGGGTTTGGGTCTCGCCGAGTGGGTTTGGGTCTAGCGGAGTGGGTTTGGGTCTAGCCGAGTGGGTTTGGGTCTAGCCGAGTGGGTTTGGGTCTAGCCGAGTGGGTTTGGGTCTAGCCGAGTGGGTTTGGGTCTTGCCGAGTGGGTTTGGGTCTAGCCGAGTGGGTTTGGGTCTAGCCGAGTGGGTTTTGGTCTAGCCGAGTGGGTTTGGGTCTAGCGGAGTGGGTTTGGGTCTAGCCGATTGGGTTTGGCTCTAGCCGAGTGGGTTTGGGTCTAGCCGAGTGGGTTTGGGTCTAGCCGAATGGGTTTTGGTCTCGCCGAGTGGGTTTGGGTCTAGCCGAGTGGGTTTGCGTCTAGCTGAGTGGGTTTGGGTCTAGCGGAGTGGGTTTGGGTCTAGCGGAGTGGGTTTGGGTCTAGCGGAGTGGGTTTGGGTCTAGCCGAGTGGGTTTTGGTCTAGCTGAGTGGGTTTGGGTCTAGCCGAGTGGGTTTGGGTCTAGCCGAGTGGGTTTGGGTCTAGCCAATTGGGTTTGGTTCTAGCCGAGTGGGTTTGGGTCTAGCCGAGTGGGTTTGGGTCTAGCCGAGTGGGTTTGGGTCTAGCGGTGTGGGTTTGGGTGTAGCCGAGTGGGTTTGGGTCTAGCCGAATGGGTTTGGATCGAGCAGAGTGGGTTTGGGTCTAGCCGAGTGGGTTTGGGTCTAGCCGAGTGGGTAATCGTCTAGCCGAGTGGGTTTGGGTCTAGCCGAGTGGGTTTGGGTCTTGCCGAGTGGGTTTGGGTCTAGCCGAGTGGGTTTGGGTCTAGCCGAATGGGTTTTGGTCTCGCCGAGTGGGTTTGGGACTAGCCGAGTGGGTTTGTGTCTAGCTGAGTGGGTTTGGGTCTAGCGGAGTGGGTTTGGGTCTAGCGGAGTGGGTTTGGGTCTAGCGGAGTGGGTTTGGGTCTAGCCGAGTGGGTTTGGGTCTAGCCGAGTGGGTTTGGGTCTAGCCGAGTGGGTTTGGGTCTAGCCGAGTGGGTTTGGTTCTAGCCGAGTGGGTTTGGGTCTAGCCGAGTCCGTTTGGGTCTAGCCGAGTGGGTTTGGGACTAGCCGAGTGGGTTTGGTTCTAGCCAAGTGGGTTTGGGTCTAGCCGAGTGGGTTTGGGTCTAGCCGAGTGGGTTTGGGTCTAGCTGAGTGGGTTTGGGTCGAGCCGAGTGTGTTTGGGTGTAGCCGAGTGGGTTTGTGTCTAGCGGAGTGGTTTTGGGTGTAGCCGAGTGGGGTTGGGTGTAGCCGAGTGGGTTTGGGTTTATCCGAGTGGGTTTGGGTCTAGCCGTGTGTGTTTGGGTCTAGCCGAGGGGGTTTGGGTCTATCCGAGTGGGTTTGGATCTAGCCAAGTGGGTTTGGGTCTAGCCGAGTGGGTTTGGTTCTAGCCAAGTGGGTTTGGGTCTAGCCGAGTGGGTTTGTGTATAGCCGAGTGGGTTTGGGTCTAGCCGAGTGGGTTTGGGTCTAGCCGAGTGGGTTTGGGTGTAGCCGAGTGGGTTTGGGTCTAGCCGAGTGGGGTTGGGTCTAGCCGAGTGGCTTTGGGTCTCGCCGAGTGGGTTTGGGTCTAGCCGAGTGGGTTTGGGTCTAGCCGAGTGGGTTGGGGTCTAGCCGAGTGGGTTTGGGTCTAGCCGAGTGGGTTTGGGTCTAGCGGTGTGGGTTTGGGTGTAGCCGAGTGGGTTTGGGTGTAGCCGAATGGGTTTGGATCGAGCAGAGTGGGTTTGGGTCTAGCCGAGTGGGTTTGGGTCTAGCCGAGTGGGTAATCGTCTAGCCGAGTGGGTTTGGGTCTGGCCGAGTGGGTTTGGGTCTTGCCGAGTGGGTTTGGTTCTAGCCGAGTGGGTTTGGGTGTAGCCGAGTGGGTTTGGGTCCAGCTGAGTTGGTTTGGGTCTAGCCGAGTGGGTTTGGGTCTAGCCGAGTGGGTTTGGGTCTAGCCGAGTGGGTTTGGGTCTAGCGGAGTGGGTTTGGGTCTAGCCGAGTGGGTTTGGGTCTAGCCGAGTGGGTTTGGGTCTAGCCGAGTGGGTTTGGGTGTAGCCGAGTGGGTTTGGGTCTAGCCGAGTGGGTTTGGGTCTAGCCGAGTGGGTTATGGTCTAGCCGAGTGGGTTTGGGTCTAGCGGAGTGGGTTTGGGTCTAGCCGATTGGGTTTGGCTCTAGCCGAGTGGGTTTGGGTCTAGCCGAGTGGGTTTGGGTCTAGCCGAATGGGTTTTGGTCTCGCCGAGTGGGTTTGGGTCTAGCCGAGTGGGTTTGCGTCTAGCTGAGTGGGTTTGGGTCTAGCGGAGTGGGTTTGGGTCTAGCGGAGTGGGTTTGGGTCTAGCGGAGTGGGTTTGGGTCCAGCCGAGTGGGTTTGGGTCTAGCTGAGTGGGTTTGGGTCTAGCCGAGTGGGTTTGGGTCTAGCCGAGTGGGTTTGGGTCTAGCCGAGTGGGTTTGGTTCTAGCCGAGTGGGTTTGGGTCTAGCCGAGTCCGTTTGGGTCTAGCCGAGTGGGTTTGGGACTAGCCGAGTGGGTTTGGTTCTAGCCAAGTGGGTTTGGGTCTAGCCGAGTGGGTTTGGGTCTAGCCGAGTGGGTTTGGGTCTAGCTAAGTGGGTTTGGGTCGAGCCGAGTGGGTTTGGGTGTAGCCGAGTGGGTTTGTGTCTAGCGGAGTGGTTTTGGGTGTAGCCGAGTGGGGTTGGGTGTAGCCGAGTGGGTTTGGGTTTAGCCGAGTGGGTTTGGGTCTAGCCGTGTGTGTTTGGGTCTAGCCGAGGGGGTTTGCGTCTATCCGAGTGGGTTTGGATCTAGCCAAGTGGGTTTGGGTCTAGCCGAGTGGGTTTGGTTCTAGCCAAGTGGGTTTGGGTCTAGCCGAGTGGGTTTGTGTATAGCCGAGTGGGTTTGGGTCTAGCCGAGTGGGTTTGGGTCTAGCCGAGTGGGTTTGGGTGTAGCAGAGTGGGTTTGGGTCTAGCCGAGTGGGGTTGGGTCTAGCCGAGTGGCTTTGGGTCTCGCCGAGTGGGTTTGGGTCTAGCCGAGTGGGTTTGGGTCTAGCCGAGTGGGTGGGGGTCTAGCCGAGTGGGTTTGGGTCTAGCCGAGTGGGTTTGGGTCTTGCCGAGTGGGTTTGGGTCCAGCCGAGTGGGTAATCGTCTAGCCGAGTGGGTTTGGGTCTGGCCGAGTGGGTTTGGGTCTTGCCGAGTGGGTTTGGTTCTAGCCGAGTGGGTTTGGGTGTAGCCGAGTGGGTTTGGGTCTAGCTGAGTTGGTTTGGGTCTAGCCGAGTGGGTTTGGGTCTAGCCGAGTGGGTTTGGGTCTAGCCGAGTGGGTTTTGGTCTAGCGGAGTGGGTTTGGGTCTAGCCGAGTGGGTTTGGGTCTAGCCGAGTGGGTTTGGGTCTAGCCGAGTGGGTTTGGGTCTAGCCGAGTGGGTTTGGGTCTTGCCGAGTGGGTTTGGGTCTAGCCGAGGGGTTTGGGTCTAGCCGAGTGGGTTTTGGTCTAGCCGAGTGGGTTTGGGTCTAGCGGAGTGGGTTTGGGTCTAGCCGATTGGGTTTGGCTCTAGCCGAGTGGGTTTGGGTCTAGCCGAGTGGGTTTGGGTCTAGCCGATTGGGTTTGGGTCTAGCCGAGTGGGTTTGGGTCTAGCCGAGTGGGTTTGGGTCTAGCCGAGTGGGTTGGGGTCTAGCCGAGTGGTTTTGGGTCTAGCCGAGTGGGTTTGGGTGTAGCCGACTGGGTTTGGGTCTGGCTGAGTGGGTTTGGGTCTAGCCGAGTGGGTTTGGGTCTAGCCGAGTGGGTTTGGGTCTAGCCGAGTGGGTTTGGGTGTAGCCGAGTGGGTTTGGTCTTGCTGAGTGGGTTTGGGTCTAGCCGAGTGGGTTTGGGTCTAGCCGAGTGGGTTTGGGTCTAGCCGAGTGGGTTTGGGTCTAGCCGAGTGGGTTTGGGTCTAGCCGAGTGGGTTTGGGTCTAGCCGAGTGGGTTTGGGTCAAGCGGTGTGGGTTTGGGTGTAGCCCAGTGGGTTTGGGTCTAGCCGAATGAGTTTGGATCGAGCAGAGTGGGTTTGGGTCTAGCCGAGTGGGTTTGGGTCTAGCCGAGAGGGTAATCGTCTAGCCGAGTGGGATTGGGTCTAGCCGAGTGGGTTTGGGTCTTGCCGAGTGGGTTTGGGTCTAGCCGAGTGGGTTTGGGTCTAGCCGAATGGGTTTTGGTCTAGCCGAGTGGGTTTGGGTCCAGCCGAGTGGGATTGCGTCTAGCCGAGTGGGTTTGGGTTGAGTGGAGTGGGTTTGGGTCAAGCCGAGTGGGTTTGGGTCTAGCCGAGTGGGTTTGGGTCTAGCCGAGTGGGTTTGGGTCTAGCCGAGTGGGTTTGGGTCTAGCCGAGTGGGTTTGGGTCTAGCGGAGTGGGTTTGTGTCTAGCGGAGTGGGTTTGGGTCTAGCGGAGTGGGTTTGGGTCTAGCCGAGTGGGTTTGGGTCTAGCCGAGTGGGTTTGGGTCTAGCCGAGGGGGTTTGGGTCTAGCCGAGTGTGTTTGGGTCTCGCCGAGTGGGTTTGGGTCTATCCGAGTGGGTTTGGGTCCAGCCGAGTGGGTTTGGGTCTAGCCGAGTGGGTTTGGGTCCAGCCGTGTGGGTTTGTGTCCAGCCGAGTGGGTTTGGGTCTAGTGGAGTGATTTTGGGTGTAGCCGAGTGGGTCAGGGTCTAGCCGAGTGGGTTTGGGTCTAGCCGAGTGGATTTGGGTCTAGCCGAGTGGGTAATCGTCTAGCCGAGTGGGTTTGGGTCTAGCCGCGTGGGTTTGGGTCTAGCCGAGTGGGTAATCATCTAGTCGAGTCGGTTTGGGTCGAGCCGAGTGGGTTTGGTTCTTGCCGAGTGGGTTTGGGTCTAGCCGGGTGGGTTTGGGTCTAGCCGAGTGGGTTTTGGTCTATCCGAGTGGGTTTGGGTCCAGCCGAGTGGGTTTGGGTCTATGCGGTGTGGGTTTGGGTGTAGCCCAGTGGGTTTGGGTCTAGCCGAATGAGTTTGGATCGAGCAGAGTGGGTTTGGGTCTAGCCGAGTGGGTTTGGGTCTAGCCGAGAGGGTAATCGTCTAGCCGAGTGGGATTGGGTCTAGCCGAGTGGGTTTGGGTCTTGCCGAGTGGGTTTGGGTCTAGCCGAGTGGGTTTGGGTCTAGCCGAATGGGTTTTGGTCTAGCCGAGTGGGTTTGGGTCCAGCCGAGTGGGATTGCGTCTAGCCGAGTGGGTTTGGGTTGAGTGGAGTGGGTTTGGGTCTAGCCGAGTGGGTTTGGGTCTAGCCGAGTGGGTTTGGGTCTAGCCGAGTGGGTTTGGGTCTAGCCGAGTGGGTTTGGGTCTAGCCGATTGGGTTTGGGTCTAGCGGAGTGGGTTTGTGTCTAGCGGAGTGGGTTTGGGTCTAGCGGAGTGGGTTTGGGTCTAGCCGAGTGGGTTTGGGTCTAGCCGAGTGGGTTTGGGTCTAGCCGAGTGGGTTTGGGTGTAGCCGAGTGGGTTTGGGTCTAGCCGAGTGGGTTTGGGCCTAGCGGAGTGGGTTTGGGGGTAGCCGAGTGGGTTTGGGTCTAGCCTAGTGGGTTTGGGTCGAGCCGAGTGGGTTTGGGTCTAGCCGCGTGGGTTTGGGTCTAGCCGAGTGTGTAATCGTCTAGTCGAGTCGGTTTGGGTCCAGCCGAGTGGGTTTGGGTCTAGCCGAGTGGGTTTGGGTCTAGCCGAGTGGGTTTGGGTCTAGCCGAGTGTGTTTGGGTCTCGCCGAGTGGGTTTGGGTCTATCCGAGTGGGTTTGGGTCCAGCCGAGTGGGTTTGGGTCTAGCCGAGTGGGTTTGGGTCCAGCCGTGTGGGTTTGTGTCCAGCCGAGTGGGTTTGGGTCTAGTGGAGTGATTTTGGGTGTAGCCGAGTGGGTCAGGGTCTAGCCGAGTGGGTTTGGGTCTAGCCGAGTGGATTTGGGTCTAGCCGAGTGGGTAATCGTCTAGCCGAGTGGGTTTGGGTCTAGCCGCGTGGGTTTGGGTCTAGCCGAGTGGGTAATCATCTAGTCGATTCGGTTTGGGTCGAGCCGAGTGGGTTTGGTTCTTGCCGAGTGGGTTTGGGTCTAGCCGGGTGGGTTTGGGTCTAGCCGAGTGGGTTTTGGTCTATCCGAGTGGGTTTGGGTCCAGCCGAGTGGGTTTGGGTCTATGCGAGTGGGTTTGTGTCTAGCCGAGTGGGTTTGGGTCTAGCGGAGTGGGTTTGGGTCTAGCGGAGTGGGTTTGGGTCTAGCCGAGTGGGTTTGGGTCTAGCCGAGTGGGTTTGGGTCTAGCCGAGTGGGTTTGGGTCTAGCCGAGTGGGTTTGGGTCTAGCCGAGTGGGTTTGCGTCTAGCCAAGTGGCTTGGGGTGAAGCCGAGTGGGTTTGTGTCTGGCGGAGTGGGTTTGGGTGTAGCCGAGTGGGTTTGGGTCTAGCCGAGTGGGTTTGGGTCTGGCCGAGTGGGTTTGGGTCTAGCCGAGTGGGTTTGGGTCTAGCCGAGTGGGTTTGGGTCCAGCGGAGTGGGTTTGGGTCTAGCGGATTGGGTTTGGGTCTAGCCGAGTTGGTTTGGGTCAAGCCGAGTGGGTTTGGGTCTAGCCGAGTGGGTTTGGGTCTAGCCGAGTGGGTTTGGGTCTAGCCGAGTGGGTTTGGGTCTAGTGGAGTGGGTTTGCGTGTAGCCGAGTGGGTTAGGGTCTAGCCGAGTGGGTTTGGGTCTAGCCGAGTTCGTTTGGGTCCAGCCGAGTGGGTTTGGGTCTAGCCGAGTGGGTTTGGGTCTAGCGGTGTGGGTATGGGTGTAGCCGAGTGGGTTTGGGTCTAGCCGAGTGGGTTTGGGTTGAGCCGAGTGGGTTTGGGTCTAGCCGCATGGGGTTGGGTCTAGTCGAGTGGGTAATCATCTAGCCGAGTCGGTTTGGGTCTAGCCGAGTGGGTTTGGGTCTTGCCGAGTGGGTTTGGGTCTAGCCGAGTGGGTTTGGGTCTAGCCTAGTGGGTTTGGGTCTAGCGGAGTGGGTTTGGGTGTAGCCGAGTGGGTTTGGGTCTAGCGGAGTGGGTTTGGGTCTAGCCGAGAGGGTTTGGGCCAAGCGGAGTGGGTTTGGGTGTAGCCGAGTGGGTTTGGGTCTAGCCGAGTGGGTTTGGGTCGAGCCGAGTGGGTTTGGGTCTAGCCGCGTGGGTTTGGGCCTAGCCGAGTGTGTAATCGTCTAGTCGAGTCGGTTTGGGTCCAGCCGAGTGGGTTTGGGTCTAGCCGAGTGGGTTTGGGTCTAGCCGAGTGGGTTTGGGTCTAGCGGAGTGGGTTTGGGTCTAGCGGAGTGGGTTTGGCTCTAGCCGAGTGTGTTTGGGTCTCGCCGAGTGGGTTTGTGTCTATCCGAGTGGGTTTGGGTCCAGCCGAGTGGGTTTGGGTCTAGCCGAGTGGCTTCGGGTCCAGCCGTGTGGGTTTGGGTCCAGCCGAGTGGGTTTGGGTCTAGCCAAGTGGGTTTGGATCTAGCCGCGTGGGTTTGGGTCTAGCCGAGTGGGTTTGGGTCTAGCCTAGTGTGTTTGGGTCTCGCCGAGTGGGTTTGGGTCTATCCGAGTGGGTTTGGGTCCAGCCGAGTGGGTTTGGGTCTCTGGAATTGTCTCTGGAATTCTGTGCTGCAGAAGGTAGTTGAGGCCAGTTCATTGGCTATATTTAAGAGGGCGTTAGATGTGGCACATGTGGCTAAAGGGATCAGGGGGTATGGAGAGAAGGCAGGTACGGGATACTGAGTTGGATGATCAGCCATGATCACATTGAATGGCGGTGCAGGCTAGAAGGGCCGAATGGCCTACTCCTGCACCTATTTTCTATGTTTCTATGTTTCTATGTAATCGTCTAGTCAAGTCGGTTTGGGTCGAGCCGAGTGGGTTTGGTTCTTGCCGAGTGGGTTTGGGTCTAGCCGGGTGGGTTTGGGTCCAGCCGAGTGGGTTTGGGTCCATGCGAGTGGGTTTGTGTCTAGCCGAGTGGGTTTGGGTCTAGCGGAGTGGGTTTAATTCTAGCGGAGTGGGTTTGGGTCTCGCCCAGTGGGTTTGGGTCTTGCCGAGTGGGTTTGGGTCTAGCCGAGTGGGTTTGGGTCTAGACGAGTCCGTTTGGGTCTAGCCGAGTGGGTTTGGGACTTGCCGAGTGGTGTTGGGTCTAGCCGAGTGGGTTTGGTTCTAGCCAAGTGGGTTTGGGTCTAGCCGAGTGGGTTTGGGTCTAGCCGAGTGGGTTTGGGTCTAGCCGAGTGGGTTTGGGTCTAGCCAAGTGGGTTGGGGTGAAGCCGAGTGGGTTTGTGTCTGGCGGAGTGGGTTTGGGTGTAGCCGAGTGGGTTTGGGTCTAGCCGTGTGGGTTTGGGTCTGGCCGAGTGGGTTTGGGTCTAGCCGAGTGGGTTTGGGTCTAGCCGAGTGGGTTTGGGTCTAGCCGAGTGGGTTTGGGTGTAGCCGAGTGGGTTTGGGTCTAGCCGAGTGGGTTTGGGTCTGGCCGAGTGGGTTTGGGTCTAGCCGAGTGTGTTTGGGTCTAGCCGAGTGCGTTTGGGTCTAGCCGAGTGGGTTTGGATCTAGCCGAGTGGGTTTGGGTCTAGTGGAGTGGGTTTGCGTGTTGCCGAGTGGGTTAGGGTCTAGCCGAGTGGGTTTGGGTCCAGCCGAGTGGGTTTGGGTCTAGCCGAGTGGGTTTTGGTCTAGCGGTTTGGGTATGGGTGTAGCCGAGTGGGTTTGGGTCTAGCCGAGTGGGTTTGGGTTGAGCCGAGTGGGTTTGGGTCTAGCCGCGTGGGTTTGGGTCTAGTCGAGTGGGTAATCATCTAGCCGAGTCGGTTTGGGTCTAGCCGAGTGGGTTTGGGTCTTGCCGAGTGGGTTTGGGTCTAGCCGAGTGGGTTTGGGTCCAGCCGAGTGGGTTTGGGTCTATCCGAGTGGGTTTGGGTCTAGCCGAATCGGTTTCGGTCCATCCGAGAGGGTTTGTGTCTAGCCGAGTGGGTTTGGGTCTAGCCGAGTGGGTTTGTGTCTAGCCAAGTGGGTTTGGGTCCAGCCGAGTGGGTTTGTGTATAGCCGAGTGGGTTTGGGTCTAGCCGAGTGGGTTTGGGTCTAGCCGAATGGGTTTGGGTCCAGCCGAGTGGGTTTGGGTCTCGCCGAGTGGGTTTGGGTCAAGCGGTGTGGGTTTGGGTGTAGCCGAGTGGGTTTGGGTCTAGCCGAATGGGTTTGGATCGAGCAGAGTGGGTTTGGGTCTAGCCGAGTGGGTAATCGTCTAGCCGAGTGGGTTTGGGTCTAGCCGAGTGGGTTTGGGTCTTGCCGAGTGGGTTTGGGTCTAGCCGAGTGGGTTTGGGTCTAGCCGAATGGGTTTTGGTCTAGCCGAGTGGGTTTGGGTCCAGCCGAGTGGGTTTGCGTCTCGCCGAGTGGGTTTGGGTTGAGCCGAGTGGGTTTGGGTCTAGCCGCGTGCATTTGAGTCTATCCGAGTGGGTTTGGGTCAAGCCGAATCGGTTTCGGTCTATCCGAGAGGGTTTGTGTGTAGCCGAGTGGGTTTGGGTCCAGCCGAGTGGGTTTGTGTCTAGCCAAGTGGGTTTGGGTCTAGCCGAGTGGGTTTGTGTCTAGCCAAGTGGGTTTGGGTCTAGCCGAGTCGGTTTGGGTGTAGCCGAGTGGGTTTGGGTCTAGCCGAGTGGGTTTGGGTGTAGCCGAGTGGCTTTGGGTCTAGCCGAGTGGGTTTGGGTCTAGCCGAGTGGGTTTGGGTCTAGCCGAGTGGGTTGGGGTCTAGCCGACTGGGTTTGGGTCTAGCCGAGTGGGTTTGGGTGCATCCGAATGGGTTTGTGTCTAGCCAAGTGGGTTTGGGTCTAGCCGAGTGGGTTTGGGTGTAGCCGAGTGGGTTTGGGTCTAGCCGAGTGGGTTTGGGTCTAGCCGAGTGGGTTTGGGTCTAGCCGAGTGGGGTTGGGTCTAGCCGAGAGGGTTTATGTCTAGCCGAGTGGGTTGGGGTCTAGCCGAGTGGGTTTGGGTCCAGCCGAGTGGGTTTGGGTGTAGCCGAGTGGGTTTGGGTCTAGCCGAGTGGGTTTGGGTCTAGCCGAGTGGGTTTGGGTCTAGCCGAGTGGGTTTGTGTCTAGCCGAGTGGGTTTGGGTCTAGCCGAGTGGGTTTGGGTCTAGCCGAGTGGGTTTGGGTCTAGCCGAGTGAGTTTGGGTCTAGCCGAGTGGGTTTGGGTCGAGCCGAGTGGGTTTGGGTCTAGCCGAGTGGGTTTGGGTCCAGCCGAGTGGGTTTGGGTCCAGCCGAGTGGGTTTGGGTCCAACCGGGTGGGTTTGGGTCCAGCCGAGTGGGTTTGGGTCTAGCGGTGTGGGTTTGGGTGTAGCCGAGTGGGTTTGGTAAGCCGAATGGGTTTGGATCGAGCAGAGTGGGTTTGGGTCTAGCCGAGTGGGTTTGGGTCTAGCCGAGTGGGTAATCGTCTAGCCGAGTGGGTTTGGGTGTAGCCGAGTGGGTTTGGGTCTTGCCGAGTGGGTTTGGGTCTAGCCGAGTGGGTTTGGGTCTAGCCGAATGTGTTTTGGTCTAGCCGAGTGGGTTTGGGTCCAGCCGAGTGGGTTTGCGTCTAGCTGAGTGGGTTTGGGTCTAGCGGAGTGGGTTTGGGTCTAGCGGAGTGGGTTTGGGTCTAGCCGAGTGGGTTTGGGTCTAGCGGAGTGGGTTTGGGTCTACCCGAGTGGGTTTGGGTCTAGCCGAGTGGGTTTGGGTCTAGCGAGTGGGTTTGGGTCTAGCCGAGTGGGTTTGGGTCTAGCTGAGTGGGTTTGGTTCTAGCCGAGTGGGTTTGGGTCTAGCCGAGTCCGTTTGGGTCTAGCCGAGTGGGTTTGGGACTAGCCGAGTGGGTTTGGGTCTAGCCGAGTGGGTTTGGGTCTAGCCGAGTGGGTTTTGGGCTAGCGGAGTGGGTTTGGGTCTAGCCGATTGGGTTTGGCTCTAGCCGAGTGGGTTTGGGTCTAGCCGAGTGGGTTTGGGTGTAGCGGTGTGGGTTTGGGTCTAGCCGATTGGGTTTGGCTCTAGCCGAGTGGGTTTGGGTCTAGCCGAGTGGGTTTGGGTCTAGCCGAGTGGGTTTGGGTTTAGTGGAGTGGGTTTGGGTCTAGCCGAGTGGGTTTGGGTCTAGCCGAGTGGGTTTGGGTCTAGCCGAGTGGGTTTGGGTCTAGCCGAGTGGGTTTGGGTCGTGCCGAGTGGGTTTGGGTCTAGCCGAGTGGGTTTGGGTCTAGCCGAGTGGGTTTGTGTCTAGCCAAGTGGGTTTGGGTCTAGCCGAGTCTGTTTGGGTGTAGCCGAGTGGGTTTGGGTCTAGCCGAGTGGGTTTGGGTGTAGCCGAGTGGGTTTGTGTCTAGCCGAGTGGGTTTGGGTCTAGCCGAGTGGGTTTGGGTCTAGCCGAGTGGGTTTGGGTCTAGCCGAGTGAGTTTGGGTCTAGCCGAGTGGGTTTGGGTCGAGCCGAGTGGGTTTGGGTCTAGCCGAGTGGGTTTGGGTCCAGCCGAGTGGGTTTGGGTCCAGCCGAGTGGGTTTGGGTCCAACCGAGTGGGTTTGGGTCCAGCCGAGTGGGTTTGGGTCTAGCGGTGTGGGTTTGGGTGAAGCCGAGTGGGTTTGGTAAGCCGAATGGGTTTGGATCGAGCAGAGTGGGTTTGGGTCTAGCCGAGTGGGTTTGGGTCTAGCCGAGTGGGTAATCGTCTAGCCGAGTGGGTTTGGGTGTAGCCGAGTGGGTTTGGGTCTTGCCGAGTGGGTTTGGGTCTAGCCGAGTGGGTTTGGGTCTAGCCGAATGTGTTTTGGTCTAGCCGAGTGGGTTTGGGTCCAGCCGAGTGGGTTTGCGTCTAGCTGAGTGGGTTTGGGTCTAGCGGAGTGGGTTTGGGTCTAGCGGAGTGGGTTTGGGTCTAGCCGAGTGGGTTTGGGTCTAGCGGAGTGGGTTTGGGTCTACCCGAGTGGGTTTGGGTCTAGCCGAGTGGGTTTGGGTCTAGCGAGTGGGTTTGGGTCTAGCCGAGTGGGTTTGGGTCTAGCTGAGTGGGTTTGGTTCTAGCCGAGTGGGTTTGGGTCTAGCCGAGTCCGTTTGGGTCTAGCCGAGTGGGTTTGGGACTAGCCGAGTGGGTTTGGGTCTAGCCGAGTGGGTTTGGGTCTAGCCGAGTGGGTTTCGGGCTAGCGGAGTGGGTTTGGGTCTAGCCGATTGGGTTTGGCTCTAGCCGAGTGGGTTTGGGTCTAGCCGAGTGGGTTTGGGTGTAGCGGTGTGGGTTTGGGTCTAGCCGATTGGGCTTGGCTCTAGCCGAGTGGGTTTGGGTCTAGCCGAGTGGGTTTGGGTCTAGCCGAGTGGGTTTGGGTTTAGAGGAGTGGGTTTGGGTCTAGCCGAGTGGGTTTGGGTCTAGCCGAGTGGGTTTGGGTCTAGCCGAGTGGGTTTGGGTCTAGCCGAGTGGGTTTGGGTCGTGCCGAGTGGGTTTGGGTCTAGCCGAGTGGGTTTGGGTCTAGCCGAGTGGGTTTGTGTCTAGCCAAGTGGGTTTGGGTCTAGCCGAGTCTGTTTGGGTGTAGCCGAGTGGGTTTGGGTCTAGCCGAGTGGGTTTGGGTGTAGCCGAGTGGCTTTGGGTCTAGCCGAGTGGGTTTGGGTCTAGCCGAGTGGGTTTGCGTCTAGCCGAGTGGGTTGGGGTCTAGCCGAGTGGGTTTGGGTCTAGCCGAGTGGGTTTGGGTGCATCCGAATGGGTTTGTGTCTAGCCAAGTGGGTTTGGGTCTAGCCGAGTGGGTTTGGGTGTAGCCGAGTGGGTTTGGGTCTAGCCAAGTGGGTTTGGGTCTAGCCGAGTGGGTTTGGGTCTAGCCGAGTGGGATTGGGTCTAGCCGAGAGGGTTTATGTCTAGCCGAGTGGGTTGGGGTCTAGCCGAGTGGGTTTGGGTCTAGCCGAGTGGGTTTGGGTGTAGCCGAGTGGGTTTGGGTCTAGCTGAGTGGGTTTGGGTCTAGCCGAGTGGGTTTGGGTCTAGCCGAGTGGGTTTGTGTCTAGCCGAGTGGGTTTGGGTCTAGCCGAGTGGGTTTGGGTCTAGCCGAGTGGGTTTGGGTCTAGCCGAGTGAGTTTGGGTCTAGCCGAGTGGGTTTGGGTCGAGCCGAGTGGGTTTGGGTCTAGCCGAGTGGGTTTGGTTCTAGCCGAGTGGGTTTGGGTCCAGCCGAGTGGGTTTGGGTCCAGCCGAGTGGGTTTGGGTCCAGCCGAGTGGGTTTGGGTCTAGCGGTGTGGGTTTGGGTAAGCCGAGTGGGTTTGGGTCTAGCCGAATGGGTTTGGATCGAGCAGAGTGGGTTTGGGTCTAGCCGAGTGGGTTTGGGTCTAGCCGAGTGGGTAATCGTCTAGCCGAGTGGGTTTGGGTGTAGCCGAGTGGGTTTGGGTCTTGCCGAGTGGGTTTGGGTCTAGCCGAGTGGGTTTGGGTCTAGCCGAATGTGTTTTGGTCTAGCCGAGTGGGTTTGGGTCCAGCCGAGTGGGTTTGCGTCTAGCTGAGTGGGTTTGGGTCTAGCGGAGTGGGTTTGGGTCTAGCGGAGTGGGTTTGGGTCTAGCCGAGTGGGTTTGGGTCTAGCGGAGTGGGTTTGGGTCTACCCGAGTGGGTTTGGGTCTAGCCGAGTGGGTTTGGGTCTAGCGAGTGGGTTTGGGTCTAGCCGAGTGGGTTTGGGTCTAGCCGAGTGGGTTTGTGTCTAGCCGAGTGGGTTTGGGTCTAGCCGAGTGGGTTTGGGTCTAGCCGAGTGGGTTTGGGTCTAGCCGAGTGAGTTTGGGTCTAGCCGAGTGGGTTTGGGTCGAGCCGAGTGGGTTTGGGTCTAGCCGAGTGGGTTTGGGTCCAGCCGAGTGGGTTTGGGTCCAGCCGAGTGGGTTTGGGTCCAACCGGGTGGGTTTGGGTCCAGCCGAGTGGGTTTGGGTCTAGCGGTGTGGGTTTGGGTGTAGCCGAGTGGGTTTGGTAAGCCGAATGGGTTTGGATCGAGCAGAGTGGGTTTGGGTCTAGCCGAGTGGGTTTGGGTCTAGCCGAGTGGGTAATCGTCTAGCCGAGTGGGTTTGGGTGTAGCCGAGTGGGTTTGGGTCTTGCCGAGTGGGTTTGGGTCTAGCCGAGTGGGTTTGGGTCTAGCCGAATGTGTTTTGGTCTAGCCGAGTGGGTTTGGGTCCAGCCGAGTGGGTTTGCGTCTAGCTGAGTGGGTTTGGGTCTAGCGGAGTGGGTTTGGGTCTAGCGGAGTGGGTTTGGGTCTAGCCGAGTGGGTTTGGGTCTAGCGGAGTGGGTTTGGGTCTACCCGAGTGGGTTTGGGTCTAGCCGAGTGGGTTTGGGTCTAGCGAGTGGGTTTGGGTCTAGCCGAGTGGGTTTGGGTCTAGCTGAGTGGGTTTGGTTCTAGCCGAGTGGGTTTGGGTCTAGCCGAGTCCGTTTGGGTCTAGCCGAGTGGGTTTGGGACTAGCCGAGTGGGTTTGGGTCTAGCCGAGTGGGTTTGGGTCTAGCCGAGTGGGTTTCGGGCTAGCGGAGTGGGTTTGGGTCTAGCCGATTGGGTTTGGCTCTAGCCGAGTGGGTTTGGGTCTAGCCGAGTGGGTTTGGGTGTAGCAGTGTGGGTTTGGGTCTAGCCGATTGGGTTTGGCTCTAGCCGAGTGGGTTTGGGTCTAGCCGAGTGGGTTTGGGTCTAGCCGAGTGGGTTTGGGTTTAGTGGAGTGGGTTTGGGTCTAGCCGAGTGGGTTTGGGTCTAGCCGAGTGGGTTTGGGTCTAGCCGAGTGGCTTTGGGTCTAGCCGAGTGGGTTTGGGTCGTGCCGAGTGGGTTTGGGTCTAGCCGAGTGGGTTTGGGTCTAGCCGAGTGGGTTTGGGTCTAGCCGAGTGGGTTTGGGTCCAGCCGAGTGGGTTTGGGTCTAGCCGAGTGGGTTTGGGTCTAGCAGTGTGGGTTTGGGTGTAGCCGAGTGGGATTGGGTCTAGCCGAATGGGTTTGGATCGAGCAGAGTGGGTTTGGGTCTAGCCGAGTGGGTTTGGGTCTAGCCGAGTGGGTAATCGTCTAGCCGAGTGGGTTTGGGTCTAGCCGAGTGGGTTTGGGTCTTGCCGAGTGGGTTTGGTTCAGGCCGAGTGGGTTTGGGTGTAGCCGAGTGGGTTTGGGTCTAGCGGAGTGGGTTTGGGTCTAGCCGAGTGGGTTTGGTTCTAGCCGAGTGGGTTTGGGTCTAGCCGAGTGGGTTTGGGTCTAGCGGAGTGGGTTTGGGTCTAGCCGAGTGGGTTTGGGTCTAGCCGAGTGGGTTTGGGTCTAGCCGAGTGGGTTTGGGTCTAGCCGAGTGGGTTTGGGTCTTGCCGAGTGGGTTTGGGTCTAGCCGAGTGGGTTTGGGTCTAGCCGAGTGGGTTTGGGTCTAGCCGAGTGGGTTTGGGTCTAGCGGAGTGGGTTTGGGTCAAGCCGATTGGGTTTGGCTCTAGCCGAGTGGGTTTGGGTCTAGCCGAGTGGGTTTGGGTCTTGCCGAGTGGGTTTGGGTTTAGTGGAGTGGGTTTGGGTCTAGCCGAGTGGGTTTGGGTCTAGCCGAGTGGGTTTGGGTCTAGCCGAGTGGGTTTGGGTCCAGCCGAGTGGGTTTGGGTCTAGCCGAGTGGGTTTGGGTCTAGCGGTGTGGGTTTGGGTGTAGCTGAGTGGGTTTGGGTCTAGCCGAGTGGGTTTGGGTCTAGCCGAGTGGGTTTGGGTCTAGCCGAATGGGTTTGTGTCTAGCCAAGTGGGTTTGGGTGTAGCCGAGTGGGTTTGGGTCTAGCCGAGTGGGTTTGGGTCTAGCCGAGTGGGTTTGGGTCTAGCCGAGTGGGATTGGATCTAGCCGAGAGGGTTTATGTCTAGCCGAGTGGGTTTGGGTCTAGCCGAGTGGGTTTGGGTCTAGCGGAGTGGGTTTGGGTCTACCCGAGTGGGTTTGGGTCTAGCCGAGTGGGTTTGGGTCTAGCGAGTGGGTTTGGGTCTAGCCGAGTGGGTTTGGGTCTAGCTGAGTGGGTTTGGTTCTAGCCGAGTGGGTTTGGGTCTAGCCGAGTCCGTTTGGGTCTAGCCGAGTGGGTTTGGGACTAGCCGAGTGGGTTTGGGTCTAGCTGAGTGGGTTTGGGTCTAGCCGAGTGGGTTTCGGGCTAGCGGAGTGGGTTTGGGTCTAGCCGATTGGGTTTGGCTCTAGCCGAGTGGGTTTGGGTCTAGCCAAGTGGGTTTGGGTGTAGCAGTGTGGGTTTGGGTCTAGCCGATTGGGTTTGGCTCTAGCCGAGTGGGTTTGGGTCTAGCCGAGTGGGTTTGGGTCTAGCCGAGTGGGTTTGGGTTTAGTGGAGTGGGTTTGGGTCTAGCCGAGTGGGTTTGGGTCTAGCCGAGTGGGTTTGGGTCTAGCCGAGTGGCTTTGGGTCTAGCCGAGTGGGTTTGGGTCGTGCCGAGTGGGTTTGGGTCTAGCCGAGTGGGTTTGGGTCTAGCCGAGTGGGTTTGGGTCTAGCCGAGTGGGTTTGGGTCCAGCCGAGTGGGTTTGGGTCTAGCCGAGTGGGTTTGGGTCTAGCAGTGTGGGTTTGGGTGTAGCCGAGTGGGATTGGGTCTAGCCGAATGGGTTTGGATCGAGCAGAGTGGGTTTGGGTCTAGCCGAGTGGGTTTGGGTCTAGCCGAGTGGGTAATCGTCTAGCCGAGTGGGTTTGGGTCTAGCCGAGTGGGTTTGGGTCTTGCCGAGTGGGTTTGGTTCAGGCCGAGTGGGTTTGGGTGTAGCCGAGTGGGTTTGGGTCTAGCGGAGTGGGTTTGGGTCTAGCCGAGTGGGTTTGGTTCTAGCCGAGTGGGTTTGGGTCTAGCCGAGTGGGTTTGGGTCTAGCGGAGTGGGTTTGGGTCTAGCCGAGTGGGTTTGGGTCTAGCCGAGTGGGTTTGGGTCTAGCCGAGTGGGTTTGGGTCTAGCCGAGTGGGTTTGGGTCTTGCCGAGTGGGTTTGGGTCTAGCCGAGTGGGTTTGGGTCTAGCCGAGTGGGTTTGGGTCTAGCCGAGTGGGTTTGGGTCTAGCGGAGTGGGTTTGGGTCAAGCCGATTGGGTTTGGCTCTAGCCGAGTGGGTTTGGGTCTAGCCGAGTGGGTTTGGGTCTTGCCGAGTGGGTTTGGGTTTAGTGGAGTGGGTTTGGGTCTAGCCGAGTGGGTTTGGGTCTAGCCGAGTGGGTTTGGGTCTAGCCGAGTGGGTTTGGGTCCAGCCGAGTGGGTTTGGGTCTAGCCGAGTGGGTTTGGGTCTAGCGGTGTGGGTTTGGGTGTAGCCGAGTGGGTTTGGGTCTAGCCGAGTGGGTTTGGGTCTAGCCGAGTGGGTTTGGGTCTAGCCGAATGGGTTTGTGTCTAGCCAAGTGGGTTTGGGTGTAGCCGAGTGGGTTTGGGTCTAGCCGAGTGGGTTTGGGTCTAGCCGAGTGGGTTTGGGTCTAGCCGAGTGGGATTGGATCTAGCCGAGAGGGTTTATGTCTAGCCGAGTGGGTTGGGGTCTAGCCGAGTGGGTTTGGGTCAAGCCGAGTGGGTTTGGGTGTAGCCGAGTGGGTTTGGGTCTAGCGGAGTGGGTTTGGGTCTAGCCGAGTGGGTTTGGGTCTAGCCGAGTGGGTTTGTGTCTAGCCGAGTGGGTTTGGGTCTAGCCGAGTGGGTTTGGGTCTAGCCGAGTGGGTTTGGGTCGAGCCGAGTGGGTTTGGGTCTAGCCGAGTGGGTTTGGGTCTAGCCGAGTGGGTTTGGGTCCAGCCGAGTGGGTTTGGGTCCAGCCGAGTGGGTTTGGGTCCAGCCGAGTGGGTTTGGGTCTAGCGGTGTGGGTTTGGGTGTAGCCGAGTGGGTTTGGGTCTAGCCGAGTGGGTTTGGGTCTAGCCGAGTGGGTTTGGGTCTAGCCGAATGGGTTTGGGTCTAGCCGAGTGGGTTTGGGTCTAGCCGAGTGAGTTTGGGTCTAGCGGAGTGGGTTTGGGTGGAGCCGAGTGGGTTTGGGTCTAGCCGAGTGGGTTTGGGTCTAGCCGAGTGGGTTTGGGTCCAGCCGAGTGGGTTTGGGTCCAGCCGAGTGGGTTTGGGTCCAGCCGAGTGGGTTTGGGTCTAGCGGTGTGGGTTTGGGTGTAGCCGAGTGGGTTTGGGTCTAGCCGAATGGGTTTGGATCGAGCAGAGTGGGTTTGGGTCTAGCCGAGTGGGTTTGGGTCTAGCCGAGTGGGTAATCGTCTAGCCGAGTGGGTTTGGGTGTAGCCGAGTGGGTTTGGGTCTTGCCGAGTGGGTTTGGGTCTAGCCGAGTGGGTTTGGGTCTAGCCGAATGTGTTTTGGTCTAGCCGAGTGGGTTTGGGTCCAGCCGAGTGGGTTTGCGTCTAGCTGATTGGGTTTGGGTCTAGCGGAGTGAGTTTGGGTCTAGCGGAGTGGGTTTGGGTCTAGCCGAGTGGGTTTGGGTCTAGCGGAGTGGGTTTGGGTCTACCCGAGTAGGTTTGGGTCTAGCCGAGTGGGTTTGGGTCTAGCGAGTGGGTTTGGGTCTAGCCGAGTGGGTTTGGGTCTAGCTGAGTGGGTTTGGTTCTAGCCGAGTGGGTTTGGGTCTAGCCGAGTCCGTTTGGGTCTAGCCGAGTGGGTTTGGGACTAGCCGAGTGGGTTTGGGTCTAGCCGAGTGGGTTTGGGTCTAGCCGAGTGGGTTTCGGGCTAGCGGAGTGGGTTTGGGTCTAGCCGATTGGGTTTGGCTCTAGCCGAGTGGGTTTGGGTCTAGCCGAGTGGGTTTGGGTGTAGCGGTGTGGGTTTGGGTCTAGCCGATTGGGTTTGGCTCTAGCCGAGTGGGTTTGGGTCTAGCAGAGTGGGTTTGGGTCTAGCCGAGTGGGTTTGGGTTTAGTGGAGTGGGTTTGGGTCTAGCCGAGTGGGTTTGGGTCTAGCCGAGTGGGTTTGGGTCTAGCCGAGTGGGTTTGGGTCTAGCCGAGTGGGTTTGGGTCGTGCCGAGTGGGTTTGGGTCTAGCCGAGTGGGTTTGGGTCTAGCCGAGTGGGTTTGTGTCTAGCCAAGTGGGTTTGGGTCTAGCCGAGTCTGTTTGGGTGTAGCCGAGTGGGTTTGGGTCTAGCCGAGTGGGTTTGGGTGTAGCCGAGTGGCTTTGGGTCTAGCCGAGTGGGTTTGGGTCTAGCCGAGTGGGTTTGGGTCTAGCCGAGTGGGTTGGGGTCTAGCCGAGTGGGTTTGGGTCTAGCCGAGTGGGTTTGGGTGCATCCGAATGGGTTTGTGTCTAGCCAAGTGGGTTTGGGTCTAGCCGAGTGGGTTTGGGTGTAGCCGAGTGGGTTTGGGTCTAGCCGAATGGGTTTGGGTCTAGCCGAGTGGGTTTGGGTCTAGCCGAGTGAGTTTGGGTCTAGCGGAGTGGGTTTGGGTGGAGCCGAGTGGGTTTGGGTCTAGCCGAGTGGGTTTGGGTCTAGCCGAGTGGGTTTGGGTCCAGCCGAGTGGGTTTGGGTCCAGCCGAGTGGGTTTGGGTCCAGCCGAGTGGGTTTGGGTCTAGCGGTGTGGGTTTGGGTGTAGCCGAGTGGGTTTGGGTCTAGCCGAATGGGTTTGGATCGAGCAGAGTGGGTTTGGGTCTAGCCGAGTGGGTTTGGGTCTAGCCGAGTGGGTAATCGTCTAGCCGAGTGGGTTTGGGTGTAGCCGAGTGGGTTTGGGTCTTGCCGAGTGGGTTTGGGTCTAGCCGAGTGGGTTTGGGTCTAGCCGAATGTGTTTTGGTCTAGCCGAGTGGGTTTGGGTCCAGCCGAGTGGGTTTGCGTCTAGCTGATTGGGTTTGGGTCTAGCGGAGTGAGTTTGGGTCTAGCGGAGTGGGTTTGGGTCTAGCCGAGTGGGTTTGGGTCTAGCGGAGTGGGTTTGGGTCTACCCGAGTAGGTTTGGGTCTAGCCGAGTGGGTTTGGGTCTAGCGAGTGGGTTTGGGTCTAGCCGAGTGGGTTTGGGTCTAGCTGAGTGGGTTTGGTTCTAGCCGAGTGGGTTTGGGTCTAGCCGAGTCCGTTTGGGTCTAGCCGAGTGGGTTTGGGACTAGCCGAGTGGGTTTGGGTCTAGCCGAGTGGGTTTGGGTCTAGCCGAGTGGGTTTCGGGCTAGCGGAGTGGGTTTGGGTCTAGCCGATTGGGTTTGGCTCTAGCCGAGTGGGTTTGGGTCTAGCCGAGTGGGTTTGGGTGTAGCGGTGTGGGTTTGGGTCTAGCCGATTGGGTTTGGCTCTAGCCGAGTGGGTTTGGGTCTAGCAGAGTGGGTTTGGGTCTAGCCGAGTGGGTTTGGGTTTAGTGGAGTGGGTTTGGGTCTAGCCGAGTGGGTTTGGGTCTAGCCGAGTGGGTTTGGGTCTAGCCGAGTGGGTTTGGGTCTAGCCGAGTGGGTTTGGGTCGTGCCGAGTGGGTTTGGGTCTAGCCGAGTGGGTTTGGGTCTAGCCGAGTGGGTTTGTGTCTAGCCAAGTGGGTTTGGGTCTAGCCGAGTCTGTTTGGGTGTAGCCGAGTGGGTTTGGGTCTAGCCGAGTGGGTTTGGGTGTAGCCGAGTGGCTTTGGGTCTAGCCGAGTGGGTTTGGGTCTAGCCGAGTGGGTTTGGGTCTAGCCGAGTGGGTTGGGGTCTAGCCGAGTGGGTTTGGGTCTAGCCGAGTGGGTTTGGGTGCATCCGAATGGGTTTGTGTCTAGCCAAGTGGGTTTGGGTCTAGCCGAGTGGGTTTGGGTGTAGCCGAGTGGGTTTGGGTCTAGCCGAGTGGGTTTGGGTCTAGCCGAGTGGGTTTGGGTCTAGCCGAGTGGGATTGGGTCTAGCCGAGAGGGTTTATGTCTAGCCGAGTGGGTTGGGGTCTAGCCGAGTGGGTTTGGGTCTAGCCGAGTGGGTTTGGGTGTAGCCGAGTGGGTTTGGGTCTAGCTGAGTGGGTTTGGGTCTAGCCGAGTGGGTTTGGGTCTAGCCGAGTGGGTTTGTGTCTAGCCGAGTGGGTTTGGGTCTAGCCGAGTGGGTTTGGGTCTAGCCGAGTGGGTTTGGGTCTAGCCGAGTGAGTTTGGGTCTAGCCGAGTGGGTTTGGGTCGAGCCGAGTGGGTTTGGGTCTAGCCGAGTGGGTTTGGGTCTAGCCGAGTGGGTTTGGGACCAGCCGAGTGGGTTTGGGTCCAGCCGAGTAGGTTTGGGTCCAGCCGAGTGGGTTTGGGTCTAGCGGTGTGGGTTTGGGTAAGCCGAGTGGGTTTGGGTCTAGCCGAATGGGTTTGGATCGAGCAGAGTGGGTTTGGGTCTAGCCGAGTGGGTTTGGGTCTAGCCGAGTGGGTAATCGTCTAGCCGAGTGGGTTTGGGTGTAGCCGAGTGGGTTTGGGTCTTGCCGAGTGGGTTTGGGTCTAGCCGAGTGGGTTTGGGTCTAGCCGAATGTGTTTTGGTCTAGCCGAGTGGGTTTGGGTCCAGCCGAGTGGGTTTGCGTCTAGCTGAGTGGGTTTGGGTCTAGCGGAGTGGGTTTGGGTCTAGCGGAGTGGGTTTGGGTCTAGCCGAGTGGGTTTGGGTCTAGCGGAGTGGGTTTGGGTCTACCCGAGTGGGTTTGGGTCTAGCCGAGTGGGTTTGGGTCTAGCGAGTGGGTTTGAGTCTAGCCGAGTGGGTTTGGGTCTAGCTGAGTGGGTTTGGTTCTAGCCGCGTGGGTTTGGGTCTAGCCGAGTCCGTTTGGGTCTAGCCGAGTGGGTTTGGGACTAGCCGAGTGGGTTTGGGTCTAGCCGAGTGGGTTTGGGTCTAGCCGAGTGGGTTTCGGGCTAGCGGAGTGGGTTTGGGTCTAGCCGATTGGGTTTGGCTCTAGCCGAGTGGGTTTGGGTCTAGCCGAGTGGGTTTGGGTGTAGCGGTGTGGGTTTGGGTCTAGCCGATTGGGTTTGGCTCTAGCCGAGTGGGTTTGGGTCTAGCCGAGTGGGTTTGGGTTTAGTGGAGTGGGTTTGGGTCTAGCCGAGTGGGTTTGGGTCTAGCCGAGTGGGGTTTGGGTCTAGCCGAGTGGCTTTGGGTCTAGCCGAGTGGGTTTGGGTCGTGCCGAGTGGGTTTGGGTCTAGCCGAGTGGGTTTGGGTCTAGCCGAGTGGGTTTGGGTCTAGCCGAGTGGGTTTGGGTCCAGCCGAGTGGGTTTGGGTTTAGCCGAGTGGGTTTGGGTCTAGCGGTGTGGGTTTGGGTGTAGCCGAGTGGGATTGGGTCTAGCCGAATGGGTTTGGATCGAGCAGAGTGGGTTTGGGTCTAGCCGAGTGGGTTTGGGTCTAGCCGAGTGGGTTTGGGTCTTGCCGAGTGGGTTTGGTTCTAGCCGAGTGGGTTTGGGTGTAGCCGAGTGGGTTTGGGTCTAGCGGAGTGGGTTTGGGTCTAGCCGAGTGGGTTTGGTTCTAGCCGAGTGGGTTTGGGTCTAGCCGAGTGGGTTTGGGTCTAGCGGAGTGGGTTTGGGTCTAGCCGAGTGGGTTTGGGTCTAGCCGAGTGGGTTTGGGTCTAGCCGAGTGGGTTTGGGTCTAGCCGAGTGGGTTTGGGTATTGCCGAGTGGGTTTGGGACTAGCCGAGTGGGTTTGGGTCTAGCCGAGTGGGTTTGGGTCTAGCCGAGTGGGTTTGGGTCTAGCGGAGTGGGTTTGGGTCAAGCCGATTGGGTTTGGCTCTAGCCGAGTGGGTTTGGGTCTAGCCGAGTGGGTTTGGGTCTTGCCGAGTGGGTTTGGGTTTAGTGGAGTGGGTTTGGGTCTAGCCGAGTGGGTTTGGGTCTAGCCGAGTGGGTTTGGGTCTAGCCGAGTGGGTTTGGGTCCAGCCGAGTGGGTTTGGGTCTAGCCGAGTGGGTTTGGGTCTAGCGGTGTGGGTTTGGTTGTAGCCGAGTGGGTTTGGGTCTAGCCGAGTGGGTTTGGGTCTAGCCGAGTGGGTTTGGGTCTAGCCGAATGGGTTTGTGTCTAGCCAAGTGGGTTTGGGTCTAGCCGAGTGGGTTTGGGTGTAGCCGAGTGGGTTTGGGTCTAGCCGAGTGGGTTTGGGTCTAGCCGAGTGGGTTTGGGTCTAGCCGAGTGGGATTGGGTCTAGCCGAGAGGGTTTATGTCTAGCCGAGTGGGTTGGGGTCTAGCCGAGTGGGTTTGGGTCTAGCCGAGTGGGTTTGGGTGTAGCCGAGTGGGTTTGGGTCTAGCGGAGTGGGTTTGGGTCTAGCCGAGTGGGTTTGGGTCTAGCCGAGTGGGTTTGTGTCTAGCCAAGTGGGTTTGGGTCTAGCCGAGTGGGTTTGGGTCTAGCCGAGTGGGTTTGGGTCGAGCCGAGTGGGTTTGGGACTAGCCGAGTGGGTTTGGGTCTAGCCGAGTGGGTTTGGGTCCAGCCGAGTGGGTTTGGGTCCAGCCGAGTGGGTTTGGGTCCAGCCGAGTGGGTTTGGGTCTAGCGGTGTGGGTTTTGTTTGTAGCCGAGTGGGTTTGGGTCTAGCCGAATGGGTTTGGATCGAGCAGAGTGGGTTCGGGGCTAGCCGAGTGGGTTTGGGTCTAGCCGAGTGGGTAATCGTCTAGCCGAGTGGGTTTGGGTGTAGCCGAGTGGGTTTGGGTCATGCCGAGGGGGTTTGGGTCTAGCCGAGTGGGTTTGGGTCTAGCCGAATGGATTTTGGTCTAGCCGAGTGGGTTTGGGTCCAGCCGAGTGGGTTTGCGTCTAGCTGAGTGGGTTTGGGTCTAGCGGAGTGGGTTTGGGTCTAGCGGAGTGGGTTTGGGTCTAGCGGAGTGGGTTTGGGTCTAGCGGAGTGGGTTTGGGTCTACCCGAGTGGGTTTGGGTCTAGCCGAGTGGGTTTGGGTCTAGCGAGTGGGTTTGGGTCTAGCCGAGTGGGTTTGGGTCTAGCCGAGTGGGTTTGGTTCTAGCCGAGTGGGTTTGGGTCTAGCCGAGTCCGTTTGGGTCTAGCCGAGTGGGTTTGGGACTAGCCGAGTGGGTTTGGGTCTAGCCGAGTGGGTTTGGGTCTAGCCGAGTGGGTTTCGGGCTAGCGGAGTGGGTTTGGGTCTAGCCGAGTGGGTTTGGGTCTAGCCGAGTGGGTTTGGGTCGTGCCGAGTGGGTTTGGGTCTAGCCGAGTGGGTTTGGGTCTAGCGGTGTGGGTTTGGGTGTAGCCGAGTGGGTTTGGGTCTAGCCGAATGGGTTTGGATCGAGCAGAGTGGGTTTGGGTCTAGCCGAGTGGGTTTGGGTCTAGCCGAGTGGGTAATCGTCTAGCCGAGTGGGTTTGGGTCTAGCCGAGTGGGTTTGGGTCTTGCCGAGTGGGTTTGGTTCTAGCCGAGTGGGTTTGGGTGTAGCCGAGTGGGTTTGGGTCTAGCTGAGTGGGTTTGGGTCTAGCCGAGTGGGTTTGGGTCTAGCCGAGTGGGTTTGGGTCTAGCCGAGTGGGTTTGGGTCTAGCGGAGTGGGTTTGGGTCTAGCCGAGTGGGTTTGGGTCTAGCCGAGTGGGTTTGGGTCTAGCCGAGTGGGTTTGGGTCTAGCCGAGTGGGTTTGGGTCTTGCCGAGTGGGTTTGGGTCTAGCCGAGTGGGTTTGGGTCTAGCCGAGTGGGTTTGGGTCTAGCGGAGTGGGTTTGGGTCTAGCGGAGTGGGTTTGGGTCTAGCCGATTGGGTTTGGCTCTAGCCGAGTGGGTTTGGGACTAGCCGAGTGGGTTTGGGTCTAGCCGAGTGGGTTTGGGTTTAGTGGAGTGGGTTTGGGTCTAGGCGAGTGGGTTTGGGTCTAGCCGAGTGGGTTTGGGTCTAGCCGAGTGGGTTTGGGTCCAGCCGAGTGGGTTTGGGTCTAGCCGAGTGGGTTTGGGTCTAGCGGTGTGGGTTTGGGTGTAGCCGAGTGGGTTTGGGTCTAGCCGAATGGGTTTGGATCGAGCAGAGTGGGTTTGGGTTTAGCCGAGTGGGTTTGGGTCTAGCCGAGTGGGTAATCGTCTAGCCGAGTGGGTTTGGGTCTAGCCGAGTGGGTTTGGGTCTGGCCGAGTGGGTTTGGGTCTAGCCGAGTGGGTTTGGGTCTAGCCGAGTGGGTTTGGGTCGTGCCGAGTGGGTTTGGGTCTAGCCGAGTGGGTTTGGGTCTAGCCGAGTATGTTTGGGTCTAGCCGAGTGGGTTTGGGTCTTGCCGAGTGGGTTTGGGTCTAGCCGAGTGGGTTTGGGTCTAGCCGAGTGGGTTTGGGTCTAGCCGAGTGGGTTTGGGTCTAGCGGAGTGGGTTTGGGTCAAGCCGATTGGGTTTGGCTCTAGCCGAGTGGGTTTGGGTCTAGCCGAGTGGGTTTGGGTCTAGCCGAGTGGGTTTGGGTTTAGTGGAGTGGGTTTGGGTCTAGCCGAGTGGGTTTGGGTCCAGCCGAGTGGGTTTGGGTCTAGCCGAGTGGGTTTGGGTCCAGCCGAGTGGGTTTGGGTCTAGCCGAGTGGGTTTGGGTCTAAGGTGTGGGTTTGGGTGTAGCCGAGTGGGTTGGGGTCTAGCCGAGTGGGTTTGGGTCTAGCCGAGTGGGTTTGGGTGCAGCCGAATGAGTTTGTGTCTAGCCAAGTGGGTTTGGGTCTAGCCGAGTGGGTTTGGGTGTAGCCAAGTGGGTTTGGGTCTAGCCGAGTGGGTTTGGGTCTAGCCGAGTGGGTTTGGGTCTAGCCGAATGGGTTTGTGTCTAGCCAAGTGGGTTTGGGTCTAGCCGAGTGGGTTTGGGTGTAGCCGAGTGGGTTTGGGTCTAGCCGAGTGGGTTTGGGTCTAGCCGAGTGGGTTTGTGTCTAGCCGAGTGGGATTGGGTCTAGCCGAGAGGGTTTATGTCTAGCCGAGTGGGTTGGGGTCTAGCCGAGTGGGTTTGGGTCTAGCCGAGTGGGTTTGGGTGTAGCCGAGTGGGTTTGGGTCTAGCTGAGTGGGTTTGGGTCTAGCCGAGTGGGTTTGGGTCTAGCCGAGTGGGTTTGTGTCTAGCCGAGTGGGTTTGGGTCTAGCCGAGTGGGTTTGGGTCTAGCCGAGTGGGTTTGGGTCGAGCCGAGTGGGTTTGGGTGTAGCCGAGTGGGTTTGGGTCTAGTCGAATGGGTTTGGATCGAGCAGAGTGGGTTTGGGTCTAGCCGAGTGGGTTTGGGTCTTGCCGAGTGGGTTTGGGTCTAGCCGAGTGGGTTTGGGTCGAGCCAAATGGGTTTTGGTCTAGCCGAGTGGGTTTGGGTCCAGCCGAGTGGGTTTGCGTCTAGCTGAGTGGGTTTGGGTCTAGCGGAGTGGGTTTGGGTCTAGCGGAGTGGGTTTGGGTCTAGCCGAGTGGGTTTCGGTCTAGCGGAGTGGGTTTGGGTCTACCCGAGTGGGTTTGGGTCTAGCCGAGTGGGTTTGGGTCTAGCGAGTGGGTTTGGGTCTAGCCGAGTGGGTTTGGGTCTAGCCGAGTGGGTTTGGTTCTAGCCGAGTGGGTTTGGGTCTAGCCGAGTCCGTTTGGGTCTAGCCGAGTGGGTTTGGGACTAGCCGAGAGGGTTTGGGTCTAGCCGAGTGGGTTTGGGTCTAGCCGAGTGGGTTTCGGGCTAGCGGAGTGGGTTTGGGTCTAGCCGATTGGGTTTGGCTCTAGCCGAGTGGGTTTGGGTCTAGCCGAGTGGGTTTGGGTGTAGCGGTGTGGGTTTGGGTCTAGCCGATTGGGTTTGGCTCTAGCCGAGTGGGTTTGGGTCTAGCCGAGTGGGTTTGGGTCTAGCCGAGTGGGTTTGGGTTTAGTGGAGTGGGTTTGGGTCTAGCCGAGTGGGTTTGGGTCTAGCCGAGTGGGTTTGGGTCTAGCCGAGTGGGTTTGGGTCTAGCTGAGTGGGTTTGGGTCGTGCCGAGTGGGTTTGGGTCTAGCCGAGTGGGTTTGGGTCTAGCGGTGTGGGTTTGGGTGTAGCCGAGTGGGTTTGGGTCTAGCCGAATGGGTTTGGATCGAGCAGAGTGGGTTTGGGTCTAGCCGAGTGGGTTTGGGTCTAGCCGAGTGGGTTTGGGTCTTGCCGAGTGGGTTTGGGTCTAGCCGAATGGGTTTGGATCGAGCAGAGTGGGTTTGGGTTTAGCCGAGTGGGTTTGGGTCTAGCCGAGTGGGTAATCGTCTAGCCGAGTGGGTTTGGGTCTAGCCGAGTGGGTTTGGGTCTGGCCGAGTGGGTTTGGGTCTAGCCGAGTGGGTTTGGGTCTAGCCGAGTGGGTTTGGGTCGTGCCGAGTGGGTTTGGGTCTAGCCGAGTGGGTTTGGGTCTAGCCGAGTGGGTTTGGGTCTAGCCGAGTGGGTTTGGGTCTTGCCGAGTGGGTTTGGGTCTAGCCGAGTGGGTTTGGGTCTAGCCGAGTGGGTTTGGGTCTAGCCGAGTGGGTTTGGGTCTAGCGGAGTGGGTTTGGGTCAAGCCGATTGGGTTTGGCTCTAGCCGAGTGGGTTTGGGTCTAGCCGAGTGGGTTTGGGTCTAGCCGAGTGGGTTTGGGTTTAGTGGAGTGGGTTTGGGTCTAGCCGAGTGGGTTTGGGTCCAGCCGAGTGGGTTTGGGTCTAGCCGAGTGGGTTTGGGTCCAGCCGAGTGGGTTTGGGTCTAGCCGAGTGGGTTTGGGTCTAAGGTGTGGGTTTGGGTGTAGCCGAGTGGGTTGGGGTCTAGCCGAGTGGGTTTGGGTCTAGCCGAGTGGGTTTGGGTGCAGCCGAATGAGTTTGTGTCTAGCCAAGTGGGTTTGGGTCTAGCCGAGTGGGTTTGGGTGTAGCCAAGTGGGTTTGGGTCTAGCCGAGTGGGTTTGGGTCTAGCCGAGTGGGTTTGGGTGTAGCCGAGTGGGTTTGGGTCTAGCCGAGTGGGTTTGGGTCTAGCCGAGTGGGTTTGGGTCTAGCCGAGTGGGATTGGGTCTAGCCGAGAGGGTTTATGTCTAGCCGAGTGGGTTGGGGTCTAGCCGAGTGGGTTTGGGTCTAGCCGAGTGGGTTTGGGTCTTGCCGAGTGGGTTTGGGTCTAGCCGAGTGGGTTTGGGTCTAGCCAAATGGGTTTTGGTCTAGCCGAGTGGGTTTGGGTCCAGCCGAGTGGGTTTGCGTCTAGCTGAGTGGGTTTGGGTCTAGCGGAGTGGGTTTGGGTCTAGCGGAGTGGGTTTGGGTCTAGCCGAGTGGGTTTCGGTCTAGCGGAGTGGGTTTGGGTCTACCCGAGTGGGTTTGGGTCTAGCCGAGTGGGTTTGGGTCTAGCGAGTGGGTTTGGGTCTAGCCGAGTGGGTTTGTGTCTAGCCGAGTGGGTTTGGTTCTAGCCGAGTGGGTTTGGGTCTAGCCGAGTCCGTTTGGGTCTAGCCGAGTGGGTTTGGGACTAGCCGAGAGGGTTTGGGTCTAGCCGAGTGGGTTTCGGGCTAGCGGAGTGGGTTTGGGTCTAGCCGATTGGGTTTGGCTCTAGCCGAGTGGGTTTGGCTCTAGCCGAGTGGGTTTGGGTCTAGCCGAGTGGGTTTGGGTGTAGCGGTGTGGGTTTGGGTCTAGCCGATTGGGTTTGGCTCTAGCCGAGTGGGTTTGGGTCTAGCCGAGTGGGTTTGGGTCTAGCCGAGTGGGTTTGGGTTTAGTGGAGTGGGTTTGGGTCTAGCCGAGTGGGTTTGGGTCTAGCCGAGTGGGTTTGGGTCCAGCCGAGTGGGTTTGGGTCTAGCCGAGTGGGTTTGGGTCGTGCCGAGTTGGTTTGGGTCTAGCCGAGTGGGTTTGGGTCTAGCCCAGTGGGTTTGGGTCTAGCCGAGTGGGTTTGGGTCTAGCCGAGTGGGTTTGGGTCTAGCCGAGTGGGTTAGGGTCTAGCGGAGTGGGTTTGGGTCTAGCCGATTGGGTTTGGCTCTAGCCGAGTGGGTTTGGGTCTAGCCGAGTGGGTTTGGGTCTAGCCGAGTGGGTTTGGGTTTAGTGGAGTGGGTTTGGGTCTAGCCGAGTGGGTTTGGGTCTAGCCGAGTGGGTTTGGGTCCAGCCGAGTGGGTTTGGGTCTAGCCGAGTGGGTTTGGGTCTAGCGGTGTGGGTTTGGGTGTAGCCGAGTGGGTTTGGGTCTAGCCGAATGGGTTTGGATCGAGCAGAGTGGGTTTGGGTTGAGCCGAGTGGGTTTGGGTCTAGCCGAGTGGGTAATCGTCTAGCCGAGTGGGTTTGGGTCTAGCCGAGTGGGTTTGGGTCTAGCCGAGTGGGTTTGGGTCTAGCCGAGTGGGTTTGGGTCTAGCCGAGTGGGTTTGGGTCGTGCCGAGTGGGTTTGGGTGTAGCCGAGTGGGTTTTGGTCTAGCCGAGTGGGTTTGGGTCTAGCCGAGTGGGTTTGGGTCCAGCCGAGTGGGTTTGGGTCTAGCCGAGTGGGTTTGGGTCTGGCGGTGTGGGTTTGGGTGTAGCCGAGTGGGTTTGGGTCTAGCCGAATGGGTTTGGATCGAGCAGAGTGGGTTTGGGTCTAGCCGAGTGGGTTTGGGTCTAGCCGAGTGGGTAATCGTCTAGCCGAGTGGGTTTGGGTCTAGCCGAGTGGGTTTGGGTCTAGCCGAGTGGGTTTGGGTCTTGCCGAGTGGGTTTGGTTCTAGCCGAGTGGGTTTGGGTGTAGCCGAGTGGGTTTGGGTCTAGCTGAGTGGGTTTGGGTCTAGCCGAGTGGGTTTGGGTCTAGCCGAGTGGGTTTGGGTCTAGCGGAGTGGGTTTGGGTCAAGCGGAGTGGGTTTGGGTCTAGCCGAGTGGGTTTGGGTCTAGCCGAGTGGGTTTGGGTCTAGACGAGTGGGTTTGGGTCTAGCCGAGTGGGTTTGGGTCTTGCCGAGTGGGTTTGGGTCTAGCCGAGTGGGTTTGGGTCTAGCCGAGTGGGTTTGGGTCTAGCCGAGTGGGTTTGGGTCTAGCGGAGTGGGTTTGGGTCTAGCCGATTGGGTTTGGGTCTAGCCTAGTGGGTTTGGGTCTAGCCCAGTGGGTTTGGGTCTAGCCGAGTGGGTTTGGGTCTAGCCGAGTGGGTTTGGGTCTAGCGGAGTGGGTTTGGGTCTAGCGGAGTGGGTTTGGGACTAGCGGAGTGGGTTTGGGTCTAGCCGAGTGGGTAATCGTCTAGCCGAGTGGGTTTGGGTGTAGCCGAATGGGTTTGGGTCTTGCCGAGTGGGTTTGGGTCTAGCCGAGTGGGTTTGGGTCTAGCCGAGTGGGTTTCGGGCTAGCGGAGTGGGTTTGGGTCTAGCCGATTGGGTTTGGCTCTAGCCGAGTGGGTTTGGGTCTAGCCGAGTGGGTTTGGGTGTAGCGGTGTGGGTTTGGGTCTAGCCGATTGGGTTTGGCTCTAGCCGAGTGGGTTTGGGTCTAGCCGAGTGGGTTTGGGTCTAGCCGAGTGGGTTTGGGTTTAGTGGAGTGGGTTTGGGTCTAGCCGAGTGGGTTTGGGTCTAGCCGAGTGGGTTTGGGTCCAGCCGAGTGGGTTTGGGTCTAGCCGAGTGGGTTTGGGTCGTGCCGAGTTGGTTTGGGTCTAGCCGAGTGGGTTTGGGTCTAGCCCAGTGGGTTTGGGTCTAGCCGAGTGGGTTTGGGTCTAGCCGAGTGGGTTTGGGTCTAGCCGAGTGGGTTAGGGTCTAGCGGAGTGGGTTTGGGTCTAGCCGATTGGGTTTGGCTCTAGCCGAGTGGGTTTGTGTCTAGCCGAGTGGGTTTGGGTCTAGCCGAGTGGGTTTGGGTTTAGTGGAGTGGGTTTGGGTCTAGCCGAGTGGGTTTGGGTCTAGCCGAGTGGGTTTGGGTCCAGCCGAGTGGGTTTGGGTCTAGCCGAGTGGGTTTGGGTCTAGCGGTGTGGGTTTGGGTGTAGCCGAGTGGGTTTGGGTCTAGCCGAATGGGTTTGGATCGAGCAGAGTGGGTTTGGGTTGAGCCGAGTGGGTTTGGGTCTAGCCGAGTGGGTAATCGTCTAGCCGAGTGGGTTTGGGTCTAGCCGAGTGGGTTTGGGTCTAGCCGAGTGGGTTTGGGTCTAGCCGAGTGGGTTTGGGTCTAGCCGAGTGGGTTTGGGTCGTGCCGAGTGGGTTTGGGTGTAGCCGAGTGGGTTTTGGTCTAGCCGAGTGGGTTTGGGTCTAGCCGAGTGGGTTTGGGTCCAGCCGAGTGGGTTTGGGTCTAGCCGAGTGGGTTTGGGTCTGGCGGTGTGGGTTTGGGTGTAGCCGAGTGGGTTTGGGTCTAGCCGAATGGGTTTGGATCGAGCAGAGTGGGTTTGGGTCTAGCCGAGTGGGTTTGGGTCTAGCCGAGTGGGTAATCGTCTAGCCGAGTGGGTTTGGGTCTAGCCGAGTGGGTTTGGGTCTAGCCGAGTGGGTTTGGGTCTTGCCGAGTGGGTTTGGTTCTAGCCGAGTGGGTTTGGGTGTAGCCGAGTGGGTTTGGGTCTAGCTGAGTGGGTTTGGGTCTAGCCGAGTGGGTTTGGGTCTAGCCGAGTGGGTTTGGGTCTAGCGGAGTGGGTTTGGGTCAAGCGGAGTGGGTTTGGGTCTAGCCGAGTGGGTTTGGGTCTAGCCGAGTGGGTTTGGGTCTAGACGAGTGGGTTTGGGTCTAGCCGAGTGGGTTTGGGTCTTGCCGAGTGGGTTTGGGTCTAGCCGAGTGGGTTTGGGTCTAGCCGAGTGGGTTTGGGTCTAGCCGAGTGGGTTTGGGTCTAGCGGAGTGGGTTTGGGTCTAGCCGATTGGGTTTGGGTCTAGCCTAGTGGGTTTGGGTCTAGCCCAGTGGGTTTGGGTCTAGCCGAGTGGGTTTGGGTCTAGCCGAGTGGGTTTGGGTCTAGCGGAGTGGGTTTGGGTCTAGCGGAGTGGGTTTGGGTCTAGCGGAGTGGGTTTGGGTCTAGCCGAGTGGGTAATCGTCTAGCCGAGTGGGTTTGGGTGTAGCCGAATGGGTTTGGGTCTTGCCGAGTGGGTTTGGGTCTAGCCGAGTGGGTTTGGGTCTAGCCGAATGGGTTTTGGTCTAGCCGAGTGGGTTTGGGTCCAGCCGAGTAGGTTTGCGTCTAGCTGAGTGGGTTTGGGTCTAGCGGAGTGGGTTTGGGTCTAGCGGAGTGGGTTTGGGTCTAGCCGAGTGGGTTTGGGTCTAGCGGAGTGGGTTTGGGTCTACCCGAGTGGGTTTGGGTCTAGCCGAGTGGGTTTGGGTCTAGCGAGTGGGTTTGGGTCTAGCCGAGTGGGTTTGGGTCTAGCCGAGTGGGTTTGGGTTTAGTGGAGTGGGTTTGGGTCTAGCCGAGTGGGTTTGGGTCTAGCCGAGTGGGTTTGGGTCTAGCCGAGTGGGTTTGGGTCTAGCCGAGTGGGTTTGGGTCGTGCCGAGTGGGTTTGGGTCTAGCCGAGTGGGTTTGGGTGTAGCCGAGTGGGTTTGGGTCTAGCCGAGTGGGTTTGGGTCCAGCCGAGTGGGTTTGGGTCTAGCCGAGTGGGATAGGGTCTAGCGGTGTGGGTTTGGGTGTAGCCGAGTGGGTTTGGGTCTAGCCGAATGGGTTTGGATCGAGCAGAGTGGGTTTGGGTCTAGCCGAGTGGGTGTGGGTCTAGCCGAGTGGGTAATCGTCTAGCCGAGTGGGTTTGGGTCTAGCCGAGTGGGTTTGGGTCTTGCCGAGTGGGTTTGGTTCTAGCCGAGTGGGTTTGGGTGTAGCCGAGTGGGTTTGGGTCTAGCTGAGTGGGTTTGGGTCTAGCCGAGTGGGTTTGGGTCTAGCCGAGTTGGTTTGGGTCTGGCGGAGTGGGTTTGGGTCTAGCCGAGTGGGTTTGGGTCTAGCCGAGTGGGTTTGGGTCTAGCCGAGTGGGTTTGGGTCTAGCCGAGTGGGTTTGGGTCTTGCCGAGTGGGTTTGGGTCTAGCCGATTGGGTTTGGGTCTAGCCGAGTGGGTTTGGGTCTAGCCGAGTGGGTTTCGGTCTAGCCGAGTGGGTTTGGGTCTAGCGGTGTGGGTTTGGGTGTAGCCGAGTGGGTTTGGGTCTAGCCGAATGGGTTTGGATCGAGCAGAGTGGGTTTGGGTTGAGCCGAGTGGGTTTGGGTCTAGCCGAGTGGGTAATCGTCTAGCCGAGTGGGTTTGGGTCTAGCCGAGTGGGTTTGGCTCTAGCCGAGTGGGTTTGGGTCTAGCCGAGTGGGTTTGGGTCTAGCCGAGTGGGTTTGGGTCGTGCCGAGTGGGTTTGGGTCTAGCCGAGTGGGTTTTGGTCTAGCCGAGTGGGTTTGGGTCTAGCCGAGTGGGTTTGGGTCCAGCCTAGTGGGTTTGGGTCTAGCCGAGTGGGTTTGGGTCTGGCGGTGTGGGTTTGGGTGTAGCCGAGTGGGTTTGGGTCTAGCCGAATGGGTTTGGATCGAGCAGAGTGGGTTTGGGTCTAGCCGAGTGGGTTTGGGTCTAGCCGAGTGGGTAATCGTCTAGCCGAGTGGGTTTGGGTCTAGCCGAGTGGGTTTGGGTCTTGCCGAGTGGGTTTGGTTCTAGCCGAGTGGGTTTGGGTGTAGCCGAGTGGGTTTGGGTCTAGCTGAGTGGGTTTGGGTCTAGCCGAGTGGGTTTGGGTCTAGCCGAGTGGGTTTGGGTCTAGCGGAGTGGGTTTGGGTCAAGCGGAGTGGGTTTGGGTCTAGCCGAGTGGGTTTGGGTCTAGCCGAGTGGGTTTGGGTCTAGACGAGTGGGTTTGGGTCTAGCCGAGTGGGTTTGGGTCTTGCCGAGTGGGTTTGGGTCTAGCCGAGTGGGTTTGGGTCTAGCCGAGTGGGTTTGGGTCTAGCCGAGTGGGATTGGGTCTAGCGGAGTGGGTTTGGGTCTAGCCGATTGGGTTTGGGTCTAGCCGAGTGGGTTTGGGTCTAGCCCAGTGGGTTTGGGTCTAGCCGAGTGGGTTTGGGTCTAGCCGAGTGGGTTTGGGTCTAGCGGAGTGGGTTTGGGTCTAGCGGAGTGGGTTTGGGTCTAGCCGAGTGGGTTTGGATCGAGCAGAGTGGGTTTGGGTCTAGCCGAGTGGGTGTGGGTCTAGCCGAGTGGGTAATCGTCTAGCCGAGTGGGTTTGGGTCTAGCCGAGTGGGTTTGGGTCTTGCCGAGTGGGTTTGGTTCTAGCCGAGTGGGTTTGGGTGTAGCCGAGTGGGTTTGGGTCTAGCTGAGTGGGTTTGGGTCTAGCCGAGTGGGTTTGGGTCTAGCCGAGTTGGTTTGGGTCTGGCGGAGTGGGTTTGGGTCTAGCCGAGTGGGTTTGGGTCTAGCCGAGTGGGTTTGGGTCTAGCCGAGTGGGTTTGGGTCTAGCCGAGTGGGTTTGGGTCTTGCCGAGTGGGTTTGGGTCTAGCCGATTGGGTTTGGGTCTAGCCGAGTGGGTTTGGGTCTAGCCGAGTGGGTTTCGGTCTAGCCGAGTGGGTTTGGGTCTAGCGGTGTGGGTTTGGGTGTAGCCGAGTGGGTTTGGGTCTAGCCGAATGGGTTTGGATCGAGCAGAGTGGGTTTGGGTTGAGCCGAGTGGGTTTGGGTCTAGCCGAGTGGGTAATCGTCTAGCCGAGTGGGTTTGGGTCTAGCCGAGTGGGTTTGGGTCTAGCCGAGTGGGTTTGGGTCTAGCCGAGTGGGTTTGGGTCTAGCCGAGTGGGTTTGGGTCGTGCCGAGTGGGTTTGGGTCTAGCCGAGTGGGTTTTGGTCTAGCCGAGTGGGTTTGGGTCTAGCCGAGTGGGTTTGGGTCCAGCCTAGTGGGTTTGGGTCTAGCCGAGTGGGTTTGGGTCTGGCGGTGTGGGTTTGGGTGTAGCCGAGTGGGTTTGGGTCTAGCCGAATGGGTTTGGATCGAGCAGAGTGGGTTTGGGTCTAGCCGAGTGGGTTTGGGTCTAGCCGAGTGGGTAATCGTCTAGCCGAGTGGGTTTGGGTCTAGCCGAGTGGGTTTGGGTCTTGCCGAGTGGGTTTGGTTCTAGCCGAGTGGGTTTGGGTGTAGCCGAGTGGGTTTGGGTCTAGCTGAGTGGGTTTGGGTCTAGCCGAGTGGGTTTGGGTCTAGCCGAGTGGGTTTGGGTCTAGCGGAGTGGGTTTGGGTCAAGCGGAGTGGGTTTGGGTCTAGCCGAGTGGGTTTGGGTCTAGCCGAGTGGGTTTGGGTCTAGACGAGTGGGTTTGGGTCTAGCCGAGTGGGTTTGGGTCTTGCCGAGTGGGTTTGGGTCTAGCCGAGTGGGTTTGGGTCTAGCCGAGTGGGTTTGGGTCTAGCCGAGTGGGATTGGGTCTAGCGGAGTGGGTTTGGGTCTAGCCGATTGGGTTTGGGTCTAGCCGAGTGGGTTTGGGTCTAGCCCAGTGGGTTTGGGTCTAGCCGAGTGGGTTTGGGTCTAGCCGAGTGGGTTTGGGTCTAGCGGAGTGGGTTTGGGTCTAGCGGAGTGGGTTTGGGTCTAGCCGAGTGGGTTTGGGTCCAGCCGAGTGGGTAATCGTCTAGCCGAGTGGGTTTGGGTGTAGCCGAATGGGTTTGGGTCTTGCCGAGTGGGTTTGGGTCTAGCCGAGTGGGTTTGGGTCTAGCCGAATGGGTTTTGGTCTAGCCGAGTGGGTTTGGGTCCAGCCGAGTGGGTTTGCGTCTAGCTGAGTGGGTTTGGGTCTAGCGGAGTGGGTTTGGATCTAGCGGAGTGGGTTTGGGTCTAGCCGAGTGGGTTTGGGTCTAGCGGAGTGGGTTTGGGTCTACCCGAGTGGGTTTGGTACTAGCCGAGTGGGTTTGGGTCTAGCGAGTGGGTTTGGGTCTAGCCGAGTGGGTTTGGGTCTAGCCGAGTGGGTTTGGGTTTAGTGGAGTGGGTTTGGGTCTAGCCGAGTGGGTTTGGGTCTAGCCGAGTGGGTTTGGGTCTAGCCGAGTGGGTTTGGGTTTAGCCGAGTGGGTTTGGGTCGTGCCGAGTGGGTTTGGGTCTAGCCGAGTGGGTTTGGGTCTAGCCGAGTGGGTTTGGGTCTAGCCGAGTGGGTTTGGGTCCAGCCGAGTGGGTTTGGGTCTAGCCGAGTGGGTTTGGGTCTAGCGGTGTGGGTTTGGGTGTAGCCGAGTGGGTTTGGGTCTAGCCGAATGGGTTTGGATCGAGCAGAGTGGGTTTGGGTCTAGCCGAGTGGGTGTGGGTCTAGCCGAGTGGGTAATCGTCTAGCCGAGTGGGTTTGGGTCTAGCCGAATGGGTTTGGGTCTTGCCGAGTGGGTTTGGTTCTAGCCGAGTGGGTTTGGGTGTAGCCGAGTGGGTTTGGGTCTATCTGAGTGGGTTTGGGTCTAGCCGAGTGGGTTTGGGTCTAGCCGAGTGGGTTTGGGTCTGGCGGAGTGGGTTTGGGTCTAGCCGAGTGGGTTTGGGTCTAGCCGAGTGGGTTTGGGTCTAGCCGAGTGGGTTTGGGTCTAGCCGAGTGTGTTTGGGTCTTGCCGAGTGGGTTTGGGTCTAGCCGATTGGGTTTGGGTCTAGCCGAGTGGGTTTGGGTCTAGCCGAGTGGGTTTGGGTCTAGCGGAGTGGGTTTGGGTCTAGCCGATTGGGTTTGGCTCTAGCCGAGTGGGTTTGGGTCTCGCCGAGTGGGTTTAGGTCTAGCCGAGTGGGTTTGGGTTTAGTGGAGTGGGTTTGGGTCTAGCCGAGTGGGTTTGGGTCCAGCCGAGTGGGTTTGGGTCTAGCCGAGTGGGTTTGGGTCCAGCCGAGTGGGTTTGGGTCTAGCCGAGTGGGTTTGGGTCTAGCGGTGTGGGTTTGGGTGTAGCCGAGTGGGTTTGGGTCTAGCCGAATGGGTTTGGATCGAGCAGAGTGGGTTTGGGTCTAGCCGAGTGGGTTTGGGTCTAGCCGAGTGGGTTTGGGTCTAGCCGAGTGGGTTTGGGTCTAGCCGAGTGGGTTTGGGTCTAGCCGAGTGAGTTTGGGTCTAGCCGAGTGGGTTTGGGTCGAGCCGAGTGGGTTTGGGTTTAGTGGAGTGGGTTTGGGTCTAGCCGAGTGGGTTTGGGTCCAGCCGAGTGGGTTTGGGTCTAGCCGAGTGGGTTTGGGTCCAGCCGAGTGGGTTTCGGTCTAGCCGAGTGGGTTTGGGTCTAGCGGTGTGGGTTTGGGTGTAGCCGAGTGGGTTTGGGTCTAGCCGAATGGGTTTGGATCGAGGAGAGTGGGTTTGGGTTGAGCCGAGTGGGTTTGGGTCTAGCCGAGTGGGTAATCGTCTAGCCGAGTGGGTTTGGGTCTAGCCGAGTGGGTTTGGGTCTAGCCGAGTGGGTTTGGGTCTAGCCGAGTGGGTTTGGGTCGTGCCGAGTGGGTTTGGGTCTAGCCGAGTGGGTTTTGGTCTAGCCGAGTGGGTTTGGGTCTAGCCGAGTGGGTTTGGGTCCAGCCGAGTGGGTTTGGGTCTAGCCGAGTGGGTTTGGGTCTGGCGGTGTGGGTTTGGGTTTAGCCGAGTGGGTTTGGGTCTAGCCGAATGGGTTTGGATCGAGCAGAGTGGGTTTGGGTCTAGCCGAGTGGGTTTGGGTCTAGCCGAGTGGGTAATCGTCTAGCCGAGTGGGTTTGGGTCTAGCCGAGTGGGTTTGGGTCTTGCCGAGTGGGTTTGGTTCTAGCCGAGTGGGTTTGGGTGTAGCCGAGTGGGTTTGGGTCTAGCTGAGTGGGTTTGGGTCTAGCCGAGTGGGTTTGGGTCTAGCCGAGTGGGTTTGGGTCTAGCGGAGTGGGTTTGGGTCAAGCGGAGTGGGTTTGGGTCTAGCCGAGTGGGTTTGGGTCTAGCCGAGTGGGTTTGGGTCTAGACGAGTGGGTTTGGGTCTAGCCGAGTGGGTTTGGGTCTTGCCGAGTGAGTTTGGGTCTAGCCGAGTGGGTTTGGGTCTAGCCGAGTGGGTTTGGGTCTAGCCGAGTGGGTTTGGGTCTAGCGGAGTGGGTTTGGGTCTAGCCGATTGGGTTTGGGTCTAGCCGAGTGGGTTTGGGTCTAGCCCAGTGGGTTTGGGTCTAGCCGAGTGGGTTTGGGTCTAGCCGAGTGGGTTTGGGTCTAGCGGAGTGGGTTTGGGTCTAGCGGAGTGGGTTTGGGTCTAGCGGAGTGCGTTTGGGTCTAGCCGAGTGGGTAATCGTCTAGCCGAGTGGGTTTGGGTGTAGCCGAATGGGTTTGGGTCTTGCCGAGTGTGTTTGGGTCTAGCCGAGTGGGTTTGGGTCTAGCCGAATGGGTTTTGGTCTAGCCGAGTGGGTTTGGGTCCAGCCGAGTGGGTTTGCGTCTAGCTGAGTGGGTTTGGGTCTAGCGGAGTGGGTTTGGGTCTAGCGGAGTGGGTTTGGGTCTAGCCGAGTGGGTTTGGGTCTAGCGGAGTGGGTTTGGGTCTACCCGAGTGGGTTTGGGTCTAGCCGAGTGGGTTTGGGTCTAGCGAGTGGGTTTGGGTCTAGCCGAGTGGGTTTGGGTCTAGCCGAGTGGGTTTGGGTTTAGTGGAGTGGGTTTGGGTCTAGCCGAGTGGGTTTGGTTCTAGCCGAGTGGGTTTGGGTAGCCGAGTGGGTTTGGGTCTAGCCGAGTGGGTTTGGGTCGTGCCGAGTGGGTTTGGGTCTAGCCGAGTGGGTTTGGGTCTAGCCGAGTGGGTTTGGGTCTAGCCGAGTGGGTTTGGGTCCAGCCGAGTGGGTTTGGGTCTAGCCAAGTGGGTTTGGGTCTAGCGGTGTGGGTTTGGGTGTAGCCGAGTGGGTTTGGGTCTAGCCGAATGGGTTTGGATCGAGCAGAGTGGGTTTGGGTCTAGCCGAGTGGGTGTGGGTCTAACCGAGTGGGTAATCGTCTAGCCGAGTGGGTTTGGGTCTAGCCGAGTGGGTTTGGGTCTTGCCAAGTGGGTTTGGTTCTAGCCGAGTGGGTTTGGGTGTAGCCGAGTGGGTTTGGGTCTAGCTGAGTGGGTTTGGGTCTAGCCGAGTGGGTTTGGGTCTAGCCGAGTGGGTTTGGGTCTGGCGGTGTGGGTTTGGGTCTAGCCGAGTGGGTTTGGGTCTAGCCGAGTGGGTTTGGGTCTAGCCGAGTGGGTTTGGGTCTAGCCGAGTGGGTTTGGGTCTTGCCGAGTGGGTTTGGGTCTAGCCGATTGGGTTTGGGTCTAGCCGAGTGGGTTTGGGTATAGCCGAGTGGGTTTGGGTCTAGCGGAGTGGGTTTGGGTCTAGCCGATTGGGTTTGGCTCTAGCCGAGTGGGTTTGGGTCTCGCCGAGTGGGTTTGGGTCTAGCCGAGTGGGTTTGGGTTTAGTGGAGTGGGTTTGGGTCTAGCCGAGTGGGTTTGGGTCCAGCCGAGTGGGTTTGGGTCTAGCCGAGTGGGTTTGGGTCCAGCCGAGTGGGTTTGGGTCTAGCCGAGTGGGTTTGGGTCTAGCGGTGTGGGTTTGGGTGTAGCCGAGTGGGTTTGGGTCTAGCCGAATGGGTTTGGATCGAGCAGAGTGGGTTTGGGTCTAGCCGAGTGGGTTTGGGTCTAGCCGAGTGGGTAATCGTCTAGCCGAGTGGGTTTGGGTCTAGCCGAGTGGGTTTGGGTCTAGCCGAGTGGGTTTGGGTCTAGCCGAGTGGGTTTAGGTCTAGCCGAGTGGGTTTGGGTCTAGCCGAGTGGGTTTGGGTCTAGCCGAGTGGGTTTGGGTCTAGCCGAGTGGGTTTGGGTCTAGCGGAGTGGGTTTGGGTCTAGCGGAGTGGGTTTGGGTCTAGCGGAGTGGGTTTGGGTCTAGCCGAGTGGGTTTAGGTCTAGCCGAGTGGGTTTGGGTCTAGCCGAGTGGGTTTGGGTCTAGCCGAGTGGGTTTGGGTTTAGTGGAGTGGGTTTGGGTCTAGCCGAGTGGGTTTGGGTCTAGCCGAGTGGGTTTGGGTCTAGCCGAGTGGGTTTGGGTCCAGCCGAGTGGGTTTGGGTCTAGCCGAGTGGGTTTGGGTCTAGCGGTGTGGGTTTGGGTGCAGCCGAGTGGGTTTGGGTCTTGCCGAATGGGTTTGGATCGAGCAGAGTGGGTTTGGGTCTAGCCGAATGGGTTTGGGTCTAGCCGAGTGGGTTTGGGTCTAGCCGAGTGGGTTTGGGTCTAGCCGAGTGGGTTTGGGTTTAGTGGAGTGCGTTTGGGTCTAGCCGAGTGGGTTTGGGTCTAGCCGAGTGGGTTTGGGTCTAGCCGAGTGGGTTTGGGTCCAGCCGAGTGGGTTTGGGTCTAGCCGAGTGGGTTTGGGTCTAGCGGTGTGGGTTTGGGTGCAGCCGAGTGGGTTTGGGTCTTGCCGAATGGGTTTGGATCGAGCAGAGTGGGTTTGGGTCTAGCCGAGTGGGTTTGGGTCTAGCCGAGTGGGTTTGTGTCTAGCCGAGTGGGTTTGGGTCTAGCCGAGTGGGGTTGGGTCTAGCCGAGTGGGTTTGGGTCTAGCCGAGTGGGTTTGGGTCTAGCCGAGTGGGTTTGGGTCTAGCCGAGTGGGTTTGGGTCTAGCCGAGTGGATTTGGGTCTAGCCGAGTGTGTAATCGTCTAGTCGAGTCGGTTTGGGTCCAGCCGAGTGGGTTTGGGTCTAGCCGAGTGGGTTTGGGTCTAGCCGAGTGTGTTTGGGTCTCGCCGAGTGGGTTTAGGTCTATCCGTGTGGGTTTGGGTCCAGCCAAGTGGGTTTGAGTCTAGCCGAGAGGGTTTGGGTCCAGCCGTGTGGGTTTGGGTCCAGCCGAGTGGGTTTGGGTCTAGTGGAGTGATTTTGGGTGTAGCCGAGTGGGTCAGGGTCTAGCCGAGTGGGTTTGCGTCTAGCCGAGTGGGTTTGGGTCTAGCCGAGTGGGTAATCGTCTAGCCGAGTGGGTTTGGGTCTAGCCGCGTGGGTTTGGGTCTAGCCGAGTGGGTAATCGTCTAGTCGAGTCGGTTTGGGTCGAGCTGAGTGGGTTTGGTTCTTGCCGAGTGGGTTTGGGTCTAGCCGGGTGGGTTTGGGTCTAGCCGAGTGGGTTTTGGTCTATCCGAGTGGGTTTGGGTCCAGCCGAGTGGGTTTGGGTCTATGCGAATGGGTTTGTGTCTAGCCGAGTGGGTTTGGGTCTAGCGGAGTGGGTTTGGGTCTAGCGGAGTGGGTTTGGGTCTAGCCGAGTGGGTTTGGGTCTTGCCGAGTGGGTTTGGGTCTAGCCGAGTGGGTTTGGGTCTAGACGAGTCCGTTTGGGTCTAGCCGCGTGGGTTTGGGTCTAGCCGAGTGGGTTTGGGTCTAGCCGAGTGGCTTTGGGTCTAGCCAAGTGGGTTGGGGTGAAGCCAAGTGGGTTTGTGTCTGGCGGAGCGGGTTTGGGTGTAGCCGAGTGGGTTTGGGTCTAGCCGAGTGGGTTTCGGTCTGGCCGAGTGGGTTTGGGTATAGCCGAGTGGGTTTGGGTCTAGCCGAGTGGGTTTGGGTCCAGCGGAGTGGGTTTGGGTCTAGCAGATTGGGTTTGGGTCTAGCCGAGTTGGTTTGGGTCTAGCCGAGTTGGTTTGGGTCTAGCCGAGTGGGTATGGGTCTAGCCCTGTGGGTTTGGGTCTAGCCGAGTGGGTTTGGGTCTAGTGGAGTGGGTTTGCGTGTAGCCGAGTGGGTTAGGGTCTAGCCGAGTGGGTTTGGGTCTAGCCGAGTGGGTTTGGGTCCAGCCGAGTGGGTTTGGGTCTAGCCGAGTGGGTTTGGGTCTAGCGGTGTGGGTATGGGTGTAGCCGAGTGGGTTTGGGTCTAGCCGAGTGGATTTGGGTTGAGCCGAGTGGGTTTGGGTCTAGCCGCGTTGGTTTGGGTCTAGTCGAGTGGGTAATCATCTAGCCGAGTCGGTTTGGGTCTAGCCGAGTGGGTTTGGGTCTTGCCGAGTGGGTTTGGGGCTAGCCGAGTGGGTTTGGGTCTAGCCGAGTGGGTTTGGGTCTAGCGGAGTGGGTTTGGGTGTAGCCGAGTGGGTTTGGGTCTAGCCGAGTGGGTTTGGGTCTAGCCGAATCGGTTTCGGTCTATCCGAGAGGGTTTGTGTCTAGCCGAGTGGGTTTGGGTCTAGCCGAGTGGGTTTGGGTCTAGCCGAGTGGGTTTGGGTCTAGCCGAGTGGGTTTGGGTCTATCCGAGTGGGTTTGGGTCTAGCCGAATCAGTTTCGGTCCATCCGAGAGGGTTTGTGTCTAGCCGAGTGGGTTTGGGTCTAGCCGAGTGGGTTTGTGTCTAGCCAAGTGGGTTTGGGTCTAGCCGAGTCGGTTTGGGTGTAGCCGAGTGGGTTTGGGTCTAGCCGAGTGGGTTTGGGTGTAGCCGAGTGGCTTTGGGTCTAGCCGAGTGGGTTTGGGTCTAGCCGAGTGTGTTTGGGTCTGCCGAATGGGTTGGGGTCTAGCCGAGTGGGTTTGGGTCTAGCCGAGTGGGTTTGGGTGTAGCCGAGTGGGTTTGTGTCTAGCCCAGTGGGTTTGGGTCTAGCCGAGTGGGTTTGGTTGTAGCCGAGTGGGTTTGGGTCTAGCCAAGTGGGTTTGGGTCTAGCCGAGTGGGTTTGGGTCTAGCCGAGTGGGTTTGGGTCTAGCCGAGAGGTTTTGGGTCTAGCCGAGTGGGATGGGGTCTAGCCGACTGGTTTTGGGTCTAGCCGAGTGGGTTTGGGTGTAGCCGAGTGGGTTTGGGTCTAGCCGAGTGGGTTTGGGTCTAGCCGAGTGGGTTTGGGTCGAGCCGAGTGGGTTTGGGTGTAGCCGAGTGGGTTTGGGCATAGCCGAGTGGGTTTGGGTCTAGCCGAGTGGGATTGCGTCCAGCCGAGTGGGTTTGGGTCTAGCCGAGTGGGTTTGGGTCAAGCGGTGTGGGTTTGGGTGTAGCCGAGTGGGTTTGGGTCTAGCCGAATGGGTTTGGATCGAGCAGAGTGGGTTTGGGTCTAGCCGAGTGGGTTTGGGTCTAGCCGAGAGGGTAATCGTCTAGCCGAGTGGGTTTGGGTCTAGCCGAGTGGGTTTGGGTCTGCCGAATGGGTTGGGGTCTAGCCGAGTGGGTTTGGGTCTAGCCGAGTGGGTTTGGGTCTAGCCGAGTGGGTTTGGGTCTAGCCGAGTGGGTTTGGGTCTAGCCGAGTGGGTTTGGGTCTATCCGAGTGGGTTTGGGTCTAGCCGAATCAGTTTCGGTCCATCCGAGAGGGTTTGTGTCTAGCCGAGTGGGTTTGGGTCTAGCCCTGTGGGTTTGGGTCTAGCCGAGTGGGTTTGGGTCTAGTGGAGTGGGTTTGCGTGTAGCCGAGTGGGTTAGGGTCTAGCCGAGTGGGTTTGGGTCTAGCCGAGTGGGTTTGGGTCCAGCCGAGTGGGTTTGGGTCTAGCCGAGTGGGTTTGGGTCTAGCGGTGTGGGTATGGGTGTAGCCGAGTGGGTTTGGGTCTAGCCGAGTGGATTTGGGTTGAGCCGAGTGGGTTTGGGTCTAGCCGCGTTGGTTTGGGTCTAGTCGAGTGGGTAATCATCTAGCCGAGTCGGTTTGGGTCTAGCCGAGTGGGTTTGGGTCTTGCCGAGTGGGTTTGGGGCTAGCCGAGTGGGTTTGGGTCTAGCCGAGTGGGTTTGGGTCTAGCGGAGTGGGTTTGGGTGTAGCCGAGTGGGTTTGGGTCTAGCCGAGTGGGTTTGGGTCTAGCCGAATCGGTTTCGGTCTATCCGAGAGGGTTTGTGTCTAGCCGAGTGGGTTTGGGTCTAGCCGAGTGGGTTTGGGTCTAGCCGAGTGGGTTTGGGTCTAGCCGAGTGGGTTTGGGTCTATCCGAGTGGGTTTGGGTCTAGCCGAATCAGTTTCGGTCCATCCGAGAGGGTTTGTGTCTAGCCGAGTGGGTTTGGGTCTAGCCGAGTGGGTTTGTGTCTAGCCAAGTGGGTTTGGGTCTAGCCGAGTCGGTTTGGGTGTAGCCGAGTGGGTTTGGGTCTAGCCGAGTGGGTTTGGGTGTAGCCGAGTGGCTTTGGGTCTAGCCGAGTGGGTTTGGGTCTAGCCGAGTGTGTTTGGGTCTGCCGAATGGGTTGGGGTCTAGCCGAGTGGGTTTGGGTCTAGCCGAGTGGGTTTGGGTGTAGCCGAGTGGGTTTGTGTCTAGCCCAGTGGGTTTGGGTCTAGCCGAGTGGGTTTGGTTGTAGCCGAGTGGGTTTGGGTCTAGCCAAGTGGGTTTGGGTCTAGCCGAGTGGGTTTGGGTCTAGCCGAGTGGGTTTGGGTCTAGCCGAGAGGTTTTGGGTCTAGCCGAGTGGGATGGGGTCTAGCCGACTGGTTTTGGGTCTAGCCGAGTGGGTTTGGGTGTAGCCGAGTGGGTTTGGGTCTAGCCGAGTGGGTTTGGGTCTAGCCGAGTGGGTTTGGGTCGAGCCGAGTGGGTTTGGGTGTAGCCGAGTGGGTTTGGGCATAGCCGAGTGGGTTTGGGTCTAGCCGAGTGGGATTGCGTCCAGCCGAGTGGGTTTGGGTCTAGCCGAGTGGGTTTGGGTCAAGCGGTGTGGGTTTGGGTGTAGCCGAGTGGGTTTGGGTCTAGCCGAATGGGTTTGGATCGAGCAGAGTGGGTTTGGGTCTAGCCGAGTGGGTTTGGGTCTAGCCGAGAGGGTAATCGTCTAGCCGAGTGGGTTTGGGTCTAGCCGAGTGGGTTTGGGTCTGCCGAATGGGTTGGGGTCTAGCCGAGTGGGTTTGGGTCTAGCCGAGTGGGTTTGGGTGTAGCCGAGTGGGTTTGTGTCTAGCCCAGTGGGTTTGGGTCTAGCCGAGTGGGTTTGGGTGTAGCCGAGTGGGTTTGGGTCTAGCCAAGTGGGTTTGGGTCTAGCGGAGTGGGTTTGGGTCTAGCCGAGTGGGTTTGGGTCTAGCCGAATGGGTTTTGGTCTAGCCGAGTGGGTTTGGGGAGCCGAGTGGGTTTGCGTCTAGCCGAGTGGGTTTGGGTTGAGCCGAGTGGGTTTGGGTCTAGCCGCGTGGGTTTGGGTCTCGCCGAGTGGGTAATCATCTAGCCGAGTCGGTTTGGGTCTAGCCGAGTGGGTTTGGGTCTTGCCGAGTGGGTTTGGGTCTAGCCGAGTGGGTTTGGGTCTAGCCGAGTGGGTTTGGCTCTAGCCGAATGGGTTTTGGTCTAGCCGAGTGGGTTTGGGTCCAGCCGAGTGGGTTTGCGTCTAGCCGAGTGGGTTTGGGTTGAGCCGAGTGGGTTTGGGTCTAGCCGCGTGGGTTTGGGTCTTGCCGAGTGGGTTTGGGTCTAGCCGAGTGGGTTTGGGTCTAGCCGAGTGGGTTTGGGTCTATCCGAGTGGGTTTAGGTCTAGCCGAATCGGTTTCGGTCTATCCAAGAGGGTTTGTGTCTAGCCGAGTGGGTTTGGGTCTAGCCGAGTGGGTTTGTGTCTAGCCAAGTGCGTTTGGGTCTAGCCGAGTCGGTTTGGGTGTAGCCGAGTGGGTTTGGGTCTAGCCGAGTGGGTTTGGGTCTAGCCGAGTGGGTTTGGGTCTAGCCGAGTGGGATTGGGTCTAGCCGAGAGGGTTTATGTCTAGCCGAGTGGGTTGGGGTCTAGCCGAGTGGGTTTGGGTCTAGCCGAGTGGGTTTGGGTGTAGCCGAGTGGGTTTGGGTCTAGCGGAGTGGGTTTGGGTCTAGCCGAGTGGGTTTGTGTCTAGCCGAGTGGGTTTGGGTCGAGCCGAGTGGGTTTGGGTGTAGCCGAGTGGGTTTGGGTCTAGCCGAGTGGGTTTGGGTCTAGCCGAGTGGGTTTGGGTCTAGCCGAGTGGGTTTGGGTCTAGCCGAGTGGGTTTGGGTCTAGCCGAGTGGGTTTGGGTCGAGCCGAGTGGGTTTGGGTCTAGCCGAGTGGGTTTGGGTCCAGCCGAGTGGGTTTGGGTCCAGCCGAGTGGGTTTGGGTCCAGCCGAGTGGGTTTGGGTCCAGCCGAGTGGGTTTGGGTCTAGCGGTGTGGGTTTGGGTGTAGCCGAGTGGGTTTGGGTCTAGCCGAATGGGTTTGGATCGAGCAGAGTGGGTTTGGGTCTAGCCGAATGGGTTTGGGTCTAGCCGAGTGGGTAATCGTCTACCCGAGTGGGTTTGGGTGTAGCCGAGTGGGTTTAGGTCTTGCCGAGTGGGTTTGGGTCTAGCCGAGTGGGTTTGGGTCTAGCCGAATGGGTTTTGGTCTAGCCGAGTGGGTTTGGGTCCAGCTGAGTGGGTTTGCGTCTAGCTGAGTGGGTTTGGGTCTAGCGGAGTGGGATTGGGTCTAGCGGAGTGGGTTTGGGTCTAGCCGAGTGGGTTTGGGTCTAGCGGAGTGGGTTTGGGTCTAGCCGAGTGGGTTTGGGTCTAGCCGAGTGGGTTTGGGTCTAGCCGAGTGGGTTTGGGTCAAGCCGAGTGGGTTTGGGTCTAGCCGAGTGCGTTTGGTTCTAGCCAAGTGGGTTTGGGTCTAGCCGAGTCCGTTTGGGTCTAGCCGAGTGGGTTTGGGACTAGCCGAGTGGGTTTGTGTCTAGCCGAGTGGGTTTGGGTCTAGCCGAGTGGGTTTGGGGCTAGCGGAGTGGGTTTAGGTCTAGCCGATTGGGTTTGGCTCCAGCCGAGTGGGTTTGGGTCCAGCCGAGTGGGTTTGGGTCTAGCCGAGTGGGTTTGGGTTTAGTGGAGTGGGTTTGGGTCTAGCCGAGTGAGTTTGGGTCTAGCCGAGTGGGTTTGGGTCTAGCCGAGTGGGTTTGTGTCCAGCCAAGTGGGTTTGGGTCCAGCCGAGTGGGTTTGGGTCTAGCGGTGTGGGTTTGGGTGTAGCCGAGTGGGTTTGGGTCTAGCCAAATGGGTTTGGATCGAGCAGAGTGGGTTTGGGTCTAGCCGAGTGGGTTTCGGTCTAGCCGAGTGGGTAATCGTCTAGCCGAGTGGGTTTGGGTCTAGCCAAGTGGGTTTGGGTCTAGCCGAGTGGGTTTGGGTCCAGCCGAGTGGGTTTGGGTCTAGCCGAATGGGTTTTGGTCTAGCCGAGTGGGTTTGGGTCTAGCCGAGTGGGTTAGCGTCTAGCGGAGTGGGTTTGGGTCTAGCGGAGTGGGTTTGGGTCTAGCGGAGTGGGTTTGAGTCTAGCGGAGTGGGTTTGGGTCTAGCCGAGTGGGTTTGGGTCTAGCCGACTGGGTTTGGGTCTAGCCGAGTGGGTTTGGGTCTAGCCGAGTGGGTTTGGGTCTAGCCGAGTGGGTTTGGTTCTAGCCGAGTGGGTTTGGGTCTAGCCGAGTCCGTTTGGGTCTAGCCGAGTGGGTTTGGGACTAGCCGAGTGGGTTTGGGTCTAGCCGAGTGGGTTTGGTTCTAGCCAAGTGGGTTTGGGTCTAGCCGAGTGGGTTTGGGTCTAGCCGAGTGGGTTTGGGTTGAGCCGAGTGGGTTTGGGTCTAGCCGCGTGGGTTTGGGTCTAGTCGAGTGGGTAATCATTTAGCCGAGTCGGTTTGGGTCTAGCCGAGTGGGTTTGGGTCTTGCCGAGTGGGTTTGGGGCTAGCCGAGTGGGTTTGGTTCTAGCCGAGTGGGTTTGGGTCTAGCGGAGTGGGTTTGGGTGTAGCCGAGTGGGTTTGGGTCTAGCCGAGTGGGTTTGGGTCTAGCCAAATCGGTTTCGGTCTATCCGAGAGGGTTTGTGTCTAGCCGAGTGGGTTTGGGTCTAGCCGAGTGGGTTTGGGTCTAGCCGAGTGGGTTTGGGTCTAGCCGAATCGGTTTCGGTCCATCCGAGAGGGTTTGTGTCTAGCCGAGTGGGTTTGGGTCTAGCCGAGTGGGTTTGTGTCTAGCCAAGTGGGTTTGGGTGTAGCCGAGTGGGTTTGGGTCTAGCGGAGTGGGTTTGGGTCTAGCCGAGTGGGTTTGTGTCTAGCCGAGTGGGTTTGGGTCGAGCCGAGTGGGTTTGGGTGTAGCCGAGTGGGTTTGTGTCTAGCCCAGTGGGTTTGGGTCTAGCCCAGTGGGTTTGGGTGTAGCCGAGTGGGTTTGGGTCTAGCCGAGTGGGTTTGGGTCTAGCCGAGTGGGTTTGGGTCTAGCCGAGTGGGTTTGGGTCTAGCCGAGAGGGTTTGGGTCTAGCCGAGTGGGTTGGGGTCTAGCCGAGTGGTTTTGGGTCTAGCCGAGTGGGTTTGGGTGTAGCTGAGTGGGTTTGGGTCTAGCCGAGTGGGTTTGGGTCTAGCCGAGTGGGTTTGGGTCGAGCCGAGTGGGTTTGGGTGTAGCCGAGTGGGTTTGGGCATAGCCGAGTGGGTTTGGGTCTAGCCGAGTGGGTTTGCGTCCAGCCGAGTGGGTTTGGGTCTAGCCGAGTGGGTTTGGGTCAAGCGGTGTGGGTTTGGGTGTAGCCGAGTGGGTTTGGGTCTAGCCGAATGGGTTTGGATCGAGCAGAGAGGGTTTGGGTCTAGCCGAGTGGGTTTGGGTCTAGCCGAGAGGGTAATCGTCTAGCCGAGTGGGTTTGGGTCTAGCCGAGTGGGTTTGGGTCTTGCCGAGTGGGTTTGGGTCTAGCCGAGTGGGTTTGGGTCTAGCCGAATGGGCTTTGGTCTAGCCGAGTGGGTTTGGGTCCAGCCGAGTGGGTTTGCATCTAGCCGAGTGGGTTTGGGTTGAGCCGAGTGGGTTTGGGTCTAGCCGCGTGGGTTTGGGTCTAGCCCAGTGGGTTTGGGTCTAGCCCAGTGGGTTTGGGTGTAGCCGAGTGGGTTTGGGTCTAGCCGAGTGGGTTTGGGTCTAGCCGAGTGGGTTTGGGTCTAGCCGAGTGGGTTTGGGTCTAGCCGAGAGGGTTTGGGTCTAGCCGAGTGGGTTGGGGTCTAGCCGAGTGGTTTTGGGTCTAGCCGAGTGGGTTTGGGTGTAGCCGAGTGGGTTTGGGTCTAGCCGAGTGGGTTTGGGTCTAGCCGAGTGGGTTTGGGTCGAGCCGAGTGGGTTTGGGTGTAGCCGAGTGGGTTTGGGCATAGCCGAGTGGGTTTGGGTCTAGCCGAGTGGGTTTGCGTCCAGCCGAGTGGGTTTGGGTCTAGCCGAGTGGGTTTGGGTCAAGCGGTGTGGGTTTGGGTGTAGCCGAGTGGGTTTGGGTCTAGCCGAATGGGTTTGGATCGAGCAGAGAGGGTTTGGGTCTAGCCGAGTGGGTTTGGGTCTAGCCGAGAGGGTAATCGTCTAGCCGAGTGGGTTTGGGTCTAGCCGAGTGGGTTTGGGTCTTGCCGAGTGGGTTTGGGTCTAGCCGAGTGGGTTTGGGTCTAGCCGAATGGGCTTTGGTCTAGCCGAGTGGGTTTGGGTCCAGCCGAGTGGGTTTGCATCTAGCCGAGTGGGTTTGGGTTGAGCCGAGTGGGTTTGGGTCTAGCCGCGTGGGTTTGGGTCTCGCCGAGTGGGTAATCATCTAGCCGAGTCGGTTTGGGTCTAGCCGAGTGGGTTTGGGTCTTGCCGAGTGGGTTTGGGTCTAGCCGAGTGGGTTTGTGTCTAGCCGAGTGCTTTTGGGTCTAGCCGAATGGGTTTTGGTCTTGCCGAGTGGGTTTGGGTCCAGCCGAGTGGGTTTGCGTGTAGCCGAGTGGGTTTGGGTTGAGCCGAGTGGGTTTGGGTCTAGCCGCGTGGGTTTGGGTCTTGCCGAGTGGGTTTGGGTCTAGCCGAGTGGGTTTGGGTCTAGCCGAGTGGGTTTGGGTCTATCCGAGTGGGTTTGGGTCTAGCCGAATCGGTTTCGGTCTATCCGAGAGGGTTTGTGTCTAGCCGAGTGGGTTTGGGTCTAGCCGAGTGGGTTTGTGTCTAGCCAAGTGGGTTTGGGTCTAGCCAAGTCGGTTTGGGTGTAGCCGAGTGGGTTTGGGTCTAGCCGAGTGGGTTTGGGTCTAGCCGAGTGGGTTTGGGTCTAGCCGAGTGGGATTGGGTCTAGCCGAGAGGGTTTATGTCTAGCCGAGTGGGTTGGGGTCTAGCCGAGTGGGTTTGGGTCTAGCCGAGTGGGTTTGGGTGTAGCCGAGTGGGTTTGGGTCTAGCGGAGTGGGTTTGGGTCTAGCCGAGTGGGTTTGTGTCTAGCCGAGTGGGTTTGGGTCGAGCCGAGTGGGTTTGGGTGTAGCCGAGTGGGTTTGGGTCTAGCCGAGTGGGTTTGGGTCTAGCCGAGTGGGTTTGGGTCTAGCCGAGTGGGTTTGGGTCTAGCCGAGTGGGTTTGGGTCTAGCCGAGTGGGTTTGGGTCGAGCCGAGTGGGTTTGGATCTAGCCGAGTGGGTTTGGGTCTAGCCGAGTGGGTTTGGGTCCAGCCGAGTGGGTTTGGGTTCAGCCGAGTGGGTTTGGGTCCAGCCGAGTGGGTTTGGGTCTAGCGGTGTGGGTTTGGGTGTAGCCGAGTGGGTTTGGGTCTAGCTGAATGGGTTTGGATCGAGCAGAGTGGGTTTGGGTCTAGCCGAATGGGTTTGGGTCTAGCCGAGTGGGTAATCGTCTACCCGAGTGGGTTTGGGTGTAGCCGAGTGGGTTTAGGTCTTGCCGAGTGGGTTTGGGTCTAGCCGAGTGGGTTTGGGTCTAACCGAATGGGTTTTGGTCTAGCCGAGTGGGTTTGGGTCCAGCTGAGTGGGTTTGCGTCTAGCTGAGTGGGTTTGGGTCTAGCGGAGTGGGATTGGGTCTAGCGGAGTGGGCTTGGGTCTAGCCGAGTGGGTTTGGGTCTAGCGGAGTGGGTTTGGGTCTAGCCGAGTGGGTTTGGGTCTAGCCGAGTGGGTTTGGGTCTAGCCGAGTGGGTTTGGGTCCAGCCGAGTGGGTTTGGGTTCAGCCGAGTGGGTTTGGGTCCAGCCGAGTGGGTTTGGGTCTAGCGGTGTGGGTTTGGGTGTAGCCGAGTGGGTTTGGGTCTAGCTGAATGGGTTTGGATCGAGCAGAGTGGGTTTGGGTCTAGCCGAATGGGTTTGGGTCTAGCCGAGTGGGTAATCGTCTACCCGAGTGGGTTTGGGTGTAGCCGAGTGGGTTTAGGTCTTGCCGAGTGGGTTTGGGTCTAGCCGAGTGGGTTTGGGTCTAACCGAATGGGTTTTGGTCTAGCCGAGTGGGTTTGGGTCCAGCTGAGTGGGTTTGCGTCTAGCTGAGTGGGTTTGGGTCTAGCGGAGTGGGATTGGGTCTAGCGGAGTGGGCTTGGGTCTAGCCGAGTGGGTTTGGGTCTAGCGGAGTGGGTTTGGGTCTAGCCGAGTGGGTTTGGGTCTAGCCGAGTGGGTTTGGGTCTAGCCGAGTGGGTTTCGGTCCAGCCGAGTGGGTTTGGGTCTAGCCGAGTGGGTTTGGTTCTAGCCGAGTGGGTTTGGGTCTAGCCGAGTCCGTTTGGGTCTAGCCGAGTGGGTTTGGGACTAGCCGAGTGGGTTTGGGTCTAGCCGAGTGGGTTTGTGTCTAGCCGAGTGGGTTTGGGGCTAGCGGAGTGGGTTTAGGTCTCGCCGATTGGGTTTGGCTCTAGCCGAGTGGGTTTTGGTCCAGCCGAGTGGGTTTGGGTCTAGCCGAGTGGGTTTGGGTTCAGTGGAGTGGGTTTGGGTCTAGCCGAGTGAGTTTGGGTCTAGCCGAGTGGGTTTGGGTCTAGCCCAGTGGGTTTGTGTCCAGCCAAGTGTGTTTGGGTCTAGCCGAGTGGGTTTGGGTTTAGTGGAGTGGGTTTGGGTCTAGCGGTGTGGGTTTGGGTGTAGCCGAGTGGGTTTGGGTCTAGCTAAAATGGGTTTGGATCGAGCAGAGTGGGTTTGGGTCTAGCCGAGTGGGTTTCGGTCTAGCCGAGTGGGTAATCGTCTAGCCGAGTGGGTTTGGGTCTAGCCAAGTGGGTTTGGATCTAGCCGAGTGGGTTTGTGTCTAGCCGAGTGGGTTTGGGTCGAGCCGAGTGGGTTTGGGTGTAGCCGAGTGGGTTTGGGTCTAGCCGAGTGGGTTTGGGTCTAGCCGAGTGGGTTTGGGTCTAGCCGAGTGGGTTTGGGTCTAGCCGAGTGGGTTTGGGTCTAGCCGAGTGGGTTTGGGTCGAGCCGAGTGGGTTTGGATCTAGCCGAGTGGGTTTGGGTCTAGCCGAGTGGGTTTGGGTCCAGCCGAGTGGGTTTGGGTTCAGCCGAGTGGGTTTGGGTCCAGCCGAGTGGGTTTGGGTCTAGCGGTGTGGGTTTGGGTGTAGCCGAGTGGGTTTGGGTCTAGCCGAATGGGTTTGGATCGAGCAGAGTGGGTTTGGGTCTAGCCGAATGGGTTTGGGTCTAGCCGAGTGGGTAATCGTCTACCCGAGTGGGTTTGGGTGTAGCCGAGTGGGTTTAGGTCTTGCCGAGTGGGTTTGGGTCTAGCCGAGTGGGTTTGGGTCTAACCGAATGGGTTTTGGTCTAGCCGAGTGGGTTTGGGTCCAGCTGAGTGGGTTTGCGTCTAGCTGAGTGGGTTTGGGTCTAGCGGAGTGGGATTGGGTCTAGCGGAGTGGGTTTGGGTCTAGCCGAGTGGGTTTGGGTCTAGCGGAGTGGGTTTGGGTCTAGCCGAGTGGGTTTGGGTCTAGCCGAGTGGGTTTGGGTCTAGCCGAGTGGGTTTGGGTCCAGCCGAGTGGGTTTGGGTCTAGCCGAGTGGGTTTGGTTCTAGCCGAGTGGGTTTGGGTCTAGCCGAGTCCGTTTGGGTCTAGCCGAGTGGGTTTGGGACTAGCAGAGTGGGTTTGGGTCTAGCCGAGTGGGTTCGTGTCTAGCCGAGTGGGTTTGGGGCTAGCGGAGTGGGTTTAGGTCTCGCCGATTGGGTTTGGCTCTAGCCGAGTGGGTTTTGGTCCAGCCGAGTGGGTTTGGGTCTAGCCGAGTGGGTTTGGGTTTAGTAGAGTGGGTTTGGGTCTAGCCGAGTGAGTTTGGGCCTAGCCGAGTGGGTTTGGGTCTAGCCGAGTGGGTTTGTTTCCAGCCAAGTGTGTTTGGGTCTAGCCGAGTGGGTTTGGGTTTAGTGGAGTGGGTTTGGGTCTAGCGGTGTGGGTTTGGGTGTAGCCGAGTGGGTTTGGGTCTAGCTAAAATGGGTTTGGATCGAGCAGAGTGGGTTTGGGTCTAGCCGAGTGGGTTTCGGTCTAGTCGAGTGGGTAATCGTCTAGCCGAGTGGGTTTGGGTCTAGCCAAGTGGGTTTGGGTCTAGCCGAGTGGGTTTGGGTCTAGCCGAGTGGGTTTGGGTCTAGCCGAATGGGTTTTAGTCTAGCCGAGTGGGTTTGGTTCTAGCCTAGTGGGTTAGCGTCTAGCGGAGTGGGTTTGGGTCTAGCGGAGTGGGTTTGGGTCTAGCGGAGTGGGTTTGGGTCCAGCGGAGTGGGTTTGGGTCTAGCCGAGTGGGTTTGGGTCTAGCCGAGTGGGTTTGGGTCTAGCCGAGTGGGTTTGGGTCTAGCCTAGTGGGTTTGGGTCTAGCCGAGTGGGCTTGGGTCTAGCCGAGTGGGATTGGGTCTAGCCGAGAGGGTTTATGTCTAGCCGAGTGGGTTGGGGTCTAGCCGAGTGGGTTTGGGTCTAGCCGAGTGGGTTTGGGTGTAGCCGAGTGGGTTTGGGTCTAGCGGAGTGGGTTTGGGTCTAGCCGAGTGGGTTTGTGTCTAGCCGAGTGGGTTTGGGTCGAGCCGAGTGGGTTTGGGTGTAGCCGAGTGGGTTTGGGTCTAGCCGAGTGGGTTTGGGTCTAGCCGAGTGGGTTTGGGTCTAGCCGAGTGGGTTTGGGTCTAGCCGAGTGGGTAATCGTCTAGCCGAGTGGGTTTGGGTGTAGCCGAGTGGGTTTAGGTCTTGCCGAGTGGGTTTGGGTCTAGCCGAGTGGGTTTGGGTCTAACCGAATGGGTTTTGGTCTAGCCGAGTGGGTTTGGGTCCAGCTGAGTGGGTTTGCGTCTAGCTGAGTGGGTTTGGGTCTAGCGGAGTGGGATTGGGTCTAGCGGAGTGGGTTTGGGTCTAGCCGAGTGGGTTTGGGTCTAGCGGAGTGGGTTTGGGTCTAGCCGAGTGGGTTTGGGTCTAGCCGAGTGGGTTTGGGTCTAGCCGAGTGGGTTTGGGTCCAGCCGAGTGGGTTTGGGTCTAGCCGAGTGGGTTTGGTTCTAGCCGAGTGGGTTTGGGTCTAGCCGAGTCCGTTTGGGTCTAGCCGAGTGGGTTTGGGACTAGCCGAGTGGGTTTGGGTCTAGCCGAGTGGGTTTGTGTCTAGCCGAGTGGGTTTGGGACTAGCGGAGTGGGTTTAGGTCTCGCCGATTGGGTTTGGCTCTAGCCGAGTGGGTTTTGGTCCAGACGAGTGTGTTTGGGTCTAGCCGAGTGGGTTTGGGTTTAGTGGAGTGGGTTTGGGTCTAGCCGAGTGAGTTTGGGTCTAGCCGATTGGGTTTGGGTCTAGCCGAGTGGGTTTGTGTCCAGCCAAGTGTGTTTGGGTCTAGCCGAGTGGGTTTGGGTTTAGTGGAGTGGGTTTGGGTCTAGCGGTGTGGGTTTGGGTGTAGCCGAGTGGGTTTGGGTCTAGCTAAAATGGGTTTGGATCGAGCAGAGTGGGTTTGGGTCTAGCCGAGTGGGTTTCGGTCTAGCCGAGTGGGTAATCGTCTAGCCGAGTGGGTTTGGGTCTAGCCAAGTGGGTTTGGGTCTAGCCGAGTGGGTTTGGGTCTAGCCGAGTGGGTTTGGGTCTAGCCGAATGGGTTTTAGTCTAGCCGAGTGGGTTTGGTTCTAGCCTAGTGGGTTAGCGTCTAGCGGAGTGGGTTTGGGTCTAGCGGAGTGGGTTTGGGTCTAGCGGAGTGGGTTTGGGTCCAGCGGAGTGGGTTTGGGTCTAGCCGAGTGGGTTTGGGTCTAGCCGAGTGGGTTTGGGTCTAGCCGAGTGGGTTTGGGTCTAGCCGAGTGGGTTTGGGTCTAGCCGAGTGGGTTTGGGTCTAGCCGAGTGGGATTGGGTCTAGCCGAGAGGGTTTATGTCTAGCCGAGTGGGTTGGGGTCTAGCCGAGTGGGTTTGGGTCTAGCCGAGTGGGTTTGGGTGTAGCCGAGTGGGTTTGGGTCTAGCGGAGTGGTTTTGGGTCTAGCCGAGTGGGTTTGGGTCTAGCCGAGTGGGTTTGGGTGTAGCCGAGTGGGTTTGGGTCTAGCTAAAATGGGTTTGGATCGAGCAGAGTGGGTTTGGGTCTAGCCGAGGGGGTTTCGGTCTAGCCGAGTGGGTAATCGTCTAGCCGAGTGGGTTTGGGTCTAGCCAAGTGGGTTTGGGTCTAGCCGAGTGGGTTTGGGTCTAGCCGAGTGGGTTTGGGTCTAGCCGAATGGGTTTTAGTCTAGCCGAGTGGGTTTGGTTCTAGCCTAGTGGGTTAGCGTCTAGCGGAGTGGGTTTGGGTCTAGCGGAGTGGGTTTGGGTCTAGCGGAGTGGGTTTGGGTCCAGCGGAGTGGGTTTGGGTCTAGCCGAGTGGGTTTGGGTCTAGCCGAGTGGGTTTGGGTCTAGCCGAGTGGGTTTGGGTCTAGCCGAGTGGGTTTGGGTCTAGCCGAGTGGGTTTGGTTCTAGCCGAGTGGGTTTGGGTCTAGCCGAGTCCGTTTGGGTCTAGCCGAGTGGGTTTGGGACTAGCCGAGTGGGTTTGGGTCTAGCCGAGTCCGTTTGGGTCTAGCCGAGTGGGTTTGGGACTAGCCGAGTGGGTTCGGGTCTAGCCGAGTGGGTTTGGTTCTAGCCAAGTGGGTTTGGGTCTAGCCGAGTGGGTTTGGGTCTAGCCGAGTGGGTTTGGGTTGAGCCGAGTGGGTTTGGGTCTAGCCGCGTGGGTTTGCGTCTAGTCGAGTGGGTAATCATCTAGCCGAGTCGGTTTGGGTCTAGCCGAGTGGGTTTGGGTCTTGCCGAGTGGGTTTGTGGCTAGCCGAGTGGGTTTGGGTCTAGCCGAGTGGGTTTGGGTCTAGCGGAGTGGGTTTGGGTGTAGCCGAGTGGGTTTGGGTCTAGCCGAGTGGATTTGGGTCAAGCCGAATCGGTTTCGGTCTATCCGAGGGGGTTTGTGTCTAGCCGAGTGGGTTTGGGTCTAGCCGAGTGGGTTTGGGTCTAGCCGAGTGGGTTTGGGTCTAGCCGAGTGGGTTTGGGTCTATCCGAGTGGGTTTGGGTCTAGCCGAATCGGTTTCGGTCCATCCGAGAGGGTTTACGTCTAGCCGAGTGGGATTGGGTCTAGCCGAGAGGGTTTATGTCTAGCCGAGTGGGTTGGGGTCTAGCCGAGTGGGTTTGGGTCTAGCCGAGTGGGTTTGGGTGTAGCCGAGTGGGTTTGGGTCTAGCGGAGTGGGTTTGGGTCTAGCCGAGTGGGTTTGGGTCTAGCCGAGTGGGTTTGGGTCTAGCCGAATGGGTTTTGGTCTAGCCGAGTGGGTTTGGGTCTAGCCGAGTGGGTTAGCGTCTAGCGGAGTGGGTTTGGGTCTAGCGGAGTGGGTTTGGGTCTAGCGGAGTGGGTTTGGGTCTAGCGGAGTGGGTTTGGGTCTAGCCGAGTGCGTTTGGGTCTAGCCGAGTGGGTTTGGGTCTAGCCGAGTGGGTTTGGGTCTAGCCGAGTGGGTTTGGGTCTAGCCGAGTGGGTTTGGTTCTAGCCGAGTGGGTTTGGGTCTAGCCGAGTCCGTTTGGGTCTAGCCGAGTGGGTTTGGGACTAGCCGAGTGGGTTTGGGTCTAGCCGAGTGGGTTTGGGTCTAGCCGAGTGGGTTTGGGTCTAGCCGAGTGGGTTTGGGTCTATCCGAGAGGGTTTGGGTCTAGTGGAGTGGGTTTGGGTCTAGCCGAGTGGGTTTGTGTCTAGCCAAGTGCGTTTGGGTCTAGCAGAGTGGGTTTGGGTCTAGCCGAGTGTGTTTGGGTCTAGCGGAGTGGGTTTGGGTCTAGCCGTGTGGGTTTGTGTCTAGCCTAGTGGGTTTTGGTCTAGCCGAGTGGGTTTGGGTCTAGCGGAGTGGGTTTGGGTGTAGCCGAGTGGGTTTGGGTCTAGCCAAGTGGGTTTGGACCTAGCCGAGTGGGTTTGGGTCTAGCCGTGTGGGTTTGGGTCAAGCCGAGGGTGTTTGGGTCTATTCGAGTGTGTTTAGGTCTAGCCGAGTGGGTTTGGGTCTAGCCGTGTGGGTTTGGGTCCAGCCGAGCGGGTTTGGGTCTAGGCGAGTGGGTTTGGGGCTAGCCGAGTGGTTTTGGGTCTAGCCGAGTGGGTTTGGGTCTAGCCGAGCGGGTTTGGGTCTAGCCGAGTGGGTTGGGGTCTAGCCGAGTGGGTTTGCGTCTAGCCGAGTGGGTTTGGGTCCAGCCGAGCGGGTTTGGGTCTAGGCGAGTGTGTTTGGGTCTAGCCGAGTGGGTTTGGGTCTAGCCGAGTGGGTTGGGGTCTAGCCGAGTGGGTTTGGGTCTAGCCGACTGGGTTTGGGTCTAACTGTGTGGGTTTGGGTCTAGCCGAGTGGGTTTGGGTCTAGCTGAGTGGGATTGGGTCAAGCCGAGTGGGTTTGGGTCTAGCCGAGTGGGTTTGGGTCTAGCCGATTGGGTTTGGGTCTAGCCGAGTGGGTTTGTGTCTAGCCGAGTGCGTTTGGGTCTAGCTGAGTGGGTTTGGGACTAGCGGAGTGGGTTTGGGTCTAGCGGAGTGGGTTTGGGTCTAGTGGAGTGGGTTTGGGTCTAGCGCAGTGGGTTTAGGTCTAGCGGAGTGGGTTTGGGTGTAGCCGAGTGGGTTTGGGTCTAGCCGAGAGGGTTTGGGTGTAGCCGTGTGGGTTTCGGTGTGGCCGAGGTGGTTTGGGTCTATCTGAGTGGGTTTGGGTCTCGCCGAGGGGGTTTAGGTCTAGCCGAGTGGGTTTGGGTCTAGCCGAGTGGGTTTGGGTCTAGCCGAGTGGGTTTGTGTCTTGCCAAGTGGGTGTGGGTTTAACCGAGTGGGTTTGGGTCTAGCCGAGTGGGTTTGGGTCTAGCCGAGTGGGTTTGGGTCCAGCCGAGTGGGTTTGGGTTTAGGTGAGTGTGTTTGGGTCTAGCCGAGTGGGTTTGGGTCTAGCCGAGTGGGTTGGGGTCTAGCCGAGTGGGTTGGGGTCTAGCCGAGTGGGTTTGTGTCTAGCCGAGTGCGTTTGGGTCTAGCGGAGTGGGTTTGGGTCTAGCCGAGTGGGTTTGGGTCTAGCCGAGTGGGTTTGGCTATAGCCGAGTGGGTTCGGGTCTAGCCGTGTGGGTTTGGGTCTAGCCGAGTGGGTTTGGGTCAAGCCGAGTGAGTTTGGGTCCAGCCGAGTGGGTTTGGGTCCAGCCGAGTGGGTTTGGGTCTAGCCGAGTGGGTTTGGGTCTACCGAGTGGGTTTGGGTCTAGCCGAGTGGGTTTGAGTCTTGCCGAGTGGGTTTTGGTCTAGCCAAGTGGGTTTGGGTCTAGCCGAGAGGGTTTGGGTGTAGCCGAGTGGGTTTGGGTCTAGCCGAGTGGGTTTGGGTCTAGCCGACTCTGTTTGGGTCTAGCCGAGTGGGTTTGGGTCTAGCCGAGTGGGTTTGGGTCTAGCCGAGTGGGTTTGGGTCTAGCCGAGTGGGTTTGGTTCTAGCCGCGTCTGTTTGGGTCTAGCCGGGTCCGTTTGGGTCTAGCTGAGTGGGTTTGGGACTCGCCGAGTGGGTTTGGGTCTAGCCGAGTGGGTTTGGTTCTAGCCAAGTGGGTTTGGGTCTAGCCGAGTGGGTTTGGGTCTAGCCGAGTGGGTTTGGGTCTAGCCGAGTGGGTTTGGGTCTAGCCGAGTGGGTTTGGGTGTAGCCGAGTGGGTTTGGGTCTAGCCGAGTGGGTTGGGGTCTAGCCGAGTGGGTTTGTGTCTAGCCGAGTGCGTTTGGGTCTAGCGGAGTGGGTTTGGGTGTAGGCGAGTGGGTTTGGGTCTAGCCAAGTGGGTTTGGGTCTAGCCGAGAGGGTTTGGGTGTAGCCGAGTGGGTTTGGGTCTAGCCGAGTGGGTTTGGGTCTAGCCGACTCTGTTTGGGTCTAGCCGAGTGGGTTTGGGTCTAGCCGAGTGGGTTTGGTTGTAGCCGAGTGGGTTTGGGTCTTGCCGAGTGGATTTGGTTCTAGCCGAGTGGGTTTGGGTCTAGCCGAGTGGGTTTGGGTCTATCTGAGTGGGTTTGTGTCTAGCCTAGTCGGTTTCGGTCTAGCCAAGTGGGTTTGGGTCTAGCCGAGTGGGTTTGGGTCTAGCCGAGTGGGTTTGGGTCTAGCCGAGTGGGTTTGGGTCTATCTGAGTGGGTTTGTGTCTAGCCGAGTGGGTTTGGGTCTAGCCGAGTGGGTTTGGGTATAGCCGAGTGGGTTTGGGTCTAGCCGTGTGGGTTTGGGTCTAGCCGAGTGGGTTTGGGTCTAGCCGAGTGAGTTTGGGTCTAGCCGAGTGGGTTTGGGTCCAGCCGAGTGGGTTTGGGTCTAGCCGAGTGGGTTTGGGTCTACCGAGTGGGTTTTGGTCTAGCCGAGTGGGTTTGGGTCTTGCCGAGTGGGTTTTGGTCTAGCCGAGTGGGTTTGGGTCTAGCCGAGAGGGTTTGGGTGCAGCCGAGTGGGTTTGGGTCTAGCCGAGCGTGTTTGGGTCTAGCCGAGTGGGTTTGGGTCTAGCCGAGTGGGTTTGGGTCTAGCCGAGTGGGTTTGGGTGTAGCCGAGTGGGTTTGGGTCTTGCCGAGTGGGTTTGGTTCTAGCCGAGTGGGTTTGGGTCTAGCCGATTGGGTTTGGGTCTATCTGAGTGGGTTTGTGTCTAGCCGAGTCGGTTTCGGTCTAGCCAAGTGGGTTTGGGTCTAGCCGAGTGGGTTTGTGTCTAGCCAAGTGGGTTTCAGTCTAGCCGAGTGGGTTTGGGTCTCACCCAGTGGGTTTGGGTCTAGCCGAGTGGGTTTGGGTCTAGCCGAGTGGGTTTGGGTCTAGCTGAGTGGGTTTGGGTCTAGCCGAGTGAGTTTGGGTCTAGCCGAGTGGGTTTGGGTCTAGCCGAGTGGGTTTGGGTCCAGCCGAGTGGGTTTGGGTCTAGCCGAGTGGGTTTGGGTCCAGCCGAGTGGGTTTGGGTCTAGCCGAGTGGGTTTGGGTCTACCGAGTGGGTTTGGGTCTAGCCGAGTGGGTTTGTGTCTAGCCGAGTGGGTTTGGGTCTAGCCGAGTCGGTATGGGTATAGCTGAGTGGGTTTGGGTCTAGCCGTGTGGGTTTGGGTCTAGCCGAGTGGGTTTGGGTCTAGCCGAGTGCGTTTGGGTCTAGCCGAGTGGGTTTGTGTCCAGCCGAGTGGGTTTGGGTCCCGCCGAGTGGGTTTGGGTCTACCGAGTGGGTTTGGGTCTAGCCGAGTGGGTTTGGGTCTTGCCGAGTGGGTTTGTGTCTTGCCAAGTGGGTTTGGGTCTAACCGAGTGGGTTTGGGTCTAGCCGAGTGGGTTTGGGTCTAGCCGAGTGGGTTTGGGTCCAGTCGAGTGGGTTTGGGTCTAGGTGAGTGTGTTTGGGTCTAGCCGAGTGGGTTTGGGTCTAGCCGAGTGGGTTGGGGTCTAGCCGAGTGGGTTGGGGTCTAGCCGAGTGGGTTTGTGTCTAGCCGAGTGCGTTTGGGTCTAGCGGAGTGGGTTTGGGTCTAGCCGAGTGGGTTTGGGTCTAGCCGAGTGGGTTTGGCTATAGCCGAGTGGGTTCGGGTCTAGCCGTGTGGGTTTGGGTCTAGCCGAGTGGGTTTGGGTCAAGCCGAGTGAGTTTGGGTCCAGCCGAGTGGGTTTGGGTCCAGCCGAGTGGGTTTGGGTCTAGCCGAGTGGGTTTGGGTCTACCGAGTGGGTTTGGGTCTAGCCGAGTGGGTTTGAGTCTTGCCGAGTGGGTTTTGGTCTAGCCAAGTGGGTTTGGGTCTAGCCGAGAGGGTTTGGGTGTAGCCGAGTGGGTTTGGGTCTAGCCGAGTGGGTTTGGGTCTAGCCGACTCTGTTTGGGTCTAGCCGAGTGGGTTTGGGTCTAGCCGAGTGGGTTTGGGTGTAGCCGAGTGGGTTTGGGTCTAGCCGAGTGGGTTTGGGTCTAGCCGAGTGGGTTTGGTTCTAGCCGCGTCTGTTTGGGTCTAGCCGGGTCCGTTTGGGTCTAGCTGAGTGGGTTTGGGACTCGCCGAGTGGGTTTGGGTCTAGCCGAGTGGGTTTGGTTCTAGCCAAGTGGGTTTGGGTCTAGCCGAGTGGGTTTGGGTCTAGCCGAGTGGGTTTGGGTCTAGCCGAGTGGGTTTGGGTCTAGCCGAGTGGGTTTGGGTGTAGCCGAGTGGGTTTGGGTCTAGCCGAGTGGGTTGGGGTCTAGCCGAGTGGGTTTGTGTCTAGCCGAGTGCGTTTGGGTCTAGCGGAGTGGGTTTGGGTGTAGGCGAGTGGGTTTGGGTCTTGCCGAGTGGGTTTTGGTCTAGCCAAGTGGGTTTGGGTCTAGCCGAGAGGGTTTGGGTGTAGCCGAGTGGGTTTGGGTCTAGCCGAGTGGGTTTGGGTCTAGCCGACTCTGTTTGGGTCTAGCCGAGTGGGTTTGGGTCTAGCCGAGTGGGTTTGGTTGTAGCCGAGTGGGTTTGGGTCTTGCCGAGTGGATTTGGTTCTAGCCGAGTGGGTTTGGGTCTAGCCGAGTGGGTTTGGGTCTATCTGAGTGGGTTTGTGTCTAGCCTAGTCGGTTTCTGTCTAGCCAAGTGGGTTTGGGTCTAGCCGAGTGGGTTTGGGTCTAGCCGAGCGGGTTTGGGTCTAGCCGAGTGGGTTTGGGTATAGCCGAGTGGGTTTGGGTCTAGCCGTGTGGGTTTGGGTCTAGCCGAGTGGGTTTGGGTCTAGCCGAGTGGGTTTGGGTCCAGCCGAGTGGGTTTGGGTCTAGCCGAGTGGGTTTGGGTCTACCGAGTGGGTTTGGGTCTACCGAGTGGGTTTGGGTCTAGCCGTGTGGGTTTGGGTCTAGCCGAGTGGGTTCGGGTCTAGCCGAGAGGGTTTGGGTGCAGCCGAGTGGGTTTGGGTCTAGCCGAGTGGGTTTGGGTCTAGCCGACTCTGTTTGGGTCTAGCCGAGTGGGTTTGGGTCTAGCCGAGTGGGTTTGGGTCTAGCGGAGGGGATTTGGGTCTAGCCGAGTGGGTTTGTGTGTTACCGAGTGCGTTTGGGTCTAGCCGAGTGGGTTTGGGTCTAGCCGAGTGGGTTTGGGTCTAGCCGAGTGGGTTTGGGTGTAGCCGAGTGGGTTTGGGTCTTGCCGAGTGGGTTTGGTTCTAGCCGAGTGGGTTTGGGTCTAGCCGATTGGGTTTGGGTCTATCTGAGTGGGTTTGTGTCTAGCCGAGTCGGTTTCGGTCTAGCCAAGTGGGTTTGGGTCTAGCCGAGTGGGTTTGTGTCTAGCCAAGTGGGTTTCGGTCTAGCCGAGTGGGTTTGGGTCTCACCCAGTGGGTTTGGGTCTAGCCGAGTGGGTTTGGGTCTAGCCGAGTGGGTTTGGGTCTAGCTGAGTGGGTTTGGGTCTAGCCGAGTGAGTTTGGGTCTAGCCGAGTGGGTTTGGGTCTAGCCGAGTGGGTTTGGGTCCAGCCGAGTGGGTTTGGGTCTAGCCGAGTGGGTTTGGGTCCAGCCGAGTGGGTTTGGGTCTAGCCGAGTGGGTTTGGGTCTACCGAGTGGGTTTGGGTCTAGCCGAGTGGGTTTGTGTCTAGCCGAGTGGGTTTGGGTCTAGCCGAGTCGGTATGGGTATAGCTGAGTGGGTTTGGGTCTAGCCGTGTGGGTTTGGGTCTAGCCGAGTGGGTTTGGGTCTAGCCGAGTGCGTTTGGGTCTAGCCGAGTGGGTTTGTGTCCAGCCGAGTGGGTTTGGGTCCCGCCGAGTGGGTTTGGGTCTACCGAGTGGGTTTGGGTCTAGCCGAGTGGGTTTGGGTCTTGCCGAGTGGGTTGGGGTATAGCCAAGTGGGTTTGGGTCTAGCCGAGTGGGTTTGGGTGTAGCCGAGTGGGTTTGGGTCTAGCCGAGTGGGTTTGTGTCTAGCCGAGTGGGTTTGGGTCTAGTGGAGGGGATTTGGGTATAGCCGAGTGGGTTTGGGTCTAGCCGAGTGGGTCTGGGTCTAGCCGAGTGGGTTTGGGTCTAGCCGAGTGGGTTTGGGTCTAGCCGAGTGGGTTTGGGTGTAGCCGAGTGGGTTTGGGTCTAGCCGATTGCGTTTGGGTCTAGCTGAGTGGGTTTGGGTCTAGCCGAGTGGGTTTGGGTCTAGCCGAGTGGGTTTGGGTCTAGCCGAGTGGGTTTGGTTCTAGCCGCGTCTGTTTGGGTCTAGCCGAGTCCGTTTGGGTCTAGCCGAGTGGGTTTGGGTCTAGCCGAGTGGGTTTGGGTCTAGCCGAGTGGGTTTGGGTCTAGCCGAGTGGGTTTGGGTCTAGCCGAGTGGGTTTGGGTCTAGCCGAGTGGGTTTGGGTCTAGCCGAGTGGGTTGGGGTCTAGCCGAGTGGGTTTGTGTCTAGCCGAGTGCGTTTGGGTCTAGCGGAGTGGGTTTGGGTCTAGCCGAGTGTGTTTGGGTCTAGCTGAGTGGGTTTGGGTCTAGCGGAGTGGGTTTGGGTCTAGCCGAGTGTGTTTGGGTCTAGCTGAGTGGGTTTGGGTATAGCCGAGTGGGTTTGGGTCTAGCCGTGTGGGTTTGGGTCTAGCCGAGTGAGTTTGGGTCTAGCCGAGTAAGTTTGGGTCCAGCCGAGTGGGTTTGGGTCTAGCCGAGTGGGTTTGGGTCTACCGAGTGGGTTTGGGTCTAGCCGAGTGGGTTTGGGTCTTGCCGAGTGGGTTGGGGTCTAGCCAATTAGGTTTGGGTCTAGCTGAGAGGGTTTGGGTGTAGCCCAGTGGGTTTGGGTCTAGCCGAGTGGGTTTGGGTCTAGCCGAGTGGGTTTGGGTCTTGCCGAGTGGGTTTGGGTCTAGCCGAGTGGGTTTGGGTCTAGCGGAGGGGATTTGGGTCTAGCCGAGTGGGTTTGGGTCTAGCCGAGTGGGTTTGGGTCTAGCCGAGTGGGTTTGTTTCTTGCCGAGTGGGTTTGGTTCTAGCCGAGTGGGTTTGGGTCTAGCCGAGTGGGTTTGGGTCTCGCCCAGTGGGTTTTGGTCTGGCCGAGTGGGTTTGGGTCTAGCCGAGTGGGTTTGGTTCTAGCCGAGTGGGTTTGGGTCTAGCCGAGTGAGTAATCGTCTAGCCGAGTGGGTTGGGGTCTAGCCGAGTGGGTTTGTGTGTTACCGAGTGCGTTTGGGTCTAGCGGAGTGGGTTTGGGTCACGCCGAGTGGGTTTGTGTCCAGCCGAGTGGGTTTGGGTCCAGCCGAGTGTGTTTGGGTCTACCGAGTGGGTTTGGGTCTAGCCGAGTGTGTTTGGGTCTAGCCGAGTGGGTTTGTGTCTAGCCAAGTGGGTTTCGGTCTAGCCGAGTGGGTTTGGGTCTCGCCCAGTATGTTTTGGTCTAGCCGAGTGGGTTTGGGTCTAGCCGAGTGGGTTTGGGTCTATCCGAGTGGGTTTCGGTCTAGCCGAGTGGGCTTGGGTCTAGCCGAGTGGGTTGGGGTCTAGCCGAGTGGGTTTGTGTCTTACCGAGTGCGTTTGGGTCTAGCGGAGTGGGTTTGGGTCTAGCCGAGTGGGTTTGGGTATAGCCGAGTGGGTTTGGGTCTAGCCGTGTGGGTTTGGGTCTAGCCGAGTGGGTTTGGGTCTAGCCGAGTGGGGTTGGGTCTAGCCGAGTGGGTTTGTGTCCAGCCGAGTGGGTTTGGGTCCAGACGAGTGGGTTTGGGTCTACCGAGTGGGTTTGGGTCTAGCCGAGTGGGTTTGGGTCTTGCCGAATGGGTTGGGGTGTAGCCAAGTGGGTTTGGGTGTAGCCGAGTGGGTTTGGGTGTAGCCGAGTGGGTTTGGGTCTAGCCGAGTGCGTTTGGGTCTAGCCGAGTGGGTTTCGGTCTAGCCGAGTGGGTTTGGGTCTAGCCGAGTGGGTTTGGGTCTACCCGAGTGGGTTGGGGTCTAGCCGAGTGGGTTTGGTTCTAGCCGAGTGGGTTTGGGTGTAGCCGAGTGGGTTTGGGTCTAGCTGAATGGGTTTTGGTCTAGCCGAGTGGGTTTGGGTCTAAACGAGTGGGTTTGGGTCTAGTGGAGGGGATTTGGGTCTAGCCGAGTGGGTTTGGGTCTAGCCAAGTGGGTTTGGGTCTAGCCGAGTGGGTTTGGGTCTAGCCGAGTGGGTTTGGGTCTAGCTGAATGGGTTTGGGTCTAGCCGAGTGGGTTTGGGTCCCGCCGAGTGGATTTGGGTCTACCGAGTGGGTTTGGGTCTAGCCGAGTGGGTTTGGGTCTTGCCGAGTGGGTTGGGGTATAGCCAAGTGGGTTTGGGTCTAGCCGAGTGGGTTTGGGTGTAGCCGAGTGGGTTTGGGTCTAGCCGAGTGGGTTTGTGTCTAGCCGAGTGGGTTTGGGTCTAGTGGAGGGGATTTGGGTCTAGCCGAGTGGGTTTGGGTCTAGCCGAGTGGGTTTGGGTCTAGCCGAGTGGGTTTGGGTCTAGCCGAGTGGGTTTGGGTCTAGTCGAGTGGGTTTGGGTGTAGCCGAGTGGGTTTGGGTCTAGCCGAGTGCGTTTGGGTCTAGCTGAGTGGGTTTGGGTCTAGCCGAGTGGGTTTGGGTCTAGCCGAGTGGGTTTGGGTCTAGCCGAGTGGGTTTGGTTCTAGCCGCGTCTGTTTGGGTCTAGCCGAGTCCGTTTGGGTCTAGCCGAGTGGGTTTGGGACTCGCCGAGCGGGTTTGGGTCTAGCCGAGTGGGTTTGGTTCTAGCCAAGTGGGTTTGGGTCTAGCCGAGTGGGTTTGGGTCTAGCCGAGTGGGTTTGGGTCTAGCCGAGTGGGGTTGGGTGTAGCTGATTGGGTTTGGGTCTAGCCGTGTGGGTTTGGGTCTAGCCGAGTGAGTTTGGGTCTAGCCGAGTAAGTTTGGGTCCAGCCGAGTGGGTTTGGGTCTAGCCGAGTGGGTTTGGGTCTACCGAGTGGGTTTGGGTCTAGCCGAGTGGGTTTGGGTCTTGCCGAGTGGGTTGGGGTCTAGCCAATTAGGTTTGGGTCTAGCTGAGAGGGTTTGGGTGTAGCCCAGTGGGTTTGGGTCTAGCCGAGTGGGTTTGGGTCTAGCCGAGTGGGTTTGGGTCTTGCCGAGTGGGTTTGGGTCTAGCCGAGTGGGTTTGGGTCTAGCGGAGGGGATTTGGGTCTAGCCGAGTGGGTTTGGGTCTAGCCGAGTGGGTTTGGGTCTAGCCGAGTGGGTTTGTTTCTTGCCGAGTGGGTTTGGTTCTAGCCGAGTGGGTTTGGGTCTAGCCGAGTGGGTTTGGGTCTCGCCCAGTGGGTTTTGGTCTGGCCGAGTGGGTTTGGGTCTAGCCGAGTGGGTTTGGTTCTAGCCGAGTGGGTTTGGGTCTAGCCGAGTGAGTAATCGTCTAGCCGAGTGGGTTGGGGTCTAGCCGAGTGGGTTTGTGTGTTACCGAGTGCGTTTGGGTCTAGCGGAGTGGGTTTGGGTCATGCCGAGTGGGTTTGTGTCCAGCCGAGTGGGTTTGGGTCCAGCCGAGTGTGTTTGGGTCTACCGAGTGGGTTTGGGTCTAGCCGAGTGTGTTTGGGTCTAGCCGAGTGGGTTTGTGTCTAGCCAAGTGGGTTTCGGTCTAGCCGAGTGGGTTTGGGTCTCGCCCAGTATGTTTTGGTCTAGCCGAGTGGGTTTGGGTCTAGCCGAGTGGGTTTGGGTCTATCCGAGTGGGTTTCGGTTTAGCCGAGTGGGCTTGGGTCTAGCCGAGTGGGTTGGGGTCTAGCCGAGTGGGTTTGTGTCTTACCGAGTGCGTTTGGGTCTAGCGGAGTGGGTTTGGGTCTAGCCGAGTGGGTTTGGGTATAGCCGAGTGGGTTTGGGTCTAGCCGTGTGGGTTTGGGTCTAGCCGAGTGGGTTTGGGTCTAGCCGAGTGGGGTTGGGTCTAGCCGAGTGGGTTTGTGTCCAGCCGAGTGGGTTTGGGTCCAGACGAGTGGGTTTAGGTCCACCGAGTGGGTTTGGGTCTAGCCGAGTGGGTTTGGGTCTTGCCGAATGGGTTGGGGTGTAGCCAAGTGGGTTTGGGTGTAGCCGAGTGGGTTTGGGTGTAGCCGAGTGGGTTTGGGTCTAGCCGAGTGCGTTTGGGTCTAGCCGAGTGGGTTTCGGTCTAGCCGAGTGGGTTTGGGTCTAGCCGAGTGGGTTTGGGTCTACCCGAGTGGGTTGGGGTCTAGCCGAGTGGGTTTGGTTCTAGCCGAGTGGGTTTGGGTGTAGCCGAGTGGGTTTGGGTCTAGCTGAATGGGTTTGGGTCTTGCCGAGTGGGTTTGGGTCTAAACGAGTGGGTTTGGGTCTAGTGGAGGGGATTTGGGTCTAGCCGAGTGGGTTTGGGTCTAGCCGAGTGGGTTTGGGTCTAGCCGAGTGGGTTTGGGTCTAGCCGAGTGGGTTTGGGTCTAGCTGAATGGGTTTGGGTCTAGCCGAGTGGGTTTGGGTCCCGCCGAGTGGATTTGGGTCTACCGAGTGGGTTTGGGTCTAGCCGAGTGGGTTTGGGTCTTGCCGAGTGGGTTGGGGTATAGCCAAGTGGGTTTGGGTCTAGCCGAGTGGGTTTGGGTGTAGCCGAGTGGGTTTGGGTCTAGCCGACTGGGTTTGTGTCTAGCCGAGTGGGTTTGGGTCTAGTGGAGGGGATTTGGGTCTAGCCGAGTGGGTTTGGGTCTAGCCGAGTGGGTTTGGGTCTAGCTGAGTGGGTTTGGGTCTAGCCGAGTGGGTTTGGGTCTAGCCGAGTGGGTTTGGGTCTAGCCGAGTGGGTTTGGTTCTAGCCGCGTCTGTTTGGGTCTAGCCGAGTCCGTTTGGGTCTAGCCGAGTGGGTTTGGGACTCGCCGAGCGGGTTTGGGTCTAGCCGAGTGGGTTTGGTTCTAGCCAAGTGGGTTTGGGTCTAGCCGAGTGGGTTTGGGTCTAGCCGAGTGGGTTTGGGTCTAGCCGAGTGGGTTTGGGTCTAGCCGAGTGGGTTTGGGTGTAGCTGATTGGGTTTGGGTCTAGCCGAGTGGGTTGGGGTCTAGCCGAGTGGGTTTGTGTCTAGCCGAGTGCGTTTGGGTCTAGCGGAGTGGGTTTGGGTCCAGCCGAGTGTGTTTGGGTCTAGCTGAGTGGGTTTGGGTATAGCCGAGTGGGTTTGGGTCTAGCCGTGTGGGTTTGGGTCTAGCCGAGGGGGTTTGGGTCTAGCCGAGTGAGTTTGGGTCTAGCCGAGTAAGTTTGGGTCCAGCCGAGTGGGTTTGGGTCTAGCCGAGTGGGTTTGGGTCTACCGAGTGGGTTTGGGTCTAGCCGAGTGGGTTTGGGTCTTGCCGAGTGGGTTGGGGTCTAGCCAATTGGGTTTGGGTCTAGCTGAGAGGGTTTGGGTGTAGCCCAGTGGGTTTGGGTCTAGCCGAGTGGGTTTGGGTCTAGCCGAGTGGGTTTGGGTCTAGCCGAGTGGGTTTGGGTCTAGCTGAGTGGGTTTGGGTCTAGCGGAGGTGATTTGGGTCTAGCCGAGTGGGTTTGGGTCTAGCCGAGTGGGTTTGGGTCTAGCCGAGTGGGTTTGGTTCTTGCCGAGTGGGTTTGGTTCTAGCCGAGTGGGTTTGGGTCTAGCCGAGTGGGTTTGGGTCTCGCCCAGTGGGTTTTGGTCTGGCCGAGTGGGTTTGAGTCTAGCCGAGTGGGTTTGGTTCTAGCCGAGTGGGTTTGGGTCTAGCCGAGTGAGTAATCGTCTAGCCGAGTGGGTTGGGGTCTAGCCGAGTGGGTTTGTGTCTTACCGAGTGCGTTTGGGTCTAGCGGAGTGGGTTTGGGTCATGCCGAGTGGGTTTGTGTCCAGCCGAGTGGGTTTGGGTCCAGCCGAGTGGGTTTGGGTCTACCGAGTGGGTTTGGGTCTAGCCGAGTGTGTTTGGGTCTAGCCGAGTGGGTTTGTGTCTAGCCAAGTGGGTTTCGGTCTAGCCGAGTGGGTTTGGGTCTCGCCCAGTATGTTTTGGTCTAGCCGAGTGGGTTTGGGTCTAGCCGAGTGGGTTTGGGTCTAGCCGAGTGGGCTTGGGTCTAGCCGAGTGGGTTGGGGTCTAGCCGAGTGGGTTTGTGTCTTACCGAGTGCGTTTGGGTCCAGCGGAGTGGGTTTGGGTCTAGCCGAGTGGGTTTGGGTCTAGCCGAGAGGGTTTGGGTACAGCCGAGTGGGTTTGGGTCTAGCCGTGTGGGTTTGGGTCTAGCCGAGTGGGTTTGTGTCTAGCCGAGTGGGGTTGGGTCTAGCCGAGTGGGTTTGTGTCCAGCCGAGTGGGTTTGGGTCCAGACGAGTGGGTTTGGGTCTACCGAGTGGGTTTGGGTCTAGCCGAGTGGGTTTGGGTCTTGCCGAATGGGTTGGGGTGTAGCCAAGTGGGTTTGGGTGTAGCCGAGTGGGTTTGGGTGTAGCCGAGTGGGTTTGGGTCTAGCCGAGTGCGTTTGGGTCTAGCCGAGTGGGTTTCGGTCTAGCCGAGTGGGTTTGGGTCTAGCCGAGTGGGTTTGGGTCTAGTGGAGGGGATTTGGGTCTAGCCGAGTGGGTTTGGGCCTAGCCGAGTGGGTTTAGGTCTAGCCGAGTGGGTTTGGGTCCAGCCGAGTGGGTTTGGGTCTAGCCGAGTGGGTTTGGGTGTAGCCGAGTGGGTTTGGGTCTAGCCGAGTGCGTTTGGGTCTAGCTGAGTGAGTTTGGGTCTAGCCGAGTGGTTTTGGGTCTAGCCGAGTGGGTTTGGGTCTAGCCGAGTGGGTTTGGTTCTAGCCGCGTCTGTTTGGGTCTAGCCGAGTCCGTTTGGGTCTAGCCGAGTGGGTTTGGGACTCGCCGAGTGGGGTTGGGTCTAGCCGAGTGGGTTTTTCTAGCCAAGTGGGTTTGGGTCTAGCCGAGTGGGTTTGGGTCTGGCCGAGTGGGTTTGGGTGTAGCCGAGTGGGTTTGGGTCTAGCCGAGTGCGTTTGGGTCTAGCCGAGTGGGTTTCGGTCTAGCCGAGTGGGTTTGGGTCTAGCCGAGTGGGTTTGGGTCTAGTGGAGGGGATTTGGGTCTAGCCGAGTGGGTTTGGGCCTAGCCGAGTGGGTTTAGGTCTAGCCGAGTGGGTTTGGGTCCAGCCGAGTGGGTTTGGGTCTAGCCGAGTGGGTTTGGGTGTAGCCGAGTGGGTTTGGGTCTAGCCGAGTGCGTTTGGGTCTAGCTGAGTGGGTTTGGGTCTAGCCGAGTGGTTTTGGGTCTAGCCGAGTGGGTTTGGGTCTAGCCGAGTGGGTTTGGTTCTAGCCGCGTCTGTTTGGGTCTAGCCGAGTCCGTTTGGGTCTAGCCGAGTGGGTTTGGGACTCGCCGAGTGGGGTTGGGTCTAGCCGAGTGGGTTTTTCTAGCCAAGTGGGTTTGGGTCTAGCCGAGTGGGTTTGGGTCTGGCCGAGTGGGTTTGGGTCTAGCCGAGTGGGTTTGGGTCTAGCCGAGTGGGTTTGGGTGTAGCCGAGTGGGTTTGGGTCTGGCCGAGTGGGTTTGGGTCTAGCCGAGTGGGTTTGGGTCTAGCCGAGTGGGTTTGGCTCTAGCCGAGTCCGTTTGGGTCTAGCCAAGTCCGTTTGGGTCTAGCCGAGTGGGTTTGGGACTCGCCGATTGGGTTTGGGTCTAGCCGAGTGGGTTTGGTTCTAGCCAAGTGGGTTTGGGTCTAGCCGAGAGGGTTTGGGTCGAGCCGAGTGGGTTTGGGTCTAGCCGAGTGGGTTTGGGTCTAGCCGAGTGGGTTTGGGTCTAACCGAGTGGGTTTGGGTCTAGCCGAGTGGGTTTTGGACTATCCAAGTGGGTTTGGGTCTAGCCGAGTGGGTTTGGGTCGAGCCGAGTTCGTTTGGGTCTTGTCGAGTGGGTTTGGGTCTAGCCGAGTGGGTTTGGGTCGAGCCGAATGGGTTTTGGTCTAGCCGAGGGGGTTTGGGTCTATCCGAGTGGGTTTGGGTCTAGCCGAGTGGGTTTGGGTCTAGCCGAATGGGTTTAGGTCTAGCCAAGTGGGTTTGGGTCTAGCCGAGTGGGTTTGGGTCTAGCCGAGTGGGTTTTGGACTATCCGAGTGGGTTTGGGTCTAGCCGAGTGAGTAATCGTCTAGCCTAGTGGGTTTGGGTCTAGCCGAGTTCGTTTGGGTCTTGCCGAGTGGGTTTGGGTCTAGCCGAGTGGGTTTGGGTCGAGCCGAATGGGTTTTGGTCTAGCCGAGTGGGTTTTGGTCCAGCTGAGTGGGTTTGGGTCTAGCTGAGTGGGTTTGGGTCTAGCGTTGTGGGTTTGGGTCTAGCGGAGTGGGTTTGGGTCTAGCGGAGTGGGTTTGGGTGTTGCGGAGTGGGTTTGGGTCTAGCGGAGTGGGTTTGGGTCTAGCCGAGTGGGTTTGGGTCTAGCCGAGTAGGTTTGGGTCTAGCCGAGTGGGTTTGGGTCTAGCCGAGTGGGTTTGGGTCCATCCGAGTGGGTTTGGCTCTAGCCGAGTGGGTTTGGGTCTAGCCAAGTCCGTTTGGGTCTAGCCGAGTGGGTTTGGGACTAGCCGAGTGGGTTTGGGTCTAGCCGAGTGGGTTTGGGTCTAGCCGAGTGGGTTTGGGTCTAGCCGAGTGGGTTTGGGTGTAGCCGAGTGCGTTTGGGTCTAGCGGAGTGGGTTTGGGTCTAGCCGAGTGGGTTTGGGACTAGCCGAGTGGGTTTGGGTAAAGCCGAGTGGGTTTGGGTCTAGCCGTGTGGGTTTGGGTCTAGCCGAGTGGGTTTGGGTTTAGCCGAGTGGGTTTGTGTCTAGCCGAGTGCGCTTGGGTCTAGCAGAGTGGGTTTGGGACTTGCAGAGTGGGTTTGGGTCTAGCGGAGTGGGTTTGGGTCTAGCGGAGTGGGTTTGGGTCTAGCGCAGTGGGTTTAGGTCTAGCGGAGTGGGTTTGGGTGCAGCCGAGTGGGTTTGGGTCTAGCCGAGAGGGTTTGGGTGTTTCCGTGTGGGTTTGGGTCTAGCCGAGGGGGTTTGGGTCTATCCGAGTGGGTTTGGGTCTAGCCGAGGGGGTTTAGGTCTAGCCGAGTGGGTTTGGGTCTGGCCGAGTGGGTTTGGGTCTAGCCGAGTGGGTTTGGGTCTAGCCGAGTGGGTTTGGGTCTGTCCGAGTGGGTTTGGGTCTAGCCGAGTCGGTTTCGGTCTATCCGAGAGGGTTTGGGTCTAGCCAAGTGGGTTTGGGTCCAGCCGAGTGGGTTTGTGTCTAGCCAAGTGGGTTTGTGTCTAGCCACGTGGGTTTGGGTCTAGCCGAGTGGGTTTGGGTCTAGCCGAGTGGGTTGGGGTCTATCCGAGTGGGTTTGTGTCTAGCCGAGTGCGTTTGGGTCTAGCGGAGTGGGTTTGGGTCTAGCCGAGTGGGTTTGGATCTAGCCGAGTGGGTTTGGGTATAGCCGAGTGGGTTTGGGTCTAGCCGTGTGGGTTTGGGTCTAGCCGAGTGGGTTTGGGTCTAGCCGAGTGAGTTTGGGTCTAGCCGAGTGGGTTTGGGTCCAGCCGAGTGGGTTTGGGTGTAGCCGAGTGGGTTTGGGTCTACCGAGTGGGTTTAGGTCTAGCCGAGTGGGTTTGGGTCTTGCCGAGTAGGTTTGGGTCTAGCCGAGTGGGTTTGGGTCTAGCCGAGTGGGTTTGTGTCTGGCGGAGGGGATTTGGGTCTAGCCGAGTGGGTTTGGGTGTAGCCCAGTGGGTTTGGGTCTAGCCGAGTGGGTTTGGGTCTAGCCGAGTGGGTTTGGGTCTAGCCAAGTGGGTTTGGGTCTAGCCGAGTGGGTTTGGGTCTATCCGAGTGGGTTTGGGTCTAGCCGAGTCGGTTTGGGTCTAGCCGAGTGGGTTTGGGTGTAGCCGAGTGGGTTTGTGTCTAGCCAAGTGGGTTTCGGTCTAGCCGAGTGGGTTTGGGTCTCGCCGAGTGGGTTGGGGTCTAGCCAAGTGGGTTTGGGTCTAGCCGAGAGGGTTTGGGTGTAGCCGAGTGGGTTTGGGTCTAGCCGAGTGGGTTTGGGTGTAGCCGAGTGGGTTTGTGTCTAGCCAAGTGGGTTTCGGTCTAGCCGAGTGGGTTTGGGTCTAGCCGAGTGGGTTTGGGTCTAGCGGAGGGGATTTGGGTCCAGCCGAGTGGGTTTGGGTCTAGCCGAGTGGGTTTGTGTCTGGCGGAGGGGATTTGGGTCTAGCCGAGTGGGTTTGGGTGTAGCCCAGTGGGTTTGGGTCTAGCCGAGTGGGTTTGGGTCTAGCCGAGTGGGTTTGGGTCTAGCCAAGTGGGTTTGGGTCTAGCCGAGTGGGTTTGGGTCTATCCGAGTGGGTTTGGGTCTAGCCGAGTCGGTTTGGGTCTAGCCGAGTGGGTTTGGGTGTAGCCGAGTGGGTTTGTGTCTAGCCAAGTGGGTTTCGGTCTAGCCGAGTGGGTTTGGGTCTCGCCGAGTGGGTTGGGGTCTAGCCGAGTGGGTTTGGGTCTAGCGGAGGGGATTTGGGTCCAGCCGAGTGGGTTTGGGTGTAGCCCAGTGGGTTTGGGTCTAGCCGAGTGGGTTTGGGTCTAGCCGAGTGGGTTTGGGTCTAGCCAAGTGGGTTTGGGTCTAGCCGAGTGGGTTTGGGTCTAGCCGAGTGGGTTTGGGTCCAGCCGAGTGGGTTTGGGTCTAGCCGAGTGGGTTTGGGTCTAGCCAAGTGGGTTTGGGTCTAGCCGAGTGGGTTTGGGTGTAGCCGAGTGGGTTTCGGTCTAGCCGAGTGGGTTTGGGTCTCGCCCAGTGGGTTTTGGTCTAGCCGAGTGGGTTTGGGTCTAGCCGAGTGGGTTTGGGTCTAGCCGAGTGGGTTTGTGTCTAGCCGAGTGGGTTTGGGTCTAGCCGAGTGGGGTGGGGTCTAGCCGAGTGGGTTTGGGTATAGCCGAGTGGGTTTGGGTCTAGCCGTGTCGGTTTGGGTCTAGCCGAGTGGGTTTGGGTCTAGCCGAGTGGGGTTGGGTCTAGCCGAGTGGGTTTGTGTCCAGCCGAGTGGGTTTGGGTCCAGCCCAGTGGGTTTGGGTCTACCGAGTGGGTTTGGGTCTAGCCGAGTGGGTTTGGGTCTTGCCGAGAGGGTTTGGGTGTAGCCGAGTGGGTTTGGGTCTAGCCGAGTGGGTTTGGGTCTAGCCGAGTGGGTTTGGGTCTAGCCGAGTGGGTTTGGGTCTAGCCGAGTGGGTTTGGGTCTAGCGGAGGGGATTTGGGTCCAGCCGAGTGGGTTTGGGTGTAGCCCAGTGGGTTTGGGTCTAGCCGAGTGGGTTTGGGTCTAGCCGAGTGGGTTTGGGTCTAGCCAAGTGGGTTTGGGTCTAGCCGAGTGGGTTTGGGTCTAGCCGAGTGGGTTTGGGTCCAGCCGAGTGGGTTTGGGTCTAGCCGAGTGGGTTTGGGTCTAGCCAAGTGGGTTTGGGTCTAGCCGAGTGGGTTTGGGTGTAGCCGAGTGGGTTTCGGTCTAGCCGAGTGGGTTTGGGTCTCGCCCAGTGGGTTTTGGTCTAGCCGAGTGGGTTTGGGTCTAGCCGAGTGGGTTTGGGTCTAGCCGAGTGGGTTTGTGTCTAGCCGAGTGGGTTTGGGTCTAGCCGAGTGGGGTGGGGTCTAGCCGAGTGGGTTTGGGTATAGCCGAGTGGGTTTGGGTCTAGCCGTGTCGGTTTGGGTCTAGCCGAGTGGGTTTGGGTCTAGCCGAGTGGGGTTGGGTCTAGCCGAGTGGGTTTGTGTCCAGCCGAGTGGGTTTGGGTCCAGCCCAGTGGGTTTGGGTCTACAGAGTGGGTTTGGGTCTAGCCGAGTGGGTTTGGGTCTTGCCGAGTGGGTTGGGGTCTAGCCAAGTGGGTTTGGGTCTAGCCGAGTGGGTTTGGGTGTAGCCGAGTGGGTTTGGGTCTGGCCGAGTGGGTTTGGGTCTAGCCGAGTGGGTTTGGGTCTAGCCGAGTGGGTTTGGGTCTAGCCGAGTGGGTTTGCTTCTAGCCGCGTCTGTTTGGGTCTAGCCGAGTCCGTTTGGGTCTAGCCGAGTGGGTTTGGGACTCGCCGAGTGGATTTGGGTCAAGCCGAGTGGGTTTGGTTCTAGTCAAGTGGGTTTGGGTCTAGCCGAGTGGGTTTGGGTCTAGCCGAGTGGGTTTGGGTCTTCCCGAGTGGGTTGGGGTCTAGCCAAGTGGGTTTGGGTCTAGCCACGTGGGTTTGGGTCTAGCCGAGTGGGTTTGGGTCTAGCCGAGTGGGGTTTGGACTACCCGAGTGGGTTTGGGTCTAGCCGAGTGGGTGTGGGTCTAGCCGAGTGGGTTTTGGACTATCCGAGTGGGTTTGGGTCTAGCCGAGTGAGTAATCGTCCAGCCCAGTGGGTTTGGGTCTAGCCGAGTTCGTTTGGGTCTTGCCGAGTGGGTTTGGGTCTGTCCGAGTGGGTTTGCTTCTAGCCGCGTCTGTTTGGGTCTAGCCGAGTCCGTTTGGGTCTAGCCAAGTGGGTTTCGGTCTAGCCGAGTGGGTTTGGGTGTAGCCGAGTGGGTTTCGGTCTAGCCGAGTGGGTTTGGGTCTCGCCCAGTGGGTTTTGGTCTAGCCGAGTGGGTTTGGGTCTAGCCGAGTGGGTTTGGGTCTAGCCGAGTGGGTTTGTGTCTAGCCGAGTGGGTTTGGGTCTAGCCGAATGGGGTGGGGTCTAGCCGAGTGGGTTTGGGTATAGCCGAGTGGGTTTGGGTCTAGCCGTGTCGGTTTGGGTCTAGCCGAGTGGGTTTGGGTCTAGCCGAGTGGGGTTGGGTCTAGCCGAGTGGGTTTGTGTCCAGCCGAGTGGGTTTGGGTCCAGCCCAGTGGGTTTGGGTCTACCGAGTGGGTTTGGGTCTAGCCGAGTGGGTTTGGGTCTTGCCGAGAGGGTTTGGGTGTAGCCGAGTGGGTTTGGGTCTAGCCGAGTGGGTTTGGGTCTAGCCGAGTGGGTTTGGGTCTAGCCGAGTGGGTTTGGGTCTAGCCGAGTGGGTTTGGGTCTAGCGGAGGGGATTTGGGTCCAGCCGAGTGGGTTTGGGTGTAGCCCAGTGGGTTTGGGTCTAGCCGAGTGGGTTTGGGTCTAGCCGAGTGGGTTTGGGTCTAGCCAAGTGGGTTTGGGTCTAGCCGAGTGGGTTTGGGTCTAGCCGAGTGGGTTTGGGTCCAGCCGAGTGGGTTTGGGTCTAGCCGAGTGGGTTTGGGTCTAGCCAAGTGGGTTTGGGTCTAGCCGAGTGGGTTTGGGTGTAGCCGAGTGGGTTTCGGTCTAGCCGAGTGGGTTTGGGTCTCGCCCAGTGGGTTTTGGTCTAGCCGAGTGGGTTTGGGTCTAGCCGAGTGGGTTTGGGTCTAGCCGAGTGGGTTTGTGTCTAGCCGAGTGGGTTTGGGTCTAGCCGAGTGGGGTGGGGTCTAGCCGAGTGGGTTTGGGTATAGCCGAGTGGGTTTGGGTCTAGCCGTGTCGGTTTGGGTCTAGCCTAGTGGGTTTGGGTCTAGCCGAGTGGGGTTGGGTCTAGCCGAGTGGGTTTGTGTCCAGCCGAGTGGGTTTGGGTCCAGCCCAGTGGGTTTGGGTCTACCGAGTGGGTTTGGGTCTAGCCGAGTGGGTTTGGGTCTTGCCGAGTGGGTTGGGGTCTAGCCAAGTGGGTTTGGGTCTAGCCGAGTGGGTTTGGGTGTAGCCGAGTGGGTTTGGGTCTGGCCGAGTGGGTTTGGGTCTAGCCGAGTGGGTTTGGGTCTAGCCGAGTGGGTTTGGGTCTAGCCGAGTGGCTTTGGGTCTAGTGGAGGGGATTTGGGTCTAGCCGAGTGGGTTTGGGTCTAGCCGAGTGGGTTTGGGTGTAGCCGAGTGGGTTTGGGTGTAGCCGAATGGGTTTGGGTCTAGCCGAGTGCGTTTGGGTCTAGCTGAGTGGGTTTGGGTCTAGCCGAGTGGGTTTGGGTCTAGCCGAGTGGGTTTGGGTCTAGCCGAGTGGGTTTGCTTCTAGCCGCGTCTGTTTGGGTCTAGCCGAGTCCGTTTGGGTCTAGCCGAGTGGGTTTGGGACTCGCCGAGTGGATTTGGGTCAAGCCGAGTGGGTTTGGTTCTAGTCAAGTGGGTTTGGGTCTAGCCGAGTGGGTTTGGGTCTAGCCGAGTGGGTTTGGGTCTTGCCGAGTGGGTTGGGGTCTAGCCAAGTGGGTTTGGGTCTAGCCACGTGGGTTTGGGTCTAGCCGAGTGGGTTTGGGTCTAGCCGAGTGGGGTTTGGACTACCCGAGTGGGTTTGGGTCTAGCCGAGTGGGTGTGGGTCTAGCCGAGTGGGTTTTGGACTATCCGAGTGGGTTTGGGTCTAGCCGAGTGAGTAATCGTCCAGCCCAGTGGGTTTGGGTCTAGCCGAGTTCGTTTGGGTCTTGCCGAGTGGGTTTGGGTCTAGCCGAGTGGGTTTGGGTCGAGCCGAATGGGTTTTGGTCTAGCCGAGTGGGTTTTGGTCCAGCTGAGTGGGTTTGGGTCTAGCTGAGTGGGTTTGGGTCTAGCGTTGTGGGTTTGGGTCTAGCCGAGTGGGTTTGGGTCTAGCCGAGTGGGTTTGGGTCTAGCCGAGTGGGTTTGGGTCTAGCCGAGTGGGTTTGGGTCTGTCCGAGTGGGTTTGGGTCTAGCCGAGTCGGTTTCAGTCTATCCGAGAGGGTTTGGGTCTAGCCAAGTGGGTTTGGGTCTAGCCGAGTGGGTTTGTGTCTAGCCAAGTGGGTTTGGGTCTAGCCGAGTGGGTTTGGGTCTAGCCGAGTGGGTTTGGGTCTAGCCGAGTGGGATTGGGTCTAGCCGAGGGGGGTTTGGGTCTAGCCGAGTGGGTTTGCGTCTAGCCGAGTGGGTTTGGGTCTAGCCGAGTGGGTTTGGGTCTAGCCGCGTGGTTTGGGTCTAGCCGAGTGGGTTTGTGTCTAGCCGAGTGGGTTGGGGTCTATCCGAGTGGGTTTGTGTCTAGCCGAGTGCGTTTGGGTCTAGCGGAGTGGGTTTGGGTCTAGCCGAGTGGGTTTGGATCTAGCCGAGTGGGTTTGGGTATAGCCGAGTGGGTTTGGGTCTAGCCGTGTGGGTTTGGGTCTAGCCGAGTGGGTTTGGGTCTAGCCGAGTGAGTTTGGGTCTAGCCGATTGGGTTTGGGTCCAGCCGAGTGGGTTTGGGTGTAGCCGAGTGGGTTTGGGTCTACCGAGTGGGTTTAGGTCTAGCCGAGTGGGTTTGGGTCTTGCCGAGTGGGTTGGGGTCTAGCCAAGTGGGTTTGGGTCTAGCCGAGAGGGTTTGGGTGCAGCCGAGTGGGTTTGGGTCTAGCCGAGTGGGTTTGGGTCTAGCCGAGTGGGTTTGGGTCTAGCCGAGTGGGTTTGGGTCTAGCCGAGTGGGTTTGGGTCTAGCGGAGGGGATTTGGGTCTAGCCGAGTGGGTTTGGGTCTAGCCGAGTGGGTTTGGGTCTAGCCAAGTGGGTTTGGGTCTAGCCGAGTGGGTTTGGGTCTAGCGGAGGGGATTTGGGTCTGGCCGAGTGGGTTTGGGTTTAGCCGAGTGGGTTTGAGTCTAGCCGAGTGGGTTTGGGTCTAGCCGAGTGGGTTTGGGTCTAGCCGAGTGGGTTTGGGTGCAGCCGAGTGGGTTTGGGTCTTGCCGAGTGGGTTTGGTTCTAGCCGAGTGGGTTTGGTTCTAGCCGAGTGGGTTTGGGTCTATCCGAGTGGGTTTGGGTCTAGCCGAGTCGGTTTGGGTCTAGCCGAGTGGGTTTGGGTGTAGCCGAGTGGGTTTGTGTCTAGCCAAGTGGGTTTCGGTCTAGCCGAGTGGGTTTGGGTCTCGCCCAGTGGGTTTTGGTCTAGCCGAGTGGGTTTGGGTCTAGCCGAGTGGGTTTGGGTCTAGCCGAGTGGGTTTGTGTCTAGCCGAGTGGGTTTGGCTCTAGCCGAGTGGGTTGGGGTCTAGCCGAGTGGGTTTGTGTCTTACCGAGTGCGTTTTGGGTCTAGCAGAGTGGGTTTGGGTCTAGCCGAGTGGGTTTGGGTCTAGCCGAGTGGGTTTGAGTATAGCCGAGTGGGTTTGGGTCTAGCCGTGTGGGTTTGGGTCTAGCCGAGTGGGTTTGGGTCTAGCCGAATGGGGTTGGGTCTAGCCGAGTGGGTTTGTGTCCAGCCGAGTGGGTTTGGGTCCAGCCGAGTGGGTTTGTGTCCAGCCGAGTGGGTTTGGGTCCAGCCCAGTGGGTTTGGGTCTACCGAGTGGGTTTGGGTCTAGCCGAGTGGGTTTGGGTCTTGCCGAGTGGGTTGGGGTCTAGCCAAGTGGGTTTGGGTCTAGCCGAGTGGGTTTGGGGTGTAGCCGAGTGGGTATGGGTCTAGCCGAGTGGGTTTGGGTGTAGCCTACTGGGTTTGGGTCTAGCCGAGAGGGTTTGGGTGTAGCCGTGTGGGTTTGGGTCTAGCCGAGGGGGTTTGGGTCTATCCGAGTGGGTTTGGGTCTAGCCGAGGGGGTTTAGGTCTAGCCGAGGGGGTTTAGGTCTAGCCGAGTGGGTTTGGGTCTAGCCGAGTGGGTTTGGGTCTAGCCGAGTGGGTTTGGGTCTAGCCGAGTGGGTTTGGGTCTATCCGAGTGGGTTTGGGTCTAGCCGAGTCGGTTTCGGTCTATCCGAGAGGGTTTGGGTCTAGCCAAGTGGGTTTGGGTCTAGCCGAGTGGGTTTGTGTCTAGCCAAGTGGGTTTGGGTCTAGCCGAGTGGGTTTGGGTCTAGCCTAGTGGGTTTGGGTCTAGCCGAGTGGGTTTGGGTCTAGCCGAGTGGGTTTGGGTCTAGCCGAGTGGGTTTGCGTCTAGCCGAGTGGGTTTGGGTCTAGCCGAGTGGGTTTGGGTCTAGCCGAGTGGGTTTGGGTCTAGCCGAGTGGGTTTGGGTCTAGTCGAGTGTGTTGGGGTCTAGCCGAGTGGGTTTGTGTCTAGCCGAGTGCGTTTGGGTCTAGCGGAGTGGGTTTGGGTCTAGCCGAGTGGGTTTGGATCTAGCCGAGTGGGTTTGGGTATAGCCGAGTGGGTTTGGGTCTAGCCGTGTGGGTTTGGGTCTAGCCGAGTGGGTTTGGGTCTAGCCGAGTGAGTTTGGGGCTAGCCGATTGGGTTTGGGTCCAGCCGAGTGGGTTTGGGTGTAGCCGAGTGGGTTTGGGTCTACCGAGTGGGTTTAGGTCTAGCCGAGTGGGTTTGGGTCTTGCCGAGTGGGTTGGGGCCTAGCCAAGTGGGTTTGTGTCTAGCCGAGAGGGTTTGGGTGCAGCCGAGTGGGTTTGGGTCTAGCCGAGTGGGTTTGGGTCTAGCCGAGTGGGTTTGGGTCTAGCGGAGTGGGTTTGGGTCTAGCCGAGTGGGTTTGGGTCTAGCGGAGGGGATTTGGGTCTAGCCGAGTGGGTTTGGGTGTAGCCCAGTGGGTTTGGGTCTAGCCGAGTGGGTTTGGGTCTAGCCGAGTGGGTTTGGGTCTAGCCAAGTGGGTTTGGGTCTAGCCGAGTGGGTTTGGGTCTAGCGGAGGGGATTTGGGTCTAGCCGAGTGGGTTTGGGTCTAGCCGAGTGGGTTTGGGTCTTGCCGAGTGGGTTTGGTTCTAGCCGAGTGGGTTTGGGTCTAGCCGAGTGGGTTTGGGTCTATCCGAGTGGGTTTGGGTCTAGCCGAGTCGGTTTGGGTCTAGCCGTGTGGGTTTGGGTCTTGCCGAGTGGGTTTGTGTCCAGCCGAGTGGGTTTGGGTCTAGCCGAGTGGGTTTGGGTCTCGCCCAGTGGGTTTTGGTCTAGCCGAGTGGGTTTGGGTCTAGCCGAGTGGGTTTGGGTCTAGCCGAGAGGGTTTGTGTCTAGCCGAGTGGGTTTGGGTCTAGCCGAGTGGGTTGGGGTCTAGCCGAGTGGGTTTGTGTCTTACCGAGTGCGTTTGGGTCTAGCGGAGTGGGTTTGGGTCTAGCCGAGTGGGTTTGGGTCTAGCCGAGTGGGTTTGGGTATAGCCGAGTGGGGTTGGGTCTAGCCGTGTGGGTTTGGGTCTAGCCGAGTGGGTTTGGGTCTAGCCGAGTGGGGTTGGGTCTAGCCGAGTGGGTTTGTGTCCAGCCGAGTGGGTTTGTGTCTAGCCGAGTGGGTTTGGCTCTAGCCGAGTGGGTTGGGGTCTAGCCGAGTGGGTTTGTGTCTACCGAGTGGGTTTGGGTCTAGCCGAGTGGGTTTGGGTCTTGCCGAGTGGGTTGGGGTCTAGCCAAGTGGGTTTGGGTCTAGCCGAGTGGGTTTGGGGTGTAGCCGAGTGGGTATGGGTCTAGCCGAGTGGGTTTGGGTGTAGCCTACTGGGTTTGGGTCTAGCCGAGAGGGTTTGGGTGTAGCCGTGTGGGTTTGGGTCTAGCCGAGGGGGTTTGGGTCTATCCGAGTGGGTTTGGGTCTAGCCGAGGGGGTTTAGGTCTAGCCGAGGGGGTTTAGGTCTAGCCGAGTGGGTTTGGGTCTAGCCGAGTGGGTTTGGGTCTAGCCGAGTGGGTTTGGGTCTAGCCGAGTGGGTTTGGGTCTATCCGAGTGGGTTTGGGTCTAGCCGAGTCGGTTTCGGTCTATCCGAGAGGGTTTGGGTCTAGCCAAGTGGGTTTGGGTCTAGCCGAGTGGGTTTGTGTCTAGCCAAGTGGGTTTGGGTCTAGCCGAGTGGGTTTGGGTCTAGCCTAGTGGGTTTGGGTCTAGCCGAGTGGGTTTGGGTCTAGCCGAGTGGGTTTGGGTCTAGCCGAGTGGGTTTGCGTCTAGCCGAGTGGGTTTGGGTCTAGCCGAGTGGGTTTGGGTCTAGCCGAGTGGGTTTGGGTCTAGCCGAGTGGGTTTGGGTCTAGTCGAGTGTGTTGGGGTCTAGCCGAGTGGGTTTGTGTCTAGCCGAGTGCGTTTGGGTCTAGCGGAGTGGGTTTGGGTCTAGCCGAGTGGGTTTGGATCTAGCCGAGTGGGTTTGGGTATAGCCGAGTGGGTTTGGGTCTAGCCGTGTGGGTTTGGGTCTAGCCGAGTGGGTTTGGGTCTAGCCGAGTGAGTTTGGGGCTAGCCGATTGGGTTTGGGTCCAGCCGAGTGGGTTTGGGTGTAGCCGAGTGGGTTTGGGTCTACCGAGTGGGTTTAGGTCTAGCCGAGTGGGTTTGGGTCTTGCCGAGTGGGTTGGGGCCTAGCCAAGTGGGTTTGTGTCTAGCCGAGAGGGTTTGGGTGCAGCCGAGTGGGTTTGGGTCTAGCCGAGTGGGTTTGGGTCTAGCCGAGTGGGTTTGGGTCTAGCGGAGTGGGTTTGGGTCTAGCCGAGTGGGTTTGGGTCTAGCGGAGGGGATTTGGGTCTAGCCGAGTGGGTTTGGGTGTAGCCCAGTGGGTTTGGGTCTAGCCGAGTGGGTTTGGGTCTAGCCGAGTGGGTTTGGGTCTAGCCAAGTGGGTTTGGGTCTAGCCGAGTGGGTTTGGGTCTAGCGGAGGGGATTTGGGTCTAGCCGAGTGGGTTTGGGTCTAGCCGAGTGGGTTTGGGTCTTGCCGAGTGGGTTTGGTTCTAGCCGAGTGGGTTTGGGTCTAGCCGAGTGGGTTTGGGTCTATCCGAGTGGGTTTGGGTCTAGCCGAGTCGGTTTGGGTCTAGCCGTGTGGGTTTGGGTCTAGCCGAGTGGGTTTGTGTCCAGCCGAGTGGGTTTGGGTCTAGCCGAGTGGGTTTGGGTCTCGCCCAGTGGGTTTTGGTCTAGCCGAGTGGGTTTGGGTCTAGCCGAGTGGGTTTGGGTCTAGCCGAGAGGGTTTGTGTCTAGCCGAGTGGGTTTGGGTCTAGCCGAGTGGGTTGGGGTCTAGCCGAGTGGGTTTGTGTCTTACCGAGTGCGTTTGGGTCTAGCGGAGTGGGTTTGGGTCTAGCCGAGTGGGTTTGGGTCTAGCCGAGTGGGTTTGGGTATAGCCGAGTGGGGTTGGGTCTAGCCGTGTGGGTTTGGGTCTAGCCGAGTGGGTTTGGGTCTAGCCGAGTGGGGTTGGGTCTAGCCGAGTGGGTTTGTGTCCAGCCGAGTGGGTTTGGGTCCAGCCCAGTGGGTTTGGGTCTACCGAGTGGGTTTGGGTCTAGCCGAGTGGGTTTGGGTCTTGCCGATTGGGTTTGGGTCTAGCCGAGTGGGTTTGGGTCTAGCCGAGTGGGTTTCAGTTTAGCCGAGTGGGTTTGTGTCTAGCCGAGTGGGTTTGGGTCTAGCCGAGTGGGTTTGGGTCTAGCCGAGTGGGTTTGGGTATAGCCGAGTGGGTTTGGGTCTAGCCGATTGGGTTTGGGTCTAGCCGATTGGGTTTGGGTCTAGCCGAGTGGGTTTGGGTCTAGCCGAGTGGGTTTCGGTCTAGTGGAGGGGATTTGGGTCTAGCCGAGTGGGTTTGGGTCTAGCCGAGTGGGTTTGGGTCTAGACGAGTGGGTTTGGGTGTAGCCGAGTGGGTTTGGGTCTAGCCGTGTGCGTTTGGGTCTAGCTGAGTGGGTTTGGGTCTAGCCGAGTGGGTTTGGGTCTAGCCGAATGGGTTTGGGTCTAGGCGAGTGGGTTTGGCTCTAGCCGAGTCCGTTTGGGTCTAGCCGAGTCCGTTTGGGTCTAGCCGAGTGGGTTTGGGACTCGCCGAGTGGGTTTGGGTCTAGCCGAGTGGGTTTGGTTCTAGCCAATGGGTTTGGGTCTAGCCGAGTGGGTTTGGGTCTAGCCGAGTGGGTTTGGGTCTAGCCGAGTGGGTTTGGGTCTAGCCGAGTGGGTTTGGGTCTAGCCGAGTGGGTTTGGGTGTAGCCGAGTGGGTTTGTGTCTTGCGGAGTGGGTTTGGGTGTCGCCGATTGGGTTTGGTCTAGCCGAGTGGGTTTGGGTCTAGCCGAGTGGGTTTGGGTCAAGCCGAGTGGGTTTTGGTCTAGCCGAGTGGGTTTGCGTCTAGCCGAGTGGGTTTGGGTCTAGCCGAGTGGGTTTGGGTCTAGCCGAGTGGGTTTGGGTGTGGCCGAGTGGGTTTGGGTCTAGCCGAGTGGGTTTGGGACTATCCGAGTGGGTTTGGGTCTAGCCGAGTTCGTTTGGGTCTTGCCGAGTGGGTTTGGGTCTAGCCGAGTGGGTTTGGGTCGAGCCGAATGGGTTTTCGTCCAGCCGATTGGGTTTTGGTCCAGCTGAGTGGGTTTGGGTCTAGCTGAGTGGGTTTGGGTCTAGCGTTGTGGGTTTGGTTCTAGCCGAGTCCGTTTGGGTCTAGCCGAGTCCGTTTGGGTCTAGCCGAGTGGGTTTGGTACTCGCCGAGTGGGTTTGGGTCTAGCCGAGTGGGTTTGGTTCTAGCCAATGGGTTTGGGTCTAGCCGAGTGGGTTTGGGTCTAGCCGAGTGGGTTGGGGTCTAGCCGATTGGGTTTGGGTCTAGCCGAGTGCGTTTGGGTCTAGCGGAGTGGGTTTGGGTCTAGCCGAGTGGGTTTGGGACTAGCCGAGTGGGTTTGGGTAAAGCCGAGTGGGTTTGGGTCTAGCCGTGTGGGTTTGGGTCTAGCCGAGTGGGTTTGGGTCTAGCCGAGTGGGTTTGGGTCTAGCCGAGTGGGTTTGGGTCTAACCGAGTGGGTTTGGGTCGAGCCGAGTGGGTTTGGGTCTAGCTGAGTGGGATTGGGTCAAGCCGAGTGGGTTTGGTCTATCCGAGTGGGTTTGGGTCTAGCGGAGTGGGTTTGGGTCTAGCCGAGTGGGTTTGGGTGTAGCTGAGTGGGTTTGGGTCTAGCCGAGAGGGTTTGGGTGTAGCCGTGTGGGTTTGGGTCTAGCCGAGGGGGTTTGGGTCTATCCGAGTGGGTTTGGGTCTAGCCGAGGGGGTTTGGATCGAGCCGAGTGGGTTTGAGTATAGCCGAGTGGGTTTGGGTCTAGCCGTGTGGGTTTGGGTCTAGCCGAGTGGGTTTGGGTCTAGCCGAGTGAGTTTGGGTCTAGCCGAGTGGGTTTGGGTCCAGCCGAGTGGGTTTGGGTCTAGCCGAGTGGGTTTGGGTCTACCGAGTGGGTTTAGGTCTAGCCGAGTGGGTTTGGGGCTTGCCGAGTGGGTTGGGGTGTAGCCAAGTGGGTTTGGGTCTAGCCGAGAGGGTTTGGGTGTAGCCGAGTGGGTTTGGGTCGAGCCGAGTGGGTTTGGGTCTAGCCGAGTGGGTTTGGGTCTAGCCGAGTGAGTTTGCATGTAGCCGAGTGGGTTTGGGTCTAGCGGAGGGGATTTGGGTCTAGCCGAGTGGGTTTGGGTCTAGCCGAGTGGGTTTGCGTCTAGCCGAGTGGGTTTGGGTCTTGCCGAGTGGGTTTGGTTCTAGCCGAGTGGGTTTGGGTCTAGCCGAGTGGGTTTGGGTCTAGCCGAGTGGGTTTGGGTGTAGCCGAGTGGGTTTGGGTCTTGCCGAGTGGGTTTGGTTCTAGCCGAGTGGGTTTGGGTCTAGCCGAGTGGGTTTGGGTCTATCCGAGTGGGTTTGGGTCTAGCCGAGTCGGTTTCGGTCTAGCCGAGTGGGTTTCGGTCGAGCCGAGTGGGTTTGCTCTAGCCGAGTGGGTTGGGGTCTAGCCGAGTGGGTTTGTGTCTTACCGAGTGCGTTTTGGGTCTAGCAGAGTGGGTTTGGGTCTAGCCGAGTGGGTTTGGGTGTAGCCGAGTGAGTTTGTGTCTAGCCAAGTGGGTTTCGGTCTAGCCGAGTGGGTTTGGGTCTCGCCCAGTGGGTTTTGGTCTAGCCGAGTGGGTTTGGGTCTAGCCGAGTGGGTTTGGGTCTAGCCGAGTGGGTTTGTGTCTAGCCGAGTGGGTTTGGCTCTAGCCGAGTGGGTTGGGGTCTAGCCGAGTGGGTTTGTGTCTTAACGAGTGCGTTTTGGGTCTAGCAGAGTGGGTTTGGGTCTAGCCGAGTGGGTTTGGGTCTAGCCGAGTGGGTTTGGGTATAGCCGAGTGGGTTTGGGTCTAGCCGTGTGGGTTTGGGTCTAGCCGAGTGGGTTTGGGTCTAGCCGAGTGGGGTTGGGTCTAGCCGAGTGGGTTTGTGTCCAGCCGAGTGGGTTTGGGTCCAGCCCAGTGGGTTTGGGTCTACCGAGTGGGTTTGGGTCTAGCCGAGTGGGTTTGGGTCTTGCCGAGTGGGTTGGGGTCTAGCCAAGTGGGTTTGGGTCTATCCGAGTGGGTTTGGGTGTAGCCGAGTGGGTTTGGGTCTAGCCGAGTGGGTTTGGGTGTAGCCTACTGGGTTTGGGTCTAGCCGAGAGGGTTTGGGTGTAGCCGTGTGGGTTTGGGTCTAGCCGAGGGGGTTTGGGTCTATCCGAGTGGGTTTGGGTCTAGCCGAGGGGGTTTAGGTCTAGCCGAGGGGGTTTAGGTCTAGCCGAGTGGGTTAGGGTCTAGCCGAGTGGGTTTGGGTCTAGCCGAGTGGGTTTGGGTCTAGCCGAGTGGGTTTGGGTCTATCCGAGTGGGTTTGGGTCTAGCCGAGTCGGTTTCGGTCTATCCGAGAGGGTTTGGGTCTAGCCAAGTGGGTTTGGGTCTAGCCGAGTGGGTTTGTGTCTAGCCAAGTGGGTTTGGGTCTAGCCGAGTGGGTTTGGGTCTAGCCTAGTGGGTTTGGGTCTAGCCGAGTGGGTTTGGGTCTAGCCGAGTGGGTTTGGGTCTAGCCGAGTGGGTTTGCGTCTAGCCGAGTGGGTTTGGGTCTAGCCGAGTGGGTTTGGGTCTAGCCGAGTGGGTTTGGGTGTGGCCGAGTGGGTTTGGGTCTAGCCGAGTGGGTTTGGGACTATCCGAGTGGGTTTGGGTCTAGCCGAGTTCGTTTGGGTCTTGCCGAGTGGGTTTGGGTCTAGCCGAGTGGGTTTGGGTCGAGCCGAATGGGTTTTCGTCCAGCCGATTGGGTTTTGGTCCAGCTGAGTGGGTTTGGGTCTAGCTGAGTGGGTTTGGGTCTAGCGTTGTGGGTTTGGTTCTAGCCGAGTCCGTTTGGGTCTAGCCGAGTCCGTTTGGGTCTAGCCGAGTGGGTTTGGTACTCGCCGAGTGGGTTTGGGTCTAGCCGAGTGGGTTTGGTTCTAGCCAATGGGTTTGGGTCTAGCCGAGTGGGTTTGGGTCTAGCCGAGTGGGTTGGGGTCTAGCCGATTGGGTTTGGCTCTAGCCGAGTGGGTTGGGGTCTAGCCGAGTGGGTTTGTGTCTTACCGAGTGCGTTTTGGGTCTAGCAGAGTGGGTTTGGGTCTAGCCGAGTGGGTTTGGGTCTAGCCGAGTGGGTTTGGGTATAGCCGAGTGGGTTTGGGTCTAGCCGTGTGGGTTTGGGTCTAGCCGAGTGGGTTTGGGTCTAGCCGAGTGGGGTTGGGTCTAGCCGAGTGGGTTTGTGTCCAGCCGAGTGGGTTTGGGTCCAGCCCAGTGGGTTTGGGTCTACCGAGTGGGTTTGGGTCTAGCCGAGTGGGTTTGGGTCTTGCCGAGTGGGTTGGGGTCTAGCCAAGTGGGTTTGGGTCTATCCGAGTGGGTTTGGGTGTAGCCGAGTGGGTTTGGGTCTAGCCGAGTGGGTTTGGGTGTAGCCTACTGGGTTTGGGTCTAGCCGAGAGGGTTTGGGTGTAGCCGTGTGGGTTTGGGTCTAGCCGAGGGGGTTTGGGTCTATCCGAGTGGGTTTGGGTCTAGCCGAGGGGGTTTAGGTCTAGCCGAGGGGGTTTAGGTCTAGCCGAGTGGGTTAGGGTCTAGCCGAGTGGGTTTGGGTCTAGCCGAGTGGGTTTGGGTCTAGCCGAGTGGGTTTGGGTCTATCCGAGTGGGTTTGGGTCTAGCCGAGTCGGTTTCGGTCTATCCGAGAGGGTTTGGGTCTAGCCAAGTGGGTTTGGGTCTAGCCGAGTGGGTTTGTGTCTAGCCAAGTGGGTTTGGGTCTAGCCGAGTGGGTTTGGGTCTAGCCTAGTGGGTTTGGGTCTAGCCGAGTGGGTTTGGGTCTAGCCGAGTGGGTTTGGGTCTAGCCGAGTGGGTTTGCGTCTAGCCGAGTGGGTTTGGGTCTAGCCGAGTGGGTTTGGGTCTAGCCGAGTGGGTTTGGGTCTAGCCGAGTGGGTTTGGGTCTAGTCGAGTGGGTTGGGGTCTAGCCGAGTGGGTTTGTGTCTAGCCGAGTGCGTTTGGGTCTAGCGGAGTGGGTTTGGGTCTAGCCGAGTGGGTTTGGGTCTAGCCGAGTGGGTTTGGGTATAGCCGAGTGGGTTTGGGTCTAGCCGTGTGGGTTTGGGTCTAGCCGAGTGGGTTTGGGTCTAGCCGAGTGAGTTTGGGGCTAGCCGAGTGGGTTTGGGTCCAGCCGAGTGGGTTTGGGTGTAGCCGAGTGGGTTTGGGTCTACCGAGTGGGTTTAGGTCTAGCCGAGTGGGTTTGGGTGTTGCCGAGTGGGTTGGGGTCTAGCCAAGTGGGTTTGTGTCTAGCCGAGAGGGTTTGGGTGCAGCCGAGTGGGTTTGGGTCTAGCCGAGTGGGTTTGGGTCTAGCCGAGTGGGTTTGGGTCTAGCGGAGTGGGTTTGGGTCTAGCCGAGTGGGTTTGGGTCTAGCGGAGGGGATTTGGGTCTAGCCGAGTGGGTTTGGGTCTAGCCGAGTGGGTTTGGGTCTATCCGAGTGGGTTTGGGTCTAGCCGAGTCGGTTTGGGTCTAGCCGTGTGGGTTTGGGTCTAGCCGAGTGGGTTTGTGTCCAGCCGAGTGGGTTTGGGTCTAGCCGAGTGGGTTTGGGTCTCGCCAGTGGGTTTTGGTCTAGCCGAGTGGGTTTGGGTCTAGCCGAGTGGGTTTGGGTCTAGCCGAGAGGGTTTGTGTCTAGCCGAGTGGGTTTGGGTCTAGCCGAGTGGGTTGGGGTCTAGCCGAGTGGGTTTGTGTCTTACCGAGTGCGTTTGGGTCTAGCGGAGTGGGTTTGGGTCTAGCCGAGTGGGTTTGGGTCTAGCCGAGTGGGTTTGGGTCTAGCCGAGTGGGTTTGGGTCTAGCCGAGTGGGTTTGGGTCTAGCCGAGTGGGTTTGGGTGTAGCCGAGTGGGTTTGTGTCTTGCGGAGTGGGTTTGGGTGTCGCCGATTGGGTTTGGTCTAGCCGAGTGGGTTTGGGTCTAGCCGAGTGGGTTTGGGTCAAGCCGAGTGGGTTTTGGTCTAGCCAAGGGGGTTTGGGTCTATCCGAGTGGGTTTGGGTCTAGCCGAGTGGGTTTGGGTCTAGCCGAGTGGGTTTGGGTGTGGCCGAGTGGGTTTGGGTCTAGCTGAGTGGGTTTGGGACTATCCGAGTGGGTTTGGGTCTAGCCGAGTGAGTAATCGTCTAGCCCAGTGGGTTTGGGTCTAGCCGAGTTCGTTTGGGTCTTGCCGAGTGGGTTTGGGTCTAGCCGAGTGGGTTTGGGTCGAGCCGAATGGGTTTTCGTCCAGCCGATTGGGTTTTGGTCCAGCTGAGTGGGTTTGGGTCTAGCTGAGTGGGTTTGGGTCTAGCGTTGTGGGTTTGGTTCTAGCCGAGTCCGTTTGGGTCTAGCCGAGTCCGTTTGGGTCTAGCTGAGTGGGTTTGGGTCTAGCGTTGTGGGTTTGGTTCTAGCCGAGTCCGTTTGGGTCTAGCCGAGTCCGTTTGGGTCTAGCCGAGTGGGTTTGGGACTCGCCGAGTGGGTTTGGGTCTAGCCGAGTGGGTTTGGTTCTAGCCAATGGGTTTGGGTCTAGCCGAGTGGGTTTGGGTCTAGCCGAGTGGGTTGGGGTCTAGCCGAGTGGGTTTGGGTCCAGCCGAGTGCGTTTGGGTCTAGCGGAGTGGGTTTGGGTCTAGCCGAGTGGGTTTGGGACTAGCCGAGTGGGTTTGGGTAAAGCCGAGTGGGTTTGGGTCTAGCCGTGTGGGTTTGGGTCTAGCCGAGTGGGTTTGGGTCTAGCCGAGTGGGTTTGGGTCTAGCCGAGTGGGTTTGGGTCTAACCGAGTGGGTTTGGGTCGAGCCGAGTGGATTTGGGTCTAGCTGACTGGGATTGGGTCAAGCCGAGTGGGTTTGGTCTAGCCGAGTGGGTTTGGGTCTAGCGGAGTGGGTTTGGGTCTAGCCGAGTGGGTTTGGGTGTAGCTGAGTGGGTTTGGGTCTAGCCGAGAGGGTTTGGGTGTAGCCGTGTGGGTTTGGGTCTAGCCGAGGGGGTTTGGGTCTATCCGAGTGGGTTTGGGTCTAGCCGAGGGGGTTTGGATCGAGCCGAGTGGGTTTGAGTATAGCCGAGTGGGTTTGGGTCTAGCCGTGTGGGTTTGGGTCTAGCCGAGTGGGTTTGGGTCTAGCCGAGTGAGTTTGGGTCTAGCCGAGTGGGTTTGGGTCCAGCCGAGTGGGTTTGGGTCTAGCCGAGTGGGTTTGGGTCTACCGAGTGGGTTTAGGTCTAGCCGAGTGGGTTTGGGGCTTGCCGAGTGGGTTGGGGTGTAGCCAAGTGGGTTTGGGTCTAGCCGAGAGGGTTTGGGTGGAGCCGAGTGGGTTTGGGTCGAGCCGAGTGGGTTTGGGTCTAGCCGAGTGGGTTTGGGTCTAGCCGAGTGGGTTTGCATGTAGCCGAGTGGGTTTGGGTCTAGCGGAGGGGATTTGGGTCTAGCCGAGTGGGTTTGGGTCTAGCCGAGTGGGTTTGCGTCTAGCCGAGTGGGTTTGGGTCTTGCCGAGTGGGTTTGGTTCTAGCCGAGTGGGTTTGGGTCTAGCCGAGTGGGTTTGGGTGTAGCCGAGTGGGTTTGGGTGTAGCCGAGTGGGTTTGGGTCTTGCCGAGTGGGTTTGGTTCTAGCCGAGTGGGTTTGGGTCTAGCCGAGTGGGTTTGGGTCTATCCGAGTGGGTTTGGGTCTAGCCGAGTCGGTTTCGGTCTAGCCGAGTGGGTTTCGGTCGAGCCGAGTGGGTTTGGGTCTCGCCCAGTGGGTTTTGGTCTAGCCGAGTGGGTTTGGGTCTAGCCGAGTGGGTTTGGGTCTAGCCGAGAGGGTTTGTGTCTAGCCGAGTGGGTTTGGGTCTAGCCGAGTTGGTTGGGGTCTAGCCGAGTGGGTTTCGGTTTAGCCGAGTGGGTTTGGGTCTAGCCGAGTGGGTTTGGGTCTAGCCGAGTGGGTTTGGGTATAGCCGAGTGGGTTTGGGTCTAGCCGAGTGGGTTTGGGTCTAGCCGAGTGGGTTTGGGTCTAGCCGAGTGGGTTTGGGTCTAGCCGAGTGGGTTTCGGTCTAGTGGAGGGGATTTGGGTCTAGCCGAGTGGGTTTGGGTCTAGCCGAGTGGGTTTGGGTCTAGCCGAGTGGGTTTGGGTGTAGCCGAGTGGGTTTGGGTCTAGCCGTGTGCGTTTGGGTCTAGCTGAGTGGGTTTGGGTCTAGCCGAGTGGGTTTGGGTCTAGCCGAATGGGTTTGGGTCTAGCCGAGTGGGTGTGGCTCTAGCCGAGTCCGTTTGGGTCTAGCCGAGTCCGTTTGGGTCTAGCCGAGTGGGTTTGGGTCTGGCCGAGTGGGTTTGGGTGTAGCCGAGTGGGTTTGTGTCTTGCGGAGTGGGTTTGGGTGTCGCCGATTGGGTTTGGGTCTAGCCGAGTGGGTTTGGGTCTAGCCGAGTGGGTTTGGGTCAAGCCGAGTGGGTTTTGGTCTAGCCAAGGGGGTTTGGGTCTATCCGGGTGGGTTTGGGTCTAGCCGAGTGGGTTTGGGTCTAGCCGAGTGAGTAATCGTCTGGCCCAGTGGGTTTGGGTCTAGCTGAGTTCGTTTGGGTCTTGCCGAGTGGGTTTGGGTCTAGCCGAGTGGGTTTGGGTCGAGCCGAATGGGTTATCGTCCAGCCGATTGGGTTTTGGTCCAGCTGAGTGGGTTTGGGTCTAGCTGAGTGGGTTTGGGTCTAGCGTTGTGGGTTTGGTTCTAGCCGAGTCCGTTTGGGTCTAGCCGAGTCCGTTTGGGTCTAGCCGAGTGGGTTTGGGACTCGCCGAGTGGGTTTGGGTCTAGCCGAGTGGGTTTGGTTCTAGCCAATGGGTTTGGGTCTAGCCGAGTGGGTTTGGGTCTAGCCGAGTGGGTTGGGGTCTAGCCGAGTGGGTTTGGGTCTAGCCGAGTGCGTTTGGGTCTAGCGGAGTGGGTTTGGGTCTAGCCGAGTGGGTTTGGGACTAGCCGAGTGGGTTTGGGTAAAGCCGAGTGGGTTTGGGTCTAGCCGTGTGGGTTTGGGTCTAGCTGAGTGGGTTTGGGTCTAGCCGAGTGGGTTTGGGTCTAGCCGAGTGGGTTTGGGTCTAACCGAGTGGGTTTGGGTCGAGCCGAGTGGGTTTGGGTCTAGCTGAGTGGGATTGGGTCAAGCCGAGTGGGTTTGGTCTAGCCGAGTGGGTTTGGGTCTAGCGGAGTGGGTTTGGGTCTAGCCGAGTGGGTTTGGGTGTAGCTGAGTGGGTTTGGGTCTAGCCGAGAGGGTTTGGGTGTAGCCGTGTGGGTTTGGGTCTAGCCGAGGGGGTTTGGGTCTATCCGAGTGGGTTTGGGTCTAGCCGAGGGGGTTTGGATCGAGCCGAGTGGGTTTGAGTATAGCCGAGTGAGTTTGGGTCCAGCCGAGTGGGTTTGGGTCCAGCCGAGTGGGTTTGTGTCCAGCCGAGTGGGTTTGGGTCTACCGAGTGGGTTTAGGTCTAGCCGAGTGGGTTTGGGGCTTGCCGAGTGGGTTGGGGTGTAGCCAAGTGGGTTTGGGTCTAGCCGAGAGGGTTTGGGTGTAGCCGAGTGGGTTTGGGTCGAGCCGAGTGGGTTTGGGTCTAGCCGAGTGGGTTTGGGTCTAGCCGAGTGGGTTTGCATGTAGCCGAGTGGGTTTGGGTCTAGCGGAGGGGATTTGGGTCTAGCCGAGTGGGTTTGGGTCTAGCCGAGTGGGTTTGCGTCTAGCCGAGTGGGTTTGGGTCTTGCCGAGTGGGTTTGGTTCTAGCCGAGTGGGTTTGGGTCTAGCCGAGTGGGTTTGGGTCTAGCCGAGTGGGTTTGGGTGTAGCCGAGTGGGTTTGGGTCTTGCCGAGTGGGTTTGGTTCTAGCCGAGTGGGTTTGGGTCTAGCCGAGTGGGTTTGGGTCTATCCGAGTGGGTTTGGGTCTAGCCGAGTCGGTTTCGGTCTTGCCGAGTGGGTTTCGGTCTAGCCGAGTGGGTTTGGGTCTCGCCCAGTGGGTTTTGGTCTAGCCGAGTGGGTTTGGGTCTAGCCGAGTGGGTTTGGGTCGAGCCGAGAGGGTTTGTGTCTAGCCGAGTGGGTTTGGGTCTAGCCGAGTGGGTTGGGGTCTAGCCGAGTGGGTTTGTGTCTTACCGAGTGCGTTTGGGTCTAGCGGAGTGGGTTTGGGTCTAGCCGAGTGGGGTTGGGTCTAGCCGTGTGGGTTTGGGTCTAGCCGAGTGGGTTTGGGTCTAGCCGAGTGGGGTTGGGTCTAGCCGAGTGGGTTTGGGTCGAGCCGAGAGGGTTTGTGTCTAGCCGAGTGGGTTTGGGTCTAGCCGAGTGGGTTGGGGTCTAGCCGAGTGGGTTTGTGTCTTACCGAGTGCGTTTGGGTCTAGCGGAGTGGGTTTGGGTCTAGCTGAGTGGGGTTGGGTCTAGCCGTGTGGGTTTGGGTCTAGCCGAGTGGGTTTGGGTCTAGCCGAGTGGGGTTGGGTCGAGCCGAGTGGGTTTGTGTCCAGCCGAGTGGGTTTGGGTCCAGCCCAGTGGGTTTGGGTCTACCGAGTGGGTTTGGGTCTAGCCGAGTGGGTTTGGGTCTTGCCGAGTGGGTTGGGGTCTAGCCAAGTGGGTTTGGGTCTAGCCGAGTGGGTTTGGGTGTAGCCGAGTGGGTTTGGGTCAAGCCGAGTGGGTTTGGGTCTAGCCGAGTGGGTTTGGGTCTAGCCGAGTGGGTTTGGGTCTAGCCGAGTGGGTTTGAGTCTAGTGGAGGGGATTTGGGTCTAGCCGAGTGGGTTTGGGTCTGGCCGAGTGGGTTTGGGTCTAGCCGAGTGGGTTTGAGTCTAGTGGAGGGGATTTGGGTCTAGCCGAGTGGGTTTGGGTCTAGCCGAGTGGGTTTGGGTCTAGCCGAGTGGGTTTGAGTCTAGTGGAGGGGATTTGGGTCTAGCCGAGTGGGTTTGGGTCTAGCCGAGTGGGTTTGGGTCCAGCCGAGTGGGTTTGGGTCTAGCCGAGTGGGTTTGGGTCTAGCCGAGTGGGTTTGGTTCTAGCCGCGTCTGTTTGGGTCTAGCCGAGTCCGTTTGGGTCTAGCCGAGTGGGTTTGGGACTCGCCGAGTGGGTTTGGGTCTAGCCGAGTGGGTTTGGTTCTAGCCAAGTGGGTTTGGGTCTAGCCGAGTGGGTTTGCGTCTAGCCGAGTGGGTTTGGGTCTAGCCGAGTGGGTTTGGGTCTAGCCGAGTGGGTTTGGGTGTAGCCGAGTGGGTTTGGGTCTAACCGAGTGGGTTTGGGTCTAACCGAGTGGGTTTGGGTCTAGCCGAGTGGGTTTGGTTCTTGCGGAGTGGGTTTGGGTGTCGCCGATTGGGTTTGGGTCTAGCCGAGTGGGTTTGGGTCTAGCCGAGTGGGTTTGGGTCAAGCCGAGTGGGTTTTGGTCTAGCCAAGAGGGTTTGGGTCTATCCGGGTGGGTTTGGGTCTAGCCGAGTGGGTTTGGGTCTAGCCGAGTGGGTTTGGGTGTAGCCGAGTGGGTTTGGGTCTAGCCGAGTGGGTTTGGGACTATCCGAGTGGGTTTGGGTCTAGCCGAGTGAGTAATCGTCTAGCCCAGTGGGTTTGGGTGTAGCCGAGTTCGTTTGGGTCTTGCCGAGTGGGTTTGGGTCGAGCCGAATGGGTTTTCGTCCAGCCGATTGGGTTTTGGTCCAGCTGAGTGGGTTTGGGTCTAGCTGAGTGGGTTTGGGTCTAGCGTTGTGGGTTTGGTTCTAGCCGAGTCCGTTTGGGTCTAGCCGAGTCCGTTTGGGTCTAGCCGAGTGGGTTTGGGGCTCGCCGAGTGGGTTTGGGTCTAGCCAATGGGTTTGGGTCTAGCCGAGTGGGTTTGGGTCTAGCCGAGTGGGTTGGGGTCTAGCCGAGTGGGTTTGGGTCTAGCCGAGTGCGTTTGGGTCTAGCGGAGTGGGTTTGGGTGTAGCCGAGTGGGTTTGGGACTAGCCGAGTGGGTTTGGGTAAAGCCGAGTGGGTTTGGGTCTAGCCGAGTGGGTTTGGGTCTAGCCGAGTGGGTTTGGGTCTAACCGAGTGGGTTTGGGTCGAGCCGAGTGGGTTTGGGTCTAGCTGAGTGGGATTGAGTCAAGCCGAGTGGGTTTGGTCTAGCCGAGTGGGTTTGGGTCTAGCGGAGTGGGTTTGGGTCTAGCCGAGTGGGTTTGGGTGTAGCTGAGTGGGTTTGGGTCTAGCCGAGAGGGTTTGGGTGTAGCCGTGTGGGTTTGGGTCTAGCCGAGGGGGTTTGGGTCTATCCGAGTGGGTTTGGGTCTAGCCGAGGGAGTTTGGATCGAGCCGAGTGGGTTTGAGTATAGCCGAGTGGGTTTGGGTCTAGCCGTGTGGGTTTGGGTCTAGCCGAGTGGGTTTGTGTCTAGCCGAGTGAGTTTGGGTCTAGCCGAGTGGGTTTGGGTCCAGCCGAGTGGGTTTGGGTCTAGCCGAGTGGGTTTGGGTCTACCGAGTGGGTTTAGGTCTAGCCGAGTGGGTTTGGGGCTTGCCGAGTGGGTTGGGGTGTAGCCAAGTGGGTTTGGGTCTAGCCGAGAGGGTTTGGGTGTAGCCGAGTGGGTTTGGGTCGAGCCGAGTGGGTTTGGGTCTAGCCGAGTGGGTTTGGGTCTAGCCGAGTGGGTTTGCATGTAGCCGAGTGGGTTTGGGTCTAGCGGAGGGGATTTGGGTCTAGCCGAGTGGGTTTGGGTCTAGCCGAGTGGGTTTGCGTCTAGCCGAGTGGGTTTGGGTCTTGCCGAGTGGGTTTGGTTCTAGCCGAGTGGGTTTGGGTCTAGCCGAGTCGGTTTCGGTCTTGCCGAGTGGGTTTCGGTCTAGCCGAGTGGGTTTGGGTCTCGCCCAGTGGGTTTTGGTCTAGCCGAGTGGGTTTGGGTCTAGCCGAGTGGGTTTGGGTCGAGCCGAGAGGGTTTGTGTCTAGCCGAGTGGGTTTGGGTCTAGCCGAGTGGGTTGGGGTCTAGCCATGTGGGTTTGTGTCTTACCGAGTGCGTTTGGGTCTAGCGGAGTGGGTTTGGGTCTAGCCGAGTGGGATTGGGTCTAGCCGTGTGGGTTTGGGTCTAGCCGAGTGGGTTTGGGTCTAGCCGAGTGGGGTTGGGTCGAGCCGAGTGGGTTTGGGTCTAGCGGAGTGGGTTTGGGTCTAGCGGAGTGGGTTTGGGTCTAGCGCAGTGGGTTTGGTTCTAGCGCAGTTGGTTTGGGTCTAGCCACATGGGTTTGGGTCCAGCCGAGTGGGTTTGGGTCTAGCCGAGTGGGTTTGGGGCTAGCCTAGTGGGTTTGGGTCTAGCGGAGTTGTTTTGGGTCTAGCCGAGTGGATTTGGGTCTAGCCGAGTGGGTTTGGGTCTAGCCGAGTGGGTTTGGGTCTACCCGAGTGGGTTTGGGTCTAGCCGAGTGGGTTTGTGTCTAGCCGAGTGGGTTTGGGTCTAGCCAAGTGGGTTTGGGTCAAGCCGAGTGGGTTTGGGTCTAGCCCAGTGGGTTTGGGTCTAGCGGAGTGGGTTTGGGTCGAGCTGAGTGGGTTTGGGTCTAGCGGAGTGGGTTTGGGTCTAGCGGAGTGGGTTTGGGTCTAGCCGAGTGGGTTTGGGTCTAGCCGAGTGGGTTTGCGTCTAGCCGAGTGGGTTTGGGGCTAGCCGAGTGGGTTTGGGTCTAGCCGAGTGGGTTTGGGTCTAGCCGATTGTGTTTGGGTCTAGCCGAGTGGGTTTGGGTCTAGCCGAGTGGGTTTGGGTCTGGCCGAGCGGGTTTGGGTCTAGCGGAGTGGGTTTGGGTTTAGCCGAGTGGGTTTGGGTCTAGCCGAGTGGGTTTGGGTCTAGCCGAGTGGGTTTGCGTCTAGCCGAGTGGGTTTGGGTCTATCCGAGTGGGTTTGCGTCTAGCCGAGTGGGTTTGGGTCTAGCCGAGTGGGTTTGGGTCTGGCCGAGTGGGTTGGGGGCTAGCCGAGTGGGCTGGGGTCTAGCCGAGTGGGTTTGGGTCTAGCGCAGTGGATTTGGTTCTGGCGGAGTGGGTTTGGGTCGAGCTGATTGGGTTTGGGTCTAGCGGAGTGGGTTTGGGTCTAGCGGAGTGGGTTTGGGTCTAGCGGAGTGCGTTTGGGTCTAGCCGAGTGGGTTTGCGTCTAGCCGAGTGGGTTTGGGTCTAGCCGAGTGGGTTTGCATCTAGCCGAGTGGGTTTGCGTTTAGCCGAGTGGGTTTGGGTCTATCCGAGTGGGTTTGGGTCTAGCTGTGTGGGTTTCGGTCTAACCGAGTGGGTTTGGGTCTAGCGGAGTGGGTTTGGGTCTAGCGGAGTGGGTTTGGGTCTAGCGCAGTGGGTTTGGTTCTATCGCAGTTGGTTTGGGTCTAGCCACATGGGTTTGGGTCCAGCCGAGTGGGTTTGGGTCTAGCCGAGTGGGTTTGGGGCTAGCCTAGTGGGTTTGGGTCTAGCGGAGTTGTTTTGGGTCTAGCCGAGTGGATTTGGGTCTAGCCGAGTGGGTTTGGGTCTAGCCGAGTGGGTTTGGGTCTACCCGAGTGGGTTTGGGTCTAGCCGAGTGGGTTTGTGTCTTGCCGAGTGGGTTTGGGTCTAGCCAAGTGGGTTTGGGTCAAGCCGAGTGGGTTTGGGTCTAGCCCAGTGGGTTTGGGTCTAGCGGAGTGGGTTTGGGTCGAGCTGAGTGGGTTTGGGTCTAGCGGAGTGGGTTTGGGTCTAGCGGAGTGGGTTTGGGTCTAGCGGAGTGGGTTTGGGTCTAGCCGAGTGGGTTTGCGTCTAGCCGAGTGGGTTTGGGGCTAGCCGAGTGGGTTTGCGTCTAGCCGAGTGGGTTTGGGTCTAGCCGAGTGGGTTTGGGTCTAGCCGAGTGGGTTTCGGTCTAACCGAGTGGGTTTGGGTCTAGCGGAGTGGGTTTGGGTCTAGCGGAGTGGGGTTGGGCCTAGCGCAGTGGGTTTGGCTCTAGCGGAGTGGGTTTGGGTCTAGCCGAATGGGTTTGGGTTTAGCCGAGTGGGTTTGGGTCTAGCCGAGTGGGTTTGGGTCTAGCCTAGTGGGTTTGGGTCTAGCCGAGTGAGTTAGGGTCTAGCCAATTGGGTTTGGGTCTAGCCGAGTGGGTTTGGGTCTAGCCGAATGGGTTTGGGTCTAGCGGAGTGGGTTTGGGTCTAGCGGATTGGGTTTGGGTCTAGCGGAGTGGATTTGGGTCTGGCGGAGTGGGTTTGGGTCTAGCCGAGTGGGTTTGGGTCTAGCCGAGTGCGTTTGGGTGTAGCCGAGTGGGTTTGGTTCTAGCCGAGTGGGTTTGGGTCTGGCCGAGTGGGTTTGTGTGTAGCCGAGTGGGTTTGGGTCTAGCCGAGTGGGTTTGGGTCTAGCCGATTGGGTTTGGGTCTAGCCGAGTGGGTTTGGGTCTAGCCGAGTGGGTTTGGGTCTAGCCGAGTGGGTTTGGGTCTAGCCAAGTGTGTTTGGGTCTAGCGGAGTGGGTTTGAGTCTAGCGGAGTGGGTTTGGGTCTAGCGGAGTGGGTTTGGGTCTAGCGCAGTGGGTTTGGTTCTAGCGGAGTGGGTTTGGGTCTAGCCGAATGGGTTTGGGTCTAGCCGAGTGGGTTTGGGTCTAGCCGAGTGGGTTTGGGTCTGGCCTAGTGGGTTTGGGTCTAGCGGAGTTGTTTTGGGTCTAGCCGAGTGGGTTTGGGTCTAGCCGAGTGGGTTTGGGTCTAGCCGAGTGGGTTTGGGTCTAGCCGAGTGGGTTTGGGTCTAGCCGAGTGGGTTTGGGTCTTGCCGTTTGGGTTTGGGTCTAGCCGAGTGGGTTTGGGTCTAGCCGAGTGTGTTTGGGTCTAGCGGAGTGGGTTTGGGTCTAGCGGAGTGGGTTTGGGTCTAGCGGAGTGGGTTTGGGTCTAGCGCAGTGGGTTTGGTTCTAGCGGAGTGGGTTTGGGTCTAGCCGAATGGGTTTGGGTCTAGCCGAGTGGGTTTGGGTCTAGCCGAGTGGGTTTGGGTCTGGCCTAGTGGGTTTGGGTCTAGCGGAGTTGTTTTGGGTCTAGCCGAGTGGGTTTGGGTCTAGCCGAGTGGGTTTGGGTCTAGCCGAGTGGGTTTGGGTCTACCCGAGTGGGTATGGGTCTAGCCGAGTGGGTTTGGGTCTTGCCGTTTGGGTTTGGGTCTAGCCAAGTGGGTTTGGGTCTAGCCGAGTGGGTTTGGGTCTTGCCCAGTGGGTTTGGGTCTAGCGGAGTGAGTTTGGGTCTAGCGGAGTGGGTTTGGGTCTAGCGGAGTGGGTTTGGGTCTGGCGGAGTGGGTTTGGGTCTAACCGAGTGGGTTTGGGTCTAGCCGAGCGGGTTTGGGTCTCGCAGAGTGGGTTTGGGTTTAGCCGAGTGGGTTTGGGTCTAGCCGAGTGGGTTTGGGTCTACCCGAGTGGGTTTGCGTCTAGCGGAGTGGGTTTGGGTCTAGCCGAGTGGGTTTGCGTCTAGCCGAGTGGGTTTGGGGCTAGCCGAGTGGGTTTGCGTCTAGCCGAGTGGGTTTGGGTCTAGCCGAGTGGGTTTGGGTCTAGCCGAGTGGGTTTCGGTCTAACCGAGTGGGTTTGGGTCTAGCGGAGTGGGTTTGGGTCTAGCGGAGTGGGGTTGGGCCTAGCGCAGTGGGTTTGGCTCTAGCGGAGTGGGTTTGGGTCTAGCCGAATGGGTTTGGGTCTAGCCGAGTGGGTTTGGGTCTAGCCGAGTGGGTTTGGGTCTAGCCTAGTGGGTTTGGGTCTAGCCGAGTGAGTTAGGGTCTAGCCAATTGGGTTTGGGTCTAGCCGAGTGGGTTTGGGTCTAGCCGAATGGGTTTGGGTCTAGCGGAGTGGGTTTGGGTCTAGCGGATTGGGTTTGGGTCTAGCGGAGTGGATTTGGGTCTGGCGGAGTGGGTTTGGGTCTAGCCGAGTGGGTTTGGGTCTAGCCGAGTGCGTTTGGGTGTAGCCGAGTGGGTTTGGTTCTAGCCGAGTGGGTTTGGGTCTGGCCGAGTGGGTTTGTGTGTAGCCGAGTGGGTTTGGGTCTAGCCGAGTGGGTTTGGGTCTAGCCGATTGGGTTTGGGTCTAGCCGAGTGGGTTTGGGTCTAGCCGAGTGGGTTTGGGTCTAGCCGAGTGGGTTTGGGTCTAGCCAAGTGTGTTTGGGTCTAGCGGAGTGGGTTTGAGTCTAGCGGAGTGGGTTTGGGTCTAGCGGAGTGGGTTTGGGTCTAGCGCAGTGGGTTTGGTTCTAGCGGAGTGGGTTTGGGTCTAGCCGAATGGGTTTGGGTCTAGCCGAGTGGGTTTGGGTCTAGCCGAGTGGGTTTGGGTCTGGCCTAGTGGGTTTGGGTCTAGCGGAGTTGTTTTGGGTCTAGCCGAGTGGGTTTGGGTCTAGCCGAGTGGGTTTGGGTCTAGCCGAGTGGGTTTGGGTCTAGCCGAGTGGGTTTGGGTCTAGCCGAGTGGGTTTGGGTCTTGCCGTTTGGGTTTGGGTCTAGCCGAGTGGGTTTGGGTCTAGCCGAGTGTGTTTGGGTCTAGCGGAGTGGGTTTGGGTCTAGCGGAGTGGGTTTGGGTCTAGCGGAGTGGGTTTGGGTCTAGCGCAGTGGGTTTGGTTCTAGCGGAGTGGGTTTGGGTCTAGCCGAATGGGTTTGGGTCTAGCCGAGTGGGTTTGGGTCTAGCCGAGTGGGTTTGGGTCTGGCCTAGTGGGTTTGGGTCTAGCGGAGTTGTTTTGGGTCTAGCCGAGTGGGTTTGGGTCTAGCCGAGTGGGTTTGGGTCTAGCCGAGTGGGTTTGGGTCTACCCGAGTGGGTATGGGTCTAGCCGAGTGGGTTTGGGTCTTGCCGTTTGGGTTTGGGTCTAGCCAAGTGGGTTTGGGTCTAGCCGAGTGGGTTTGGGTCTTGCCCAGTGGGTTTGGGTCTAGCGGAGTGAGTTTGGGTCTAGCGGAGTGGGTTTGGGTCTAGCGGAGTGGGTTTGGGTCTGGCGGAGTGGGTTTGGGTCTAACCGAGTGGGTTTGGGTCTAGCCGAGCGGGTTTGGGTCTCGCAGAGTGGGTTTGGGTTTAGCCGAGTGGGTTTGGGTCTAGCCGAGTGGGTTTGGGTCTACCCGAGTGGGTTTGCGTCTAGCCGAGTGGGTTTGGGTCTAGCCGAGTGGGTTTGCGTCTAGCCGAGTGGGTTTGGGTCTAGCCGAGTTGGTTTGGGTCTAGCCGAGTGGGTTGGGGGCTAGCCGAGTGGGTTGGGGTCTAGCCGAGTGGGTTTGCGTCTAGCGCAGTGGGTTTGGTTCTAGCGGAGTTGGTTTGGGTCGAGCTGAGTGGGGTTGGGTCTAGCGGAGTGGGTTTGCGTCTAGCCGAGTGGGTTTGGGTCTAGCCGAGTGGGTTGGGGGCTAGCCGAGTGGGTTGGGGTCTAGCCGAGTGGGTTTGGGTCCAGCGCAGTGGGTTTGGTTCTAGCGGAGTTGGTTTGGGTCGAGCTGAGTGGGGTTGGGTCTAGCGGAGTGGGTTTGGGTCTAGCGGAGTGGGTTTGGGTCTAGCGGAGTGGGTTTGGGTCTAGCCGATTGGGTTTGCGTCTAGCCGAGTGGGTTTGGGTCTAGCCGAGTGAGTTTGGGTCTAGCCGAGTGGGTTTGGGTCTAGCCGAGTGGGTTTGGGTCTAGCCGAGTGGGTTGGGGTCCAGCCGATTGGGTTTTGGTCTAGCCGAGTGGGTTTGGGTCTAGCCGAGTGGGTTTGGGCCTAGCCGAGTGGGTTTGGGTCTAGCCGAGTGGGTTGGGGGCTAGCCGAGTGGGTTGGGGTCTAGCCGAGTGGGTTTGGGTCCAGCGCAGTGGGTTTGGTTCTAGCGGAGTTGGTTTGGGTCGAGCTGAGTGGGGTTGGGTCTAGCGGAGTGGGTTTGGGTCTAGCGGAGTGGGTTTGGGTCTAGCGGAGTGGGTTTGGGTCTAGCCGATTGGGTTTGCGTCTAGCCGAGTGGGTTTGGGTCTAGCCGAGTGAGTTTGGGTCTAGCCGAGTGGGTTTGGGTCTAGCCGAGTGGGTTTGCGTCTAGCGGAGTGGGTTTGGGTCTAGCGGAGTGGGTTTGGGTCTAGCCGAGTGGGTTTGGGTCTAGCGGAGTGGGTTTGGGTCTAGCCGAGTGGGTTTGCATCTAGCCGAGTGGGTTTGGGTCTAGCTGAGTGGGTTTGGGTCTAGCCGAGTGGGTTTGGTTCTAGCCGATTGGGTTTGGGTCTAGCCGAGTGGGTTTACGTCTAGCCGAGTGGGTTTGAGTCTAGCGGAGTCGGTTTGGCTCTAGCGGAGTGGGTTTGGTTCTAGCCGAGTGGGTTTGAGTCAGGCCGAGTGGGTTTGGGTCTAGCCGAGTGGGTTTGCGTCTAGCCGAGTGGGTTTGGGTCTAGCGGAGTGAGTTTGGGTCTAGCCGAGTGGGTTTGGGTCTAGCCGTGTGGGTTTGGGTCTAGCCGAGTGGGTTTGGGTCTAGCCGAGTGGGTTTGTGTCTAGCCGAGTGTGTTTGGGTCTAGCGGAGTGGGTTTGGGTCTAGCGGAGTGGGTTTGGGTCTAGCGGAGTGGGTTTGGGTCTAGCGCAGTGGGTTTGGTTCTAGCGGAGTGGGTTTGGGTCTAGCCGAATGGGTTTGGGTCTAGCCGAGTGGGTTTGGGTCTAGCCGAGTGGGTTTGGGTCTGGCCTAGTGGGTTTGGGTCTAGCGGAGTTGTTTTGGGTCTAGCCGAGTGGGTTTGGGTCTAGCCGAGTGGGTTTGGGTCTAGCCGAGTGGGTTTGGGTCTACCCGAGTGGGTATGGGTCTAGCCGAGTGGGTTTGGGTCTTGCCGTTTGGGTTTGGGTCTAGCCAAGTGGGTTTGGGTCTAGCCGAGTGGGTTTGGGTCTTGCCCAGTGGGTTTGGGTCTAGCGGAGTGAGTTTGGGTCTAGCGGAGTGGGTTTGGGTCTAGCGGAGTGGGTTTGGGTCTGGCGGAGTGGGTTTGGGTCTAACCGAGTGGGTTTGGGTCTAGCCGAGCGGGTTTGGGTCTCGCAGAGTGGGTTTGGGTTTAGCCGAGTGGGTTTGGGTCTAGCCGAGTGGGTTTGGGTCTACCCGAGTGGGTTTGCGTCTAGCCGAGTGGGTTTGGGTCTAGCCGAGTGGGTTTGCGTCTAGCCGAGTGGGTTTGGGTCTAGCCGAGTTGGTTTGGGTCTAGCCGAGTGGGTTGGGGGCTAGCCGAGTGGGTTGGGGTCTAGCCGAGTGGGTTTGCGTCTAGCGCAGTGGGTTTGGTTCTAGCGGAGTTGGTTTGGGTCGAGCTGAGTGGGGTTGGGTCTAGCGGAGTGGGTTTGGGTCCAGCCGAGTGGGTTTGCGTCTAGCCGAGTGGGTTTGGGTCTAGCCGAGTGGGTTTGCGTCTAGCCGAGTGGGTTTGCGTCTAGCCGAGTGGGTTTGGGTCTAGCCGAGTGGGTTTGGGTCTAGCCGAGTGGGTTTGGGACTAGCCGAGGGGGTTTGGGTCTAGCCGAGTTGGTTTGGGTCCAGCCGATTGGGTTTTGGTCTAGCCGAGTGGGTTTGGGTCTAGCCGAGTGGGTTTGGGCCTAGCCGAGTGGGTTTGGGTCTAGCCGAGTGGGTTGGGGGCTAGCCGAGTGGGTTGGGGTCTAGCCGAGTGGGTTTGGGTCCAGCGCAGTGGGTTTGGTTCTAGCGGAGTTGGTTTGGGTCGAGCTGAGTGGGGTTGGGTCTAGCGGAGTGGGTTTGGGTCTAGCGGAGTGGGTTTGGGTCTAGCGGAGTGGGTTTGGGTCTAGCCGATTGGGTTTGCGTCTAGCCGAGTGGGTTTGGGTCTAGCCGAGTGAGTTTGGGTCTAGCCGAGTGGGTTTGGGTCTAGCCGAGTGGGTTTGCATCTAGCGGAGTGGGTTTGGGTCTAGCGGAGTGGGTTTGGGTCTAGCCGAGTGGGTTTGGGTCTAGCGGAGTGGGTTTGGGTCTAGCCGAGTGGGTTTGCATCTAGCCGAGTGGGTTTGGGTCTAGCTGAGTGGGTTTGGGTCTAGCCGAGTGGGTTTGGGTTTAGCGGAGTGGTTTTGGGTCTAGCCGAGTGGGTTTGGGTCTAGCCGAGTGGGTTTGGTTCTAGCCGATTGGGTTTGGGTCTAGCCGAGTGGGTTTACGTCTAGCCGAGTGGGTTTGAGTCTAGCGGAGTCGGTTTGGCTCTAGCGGAGTGGGTTTGGTTCTAGCCGAGTGGGTTTGAGTCAGGCCGAGTGGGTTTGGGTCTAGCCGAGTGGGTTTGCGTCTAGCCGAGTGGGTTTGGGTCTAGCGGAGTGAGTTTGGGTCTAGCCGAGTGGGTTTGGGTCTAGCCGTGTGGGTTTGGGTCTAGCCGAGTGGGTTTGGGTCTAGCCGAGTGGGTTTGTGTCTAGCCGAGTGTGTTTGGGTCTAGCGGAGTGGGTTTGGGTCTAGCGGAGTGGGTTTGGGTCTAGCGGAGTGGGTTTGGGTCTAGCGCAGTGGGTTTGGTTCTAGCGGAGTGGGTTTGGGTCTAGCCGAATGGGTTTGGGTCTAGCCGAGTGGGTTTGGGTCTAGCCGAGTGGGTTTGGGTCTGGCCTAGTGGGTTTGGGTCTAGCGGAGTTGTTTTGGGTCTAGCCGAGTGGGTTTGGGTCTAGCCGAGTGGGTTTGGGTCTAGCCGAGTGGGTTTGGGTCTACCCGAGTGGGTATGGGTCTAGCCGAGTGGGTTTGGGTCTTGCCGTTTGGGTTTGGGTCTAGCCAAGTGGGTTTGGGTCTAGCCGAGTGGGTTTGGGTCTTGCCCAGTGGGTTTGGGTCTAGCGGAGTGAGTTTGGGTCTAGCGGAGTGGGTTTGGGTCTAGCGGAGTGGGTTTGGGTCTGGCGGAGTGGGTTTGGGTCTAACCGAGTGGGTTTGGGTCTAGCCGAGCGGGTTTGGGTCTCGCAGAGTGGGTTTGGGTTTAGCCGAGTGGGTTTGGGTCTAGCCGAGTGGGTTTGGGTCTACCCGAGTGGGTTTGCGTCTAGCCGAGTGGGTTTGGGTCTAGCCGAGTGGGTTTGCGTCTAGCCGAGTGGGTTTGGGTCTAGCCGAGTTGGTTTGGGTCTAGCCGAGTGGGTTGGGGGCTAGCCGAGTGGGTTGGGGTCTAGCCGAGTGGGTTTGCGTCTAGCACAGTGGGTTTGGTTCTAGCCGAGTGGGTTTGGGTCTAGCCGAGTGGGTTTGGGCCTAGCCGAGGGGGTTTGGGTCTAGCCGAGTTGGTTTGGGTCCAGCCGATTGGGTTTTGGTCTAGCCGAGTGGGTTTGGGTCTAGCCGAGTGGGTTTGGGCCTAGCCGAGTGGGTTTGGGTCTAGCCGAGTGGGTTGGGGGCTAGCCGAGTGGGTTGGGGTCCAGCCGAGTGGGTTTGGGTCCAGCGCAGTGGGTTTGGTTCTAGCGGAGTTGGTTTGGGTCGAGCTTAGTGGGGTTGGGTCTAGCGGAGTGGGTTTGGGTCTAGCGGAGTGGGTTTGGGTCTAGCGGAGTGGGTTTGGGTCTAGCCGATTGGGTTTGCGTCTAGCCGAGTGGGTTTGGGTCTAGCCGAGTGGGTTTGCATCTAGCCGAGTGGGTTTGGGTCTAGCTGAGTGGGTTTGGGTCTAGCCGAGTGGGTTTGGGTTTAGCGGAGTGGTTTTGGGTCTAGCCGAGTGGGTTTGGGTCTAGCCGAGTGGGTTTGGTTCTAGCCGATTGGGTTTGGGTCTAGCCGAGTGGGTTTACGTCTAGCCGAGTGGGTTTGAGTCTAGCGGAGTCGGTTTGGCTCTAGCGGAGTGGGTTTGGTTCTAGCCGAGTGGGTTTGAGTCAGGCCGAGTGGGTTTGGGTCTAGCCGAGTGGGTTTGCGTCTAGCCGAGTGGGTTTGGGTCTAGCGGAGTGAGTTTGGGTCTAGCCGAGTGGGTTTGGGTCTAGCCGTGTGGGTTTGGGTCTAGCCGAGTGGGTTTGCATCTAGCCGAGTGGGTTTGGGTCTAGCCGAGTGGGTTTGGGTCTAGCCGAGTGGGTTTGGGTCTAGCGGAGTGGTTTTGGGTCTAGCCGAGTTGGTTTGGGTCTAGCCGTGTGGGTTTGGGTCTAGCCGAGTGGGTTTGGGTCTAGCCGAGTGGGTTTGGGTCTAGCGGTGTGGGTTTGGGTCTAGCCGAGTGGGTTTGCGTCTAGCCGAGTGGGTTTGGGTCTAGCGGAGTGAGTTTGGGTCTAGCCGAGTGGGTTTGGGTCTAGCCGTGTGGGTTTGGGTCTAGCCGAGTGGGTTTGCATCTAGCCGAGTGGGTTTGGGTCTAGCCGAGTGGGTTTGGGTCTAGCCGAGTGGGTTTGGGTCTAGCGGAGTGGTTTTGGGTCTAGCCGAGTTGGTTTGGGTCTAGCCGTGTGGGTTTGGGTCTAGCCGAGTGGGTTTGGGTCTAGCCGAGTGGGTTTGGGTCTAGCGGTGTGGGTTTGCGTCTAGCCGAGTGGGTTTGGGTCTAGCCGAGTGGGTTTGCGTCTAGCCGAGTGGGTTTGGGTCTGGCCGAGTGGGTTTGGGTCTAGCCGAGTGTGTTTGGGTCTAGCCGGGTGGGTTTGGGTCTAGCCGAGTGGGTTTGAGTCAGGCCGAGTGGGTTTGGGTCTAGCCGAGTGGGTTTGCGTCTAGCCGAGTGGGTTTGGGTCTAGCGGAGTGAGTTTGGGTCTAGCCGAGTGGGTTTGGGTCTAGCCGTGTGGGTTTGGGTCCAGCCGAGTGGGTTTGCATCTAGCCGAGTGGGTTTGGGTCTAGCCGAGTGGGTTTGGGTCTAGCCGAGTGGGTTTGGGTCTAGCGGTGTGGGTTTGCGTCTAGCCGTGTGGGTTTGGGTCTAGCCGAGTGGGTTTGCGTCTAGCGGAATGGGTTTGGGTCTAGCTGAGTGGGTTTGGGTCTAGTGCAGTGGGTTTGGTTCTAGCGGAGTGGGTTTGGGTCTAGCCGAATGGGTTTGGGTCTAGCCGAGTGGGTTTGGGTCTAGCCGAGTGGGTTTGGGTCTGGCCTAGTGGGTTAGGGTCTAGCGGAGTTGTTTTGGGTCTAGCCGAGTGGGTTTGGGTCTAGCCGAGTGGGTTTGGGTCTAGCCGAGTGGGTTTGGGTCTAGCCGAGTGGGTTTGGGTCTTGCCGTTTGGGTTTGGGTCTAGCCAAGTGGGTTTGGGTCCAGCCGAGTGGGTTTGGGTCTTGCCCAGTGGGTTTGGGTCTAGCGGAGTGAGTTTGGGTCTACCCGAGTGGGTTTGGGTCTAGCCGAGTGTGTTTGGGTCTAGCCGAGTGGGTTTGGGTCTAGCCGATTGGGTTTGGGTCTAGCCGAGTGGGTTTGGGTCTAGCCGAGTGGGTTTGGGTCTAGCCGAGTGGGTTTGGGTCTAGCCGAGTGTGTTTGGGTCTAGCGGAGTGAGTTTGGGTCTAGCGGAGTGGGTTTGGGTCTAGCGGAGTGGGTTTGGGTCTGGCGGAGTGGGTTTGGGTCTAACCGAGTGGGTTTGGGTCTAGCCGAGCGGGTTTGGGTCTCGCAGAGTGGGTTTGGGTTTAGCCGAGTGGGTTTGGGTCTAGCCGAGTGGGTTTGGGTCTACCCGAGTGGGTTTGCGTCTAGCAGAGTGGGTTTGGGTCTAGCCGAGTGGGTTTGCGTCTAGCCGAGTGGGTTTGGGTCTAGCCGAGTTGGTTTGGGTCTAGCCGAGTGGGTTGGGGGCTAGCCGAGTGGGTTGGTGTCTAGCCGAGTGGGTTTGCGTCTAGCGCAGTGGGTTTGGTTCTGGCGGAGTTGGTTTGGGTCGAGCTGAGTGGGGTTGGGTCTAGCGGAGTGGGTTTGGGTCTAGCCGAGTTGGTTTGCGTCTAGCCGAGTGGGTTTGGGTCTAGCCGAGTGGGTTTGCGTCTAGCCGAGTGGGTTTGCGTCTAGCCGAGTGGGTTTGGGTCTAGCCGAGTGGGTTTGGGTCTAGCCGAGTGGGTTTGGGTCTAGCCGAGGGGGTTTGGGTCTAGCCGAGTTGGTTTGGGTCCAGCCGATTGGGTTTTGGTCTAGCCGAGTGGGTTTGGGTCTAGCCGAGTGGGTTTGGGCCTAGCCGAGTGGGTTTGGGTCTAGCCGAGTGGGTTTGGGTATAGCCGAGTGGGTTTGGGTGTAGCCGAGTGGGTTTGGGTCTGGCCGAGTGGGTTTGGGTCTAGCCGAGTGGGTTTGGGTCTAGCCGAGTGGGTTTGGGTCTAGCCGAGTGGGTTTGGGTCTAGCCGAGTGGGTTTGGGTCTAGCCGAGTGGGTTTGGGTCTTGCCCAGTGGGTTTGGGTCTAGTGGAGTGAGTTTGGGTCTAGAGGAGTGGGTTTGGGTCTATCGGAGTGGGTTTGGGTCTGGCGGAGTGGGTTTGGGTCTAACCGAGTGGGTTTGGGTCTAGCCGAGCGGGTTTGCGTCTCGCGGAGTGGGTTTGGGTTTAGCCGAGTGGGTTTGGGTCTAGCCGAGTGGGTTTGGGTCTAGTCGAGTGGGTTTGCGTCTAGCTGAGTAGGTTTGGGTCTAGCCGAGTGGGTTTGCGTCTAGCCGAGTGGGTTTGGGTCTAGCCGAGTTGGTTTGGGTCTAGCCGAGTGGGTTGGGGGCTAGCCGAGTGGGTTGGGGTCTAGCCGAGTGGGTTTGGGTCCAGCGCAGTGGGTTTGGTTCTAGTGGAGTTGGTTTGGGTCGAGCTGAGTGGGGTTGGGTCTAGCGGAGTGGGTTTGGGTCTAGCGGAGTGGGTTTGGGTCTAGCGGAGTGGGTTTGGGTCTAGCCGATTGGGTTTGCGTCTAGCCGAGTGGGTTTGGGTCTAGCCGAGTGGGTTTGGGTCTAGCCGAGTGGGTTTGGGTCTAGCCGAGTGGGTTTGGGTCTAGCGGAGTGGGTTTGGGTCTAGCGGAGTGGGTTTGGGTCTAGCCGAGTGGGTTTGGGTCTAGCGGAGTGGGTTTGGGTCTAGCCGAGTGGGTTTTGCATCTAGCCGAGTGGGTTTGGGTCTAGCTGAGTGGGTTTGGGTCTAGCCGAGTGGGTTTGGGTTTAGCGGAGTGGTTTTGGGTCTAGCCGAGTGGGTTTGGGTCTAGCCGAGTGGGTTTGGTTCTAGCCGATTGGGTTTGGGTCTAGCCGAGTGGGTTTACGTCTAGCCGAGTGGGTTTGAGTCTAGCGGAGTCGGTTTGGCTCTAGCGGAGTGGGTTTGGTTCTAGCCGAGTGGGTTTGAGTCAGGCCGAGTGGGTTTGGGTCTAGCCGAGTGGGTTTGCGTCTAGCCGAGTGGGTTTGGGTCTAGCGGAGTGAGTTTGGGTCTAGCCGAGTGGGTTTGGGTCTAGCCGTGTGGGTTTGGGTCTACCCGAGTGGGTTTGCATCTAGCCGAGTGGGTTTGGGTCTAGCCGAGTGGGTTTGGGTCTAGCCGAGTGGGTTTGGGTCTAGCGGAGTGGTTTTGGGTCTAGCCGAGTTGGTTTGGGTCTAGCCGAGTGGGTTTGGGTCTAGCCGAGTGGGTTTGGGTCTAGCCGAGTGGGTTTGGGTCTAGCAGTGTGGGTTTGCGTCTAGCCGAGTTGGTTTGGGTCTAGCCGAGTGGGTTTGCGTCTAGCCGAGTGGGTTTGGGTCTGGCCGAGTGGGTTTGGGTCTAGCCGAGTGTGTTTGGGTCTAGCCGGGTGGGTTTGGGTCTAGCCGAGTGGGTTTGAGTCAGGCCGAGTGGGTTTGGGTCTAGCCGAGTGGGTTTGCGTCTAGCCGAGTGGGTTTGTGTCTAGCGGAGTGAGTTTGGGTCTAGCCGAGTGGGTTTGGGTCTAGCCGTGTGGGTTTGGGTCTAGCCGAGTGGGTTTGCATCTAGCCGAGTGGGTTTGGGTCTAGCCGAGTGGGTTTGGGTCTCGCCGAGTGGGTTTGGGTCTAGCGGTGTGGGTTTGCGTCTAGCCGTGTGGGTTTGGGTCTAGCCGAGTGGGTTTGCGTCTAGCGGAGTGGGTTTGGGTCTAGCGGAGTGGGTTTGGGTCTAGCGCAGTGGGTTTGGTTCTAGCGGAGTGGGTTTGGGTCTAGCCGAATGGGTTTGGGTCTAGCCGAGTGGGTTTGGGTCTAGCCGAGTGGGTTTGGGTCTGGCCTAGTGGGTTAGGGTCTAGCGGAGTTGTTTTGGGTCTAGCCGAGTGGGTTTGGGTCTAGCCGAGTGGGTTTGGGTCTAGCCGAGTGGGTTTGGGTCTAGCCGAGTGGGTTTGGGTCTTGCCGTTTGGGTTTGGGTCTTGCCCAGTGGGTTTGGGTCTAGCGGAGTGAGTTTGGGTCTACCCGAGTGGGTTTGGGTCTAGCCGAGTGGGTTTGGGTCTTGCCGTTTGGGTTTGGGTCTAGCCAAGTGGGTTTGGGTCTAGCCGAGTGGGTTTGGGTCTTGCCCAGTGGGTTTGGGTCTAGCGGAGTGAGTTTGGGTCTAGCGGAGTGGGTTTGGGTCTAGCGGAGTGGGTTTGGGTCTGGCGGAGTGGGTTTGGGTCTAACCGAGTGGGTTTGGGTCTAGCCGAGCGGGTTTGGATCTCGCAGAGTGGGTTTGGGTTTAGCCGAGTGGGTTTGGGTCTAGCCGAGTGGGTTTGGGTCTACCCGAGTGGGTTTGCCTCTAGCCGAGTGGGTTTGGGTCTAGCCGAGTGGGTTTGCGTCTAGCCGAGTGGGTTTGGGTCTAGCCGAGTTGGTTTGTGTCTAGCCGAGTGGGTTGGCGGCTAGCCGAGTGGGTTGGGGTCTAGCCGAGTGGGTTTGCATCTAGCGCAGTGGGTTTGGTTCTAGCGGAGTTGGTTTGGGTCGAGCTGAGTGGGGTTGGGTCTAGCGGAGTGGGTTTGGGTCTAGCGGAGTGGGTTTGGGTCTAGCGGAGTGGGTTTGGGTCTAGCCGAGTGGGTTTGCGTCTAGCCGAGTGGGTTTGGGTCTAGCCGAGTGGGTATGCTTCTAGCCGAGTGGGTTTGGGTGTAGCCGAGTGGGTTTGGGTCTAGCCGAGTGGGTTTGGGTCTAGCCTAGTGGGTTTGGGTCTAGCCGAGTGGGTTTGGGTCTAGCCGAGTGGGTTTGGGTATAGCCGAGTGGGTTTGGGTCTAGCCGAGTGGGTTTGGGTCTTGCCCAGTGGGTTTGGGTCTAGAGGAGTGAGTTTGGGTCTAGCGGAGTGGGTTTGGGTCTAGCGGAGTGGGTTTGGGTCTGGCGGAGTGGGTTTGGGTCTAACTGAGTGGGTTTGGGTCTAGCCGAGCGGGTTTGGGTCTCGCGGAGTGGGTTTCGGTTTAGCCGAGTGGGTTTGGGTCTAGCCGAGTGGGTTTGGGTCTAGCCGATTGGGTTTGCGTCTAGCCGAGTGGGTTTGGGTCCAGCCGAGTGGGTTTGCGTCTAGCCGAGTGGGTTTGGGTCTAGCCGAGTGAGTTTGGGTCTAGCCGAGTGGGTTGGGGGCTAGCCGAGTGGGTTGGGGTCTAGCCGAGTGGGTTTGGGTCTAGCGCAGTGGGTTTGGTTCTAGCGGAGTTGGTTTGGGTCGAGCTGAGTGGGGTTGGGTCTAGCGGAGTGGGTTTGGGTCTAGCGGAGTGGGTTTGGGTCTAGCCGAATGGGTTTGCGTCTAGCCGAGTGGGTTTGGGTCTAGCCGAGTGGGTTTGCGTCTAGCCGAATGGGTTTGCGTCTAGTCGAGTGGGTTTGGGTCTAGCCGAGTGGGTTTGGGTCTAGCCGAGTGAGTTTGGGTCTAGCCGAGTGGGGTTGGGTCTAGCCGAGTGGGTTTGGGTCTAGCGGAGTGGGTTTGGGTCTAGCCGAGTGGGTTTGGGTCTAGCCGAGTGGTTTTGGGTCTAGCGGAGTGGGTTTGGGTCTAGCCGAGTGAGTTTGGGTCTAGCCGAGTGGGTTTGGGTCCAGCCGAGTGGGTTTGCATCTAGCCGAGTGGGTTTGGGTCTAGCTGAGTGGGTTTGGGTCTAGCCGAGTGGGTTTGGGTTTAGCGGAGTGGTTTTGGGTTTAGCCGAGTGGGTTTGGGTCTAGCCGAGTGGGTTTGGGTGTAGCCGAGTGGGTTTGGGTGTAGCCGAGTGGGTTTGGGTCTAGCCGAGTGGGTTTGGGTCTAGCCGAGTGGGTTTGGGTCTAGCCGAGTGGGTTTGGGTCTAGCCGAGTGGGTTTGGGTCTAGCCGAGTGGGTTTGGGTCTAGCCGAGTGGGTTTGGGTCTTGCCCAGTGGGTTTGGGTCTAGAGGAGTGAGTTTGGGTCTAGCGGAGTGGGTTTGGGTCTAGCGGAGTGGGTTTGGGTCTGGCGGAGTGGGTTTGGGTCTAACTGAGTGGGTTTGGGTCTAGCCGAGCGGGTTTGGGTCTCGCGGAGTGGGTTTGGGTTTAGCCGAGTGGGTTTGGGTCTAGCCGAGTGGGTTTGGGTCTAGCCGAGTGGGTTTGCGTCTAGCCGAGTGGGTTTGGGTCCAGCCGAGTGGGTTTGCGTCTAGCCGAGTGGGTTTGGGCCTAGCCGAGTGAGTTTGGGTCTAGCCGAGTGGGTTTGGGTCTAGCCGAGTGGGTTTGGGTCTAGCGCAGTGGGTTTGGTTCTAGCGGAGTTGGTTTGGGTCGAGCTGAGTGGGGTTGGGTCTAGCGGAGTGGGTTTGCGTCTAGCGGAGTGGGTTTGGGTCTAGCCGAATGGGTTTGCGTCTAGCCGAGTGGGTTTGGGTCTAGCAGAGTGGGTTTGCGTCTAGCCGAATGGGTTTGCGTCTAGTCGAGTGGGTTTGGGTCCAGCCGAGTGGGTTTGGGTCTAGCCGAGTGGGTTTGGGTCTAGCCGAGTGGGTTTGGGTCTAGCCGAGTGGGTTTGGGTCTTGCCGTTTGGGTTTGGGTCTTGCCCAGTGGGTTTGGGTCTAGCGGAGTGAGTTTGGGTCTACCCGAGTGGGTTTGGGTCTAGCCGAGTGGGTTTGGGTCTTGCCGTTTGGGTTTGGGTCTAGCCAAGTGGGTTTGGGTCTAGCCGAGTGGGTTTGGGTCTTGCCCAGTGGGTTTGGGTCTAGCGGAGTGAGTTTGGGTCTAGCGGAGTGGGTTTGGGTCTAGCGGAGTGGGTTTGGGTCTGGCGGAGTGGGTTTGGGTCTAACCGAGTGGGTTTGGGTCTAGCCGAGCGGGTTTGGATCTCGCAGAGTGGGTTTGGGTTTAGCCGAGTGGGTTTGGGTCTAGCCGAGTGGGTTTGGGTCTACCCGAGTGGGTTTGCGTCTAGCCGAGTGGGTTTGGGTCTAGCCGAGTGGGTTTGCGTCTAGCCGAGTGGGTTTGGGTCTAGCCGAGTTGGTTTGTGTCTAGCCGAGTGGGTTGGCGGCTAGCCGAGTGGGTTGGGGTCTAGCCGAGTGGGTTTGCATCTAGCGCAGTGGGTTTGGTTCTAGCGGAGTTGGTTTGGGTCGAGCTGAGTGGGGTTGGGTCTAGCGGAGTGGGTTTGGGTCTAGCGGAGTGGGTTTGGGTCTAGCGGAGTGGGTTTGGGTCTAGCCGAGTGGGTTTGCGTCTAGCCGAGTGGGTTTGGGTCTAGCCGAGTGGGTATGCGTCTAGCCGAGTGGGTTTGGGTGTAGCCGAGTGGGTTTGGGTCTAGCCGAGTGGGTTTGGGTCTAGCCGAGTGGGTTTGGGTCTAGCCGAGTGGGTTTGGGTCTAGCCGAGTGGGTTTGGGTATAGCCGAGTGGGTTTGGGTCTAGCCGAGTGGGTTTGGGTCTTGCCCAGTGGGTTTGGGTCTAGAGGAGTGAGTTTGGGTCTAGCGGAGTGGGTTTGGGTCTAGCGGAGTGGGTTTGGGTCTGGCGGAGTGGGTTTGGGTCTAACTGAGTGGGTTTGGGTCTAGCCGAGCGGGTTTGGGTCTCGCGGAGTGGGTTTCGGTTTAGCCGAGTGGGTTTGGGTCTAGCCGAGTGGGTTTGGGTCTAGCCGATTGGGTTTGCGTCTAGCCGAGTGGGTTTGGGTCCAGCCGAGTGGGTTTGCGTCTAGCCGAGTGGGTTTGGGTCTAGCCGAGTGAGTTTGGGTCTAGCCGAGTGGGTTGGGGGCTAGCCGAGTGGGTTGGGGTCTAGCCGAGTGGGTTTGGGTCTAGCGCAGTGGGTTTGGTTCTAGCGGAGTTGGTTTGGGTCGAGCTGAGTGGGGTTGGGTCTAGCGGAGTGGGTTTGGGTCTAGCGGAGTGGGTTTGGGTCTAGCCGAATGGGTTTGCGTCTAGCCGAGTGGGTTTGGGTCTAGCCGAGTGGGTTTGCGTCTAGCCGAATGGGTTTGCGTCTAGTCGAGTGGGTTTGGGTCTAGCCGAGTGGGTTTGGGTCTAGCCGAGTGAGTTTGGGTCTAGCCGAGTGGGGTTGGGTCTAGCCGAGTGGGTTTGGGTCTAGCGGAGTGGGTTTGGGTCTAGCCGAGTGGGTTTGGGTCTAGCCGAGTGGTTTTGGGTCTAGCGGAGTGGGTTTGGGTCTTGCCGAGTGAGTTTGGGTGTAGCCGAGTGGGTTTGGGTGTAGCCGAGTGGGTTTGGGTCTAGCCGAGTGGGTTTGGGTCTAGCCGAGTGGGTTTGGGTCTAGCCGAGTGGGTTTGGGTCTAGCCGAGTGGGTTTGGGTCTAGCCGAGTGGGTTTGGGTCTAGCCGTGTGGGTTTGGGTCTTGCCCAGTGGGTTTGGGTCTAGAGGAGTGAGTTTGGGTCTAGCGGAGTGGGTTTGGGTCTAGCGGAGTGGGTTTGGGTCTGGCGGAGTGGGTTTGGGTCTAACTGAGTGGGTTTGGGTCTAGCCGAGCGGGTTTGGGTCTCGCGGAGTGGGTTTGGGTTTAGCCGAGTGGGTTTGGGTGTAGCCGAGTGGGTTTGGGTCTAGCCGAGTGGGTTTGCGTCTAGCCGAGTGGGTTTGGGTCCAGCCGAGTGGGTTTGCGTCTAGCCGAGTGGGTTTGGGCCTAGCCGAGTGAGTTTGGGTCTAGCCGAGTGGGTTTGGGTCTAGCCGAGTGGGTTTGGGTCTAGCGCAGTGGGTTTGGTTCTAGCGGAGTTGGTTTGGGTCGAGCTGAGTGGGGTTGGGTCTAGCGGAGTGGGTTTGCGTCTAGCGGAGTGGGTTTGGGTCTAGCCGAATGGGTTTGCGTCTAGCCGAGTGGGTTTGGGTCTAGCAGAGTGGGTTTGCGTCTAGCCGAATGGGTTTGCGTCTAGTCGAGTGGGTTTGGGTCCAGCCGAGTGGGTTTGGGTCTAGCCGAGTGGGTTTGGGTCTAGCCGAGTGGGTTTGGGTCTAGCCGAGTGGGTTTGGGTCTTGCCGTTTGGGTTTGGGTCTTGCCCAGTGGGTTTGGGTCTAGCGGAGTGAGTTTGGGTCTACCCGAGTGGGTTTGGGTCTAGCCGAGTGGGTTTGGGTCTTGCCGTTTGGGTTTGGGTCTAGCCAAGTGGGTTTGGGTCTAGCCGAGTGGGTTTGGGTCTTGCCCAGTGGGTTTGGGTCTAGCGGAGTGAGTTTGGGTCTAGCGGAGTGGGTTTGGGTCTAGCGGAGTGGGTTTGGGTCTGGCGGAGTGGGTTTGGGTCTAACCGAGTGGGTTTGGGTCTAGCCGAGCGGGTTTGGATCTCGCAGAGTGGGTTTGGGTTTAGCCGAGTGGGTTTGGGTCTAGCCGAGTGGGTTTGGGTCTACCCGAGTGGGTTTGCGTCTAGCCGAGTGGGTTTGGGTCTAGCCGAGTGGGTTTGCGTCTAGCCGAGTGGGTTTGGGTCTAGCCGAGTTGGTTTGTGTCTAGCCGAGTGGGTTGGCGGCTAGCCGAGTGGGTTGGGGTCTAGCCGAGTGGGTTTGCATCTAGCGCAGTGGGTTTGGTTCTAGCGGAGTTGGTTTGGGTCGAGCTGAGTGGGGTTGGGTCTAGCGGAGTGGGTTTGGGTCTAGCGGAGTGGGTTTGGGTCTAGCGGAGTGGGTTTGGGTCTAGCCGAGTGGGTTTGCGTCTAGCCGAGTGGGTTTGGGTCTAGCCGAGTGGGTATGCGTCTAGCCGAGTGGGTTTGGGTGTAGCCGAGTGGGTTTGGGTCTAGCCGAGTGGGTTTGGGTCTAGCCGAGTGGGTTTGGGTCTAGCCGAGTGGGTTTGGGTCTAGCCGAGTGGGTTTGGGTATAGCCGAGTGGGTTTGGGTCTAGCCGAGTGGGTTTGGGTCTTGCCCAGTGGGTTTGGGTCTAGAGGAGTGAGTTTGGGTCTAGCGGAGTGGGTTTGGGTCTAGCGGAGTGGGTTTGGGTCTGGCGGAGTGGGTTTGGGTCTAACTGAGTGGGTTTGGGTCTAGCCGAGCGGGTTTGGGTCTCGCGGAGTGGGTTTCGGTTTAGCCGAGTGGGTTTGGGTCTAGCCGAGTGGGTTTGGGTCTAGCCGATTGGGTTTGCGTCTAGCCGAGTGGGTTTGGGTCCAGCCGAGTGGGTTTGCGTCTAGCCGAGTGGGTTTGGGTCTAGCCGAGTGAGTTTGGGTCTAGCCGAGTGGGTTGGGGGCTAGCCGAGTGGGTTGGGGTCTAGCCGAGTGGGTTTGGGTCTAGCGCAGTGGGTTTGGTTCTAGCGGAGTTGGTTTGGGTCGAGCTGAGTGGGGTTGGGTCTAGCGGAGTGGGTTTGGGTCTAGCGGAGTGGGTTTGGGTCTAGCCGAATGGGTTTGCGTCTAGCCGAGTGGGTTTGGGTCTAGCCGAGTGGGTTTGCGTCTAGCCGAATGGGTTTGCGTCTAGTCGAGTGGGTTTGGGTCTAGCCGAGTGGGTTTGGGTCTAGCCGAGTGAGTTTGGGTCTAGCCGAGTGGGGTTGGGTCTAGCCGAGTGGGTTTGGGTCTAGCGGAGTGGGTTTGGGTCTAGCCGAGTGGGTTTGGGTCTAGCCGAGTGGTTTTGGGTCTAGCGGAGTGGGTTTGGGTCTAGCCGAGTGAGTTTGGGTCTAGCCGAGTGGGTTTGGGTCCAGCCGAGTGGGTTTGCATCTAGCCGAGTGGGTTTGGGTCTAGCTGAGTGGGTTTGGGTCTAGCCGAGTGGGTTTGGGTTTAGCGGAGTGGTTTTGGGTTTAGCCGAGTGGGTTTGGGTCTAGCCGAGTGGGTTTGGGTGTAGCCGAGTGGGTTTGGGTGTAGCCGAGTGGGTTTGGGTCTAGCCGAGTGGGTTTGGGTCTAGCCGAGTGGGTTTGGGTCTAGCCGAGTGGGTTTGGGTCTAGCCGAGTGGGTTTGGGTCTAGCCGAGTGGGTTTGGGTCTAGCCGAGTGGGTTTGGGTCTTGCCCAGTGGGTTTGGGTCTAGAGGAGTGAGTTTGGGTCTAGCGGAGTGGGTTTGGGTCTAGCGGAGTGGGTTTGGGTCTGGCGGAGTGGGTTTGGGTCTAACTGAGTGGGTTTGGGTCTAGCCGAGCGGGTTTGGGTCTCGCGGAGTGGGTTTGGGTTTAGCCGAGTGGGTTTGGGTCTAGCCGAGTGGGTTTGGGTCTAGCCGAGTGGGTTTGCGTCTAGCCGAGTGGGTTTGGGTCCAGCCGAGTGGGTTTGCGTCTAGCCGAGTGGGTTTGGGCCTAGCCGAGTGAGTTTGGGTCTAGCCGAGTGGGTTTGGGTCTAGCCGAGTGGGTTTGGGTCTAGCGCAGTGGGTTTGGTTCTAGCGGAGTTGGTTTGGGTCGAGCTGAGTGGGGTTGGGTCTAGCGGAGTGGGTTTGCGTCTAGCGGAGTGGGTTTGGGTCTAGCCGAATGGGTTTGCGTCTAGCCGAGTGGGTTTGGGTCTAGCAGAGTGGGTTTGCGTCTAGCCGAATGGGTTTGCGTCTAGTCGAGTGGGTTTGGGTCCAGCCGAGTGGGTTTGGGTCTAGCCGAGTGAGTTTGGGTCTAGCCGAGTGGGTTTGGGTCTAGCCGAGTGGGTTTGGGTCTAGCGGAGTGGGTTTGGGTCTAGCCGAGTGGGTTTGAGTCTAGCCGAGTGGTTTTGGGTCTAGCGGAGTGGGTTTGGGTCTAGCCGAGTGAGTTTGGGTCTAGCCGAGTGGGTTTGGGTCCAGCCGAGTGGGTTTGCATCTAGCCGAGTGGGTTTGGTTCTAGCTGAGTGGGTTTGGGTCTAGCCGAGTGGGTTTGGGTTTAGCGGAGTGGTTTTGGGTCTAGCCGAGTGGGTTTGGGTCTAGCCAAGTGGGTTTGGTTCTAGCCGATTGGGTTTGGGTCTAGCCGAGTGGGTTTACGTCTAGCCGAGTGGGTTTGAGTCTAGCGGAGTCGGTTTGGCTCTAGCGGAGTGGGTTTGGTTCTAGCCGAGTGGGTTTGAGTCAGGCCGAGTGGGTTTGGGTCTAGCCGAGTGGGTTTGCGTCTAGCCGAGTGGGTTTGGGTCTAGCGGAGTGAGTTTGGGTCTAGCAGAGTGGGTTTGGGTCTAGCCGTGTGGGTTTGGGTCTAGCCGAGTAGGTTTGCATCTAGCCGAGTGGGTTTGGGTCTAGCCGAGTGGGTTTGGGTCTAGCCGAGTGGGTTTGGGTCTAGCGGACTTGTTTTGGGTCTAGCCGAGTGGGTTTGGGTCTAGCCGAGTGGGTTTGGGTCTAGCCGAGTGGGTTTGGGTCTAGCCGAGTGGGTTTGGTTCTAGCCGAGTGGGTTTGGGTTTAGCGGAGTGGTTTTGGGTCTAGCCGAGTGGGTTTGGGTCTAGCCGAGTGGGTTTGGGTCTAGCCGAGTGGGTTTGGTTCTAGCCGATTGGGTTTGGGTCTAGCCGAGTGGGTTTACGTCTAGCCGAGTGGGTTTGGGTTTAGCCGAGTGGGTTTGGGTCTAGCCGAGTGGGTTTGGGTCTAGCCGAGTGGGTTTGGGTCTTGCCCAGTGGGTTTGGGTCTAGTGGAGTGAGTTTGGGTCTAGCGGAGTGGGTTTGGGTCTAGCGGAGTGGGTTTGGGTCTGGCGGAGTGGGTTTGGGTCTAACCGAGTGGGTTTGGGTCTAGCCGAGCGGGTTTGGGTCTCGCGGAGTGGGTTTGGGTTTAGCCGAGTGGGTTTGGGTCTAGCCGAGTGGGTTTGGGTCTAACAGAGTGGGTTTGGGTCTTGCGGAGTGGGTTTGGGTCTAGCGGAGTGGGTTTGGGTCTAGCCGAGTGGGTTTGCGTCTAGCCGAGTGGGTTTGGGTCTAGCCGAGTGGGTTTGCGTCTAGCCGATTGGGTTTGCGTCTAGCCGAGTGGGTTTGAGTCAGGCTTAGTGGGTTTGGGTCTAGCCGAGTGGGTTTGCGTCTAGCCGAGTGGTTTTGGGTCTAGCGGAGTGAGTTTGGGTCTAGCCGAGTGGGTTTGGGTCTAGCCGTGTGGGTTTGGGTCTAGCCGAGTGGGTTTGCATCTAGCCGAGTGGGTTTGGGTCTAGCCGAGTGGGTTTGGGTCTAGCCGAGTGGGTTTGGGTCTAGCGGACTGGTTTTGGGTCTAGCCGAGTGGGTTTGGGTCTAGCCGAGTGGGTTTGGGTCTGGCCGAGTGGGTTTGGGTCTAGCGGAGTGGTTTGGGTCTAGCCGAGTGGGTTTGGGTCTAGCCGAGTGGGTTTGGGTCTAGCCGAGTGTGTTTGGGTCTACCCGAGTGGGTTTGGGTCTAGCCGAGTGGGTTTGGGTCTAGCCGAGTGGGTTTGGGTCTAGCGGTGTGGGTTTGCGTCTAGCCGAGTGGGTTTGGGGTCTAGCCGAGTGGGTTTGCGTCTAGCCGAGTGGGTTTGGGTCTAGCCGAGTGGGTTTGGGTCTAGCCAATTGGGTTTGGGTCTAGCCGAGTGGGTTTGCGTCTAGCCGAGTGGGTTTGGGTCCAGCCGAGTGGGTTTGCGTCTAGCCGAGTGGGTTTGGGTCTAGCCGAGTGAGTTTGGGTCTAGCCGAGTGGGTTGGGGGCTAGCCGAGTGGGTTGGGGTCTAGCCGAGTGGGTTTGGGTCTAGCGCAGTGGGTTTGGTTCTAGCGGAGTTGGTTTGGGTCGAGCTGAGTGGGGTTGGGTCTAGCGGAGTGGGTTTGCGTCTAGCGGAGTGGGTTTGGGTCTAGCCGAATGGGTTTGCGTCTAGCCGAGTGGGTTTGGTTCTAGCCGAGTGGGTTTGCGTCTAGCCGAATGGGTTTGCGTCTAGTCGAGTGGGTTTGGGTCTAGCCGAGTGGGTTTGGGTCTAGCCGAGTGAGTTTGGGTCTAGCCGAGTGGGTTTGGGTCTAGCCGAGTGGGTTTGGGTCTAGCGGACTGGTTTTGGGTCTAGCCAAGTGGGTTTGGTTCTAGCCGATTGGGTTTGGGTCTAGCCGAGTGGGTTTACGTCTAGCCGAGTGGGTTTGAGTCTAGCGGAGTCGGTTTGGCTCTAGCGGAGTGGGTTTGGTTCTAGCCGAGTGGGTTTGAGTCAGGCCGAGTGGGTTTGGGTCTAGCCGAGTGGGTTTGCGTCTAGCCGAGTGGGTTTGGGTCTAGCGGAGTGAGTTTGGGTCTAGCAGAGTGGGTTTGGGTCTAGCCGTGTGGGTTTGGGTCTAGCCGAGTAGGTTTGCATCTAGCCGAGTGGGTTTGGGTCTAGCCGAGTGGGTTTGGGTCTAGCCGAGTGGGTTTGGGTCTAGCGGACTGGTTTTGGGTCTAGCCGAGTGGGTTTGGGTCTAGCCGAGTGGGTTTGGGTCTAGCCGAGTGGGTTTGGGTCTAGCCGAGTGGGTTTGGGTCTAGCCGAGTGGGTTTGGGTTTAGCGGAGTGGTTTTGGGTCTAGCCGAGTGGGTTTGGGTCTAGCCGAGTGGGTTTGGGTCTAGCCGAGTGGGTTTGGTTCTAGCCGATTGGGTTTGGGTCTAGCCGAGTGGGTTTACGTCTAGCCGAGTGGGTTTGGGTTTAGCCGAGTGGGTTTGGGTCTAGCCGAGTGGGTTTGGGTCTAGCCGAGTGGGTTTGGGTCTTGCCCAGTGGGTTTGGGTCTAGTGGAGTGAGTTTGGGACTAGCGGAGTGGGTTTGGGTCTAGCGGAGTGGGTTTGGGTCTGGCGGAGTGGGTTTGGGTCTAACCGAGTGGGTTTGGGTCTAGCCGAGCGGGTTTGGGTCTCGCGGAGTGGGTTTGGGTTTAGCCGAGTGGGTTTGGGTCTAGCCGAGTGGGTTTGGGTCTAACAGAGTGGGTTTGGGTCTTGCGGAGTGGGTTTGGGTCTAGCCGAGTGGGTTTGCGTCTAGCCGAGTGGGTTTGGGTCTAGCCGAGTGGGTTTGCGTCTAGCCGATTGGGTTTGCGTCTAGCCGAGTGGGTTTGAGTCAGGCTTAGTGGGTTTGGGTCTAGCCGAGTGGGTTTGCGTCTAGCCGAGTGGTTTTGGGTCTAGCGGAGTGAGTTTGGGTCTAGCCGAGTGGGTTTGGGTCTAGCCGTGTGGGTTTGGGTCTAGCCGAGTGGGTTTGCATCTAGCCGAGTGGGTTTGGGTCTAGCCGAGTGGGTTTGGGTCTAGCCGAGTGGGTTTGGGTCTAGCGGACTGGTTTTGGGTCTAGCCGAGTGGGTTTGGGTCTAGCCGAGTGGGTTTGGGTCTGGCCGAGTGGGTTTGGGTCTAGCGGAGTGGTTTGGGTCTAGCCGAGTGGGTTTGGGTCTAGCCGAGTGGGTTTGGGTCTAGCCGAGTGTGTTTGGGTCTACCCGAGTGGGTTTGGGTCTAGCCGAGTGGGTTTGGGTCTAGCCGAGTGGGTTTGGGTCTAGCGGTGTGGGTTTGCGTCTAGCCGAGTGGGTTTGGGGTCTAGCCGAGTGGGTTTGCGTCTAGCCGAGTGGGTTTGGGTCTAGCCGAGTGGGTTTGGGTCTAGCCAATTGGGTTTGGGTCTAGCCGAGTGGGTTTGCGTCTAGCCGAGTGGGTTTGGGTCCAGCCGAGTGGGTTTGCGTCTAGCCGAGTGGGTTTGGGTCTAGCCGAGTGAGTTTGGGTCTAGCCGAGTGGGTTGGGGGCTAGCCGAGTGGGTTGGGGTCTAGCCGAGTGGGTTTGGGTCTAGCGCAGTGGGTTTGGTTCTAGCGGAGTTGGTTTGGGTCGAGCTGAGTGGGGTTGGGTCTAGCGGAGTGGGTTTGCGTCTAGCGGAGTGGGTTTGGGTCTAGCCGAATGGGTTTGCGTCTAGCCGAGTGGGTTTGGTTCTAGCCGAGTGGGTTTGCGTCTAGCCGAATGGGTTTGCGTCTAGTCGAGTGGGTTTGGGTCTAGCCGAGTGGGTTTGGGTCTAGCCGAGTGAGTTTGGGTCTAGCCGAGTGGGTTTGGGTCTAGCCGAGTGGGTTTGGGTCTAGCGGAGTGGGTTTGGGTCTAGCCGAGTGGGTTTGAGTCTAGCCGAGTGGTTTTGGGTCTAGCGGAGTGGGTTTGGGTCTAGCCGAGTGAGTTTGGGTCTAGCCGAGTGGGTTTGGGTCCAGCCGAGTGGGTTTGCATCTAGCCGAGTGGGTTTGGGTCTAGCTGAGTGGGTTTGGGTCTAGCCGAGTGGGTTTGGGTTTAGCGGAGTGGTTTTGGGTCTAGCCGAGTGGGTTTGGGTCTAGCCGAGTGGGTTTGGTTCTAGCCGATTGGGTTTGGGTCTAGCCGAGTGGGTTTACGTCTAGCCGAGTGGGTTTGAGTCTAGCGGAGTCGGTTTGGCTCTAGCGCAGTGGGTTTGGTTCTAGCCGAGTGGGTTTGAGTCAGGCCGAGTGGGTTTGGGTCTAGCCGAGTGGGTTTGCGTCTAGCCGAGTGGGTTTGGGTCTAGCGGAGTGAGTTTGGGTCTAGCCGAGTGGGTTTGGGTCTAGCCGAGTGGGTTTGGGTCTAGCCGAGTGGGTTTGGGTCTAGCGGACTGGTTTTGGGTCTAGCCGAGTGGGTTTGGGTCTAGCCGAGTGGGTTTGGGTCTAGCCGAGTGGGTTTGGGTCTAGCCGAGTGGGTTTGGGTCTAGCCGAGTGGGTTTGGGTTTAGCGGAGTGGTTTTGGGTCTAGCCGAGTGGGTTTGGGTCTAGCCGAGTGGGTTTGGGTCTAGCCGAGTGGGTTTGGTTCTAGCCGATTGGGTTTGGGTCTAGCCTAGTGGGTTTACGTCTAGCCGAGTGGGTTTGGGTTTAGCCGAGTGGGTTTGGGTCTAGCCGAGTGGGTTTGGGTCTAGCCGAGTGGGTTTGGGTCTTGCCCAGTGGGTTTGGGTCTAGTGGAGTGAGTTTGGGTCTAGCGGAGTGGGTTTGGGTCTAGCGGAGTGGGTTTGGGTCTGGCGGAGTGGGTATGGGTCTAACCGAGTGGGTTTGGGTCTAGCCGAGCGGGTTTGGGTCTCGCGGAGTGGGTTTGGGTTTAGCCGAGTGGATTTGGGTCTAGCCGAGTGGGTTTGGGTCTAGCCGAGTGGGTTTACGTCTAGCCGAGTGGGTTTGGGTCCAGCCGAGTGGGTTTGCGTCTAGCCGAGTGGGTTTGGGTCTAGCCGAGTTGGTTTGGGTCTAGCCGAGTGGGTTGGGGGCTAGCCGAGTGGGTTGGGGTCTAGCCGAGTGGGTTTGGGTCTAGCGCAGTGGGTTTGGTTCTAGCGGAGTTGGTTTGGGTCGAGCTGAGTGGGGTTGGGTCTAGCAGAGTGGGTTTGGGTCTTGCGGAGTGGGTTTGGGTCTAGCGGAGTGGGTTTGGGTCTAGCCGAGTGGGTTTGCGTCTAGCCGAGTGGGTTTGGGTCTAGCCGAGTGGGTTTGCGTCTAGCCGAGTGGGTTTGCGTCTAGCCGAGTGGGTTTGGGTCTAGCCGAGTGGGATTGGGTCTAGCCGAGTGAGTTTGGGTCTAGCCGAGTGGGTTTGGGTCTAGCCGAGTGGGTTTGGGTCTAGCGGAGTGGGTTTGGGTCTAGCCGAGTGGGTTTGGGTCCAGCCGAGTGGTTTTGGGTCTAGCGGAGTGGGTTTGGGTCTAGCCGAGTGAGTTTGGGTCTAGCCGAGTGGGTTTGGGTCTAGCCGAGTGGGTTTGCATCTAGCCGAGTGGGTTTGGGTCTAGCTGAGTGGGTTTGGGTCTAGCCGAGTGGGTTTGGGTTTAGCGGAGTGGTTTTGGGTCTAGCCGAGTGTGTTTGGGTCTAGCCGAGTGGGTTTGGTTCTAGCCGATTGGGTTTGGGTCTAGCCGAGTGGGTTTACGTCTAGCCGAGTGGGTTTGAGTCTAGCGGAGTCGGTTTGGCTCTAGCGGAGTGGGTTTGGTTCTAGCCGAGTGGGTTTGAGTCAGGCTTAGTGGGTTTGGGTCTAGCCAAGTGGGTTTGCGTCTAGCCGAGTGGGTTTGGGTCTAGCGGAGTGAGTTTGGGTCTAGCCGAGTGGGTTTGGGTCTAGCCGTGTGGGTTTGGGTCTAGCCGAGTGGGTTTGGGTCTAGCCGAGTGGGTTTGGGTCTAGCCGAGTGGGTTTGGGTCTAGCGGAGTGGGTTTGGGTCTAGCCGAGTGGGTTTGGGTCCAGCCGAGTGGTTTTGGGTCTAGCGGACTGGGTTTGGGTCTAGCCGAGTGAGTTTGGGTCTAGCCGAGTGGGTTTGGGTCTAGCCGAGTGGGTTTGCATCTAGCCGAGTGGGTTTGGGTCTAGCTGAGTGGGTTTGGGTCTAGCCGAGTGGGTTTGGGTTTAGCGGAGTGGTTTTGGGTCTAGCCGAGTGGGTTTGGGTCTAGCCGAGTGGGTTTGGTTCTAGCCGATTGGGTTTGGGTCTAGCCGAGTGGGTTTACGTCTAGCCGAGTGGGTTTGAGTCTAGCGGAGTCGGTTTGGCTCTAGCGGAGTGGGTTTGGTTCTAGCCGAGTGGGTTTGAGTCAGGCTTAGTGGGTTTGGGTCTAGCCGAGTGGGTTTGCGTCTAGCCGAGTGGGTTTGGGTCTAGCGGAGTGAGTTTGGGTCTAGCCGAGTGGGTTTGGGTCTAGCCGTGTGGGTTTGGGTCTAGCCGAGTGGGTTTGGGTCTAGCCGAGTGGGTTTGGGTCTAGCCGAGTGTGTTTGGGTCTACCCGAGTGGGTTTGGGTCTAGCCGAGTGGGTTTGGGTCTAGCCGAGTGGGTTTGGGTCTAGCGGTGTGGGTTTGCGTCTAGCCGAGTGGGTTTGGGGTCTAGCCGAGTGGGTTTGCGTCTAGCCAAGTGGGTTTGGGTCTAGCCGAGTGGGTTTGGGTCTAGCCAATTGGGTTTGGGTCTAGCCGAGTGCGTTTGGGTCTAGCCCAGTGGGTTTGGGTCTAGCGGAGTGGGTTTGGGTCTAGCGGATTGGGTTTGGGTCTAGCGGAGTGGGTTTGGGTCTGGCGGAGTGGGTTTGGGTCTAGCCGAGTGGGTTTGGGTCTAGCCGAGTGCGTTTGGGTGTAGCCGAGTGGGTTTGGGTCTAGCCGAGTGGGTTTGGGTCTAGCCGAGTGTGTTTGGGTCTAGCCGAATGGGTTTGGGTCTAGCCGAGTGGGTTTGGGTCTAGCCGAGTGGGTTTGGGTCTAGCGGTGTGGGTTTGCGTCTAGCCGAGTGGGTTTGGGGTCTAGCCGAGTGGGTTTGCGTCTAGCCGAGTGGGTTTGGGTCTAGCCAAGTGGGTTTGGGTCTAGCCAATTGGGTTTTGGTCTAGCCGAGTGCGTTTGGGTCTAGCCCAGTGGGTTTGGGTCTAGCGGAGTGGGTTTGGGTCTAGCGGATTGGGTTTGGGTCTAGCGGAGTGGGTTTGTGTCTGGCGGAGTGGGTTTGGGTCTAGCCGAGTGGGGTTGGGTGTAGCCGAGTGCGTTTGGGTGTAGCCGAGTGGGTTTGGTTCTAGCCGAGTGGGTTTGGGTCTAGCCGAGTGGGTTTGTGTGTAGCCGAGTGGGTTTGGGTCTGGCCGAGTGGGTTTGGGTCTAGCCGATTGGGTTTGGGTCTAGCCGAGTGGGTTTGGGTCTAGCCGAGTGGGTTTGGGTCTAGCCGAGTGGGTTTGGGTCTAGCCGAGTGGGTTTGGGTCTAGCCGAGTGGGTTTGGGTCTAGCCGAGTGGGTTTGGGTCTAGCGGAGTGGGTTTGGGTCTAGCGGAGTGGGTTTGGGTCTAGCGCAGTGGGTTTGCTTCCAGCGGAGTGGGTTTGGGTCTAGCCGAATGGGTTTGGGTCTAGCCGAGTGTGTTTGGGTCTAGCCGAGTGGGTTTGGGTCTGGCCTAGTGGGTTTGGGTCTAGCGGAGTTGTTTTGGGTCTAGCCGAGTGGGTTTGGGTCTAGCCGAGTGGGTTTGGGTCTAGCCGAGTGGGTTTGGGTCTGCCTGAGTGGGTTTGGGTCTCGCCGAGTGGGTTTGGGTCCAGCCGTTTGGGTTTGGGTCTAGCCAAGTGGGTTTGGGTCTAGCCGAGTGGGTTTGGGTCTTGCCCAGTGGGTTTGGGTCTAGCGGAGTGAGTTTGGGTCTAGCGGAGTGGGTTTGGGTCTAGCAAAGTGGGTTTGGGTCTGGCGGAGTGGGTTTGGGTCTAACCGAGTGGTTTTGGGTCTAGCCGAGCGGGTTTGGGTCTCGCAGAGTGGGTTTGGGTTTAGCCGAGTGGGTTTGGGTCTAGCCGAGTGGGTTTGGGACTAGCCAAGTGGGTTTGCGTCTAGCCGAGTGGGTTTGGGTCTAGCCGAGTGGGTTTGCGTCTAGCCGAGTGGGTTTGGGTCTAGCCGAGTTGGTTTGGGTCTAGCCGAGTGGGTTGGGGGCTAGCCGAGTGGGCTGGGGTCTGGCCGAGTGGGTTTGGGTCTAGCGCAGTGGGTTTGGTTCTAGCGGAGTTGGTTTGGGTCGAGCTGAGTGGGGTTGGGTCTAGCGGAGTGGGTTTGGGTCTAGCGGAGTGGGTTTGGGTCTAGCGGAGTGGGTTTGGGTCTAGCCGAGTGGGTTTGCGTCTACCCGAGTGGGTTTGGGTCTAGCCGAGTGGGTTTGCGTCTAGCCGAGTGGGTTTGCGTCTAGCCGAGTGGGTTTGGGTCTAGCCGAGTGGGTTTGGGTCTAGCCGAGTGGGTTTGGGTCTAGCCGAGTGGGTTTGGGTCTAGCCGAGTGGGTTTGGGTCTAGCGGAGTGGGTTTGGGTCTAGCCGAGTGGGTTTGGGTCTAGCCGAGTGGGTTTGGGTCTAGCCGAGTGGGTTTGGGTCTAGCCGAGTGGGTTTGGGTCTAGCCGAGTGGGTTTGGGTCTAGCCGAGTGGGTTTGGGTCTAGCCGAGTGGGTTTGGGTCTAGCGGAGTGGGTTTGTGTCTAGCGCAGTGGGTTTGGTTCTAGCGGAGTGGGTTTGGGTCTAGCCGAATGGGTTTGGGACTAGCCGAGTGGGTTTGGGTCTACCCGAGTGGGTTTGGGTCTAGCCGAGTGGGTTTGGGTCTTGCCGTTTGGGTTTGGGTCTAGCCAAGTGGGTTTGGGTCTAGCCGAGTGGGTTTGGGTCTTGCCCAGTGGGTTTGGGTCTAGCCGAGTGGGTTTGGGTCTAGCCGAGTGGGTTTGGGTCTAGCGGAGTGGGTTTGTGTCTAGCGCAGTGGGTTTGGTTCTAGCGGAGTGGGTTTGGGTCTAGCCGAATGGGTTTGGGTCTAGCCGAGTGGGTTTGGGTCTACCCGAGTGGGTTTGGGTCTAGCCGAGTGGGTTTGGGTCTTGCCGTTTGGGTTTGGGTCTAGCCAAGTGGGTTTGGGTCTAGCCGAGTGGGTTTGGGTCTTGCCCAGTGGGTTTGGGTCTAGCGGAGTGAGTTTGGGTCTACCCGAGTGGGTTTGGGTCTAGCCTAGTGGGTTTGGGTCTTGCCGTTTGGGTTTGGGTCTAGCCAAGTGGGTTTGGGTCTAGCCGAGTGGGTTTGGGTCTTGCCCTGTGGGTTTGGGTCTAGCGGAGTGAGTTTGGGTCTAGCGGAGTGGGTTTGGGTCTAGCGGAGTGGGTTTGGGTCTGGCGGAGTGGGTTTGGGTCTAACCGAGTGGGTTTGGGTCTAGCCGAGCGGGTTTGGGTCTCGCAGAGTGGGTTTGGGTTTAGCCGAGTGGGTTTGGGTGTAGCCGAGTGGGTTTGGGTCTACCCGAGTGGGTTTGCGTCTAGCCGAGTGGGTTTGGGTCTAGCCGAGTGGGTTTGCGTCTAGCCGAGTGGGTTTGGGTCTAGCCGAGTTGGTTTGGTTCTAGCCGAGTGGGTTGGCGGCTAGCCGAGTGGGTTGGGGTCTAGCCGAGTGGGTTTGCGTCTAGCGCAGTGGGTTTGGTTCTAGCGGAGTTGGTTTGGGTCGAGCTGAGTGGGTTTGGGTCTAGCGGAGTGGGTTTGGGTCTAGCGGAGTGGGTTTGGGTCTAGCGGAGTGGGTTTGGGTCTAGCCGAGTGGGTTTGCGTCTAGCCGAGTGGGTTTGGGTCTAGCCGAGTGGGTTTGCGTCTAGCCGAGTTGGTTTGCGTCTAGCCGAGTGGGTTTGGGTCTAGCCGAGTGGGTTTGGGTCTAGCCGAGTGGGTTTGGGTCTAGCCGAGGGGGTTTGGGTCTAGCCGAGTTGGTTTGGGTCTAGCCGATTGGGTTTTGGTCTAGCCGAGTTGGTTTGGGTCTAGCCGAGTGTGTTTGGGCCTAGCCGAGTGGGTTTGGGTCTAGCCGAGTGGGTTTGGGTATAGCCGAGTGGGTTTGGGTGTAGCCGAGTGGGCTTGGGTCTAGCCGAGTGGGTTTGGGTCTAGCCGAGTGGGTTTGCATCTAGCCGAGTGGGTTTGGGTCTAGCCGAGTGGGTTTGGGTCTAGCCGAGTGGGTTTGGGTCTAGACGAGTGGGTTTGGGTCTAGCCGAGTGGGTTTGGGTCTTGCCCAGTGGGTTTGGGTCTAGTGGAGTGAGTTTGGGTCTAGCGTAGGGGGTTTGGGTCTAGCGGAGTGGGTTTGGGTCTGGCGGAGTGGGTTTGGGTCTAACCGAGTGGGGTTGGGTCTAGCCGAGCGGGTTTGGGTCTCGCGGAGTGGGTTTGGGTTTAGCCGAGTGGGTTTGGGTCTAGCCGAGTGGGTTTGGGTCTAGCCGAGTGGGTTTACGTCTAGCCGAGTGGGTTTGGGTCCAGCCGAGTGGGTTTGCGTCTAGCCGAGTGTGTTTGGGTCTAGCCGAGTTGGTTTGGGTCTAGCCGAGTGGGTTGGGGGCTAGCCGAGTGGGATGGGGTCTAGCCGAGTGGGTTTGGGTCAAGCGCAGTGGGTTTGGTTCTAGCGGAGTTGGTTTGGGTCGAGCTGAGTGGGGTTGGGTCTAGCGGAGTGGGTTTGGGTCTAGCGGAGTGGGTTTGGGTCCAGCGGAGTGGGTTTGGGTCTAGCCGAGTGGGTTTGCGTCTAGCCGAGTGGGTTTGGGTCTAGCCGAGTGGGTTTGCGTCTAGCCGAGTTGGTTTGGGTCTAGCCGAGTGGGTTTGGGTCTAGCCGAGTGAGTTTGGGTCTAGCCGAGTGGGTTTGGGTCTAGCCGAGTGGGTTTGGGTCTAGCGGAGTGGGTTTGGGTCTAGCCGAGTGGGTTTGGGTCTAGCCGAGTGGGTTTGGGTCTAACGGAGTGGGTTTGGGTCTAGCCGAGTGCGTTTGGGTCTAGCCGAGTGGGTTTGGGTCTAGCCGAGTGGGTTTGCATCTAGCCGAGTGGGTTTGGGTCTAGCTGAGTGGGTTTGGGTCTAGCCGAGTGGGTTTGGGTCTAGCCGAGTGGGTTTGGTTCTAGCCGATTGGGTTTGGGTCTAGCCGAGTGGGTTTACGTCTAGCCGAGTGGGTTTGAGTCTAGCGGAGTCGGTTTGGCTCTAGCGGAGTGGGTTTGGTTCTAGCCGAGTGGGTTTGAGTCAGGCCGAGTGGGTTTGGGTGTAGCCGAGTGGGTTTGCGTCCAGCCGAGTGGGTTTGGGTCTAGCGGAGTGAGTTTGGGTCTAGCCGAGTGGGTTTGGGTCTAGCCGTGTGGGTTTGGGTCTAGCCGAGTGGGTTTGCATCTAGCCGAGTGGGTTTGGGTCTAGCCGAGTGGGTTTGGGTCTAGCCGAGTGGGTTTGGGTCTAGCGGAGTGGTTTTGGGTCTAGCCGAGTGGGTTTGGGTCTAGCCGAGTGGATTTGGGTCTAGCCGAGTGGGTTTGGGTCTAGCCGAGTGGGTTTGGGTCTAGCGGTGTGGGTTTGCGTCTAGCCGAGTGGGTTTGGGTCTAGCCGAGTGGGTTTGCGTCTAGCCGAGTGGGTTTGGGTCTAGCCGAGTGGGTTTGGGTCTAGCCGAGTGTGTTTGGGTCTAGCCGGGTGGGTTTGGGTCTAGCCGAGTGGGTTTGGGTCTAGCCGAGTGGGTTTGGGTCTAGCCGAGTGGGTTTGGGTCTAGCCGAGTGGGTTTGGGTCTAGCCGAGTGTGTTTGGGTCTAGCCGAGTGGGTTTGGGTCTAGCCGAGTGGGTTTGGGTCTAGCCGATTGGGTTTGGGTCTAGCGGTGTGGGTTTGCGTCTAGCCGAGTGTGTTTGGGGTCTAGCCGAGTGGGTTTGCGTCTAGCCGAGTGGGTTTGGGTCTAGCCGAGTGGGTTTGGGTCTAGCCAATTGGGTTTGGGTCTAGCCGAGTACGTTTGGGTCTAGCCGAGTGGGTTTGGGTCTAGCGCAGTGGGTTTGGTTCTAGCGGAGTGGGTTTGGGTCTAGCCGAATGGGTTTGGGTCTAGCCGAGTGTGTTTGGGTCTAGCCGAGTGGGTTTGGGTCTGGCCTAGTGGGTTTGGGTCTAGCGGAGTTGTTTTGGGTCTAGCCGAGTGGGTTTGGGTCTAGCCGAGTGGGTTTGGGTGTGGCCGAGTGGGTTTGGGTGTAGCCGAGTGGGTTTGGGTCTAGCCGATTGGGTTTGGGTCTAGCCGAGTGGGTTTGGGTCTAGCCGAGTGGGTTTGGGTCTAGCCGAGTGGGTTTGGGTCTAGCCGAGTGGGTTTGGGTCTAGCCGAGTGGGTTTGGGTCTAGCCGATTGGGTTTGGGTCTAGCCGAGTGGGTTTGGGTCTAGTCGAGTGGGTTTGGGTCTAGCCGAGTGGGTTTGGGTCTAGCCGAGTGGGTTTGGGTCTAGCCGAGTGGGTTTGGGTCTAGCCGAGTGGGTTTGGGTCTAGCGGAGTTGTTTTGGGTCTAGCCGAGTGGGTTTGGGTCTAGCCGAGTGGGTTTGGGTCTAGCCGAGTGAGTTTGGGTCTACCCGAGTGGGTTTGGGTCAAGCCGAGTGGGTTTGGGTCTAGCCGTTTGGGTTTGGGTCTAGCCAAGTGGGTTTGGGTCTAGCCGAGTGGGTTTGGGTCTTCCCAGTGGGTTTGGGTCTAGCGGAGTGAGTTTGGGTCTAGCGGAGTGGGTTTGGGTCTAGCGAAGTGGGTTTGGGTCTGGCGGAGTGGGTTTGGGTCTAACCGAGTGGGTTTGGGTCTAGCCGAGCGGGTTTGTGTCTCGCAGAGTGGGTTTGGGTTTAGCCGAGTGGGTTTGGATCTTGCCGAGTGGGTTTGGGTCTAGCCGAGTGGGTTTGCGTCTAGCCGAGTGGGTTTGGGTCTAGCTGAGTGGGTTTGGGTCTAGCGCAGTGGGTTTGGTTCTAGCGGAGTGGGTTTGGGTCTAGCCGAATGGGTTTGGGTCTAGCCGAGTGTGTTTGGGTCTAGCCGAGTGGGTTTGGGTCTGGCCTAGTGGGTTTGGGTCTAGTGGAGTTGTTTTGGGTCTAGCCGAGTGGGTTTGGGTCTAGCCGAGTGGGTTTGGGTGTAGCCGAGTGGGTTTGGGTGTAGCCGAGTGGGTTTGGGTCTAGCCGATTGGGTTTGGGTCTAGCGGAGTTGTTTTGGGTCTAGCCGAGTGGGTTTGGGTCTAGCCGAGTGGGTTTGGGTCTAGCCGAGTGGGTTTGGGTGTAGCCGAGTGGGTTTGGGTCTAGCCGATTGAGCTTGGGTCTAGCCGAGTGGGTTTGGGTCTAGCCGAGTGGGTTTGGGTCTAGCCGAGTGGGTTTGGGTCTAGCCGAGTGGGTTTGGGTCTAGCCGAGTGGGTTTGGGTCTAGCCGAGTGGGTTTGTGTCTAGCGGAGTTGTTTTGGGTCTAGCCGAGTGGGTTTGGGTCTAGCCGAGTGGGTTTGGGTCTACCCGAGTGGGTTTGGGTCTAGCCGAGTGGGTTTGGGTCTAGCCGTTTGGGTTTGGGTCTAGCCAAGTGGGTTTGGGTCTAGCCGAGTGGGTTTGGGTCTTGCCCAGTGGGTTTGGGTCCAGCGGAGTGAGTTTGGGTCCAGCGGAGTGGGTTTGGGTCTAGCGAAGTGGGTTTGGGTCTGGCGGAGTGGGTTTGGGTCTAACCGAGTGGGTTTGGGTCTAGCCGAGCGGGTTTGTGTCTCGCAGAGTGGGTTTGGGTTTAGCCGAGTGGGTTTGGATCTTGCCGAGTGGGTTTGGGTCTAGCCGAGTGGGTTTGCGTCTAGCCGAGTGGGTTTGGGTCTAGCGGAGTGGGTTTGGGTCTAGCGCAGTGGGTTTGGTTCTAGCGGTGTGGGTTTGGGTCTAGCCGAATGGGTTTGGGTCTGGCGGAGTGTGTTTGGGTCTAGCCGAGTGGGTTTGTGTCTAGCCGAGTGCGTTTGGGTGTAGCCGAGTGGGTTTGGGTCTGGCCTAGTGGGTTTGGGTCTAGTGGAGTTGTTTTGGGTCTAGCCGAGTGGGTTTGGGTCTAGCCGAGTGGTTTGGGTGTAGCCGAGTGGGTTTGGGTGTAGCCGAGTGGGTTTGGGTCTAGCCGATTGGGTTTGGGTCTAGCGGAGTTGTTTTGGGTCTAGCCGAGTGGGTTTGGGTCTAGCCGAGTGGGTTTGGGTCTAGCCGAGTGGGTTTGGGTGTAGCCGAGTGGGTTTGGGTCTAGCCGATTGAGCTTGGGTCTAGCCGAGTGGGTTTGGGTCTAGCCGAGTGGGTTTGGGTCTAGCCGAGTGGGTTTGGGTCTAGCCGAGTGGGTTTGGGTCTAGCCGAGTGGGTTTGGGTCTAGCCGAGTGGGTTTGTGTCTAGCGGAGTTGTTTTGGGTCTAGCCGAGTGGGTTTGGGTCTAGCCGAGTGGGTTTGGGTCTACCCGAGTGGGTTTGGGTCTAGCCGAGTGGGTTTGGGTCTAGCCGTTTGGGTTTGGGTCTAGCCAAGTGGGTTTGGGTCTAGCCGAGTGGGTTTGGGTCTTGCCCAGTGGGTTTGGGTCTAGCGGAGTGAGTTTGGGTCTAGCGGAGTGGGTTTGGGTCTAGCGAAGTGGGTTTGGGTCTGGCGGAGTGGGTTTGGGTCTAACCGAGTGGGTTTGGGTCTAGCCGAGCGGGTTTGTGTCTCGCAGAGTGGGTTTGGGTTTAGCCGAGTGGGTTTGGATCTTGCCGAGTGGGTTTGGGTCTAGCCGAGTGGGTTTGCGTCTAGCCGAGTGGGTTTGGGTCTAGCGGAGTGGGTTTGGGTCTAGCGCAGTGGGTTTGGTTCTAGCGGAGTGGGTTTGGGTCTAGCCGAATGGGTTTGGGTCTGGCGGAGTGTGTTTGGGTCTAGCCGAGTGGGTTTGTGTCTAGCCGAGTGCGTTTGGGTGTAGCCGAGTGGGTTTGGTTCTAGCCGAGTGGGTTTGGGTCTAGCCGAGTGGGTTTGGGTGTAGCCGAGTGGGTTTGGGTGTAGCCGAGTGGGTTTGGGTCTAGCCGATTGGGTTTGGGTCTAGCCGAGTGGGTTTGGGTCTAGCCGAGTGGGTTTGGGTCTAGCCGAGTGGGTTTGGGTCTAGCCGAGTGGGTTTGGGTCTAGCCGAGTGGGTTTGGGTCTAGCCGAGTGGGTTTGGGTCTAGCGGAGTTGTTTTGGGTCTAGCCGAGTGGGTTTGGGTCTAGCCGAGTGGGTTTGGGTCTAGCCGAGTGGGTTTGGGTCTACCCGAGTGGGTTTGGGTCTAGCCGAGTGGGTTTGGGTCTAGCCGTTTGGGTTTGGGTCTAGCCAAGTGGGTTTGGGTCTAGCCGAGTGGGTTTGGGTCTTGCCCAGTGGGTTTGGGTCTAGCGGAGTGAGTTTGGGTCTAGCGGAGTGGGTTTGGGTCTAGCGAAGTGGGTTTGGGTCTGGCGGAGTGGGTTTGGGTCTAACCGAGTGGGTTTGGGTCTAGCCGAGCGGGTTTGTGTCTCGCAGAGTGGGTTTGGGTTTAGCCGAGTGGGTTTGGATTTTGCCGAGTGGGTTTGGGTCTAGCCGAGTGGGTTTGCGTCTAGCCGAGTGGGTTTGGGTCTAGCCGAGTGGGTTTGCGTCTAGCCGAGTGGGTTTGGGTCTAGCCGAGTTGGTTTGGGTCTAGCCGAGTGGGTTGGGGGCTAGCCGAGTGGGTTGGGGTCTGGCCGAGTGGGTTTGGGTCTAGCGCAGTGGGTTTGGTTCTAGCGGAGTTGGTTTGGCTCGAGCTGAGTGGGGTTGGGTCTAGCCGAGTGAGTTTGGGTCTAGCCGAGTGGGTTTGCATCTAGCCGAGTGTGTTTGGGTCTAGCTGAGTGGGTTTGGGTCTAGCCGAGTGGGTTTGGGTTTAGCGGAGTGGTTTTGGATCTAGCCGAGTGGGTTTGGGTCTAGCCGAGTGGGTTTGGTTCTAGCCGATTGGGTTTGGGTCTAGCCGAGTGGGTTTACGTCTAGCCGAGTGGGTTTGAGTCTAGCGGAGTAGGTTTGGCTCTAGCGGAGTGGGTTTGGTTCTAGCCGAGTGGGTTTGAGTCAGGCCGAGTGGGTTTGGGTCTGGGCGAGTGGGTTTGCGTCTAGCGGAGTGGGTTTGGGTCTAGCGGACTGAGTTTGGGTCTAGCCGAGTGGGTTTGGGTCTAGCCGTGTGGGTTTGGGTCTAGCCGAATGGGTTTGCATCTAGCCGAGTGGGTTTGGGTCTAGCCGAGTGGGTTTGGGTCCAGCCGAGTGGGTTTGGGTCCAGAGGAGTGGTTTTGGGTCTAGCCGAGTAGGTTAGCGTCTAGCCGAGTGGGTTTGGGTCTAGCCGAGTGGGTTTGGGTCTAGCCGAGTGGGTTTGGGTCTAGCCGAGTGGGTTTGCGTCTAGCCGAGTGGGTTTGGGTCTAGCCGAGTGGGTTTGGGTCTAGCCGAGTGTGTTTGGGTCTAGCCGGGTGGGTTTGGGTCCAGCCGAGTGGGTTTGGGTCTAGCCGAGTGGGTTTGGGTCTAGCCGAGTGGGTTTGGGTCTAGCCGAGTGGGTTTGGGTCTAGCCGAGTGTGTTTGGGTCTAGCCGAGTGGGTTTTGGTCTAGCCGAGTGGGCTTGGGTCTAGCCGAATGGGTTTGGGTCTAGCCGAGTGGGTTTGCATCTAGCCGAGTGGGTTTGGGTCTAGCCGAGTGGGTTTGCATCTAGCTGAGTGGGTTTGCGTCTAGCCGAGTGGGTTTGGGTCTAGCCGAGTGGGTTTGGGTCTAGCCGAGTGGGTTTGGGTCTAGCGGTGTGGGTTTGGGTCTGGCCTAGTGGGTTTGGGTCTAGCGGAGTTGTTTTGGGTCTAGCCGAGTGGGTTTGGGTCTAGCCGAGTGGGTTTGGGTCTAGCCGAGTGGGTTTGGGTCTAGCCAAGTGGGTTTGGGTCTAGCCGAGTGGGTTTGGGTCTTGCCCAGTGGGTTTGGGTCTAGCCGAGTGGGTTTGGGTCTAGCCGAGTGGGTTTGCATCTAGCAGAGTGGGTTTGGGTCTAGCTGAGTGGGTTTGGGTCTAGCCGAGTGGGTTTGGGTTTAGCGGAGTGGTTTTGGGTCTAGCCGAGTGGGTTTGGGTCTAGCCGAGTGGGTTTGGTTCTAGCCGATTGGGTTTGGGTCTAGCCGAGTGGGTTTACGTCTAGCCGAGTGGGTTTGAGTCTAGCGGAGTCGGTTTGGCTCTAGCGGAGTGGGTTTGGTTCTAGCCGAGTGGGTTTGAGTCAGGCCGAGGGGGTTTGGGTCTAGGCGAGTGGGTTTGCGTCTAGCCGAGTGGGTTTGGGTGTAGCCGAGTGGGTTTGGGTCTAGCCGAGTGGGTTTGGGTCTAGCCGAGTGGGTTTGGGTCTAGCCGAGTGGGTTTGGGTCTAGTGGAGTGAGTTTGGGTCTAGAGGAGTGGGTTTGGGTCTATCGGAGTGGGTTTGGGTCTGGCGGAGTGGGTTTGGGTCTAACCGAGTGGGTTTGGGTCTAGCCGAGCGGGTTTGCGTCTCGCGGAGTGGGTTTGGGTTTAGCCGAGTGGGTTTGGGTCTAGCCGACTGGGTTTGGGTCTAGCCGAGTGGGTTTGCGTCTAGCTGAGTAGGTTTGGGTCTAGCCGAGTGGGTTTGCGTCTAGCCGAGTGGGTTTGGGTCTAGCCGAGTTGGTTTGGGTCTAGCCGAGTGGGTTGGGGGCTAGCCGAGTGGGTTGGGGTCTAGCCGAGTGGGTTTGGGTCCAGCGCAGTGGGTTTGGTTCTAGTGGAGTTGGTTTGGGTCGAGCTAAGTGGGGTTGGGTCTAGCGGAGTGGGTTTGGGTCTAGCGGAGTGGGTTTGGGTCTAGCGGAGTGGGTTTGGGTCTAGCCGATTGGGTTTGCGTCTAGCCGAGTGGGTTTGGGTCTAGCCGAGTGGGTTTGGGTCTAGCCGAGTGGGTTTGGGTCTAGCCGAGTGGGTTTGGGTCTAGCGGAGTGGGTTTGGGTCTAGCGGAGTGGGTTTGGGTCTAGCCGAGTGGGTTTGGGTCTAGCGGAGTGGGTTTGGGTCTAGCGGAGTGGGTTTGGGTCTAGCGGAGTGGGTTTGGGTCTAGCCGAGTGGGTTTGGGTCTAGCGGAGTGGGTTTGGGTCTAGCCGAGTGGGTTTTGCATCTAGCCGAGTGGGTTTGGGTCTAGCTGAGTGGGTTTGGGTCTAGCCGAGTGGGTTTGGGTTTAGCGGAGTGGTTTTGGGTCTAGCCGAGTGGGTTTGGGTCTAGCCGAGTGGGTTTGGTTCTAGCCGATTGGGTTTGGGTCTAGCCGAGTGGGTTTACGTCTAGCCGAGTGGGTTTGAGTCTAGCGGAGTCGGTTTGGCTCTAGCGGAGTGGGTTTGGTTCTAGCCGAGTGGGTTTGAGTCAGGCCGAGTGGGTTTGGGTCTAGCCGAGTGGGTTTGCGTCTAGCCGAGTGGGTTTGGGTCTAGCGGAGTGAGTTTGGGTCTAGCCGAGTGGGTTTGGGTCTAGCCGTGTGGGTTTGGGTCTAGCCGAGTGGGTTTGCATCTAGCCGAGTGGGTTTGGGTCTAGCCGAGTGGGTTTGGGTCTAGCCGAGTGGGTTTGGGTCTAGCGGAGTGGTTTTGGGTCTAGCCGAGTTGGTTTGGGTCTAGCCGAGTGGGTTTGGGTCTAGCCGAGTGGGTTTGGGTCTAGCCGAGTGGGTTTGGGTCTAGCAGTGTGGGTTTGCGTCTAGCCGAGTTGGTTTGGGTCTAGCCGAGTGGGTTTGCGTCTAGCCGAGTGGGTTTGGGTCTGGCCGAGTGGGTTTGGGTCTAGCCGAGTGTGTTTGGGTCTAGCCGGGTGGGTTTGGGTCTAGCCGAGTGGGTTTGAGTCAGGCAGAGTGGGTTTGGGTCTAGCCGAGTGGGTTTGCGTCTAGCCGAGTGGGTTTGTGTCTAGCGGAGTGAGTTTGGGTCTAGCCGAGTGGGTTTGGGTCTAGCCGTGTGGGTTTGGGTCTAGCCGAGTGGGTTTGCATCTAGCCGAGTGGGTTTGGGTCTAGCCGAGTGGGTTTGGGTCTCGCCGAGTGGGTTTGGGTCTAGCGGTGTGGGTTTGCGTCTAGCCGTGTGGGTTTGGGTCTAGCCGAGTGGGTTTGCGTCTAGCGGAGTGGGTTTGGGTCTAGCGGAGTGGGTTTGGGTCTAGCGCAGTGGGTTTGGTTCTAGCGGAGTGGGTTTGGGTCTAGCCGAATGGGTTTGGGTCTAGCCGAGTGGGTTTGGGTCTAGCCGAGTGGGTTTGGGTCTGGCCTAGTGGGTTAGGGTCTAGCGGAGTTGTTTTGGGTCTAGCCGAGTGGGTTTGGGTCTAGCCGAGTGGGTTTGGGTCTAGCCGAGTGGGTTTGGGTCTAGCCGAGTGGGTTTGGGTCTTGCCGTTTGGGTTTGGGTCTTGCCCAGTGGGTTTGGGTCTAGCGGAGTGAGTTTGGGTCTACCCCAGTGGGTTTGGGTCTAGCCGTGTGGGTTTGGGTCTTGCCGTTTGGGTTTGGGTCTAGCCAAGTGGGTTTGGGTCTAGCCGAGTGGGTTTGGGTCTTGCCCAGTGGGTTTGGGTCTAGCGGAGTGAGTTTGGGTCTAGCGGAGTGGGTTTGGGTCTAGCGGAGTGGGTTTGGGTCTGGCGGAGTGGGTTTGGGTCTAACCGAGTGGGTTTGGGTCTAGCCGAGCGGGTTTGGATCTCGCAGAGTGGGTTTGGGTTTAGCCGAGTGGGTTTGGGTCTAGCCGAGTGGGTTTGGGTCTACCCGAGTGGGTTTGCGTCTAGCCGAGTGGGTTTGGGTCTAGCCGAGTGGGTTTGCGTCTAGCCGAGTGGGTTTGGGTCTAGCCGAGTTGGTTTGTGTCTAGCCGAGTGGGTTGGCGGCTAGCCGAGTGGGTTGGGGTCTAGCCGAGTGGGTTTGCATCTAGCGCAGTGGGTTTGGTTCTAGCGGAGTTGGTTTGGGTCGAGCTGAGTGGGGTTGGGTCTAGCGGAGTGGGTTTGGGTCTAGCGGAGTGGGTTTGGGTCTAGCGGAGTGGGTTTGGGTCTAGCCGAGTGGGTTTGCGTCTAGCCGAGTGGGTTTGGGTCTAGCCGAGTGGGTATGCGTCTAGCCGAGTGGGTTTGGGTGTAGCCGAGTGGGTTTGGGTCTAGCCGAGTGGGTTTGGGTCTAGCCGAGTGGGTTTGGGTCTAGCCGAGTGGGTTTGGGTCTAGCCGAGTGGGTTTGGGTATAGCCGAGTGGGTTTGGGTCTAGCCGAGTGGGTTTGGGTCTTGCCCAGTGGGTTTGGGTCTAGAGGAGTGAGTTTGGGTCTAGCGGAGTGGGTTTGGGTCTAGCGGAGTGGGTTTGGGTCTGGCGGAGTGGGTTTGGGTCTAACTGAGTGGGTTTGGGTCTAGCCGAGCGGGTTTGGGTCTCGCGGAGTGGGTTTCGGTTTAGCCGAGTGGGTTTGGGTCTAGCCGAGTGGGTTTGGGTCTAGCCGATTGGGTTTGCGTCTAGCCGAGTGGGTTTGGGTCCAGCCGAGTGGGTTTGCGTCTAGCCGAGTGGGTTTGGGTCTAGCCGAGTGAGTTTGGGTCTAGCCGAGTGGGTTGGGGGCTAGCCGAGTGGGTTGGGGTCTAGCCGAGTGGGTTTGGGTCTAGCGCAGTGGGTTTGGTTCTAGCGGAGTTGGTTTGGGTCGAGCTGAGTGGGGTTGGGTCTAGCGGAGTGGGTTTGGGTCTAGCGGAGTGGGTTTGGGTCTAGCCGAATGGGTTTGCGTCTAGCCGAGTGGGTTTGGGTCTAGCCGAGTGGGTTTGCGTCTAGCCGAATGGGTTTGCGTCTAGTCGAGTGGGTTTGGGTCTAGCCGAGTGGGTTTGGGTCTAGCCGAGTGAGTTTGGGTCTAGCCGAGTGGGGTTGGGTCTAGCCGAGTGGGTTTGGGTCTAGCGGAGTGGGTTTGGGTCTAGCCGAGTGGGTTTGGGTCTAGCCGAGTGGTTTTGGGTCTAGCGGAGTGGGTTTGGGTCTAGCCGAGTGAGTTTGGGTCTAGCCGAGTGGGTTTGGGTCCAGCCGAGTGGGTTTGCATCTAGCCGAGTGGGTTTGGGTCTAGCTGAGTGGGTTTGGGTCTAGCCGAGTGGGTTTGGGTTTAGCGGAGTGGTTTTGGGTTTAGCCGAGTGGGTTTGGGTCTAGCCGAGTGGGTTTGGGTGTAGCCGAGTGGGTTTGGGTGTAGCCGAGTGGGTTTGGGTCTAGCCGAGTGGGTTTGGGTCTAGCCGAGTGGGTTTGGGACTAGCCGAGTGGGTTTGGGTCTAGCCGAGTGGGTTTGGGTCTAGCCGAGTGGGTTTGGGTCTAGCCGAGTGGGTTTGGGTCTTGCCCAGTGGGTTTGGGTCTAGAGGAGTGAGTTTGGGTCTAGCGGAGTGGGTTTGGGTCTAGCGGAGTGGGTTTGGGTCTGGCGGAGTGGGTTTGGGTCTAACTGAGTGGGTTTGGGTCTAGCCGAGCGGGTTTGGGTCTCGCGCAGTGGGTTTGGGTTTAGCCGAGTGGGTTTGGGTCTAGCCGAGTGGGTTTGGGTCTAGCCGAGTGGGTTTGCGTCTAGCCGAGTGGGTTTGGGTCCAGCCGAGTGGGTTTGCGTCTAGCCGAGTGGGTTTGGGCCTAGCCGAGTGAGTTTGGGTCTAGCCGAGTGGGTTTGGGTCTAGCCGAGTGGGTTTGGGTCTAGCGCAGTGGGTTTGGTTCTAGCGGAGTTGGTTTGGGTCGAGCTGAGTGGGGTTGGGTCTAGCGGAGTGGGTTTGCGTCTAGCGGAGTGGGTTTGGGTCTAGCCGAATGGGTTTGCGTCTAGCCGAGTGGGTTTGGGTCTAGCAGAGTGGGTTTGCGTCTAGCCGAATGGGTTTGCGTCTAGTCGAGTGGGTTTGGGTCCAGCCGAGTGGGTTTGGGTCTAGCCGAGTGAGTTTGGGTCTAGCCGAGTGGGTTTGGGTCTAGCCGAGTGGGTTTGGGTCTAGCGGAGTGGGTTTGGGTCTAGCCGAGTGGGTTTGAGTCTAGCCGAGTGGTTTTGGGTCTAGCGGAGTGGGTTTGGGTCTAGCCGAGTGAGTTTGGGTCTAGCCGAGTGGGTTTGGGTCCAGCCGAGTGGGTTTGCATCTAGCCGAGTGGGTTTGGTTCTAGCTGAGTGGGTTTGGGTCTAGCCGAGTGGGTTTGGGTTTAGCGGAGTGGTTTTGGGTCTAGCCGAGTGGGTTTGGGTCTAGCCAAGTGGGTTTGGTTCTAGCCGATTGGGTTTGGGTCTAGCCGAGTGGGTTTACGTCTAGCCGAGTGGGTTTGAGTCTAGCGGAGTCGGTTTGGCTCTAGCGGAGTGGGTTTGGTTCTAGCCGAGTGGGTTTGAGTCAGGCCGAGTGGGTTTGGGTCTAGCCGAGTGGGTTTGCGTCTAGCCGAGTGGGTTTGGGTCTAGCGGAGTGAGTTTGGGTCTAGCAGAGTGGGTTTGGGTCTAGCCGTGTGGGTTTGGGTCTAGCCGAGTAGGTTTGCATCTAGCCGAGTGGGTTTGGGTCTAGCCGAGTGGGTTTGGGTCTAGCCGAGTGGGTTTGGGTCTAGCGGACTGGTTTTGGGTCTAGCCGAGTGGGTTTGGGTCTAGCCGAGTGGGTTTGGGTCTAGCCGAGTGGGTTTGGGTCTAGCCGAGTGGGTTTGGGTCTAGCCGAGTGGGTTTGGGTTTAGCGGAGTGGTTTTGGGTCTAGCCGAGTGGGTTTGGGTCTAGCCGAGTGGGTTTGGGTCTAGCCGAGTGGGTTTGGTTCTAGCCGATTGGGTTTGGGTCTAGCCGAGTGGGTTTACGTCTAGCCGAGTGGGTTTGGGTTTAGCCGAGTGGGTTTGGGTCTAGCCGAGTGGGTTTGGGTCTAGCCGAGTGGGTTTGGGTCTTGCCCAGTGGGTTTGGGTCTAGTGGAGTGAGTTTGGGTCTAGCGGAGTGGGTTTGGGTCTAGCGGAGTGGGTTTGGGTCTGGCGGAGTGGGTTTGGGTCTAACCGAGTGGGTTTGGGTCTAGCCGAGCGGGTTTGGGTCTCGCGGAGTGGGTTTGGGTTTAGCCGAGTGGGTTTGGGTCTAGCCGAGTGGGTTTGGGTCTAACAGAGTGGGTTTGGGTCTTGCGGAGTGGGTTTGGGTCTAGCGGAGTGGGTTTGGGTCTAGCCGAGTGGGTTTGCGTCTAGCCGAGTGGGTTTGGGTCTAGCCGAGTGGGTTTGCGTCTAGCCGATTGGGTTTGCGTCTAGCCGAGTGGGTTTGAGTCAGGCTTAGTGGGTTTGGGTCTAGCCGAGTGGGTTTGCGTCTAGCCGAGTGGTTTTGGGTCTAGCGGAGTGAGTTTGGGTCTAGCAGAGTGGGTTTGGGTCTAGCCGTGTGGGTTTGGGTCTAGCCGAGTGGGTTTGCATCTAGCCGAGTGGGTTTGGGTCTAGCCGAGTGGGTTTGGGTCTAGCCGAGTGGGTTTGGGTCTAGCGGACTGGTTTTGGGTCTAGCCGAGTGGGTTTGGGTCTAGCCGAGTGGGTTTGGGTCTGGCCGAGTGGGTTTGGGTCTAGCGGAGTGGTTTGGGTCTAGCCGAGTGGGTTTGGGTCTAGCCGAGTGGGTTTGGGTCTAGCCGAGTGTGTTTGGGTCTACCCGAGTGGGTTTGGGTCTAGCCGAGTGGGTTTGGGTCTAGCCGAGTGGGTTTGGGTCTAGCGGTGTGGGTTTGCGTCTAGCCGAGTGGGTTTGGGGTCTAGCCGAGTGGGTTTGCGTCTAGCCGAGTGGGTTTGGGTCTAGCCGAGTGGGTTTGGGTCTAGCCAATTGGGTTTGGGTCTAGCCGAGTGGGTTTGCGTCTAGCCGAGTGGGTTTGGGTCCAGCCGAGTGGGTTTGCGTCTAGCCGAGTGGGTTTGGGTCTAGCCGATTGAGTTTGGGTCTAGCCGAGTGGGTTGGGGGCTAGCCGAGTGGGTTGGGGTCTAGCCGAGTGGGTTTGGGTCTAGCGCAGTGGGTTTGGTTCTAGCGGAGTTGGTTTGGGTCAAGCTGAGTGGGGTTGGGTCTAGCGGAGTGGGTTTGCGTCTAGCGGAGTGGGTTTGGGTCTAGCCGAATGGGTTTGCGTCTAGCCGAGTGGGTTTGGTTCTAGCCGAGTGGGTTTGCGTCTAGCCGAATGGGTTTGCGTCTAGTCGAGTGGGTTTGGGTCTAGCCGAGTGGGTTTGGGTCTAGCCGAGTGAGTTTGGGTCTAGCCGAGTGGGTTTGGGTCTAGCCGAGTGGGTTTGGGTCTAGCGGACTGGTTTTGGGTCTAGCCAAGTGGGTTTGGTTCTAGCCGATTGGGTTTGGGTCTAGCCGAGTGGGTTTACGTCTAGCCGAGTGGGTTTGAGTCTAGCGGAGTCGGTTTGGCTCTAGCGGAGTGGGTTTGGTTCTAGCCGAGTGGGTTTGAGTCAGGCCGAGTGGGTTTGGGTCTAGCCGAGTGGGTTTGCGTCTAGCCGAGTGGGTTTGGGTCTAGCGGAGTGAGTTTGGGTCTAGCAGAGTGGGTTTGGGTCTAGCCGTGTGGGTTTGGGTCTAGCCGAGTAGGTTTGCATCTAGCCGAGTGGGTTTGGGTCTAGCCGAGTGGGTTTGGGTCTAGCCGAGTGGGTTTGGGTCTAGCGGACTGGTTTTGGGTCTAGCCGAGTGGGTTTGGGTCTAGCCGAGTGGGTTTGGGTCTAGCCGAGTGGGTTTGGGTCTAGCCGAGTGGGTTTGGGTCTAGCCGAGTGGGTTTGGGTTTAGCGGAGTGGTTTTGGGTCTAGCCGAGTGGGTTTGGGTCTAGCCGAGTGGGTTTGGGTCTAGCCGAGTGGGTTTGGTTCTAGCCGATTGGGTTTGGGTCTAGCCGAGTGGGTTTACGTCTAGCCGAGTGGGTTTGGGTTTAGCCGAGTGGGTTTGGGTCTAGCCGAGTGGGTTTGGGTCTAGCCGAGTGGGTTTGGGTCTTGCCCAGTGGGTTTGGGTCTAGTGGAGTGAGTTTGGGTCTAGCGGAGTGGGTTTGGGTCTAGCGGAGTGGGTTTGGGTCTGGCGGAGTGGGTTTGGGTCTAACCGAGTGGGTTTGGGTCTAGCCGAGCGGGTTTGGGTCTCGCGGAGTGGGTTTGGGTTTAGCCGAGTGGGTTTGGGTCTAGCCGAGTGGGTTTGGGTCTAACAGAGTGGGTTTGGGTCTAGCCGAGTGGGTTTGGGTCTAGCGGACTGGTTTTGGGTCTAGCCGAGTGGGTTTGGGTCTAGCCGAGTGGGTTTGGGTCTAGCCGAGTGGGTTTGGGTCTAGCCGAGTGGGTTTGGGTCTAGCCGAGTGGGTTTGGGTTTAGCGGAGTGGTTTTGGGTCTAGCCGAGTGGGTTTGGGTCTAGCCGAGTGGGTTTGGGTCTAGCCGAGTGGGTTTGGTTCTAGCCGATTGGGTTTGGGTCTAGCCGAGTGGGTTTACGTCTAGCCGAGTGGGTTTGGGTTTAGCCGAGTGGGTTTGGGTCTAGCCGAGTGGGTTTGGGTCTAGCCGAGTGGGTTTGGGTCTTGCCCAGTGGGTTTGGGTCTAGTGGAGTGAGTTTGGGTCTAGCGGAGTGGGTTTGGGTCTAGCGGAGTGGGTTTGGGTCTGGCGGAGTGGGTTTGGGTCTAACCGAGTGGGTTTGGGTCTAGCCGAGCGGGTTTGGGTCTCGCGGAGTGGGTTTGGGTTTAGCCGAGTGGGTTTGGGTCTAGCCGAGTGGGTTTGGGTCTAACAGAGTGGGTTTGGGTCTTGCGGAGTGGGTTTGGGTCTAGCGGAGTGGGTTTGGGTCTAGCCGAGTGGGTTTGCGTCTAGCCGAGTGGGTTTGGGTCTAGCCGAGTGGGTTTGCGTCTAGCCGATTGGGTTTGCGTCTAGCCGAGTGGGTTTGAGTCAGGCTTAGTGGGTTTGGGTCTAGCCGAGTGGGTTTGCGTCTAGCCGAGTGGTTTTGGGTCTAGCGGAGTGAGTTTGGGTCTAGCAGAGTGGGTTTGGGTCTAGCCGTGTGGGTTTGGGTCTAGCCGAGTGGGTTTGCATCTAGCCGAGTGGGTTTGGGTCTAGCCGAGTGGGTTTGGGTCTAGCCGAGTGGGTTTGGGTCTAGCGGACTGGTTTTGGGTCTAGCCGAGTGGGTTTGGGTCTAGCCGAGTGGGTTTGGGTCTGGCCGAGTGGGTTTGGGTCTAGCGGAGTGGTTTGGGTCTAGCCGAGTGGGTTTGGGTCTAGCCGAGTGGGTTTGGGTCTAGCCGAGTGTGTTTGGGTCTACCCGAGTGGGTTTGGGTCTAGCCGAGTGGGTTTGGGTCTAGCCGAGTGGGTTTGGGTCTAGCGGTGTGGGTTTGCGTCTAGCCGAGTGGGTTTGGGGTCTAGCCGAGTGGGTTTGCGTCTAGCCGAGTGGGTTTGGGTCTAGCCGAGTGGGTTTGGGTCTAGCCAATTGGGTTTGGGTCTAGCCGAGTGGGTTTGCGTCTAGCCGAGTGGGTTTGGGTCCAGCCGAGTGGGTTTGCGTCTAGCCGAGTGGGTTTGGGTCTAGCCGAGTGAGTTTGGGTCTAGCCGAGTGGGTTGGGGGCTAGCCGAGTGGGTTGGGGTCTAGCCGAGTGGGTTTGGGTCTAGCGCAGTGGGTTTGGTTCTAGCGGAGTTGGTTTGGGTCGAGCTGAGTGGGGTTGGGTCTAGCGGAGTGGGTTTGCGTCTAGCGGAGTGGGTTTGGGTCTAGCCGAATGGGTTTGCGTCTAGCCGAGTGGGTTTGGTTCTAGCCGAGTGGGTTTGCGTCTAGCCGAATGGGTTTGCGTCTAGTCGAGTGGATTTGGGTCTAGCCGAGTGGGTTTGGGTCTAGCCGAGTGAGTTTGGGTCTAGCCGAGTGGGTTTGGGTCTAGCCGAGTGGGTTTGGGTCTAGCGGACTGGTTTTGGGTCTAGCCAAGTGGGTTTGGTTCTAGCCGATTGGGTTTGGGTCTAGCCGAGTGGGTTTACGTCTAGCCGAGTGGGTTTGAGTCTAGCGGAGTCGGTTTGGCTCTAGCGGAGTGGGTTTGGTTCTAGCCGAGTGGGTTTGAGTCAGGCCGAGTGGGTTTGGGTCTAGCCGAGTGGGTTTGCGTCTAGCCGAGTGGGTTTGGGTCTAGCGGAGTGAGTTTGGGTCTAGCAGAGTGGGTTTGGGTCTAGCCGTGTGGGTTTGGGTCTAGCCGAGTAGGTTTGCATCTAGCCGAGTGGGTTTGGGTCTAGCCGAGTGGGTTTGGGTCTAGCCGAGTGGGTTTGGGTCTAGCAGACTGGTTTTGGGTCTAGCCGAGTGGGTTTGGGTCTAGCCGAGTGGGTTTGGGTCTAGCCGAGTGGGTTTGGGTCTAGCCGAGTGGGTTTGGGTCTAGCCGAGTGGGTTTGGGTTTAGCGGAGTGGTTTTGGGTCTAGCCGAGTGGGTTTGGGTCTAGCCGAGTGGGTTTGGGTCTAGCCGAGTGGGTTTGGTTCTAGCCGATTGGGTTTGGGTCTAGCCGAGTGGGTTTACGTCTAGCCGAGTGGGTTTGGGTTTAGCCGAGTGGGTTTGGGTCTAGCCGAGTGGGTTTGGGTCTAGCCGAGTGGGTTTGGGTCTTGCCCAGTGGGTTTGGGTCTAGTGGAGTGAGTTTGGGTCTAGCGGAGTGGGTTTGGGTCTAGCGGAGTGGGTTTGGGTCTGGCGGAGTGGGTTTGGGTCTAACCGAGTGGGTTTGGGTCTAGCCGAGCGGGTTTGGGTCTCGCGGAGTGGGTTTGGGTTTAGCCGAGTGGGTTTGGGTCTAGCCGAGTGGGTTTGGGTCTAACAGAGTGGGTTTGGGTCTTGCGGAGTGGGTTTGGGTCTAGCGGAGTGGGTTTGGGTCTAGCCGAGTGGGTTTGCGTCTAGCCGAGTGGGTTTGGGTCTAGCCGAGTGGGTTTGCGTCTAGCCGATTGGGTTTGCGTCTAGCCGAGTGGGTTTGAGTCAGGCTTAGTGGGTTTGGGTCTAGCCGAGTGGGTTTGCGTCTAGCCGAGTGGTTTTGGGTCTAGCGGAGTGAGTTTGGGTCTAGCCGAGTGGGTTTGGGTCTAGCCGTGTGGGTTTGGGTCTAGCCGAGTGGGTTTGCATCTAGCCGAGTGGGTTTGGGTCTAGCCGAGTGGGTTTGGGTCTAGCCGAGTGGGTTTGGGTCTAGCGGACTGGTTTTGGGTCTAGCCGAGTGGGTTTGGGTCTAGCCGAGTGGGTTTGGGTCTGGCCGAGTGGGTTTGGGTCTAGCGGAGTGGTTTGGGTCTAGCCGAGTGGGTTTGGGTCTAGCCGAGTGGGTTTGGGTCTAGCCGAGTGTGTTTGGGTCTACCCGAGTGGGTTTGGGTCTAGCCGAGTGGGTTTGGGTCTAGCCGAGTGGGTTTGGGTCTAGCGGTGTGGGTTTGCGTCTAGCCGAGTGGGTTTGGGGTCTAGCCGAGTGGGTTTGCGTCTAGCCGAGTGGGTTTGGGTCTAGCCGAGTGGGTTTGGGTCTAGCCAATTGGGTTTGGGTCTAGCCGAGTGGGTTTGCGTCTAGCCGAGTGGGTTTGGGTCCAGCCGAGTGGGTTTGCGTCTAGCCGAGTGGGTTTGGGTCTAGCCGAGTGAGTTTGGGTCTAGCCGAGTGGGTTGGGGGCTAGCCGAGTGGGTTGGGGTCTAGCCGAGTGGGTTTGGGTCTAGCGCAGTGGGTTTGGTTCTAGCGGAGTTGGTTTGGGTCGAGCTGAGTGGGGTTGGGTCTAGCGGAGTGGGTTTGCGTCTAGCGGAGTGGGTTTGGGTCTAGCCGAATGGGTTTGCGTCTAGCCGAGTGGGTTTGGTTCTAGCCGAGTGGGTTTGCGTCTAGCCGAATGGGTTTGCGTCTAGTCGAGTGGGTTTGGGTCTAGCCGAGTGGGTTTGGGTCTAGCCGAGTGAGTTTGGGTCTAGCCGAGTGGGTTTGGGTCTAGCCGAGTGGGTTTGGGTCTAGCGGAGTGGGTTTGGGTCTAGCCGAGTGGGTTTGAGTCTAGCCGAGTGGTTTTGGGTCTAGCGGAGTGGGTTTGGGTCTAGCCGAGTGAGTTTGGGTCTAGCCGAGTGGGTTTGGGTCCAGCCGAGTGGGTTTGCATCTAGCCGAGTGGGTTTGGGTCTAGCTGAGTGGGTTTGGGTCTAGCCGAGTGGGTTTGGGTTTAGCGGAGTGGTTTTGGGTCTAGCCGAGTGGGTTTGGGTCTAGCCGAGTGGGTTTGGTTCTAGCCGATTGGGTTTGGGTCTAGCCGAGTGGGTTTACGTCTAGCCGAGTGGGTTTGAGTCTAGCGGAGTCGGTTTGGCTCTAGCGGAGTGGGTTTGGTTCTAGCCGAGTGGGTTTGAGTCAGGCCGAGTGGGTTTGGGTCTAGCCGAGTGGGTTTGCGTCTAGCCGAGTGGGTTTGGGTCTAGCGGAGTGAGTTTGGGTCTAGCCGAGTGGGTTTGGGTCTAGCCGAGTGGGTTTGGGTCTAGCCGAGTGGGTTTGGGTCTAGCGGACTGGTTTTGGGTCTAGCCGAGTGGGTTTGGGTCTAGCCGAGTGGGTTTGGGTCTAGCCGAGTGGGTTTGGGTCTAGCCGAGTGGGTTTGGGTCTAGCCGAGTGGGTTTGGGTTTAGCGGAGTGGTTTTGGGTCTAGCCGAGTGGGTTTGGGTCTAGCCGAGTGGGTTTGGGTCTAGCCGAGTGGGTTTGGTTCTAGCCGATTGGGTTTGGGTCTAGCCTAGTGGGTTTACGTCTAGCCGAGTGGGTTTGGGTTTAGCCGAGTGGGTTTGGGTCTAGCCGAGTGGGTTTGGGTCTAGCCGAGTGGGTTTGGGTCTTGCCCAGTGGGTTTGGGTCTAGTGGAGTGAGTTTGGGTCTAGCGGAGTGGGTTTGGGTCTAGCGGAGTGGGTTTGGGTCTGGCGGAGTGGGTATGGGTCTAACCGAGTGGGTTTGGGTCTAGCCGAGCGGGTTTGGGTCTCGCGGAGTGGGTTTGGGTTTAGCCGAGTGGATTTGGGTCTAGCCGAGTGGGTTTGGGTCTAGCCGAGTGGGTTTGCGTCTAGCCGAGTGGGTTTGGGTCCAGCCGAGTGGGTTTGCGTCTAGCCGAGTGGGTTTGGGTCTAGCCGAGTTGGTTTGGGTCTAGCCGAGTGGGTTGGGGGCTAGCCGAGTGGGTTGGGGTCTAGCCGAGTGGGTTTGGGTCTAGCGCAGTGGGTTTGGTTCTAGCGGAGTTGGTTTGGGTCGAGCTGAGTGGGGTTGGGTCTAGCAGAGTGGGTTTGGGTCTTGCGGAGTGGGTTTGGGTCTAGCGGAGTGGGTTTGGGTCTAGCCGAGTGGGTTTGCGTCTAGCCGAGTGGGTTTGGGTCTAGCCGAGTGGGTTTGCGTCTAGCCGAGTGGGTTTGCGTCTAGCCGAGTGGGTTTGGGTCTAGCCGAGTGGGATTGGGTCTAGCCGAGTGAGTTTGGGTCTAGCCGAGTGGGTTTGGGTCTAGCCGAGTGGGTTTGGGTCTAGCGGAGTGGGTTTGGGTCTAGCCGAGTGGGTTTGGGTCCAGCCGAGTGGTTTTGGGTCTAGCGGAGTGGGTTTGGGTCTAGCCGAGTGAGTTTGGGTCTAGCCGAGTGGGTTTGGGTCTAGCCGAGTGGGTTTGCATCTTGCCGAGTGGGTTTGGGTCTAGCTGAGTGGGTTTGGGTCTAGCCGAGTGGGTTTGGGTTTAGCGGAGTGGTTTTGGGTCTAGCCGAGTGGGTTTGGGTCTAGCCGAGTGGGTTTGGTTCTAGCCGATTGGGTTTGGGTCTAGCCGAGTGGGTTTACGTCTAGCCGAGTGGGTTTGAGTCTAGCGGAGTCGGTTTGGCTCTAGCGGAGTGGGTTTGGTTCTAGCCGAGTGGGTTTGAGTCAGGCTTAGTGGGTTTGGGTCTAGCCAAGTGGGTTTGCGTCTAGCCGAGTGGGTTTGGGTCTAGCGGAGTGAGTTTGGGTCTAGCCGAGTGGGTTTGGGTCTAGCCGTGTGGGTTTGGGTCTAGCCGAGTGGGTTTGGGTCTAGCCGAGTGGGTTTGGGTCTAGCCGAGTGGGTTTGGGTCTAGCGGAGTGGTTTTGGGTCTAGCCGAGTGGGTTTGGGTCTAGCCGAGTGGGTTTGGTTCTAGCCGATTGGGTTTGGGTCTAGCCGAGTGGGTTTACGTCTAGCCGAGTGGGTTTGAGTCTAGCGGAGTCGGTTTGGCTCTAGCGGAGTGGGTTTGGCTCTAGCCGAGTGGGTTTGAGTCAGGCTTAGTGGGTTTGGGTCTAGCCGAGTGGGTTTGCGTCTAGCCGAGTGGGTTTGGGTCTAGCGGAGTGAGTTTGGGTCTAGCCGAGTGGGTTTGGGTCTAGCCGTGTGGGTTTGGGTCTAGCCGAGTGGGTTTGCATCTAGCCGAGTGGGTTTGGGTCTAGCCGAGTGGGTTTGGGTCTAGCCGTGTGGGTTTGGGTCTAGCCGAGTGGGTTTGGGTCTAGCGGACTGGTTTTGGGTCTAGCCGAGTGGGTTTGGGTCTAGCCGAGTGGGTTTGGGTCTGGCCGAGTGGGTTTGGGTCTAGCGGAGTGGTTTGGGTCTAGCCGAGTGGGTTTGGGTCTAGCCGAGTGGGTTTGGGTCTAGCCGAGTGTGTTTGGGTCTACCCGAGTGGGTTTGGGTCTAGCCGAGTGGGTTTGGGTCTAGCCGAGTGGGTTTGGGTCTAGCGGTGTGGGTTTGCGTCTAGCCGAGTGGGTTTGGGGTCTAGCCGAGTGGGTTTGCGTCTAGCCAAGTGGGTTTGGGTCTAGCCGAGTGGGTTTGGGTCTAGCCAATTGGGTTTGGGTCTAGCCGAGTGCGTTTGGGTCTAGCCCAGTGGGTTTGGGTCTAGCGGAGTGGGTTTGGGTCTAGCGGATTGGGTTTGGGTCTAGCGGAGTGGGTTTGGGTCTGGCGGAGTGGGTTTGGGTCTAGCCGAGTGGGTTTGGGTCTAGCCGAGTGCGTTTGGGTGTAGCCGAGTGGGTTTGGGTCTAGCCGAGTGGGTTTGGGTCTAGCCGAGTGTGTTTGGGTCTAGCCGAATGGGTTTGGGTCTAGCCGAGTGGGTTTGGGTCTAGCCGAGTGGGTTTGGGTCTAGCGGTGTGGGTTTGCGTCTAGCCGAGTGGGTTTGGGGTCTAGCCGAGTGGGTTTGCGTCTGGCCGAGTGGGTTTGGGTCTAGCCAAGTGGGTTTGGGTCTAGCCAATTGGGTTTTGGTCTAGCCGAGTGCGTTTGGGTCTAGCCCAGTGGGTTTGGGTCTAGCGGAGTGGGTTTGGGTCTAGCGGATTGGGTTTGGGTCTAGCGGAGTGGGTTTGTGTCTGGCGGAGTGGGTTTGGGTCTAGCCGAGTGGGGTTGGGTGTAGCCGAGTGCGTTTGGGTGTAGCCGAGTGGGTTTGGTTCTAGCCGAGTGGGTTTGGGTCTAGCCGAGTGGGTTTGGGTGTAGCCGAGTGGGTTTGGGTCTGGCCGAGTGGGTTTGGGTCTAGCCGATTGGGTTTGGGTCTAGCCGAGTGGGTTTGGGTCTAGCCGAGTGGGTTTGGGTCTAGCCGAGTGAGTTTGGGTCTAGCCGAGTGGGTTTGGGTCTAGCCGAGTGGGTTTGGGTCTAGCCGAGTGGGTTTGGGTCTAGCGGAGTGGGTTTGGGTCTAGCGGAGTGGGTTTGGGTCTAGCGCAGTGGGTTTGCTTCCAGCGGAGTGGGTTTGGGTCTAGCCGAATGGGTTTGGGTCTAGCCGAGTGTGTTTGGGTCTAGCCGAGTGGGTTTGGGTCTGGCCTAGTGGGTTTGGGTCTAGCGGAGTTGTTTTGGGTCTAGCCGAGTGGGTTTGGGTCTAGCCGAGTGGGTTTGGGTCTAGCCGAGTGGGTTTGGGTCTGCCTGAGTGGGTTTGGGTCTCGCCGAGTGGGTTTGGGTCCAGCCGTTTGGGTTTGGGTCTAGCCAAGTGGGTTTGGGTCTAGCCGAGTGGGTTTGGGTCTTGCCCAGTGGGTTTGGGTCTAGCGGAGTGAGTTTGGGTCTAGCGGAGTGGGTTTGGGTCTAGCAAAGTGGGTTTGGGTCTGGCGGAGTGGGTTTGGGTCTAACCGAGTGGTTTTGGGTCTAGCCGAGCGGGTTTGGGTCTCGCAGAGTGGGTTTGGGTTTAGCCGAGTGGGTTTGGGTCTAGCCGAGTGGGTTTGGGACTAGCCAAGTGGGTTTGCGTCTAGCCGAGTGGGTTTGGGTCTAGCCGAGTGGGTTTGCGTCTAGCCGAGTGGGTTTGGGTCTAGCCGAGTTGGTTTGGGTCTAGCCGAGTGGGTTGGGGGCTAGCCGAGTGGGCTGGGGTCTGGCCGAGTGGGTTTGGGTCTAGCGCAGTGGGTTTGGTTCTAGCGGAGTTGGTTTGGGTCGAGCTGAGTGGGGTTGGGTCTAGCGGAGTGGGTTTGGGTCTAGCGGAGTGGGTTTGGGTCTAGCGGAGTGGGTTTGGGTCTAGCCGAGTGGGTTTGCGTCTACCCGAGTGGGTTTGGGTCTAGCCGAGTGGGTTTGCGTCTAGCCGAGTGGGTTTGCGTCTAGCCGAGTGGGTTTGGGTCTAGCCGAGTGGGTTTGGGTCTAGCCGAGTGGGTTTGGGTCTAGCCGAGTGGGTTTGGGTCTAGCCGAGTGGGTTTCGGTCTAGCGGAGTGGGTTTGGGTCTAGCCGAGTGGGTTTGGGTCTAGCCGAGTGGGTTTGGGTCTAGCCGAGTGGGTTTGGGTCTAGCCGAGTGGGTTTGGGTCTAGCCGAGTGGGTTTGGGTCTAGCCGAGTGGGTTTGGGTCTAGCCGAGTGGGTTTGGGTCTAGCGGAGTGGGTTTGTGTCTAGCGCAGTGGGTTTGGTTCTAGCGGAGTGGGTTTGGGTCTAGCCGAATGGGTTTGGGACTAGCCGAGTGGGTTTGGGTCTACCCGAGTGGGTTTGGGTCTAGCCGAGTGGGTTTGGGTCTTGCCGTTTGGGTTTGGGTCTAGCCAAGTGGGTTTGGGTCTAGCCGAGTGGGTTTGGGTCTTGCCCAGTGGGTTTGGGTCTAGCCGAGTGGGTTTGGGTCTAGCCGAGTGGGTTTGGGTCTAGCGGAGTGGGTTTGTGTCTAGCGCAGTGGGTTTGGTTCTAGCGGAGTGGGTTTGGGTCTAGCCGAATGGGTTTGGGTCTAGCCGAGTGGGTTTGGGTCTACCCGAGTGGGTTTGGGTCTAGCCGAGTGGGTTTGGGTCTTGCCGTTTGGGTTTGGGTCTAGCCAAGTGGGTTTGGGTCTAGCCGAGTGGGTTTGGGTCTTGCCCAGTGGGTTTGGGTCTAGCGGAGTGAGTTTGGGTCTACCCGAGTGGGTTTGGGTCTAGCCTAGTGGGTTTGGGTCTTGCCGTTTGGGTTTGGGTCTAGCCAAGTGGGTTTGGGTCTAGCCGAGTGGGTTTGGGTCTTGCCCTGTGGGTTTGGGTCTAGCGGAGTGAGTTTGGGTCTAGCGGAGTGGGTTTGGGTCTAGCGGAGTGGGTTTGGGTCTGGCGGAGTGGGTTTGGGTCTAACCGAGTGGGTTTGGGTCTAGCCGAGCGGGTTTGGGTCTCGCAGAGTGGGTTTGGGTTTAGCCGAGTGGGTTTGGGTGTAGCCGAGTGGGTTTGGGTCTACCCGAGTGGGTTTGCGTCTAGCCGAGTGGGTTTGGGTCTAGCCGAGTGGGTTTGCGTCTAGCCGAGTGGGTTTGGGTCTAGCCGAGTTGGTTTGGTTCTAGCCGAGTGGGTTGGCGGCTAGCCGAGTGGGTTGGGGTCTAGCCGAGTGGGTTTGCGTCTAGCGCAGTGGGTTTGGTTCTAGCGGAGTTGGTTTGGGTCGAGCTGAGTGGGTTTGGGTCTAGCGGAGTGGGTTTGGGTCTAGCGGAGTGGGTTTGGGTCTAGCGGAGTGGGTTTGGGTCTAGCCGAGTGGGTTTGCGTCTAGCCGAGTGGGTTTGGGTCTAGCCGAGTGGGTTTGCGTCTAGCCGAGTTGGTTTGCGTCTAGCCGAGTGGGTTTGGGTCTAGCCGAGTGGGTTTGGGTCTAGCCGAGTGGGTTTGGGTCTAGCCGAGGGGGTTTGGGTCTAGCCGAGTTGGTTTGGGTCTAGCCGATTGGGTTTTGGTCTAGCCGAGTTGGTTTGGGTCTAGGCGAGTGTGTTTGGGCCTAGCCGAGTGGGTTTGGGTCTAGCCGAGTGGGTTTGGGTATAGCCGAGTGGGTTTGGGTGTAGCCGAGTGGGCTTGGGTCTAGCCGAGTGGGTTTGGGTCTAGCCGAGTGGGTTTGCATCTAGCCGAGTGGGTTTGGGTCTAGCCGAGTGGGTTTGGGTCTAGCCGAGTGGGTTTGGGTCTAGACGAGTGGGTTTGGGTCTAGCCGAGTGGGTTTGGGTCTTGCCCAGTGTGTTTGGGTCTAGCCGAGTTGGTTTGGGTCTAGCCGAGTGGGTTGGGGGCTAGCCGAGTGGGATGGGGTCTAGCCGAGTGGGTTTGGGTCAAGCGCAGTGGGTTTGGTTCTAGCGGAGTTGGTTTGGGTCGAGCTGAGTGGGGTTGGGTCTAGCGGAGTGGGTTTGGGTCTAGCGGAGTGGGTTTGGGTCCAGCGGAGTGGGTTTGGGTCTAGCCGAGTGGGTTTGCGTCTAGCCGAGTGGGTTTGGGTCTAGCCGAGTGGGTTTGCGTCTAGCCGAGTTGGTTTGGGTCTAGCCGAGTGGGTTTGGGTCTAGCCGAGCGAGTTTGGGTCTAGCCGAGTGGGTTTGGGTCTAGCCGAGTGGGTTTGGGTCTAGCGGAGTGGGTTTGGGTCTAGCCGAGTGGGTTTGGGTCTAGCCGAGTGGGTTTGGGTCTAGCGGAGTGGGTTTGGGTCTAGCCGAGTGCGTTTGGGTCTAGCCGAGTGGGTTTGGGTCTAGCCGAGTGGGTTTGCATCTAGCCGAGTGGGTTTGGGTCTAGCTGAGTGGGTTTGGGTCTAGCCGAGTGGGTTTGGGTCTAGCCGAGTGGGTTTGGTTCTAGCCGATTGGGTTTGGGTCTAGCCGAGTGGGTTTACGTCTAGCCGAGTGGGTTTGAGTCTAGCGGAGTCGGTTTGGCTCTAGCGGAGTGGGTTTGGTTCTAGCCGAGTGGGTTTGAGTCAGGCCGAGTGGGTTTGGGTCTAGCCGAGTGGGTTTGCGTCCAGCCGAGTGGGTTTGGGTCTAGCGGAGTGAGTTTGGGTCTAGCCGAGTGGGTTTGGGTCTAGCCGTGTGGGTTTGGGTCTAGCCGAGTGGGTTTGCATCTAGCCGAGTGGGTTTGGGTCTAGCCGAGTGGGTTTGGGTCTAGCCGAGTGGGTTTGGGTCTAGCGGAGTGGTTTTGGGTCTAGCCGAGTGGGTTTGGGTCTAGCCGAGTGGATTTGGGTCTAGCCGAGTGGGTTTGGGTCTAGCCGAGTGGGTTTGGGTCTAGCGGTGTGGGTTTGCGTCTAGCCGAGTGGGTTTGGGTCTAGCCGAGTGGGTTTGCGTCTAGCCGAGTGGGTTTGGGTCTAGCCGAGTGGGTTTGGGTCTAGCCGAGTGTGTTTGGGTCTAGCCGGGTGGGTTTGGGTCTAGCCGAGTGGGTTTGGGTCTAGCCGAGTGGGTTTGGGTCTAGCCGAGTGGGTTTGGGTCTAGCCGAGTGGGTTTGGGTCTAGCCGAGTGTGTTTGGGTCTAGCCGAGTGGGTTTGGGTCTAGCCGAGTGGGTTTGGGTCTAGCCGATTGGGTTTGGGTCTAGCGGTGTGGGTTTGCGTCTAGCCGAGTGTGTTTGGGGTCTAGCCGAGTGGGTTTGCGTCTAGCCGAGTGGGTTTGGGTCTAGCCGAGTGGGTTTGGGTCTAGCCAATTGGGTTTGGGTCTAGCCGAGTACGTTTGGGTCTAGCCGAGTGGGTTTGGGTCTAGCGCAGTGGGTTTGGTTCTAGCGGAGTGGGTTTGGGTCTAGCCGAATGGGTTTGGGTCTAGCCGAGTGTGTTTGGGTCTAGCCGAGTGGGTTTGGGTCTGGCCTAGTGGGTTTGGGTCTAGCGGAGTTGTTTTGGGTCTAGCCGAGTGGGTTTGGGTCTAGCCGAGTGGGTTTGGGTGTGGCCGAGTGGGTTTGGGTGTAGCCGAGTGGGTTTGGGTCTAGCCGATTGGGTTTGGGTCTAGCCGAGTGGGTTTGGGTCTAGCCGAGTGGGTTTGGGTCTAGCCGAGTGGGTTTGGGTCTAGCCGAGTGGGTTTGGGTCTAGCCGAGTGGGTTTGGGTCTAGCCGATTGGGTTTGGGTCTAGCCGAGTGGGTTTGGGTCTAGCCGAGTGGGTTTGGGTCTAGCCGAGTGGGTTTGGGTCTAGCCGAGTGGGTTTGGGTCTAGCCGAGTGGGTTTGGGTCTAGCCGAGTGGGTTTGGGTCTAGCGGAGTTGTTTTGGGTCTAGCCGAGTGGGTTTGGGTCTAGCCGAGTGGGTTTGGGTCTAGCCGAGTGAGTTTGGGTCTACCCGAGTGGGTTTGGGTCAAGCCGAGTGGGTTTGGGTCTAGCCGTTTGGGTTTGGGTCTAGCCAAGTGGGTTTGGGTCTAGCCGAGTGGGTTTGGGTCTTCCCAGTGGGTTTGGGTCTAGCGGAGTGAGTTTGGGTCTAGCGGAGTGGGTTTGGGTCTAGCGAAGTGGGTTTGGGTCTGGCGGAGTGGGTTTGGGTCTAACCGAGTGGGTTTGGGTCTAGCCGAGCGGGTTTGTGTCTCGCAGAGTGGGTTTGGGTTTAGCCGAGTGGGTTTGGATCTTGCCGAGTGGGTTTGGGTCTAGCCGAGTGGGTTTGCGTCTAGCCGAGTGGGTTTGGGTCTAGCTGAGTGGGTTTGGGTCTAGCGCAGTGGGTTTGGTTCTAGCGGAGTGGGTTTGGGTCTAGCCGAATGGGTTTGGGTCTAGCCGAGTGTGTTTGGGTCTAGCCGAGTGGGTTTGGGTCTGGCCTAGTGGGTTTGGGTCTAGTGGAGTTGTTTTGGGTCTAGCCGAGTGGGTTTGGGTCTAGCCGAGTGGGTTTGGGTGTAGCCGAGTGGGTTTGGGTGTAGCCGAGTGGGTTTGGGTCTAGCCGATTGGGTTTGGGTCTAGCGGAGTTGTTTTGGGTCTAGCCGAGTGGGTTTGGGTCTAGCCGAGTGGGTTTGGGTGTAGCCGAGTGGGTTTGGGTCTAGCCGATTGAGCTTGGGTCTAGCCGAGTGGGTTTGGGTCTAGCCGAGTGGGTTTGGGTCTAGCCGAGTGGGTTTGGGTCTAGCCGAGTGGGTTTGGGTCTAGCCGAGTGGGTTTGGGTCTAGCCGAGTGGGTTTGTGTCTAGCGGAGTTGTTTTGGGTCTAGCCGAGTGGGTTTGGGTCTAGCCGAGTGGGTTTGGGTCTACCCGAGTGGGTTTGGGTCTAGCCGAGTGGGTTTGGGTCTAGCCGTTTGGGTTTGGGTCTAGCCAAGTGGGTTTGGGTCTAGCCGAGTGGGTTTGGGTCTTGCCCAGTGGGTTTGGGTCTAGCGGAGTGAGTTTGGGTCTAGCGGAGTGGGTTTGGGTCTAGCGAAGTGGGTTTGGGTCTGGCGGAGTGGGTTTGGGTCTAACCGAGTGGGTTTGGGTCTAGCCGAGCGGGTTTGTGTCTCGCAGAGTGGGTTTGGGTTTAGCCGAGTGGGTTTGGATCTTGCCGAGTGGGTTTGGGTCTAGCCGAGTGGGTTTGCGTCTAGCCTAGTGGGTTTGGGTCTAGCGGAGTGGGTTTGGGTCTAGCGCAGTGGGTTTGGTTCTAGCGGAGTGGGTTTGGGTCTAGCCGAATGGGTTTGGGTCTGGCGGAGTGTGTTTGGGTCTAGCCGAGTGGGTTTGTGTCTAGCCGAGTGCGTTTGGGTGTAGCCGAGTGGGTTTGGGTCTGGCCTAGTGGGTTTGGGTCTAGTGGAGTTGTTTTGGGTCTAGCCGAGTGGGTTTGGGTCTAGCCGAGTGGTTTGGGTGTAGCCGAGTGGGTTTGGGTGTAGCCGAGTGGGTTTGGGTCTAGCCGATTGGGTTTGGGTCTAGCGGAGTTGTTTTGGGTCTAGCCGAGTGGGTTTGGGTCTAGCCGAGTGGGTTTGGGTCTAGCCGAGTGGGTTTGGGTGTAGCCGAGTGGGTTTGGGTCTAGCCGATTGAGCTTGGGTCTAGCCGAGTGGGTTTGGGTCTAGCCGAGTGGGTTTGGGTCTAGCCGAGTGGGTTTGTGTCTAGCGGAGTTGTTTTGGGTCTAGCCGAGTGGGTTTGGGTCTAGCCGAGTGGGTTTGGGTCTACCCGAGTGGGTTTGGGTCTAGCCGAGTGGGTTTGGGTCTAGCCGTTTGGGTTTGGGTCTAGCCAAGTGGGTTTGGGTCTAGCCGAGTGGGTTTGGGTCTTGCCCAGTGGGTTTGGGTCTAGCGGAGTGAGTTTGGGTCTAGCGGAGTGGGTTTGGGTCTAGCGAAGTGGGTTTGGGTCTGGCGGAGTGGGTTTGGGTCTAACCGAGTGGGTTTGGGTCTAGCCGAGCGGGTTTGTGTCTCGCAGAGTGGGTTTGGGTTTAGCCGAGTGGGTTTGGATCTTGCCGAGTGGGTTTGGGTCTAGCCGAGTGGGTTTGCGTCTAGCCGAGTGGGTTTGGGTCTAGCGGAGTGGGTTTGGGTCTAGCGCAGTGGGTTTGGTTCTAGCGGAGTGGGTTTGGGTCTAGCCGAATGGGTTTGGGTCTGGCGGAGTGTGTTTGGGTCTAGCCGAGTGGGTTTGTGTCTAGCCGAGTGCGTTTGGGTGTAGCCGAGTGGGTTTGGTTCTAGCCGAGTGGGTTTGGGTCTAGCCGAGTGGGTTTGGGTGTAGCCGAGTGGGTTTGGGTGTAGCCGAGTGGGTTTGGGTCTAGCCGATTGGGTTTGGGTCTAGCCGAGTGGGTTTGGGTCTAGCCGAGTGGGTTTGGGTCTAGCCGAGTGGGTTTGGGTCTAGCCGAGTGGGTTTGGGTCTAGCCGAGTGGGTTTGGGTCTAGCCGAGTGGGTTTGGGTCTAGCGGAGTTGTTTTGGGTCTAGCCGAGTGGGTTTGGGTCTAGCCGAGTGGGTTTGGGTCTAGCCGAGTGGGTTTGGGTCTACCCGAGTGGGTTTGGGTCTAGCCGAGTGGGTTTGGGTCTAGCCGTTTGGGTTTGGGTCTAGCCAAGTGGGTTTGGGTCTAGCCGAGTGGGTCTGGGTCTTGCCCAGTGGGTTTGGGTCTAGCGGAGTGAGTTTGGGTCTAGCGGAGTGGGTTTGGGTCTAGCGAAGTGGGTTTGGGTCTGGCGGAGTGGGTTTGGGTCTAACCGAGTGGGTTTGGGTCTAGCCGAGCGGGTTTGTGTCTCGCAGAGTGGGTTTGGGTTTAGCCGAGTGGGTTTGGATTTTGCCGAGTGGGTTTGGGTCTAGCCGAGTGGGTTTGCGTCTAGCCGAGTGGGTTTGGGTCTAGCCGAGTGGGTTTGCGTCTAGCCGAGTGGGTTTGGGTCTAGCCGAGTTGGTTTGGGTCTAGCCGAGTGGGTTGGGGGCTAGCCGAGTGGGTTGGGGTCTGGCCGAGTGGGTTTGGGTCTAGCGCAGTGGGTTTGGTTCTAGCGGAGTTGGTTTGGCTCGAGCTGAGTGGGGTTGGGTCTAGCCGAGTGAGTTTGGGTCTAGCCGAGTGGGTTTGCATCTAGCCGAGTGTGTTTGGGTCTAGCTGAGTGGGTTTGGGTCTAGCCGAGTGGGTTTGGGTTTAGCGGAGTGGTTTTGGATCTAGCCGAGTGGGTTTGGGTCTAGCCGAGTGGGTTTGGTTCTAGCCGATTGGGTTTGGGTCTAGCCGAGTGGGTTTACGTCTAGCCGAGTGGGTTTGAGTCTAGCGGAGTAGGTTTGGCTCTAGCGGAGTGGGTTTGGTTCTAGCCGAGTGGGTTTGAGTCAGGCCGAGTGGGTTTGGGTCTGGGCGAGTGGGTTTGCGTCTAGCGGAGTGGGTTTGGGTCTAGCGGACTGAGTTTGGGTCTAGCCGAGTGGGTTTGGGTCTAGCCGTGTGGGTTTGGGTCTAGCCGAATGGGTTTGCATCTAGCCGAGTGGGTTTGGGTCTAGCCGAGTGGGTTTGGGTCCAGCCGAGTGGGTTTGGGTCCAGAGGAGTGGTTTTGGGTCTAGCCGAGTAGGTTAGCGTCTAGCCGAGTGGGTTTGGGTCTAGCCGAGTGGGTTTGGGTCTAGCCGAGTGGGTTTGGGTCTAGCCGAGTGGGTTTGGGTCTAGCCGAGTGGGTTTGGGTCTAGCCGAGTGGGTTTGCGTCTAGCCGAGTGGGTTTGGGTCTAGCCGAGTGGGTTTGGGTCTAGCCGAGTGTGTTTGGGTCTAGCCGGGTGGGTTTGGGTCCAGCCGAGTGGGTTTGGGTCTAGCCGAGTGGGTTTGGGTCTAGCCGAGTGGGTTTGGGTCTAGCCGAGTGGGTTTGGGTCTAGCCGAGTGTGTTTGGGTCTAGCCGAGTGGGTTTTGGTCTAGCCGAGTGGGCTTGGGTCTAGCCGAATGGGTTTGGGTCTAGCCGAGTGGGTTTGCATCTAGCCGAGTGGGTTTGGGTCTAGCCGAGTGGGTTTGCATCTAGCTGAGTGGGTTTGCGTCTAGCCGAGTGGGTTTGGGTCTAGCCGAGTGGGTTTGGGTCTAGCCGAGTGGGTTTGGGTCTAGCGGTGTGGGTTTGGGTCTGGCCTAGTGGGTTTGGGTCTAGCGGAGTTGTTTTGGGTCTAGCCGAGTGGGTTTGGGTCTAGCCGAGTGGGTTTGGGTCTAGCCGAGTGGGTTTGGGTCTAGCCAAGTGGGTTTGGGTCTAGCCGAGTGGGTTTGGGTCTTGCCCAGTGGGTTTGGGTCTAGCCGAGTGGGTTTGGGTCTAGCCGAGTGGGTTTGCATCTAGCAGAGTGGGTTTGGGTCTAGCTGAGTGGGTTTGGGTCTAGCCGAGTGGGTTTGGGTTTAGCGGAGTGGTTTTGGGTCTAGCCGAGTGGGTTTGGGTCTAGCCGAGTGGGTTTGGTTCTAGCCGATTGGGTTTGGGTCTAGCCGAGTGGGTTTACGTCTAGCCGAGTGGGTTTGAGTCTAGCGGAGTCGGTTTGGCTCTAGCGGAGTGGGTTTGGTTCTAGCCGAGTGGGTTTGAGTCAGGCCGAGGGGGTTTGGGTCTAGGCGAGTGGGTTTGCGTCTAGCCGAGTGGGTTTGGGTCTAGCGGAGTGAGTTTGGGTCTAGCCGAGTGGGTTTGGGTCTAGCCGTGTGGGTTTGGGTCTAGCCGAGTGGGTTTGGGTCTAGCCGAGTGTGTTTGGGTCTAGCCGAGTGGGTTGGGGGCTAGCCGAGTGGGTTTGCATCTAGCCGTGTGGGTTTGGGTCTAGCCGAGTGGGTTTGGGTCTAGCCGAGTGTGTTTGGGTCTAGCCGAGTGGGTTTGGGTCTAGCCGAGTGGGTTTGCATCTAGCCGAGTGGGTTTGGGTCTAGCCGAGTGGGTTTGCATCTAGCTGAGTGGTTTTGCGTCTAGCCGAGTGGGTTTGGGTCTAGCCGAGTGGGTTTGGGTCTAGCCGAGTGGGTTTGGGTCTAGCGGTGTGGGTTTGCGTCTAGCCGAGTGGGTTTGGGTCTAGCCGAGTGGGTTTGCGTCTAGCCGAGTGGGTTTGGGTCTAGCCGAGTGGGTTTGGGTCTAGCCGAGTGTGTTTGGGTCTAGCCGGGTGGGTTTGGGTCTAGCCGAGTGGGTTTGGGTCTAGCCGAGTGTGTTTGGGTCTAGCCGAGTGGGTTGGGGGCTAGCCGAGTGGGTTGGGGTCTGGCCGAGTGGGTTTGGGTCTAGCGCAGTGGGTTTGGTTCTAGCGGAGTTGGTTTGGCTCGAGCTGAGTGGGGTTGGGTCTAGCCGAGTGAGTTTGGGTCTAGCCGAGTGGGTTTGCATCTAGCCGAGTGTGTTTGGGTCTAGCTGAGTGGGTTTGGGTCTAGCCGAGTGGGTTTGGGTTTAGCGGAGTGGTTTTGGATCTAGCCGAGTGGGTTTGGGTCTAGCCGAGTGGGTTTGGTTCTAGCCGATTGGGTTTGGGTCTAGCCGAGTGGGTTTACGTCTAGCCGAGTGGGTTTGGGTCTAGCCGAGTGGGTTTACGTCTAGCCGAGTGGGTTTGAGTCTAGCGGAGTAGGTTTGGCTCTAGCGGAGTGGGTTTGGTTCTAGCCGAGTGGGTTTGAGTCAGGCCGAGTGGGTTTGGGTCTAGGCGAGTGGGTTTGCGTCTAGCGGAGTGGGTTTGGGTCTAGCGGATTGAGTTTGGGTCTAGCCGAGTGGGTTTGGGTCTAGCCGTGTGGGTTTGGGTCTAGCCGAATGGGTTTGCATCTAGCCGAGTGGGTTTGGGTCTAGCCGAGTGGGTTTGGGTCTAGCCGAGTGGGTTTGGGTCCAGAGGAGTGGTTTTGGGTCTAGCCGTGTAGGTTAGCGTCTAGCCGAGTGGGTTCGGGTCTAGCCGAGTGGGTTTGGGTCTAGCCGAGTGGGTTTGGGTCTAGCGGTGTGGGTTTGCGTCTAGCCGAGTGGGTTTGGGTCTAGCCGAGAGGGTTTGCGTCTAGCCGAGTGGGTTTGGGTCTAGCCGAGTGGGTTTGGGTCTAGCCGAGTGTGTTTGGGTCTAGCCGGGTGGGTTTGGGTCTAGCCGAGTGGGTTTGGGTCTAGCCGAGTGGGTTTGGGTCTAGCCGAGTGGGTTTGGGTCTAGCCGAGTGTGTTTGGGTCTAGCCGAGTGGGTTTTGGTCTAGCCGAGTGGGCTTGGGTCTAGCCGAATGGGTTTGGGTCTAGCCGAGTGGGTTTGCATCTAGCCGAGTGGGTTTGGGTCTAGCCGAGTGGGTTTGCATCTAGCTGAGTGGGTTTGCGTCTAGCCGAGTGGGTTTGGGTCTAGCCGAGTGGGTTTGGGTCTAGCCGAGTGGGTTTGGGTCTAGCGGTGTGGGTTTGGGTCTGGCCTAGTGGGTTTGGGTCTAGCGGAGTTGTTTTGGGTCTAGCCGAGTGGGTTTGGGTCTAGCCGAGTGGGTTTGGGTCTAGCCGAGTGGGTTTGGGTCTAGCCAAGTGGGTTTGGGTCTAGCCGAGTGGGTTTGGGTCTTGCCCAGTGGGTTTGGGTCTAGCCGAGTGGGTTTGGGTCTAGCCGAGTGGGTTTGCATCTAGCAGAGTGGGTTTGGGTCTAGCTGAGTGGGTTTGGGTCTAGCCGAGTGGGTTTGGGTTTAGCGGAGTGGTTTTGGGTCTAGCCGAGTGGGTTTGGGTCTAGCCGAGTGGGTTTGGTTCTAGCCGATTGGGTTTGGGTCTAGCCGAGTGGGTTTACGTCTAGCCGAGTGGGTTTGAGTCTAGCGGAGTCGGTTTGGCTCTAGCGGAGTGGGTTTGGTTCTAGCCGAGTGGGTTTGAGTCAGGCCGAGGGGGTTTGGGTCTAGGCGAGTGGGTTTGCGTCTAGCCGAGTGGGTTTGGGTCTAGCGGAGTGAGTTTGGGTCTAGCCGAGTGGGTTTGGGTCTAGCCGTGTGGGTTTGGGTCTAGCCGAGTGGGTTTGGGTCTAGCCGAGTGTGTTTGGGTCTAGCCGAGTGGGTTGGGGGCTAGCCGAGTGGGTTTGCATCTAGCCGTGTGGGTTTGGGTCTAGCCGAGTGGGTTTGGGTCTAGCCGAGTGTGTTTGGGTCTAGCCGAGTGGGTTTGGGTCTAGCCGAGTGGGTTTGCATCTAGCCGAGTGGGTTTGGGTCTAGCCGAGTGGGTTTGCATCTAGCTGAGTGGTTTTGCGTCTAGCCGAGTGGGTTTGGGTCTAGCCGAGTGGGTTTGGGTCTAGCCGAGTGGGTTTGGGTCTAGCGGTGTGGGTTTGCGTCTAGCCGAGTGGGTTTGGGTCTAGCCGAGTGGGTTTGCGTCTAGCCGAGTGGGTTTGGGTCTAGCCGAGTGGGTTTGGGTCTAGCCGAGTGTGTTTGGGTCTAGCCGGGTGGGTTTGGGTCTAGCCGAGTGGGTTTGGGTCTAGCCGAGTGTGTTTGGGTCTAGCCGAGTGGGTTGGGGGCTAGCCGAGTGGGTTGGGGTCTGGCCGAGTGGGTTTGGGTCTAGCGCAGTGGGTTTGGTTCTAGCGGAGTTGGTTTGGCTCGAGCTGAGTGGGGTTGGGTCTAGCCGAGTGAGTTTGGGTCTAGCCGAGTGGGTTTGCATCTAGCCGAGTGTGTTTGGGTCTAGCTGAGTGGGTTTGGGTCTAGCCGAGTGGGTTTGGGTTTAGCGGAGTGGTTTTGGATCTAGCCGAGTGGGTTTGGGTCTAGCCGAGTGGGTTTGGTTCTAGCCGATTGGGTTTGGGTCTAGCCGAGTGGGTTTACGTCTAGCCGAGTGGGTTTGGGTCTAGCCGAGTGGGTTTACGTCTAGCCGAGTGGGTTTGAGTCTAGCGGAGTAGGTTTGGCTCTAGCGGAGTGGGTTTGGTTCTAGCCGAGTGGGTTTGAGTCAGGCCGAGTGGGTTTGGGTCTAGGCGAGTGGGTTTGCGTCTAGCGGAGTGGGTTTGGGTCTAGCGGATTGAGTTTGGGTCTAGCCGAGTGGGTTTGGGTCTAGCCGTGTGGGTTTGGGTCTAGCCGAATGGGTTTGCATCTAGCCGAGTGGGTTTGGGTCTAGCCGAGTGGGTTTGGGTCTAGCCGAGTGGGTTTGGGTCCAGAGGAGTGGTTTTGGGTCTAGCCGTGTAGGTTAGCGTCTAGCCGAGTGGGTTCGGGTCTAGCCGAGTGGGTTTGGGTCTAGCCGAGTGGGTTTGGGTCTAGCGGTGTGGGTTTGCGTCTAGCCGAGTGGGTTTGGGTCTAGCCGAGAGGGTTTGCGTCTAGCCGAGTGGGTTTGGGTCTAGCCGAGTGGGTTTGGGTCTAGCCGAGTGTGTTTGGGTCTAGCCGGGTGGGTTTGGGTCTAGCCGAGTGGGTTTGGGTCTAGCCGAGTGGGTTTGGGTCTAGCCGAGTGGGTTTGGGTCTAGCCGAGTGTGTTTGGGTCTAGCCGAGTGGGTTTTGGTCTAGCCGAGTGGGCTTGGGTCTAGCCGAATGGGTTTGGGTCTAGCCGAGTGGGTTTGCATCTAGCCGAGTGGGTTTGGGTCTAGCCGAGTGGGTTTGCATCTAGCTGAGTGGGTTTGCGTCTAGCCGAGTGGGTTTGGGTCAAGCCGAGTGGGTTTGGGTCTGGCCGAGTGGGTTTGGGTCTAGCGCAGTGGGTTTGGTTCTAGCGGAGTTGGTTTGGGTCGAGCTGAGTGGGGTTGGGTCTAGCCGAGTGAGTTTGGGTCTAGCCGAGTGGGTTTGCATCTAGCCGAGTGTGTTTGGGTCTAGCTGAGTGGGTTTGGGTCTAGCCGAGTGGGTTTGGGTTTAGCGGAGTGGTTTTGGATCTAGCCGAGTGGGTTTGGGTCTAGCCGAGTGGGTTTGGTTCTAGCCGATTGGGTTTGGGTCTAGCCGAGTGGGTTTACGTCTAGCCGAGTGGGTTTGTGTCTAGCCGAGTGGGTTTACGTCTAGCCGAGTGGGTTTGAGTCTAGCGGAGTAGGTTTGGCTCTAGCGGAGTGGGTTTGGTTCTAGCCGAGTGGGTTTGGGTCTAGCCGAGTGGGTTTGGGTCTAGCGGAGTGGGTTTGGGTCTAGCGGAGTGGGTTTGGGTCTAGCGCAGTGGGTTTGGTTCTAGCGGAGTGGGCTTGGGTCTAGCCGAATGGGTTTGGGTCTAGCCGAGTGTGTTTGGGTCTAGCCGAGTGGGTTTGGGTCTGGCCTAGTGGGTTTGGGTCTAGCGGAGTTGTTTTGGGTCTAGCCGAGTGGGTTTGGGTCTAGCCGAGTGGGTTTGGGTCTAGCCGAGTGGGTTTGGGTCTAGCCAAGTGGGTTTGGGTCTAGCCGAGTGGGTTTGGGTCTTGCCCAGTGGGTTTGGGTCTAGCGGAGTGAGTTTGGGTCTAGCGGAGTGGGTTTGGGTCTAGCAAAGTGGGTTTGGGTCTGGCGGAGTGGGTTTGGGTCTAACCGAGTGGGTTTGGGTCTAGCCGAGCGGGTTTGGGTCTCGCAGAGTGGGTTTGGGTTTAGCCGAGTGGGTTTGTGTCTAGCCGAGTGTGTTTGGGTCTAGCCGAGTGGGTTTGCGTCTAGCTGAGTGGGTTTGGGTCTAGCCGAGTGGGTCTGCGTCTAGCCGAGTGGGTTTGGGTCTAGCCGAGTTGGTTTGGGTCTAGCCGAGTGGGTTGGGGGCTAGCCGAGTGGGTTGGGGTCTGGCCGAGTGGGATTGGGTCTAGCGCAGTGGGTTTGGTTCTAGCGGAGTTGGTTTGGGTCGAGCTGAGTGGGGTTGGGTCTAGCCGAGTGAGTTTGGGTCTAGCCGAGTGGGTTTGGGTCTAGCCGAGTGGGTTTGCATCTAGCAGAGTGGGTTTGGGTCTAGCTGAGTGGGTTTGGGTCTAGCCGAGTGGGTTTGGGTTTAGCAGAGTGGTTTTGGGTCTAGCCGAGTGGGTTTGGGTCTAGCCGTGTGGGTTTGGTTCTAGCCGATTGGGTTTGGGTCTAGCCGAGTGGGTTTACGTCTAGCCGAGTGGGTTTGAGTCTAGCGGAGTCGGTTTGGCTCTAGCGGAGTGGGTTTGGTTCTAGCCGAGTGGGTTTGAGTCAGGCCGAGTGGGTTTGGGTCTAGGCGAGTGGGTTTGCGTCTAGCCGAGTGGGTTTGGGTCTAGCGGAGTGAGTTTGGGTCTAGCCGAGTGGGTTTGGGTCTAGCCGTGTGGGTTTGGGTCTAGCCGAATGGGTTTGCATCTAGCCGAGTGGGTTTGGGTCTAGCCGAGTGGGTTTGGGTCTAGCCGAGTGGGTTTGGGTCCAGCGGAGTGGTTTTGGGTCTAGCCGAGTAGGTTAGCGTCTAGCCGAGTGGGTTTGGGTCTAGCCGAGTGGGTTTGGGTCTAGCCGAGTGGGTTTGGGTCTAGCGGTGTGGGTTTGCGTCTAGCCGAGTGGGTTTGGGTCTAGCCGAGTGGGTTTGCGTCTAGCCGAGTGGGTTTGGGTCTATCCGAGTGGGTTTGGGTCTAGCCGAGTGTGTTTGGGTCTAGCCGGGTGGGTTTGGGTCTAGCCGAGTGGGTTTGGGTATAGCCGAGTGGGTTTGGGTCTAGCCGAGTGGGTTTGGGTATAGCCGAGTGGGTGTGGGTCTAGCCGAGTGTGTTTGGGTCTAGCCGAGTGGGTTTTGGTCTAGCCGAGTGGGTTTGGGTCTAGCCGAATGGGTTTGGGTCTAGCCGAGTGGGTTTGCATCTAGCCGAGTGGGTTTGGGTCTAGCAGAGTGGGTTTGCATCTAGCTGAGTGGGTTTGCGTCTAGCCGAGTGGGTTTGGGTCTAGCCGAGTGGGTTTGGGTCTAGCCGAGTGGGTTTGGGTCTAGCGGTGTGGGTTTGCGTCTAGCCGAGTGGGTTTGGGTCTAGCCGAGTGGGTTTGCGTCTAGCCGAGTGGGTTTGGGTCTAGCCGAGTGGGTTTGGGTCTAGCCGAGTGTGTTTGGGTCTAGCCGGGTGGGTTTGGGTCTAGCCGAGTGGGTTTGGGTCTAGCCGAGTGGGTTTGGGTCTAGCCGAGTGGGTTTGGGTCTAGCCGAGTGGGTTTGGGTCTAGCCGAGTGTGTTTGGGTCTAGCCGAGTGGGTTTGGGTCTAGCCGAGTGGGTTTGGGTCAAGCCGTGTGGGTTTGGGTCTAGCCGAGTGCGTTTGGGTCTGGCGGAGAGGGTTTGGGTCTAGCCGAGTGGGTTTGGATCTAGCCGAGTGGGTTTGGGCCTAGCCGAGTGGGTTTTGGTCTAGGCGAGTGGGTTTGGGTCTGGCCGAGTGGGTTTGGGTCTAGCGGAGTGGGGTTGGGTCTAGCGAAGTGGGTTTGGGTCTAGCGGATTGGGTTTGGATCTAGCCAAGTGGGTTTGGGTGTAGCCGAGTGGGTTTGGGTCTAGACGAGTGGGTTTGGGTCTTGCCGAGTGGGTTTGGGTCTAGCCGAGTGGGTTTGGGTCTAGCCGAGTGGGTTTGCGTCTAGCCGAGTGGGTTTGAGTCTAGCGGAGTCGGTTTGGGTCTAGCGGAGTGGGTTTGGTCCTAGCCGAGTGGGTTTAAGTCAGGCCGAGAAGGGTTTGGGTCTAGCCAAGTGGGTTTGAGTCTAGCCGAGTGGGTTTGGGTCTAGCGGAGTGGGTTTGGGTCTAGCCTAGTGGGTTTGGGTCTGGCCGAGTGGGTTTGGGTCTAGCCGAGTGGGTTTGCATCTAGCTGAGTGGGTTTGGGTCTAGCCGAGTGGGTTTGGGTCTAGCCGAGTGGGTTTGGGTCTAGCGGAGTGGTTTTGGGTCTAGCCGAGTGGGTTTGGGTCTAGCCGAGTGGGTTTGGGTCTCGCCGAGTGGGTTTGGGTCTAGCCGAGTGGGTTTGGGTCTAGCCGAGTGGGTTTGGGTCTAGCGGTGTGTGTTTGCGTCTAGCCGAGTGGGTTTGGGTCTAGCCGAGTGGGTTGGGGTCTGGCCGAGTGGGATTGGGTCTAGCGCAGTGGGTTTGGTTCTAGCGGAGTTGGTTTGGGTCGAGCTGAGTGGGGTTGGGTCTAGCCGAGTGAGTTTGGGTCTAGCCGAGTGGGTTTGGGTCTAGCCGAGTGGGTTTGCATCTAGCAGAGTGGGTTTGGGTCTAGCTGAGTGGGTTTGGGTCTAGCCGAGTGGGTTTGGGTTTAGCAGAGTGGTTTTGGGTCTAGCCGAGTGGGTTTGGGTCTAGCCGAGTGGGTTTGGTTCTAGCCGATTGGGTTTGGGTCTAGCCGAGTGGGTTTACGTCTAGCCGAGTGGGTTTGAGTCTAGCGGAGTCGGTTTGGCTCTAGCGGAGTGGGTTTGGTTCTAGCCGAGTGGGTTTGAGTCAGGCCGAGTGGGTTTGGGTCTAGGCGAGTGGGTTTGCGTCTAGCCGAGTGGGTTTGGGTCTAGCGGAGTGAGTTTGGGTCTAGCCGAGTGGGTTTGGGTCTAGCCGTGTGGGTTTGGGTCTAGCCGAATGGGTTTGCATCTAGCCGAGTGGGTGTGGGTCTAGCCGAGTGGGTTTGGGTCTAGCCGAGTGGGTTTGGGTCCAGCGGAGTGGTTTTGGGTCTAGCCGAGTAGGTTAGCGTCTAGCCGAGTGGGTTTGGGTCTAGCCGAGTGGGTTTGGGTCTAGCCGAGTGGGTTTGGGTCTAGCGGTGTGGGTTTGCGTCTAGCCGAGTGGGTTTGGGTCTAGCCGAGTGGGTTTGCGTCTAGCCGAGTGGGTTTGGGTCTATCCGAGTGGGTTTGGGTCTAGCCGAGTGTGTTTGGGTCTAGCCGGGTGGGTTTGGGTCTAGCCGAGTGGGTTTGGGTATAGCCGAGTGGGTTTGGATATAGCCGAGTGGGTGTGGGTCTAGCCGAGTGTGTTTGGGTATAGCCGAGTGGGTTTTGGTCTAGCCGAGTGGGTTTGGGTCTAGCCGAATGGGTTTGGGTCTAGCCGAGTGGGTTTGCATCTAGCCGAGTGGGTTTGGGTCTAGCAGAGTGGGTTTGCATCTAGCTGAGTGGGTTTGCGTCTAGCCGAGTGGGTTTGGGTCTAGCCGAGTGGGTTTGGGTCTAGCCGAGTGGGTTTGGGTCTAGCGGTGTGGGTTTGCGTCTAGCCGAGTGGGTTTGGGTCTAGCCGAGTGGGTTTGCGTCTAGCCGAGTGGGTTTGGGTCTAGCCGAGTGGGTTTGGGTCTAGCCGAGTGTGTTTGGGTCTAGCCGGGTGGGTTTGGGTCTAGCCGAGTGGGTTTGGGTCTAGCCGAGTGGGTTTGGGTCTAGCCGAGTGGGTTTGGGTCTAGCCGAGTGGGTTTGGGTCTAGCCGAGTGTGTTTGGGTCTAGCCGAGTGGGTTTGGGTCTAGCCGAGTGGGTTTGGGTCAAGCCGTGTGGGTTTGGGTCTAGCCGAGTGCGTTTGGGTCTGGCGGAGAGGGTTTGGGTCTAGCCGAGTGGGTTTGGATCTAGCCGAGTGGGTTTGGGCCTAGCCGAGTGGGTTTTGGTCTAGGCGAGTGGGTTTGGGTCTGGCCGAGTGGGTTTGGGTCTAGCGGAGTGGGGTTGGGTCTAGCGAAGTGGGTTTGGGTCTAGCGGATTGGGTTTGGATCTAGCCAAGTGGGTTTGGGTGTAGCCGAGTGGGTTTGGGTCTAGACGAGTGGGTTTGGGTCTTGCCGAGTGGGTTTGGGTCTAGCCGAGTGGGTTTGGGTCTAGCCGAGTGGGTTTGCGTCTAGCCGAGTGGGTTTGAGTCTAGCGGAGTCGGTTTGGGTCTAGCGGAGTGGGTTTGGTCCTAGCCGAGTGGGTTTAAGTCAGGCCGAGAAGGGTTTGGGTCTAGCCAAGTGGGTTTGAGTCTAGCCGAGTGGGTTTGGGTCTAGCGGAGTGGGTTTGGGTCTAGCCTAGTGGGTTTGGGTCTGGCCGAGTGGGTTTGGGTCTAGCCGAGTGGGTTTGCATCTAGCTGAGTGGGTTTGGGTCTAGCCGAGTGGGTTTGGGTCTAGCCGAGTGGGTTTGGGTCTAGCGGAGTGGTTTTGGGTCTAGCCGAGTGGGTTTGGGTCTAGCCGAGTGGGTTTGGGTCTCGCCGAGTGGGTTTGGGTCTAGCCGAGTGGGTTTGGGTCTAGCCGAGTGGGTTTGGGTCTAGCGGTGTGTGTTTGCGTCTAGCCGAGTGGGTTTGGGTCTAGCCGAGTGGGTTTGGGTCTAGCCGAGTGGGTTTGGGTCTAGCCGAGTGGGTTTGGGTCTAGCCGAGTGGGTTTGGGTCTAGCCGAGTGGGTTTGGGTCTAGCCGAGTGGGTTTGGGCCTAGCCGAGTGGGTTTGGGTCTAGCCGAGTGGGTTTGGGTCTAGCCGAGTGGGTTTGGGTCTAGCGGAGTGGGGTTGGGTCTAGCGAAGTGGGTTTGGGTCTAGCGGATTGGGTTTGGATCTAGCCAAGTGGGTTTGGGTGTAGCCGAGTGGGTTTGGGTCTAGACGAGTGGGTTTGCGTCTTGCCGAGTGGGTTTGGGTCTAGCCGAGTGGGTTTGGGTCTAGACGAGTGGGTTTTTGCGTCTAGCCGAGTGGGTTTGAGTCTAGCGGAGTGGGTTTGGGTCTAGCGGAGTGGGCTTGGTTCTAGCCGAGTGGGTTTGAGTCAGGCCGAGTGGGTTTGGGTCTAGCCGAGTGGGTTTGAGTCTAGACGAGTGGGTTTCCGTCTAGCGGAGTGGGTTTGGGTCTAGCCGAGTGGGTTTGCATCTAGCCGAGTGGGTTTGGGTCTAGCCGAGTGGGTTTGGGTCTAGCCGAGTGGGTTTGCGTCTAGCCGAGTGGGTTTGAGTCTAGCGGAGTCGGTTTGGGTCTAGCGGAGTGGGTTTGGTTCTAGCCGAGTGGGTTTAAGTCAGGCCGAGAAGGGTTTGGGTCTAGCCAAGTGGGTTTGAGTCTAGCCGAGTGGGTTTGGGTCTAGCGGAGTGGGTTTGGGTCTAGCCTAGTGGGTTTGGGTCTGGCCGAGTGGGTTTGTGTCTAGCCGAGTGGGTTTGCATCTAGCTGAGTGGGTGTGGGTCTAGCCGAGTGGGTTTGGGTCTAGCCGAGTGGGTTTGGGTCTAGCGGAGTGGTTTTGGGTCTAGCCGAGTGGGTTTGGGTCTAGCCGAGTGGGTTTGGGTCTAGCCGATTGGGTTTGGGTCTAGCCGAGTGGGTTTGGGTCTAGCCGAGTGGGTTTGGGTCTAGCGGTGTGTGTTTGCGTCTAGCCGAGTGGGTTTGGGTCTAGCCGAGTGGGTTTGGGTCTAGCCGAGTGGGTTTGGGTCTAGCCGAGTGGGTTTGGGTCTAGCCGAGTGGGTTTGGGTCTAGCCGAGTGGGTTTGGGTCTAGCCGAGTGGGTTTGGGCCTAGCCGAGTGGGTTTGGGTCTAGCCGAGTGGGTTTGGGTCTAGCCGAGTGGGTTTGGGTCTAGCGGAGTGGAGTTGGGTCTAGCGAAGTGGGTTTGGGTCTAGCGGATTGGGTTTGGATCTAGCCAAGTGGGTTTGGGTGTAGCCGAGTGGGTTTGGGTCTAGACGAGTGGGTTTGGGTCTTGCCGAGTGGGTTTGGGTCTCGCCGAGTGGGTTTGGGTCTAGCCGAGTGGGTTTGCGTCTAGCCGAGTGGGTTTGAGTCTAGCGGAGTGGGTTTGGGTCTAGCGGAGTGGGTTTGGTTCTAGCCGAGTGGGTTTGAGTCAGGCCGAGTGGGTTTGGGTCTAGCCGAGTGGGTTTGAGTCTAGCCGAGTGGGTTTCCGTCTAGCGGAGTGGGTTTGGGTCTAGCCGAGTGGGTTTGCATCTAGCCGAGTGGGTTTGGGTCTAGCCGAGTGGGTTTGGGTCTAGCCGAGTGGGTTTGGGTCTAGCGGAGTGGTTTTGGGTCTAGCCGAGTGGGTTTGGGTCTAGCCGAGTGGGTTTGGGTGTAGCCGAGTGGGTTTGGGTCTAGCCGAGTGTGTTTGGGTCTAGCCGAGTGGGTTTGGGTCTAGCCGAGTGGGTTTGGGTCTAGCCGAGTGTGTTTTGGTCTAGCCGAGTGGGTTTGGGTCTAGCCGAGTGGGTTTGGGTCTAGCCGAGTGGGTTTGGGTCTAGCCGAGTGGGTTTGGGTCTAGCCGAGTGAGTTTGGGTCTAGCGGAGTGGGTTTTGGTCTAGCCGAGTGGGTTTGGGTCTAGCCGAATGGGTTTGGGTCTAGCCGAGTGGGTTTGCATCTAGCCGAGTGGGTTTGGGTCTAGCCGAGAGGGTTTGGGTCTAGCCGAGTGGGTTTGTGTCTAGCGGAGTGGTTTTGGGTCTAGCCGAGTGGGTTTGGGTCTAGCCGACTGGGTTTGGGCCTAGCCGAGTGGGTTTTGGTCTAGCCGAGTGGGTTTGGGTCTAGCCGAGTGGGTTTGGGTCTGGCGGAGTGGGGTTGGGTCTAGCGCAGTGGGTTTGGGTCTAGCCGAGTGGGTTTGGGTCTAGCCGAGTGGGTTTGGGTCTAGCCGAGTGGGTTTGGGTCTAGCCGAGTGGGTTTGGGTCTAGCGGTGTGTGTTTGCGTCTAGCCGAGTGGGTTTGGGTCTAGCCGAGTGGGTTTGGGTCTAGCCGAGTGGGTTTGGGTCTAGCCGAGTGGGTTTGGGTCTAGCCGAGTGGGTTTGGGTCTAGCCGAGTGGGTTTGGGTCTAGCCGAGTGGGTTTGGGCCTAGCCGAGTGGGTTTGGGTCTAGCCGAGTGGGTTTGGGTCTAGCCGAGTGGGTTTGGGTCTAGCGGAGTGGAGTTGGGTCTAGCGAAGTGGGTTTGGGTCTAGCGGATTGGGTTTGGATCTAGCCAAGTGGGTTTGGGTGTAGCCGAGTGGCTTTGGGTCTAGACGAGTGGGTTTGGGTCTTGCCGAGTGGGTTTGGGTCTCGCCGAGTGGGTTTGGGTCTAGCCGAGTGGGTTTGCGTCTAGCCGAGTGGGTTTGAGTCTAGCGGAGTGGGTTTGGGTCTAGCGGAGTGGGTTTGGTTCTAGCCGAGTGGGTTTGAGTCAGGCCGAGTGGGTTTGGGTCTAGCCGAGTGGGTTTGAGTCTAGCCGAGTGGGTTTCCGTCTAGCGGAGTGGGTTTGGGTCTAGCCGAGTGGGTTTGCATCTAGCCGAGTGGGTTTGGGTCTAGCCGAGTGGGTTTGGGTCTAGCGGAGTGGTTTTGGGTCTAGCCGAGTGGGTTTGGGTCTAGCCGAGTGGGTTTGGGTGTAGCCGAGTGGGTTTGGGTCTAGCCGAGTGTGTTTGGGTCTAGCCGAGTGGGTTTGGGTCTAGCCGAGTGGGTTTGGGTCTAGCCGAGTGTGTTTTGGTCTAGCCGAGTGGGTTTGGGTCTAGCCGAGTGGGTTTGGGTCTAGCCGAGTGGGTTTGGGTCTAGCCGAGTGGGTTTGGGTCTAGCCGAGTGAGTTTGGGTCTAGCGGAGTGGGTTTTGGTCTAGCCGAGTGGGTTTGGGTCTAGCCGAATGGGTTTGGGTCTAGCCGAGTGGGTTTGCGTCTAGCCGAGTGGGTTTGGGTCTAGCCGAGAGGGTTTGGGTCTAGCCGAGTGCATTTGTGTCTAGCGGAGTGGTTTTGGGTCTAGCCGAGTGGGTTTGGGTCTAGCCGACTGGGTTTGGGCCTAGCCGAGTGGGTTTTGGTCTAGCCGAGTGGGTTTGGGTCTAGCCGAGTGGGTTTGGGTCTGGCGGAGTGGGGTTGGGTCTAGCGCAGTGGCTTTGGTTCTAGCGGATTGGGTTTGGATCTAGCCAAGTGGGTTTGGGTGTAGCCGAGTGGGTTTGGGTCTAGACGAGTGGGTTTGGGTCTTGCCGAGTGGGTTTGGGTCTAGCCGAGTGGGTTTGGGTCTAGCCGAGTGGGTTTACGTCTAGCCGAGTGGGTTTGAGTCTAGCGGAGTGGGTTTGGGTCTAGCGGAGTGGGTTTGGTTCTAGCCGAGTGGGTTTGAGTCAGGCCGAGTGGGTTTGGGTCTAGCCGAGTGGGTTTGCGTCTAGCCGAGTGGGTTTGGGTCTAGCGGAGTGAGTTTGGGTCTAGCCGAGTGGGTTTGGGTCTAGCCGTGTGGGTTTCGGTCTAGCCGAGTGGGTTTGCATCTAGCCGAAGGGGTTTGGGTCTAGCCGAGTGGGTTTGGGTCTAGCCGTGTGGGTTTGGGTCTAGCGGAGTGGTTTTGGGTCTAGCCGAGTGGGTTTGGGTCTAGCCGAGTGGGTTTGGATCTAGCCTAGTGGGTTTGGGTGTAGTCGAGTGGCTTTGGGTCGAGACGAGTGGGTTTGGGTCTTGCCGAGTGGGTTTGGGTCTAGCCAAGTGGGTTTGGGTCTAGCCGAGTGGGTTTGCGTCTAGCCGAGTGGGTTTGAGTCTAGCGGAGTGGGTTTGGGTCTAGCGGAGTGGGTTTGGTTCTAGCCGAGTGGGTTTGAGTCAGGCCGAGTGGGTTTGGGTCTAGCCGAGTGGGTTTGAGTCTAGCCGAGTGGGTTTCGGTCTAGCGGAGTGGGTTTGGGTCTAGCCGAGTGGGTTTGCATCTAGCCGAGTGGGTTTGGGTCTAGCCGAGTGGGTTTGGGTCTAGCCGAGTGGGTTTGGGTCTAGCGGAGTGGTTTTGGGTCTAGCCGAGTGGGTTTTGGTCTAGCCGAGTGGGTTTGGGTGTAGCCGAGTGGGTTTGGGTCTAGCCGAGTGTGTTTGGGTCTAGCCGAGTGGGTTTGGGTCTCGCCAAGTGGGTTTGGGTCTAGCCGAGTGTGTTTTAGTCTAGCCGAGTGGGTTTGGGTCTAGCCGAGTGGGTTTGGGTCTAGCCGAGTGGGTTTGGGTCTAGCCGAGTGGGTTTGGGTCTAGCCGAGTGAGTTTGGGTCTAGCGGAGTGGGTTTTGGTCTAGCCGAGTGGGTTTGGGTCTAGCCGAATGGGTTTGGGTCTGGCCGAGTGGGTTTGCATCTAGCCGAGTGGGTTTGGGTCTAGCCGAGAGGGTTTGGGTCTAGCCGAGTGGGTTTGTGTCTAGCGGAGTGGTTTTGGGTCTAGCCGCGTGGGTTTGGGTCTAGCCGAGTGGGTTTGGGCCTAGCCGAGTGGGTTTTGGTCTAGCCGAGTGGGTTTGGGTCTAGCCGAGTGGGTTTGGGTCTGGCGGAGTGGGGTTGGGTCTAGCGCAGTGGGTTTGGGTCTAGCGGATTGGGTTTGGATCTAGCCAAGTGGGTTTGGGTGTAGCCGAGTGGGTTTGGGTCTAGACGAGTGGGTTTGGGTCTTGCCGAGTGGGTTTGGGTCTAGCCGAGTGGGTTTGGGTCTAGCCGAGTGGGTTTACGTCTAGCCGAGTGGGTTTGAGTCTAGCGGAGTCGGTTTGGGTCTAGCGGAGTGGGTTTGGGTCTAGCCGAGTGGGTTTGGGTCTAGCCGTGTGGGTTTGGGTCTAGCCGAGTGGGTTTGCATCTAGCCGAGTGGGTTTGGGTCTAGCCGAGTGGGTTTGGGTCCAGCCGTGTGGGTTTGGGTCTAGCGGAGTGGTTTTGGGTCTAGCCGAGTGGGTTTGGGTCTAGCCGAGTGGGTTTGGGTCTAGCCGAGTGGGTTTGGGTCTAGCCGAGTGGGTTTGGGTCTAGCGGTGTGTGTTTGCGTCTAGCCGAGTGGGTTTGGGTCTAGCCGAGTGTGTTTGGGCCTAGCTGGGTGGGTTTGGGTCTAGCCGAGTGGGTTTGGGTCTAGCCGAGTGGGTTCGGGTCTAGCCGAGTGGGTTTGGGTCTAGCCGAGTGGGTTTGGGTCTAGCCGAGTGTGTTTGGGTCTAGCCGAGTGGGTTTGGGTCTAGCCGAGTGGGTTTGGGTCTAGCTGAGTGGGTTTGGGTCTAGCCCAGTGGGTTTGGGTCAAGCCGAGTGGGTTTGGGTCTAGCCGAGTGCGTTTGGGTCTGGCGGAGAGGGTTTGGGTCTAGCCGAGTGGGTTTGGGTTTAGCCGAGTGGGTTTGGGTCTAGCGGAGTGGGGTTGGGTCTAGCGAAGTGCGTTTGTGTCTAGCGGATTGGGTTTGGATCTAGCCAAGTGGGTTTGGGTGTAGCCGAGTGGGTTTGGGTCTAGCCGAGTGGGTTTACGTCTAGCCGAGTGGGTTTGAGTCTAGCGGAGTCGGTTTGGGTCTAGCGGAGTGGGTTTGGTTCTAGCCGAGTGGGTTTGAGTCAGGCCGAGTGGGTTTGGGTCTAGCCGAGTGGGTTTGCGTCTAGCCGAGTGGGTTTGGGTCTAGCCGAGTGGGTTCGGGTCTAGCCGAGTGGGTTTGGGTCTAGCCGAGTGGGTTTGGGTCTAGCCGAGTGTGTTTGGGTCTAGCCGAGTGGGTTTGGGTCTAGCCGAGTGGGTTTGGGTCTAGCTGAGTGGGTTTGGGTCTAGCCCAGTGGGTTTGGGTCAAGCCGAGTGGGTTTGGGTCTAGCCGAGTGCGTTTGGGTCTGGCGGAGAGGGTTTGGGTCTAGCCGAGTGGGTTTGGGTTTAGCCGAGTGGGTTTGGGTCTAGCGGAGTGGGGTTGGGTCTAGCGAAGTGCGTTTGTGTCTAGCGGATTGGGTTTGGATCTAGCCAAGTGGGTTTGGGTCTAGCCGAGTGTGTTTGGGTCTAGCCGAGTGGGTTTGGGTCTAGCCGAGTGGGTTTACGTCTAGCCGAGTGGGTTTGAGTCTAGCGGAGTCGGTTTGGGTCTAGCGGAGTGGGTTTGGTTCTAGCCGAGTGGGTTTGAGTCAGGCCGAGTGGGTTTGGGTCTAGCCGAGTGGGTTTGCGTCTAGCCGAGTGGGTTTGGGTCTAGCGGAGTGAGTTTGGGTCTAGCCGAGTGGGTTTGGGTCTAGCCGTGTGGGTTTGGGTCTAGCCGAGTGGGTTTGCATCTAGCCGAGTGGGTTTGGGTCTAGCCGAGTGGGTTTGGGTCTAGCCGTGTGGGTTTGGGTCTAGCGGAGTGGTTTTGGGTCTAGCCGAGTGGGTTTGGGTCTAGCCGAGTGGGTTTGGGTCTAGCCGAGTGGGTTTGGGTCTAGCCGAGTGGGTTTGGGTCTAGCGGTGTGTGTTTGCGTCTAGCCGAGTGGGTTTGGGTCTAGCCGTGTGGGTTTGGGTCTAGCGGAGTGGTTTTGGGTCTAGCCGAGTGGGTTTGGGTCTAGCCGAGTGGGTTTGGGTCTAGCCGAGTGGGTTTGGGTCTAGCCGAGTGGGTTTGGGTCTAGCGGTGTGTGTTTGCGTCTAGCCGAGTGGGTTTGGGTCTAGCCGTGTGGGTTTGGGTCTAGCCGAGTGGGTTTGGGTCTAGCCGAGTGGGTTTGGGTCTAGCCGAGTGGGTTTGGGTCTAGCGGAGTGGGTTTGGGTCTAGCGCAGTGGGTTTGGTTCTAGCGGAGTGGGTTTGGGTCTAGCCGAATGGGTTTGGGTCTAGCCGAGTGGGTTTGGGTCTACCCGAGTGGGTTTGGGTCTAGCCGAGTGGGTTTGGGTCTTGCCGTTTGGGTTTGGGTCTAGCCAAGTGGGTTTGGGTCTAGCCGAGTGGGTTTGGGTCTTGCCCAGTGGGTTTGGGTCTAGCGGAGTGAGTTTGGGTCTACCCGAGTGGGTTTGGGTCTAGCCGAGTGGGTTTGGGTCTTGCCGTTTGGGTTTGGGTCTAGCCAAGTGGGTTTGGGTCTAGCCGAGTGGGTTTGGGTCTTGCCCAGTGGGTTTGGGTCTAGCGGAGTGAGTTTGGGTCTAGCGGAGTGGGTTTGGGTCTAGCGGAGTGGGTTTGGGTCTGGCGGAGTGGGTTTGGGTCTAACCGAGTGGGTTTGGGTCTAGCCGAGTGGGTTTACGTCTAGCCGGGTGGGTTTGAGTCTAGCCGAGTGGGTTTTGGTCTAGCCGAGTGGGTTTGGGTCTAGCCGAATGGGTTTGGGTCTAGCCGAGTGGGTTTGGGTCTGGCGGAGTGGGGTTGGGTCTAGCGCAGTGGGTTTGGGTCTAGCGGATTGGGTTTGGATCGAGCCAAGTGGGTTTGGGTGTAGCCGAGTGGATTTGGGTCTAGACGAGTGGGTTTGGGTCTTGCCGAGTGGGTTTGGGTCTAGCCGAGTGGGTTTGGGTCTAGCCGAGTGGGTTTACGTCTAGCCGAGTGGGTTTGAGTCTAGCGGAGTCGGTTTGGGTCTAGCGGAGTGGGTTTGGTTCTAGCCGTGTGGGTTTGAGTCAGGCCGAGTGGGTTTGGGTCTAGCCGAGTGGGTTTGCGTCTAGCCGAGTGGGTTTGGGTCTAGCGGAGTAAGTTTGGGTCTAGCCGAGTGGGTTTGGGTCTAGACGTGTGGGTTTGGGTCTAGCCGTAGTGGGTTTGCATCTAGCCGAGTGGGTTTGGGTCTAGCCGAGTGGGTTTGGGTCTAGCCGTGTGGGTTTGGGTCTATCGGAGTGGTTTTGGGTCTAGCCGAGTGGGTTTGGGTCTAGCCGAGTGGGTTTGGGTCTAGCCGAGTGGGTTTGGGTCTAGCCGAGTGGGTTTGGGTCGAGCGGTGTGTGTTTGCGTCTAGCCGAGTGGGTTTGGGTCTAGCCGAGTGGGTTTGCGTCTGGCCGAGTGGGTTTGGGTCTAGCCGACTGGGTTTGGGTCTACCCGAGTGTGTTTGGGTCTAGCCGGGTGGGTTTGGGTCTAGCCGAGTGGGTTTGGGTCTAGCCGAGTGGGTTCGGGTCTAGCCGAGTGTGTTTGGGTCTAGCCGAGTGGGTTTGGGTCTAGCCGAGTGGGTTTGGGTCTAGCCGATTGGGTTTGGGTCTAGCCGAGTGGGTTTGTGTCTAGCCGAGTGGGTTTGGGTCTAGCCGAGTGTGTTTGGGTCTAGCCGAGTGGGTTTGGGTCTAGCCGAGTGGGGTTGGGTCTAGCCGAGTGGGTTTGGGTCTAGCCGAGTGGGTTTGGGTCTAGCCGAGTGGGTTTGGGTCTAGCGGAGTGGGTTTGGGTCTAGCGCAGTGGGTTTGGTTCTAGCGGAGTGGGTTTGGGTCTAGCCGAATGGGTTTGGGTCTAGCCGAGTGGGTTTGGGTCTACCCGAGTGGGTTTGGGTCTAGCCGAGTGGGTTTGGTTCTTGCCGTTTGGGTTTGGGTCTAGCCAAGTGGGTTTGGGTCTAGCCGAGTGGGTTTGGGTCTTGCCCAGTGGGTTTGGGTCTAGCGGAGTGAGTTTGGGTCTACCCGAGTGGGTTTGGGTCTAGCCGAGTGGGTTTGGGTCTTGCCGTTTGGGTTTGGGTCTAGCCAAGTGGGTTTGGGTCTAGCCGAGTGGGTTTGGGTCTTGCCCTGTGGGTTTGGGTCTAGCGGAGTGAGTTTGGGTCTAGCGGAGTGGGTTTGGGTCTAGCGGAGTGGGTTTGGGTCTGGCGGAGTGGGTTTGGGTCTAACCGAGTGGGTTTGGGTCTAGCCGAGTGGGTTTACGTCTAGCCGAGTGGGTTTGAGTCTAGCCGAGTGGGTTTTGGTCTAGCCGAGTGGGTTTGGGTCTAGCCGAATGGGTTTGGGTCTAGCCGAGTGGGTTTGGATCTAGCCGAGTGGGTTTGGGTCTAGCCGAGAGGGTTTGGGTCTAGCCGTGTGGGTTTGGGTCTAGCGGAGTGGTTTTGGGTCTAGCCGAGTGGGTTTGGGTCTAGCCGAGTGGGTTTGGGTCTAGCCGAGTGGGTTTGGGTCTAGCCGAGTGGGTTTGGGTCTAGCGGTGTGTGTTTGCGTCTAGCCGAGTGGGTTTGGGTCTAGCCGTGTGGGTTTGGGTCTAGCCGAGTGGGTTTGGGTCTAGCCGAGTGGGTTTGGGTCTAGCCGAGTGGGTTTGGGTCTAGCGGAGTGGGTTTGGGTCTAGCGCAGTGGGTTTGGTTCTAGCGGAGTGGGTTTGGGTCTATCGGAGTGGTTTTGGGTCTAGCCGAGTGGGTTTGGGTCTAGCCGAGTGGGTTTGGGTCTAGCCGAGTGGGTTTGGGTCTAGCCGAGTGGGTTTGGGTCGAGCGGTGTGTGTTTGCGTCTAGCCGAGTGGGTTTGGGTCTAGCCGAGTGGGTTTGCGTCTGGCCGAGTGGGTTTGGGTCTAGCCGACTGGGTTTGGGTCTACCCGAGTGTGTTTGGGTCTAGCCGGGTGGGTTTGGGTCTAGCCGAGTGGGTTTGGGTCTAGCCGAGTGGGTTCGGGTCTAGCCGAGTGTGTTTGGGTCTAGCCGAGTGGGTTTGGGTCTAGCCGAGTGGGTTTGGGTCTAGCCGATTGGGTTTGGGTCTAGCCGAGTGGGTTTGTGTCTAGCCGAGTGGGTTTGGGTCTAGCCGAGTGTGTTTGGGTCTAGCCGAGTGGGTTTGGGTCTAGCCGAGTGGGGTTGGGTCTAGCCGAGTGGGTTTGGGTCTAGCCGAGTGGGTTTGGGTCTAGCCGAGTGGGTTTGGGTCTAGCGGAGTGGGTTTGGGTCTAGCGCAGTGGGTTTGGTTCTAGCGGAGTGGGTTTGGGTCTAGCCGAATGGGTTTGGGTCTAGCCGAGTGGGTTTGGGTCTACCCGAGTGGGTTTGGGTCTAGCCGAGTGGGTTTGGTTCTTGCCGTTTGGGTTTGGGTCTAGCCAAGTGGGTTTGGGTCTAGCCGAGTGGGTTTGGGTCTTGCCCAGTGGGTTTGGGTCTAGCGGAGTGAGTTTGGGTCTACCCGAGTGGGTTTGGGTCTAGCCGAGTGGGTTTGGGTCTTGCCGTTTGGGTTTGGGTCTAGCCAAGTGGGTTTGGGTCTAGCCGAGTGGGTTTGGGTCTTGCCCTGTGGGTTTGGGTCTAGCGGAGTGAGTTTGGGTCTAGCGGAGTGGGTTTGGGTCTAGCGGAGTGGGTTTGGGTCTGGCGGAGTGGGTTTGGGTCTAACCGAGTGGGTTTGGGTCTAGCCGAGTGGGTTTACGTCTAGCCGAGTGGGTTTGAGTCTAGCCGAGTGGGTTTTGGTCTAGCCGAGTGGGTTTGGGTCTAGCCGAATGGGTTTGGGTCTAGCCGAGTGGGTTTGGATCTAGCCGAGTGGGTTTGGGTCTAGCCGAGAGGGTTTGGGTCTAGCCGTGTGGGTTTGGGTCTAGCGGAGTGGTTTTGGGTCTAGCCGAGTGGGTTTGGGTCTAGCCGAGTGGGTTTGGGTCTAGCCGAGTGGGTTTGGGTCTAGCCGAGTGGGTTTGGGTCTAGCGGTGTGTGTTTGCGTCTAGCCGAGTGGGTTTGGGTCTAGCCGTGTGGGTTTGGGTCTAGCCGAGTGGGTTTGGGTCTAGCCGAGTGGGTTTGGGTCTAGCCGAGTGGGTTTGGGTCTAGCGGAGTGGGTTTGGGTCTAGCGCAGTGGGTTTGGTTCTAGCGGAGTGGGTTTGGGTCTAGCCGAATGGGTTTGGGTCTAGCCGAGTGGGTTTGGGTCTACCCGAGTGGGTTTGGGTCTAGCCGAGTGGGTTTGGGTGTTGCCGTTTGGGTTTGGGTCTAGCCAAGTGGGTTTGGGTCTAGCCGAGTGGGTTTGGGTCTTGCCCAGTGGGTTTGGGTCTAGCGGAGTGAGTTTGGGTCTACCCGAGTGGGTTTGGGTCTAGCCGAGTGGGTTTGGGTCTTGCCGTTTGGGTTTGGGTCTAGCCAAGTGGGTTTGGGTCTAGCCGAGTGGGTTTGGGTCTTGCCCAGTGGGTTTGTGTCTAGCGGAGTGAGTTTGGGTCTAGCGGAGTGGGTTTGGGTCTAGCGGAGTGGGTTTGGGTCTGGCGGAGTGGGTTTGGGTCTAACCGAGTGGGTTTGGGTCTAGCCGAGTGGGTTTACGTCTAGCCGGGTGGGTTTGAGTCTAGCCGAGTGGGTTTTGGTCTAGCCGAGTGGGTTTGGGTCTAGCCGAATGGGTTTGGGTCTAGCCGAGTGGGTTTGCATCTAGCCGAGTGGGTTTGGGTCTAGCCGAGAGGGTTTGGGTCTAGCCGAGTGGGTTTGTGTCTAGCGGAGTGGTTTTGGGTCTAGCCGAGTGGGTTTGGGTCTAGCCGAGTGGGTTTGGGCCTAGCCGAGTGGGTTTTGGTCTAGCCGAGTGGGTTTGGGTCTAGCCGAGTGGGTTTGGGTCTGGCGGAGTGGGGTTGGGTCTAGCGCAGTGGGTTTGGGTCTAGCGGATTGGGTTTGGATCGAGCCAAGTGGGTTTGGGTGTAGCCGAGTGGATTTGGGTCTAGACGAGTGGGTTTGGGTCTTGCCGAGTGGGTTTGGGTCTAGCCGAGTGGGTTTGGGTCTAGCCGAGTGGGTTTACGTCTAGCCGAGTGGGTTTGAGTCTAGCGGAGTCGGTTTGGGTCTAGCGGAGTGGGTTTGGTTCTAGCCGAGTGGGTTTGAGTCAGGCCGAGTGGGTTTGGGTCTAGCCGAGTGGGTTTGCGTCTAGCCGAGTGGGTTTGGGTCTAGCGGAGTAAGTTTGGGTCTAGCCGAGTGGGTTTGGGTCTAGCCGTGTGGGTTTGGGTCTAGCCGTAGTGGGTTTGCATCTAGCCGAGTGGGTTTGGGTCTAGCCGAGTGGGTTTGGGTCTAGCCGTGTGGGTTTGGGTCTATCGGAGTGGGTTTGGGTCTAGCCGAGTGGGTTTGGGTCTAGCCGAGTGGGTTTGGGTCTAGCCGTGTGGGTTTGGGTCTATCGGAGTGGGTTTGGGTCTAGCCGAGTGGGTTTGGGTCTAGCCGAGTGGGTTTGGGTCTAGCCGAGTGGGTTTGGGTCTAGCCGAGTGGGTTTGGGTCCAGCGGTGTGTGTTTGCGTCTAGCCGAGTGGGTTTGGGTCTAGCCGAGTGGGTTTGCGTCTGGCCGAGTGGGTTTGGGTCTAGCCGACTGGGTTTGGGTCTACCCGAGTGTGTTTGGGTCTAGCCGGGTGGGTTTGGGTCTAGCCGAGTGGGTTTGGGTCTAGCCGAGTGGGTTCGGGTCTAGCCGAGTGTGTTTGGGTCTAGCCGAGTGGGTTTGGGTCTAGCCGAGTGGGTTTGGGTCTAGCCGATTGGGTTTGGGTCTAGCCGAGTGGGTTTGTGTCTAGCCGAGTGGGTTTGGGTCTAGCCGAGTGTGTTTGGGTCTAGCCGAGTGGGTTTGGGTCTAGCCGAGTGGGGTTGGGTCTAGCCGAGTGGGTTTGGGTCTAGCCGAGTGGGTTTGGGTCTAGCCGAGTGGGTTTGGGTCTAGCGGAGTGGGTTTGGGTCTAGCGCAGTGGGTTTGGTTCTAGCGGAGTGGGTTTGGGTCTAGCCGAATGGGTTTGGGTCTAGCCGAGTGGGTTTGGGTCTACCCGAGTGGGTTTGGGTCTAGCCGAGTGGGTTTGGTTCTTGCCGTTTGGGTTTGGGTCTAGCCAAGTGGGTTTGGGTCTAGCCGAGTGGGTTTGGGTCTTGCCCAGTGGGTTTGGGTCTAGCGGAGTGAGTTTGGGTCTACCCGAGTGGGTTTGGGTCTAGCCGAGTGGGTTTGGGTCTTGCCGTTTGGGTTTGGGTCTAGCCAAGTGGGTTTGGGTCTAGCCGAGTGGGTTTGGGTCTTGCCCTGTGGGTTTGGGTCTAGCGGAGTGAGTTTGGGTCTAGCGGAGTGGGTTTGGGTCTAGCGGAGTGGGTTTGGGTCTGGCGGAGTGGGTTTGGGTCTAACCGAGTGGGTTTGGGTCTAGCCGAGTGGGTTTACGTCTAGCCGAGTGGGTTTGAGTCTAGCCGAGTGGGTTTTGGTCTAGCCGAGTGGGTTTGGGTCTAGCCGAATGGGTTTGGGTCTAGCCGAGTGGGTTTGCATCTAGCCGAGTGGGTTTGGGTCTAGCCGAGAGGGTTTGGGTCTAGCCGAGTGGGTTTGTGTCTAGCGGAGTGGTTTTGGGTCTAGCCGAGTGGGTTTGGGTCTAGCCGAGTGGGTTTGGGCCTAGCCGAGTGGGTTTTGGTCTAGCCAAGTGGGTTTGGGTCTAGCCGAGTGGGTTTGGGTCTGGCGGAGTGGGGTTGGGTCTAGCGCAGTGGGTTTGGGTCTAGCGGATTGGGTTTGGATCGAGCCAAGTGGGTTTGGGTGTAGCCGAGTGGATTTGGGTCTAGACGAGTGGGTTTGGGTCTTGCCGAGTGGGTTTGGGTCTAGCCGAGTGGGTTTGGGTCTAGCCGAGTGGGTTTACGTCTAGCCGAGTGGGTTTGAGTCTAGCGGAGTCGGTTTGGGTCTAGCGGAGTGGGTTTGGTTCTAGCCGAGTGGGTTTGAGTCAGGCCGAGTGGGTTTGGGTCTAGCCGAGTGGGTTTGCGTCTAGCCGAGTGGGTTTGGGTCTAGCGGAGTGAGTTTGGGTCTAGCCGAGTGGGTTTGGGTCTAGCCGTGTGGGTTTGGGTCTAGCCGAGTGGGTTTGCATCTAGCCGAGTGGGTTTGGGTCTAGCCGAGTGGGTTTGGGTCTAGCCGTGTGGGTTTGGGTCTATCGGAGTGGTTTTGGGTCTAGCCGAGTGGGTTTGGGTCTAGCCGAGTGGGTTTGGGTCTAGCCGAGTGGGTTTGGGTCTAGCCGAGTGGGTTTGGGTCTAGCGGAGTGAGTTTGGGTCTACCCGAGTGGGTTTGGGTCTAGCCGAGTGGGTTTGGGTCTTGCCGTTTGGGTTTGGGTCTAGCCAAGTGGGTTTGGGTCTAGCCGAGTGGGTTTGGGTCTTGCCCAGTGGGTTTGGGTCTAGCGGAGTGAGTTTGGGTCTGGCGGAGTGGGTTTGGGTCTAGCGGAGTGGGTTTGGGTCTGGCGGAGTGGGTTTGGGTCTAACCGAGTGGGTTTGGGTCTAGCCGAGTGGGTTTACGTCTAGCCGAGTGGGTTTGAGTCTAGCCGAGTGGGTTTTGGTCTAGCCGAGTGGGTTTGGGTCTAGCCGAATGGGTTTGGGTCTAGCTGAGTGGGTTTGCATCTAGCCGAGTGGGTTTGGGTCTAGCCGAGAGGGTTTGGGTCTAGCCGAGTGGGTTTGTGTCTAGCGGAGTGGTTTTGGGTCTAGCCGAGTGGGTTTGGGTCTAGCCGAGTGGGTTTGGGCCTAGCCGAGTGGGTTTTGGTCTAGCCGAGTGGGTTTGGGTCTAGCCGAGTGGGTTTGGGTCTGGCGGAGTGGGGTTGGGTCTAGCGCAGTGGGTTTGGGTCTAGCGGATTGGGTTTGGATCGAGCCAAGTGGGTTTGGGTGTAGCCGAGTGGATTTGGGTCTAGACGAGTGGGTTTGGGTCTTGCCGAGTGGGTTTGGGTCTAGCCGAGTGGGTTTGGGTCTAGCCGAGTGGGTTTACGTCTAGCCGAGTGGGTTTGAGTCTAGCGGAGTCGGTTTGGGTCTAGCGGAGTGGGTTTGGTTCTAGCCGAGTGGGTTTGAGTCAGGCCGAGTGGGTTTGGGTCTAGCCGAGTGGGTTTGCGTCTAGCCGAGTGGGTTTGGGTCTAGCGGAGTGAGTTTGGGTCTAGCCGAGTGGGTTTGGGTCTAGCCGTGTGGGTTTGGGTCTAGCCGAGTGGGTTTGCATCTAGCCGAGTGGGTTTGGGTCTAGCCGAGTGGGTTTGGGTCTAGCCGTGTGGGTTTGGGTCTATCGGAGTGGTTTTGGGTCTAGCCGAGTGGGTTTGGGTCTAGCCGAGTGGGTTTGGGTCTAGCCGAGTGGGTTTGGGTCTAGCCGAGTGGGTTTGGGTCCAGCGGTGTGTGTTTGCGTCTAGCCGAGTGGGTTTGGGTCTAGCCGAGTGGGTTTGCGTCTGGCCGAGTGGGTTTGGGTCTAGCCGACTGGGTTTGGGTCTACCCGAGTGTGTTTGGGTCTAGCCGGGTGGGTTTGGGTCTAGCCGAGTGGGTTTGGGTCTAGCCGTGTGGGTTTGGGTCTATCGGAGTGGTTTTGGGTCTAGCCGAGTGGGTTTGGGTCTAGCCGAGTGGGTTTGGGTCTAGCCGAGTGGGTTTGGGTCTAGCCGAGTGGGTTTGGGTCTAGCCGAGTGGGTTTGGGTCTAGCGGAGTGAGTTTGGGTCTACCCGAGTGGGTTTGGGTCTAGCCGAGTGGGTTTGGGCCTAGCCGAGTGGGTTTTGGTCTAGCCGAGTGGGTTTGGGTCTAGCCGAGTGGGTTTGGGTCTGGCGGAGTGGGGTTGGGACTAGCGCAGTGGGTTTGGGTCTAGCGGATTGGGTTTGGATCGAGCCAAGTGGGTTTGGGTGTAGCCAAGTGGATTTGGGTCTAGACGAGTGGGTTTGGGTCTTGCCGAGTGGGTTTGGGTCTAGCCGAGTGGGTTTGGGTCTAGCCGAGTGGGTTTACGTCTAGCCGAGTGGGTTTGAGTCTAGCGGAGTCGGTTTGGGTCTAGCGGAGTGGGTTTGGTTCTAGCCGAGGGGGTTTGAGTCAGGCCGAGTGGGTTTGGGTCTAGCCGAGTGGGTTTGCGTCTAGCCGAGTGGGTTTGGGTCTAGCGGAGTGAGTTTGGGTCTAGCCGAGTGGGTTTGGGTCTAGCCGTGTGGGTTTGGGTCTAGCCGAGTGGGTTTGCATCTAGCCGAGTGGGTTTGGGTCTAGCCGAGTGGGTTTGGGTCTAGCCGTGTGGGTTTGGGTCTATCGGAGTGGTTTTGGGTCTAGCCGAGTGCGTTTGGGTCTAGCCGAGTGGGTTTGGGTCTAGCCGAGTGGGTTTGGGTCTAGCCGAGTGGGTTTGGGTCCAGCGGTGTGTGTTTGCGTCTAGCCGAGTGGGTTTGGGTCTAGCCGAGTGGGTTTGCGTCTGGCCGAGTGGGTTTGGGTCTAGCCGACTGGGTTTGGGTCTACCCGAGTGTGTTTGGGTCTAGCCGGGTGGGTTTGGGTCTAGCCGAGTGGGTTTGGGTCTAGCCGAGTGGGTTCGGGTCTAGCCGAGTGGGTTTGGGTCTAGCCGAGTGGGTTTGGGTCTAGCCGAGTGTGTTTGGGTCTAGCCGAGTGGGTTTGGGTCTAGCCGAGTGGGTTTGGGTCTAGCCGATTGGGTTTGGGTCTAGCCGAGTGGGTTTGGGTCTAGCCGAGTGGGTTTGGGTCTAGCCGAGTGTGTTTGGGTCTAGCCGAGTGGGTTTGGGTCTAGCCGAGTGGGTTTGGGTCTAGCCGAGTGGGTTTGGGTCTAGCCGAGTGGGTTTGGGTCTAGCCGAGTGGGTTTGGGTCTAGCGGAGTGGGTTTGGGTCTAGCGCAGTGGGTTTGGTTCTAGCGGAGTGGGTTTGGGTCTAGCCGAATGGGTTTGGGTCTAGCCGAGTGGGTTTGGGTCTACCCGAGTGGGTTTGGGTCTAGCCGAGTGGGTTTGGTTCTTGCCGTTTGGGTTTGGGTCTAGCCAAGTGGGTTTGGGTCTAGCCGAGTGGGTTTGGGTCTTGCCCAGTGGGTTTGGGTCTAGCGGAGTGAGTTTGGGTCTACCCGAGTGGGTTTGGGTCTAGCCGAGTGGGTTTGGGTCTTGCCGTTTGGGTTTGGGTCTAGCCAAGTGGGTTTGGGTCTAGCCGAGTGGGTTTGGGTCTTGCCCTGTGGGTTTGGGTCTAGCGGAGTGAGTTTGGGTCTAGCGGAGTGGGTTTGGGTCTAGCGGAGTGGGTTTGGGTCTGGCGGAGTGGGTTTGGGTCTAACCGAGTGGGTTTGGGTCTAGCCGAGTGGGTTTACGTCTAGCCGAGTGGGTTTGAGTCTAGCCGAGTGGGTTTTGGTCTAGCCGAGTGGGTTTGGGTCTAGCCGAATGGGTTTGGGTCTAGCCGAGTGGGTTTGCATCTAGCCGAGTGGGTTTGGGTCTAGCCGAGAGGGTTTGGGTCTAGCCGAGTGGGTTTGTGTCTAGCGGAGTGGTTTTGGGTCTAGCCGAGTGGGTTTGGGTCTAGCCGAGTGGGTTTGGGCCTAGCCGAGTGGGTTTTGGTCTAGCCGAGTGGGTTTGGGTCTAGCCGAGTGGGTTTGGGTCTGGCGGAGTGGGGTTGGGGCTAGCGCAGTGGGTTTGGGTCTAGCGGATAGGGTTGGGATCTAGCCAAGTGGGTTTGGGTGTAGCCGAGTGGATTTGGGTCTAGACGAGTGGGTTTGGGTCTTGCCGAGTGGGTTTGGGTCTAGCCGAGTGGGTTTGGGTCTAGCCGAGTGGGTTTACGTCTAGCCGAGTGGGTTTGAGTCTAGCGGAGTCGGTTTGGGTCTAGCGGAGTGGGTTTGGTTCTAGCCGAGTGGGTTTGAGTCAGGCCGAGTGGGTTTGGGTCTAGCCGAGTGGGTTTGCGTCTAGCGGAGTGGGTTTGGGTCTAGCGCAGTGGGTTTGGTTCTAGCGGAGTGGGTTTGGGTCTAGCCGAATGGGTTTGGGTCTAGCCGAGTGGGTTTGGGTCTACCCGAGTGGGTTTGGGTCTAGCCGAGTGGGTTTGGTTCTTGCCGTTTGGGTTTGGGTCTAGCCAAGTGGGTTTGGGTCTAGCCGAGTGGGTTTGGGTCTTGCCCAGTGGGTTTGGGTCTAGCGGAGTGAGTTTGGGTCTACCCGAGTGGGTTTGGGTCTAGCCGAGTGGGTTTGGGTCTTGCCGTTTGGGTTTGGGTCTAGCCAAGTGGGTTTGGGTCTAGCCGAGTGGGTTTGGGTCTTGCCCTGTGGGTTTGGGTCTAGCGGAGTGAGTTTGGGTCTAGCGGAGTGGGTTTGGGTCTAGCGGAGTGGGTTTGGGTCTGGCGGAGTGGGTTTGGGTCTAACCGAGTGGGTTTGGGTCTAGCCGAGTGGGTTTACGTCTAGCCGAGTGGGTTTGAGTCTAGCCGAGTGGGTTTTGGTCTAGCCGAGTGGGTTTGGGTCTAGCCGAATGGGTTTGGGTCTAGCCGAGTGGGTTTGCATCTAGCCGAGTGGGTTTGGGTCTAGCCGAGAGGGTTTGGGTCTAGCCGAGTGGGTTTGTGTCTAGCGGAGTGGTTTTGGGTCTAGCCGAGTGGGTTTGGGTCTAGCCGAGTGGGTTTGGGCCTATCCGAGTGGGTTTTGGTCTAGCCGAGTGGGTTTGGGTCTAGCCGAGTGGGTTTGGGTCTGGCGGAGTGGGGTTGGGGCTAGCGCAGTGGGTTTTTGTCTAGCGGATAGGGTTGGGATCTAGCCAAGTGGGTTTGGGTGTAGCCGAGTGGATTTGGGTCTAGACGAGTGGGTTTGGGTCTTGCCGAGTGGGTTTGGGTCTAGCCGAGTGGGTTTGGGTCTAGCCGAGTGGGTTTACGTCTAGCCGAGTGGGTTTGAGTCTAGCGGAGTCGGTTTGGGTCTAGCGGAGTGGGTTTGGTTCTAGCCGAGTGGGTTTGAGTCAGGCCGAGTGGGTTTGGGTCTAGCCGAGTGGGTTTGCGTCTAGCCGAGTGGGTTTGGGTCTAGCGGAGTGAGTTTGGGTCTAGCCGAGTGGGTTTGGGTCCAGCCGTGTGGGTTTGGGTCTAGCCGAGTGGGTTTGCATCTAGCCGAGTGGGTTTGGGTCTAGCCGAGTGGGTTTGGGTCTAGCCGTGTGGGTTTGGGTCTAGCGGAGTGGTTTTGGGTCTAGCCGAGTGGGTTTGCATCTAGCCGAGTGGGTTTGGGTCTAGCCGAGAGGGTTTGGGTCTAGCCGAGTGGGTTTGTGTCTAGCGGAGTGGTTTTGGGTCTAGCCGAGTGGGTTTGGGTCTAGCCGAGTGGGTTTGGGCCTAGCCGAGTGGGTTTTGGTCTAGCCGAGTGGGTTTGGGTCTAGCCGAGTGGGTTTGGGTCTGGCGGAGTGGGGTTGGGTCTAGCGCAGTGGGTTTGGGTCTAGCGGATTGGGTTGGGATCTAGCCAAGTGGGTTTGGGTGTAGCCGAGTGGATTTGGGTCTAGACGAGTGGGTTTGGGTCTAGCCGAGTGGGTTTGCGTCTAACCGAGTGGGTTTGGGTCTAGCGGAGTGAGTTTGGGTCTAGCCGAGTGGGTTTGGGTCTAGCCGTGTGGGTTTGGGTCTAGCCGAGTGGGTTTGCATCTAGCCGAGTGGGTTTGGGTCTAGCCGAGTGGGTTTGGGTCTAGCCGTGTGGGTTTGGGTCTAGCAGAGTGGTTTTGGGTCTAGCCGAGTGGGTTTTGGTCTAGCCGAGTGGGTTTGGGTCTAGCCGAATGGGTTTGGGTCTAGCCGAGTGGGTTTGCATCTAGCCGAGTGGGTTTGGGTCTAGCCGAGAGGGTTTGGGTCTAGCCGAGTGGGTTTGTGTCTAGCGGAGTGGGGTTGGGTCTAGCGCAGTGGGTTTGGGTTTAGCGGATAGGGTTGGGATCTAGCCAAGTGGGTTTGGGTGTAGCCGAGTGGATTTGGGTCTAGACGAGTGGGTTTGGGTCTTGCCGAGTGGGTTTGGGTCTAGCCGAGTGGGTTTGGGTCTAGCCGAGTGGGTTTACGTCTAGCCGAGTGGGTTTGAGTCTAGCGGAGTCGGTTTGGGTCTAGCGGAGTGGGTTTGGGTCTAGCGGAGTGGGTTTGGGTCTGGCGGAGTGGGTTTGGGTCTAACCGAGTGGGTTTGGATCTAGCCGAGTGGGTTTACGTCTAGCCGAGTGGGTTTGAGTCTAGCCGAGTGGGTTTTGGTCTAGCCGAGTGGGTTTGGGTCTAGCCGAATGGGTTTGGGTCTAGCCGAGAGGGTTTGGGTCTAGCCGAGTGGGTTTGTGTCTAGCGGAGTGGTTTTGGGTCTAGCCGAGTGGGTTTGGGTCTAGCCGAGTGGGTTTGGGCCTAGCCGAGTGGGTTTTGGTCTAGCCGAGTGGGTTTGGGTCTAGCCGAGTGGGTTTGGGTCTGGCGGAGTGGGGTTGGGGCTAGCGCAGTGGGTTTGGGTCTAGCGGATAGGGTTGGGATCTAGCCAAGTGGGTTTGGGTGTAGCCGAGTGGATTTGGGTCTAGACGAGTGGGTTTGGGTCTTGCCGAGTGGGTTTGGGTCTAGCCGAGTGGGTTTGGGTCTAGCCGAGTGGGTTTACGTCTAGCCGAGTGGGTTTGAGTCTAGCGGAGTCGGTTTGGGTCTAGCGGAGTGGGTTTGGTTCTAGCCGAGTGGGTTTGAGTCAGGCCGAGTGGGTTTGGGTCTAGCCGAGTGGGTTTGCGTCTAGCGGAGTGGGTTTGGGTCTAGCGCAGTGGGTTTGGTTCTAGCGGAGTGGGTTTGGGTCTAGCCGAATGGGTTTGGGTCTAGCCGAGTGGGTTTGGGTCTACCCGAGTGGGTTTGGGTCTAGCCGAGTGGGTTTGGTTCTTGACGTTTGGGTTTGGGTCTAGCCAAGTGGGTTTGGGTCTAGCCGAGTGGGTTTGGGTCTAGCCGAGTGGGTTTACGTCTAGCCGAGTGGGTTTGAGTCTAGCCGAGTGGGTTTTGGTCTAGCCGAGTGGGTTTGGGTCTAGCCGAATGGGTTTGGGTCTAGCCGAGTGGGTTTGCATCTATCCGAGTGGGTTTGGGTCTAGCCGAGAGGGTTTGGGTCTAGCCGAGTGGGTTTGTGTCTAGCGGAGTGGTTTTGGGTCTAGCCGAGTGGGTTTGGGTCTAGCCGAGTGGGTTTGGGCCTAGCCGAGTGGGTTTTGGTCTAGCCGAGTGGGTTTGGGTCTAGCCGAGTGGGTTTGGGTCTGGCGGAGTGGGGTTGGGGCTAGCGCAGTGGGTTTGGGTCTAGCGGATAGGGTTGGGATCTAGCCAAGTGGGTTTGGGTGTAGCCGAGTGGATTTGGGTCTAGACGAGTGGGTTTGGGTCTTGCCGAGTGGGTTTGGGTCTAGCCGAGTGGGTTTGGGTCTAGCCGAGTGGGTTTACGTCTAGCCGAGTGGGTTTGAGTCTAGCGGAGTCGGTTTGGGTCTAGCGGAGTGGGTTTGGTTCTAGCCGAGTGGGTTTGAGTTAGGCCGAGTGGGTTTGGGTCTAGCCGAGTGGGTTTGCGTCTAGCCGAGTGGGTTTGGGTCTAGCGGAGTGAGTTTGGGTCTAGCCGAGTGGGTTTGGGTCCAGCCGTGTGGGTTTGGGTCTAGCCGAGTGGGTTTGCATCTAGCCGAGTGGGTTTGGGTCTAGCCGAGTGGGTTTGGGTCTAGCCGTGTGGGTTTGGGTCTAGCGGAGTGGTTTTGGGTCTAGCCGAGTGGGTTTGCATCTAGCCGAGTGGGTTTGGGTCTAGCCGAGAGGGTTTGGGTCTAGCCGAGTGGGTTTGTGTCAAGCGGAGTGGTTTTGGGTCTAGCCGAGTGGGTTTGGGTCTAGCCGAGTGGGTTTGGGCCTAGCCGAGTGGGTTTTGGTCTAGCCGAGTGGGTTTGGGTCTAGCCGAGTGGGTTTGGGTCTGGCGGAGTGGGGTTGGGTCTAGCGCAGTGGGTTTGGGTCTAGCGGATTGGGTTGGGATCTAGCCAAGTGGGTTTGGGTGTAGCCGAGTGGATTTGGGTCTAGACGAGTGGGTTTGGGTCTTGCCGAGTGGGTTTGGGTCTAGCCGAGTGGGTTTGGGTCTAGCCGAGTGGGTTTACGTCTAGCCGAGTGGGTTTGAGTCTAGCGGAGTCGGTTTGGGTCTAGCGGAGTGGGTTTGGTTCTAGCCGAGTGGGTTTGAGTCAGGCCGAGTGGGTTTGGGTCTAGCCGAGTGGGTTTGCGTCTAGCCGAGTGGGTTTGGGTCTAGCGGAGTGAGTTTGGGTCTAGCCGAGTGGGTTTGGGTCTAGCCGTGTGGGTTTGGGTCTAGCCGAGTGGGTTTGCATCTAGCCGAGTGGGTTTGGGTCTAGCCGAGTGGGTTTGGGTCCAGCCGTGTGGGTTTGGGTCTAGCAGAGTGGTTTTGGGTCTAGCCGAGTGGGTTTTGGTCTAGCCGAGTGGGTTTGGGTCTAGCCGAATGGGTTTGGGTCTAGCCGAGTGGGTTTGCATCTAGCCGAGTGGGTTTGGGTCTAGCCGAGAGGGTTTGGGTCTAGCCGAGTGGGTTTGTGTCTAGCGGAGTGGGGTTGGGTCTAGCGCAGTGGGTTTGGGTCTAGCGGATAGGGTTGGGATCTAGCCAAGTGGGTTTGGGTGTAGCCGAGTGGATTTGGGTCTAGACGAGTGGGTTTGGGTCTTGCCGAGTGGGTTTGGGTCTAGCCGAGTGGGTTTGGGTCTAGCCGAGTGGGTTTACGTCTAGCCGAGTGGGTTTGAGTCTAGCGGAGTCGGTTTGGGTCTAGCGGAGTGGGTTTGGTTCTAGCCGAGTGGGTTTGAGTCAGGCCGAGTGGGTTTGGGTCTAGCCGAGTGGGTTTGCGTCTAGCCGAGTGGGTTTGGGTCTAGCGGAGTGAGTTTGGGTCTAGCCGAGTGGGTTTGGGTCCAGCCGTGTGGGTTTGGGTCTAGCCGAGTGGGTTTGCATCTAGCCGAGTGGGTTTGGGTCTAGCCGAGTGGGTTTGGGTCTAGCCGTGTGGGTTTGGGTCTAGCGGAGTGGTTTTGGGTCTAGCCGAGTGGGTTTGCATCTAGCCGAGTGGGTTTGGGTCTAGCCGAGAGGGTTTGGGTCTAGCCGAGTGGGTTTGTGTCTAGCGGAGTGGTTTTGGGTCTAGCCGAGTGGGTTTGGGTCTAGCCGAGTGGGTTTGGGCCTAGCCGAGTGGGTTTTGGTCTAGCCGAGTGGGTTTGGGTCTAGCCGAGTGGGTTTGGGTCTGGCGGAGTGGGGTTGGGTCTAGCGCAGTGGGTTTGGGTCTAGCGGATTGGGTTGGGATCTAGCCAAGTGGGTTTGGGTGTAGCCGAGTGGATTTGGGTCTAGACGAGTGGGTTTGGGTCTTGCCGAGTGGGTTTGGGTCTAGCCGAGTGGGTTTGGGTCTAGCCGAGTGGGTTTACGTCTAGCCGAGTGGGTTTGAGTCTAGCGGAGTCGGTTTGGGTCTAGCGGAGTGGGTTTGGTTCTAGCCGAGTGGGTTTGAGTCAGGCCGAGTGGGTTTGGGTCTAGCCGAGTGGGTTTGCGTCTAGCCGAGTGGGTTTGGGTCTAGCGGAGTGAGTTTGGGTCTAGCCGAGTGGGTTTGGGTCTAGCCGTGTGGGTTTGGGTCTAGCCGAGTGGGTTTGCATCTAGCCGAGTGGGTTTGGGTCTAGCCGAGTGGGTTTGGGTCTAGCCGAGTGGGTTTGGGTCTAGCCGAGTGGGTTTGCGTCTGGCCGTGTGGGTTTGGGTCTAGCCGACTGGGTTTGGGTCTACCCGAGTGTGTTTGGGGCTAGCCGGGTGGGTTTGGGTCTAGCCGAGTGGGTTTGGGTCTAGCCGAGTGGGTTCGGGTCTAGCCGAGTGGGTTTGGGTCTAGCCGAGTGGCTTTGGGTCTAGCCGAGTGTGTTTGGGTCTAGCCGAGTGGGTTTGGGTCTAGCCGAGTGGGTTTGGGTCTAGCCGATTGGGTTTGGGTCTAGCCGAGTGGGTTTGGGTCAAGCCGAGTGGGTTTGGGTCTAGCCGAGTGGGTTTGGGTCTAGCCGAGTGGGTTTGGGTCTAGCCGAGTGGGTTTGGGTCTAGCCGAGTGGGTTTGGGTCTAGCCGAGTGGGTTTGGGTCTAGCGTAGTGGGTTTGGGTCTAGCGCAGTGGGTTTGGTTCTAGCGGAGTGGGTTTGCGTCTAGCCGAATGGATTTGGGTCTAGCCGAGTGGGTTTGGGTCTACCCGAGTGGGTTTGGGTCTAGCCGAGTGGGTTTGGGTCTTGCCGTTTGGGTTTGGGTCTAGCCAAGTGGGTTTGGGTCTAGCCGAGTGGGTTTGGGTCTTGCCCAGTGGGTTTGGGTCTAGCGGAGTGAGTTTGGGTCTAGCGGAGTGGGTTTGCGTCTAGCGGAGTGGGTTTGGGTCTGGCGGAGTGGGTTTGGGTCTAACCGAGTGGGTTTGGGTCTAGCCGAGCGGGTTTGGGTCTCGCAGAGTGGGTTTGGGTTTAGCCGAGTGGGTTTGGGTCTAGCCGTGTGGGTTTGGGTCTAGCCGAGTGGGTTTGCATCTAGCCGAGTGGGTTTGGGTCTAGCCGAGTGGGTTTGCGTCTAGCCGAGTGGGTTTAGGTCTAGCCGAGTTGGTTTGGTTCTAGCCGAGTGGGTTTGCGTCTAGCCGAGTGGGTTTGGGTCTAGCCGAGTGGGTTTGCGTCTAGCCGAGTGGGTTTGGGTCTAGCCGAGTGGGTTTGGGTCTAGCCCAGTGGGTTTGGGTCTAGCCGAGGGGGTTTGGGTCAAGCCGATTTGGTTTGGGTCTAGCCGATTGGGTTTTGGTCTACCCGAGTGTGTTTGGGGCTAGCCGGGTGGGTTTGGGTCTAGCCGAGTGGGTTCGGGTCTAGCCGAGTGGGTTCGGGTCTAGCCGAGTGGGTTTGGGTCTAGCCGAGTGGCTTTGGGTCTAGCCGAGTGTGTTTGGGTCTAGCCGAGTGGGTTTGGGTCTAGCCGAGTGGGTTTGGGTCTAGCCGATTGGGTTTGGGTCTAGCCGAGTGGGTTTGGGTCTAGCCGAGTGGGTTTGGGTCTAGCCGAGTGGGTTTGGGTCTAGCCGAGTGGGTTTGGGTCTAGCCGAGTGGGTTTGGGTCTAGCCGAGTGGGTTTGGGTCTAGCGTAGTGGGTTTGGGTCTAGCGCAGTGGGTTTGGTTCTAGCGGAGTGGGTTTGCGTCTAGCCGAATGGGTTTGGGTCTTGCCGAGTGGGTTTGGGTCTACCCGAGTGGGTTTGGGTCTAGCCGAGTGGGTTTGGGTCTTGCCGTTTGGGTTTGGGTCTAGCCAAGTGGGTTTGAGTCTAGCCGAGTGGGTTTGGGTCTTGCCCAGTGGGTTTGGGTCTAACGGAGTGAGTTTGGGTCTAGCGGAGTGGGTTTGCGTCTAGCGGAGTGGGTTTGGGTCTGGCGGAGTGGGTTTGGGTCTAACCGAGTGGGTTTGGGTCTAGCCGAGCGGGTTTGGGTCTCGCAGAGTGGGTTTGGGTTTAGCCGAGTGGGTTTGGGTCTAGCCGTGTGGGTTTGGGTCTAGCCGAGTGGGTTTGCATCTAGCCGAGTGGGTTTGGGTCTAGCCGAGTGGGTTTGCGTCTAGCCGAGTGGGTTTGGGTCTAGCCGAGTTGGTTTGGTTCTAGCCGAGTGGGTTGGAGGCTAGCCGAGTGGGTTGGGGTCTAGCCGAGTGGGTTTGCGTCTAGCGCAGTGGGTTTGGTTCTAGCGGAGTTGGTTTGTGTCGAGCTGAGTGGGGTTGGGTCTAGCGGAGTGGGTTTGGGTCTAGCGGAGTGGGTTTGGGTCTAGCGGTGTGGGTTTGGGTCTAGCCGAGTGGGTTTGCGTCTAGCCGAGTGGGTTTGGGTCTAGCCGAGTGGGTTTGCGTCTAGCCGAGTGGGTTTGCGTCTAGCCGAGTGGGTTTGGGTCTAGCCGAGTGGGTTTGGGTCTAGCCCAGTGGGTTTGGGTCTAGCCGAGGGGGTTTGGGTCAAGCCGAGTTGGTTTGGGTCTAGCCGATTGGGTTTTGGTCTAGCCGAGTGGGTTTGGGTCTAGCCGAGTGTGTTTGGGCCTAGCCGAGTGGGTTTGGGTCTAGCCGAGTGGGTTTGGGTATAGCCGAGTGGGTTTGTGTGTAGCCGAGTGGGTTTGGGTCTAGCCGAGTGGGTTTGGGTCTAGCCGAGTGGGTTTGGGTCTAGCCGAGTGGGTTTGGGTCTAGCCGAGTGGGTTTGGGTCTCGCCGAGTGGGTTTGGGTCTAGCCGAGTGGGTTTGGGTCTAGCCGAGTGGGTTTGGGTCTTGCCCAGTGGGTTTGGGTCTAGCGGAGTGAGTTTGGGACTAGCGGAGTGGGTTTGGGTCTAGCGGAGTGGGTTTGGGTCTGGCGGAGTGGGTTTGGGTCTAACCGAGTGGGTTTGGGTCTAGCCGAGCGGGTTTGGGTCTCGCAGAGTGGGTTTGGGTTTAGCCGAGTGGGTTTGGGTCTAGCCGTGTGGGTTTGGGTCTAGCCGAGTGGGTTTGCATCTAGCCGAGTGGGTTTGGGTCTAGCCGAGTGGGTTCGCGTCTAGCTGAGTGGGTTTGGGTCTAGCCGAGTTGGTTTGGTTCTAGCCGAGTGGGTTGGAGGCTAGCCGAGTGGGTTGGGGTCTAGCCGAGTGGGTTTGCGTCTAGCGCAGTGGGTTTGGTTCTAGCCGAGTTGGTTTGTGTCGAGCTGAGTGGGGTTGGGTCTAGCGGAGTGGGTTTGGGTCTAGCGGAGTGGGTTTGGGTCTAGCGGTGTGGGTTTGGGTCTAGCCGAGTGGGTTTGCGTCTAGCCGAGTGGGTTTGGGTCTAGCCGAGTGGGTTTGCGTCTAGCCGAGTGGGTTTGCGTCTAGCCGAGTGGGTTTGGGTCTAGCCGAGTGGGTTTGGGTCTAGCCCAGTGGGTTTGGGTCTAGCCGAGGGGGTTTGGGTCAAGCCGAGTTGGTTTGGGTCTAGCCGATTGGGTTTTGGTCTAGCCGAGTGGGTTTGGGTCTAGCCGAGTGTGTTTGGGCCTAGCCGAGTGGGTTTGGGTCTAGCCGAGTGGGTTTGGGTATAGCCGAGTGGGTTTGGGTGTAGCCGAGTGGGTTTGGGTCTAGCCGAGTGGGTTTGGGTCTAGCCGAGTGGGTTTGGGTCTAGCCGAGTGGGTTTGGGTCTAGCCGAGTGGGTTTGGGTCTCGCCGAGTGGGTTTGGGTCTAGCCGAGTGGGTTTGGGTCTAGCCGAGTGGGTTTGGGTCTTGCCCAGTGGGTTTGGGTCTAGTGGAGTGAGTTTGGGTCAAGCGGAGAGGGTTTGGGTCTAGCGGAGTGGGTTTGGGTCTGGCGGAGTGGGTTTGGGTCTAACCGAGTGGGTTTGGGTCTAGCCGAGCGGGTTTGGGTCTCGCGGAGTGGGTTTGGGTTTAGCCGAGTGGGTTTGGGTCTAGCCGAGTGGGTTTGGGTCTAGCCGAGTGGGTTTGGGTCTAGCCGAGTGGGTTTGCGTCTAGCCGAGTGGGTTTGGGTCCAGCCGAGTGGGTTTGCGTCTAGCCGAGTGGGTTTGGGTCTAGCCGAGTTGGTTTGGGTCTAGCCGAGTGGGTTGGGGGCTAGCCGAGTGGGTTGGGGTCTAGCCGAGTGGGTTTGGGTCTAGCGCAGTGGGTTTGGTTCTAGCGGAGTTGGTTTGGGTCGAGCTGAGTGGGGTTGGGTCTAGCGGAGTGGGTTTGGGTCAAGCGGAGTGGGTTTGGGTCTAGCGGAGTGGGTTTGGGTCTAGCCGAGTGGGTTTGCGGCTAGCCGAGTGGGTTTGGGTCTAGCCGAGTGGGTTTGCGTCTAGCCGAGTGGGTTTGGGTCTAGCCGAGTGGGTTTGGGTCTAGCCGAGTGAGTTTGGGTATAGCCGAGTGGGTTTGGGTCTAGCCGAGTGGGTTTGGGTCTAGCGGAGTGGGTTTGGGTCTAGCCGAGTGGGTTTGGGTCTAGCCGAGTGGGTTTGGGTCTAGCGGAGTGGGTTTGGGTCTAGCCGAGTGAGTTTGGGTCTAGCCGAGTGGGTTTGGGTCTAGCCGAGTGGGTTTGCATCTAGCCGAGTGGGTTTGGGTCTAGCTGAGTGGGTTTGGGTCTAGCCGAGTGGGTTTGGGTTTAGCGGAGTGGTTTTGGGTCTAGCCGAGTGGGTTTGGGTCTAGCCGAGTGGGTTTGGTTCTAGCCGATTGGGTTTGGGTCTAGCCGAGTGGGTTTACGTCTAGCCGAGTGGGTTTGAGTCTAGCGGAGTCGGTTTGGCTGTAGCGGAGTGGGTTTGGTTCTAGCCGAGTGGGTTTGAGTCAGGCCGAGTGGGTTTGGGTCTAGCCGAGTGGGTTTGCGTCTAGCCGAGTGGGTTTGGGTCTAGGGGAGTGAGTTTGGGTCTAGCCGAGTGGGTTTGGGTCTAGCCGTGTGGGTTTGGGTCTAGCCGAGTGGGTTTGCATCTAGCCGAGTGGGTTTGGGTCTAGCCGAGTGGGTTTGGGTCTAGCCGAGTGGGTTTGGGTCTAGCGGAGTGGTTTTGGGTCTAGCCGAGTGGGTTTGGGTCTAGCCGAGTGGGTTTGGGTCTAGCCGAGTGGGTTTGGGTCTAGCCGAGTGGGTTTGGGTTTAGCCGAGTGGTTTTGGGTCTAGCCGAGTGGGTTTGGGTCTAGCCGAGTGGGTTTGGTTCTAGCCGATTGGGTTTGGGTCTAGCCGAGTGGGTTTACGTCTAGCCGAGTGGGTTTGAGTCTAGCGGAGTCGGTTTGGCTGTAGCGGAGTGCGTTTGGTTCTAGCCGAGTGGGTTTGAGTCAGGCCGAGTGGGTTTGGGTCTAGCCGAGTGGGTTTGCGTCTAGCCGAGTGGGTTTGGGTCTAGCGGAGTGAGTTTGCGTCTAGCCGAGTGGGTTTGGGTCTAGCCGTGTGGGTTTGGGTCTAGCCGAGTGGGTTTGCATCTAGCCGAGTGGGTTTGGGTCTAGCCGAGTGGGTTTGGGTCTAGCCGAGTGGGTTTGGGTCTAGCGGAGTGGTTTTCGGTCTAGCCGAGTGGGTTTTGGTCTAGCCGAGTGGGTTTGGGTCTAGCCGAGTGGGTTTGGGTCTAGCCGAGTGGGTTTGGGTCTAGCGGTGTGGGTTTGCGTCTAGCCGAGTGGGTTTGGGTCTAGCCGAGTGGGTTTGCGTCTAGCCGAGTGGGTTTGGGTCTAGCCGAGTGGGTTTGGGTCTAGCCGAGTGTGTTTGGGTCTAGCCGGGTGGGTTTGGGTCTAGCCGAGTGGGTTTGGGTCTAGCCGAGTGGGTTTGGGTCTTGCCGAGTGGGTTTGGGTCCAGCCGAGTGGGTTTGGGTCTAGCCGAGTGTGTTTGGGTCTAGCCGAGTGGGTTTGGGTCTAGCCGAGTGGGTTTGGATCTAGCCGAGTGGGTTTGGGTCTAGCGGTGTGGGTTTGCGTCTAGCCGAGTGGGTTTGGGGTCTAGCCGAGTGGGTTTGCGTCTAGCCGAGTGGGTTTGGGTCTAGCCGAGTGGGTTTGGGTCTAGCCAATTGGGTTTGGGTCTAGCCGAGTGCGTTTGGGTCTAGCCCAGTGGGTTTGTGTCCAGCGGAGTGGGTTTGGGTCTAGCCGATTGGGTTTGGGTCTAGCCGAGTGGGTTTGGGTCTGGCGGAGTGGGTTTGGGACTAGCCGAGTGGGTTTGGGTCTAGCTGAGTGGGTTTGGGTCTAGCCGAGTGGGTTTGGGTCTAGCCGAGTGGGTTTGGGTCTAGCGGAGTGGGTTTGGGTCTAGCGGAGTGGGTTTGGGTCTAGCGCAGTGGGTTTGGTTCTAGCGGAGTGGGTTTGGGTCTAGCCGAATGGGTTTGGGTCTAGCCGAGTGTGTTTGGGTCTAGCCGAGTGGGTTTGGGTGTGGCCTAGTGGGTTTGGGTCTAGCGGAGTTGTTTTGGGTCTAGCCGAGTGGGTTTGGGTCTAGCCGAGTGGGTTTGGGTCTAGCCGAGTGGGTTTGGGTCTACCCGAGTGGGTTTGGGTCTAGCCGAGTGGGTTTGGGTCTAGCCATTTGGGTTTGGGTCTAGCCAAGTGGGTTTGGGTCTAGCCGAGTGGGTTTGGGTCTTGCCCAGTGGGCTTGGGTATAGCGGAGTGAGTTTGGGTCTAGCGGAGTGGGTTTGGGTCTAGCGAAGTGGGTTTGGGTCTGGCAGAGTGGGTTTGGGTCTAACCGAGTGGGTTTGGGTCTAGCCGAGCGGGTTTGGGTCTCGCAGAGTGGGTTTGGGTTTAGCCGAGTGGGTTTGGGTCTAGCCGAGTGGGTTTGGGTCTAGCCGAGTGGGTTTGCGTCTAGCCGAGTGGGTTTGGGTCTAGCCGAGTGGGTTTGCGTCTAGCCGAGTGGGTTTGGGTCTAGCCGAGTTGGTTTGGGTCTAGCCGAGTGGGTTGGGGGCTAGCCGAGTGGGTTGGGGTCTGGCCGAGTGGGTTTGGGTCTAGCGCAGTGGGTTTGGATCTAGCGGAGTTGGTTTGGGTCGAGCTGAGTGGGGTTGGGTCTAGCGGAGTGGGTTTGGGTCTAGCGGAGTGGGTTTGGGTCTAGCGGAGTGGGTTTGGGTCTAGCCGAGTGGGTTTGCGTCTACCCGAGTGGGTTTGGGTCTAGCCGAGTGGGTTTGCGTCTAGACGAGTGGGTTTGCGTCTAGCCGAGTGGGTTTGGGTCTAGCCGAGTGGGTTTGGGTCTAGCCGAGTGGGTTTAGGTCTAGCCGAGTGGGTTTGGGTCTAGCCGAGTGGGTTTGGGTCTAGCCGAGTGGGTTTGGGTCTAGCCGAGTGGGTTTGGGTCTAGCGGAGTGGGTTTGGGTCTAGCCGAGTGTGTTTGGGTCTAGCCGAGTGGGTTTGGGTCTAACCGAGTGGGTTTGCACCTAGCCGAGTGGGTTTGGGTCTAGCTGAGTGGGTTTGGGTCTAGCCGAGTGGGTTTGGGTTTAGCGGAGTGATTTTGGGTCTAGCCGAGTGGGTTTGGGTCTAGCCGAGTGGGTTTGGTTCTAGCCGATTGGGTGTGGGTCTAGCCGAGTGGGTTTACGTCTAGCCGAGTGGGTTTGAGTCTAGCGGAGTCGGTTTGGCTCTAGCGGAGTGGGTTTGGTTCTAGCCGAGTGGGTTTGAGTCAGGCCGAGTGGGTTTGGGTCTAGGCGAGTGGGTTTGCGTCTAGCCGAGTGGGTTTGGGTCTAGCGGAGTGAGTTCGGGTCCAGCCGAGTGGGTTTGGGTCTAGCCGTGTGGGTTTGGGTCTAGCCGAATGGGTTTGCATCTAGCCGAGTGGGTTTGCGTCTAGCCGAGTGGGTTTGGGTCTAGCCGAATGGGTTTGGGTCTAGCCGAGTGGGTTTGCGTCTAGCCGAGTGGGTTTGGGTCTAGCCGAGGGGGTTTGGGTCTAGCCGAGTGTGTTTGGGTCTAGCCGGGTGGGTTTGGGTCTAGCCGAGTGGGTTTGGGTCTAGCCGAGTGGGTTTGGGTCTAGCCGAGTGGGTTTGGGTCTAGCCGAGTGGGTTTGGGTCTAGCCGAGTGTGTTTGGGTCTAGCCGAGTGGGTTTTGGTCTAGCCGAGTGGGTTTGGGTCTAGCCGAATGGGTTTGGGTCTAGCCGAGTGGGTTTGCATCTAGCCGAGTGGGTTTGGGTCTAGCCGAGTGGGTTTGCATCTAGCTGAGTGAGTTTGCGTCTAGCCGAGTGGGTTTGGGTCTAGCCGAGTGGGTTTGGGTCTAGCCGAGTGGGTTTGGGTCTAGCGGTGTGGGCTTGCGTCTAGCCGAGTGGGTTTGGGTCTAGCCGAGTGGGTTTGCGTCTAGCCGAGTGGGTTTGGGTCTAGCCGAGTGGGTTTGGGTCTAGCCGAGTGTGTTTGGGTCTAGCCGGGTGGGTTTGGGTCTAGCCGAGTGGGTTTGGGTCTAGCCGAGTGGGGTTGGGTCTAGCGAAGTGGGTTTGGGTCTAGCGGATTGGGTTTGGATCTAGCCAAGTGGGTTTGGGTGTAGCCGAGTGGGTTTGCGTCTAGACGAGTGGGTTTGGGTCTTGCCGAGTGGGTTTGGGTCTAGCCGAGTGGGTTTGGGTCTAGCCGAGTGGGTTTGCGTCTAGCCGAGTGGGTTTGATTCTAGCGGAGTCGGTTTGGGTCTAGCCGAGTGGGTTTGGGTCTAGCGGAGTGGGTTTGGGTCTAGCCGAGTGAGTTTGGGTCTAGCCGAGTGGGTTTGGGTCTAGCCGAGTGGGTTTGCATCTAGCCGAGTGGGTTTGGGTCTAGCTGAGTGGGTTTGGGTCTAGCCGAGTGGGTTTGGGTTTAGCGGAGTGGTTTTGGGTCTAGCCGAGTGGGTTTGGGTCTAGCCGAGTGGGTTTGGTTCTAGCCGATTGGGTTTGGGTCTAGCCGAGTGGGTTTACGTCTAGCCGAGTGGGTTTGAGTCTAGCGGAGTCGGTTTGGCTCTAGCGGAGTGGGTTTGGTTCTAGCCGAGTGGGTTTGAGTCAGGCCGAGTGGGTTTGGGTCTAGACGAGTGGGTTTGGGTCTTGCCGAGTGGGTTTGGGTCTAGCGGAGTGAGTTTGGGTCCAGCCGAGTGGGTTTGGGTCTAGCCGTGTGGGTTTGGGTCTAGCCAAATGGGTTTGCATCTAGCCGAGTGGGTTTGGGTCTAGCCGAGTGGGTTTGGGTCTAGCCGAATGGGTTTGGGTCTAGCCGAGTGGGTTTGCGTCTAGCCGAGTGGGTTTGGGTCTAGCCGAGGGGGTTTGGGTCTAGCCGAGTGTGTTTGGGTCTAGCCGGGTGGGTTTGGGTCTAGCCGAGTGGGTTTGGGTCTAGCCGAGTGGGTTTGGGTCTAGCCGAGTGGGTTTGGGTCTAGCCGAGTGGGTTTGGGTCTAGCCGAGTGTGTTTGGGTCTAGCCGAGTGGGTTTTGGTCTAGCCGAGTGGGTTTGGGTCTAGCCGAATGGGTTTGGGTCTAGCCGAGTGGGTTTGCATCTAGCCGAGTGGGTTTGGGTCTAGCCGAGTGGGTTTGCATCTAGCTGAGTGAGTTTGCGTCTAGCCGAGTGGGTTTGGGTCTAGCCGAGTGGGTTTGGGTCTAGCCGAGTGGGTTTGGGTCTAGCGGTGTGGGCTTGCGTCTAGCCGAGTGGGTTTGGGTCTAGCCGAGTGGGTTTGCGTCTAGCCGACTGGGTTTGGGTCTAGCCGAGTGGGTTTGGGTCTAGCCGAGTGTGTTTGGGTCTAGACGGGTGGGTTTGGGTCTAGCCGAGTGGGTTTGGGTCTAGCCGAGTGGGGTTGGGTCTAGCGAAGTGGGTTTGGGTCTAGCGGATTGGGTTTGGATCTAGCCAAGTGGGTTTGGGTGTAGCCGAGTGGGTTTGGGTCTAGACGAGTGGGTTTGGGTCTTGCCGAGTGGGTTTGGGTCTAGCCGAGTGGGTTTGGGTCTAGCCGAGTGGGTTTGCGTCTAGCCGAGTGGGTTTGAGTCTAGCGGAGTCGGTTTGGGTCTAGCGGAGTGGGTTTGGTTCTAGCCGAGTGGGTTTAAGTCAGGCCGAGAAGGGTTTGGGTCTAGCCGAGTGGGTTTGAGTCTAGCCGAGTGGGTTTGGGTCTAGCGGAGTGGGTTTGGGTCTAGCCTAGTGGGTTTGGGTCTGGCCGAGTGGGTTTGGGTCTAGCCGAGTGGGTTTGCATCTAGCTGAGTGGGTTTGGGTCTAGCCGAGTGGGTTTGGGTCTAGCCGAGTGGGTTTGGGTCTAGCGGAGTGGTTTTGGGTCTAGCCGAGTGGGTTTGGGTCTAGCGGAGTGGTTTTGGGTCTAGCCGAGTGGGTTTGGGTCTAGCCGAGTGGGTTTGGGTCTAGCCGAGTGGGTTTGGGTCTAGCCGAGTGGGTTTGGGTCTAGCGGTGTGTGTTTGCGTCTAGCCGAGTGGGTTTGGGTCTAGCCGAGTGGGTTTGGGTCTAGCCGAGTGGGTTTGGGTCTAGCCGAGTGGGTTTGGGTCTAGCCGAGTGGGTTGGGGTCTAGCCGAGTGGGTTTGGGTCTAGCCGAGTGGGTTTGGGTCTAGCCGAGTGGGTTTGGGCCTAGCCGAGTGGGTTTTGGTCTAGCCGAGTGGGTTTGGGTCTAGCCGAGTGGGTTTGGGTCTAGCGGAGTGGGGTTGGGTCTAGCGAAGTGGGTTTGGGTCTAGCGGATTGGGTTTGGATCTAGCCAAGTGGGTTTGGGTGTAGCCGAGTGGGTTTGGGTCTAGACGAGTGGGTTTGGGTCTAGCCGAGTTGGTTTGGGTCTAGCCGAGTGGATTTGGGTCTAGCGGAGTGGTTTTGGGTCTAGCCGAGTGGGTTTGGGTCTAGCCGAGTGGGTTTGGGTCTAGCCGAGTGGGTTTGGGTCTAGCCGAGTGGGTTTGGGTCTAGCGGTGTGGGTTTGCGTCTAGCCGAGTGGGTTTGGGTCTAGCCGAGTGGGTTTGGGTCTAGCCGAGTGGGTTTGGGTCTAGCCGAGTGGGTTTGGGTCTAGCCGAGTGGGTTTGGGTCTAGCCGAGTGGGTTTGGGTCTAGCCGAGTGGGTTTGGGTCTAGCCGAGTGGGTTTGGGCCTAGCCGAGTGGGTTTTGGTCTAGCCGAGTGGGTTTGGGTCTAGCCGAGTGGGTTTGGGTCTAGCGGAGTGGGGTTGGGTCTAGCGAAGTGGGTTTGGGTCTAGCGGATTGGGTTTGGATCTAGCCAAGTGGGTTTGGGTGTAGCCGAGTGGGTTTGGGTCTAGACGAGTGGGTTTGGGTCTTGCCGAGTGGGTTTGGGTCTAGCCGAGTGGGTTTGGGTCTAGCCGAGTGGGTTTGCGTCTAGCCGAGTGGGTTTGAGTCTAGCGGAGTGGGTTTGGGTCTAGCGGAGTGGGTTTGGTTCTAGCCCAGTGGGTTTGAGTCAGGCCGAGTGGGTTTGGGTCTAGCCGAGTGGGTTTGAGTCTAGCCGAGTGGGTTTCGGTCTAGCGGAGTGGGTTTGGGTCTAGCCGAGTGGGTTTGCATCTAGCCGAGTGGGTTTGGGTCTAGCCGAGTGGGTTTGGGTCTAGCCGAGTGGGTTTGGGTCTAGCGGAGTGGTTTTGGGTCTAGCCGAGTGGGTTTGGGTCTAGCCGAGTGGGTTTGGGTGTAGCCGAGTGGGTTTGGGTCTAGCCGAGTGTGTTTGGGTCTAGCCGAGTGGGTTTGGGTCTAGCCGAGTGGGTTTGGATCGAGCCGAGTGTGTTTTGGTCTAGCCGAGTGGGTTTGGGTCTAGCCGATTGGGTTTGGGTCTAGCCGAGTGGGTTTGGGTCTAGCCGAGTGGGTTTGGGTCTAGCCGAGTGGGTTTGGGTCTAGCGGAGTGGGTTTGGGTCTAGCGCAGTGGGTTTGGTTCTAGCGGAGTGGGTTTGGGTCTAGCCGAATGGGTTTGGGTCTAGCCGAGTGTGTTTGGGTCTAGCCGAGTGGGTTTGGGTCTGGCCTAGTGGGTTTGGGTCTAGCGGAGTTGTTTTGGGTCTAACCGAGTGGGTTTGGGTCTAGCCGAGTGGGTTTGGGTCTAGCCGAGTGGGTTTGGGTCTACCCGAGTGGGTTTGGGTCTAGCCGAGTGGGTTTGGGTCTAGCCATTTGGGTTTGGGTCTAGCCAAGTGGGTTTGGGTCTAGCCGAGTGGGTTTGGGTCTTGCCCAGTGGGTTTGGGTCTAGCGGAGTGAGTTTGGGTCTAGCGGAGTGGGTTTAGGTCTAGCGAAGTGGGTTTGGGTCTGGCAGAGTGGGTTTGGGTCTAACCGAGTGGGTTTGGGTCTAGCCGAGCGGGTTTGGGTCTCGCAGAGTGGGTTTGGGTTTAGCCGAGTGGGTTTGGGTCTCGCCGAGTGGGTTTGGGTCTAGCCGAGTGGGTTTGCGTCTAGCCGAGTGGGTTTGGGTCTAGCCGAGTGGGTTTGCGTCTAGCCGAGTGGGTTTGGGTCTAGCCGAGTTGGTTTGCGTCTAGCCGAGTGGGTTGGGGGCTAGCCGAGTGGGTTGGGGTCTGGCCGAGTGGGTTTGGGTCTAGCGCAGTGGGTTTGGTTCTAGCGGAGTTGGTTTGGGTCGAGCTGAGTGGGGTTGGGTCTAGCGGAGTGGGTTTGGGTCTAGCGGAGTGGGTTTGGGTCTAGCGGAGTGGGTTTGGGTCTAGCCGAGTGGGTTTGCGTCTACCCGAGTGGGTTTGGGTCTAGCCGAGTGGGTTTGCGTCTAGCCGAGTGGGTTTGCGTCTAGCCGAGTGGGTTTGGGTCTAGCCGAGTGGGTTTGGGTCTAGCCGAGTGGGTTTAGGTCTAGCCGAGTGGGTTTGGGTCTAGCCGAGTGGGTTTGGGTCTAGCGGAGTGGGTTTGGGTCTAGCCGAGTGGGTTTGGGTCTAGCGGAGTGGGTTTGGGTCTAGCCGAGTGAGTTTGGGTCTAGCCGAGTGGGTTTGGGTCTAGCCGAGTGGGTTTGCATCTAGCCGAGTGGGTTTGGGTCTAGCTGAGTGGGTTTGGGTCTAGCCGAGTGGGTTTGGGTCTAGCCGAGTGGGTTTGGGTCTACCCGAGTGGGTTTGGGTCTAGCCGAGTGGGTTTGGGTCTAGCCGATTGGGTTTGGGTCTAGCCGAGTGGGTTTACGTCTAGCCGAGTGGGTTTGAGTCTAGCGGAGTCGGTTTGGCTCTAGCGGAGTGGGTTTGGTTCTAGCCGAGTGGGTTTGAGTCAGGCCGAGTGGGTTTGGGTCTAGGCGAGTGGGTTTGCGTCTAGCCGAGTGGGTTTGGGTCTAGCGGAGTGAGTTTGGGTCCAGCCGAGTGGGTTTGGGTCTAGCCGTGTGGGTTTGGGTCTAGCCGAATGGGTTAGCATCTAGCCGAGTGGGTTTGGGTCTAGCCGAATGGGTTTGGGTCTAGCCGAATGGGTTTGGGTCTAGCCGAGTGGGTTTGCATCTAGCCGAGTGGGTTTGGGTCTAGCCGAGTGGGTTTGCATCTAGCTGAGTGAGTTTGCGTCTAGCCGAGTGGGTTTGGGTCTAGCCGAGTGGGTTTGGGTCTAGCCGAGTGGGTTTGGGTCTAGCGGTGTGGGCTTGCGTCTAGCCGAGTGGGTTTGGGTCTAGCCGAGTGGGTTTGCGTCTAGCCGAGTGGGTTTGGGTCTAGCCGAGTGGGTTTGGGTCTAGCCGAGTGTGTTTGGGTCTAGCCGGGTGGGTTTGGGTCTAGCCGAGTGGGTTTGGGTCTAGCCGAGTGGGGTTGGGTCTAGCGAAGTGGGTTTGGGTCTAGCGGATTGGGTTTGGATCTAGCCAAGTGGGTTTGGGTGTAGCCGAGTGGGTTTGGGTCTAGACGAGTGGGTTTGGGTCTTGCCGAGTGGGTTTGGGTCTAGCCGAGTGGGTTTGGGTCTAGCCGAGTGGGTTTGCGTCTAGCCGAGTGGGTTTGAGTCTAGCGGAGTCGGTTTGGGTCTAGCGGAGTGGGTTTGGTTCTAGCCGAGTGGGTTTAAGTCAGGCCGAGAAGGGTTTTGGTCTAGCCGAGTGGGTTTGAGTCTAGCCGAGTGGGTTTGGGTCTAGCGGAGTGGGTTTGGGTCTAGCCTAGTGGGTTTGGGTCTGGCCGAGTGGGTTTGGGTCTAGCCGAGTGGGTTTGCATCTAGCTGAGTGGGTTTGGGTCTAGCCGAGTGGGTTTGGGTCTAGCCGAGTGGGTTTCGGTCTAGCGGAGTGGTTTTGGGTCTAGCCGAGTGGGTTTGGGTCTAGCCGAGTGGGTTTGGGTCTAGCCGAGTGGGTTTGGGTCTAGCCGAGTGGGTTTGGGTCTAGCGGTGTGGGTTTGCGTCTAGCCGAGTGGGTTTGGGTCTAGCCGAGTGGGTTTGGGTCTAGCCGAGTGGGTTCGGGTCTAGCCGAGTGGGTTTGGGTCTAGCCGAGTGGGTTTGGGTCTAGCCGAGTGGGTTTGGGTCTAGCCGAGTGGGTTTGGGTCTAGCCGAGTGGGTTTGGGCCTAGCCGAGTGGGTTTTGGTCTAGCCGAGTGGGTTTGGGTCTAGCCGAGTGGGTTTGTGTCTAGCGGAGTGGGGTTGGGTCTAGCGAAGTGGGTTTGGGTCTAGCGGATTGGGTTTGGATCTAGCCAAGTGGGTTTGGGTGTAGCCGAGTGGGTTTGGGTCTAGACGAGTGGGTTTGGGTCTAGCCGAGTGGGTTTGGGTCTAGCCGAGTGGGTTTGGGTCTAGCGGAGTGGCTTTGGGTCTAGCCGAGTGGGTTTGGGTCTAGCCGAGTGGGTTTGGGTCTAGCCGAGTGGGTTTGGGTCTAGCCGAGTGGGTTTGGGTCTAGCGGTGTGGGTTTGCGTCTAGCCGAGTGGGTTTGGGTCTAGCCGAGTGGGTTTGGGTCTAGCCGAGTGGGTTTGGGTCTAGCCGAGTGGGTTTGGGTCTAGCCGAGTGGGTTTGGGTCTAGCCGAGTGGGTTTGGGTCTAGCCGAGTAGGTTTGGGTCTAGCCGAGTGGGTTTGGGCCTAGCCGAGTGGGTTTTGGTCTAGCCGAGTGGGTTTGGGTCTAGCCGAGTGGGTTTGGGTCTAGCGGAGTGGGGTTGGGTCTAGCGAAGTGGGTTTGGGTCTAGCGGATTGGGTTTGGATCTAGCCAAGTGGGTTTGGGTGTAGCCGAGTGGGTTTGGGTCTAGACGAGTGGGTTTGGGTCTTGCCGAGTGGGTTTGGGTCTAGCCGAGTGGGTTTGAGTCTAGCGGAGTGGTTTTGGGTCTAGTGGAGTGGGTTTGGTTCTAGCCCAGTGGGTTTGAGTAAGGCCGAGTGGGTTTGGGTCTAGCCGAGTGGGTTTGAGTCTAGCCGAGTGGGTTTCGGTCTAGCGGAGTGGGTTTGGGTCTAGCCGAGTGGGTTTGCATCTAGCCGAGTGGGTTTGGGTCTAGCCGAGTGGGTTTGGGTCTAGCCGAGTGGGTTTGGGTCTAGCGGAGTGGTTTTGGGTCTAGCCGAGTGGGTTTGGGTCTAGCCGAGTGGGTTTGGGTGTAGCCGAGTGGGTTTGGGTCTAGCCGAGTGTGTTTGGGTCTAGCCGAGTGGGTTTGGGTCTAGCCGAGTGGGTTTGGATCTAGCCGAGTGTGTTTTGGTCTAGCCGAGTGGGTTTGGGTCTAGCCGATTGGGTTTGGGTCTAGCCGAGTGGGTTTGGGTCTAGCCGAGTGGGTTTGGGTCTAGCCGAGTGGGTTTGGGTCAAGCGGAGTGGGTTTTCGTCTAGCCGAGTGGGTTTGGGTCTAGCCGAGTGGGTTTGGTTGTAGCCGAGTGGGTTTGGGTCTAGCGGTGTGGGTTTGCATCTAGCCGAGTGGGTTTGGGTCGAGCCGAGTGGGTTTGGGTCTAGCCGAGTGGGTTTGGGTCTAGCCGAGTGGGTTTGGGTCTAGCCAAGTGGGTTTGGGTGTAGCCGAGTGGGTTTGGGTCTAGCGGTGTGGGTTTGCGTCTAGCCGAGTGGGTTTGGGTCTAGCGGAGTGGGGTTGGGTCTAGCGAAGTGGGTTAGGGTCTAGCGGATTGGGTTTGGATCTAGCCAAGTGAGTTTGGGTGTAGCCGAGTGGGTTTGGGTCTAGACGAGTGGGTGTGGGTCTTGCCGAGTGGGTTTGGGTCTAGCTGAGTGGGTTTGGGTCTAGCCGAGTGGGTTTGGGTCTAGCCGAGTGGGTTTGGGTCTAGCCAAGTGGGTTTGGGTGTAGCCGAGTGGGTTTGGGTCTAGCGGTGTGGGTTTGCGTCTAGCCGAGTGGGTTTGGGTCTAGCCGAGTGGGTGTGGGTCTAGCCGAGTGGGTTTGGGTCTAGCCGAGTGTGTTTGGGTCTAGCCGAGTGGGTTTGGGTCTAGCCGAGTGGGTTTGAGTCTAGCAGAGTCGGTTTGGGTCTAGCGGAGTGGGTTTGGTTCTAGCCGAGTGGGGTTGAGTCAGGCCGAGTGGGTTTGGGTCTAGCCGAGTGGATTTGAGTCTAGCCGAGTGGGTTTGGGTCTAGCCGAGTGGGTTTGGGTCTAGCCGAGTGGGTTTGGGTCTAGCCGCGTGGGTTTGCATCTAGCTGAGTGGGTTTGGGTCTAGCCGAGTGGGTTTGGGTCTAGCCGAGTGGGTTTGGGTCTAGCAGAGTGGTTTTTGGTCTAGCCGAGTGGGTTTGGGTCTAGCCGAGTGGGTTTGGGTCTAGCCGAGTGGGTTTGGGTCTGGCGGTGTGGGTTTGGGTCTAGCCGAGTTTGTTTGCGTCTTGCCGAGTGGGTTTGAGTCTAGCGGAGTCGATTTGGGTCTAGCCGAGTGGGTTTGGGTCTAGCGGAGTGGTTTTGGGTCTAGCCGAGTGGGTTTGGGTCTAGCCGAGTGGGTTTGGGTTTAGCCGAGTGGGTTTGGGTCTAGCCGAGTGGGTTTGGGTTTGGCGGTGTGTATTTGCGTCTAGCCGAGTGGGTTTGGGTCTAGCCGAGTGGGTTTGGGTCTAGCCGAGTGGGTTTGGGTCTAGCCGAGTGGGTTAGGGTCTAGCCGAGTGTGTTTGGGTCTAGCCGTGTGGGTTTGCATCTAGCTGAGTGGGTTTGGGTCTCGCCGAGTGGGTTTGGGTCTAGTCGAGTGGGTTTGGGTCTAGCGGAGTGGTTTTGGGTCTAGCCGAGTGGGTTTGGGTCTAGCCGAGTGGGTTTGTGTCTAGCCGAGTGGGTTTGGTTGTAGCCGAGTGGGTTTGGGTCTAGCGGTGTGGGTTTGCATCTAGCCGAGTGGGTTTGGGTCGAGCCGAGTGGGTTTGGGTCTAGCCGAGTGGGTTTGGGTCTAGCCGAGTGGGTTTGGGTCTAGCCAAGTGGGTTTGGGTGTAGCCGAGTGGGTTTGGGTCTAGCGGTGTGGGTTTGCGTCTAGCCGAGTGGGTTTGGGTCTAGCGGAGTGGGGTTGGGTCTAGCGAAGTGGGTTAGGGTCTAGCGGATTGGGTTTGGATCTAGCCAAGTGAGTTTGGGTGTAGCCGAGTGGGTTTGGGTCTAGACGAGTGGGTGTGGGTCTTGCCGAGTGGGTTTGGGTCTAGCTGAGTGGGTTTGGGTCTAGCCGAGTGGGTTTGGGTCTAGCCGAGTGGGTTTGGGTCTAGCCAAGTGGGTTTGGGTGTAGCCGAGTGGGTTTGGGTCTAGCGGTGTGGGTTTGCGTCTAGCCGAGTGGGTTTGGATCTAGCGGAGTGGGGTTGGGTCTAGCGAAGTGGGTTAGGGTCTAGCGGATTGGGTTTGGATCTAGCCAAGTGAGTTTGGGTGTAGCCGAGTGGGTTTGGGTCTAGACGAGTGGGTGTGGGTCTTGCCGAGTGGGTTTGGGTCTAGCCGAGTGGGTTTGGGTCCAGCGGAGTGGTTTTGGGTCTAGCCGAGTGGGTTTGGGTCTAGCCGAGTGGATTTGGGTCTAGCCGAGTGTGTTTGGGTCTAGCCGAGTGGGTTTGGGTCTAGCCAAGTGGGTTTGGGTCTAGCGGAGTGGGTTTGGGTCTAGCGGAGTGGGTTTGGGTCTAGCGCAGTGGGTTTGGTTCTAGCGGAGTGGGTTTGGGTCGAGCGGAGTGGTTTGGGGTCCAGCGGATTGGGTTTGGGTCTAGCGGAGTGGGTTTGGGTCTAACGGAGTGGGTTTGGGTCTAGCGGAGTGGGTTTGGGTCTTGCCGAGTGCGCTTGGGTCTAGACGAGTGGGTTTGGGTCTAGCCGAGTGTGTTTGGGTATAGCCGAGTGTATTTGGTTCTAGCTGAGTGTGTTTGTGTCTAGCGGAGTGGGTTTGAGTCTAGCGGAGTGGGTTTGGTTCTAGCGGAGCGGGTTTGGTTCTAGCCGAGTGGGTTTGGGTCTAGCCCAGTGGGTTTTAGTCTAGTCGAGTGGGTTCGGGTCTAGCGGAGTGGGTTTGCGTCGAGCCGAGTGGGTTTGGGTCTAGCCGAGTGGGGTTGTGTCTAGCCGAGTGGGTTTGAGTCTAGCCGAGTGGGTTTGGGTCTAGCCGAGTGGGTTTGGGTCTAGCCGAGTGGGTTTGGGTCTAGCGCGAGTGGGTTTTGGGTCTAGTCGAGTGGGTTTGGGTCTAGCCGAGTGGGTTTGGGTCTAGACGAATGGGTATGCGTCTAGCCCAGTGGGTTTGGGTCTAGCCGAGTGCGTTAGGGTCTAGCCGAGTGTGTTTGGGTCTAGCCGAGTGGGTTTTGGTCTAGCCGATTGGGTTTGGGTCTGGCCGAGTGGGTTTGGGTCCAGCCGAGTGGGTTTGGGTCTAGCCGAGTGGGTTTGGGTCTAGCGGAGTGGTTTTGGGTCTAGCCGAGTGGGTTTGGGTCTAGCCGCGTGGGTTTGCATCTAGCTGAGTGGGTTTGGGTCTAGCCGAGTGGGTTTGGGTCTAGCCGAGTGGGTTTGGGTCTAGCAGAGTGGTTTTTGGTCTAGCCGAGTGGGTTTGGGTCTAGCCGAGTGGGTTTGGGTCTAGCCGAGTGGGTTTGGGTCTGGCGGTGTGGGTTTGGGTCTAGCCGAGTTTGTTTGCGTCTTGCCGAGTGGGTTTGAGTCTAGCGGAGTCGATTTGGGTCTAGCCGAGTGGGTTTGGGTCTAGCGGAGTGGTTTTGGGTCTAGCCGAGTGGGTTTGGGTCTAGCCGAGTGGGTTTGGGTCTAGCCGAGTGGGTTTGGGTCTAGCCGAGTGGGTTTGGGTCTAGCCAAGTGGGTTTGGGTGTAGCCGAGTGGGTTTGGGTCTAGCGGTGTGGGTTTGCGTCTAGCCGAGTGGGTTTGGGTCTAGCGGAGTGGGGTTGGGTCTAGCGAAGTGGGTTAGGGTCTAGCGGATTGGGTTTGGATCTAGCCAAGTGAGTTTGGGTGTAGCCGAGTGGGTTTGGGTCTAGACGAGTGGGTGTGGGTCTTGCCGAGTGGGTTTGGGTCTAGCCGAGTAGGTTTGGGTCCAGCGGAGTGGTTTTGGGTCTAGCCGAGTGGGTTTGGGTCTAGCCGAGTGGATTTGGGTCTAGCCGAGTGTGTTTGGGTCTAGCCGAGTGGGTTTGGGTCTAGCCAAGTGGGTTTGGGTCTAGCGGAGTGGGTTTGGGTCTAGCGGAGTGGGTTTGGGTCTAGCGCAGTGGGTTTGGTTCTAGCGGAGTGGGTTTGGGTCGAGCGGAGTGGTTTGGGGTCCAGCGGATTGGGTTTGGGTCTAGCGGAGTGGGTTTGGGTCTAACGGAGTGGGTTTAGGTCTAGCGGAGTGGGTTTGGGTCTTGCCGAGTGCGCTTGGGTCTAGACGAGTGGGTTTGGGTCTAGCCGAGTGTGTTTGGGTATAGCCGAGTGTATTTGGTTCTAGCTGAGTGGGTTTGTGTCTAGCGGAGTGGGTTTGAGTCTAGCGGAGTGGGTTTGGTTCTAGCGGAGCGGGTTTGGTTCTAGCCGAGTGGGTTTGGGTCTAGCCCAGTGGGTTTTAGTCTAGTCGAGTGGGTTTGGGTCTAGCGGAGTGGGTTTGCGTCGAGCCGAGTGGGTTTGGGTCTAGCCGAGTGGGGTTGTGTCTAGCCGAGTGGGTTTGAGTCTAGCCGAGTGGGTTTGGGTCTAGCCGAGTGGGTTTGGGTCTAGCCGAGTGGGTTTGGGTCTAGCCGAGTGGGTTTTGGGTCTAGTCGAGTGGGTTTGGGTCTAGCCGAGTGGGTTTGGGTCTAGCCGAATGGGTATGGGTCTAGCCCAGTGGGTTTGGGTCTAGCCGAGTGCGTTAGGGTCTAGCCGAGTGTGTTTGGGTCTAGCCGAGTGGGTTTTGGTCTAGCCGATTGGGTTTGGGTCTGGCCGAGTGGGTTTGGGTCCAGCCGAGTGGGTTTGGGTCTAGCCGAGTGGGTTTGGGTCTAGCGGAGTGGTTTTGGGTCTAGCCGAGTGGGTTTGGGTCTAGCCGAGTGCGTTTGGGTCTAGCCGAGTGGGTTTGTGTCTAGCCGAGTGGGTTTGGGTCTAGCGGTGTGGGTTTGCGTCTAGCCGAGTGGGTTTGGGTCTAGCCGAGTGGGTTTGGGTCTAGCCGAGTGGGTTTGGGTCTAGCCGAGTGGGTTTGGGTCCAGGCGAGTGTGTTTGGGTCTAGCCGAGTGGGTTTGGGTCGAGCCGAGTGTGTTTGAGTCTAGCGGAGTCGGTTTGGGTCTAGCGGAGTGGATTTGGTTCTAGCAGAGTGGGTTTGAGTCAGGCCGAGTGGGTTTGGGTCTAGCCGAGTGGGTTTGAGTCTAGCCGAGTGGGTTTGGGTCTAGCGGAGTGGTTTTGGGTCTAGCCGAGTGGGTTTGCGTCTAGCCGAGTGGGTTTGGGACTAGCCGAGTGGGTTTGGGTCTAGCCGAGTGGGTTTGGGTTTGCCGAGTGGGTTTGGGTCTAGCCGAGTGTGTTTGGGTCTAGCCGAGTGGGTTTGGGTCTAGCCGAGTGGGTTTCGGTCTAGCCGAGTGGGTTGGGGTCTAGCCGAGTGGGTTTGGGTCTAGCCGAGTGGTTTTCGGTCTAACCGAGTGGGTTTGGGTCTAGCGGAGTGGGTTTGGGCCTAGCGCAGTGGGTTTGGTTCTAGAAGAGTGGGTTTGGGTTGAGCGGAGTGGGTTGGGGTCCAGCGGATTGGGTTTGGGTCTAGCGGAGTGGGTTTGGGTCTAGCGGAGTGGGTTTGGGTCTAACGGAGTGGGTTTGGGTTTTGCCGAGTGTGCTTGGGTCTAGACGAGTGGGTTTGGGTCTAGCCGAGTGTGTTTGGGTCTAGCCGAGTGGATTTGGTTCTAGCTGAGTGGGTTTGTGTCTAGCGGAGTGGGTTTGAGTCTAGCGGAGTAGGTTTGGTTCTAGCGGAGCGGGTTTGGTTCTAGCCGACTGGGTTTGCGTCTAGCCCAGTGGGTTTGAGTCTAGCCGAGTGGGTTTGGGTCTAGCGGAGTGGGTTTGCTTCGAGCCGAGTGGGTTTGGGTCTAGCCGAGTGGGTTTGGGTCTAGCCGAGTGGGTTTGAGTCTAGCCCAGTGGGTTTGAGTCTAGCCGAGTGGGTTTGGGTCTAGCGGAGTGGGTTTGCTTCGAGCCGAGTGGGTTTGGGTCTAGCCGAGTGGGTTTGGGTCTAGCCGAGTGGGTTTGAGTCTAGCCGAGTGGGTTTGGGTCTAGCGGAGTGGGTTTGGGTCTAGCCGAGTGGGTTTGGGTCTAGCCGAGTGGGCTTGGGTCTAGCCGAGTGGGTTTGGGTCTAGCCAAGTGGGTTTGGGTGTAGCCGAGTGGGTTTGGGTCTAGCGGTGTGGGTTTGCGTCTAGCCGAGTGGGTTTGGGTCTAGCGGAGTGGGGTTGGGTCTAGCGAAGTGGGTTAGGGTCTAGCGGATTGGGTTTGGATCTAGCCAAGTGAGTTTGGGTGTAGCCGAGTGGGTTTGGGTCTAGACGAGTGGGTGTGGGTCTTGCCGAGTGGGTTTGGGTCTAGCCGAGTAGGTTTGGGTCCAGCGGAGTGGTTTTGGGTCTAGCCGAGTGGGTTTGGGTCTAGCCGAGTGGATTTGGGTCTAGCCGAGTGTGTTTGGGTCTAGCCGAGTGGGTTTGGGTCTAGCCAAGTGGGTTTGGGTCTAGCGGAGTGGGTTTGGGTCTAGCGGAGTGGGTTTGGGTCTAGCGCAGTGGGTTTGGTTCTAGCGGAGTGGGTTTGGGTCGAGCGGAGTGGTTTGGGGTCCAGCGGATTGGGTTTGGGTCTAGCGGAGTGGGTTTGGGTCTAACGGAGTGGGTTTAGGTCTAGCGGAGTGGGTTTGGGTCTTGCCGAGTGCGCTTGGGTCTAGACGAGTGGGTTTGGGTCTAGCCGAGTGTGTTTGGGTATAGCCGAGTGTATTTGGTTCTAGCTGAGTGGGTTTGTGTCTAGCGGAGTGGGTTTGAGTCTAGCGGAGTGGGTTTGGTTCTAGCGGAGCGGGTTTGGTTCTAGCCGAGTGGGTTTGGGTCTAGCCCAGTGGGTTTTAGTCTAGTCGAGTGGGTTTGGGTCTAGCGGAGTGGGTTTGCGTCGAGCCGAGTGGGTTTGGGTCTAGCCGAGTGGGGTTGTGTCTAGCCGAGTGGGTTTGAGTCTAGCCGAGTGGGTTTGGGTCTAGCCGAGTGGGTTTGGGTCTAGCCGAGTGGGTTTGGGTCTAGCCGAGTGGGTTTTGGGTCTAGTCGAGTGGGTTTGGGTCTAGCCGAGTGGGTTTGGGTCTAGCCGAATGGGTATGGGTCTAGCCCAGTGGGTTTGGGTCTAGCCGAGTGCGTTAGGGTCTAGCCGAGTGTGTTTGGGTCTAGCCGAGTGGGTTTTGGTCTAGCCGATTGGGTTTGGGTCTGGCCGAGTGGGTTTGGGTCCAGCCGAGTGGGTTTGGGTCTAGCCGAGTGGGTTTGGGTCTAGCGGAGTGGTTTTGGGTCTAGCCGAGTGGGTTTGGGTCTAGCCGAGTGCGTTTGGGTCTAGCCGAGTGGGTTTGTGTCTAGCCGAGTGGGTTTGGGTCTAGCAGTGTGGGTTTGCGTCTAGCCGAGTGGGTTTGGGTCTAGCCGAGTGGGTTTGGGTCTAGCCGAGTGGGTTTGGGTCTAGCCGAGTGGGTTTGGGTCCAGGCGAGTGTGTTTGGGTCTAGCCGAGTGGGTTTGGGTCGAGCCGAGTGTGTTTGAGTCTAGCGGAGTCGGTTTGGGTCTAGCGGAGTGGATTTGGTTCTAGCAGAGTGGGTTTGAGTCAGGCCGAGTGGGTTTGGGTCTAGCCGAGTGGGTTTGAGTCTAGCCGAGTGGGTTTGGGTCTAGCGGAGTGGTTTTGGGTCTAGCCGAGTGGGTTTGCGTCTAGCCGAGTGGGTTTGGGACTAGCCGAGTGGGTTTGGGTCTAGCCGAGTGGGTTTGGGTTTGCCGAGTGGGTTTGGGTCTAGCCGAGTGTGTTTGGGTCTAGCCGAGTGGGTTTGGGTCTAGCCGAGTGGGTTTCGGTCTAGCCGAGTGGGTTGGGGTCTAGCCGAGTGGGTTTGGGTCTAGCCGAGTGGTTTTCGGTCTAACCGAGTGGGTTTGGGTCTAGCGGAGTGGGTTTGGGCCTAGCGCAGTGGGTTTGGTTCTAGAAGAGTGGGTTTGGGTTGAGCGGAGTGGGTTGGGGTCCAGCGGATTGGGTTTGGGTCTAGCGGAGTGGGTTTGGGTCTAGCGGAGTGGGTTTGGGTCTAACGGAGTGGGTTTGGGTCTTGCCGAGTGTGCTTGGGTCTAGACGAGTGGGTTTGGGTCTAGCCGAGTGTGTTTGGGTCTAGCCGAGTGGATTTGGTTCTAGCTGAGTGGGTTTGTGTCTAGCGGAGTGGGTTTGAGTCTAGCGGAGTAGGTTTGGTTCTAGCGGAGCGGGTTTGGTTCTAGCCGACTGGGTTTGCGTCTAGCCCAGTGGGTTTGAGTCTAGCCGAGTGGGTTTGGGTCTAGCGGAGTGGGTTTGCTTCGAGCCGAGTGGGTTTGGGTCTAGCCGAGTGGGTTTGGGTCTAGCGGAGTGGGTTTGAGTCTAGCCCAGTGGGTTTGAGTCTAGCCGAGTGGGTTTGGGTCTAGCGGAGTGGGTTTGCTTCGAGCCGAGTGGGTTTGGGTCTAGCCGAGTGGGTTTGGGTCTAGCCGAGTGGGTTTGAGTCTAGCCGAGTGGGTTTGGGTCTAGCGGAGTGGGTTTGGGTCTAGCCGAGTGGGTTTGGGTCTAGCCGAGTGGGCTTGGGTCTAGCCGAGTGGGTTTGCATCTAGCTGAGTGGGTTTGGGTCTAGCCGAGTGGGTTTGGGTCTAGCCGAGTGGGTTTGGGTCTAGCAGAGTGGTTTTTGGTCTAGCCGAGTGGGTTTGGGTCTAGCCGAGTGGGTTTGGGTCTAGCCGAGTGGGTTTGGGTCTAGCCGAGTGGGTTTGGGTCTGGCGGTGTGGGTTTGCGTCTGGCCGAGTGGGTTTGGGTCTAGCCGAGTGGGTTTGGGTCTAGCCGAGTGGGTTTGGGTCTAGCCGAGTGGGTTTGGGTCTAGCCGAGTGTGTTTGGGTTTAGCCGAGTGGGTTTGGGTCTAGCCGAGTGGGTTTGGGTCTAGCCGAGTGGGTTTGGGTCTAGCCGAGTGGGTTTGGGCCTAGCCGATTGGGTTTTGGTCTAGCCGAGTGGGTTTGGGACTAGCCGAGTGGGTTTGGGTCTAGCGGAGTGGGGTTGGGTCTAGCCAAATGGGTTTGGGTCTCGCGGATTGGGTTTGGATCTTGCCAAGTGGGTTTGGGTGTAGCCGAGTGGGTTTGGGTCTGGACGAGTGGGTTTGGGTCTTGCCGAGTGGGTTTGGGTCTAGCCGAGTGGGTTTGGGTCTAGCCGAGTGGGTTTGCGTCTTGCCGAGTGGGTTTGAGTCTAGCGGAGTCGATTTGGGTCTAGCCGAGTGGGTTTGGGTCTAGCGGAGTGGTTTTGGGTCTAGCCGAGTGGGTTTGGGTCTAGCCGAGTGGGTTTGGGTCTAGCCGAGTGGGTTTGGGTCTAGCGGAGTGGGGTTGGGTCTAGCCAAATGGGTTTGGGTCTCGCGGATTGGGTTTGGATCTTGCCAAGTGGGTTTGGGTGTAGCCGAGTGGGTTTGGGTCTGGACGAGTGGGTTTGGGTCTTGCCGAGTGGGTTTGGGTCTAGCCGAGTGGGTTTGGGTCTAGCCGAGTGGGTTTGCGTCTTGCCGAGTGGGTTTGAGTCTAGCGGAGTCGATTTGGGTCTAGCCGAGTGGGTTTGGGTCTAGCGGAGTGGTTTTGGGTCTAGCCGAGTGGGTTTGGGTCTAGCCGAGTGGGTTTGGGTCTAGCCGAGTGGGTTTGGGTCTAGCCGAGTGGGTTTGGGTTTGGCGGTGTGTATTTGCGTCTAGCCGAGTGGGTTTGGGTCTAGCCGAGCGGGTTTGGGTCTAGCCGAGTGGGTTTGGATCTAGCCAAGTGGGTTTGGGTGTAGCCGAGTGGGTGTGGGTCTAGACGAGTGGGTTTGGGTCTTGCCGAGTGAGTTTGGGTCTAGCCGAGTGGGTTTGGGTCCAGCGGAGTGGTTTTGGGTCTAGCCGAGTGGGTTTGGGTCTAGCCGAGTGGGTTTGGGTCTAGCCGAGTGGGTTTGGGTCTAGCCGAGTGGGTTTGGGTCTAGCGGTGTGGGTTTGCGTCTAGCCGAGTGGGTTTGGGTCTAGCCGAGTGGGTTTGGGTCTAGCCGAGTGGGTTTGGGTCTAGCCGAGTGGGTTTGGGTCTAGCCGAGTGTGTTTGGGTCTAGCCGAGTGGGTTTGGGTCTAGCGAAGTGTGTTTGGGTCTAGCGGAGTGGGTTTGGGTCTAGCGGAGTGGGTTTGGGTCTAGCACAGTGGGTTTGGTTCTAGCGGAGTGGGTTTGGGTCGAGCGGAGTGGTTTGGGGTCCAGCGGATTGGGTTTGGGTCTAGCGGAGTGGGTTTGGGTCTAACGGAGTGGGTTTGGGTCTAGCGGAGTGGGTTTGGGTCTTGCCGAGTGTGCTTGGGTCAAGACGAGTGGGTTTGGGTCTAGCCGAGTGTGTTTGGGTATAGCCGAGTGTATTTGGTTCTAGCTGAGTGGGTTTGTGTCTAGCAGAGTGGGTTTGAGTCTAGCGGAGTGGGTTTGGTTCTAGCGGAGCGGGTTTGGTTCTAGCCGAGTGGGTTTGGGTCTAGCCCAGTGGGTTTTAGTCTAGCCGAGTGGGTTTGGGTCTAGCGGAGTGGGTTTGCGTCGAGCCGAGTGGGTTTGGGTCTAGCCGAGTGGGGTTGTGTCTAGCCGAGTGGGTTTTTAGTCTTGCCGAGTGGGTTTGGGTCTAGCCGAGTGGGTTTGAGTCAGGCCGAGTGCGTTTGGGTCTAGCCGAGTGGTTTTGAGTCTAGCAGATTGGGTTTGGGTCTAGCGGAGTGGGTTTGGGTCTAGCCGAGTGGGTTTGGGTCTAGCCGAGTGGGTTTGGGTCTAGCCGAGTGGTTTGGGTCTAGCCGAGAGGGTTTGGGTCTAGCGGAGTGGGGTTGGGTCTAGCGCAGTGGGTTTTAGTCTAGCCGAGTGGGTTTGGATCTAGCGGAGTGGGTTTGGGTCTAGCGGAGTGGGGTTGGGTCTAGCGCAGTGGGTTTTAGTCTAGCCGAGTGGGTTTGGGTCTAGCGGAGTGGGTTTGCGTCGAGCCGAGTGGGTTTGGGTCTAGCCGAGTGGGGTTGTGTCTAGCCGAGTGGGTTTGAGTCTTGCCGAGTGGGTTTGGGTCTAGCCGAGTGGGTTTGAGTCAGGCCGAGTGCGTTTGGGTATAGCCGAGTGGTTTTGAGTCTAGCAGATTGGGTTTGGGTCTAGCGGAGTGGGTTTGGGTCTAGCTGAGTGGGTTTGGGTCTAGCCGAGTGGGTTTGGGTCTAGCCGAGTGGGTTTGGGTCTAGCCGAGTGGGTTTGGGTCTAGCGGAGTGGGGTTGGGTCTAGCGCAGTGGGTTTGGGTCTAGCGGATTGGATTTGGATCTAGCCAAGTGGGTTTGGGTCTAGCGGAGTGGGTTTGGGTCTAGACGAGTTCGTTTGGGTCTAGCGGAGTGGGTTTGGGTCTAGCCGAGTGGGTTTGGGTCTAGCCGAGTGGGTTTTGGGTCTAGCCGAGTGGGTTTGGGTCTAGCCGAGTGGGTTTGGGTCTAGCCGAATGGGTATGGGTCTAGCCGAGTGGGTTTGGGTCTAGCCGAGTGGGTTAGGGTCCAGCCGAGTGGGTTTGGGTCTAGCGGAGTGGTTTTGGGTCAAGCCGAGTGGGTTTGGGTCTAGCCGAGTGGTTTGGGTCTAGCCGAGAGGGTTTGGGTCTAGCGGAGTGGGGTTGGGTCTAGCGCAGTGGGTTTCGGTCTAGCGGATTGGGTTTGGATCTAGCCAAGTGGGTTTGGGTCTAGCGGAGTGGGTTTGCGACTAGCCGAGTGGGTTTGGGTCCAGCCGATTGGGTTTGGGTCTAGCCGAGTGGGTTTGGGTCTAGCCGAGTGGGTTTGGGTCTGGCGGAGTGGGTTTGGGTCTAGCCGAGTGGGTTTGGGTCTAGCCGAGTGGGTTTGGGTCTAGCCGAGTGGGTTTGGGTCTAGCGTGCGGGTTTGGGTCTAGCCGAGTGGGTTTGGGTCAAGCCGAGTGGGTTTGGGTCCAGCCGAGTGGGTTTGGGTCTAGCCGAGTGTGTTTGGGTCTAGCCGAGTGGGTTTGGTTCTAGCCGAGTGGCTTTCGGTCTAGCCGAGTGGGTTTGGGTCTAGCGGAGTGGGTTTGGGTTCAGCCGAGTGGGTTTGGGTCTAGCCGTGTTGGTTTGGGTCTAGCGGTGTGGGTTTGCGTCTAGCCGAGTGGGTTTGGGTCTAGCCGAGTGGGTTTGGGTCTAGCCGTGTGGGTTTGGGTCTAGCCGAGTGGGTTTGGGTCTAGCCGAGTGTGTTTGGGTCTAGCCGAGTGGGTTTGGGTCTAGCCAAGTGGGTTTGGGTCTAGCGGAGTGGGTTTGGGTCTAGCGGAGTGGGTTTGGGTCTAGCACAGTGGGTTTGGTTCTAGCGGAGTGGGTTTGGGTCGAGCGGAGTGGTTTGGGGTCCAGCGGATTGGGTTTGGGTCTAGCGGAGTGGGTTTGGGTCTAACGGAGTGGGTTTGGGTCTAGCGGAGTGGGTTTGGGTCTTGCCGAGTGTGCTTGGGTCTAGACGAGTGGGTTTGGGTCTAGCCGAGTGTGTTTGGGTATAGCCGAGTGTATTTGGTTCTAGCTGAGTGGGTTTGTGTCTAGCGGAGTGGGTTTGAGTCTAGCGGAGTGGGTTTGGTTCTAGCGGAGCGGGTTTGGTTCTAGCCGAGTGGGTTTGGGTCTAGCCCAGTGGGTTTTAGTCTAGCCGAGTGGGTTTGGGTCTAGCGGAGTGGGTTTGCGTCGAGCCGAGTGGGTTTGGGTCTAGCCGAGTGGGGTTGTGTCTAGCCGAGTGGGTTTGAGTCTTGCCGAGTGGGTTTGGGTCTAGCCGAGTGGGTTTGAGTCAGGCCGAGTGTGTTTGGGTCTAGCCGAGTGGTTTTGAGTCTAGCCGAGTGGGTTTGGGTCTAGCGGAGTGGGGTTGGGTCTAGCGCAGTGGGTTTGGGTCTAGCAGATTGGGTTTGGATCTAGCCAAGTGGGTTTGGGTCTAGCGGAGTGGGTTTGGGTCTAGACGAGTGCGTTTGGGTCTAGCGGAGTGGGTTTGGGTCTAGCCGAGTGGGTTTGGGTCTAGCCGAGTGGGTTTTGGGTCTAGCCGAGTGGGTTTGGGTCTAGCCGAGTGGGTTTGGGTCTAGCCGAATGGGTATGGGTCTAGCCGAGTGGGTTTGGGTCTAGCCGAGTGGGTTAGGGTCTAGCCGAGTGGGTTTGGGTCTAGCGGAGTGGTTTTGGGTCAAGCCGAGTGGGTTTGGGTCTAGCCGAGTGGTTTGGGTCTAGCCGAGAGGGTTTGGGTCTAGCGGAGTGGGGTTGGGTCTAGCGCAGTGGGTTTGGGTCTAGCGGATTGGGTTTGGATCTAGCCAAGTGGGTTTGGGTCTGGCGGAGTGGGTTTGCGACTAGCCGAGTGGGTTTGGTTCCAGCCGATTGGGTTTGGGTCTAGCCGAATGGGTTTGGGTCTAGCCGAGTGGGTTTGGGTCTGGCGGAGTGGGTTTGGGTCTAGCCGAGTGGGTTTGGGTCTAGCCGAGTGGGTTTGGGTCTAGCCGAGTGGGTTTGGGTCTAGCGTGTGGGTTTGGGTCTCGCCGAGTGGGTTTGGGTCAAGCCGAGTGGGTTTGGGTCCAGCCGAGTGGGTTTGGGTCTAGCCGAGTGTGTTTGGGTCTAGCCGAGTGGGTTTGGTTCTAGCCGAGTGGCTTTCGGTCTAGCCGAGTGGGTTTGGGTCTAGCGGAGTGGGTTTGGGTTCAGCCGAGTGGGTTTGGGTCTAGCCGTGTTGGTTTGGGTCTAGCCGAATGGGTTTTGGTCTAGCCGAGTGGGTTTGGGTATAGCCGAGTGGGTTTGGGTCTGGCCGAGTGGGTTTGAGTCCAGCCGAGTGGGTTTGGGTCTAGCCGAGTGGGTTTGGGTCTAGCGGAGTGGGTTTGGTTTTAGCCGAGTGGGTTTGGGTCTAGTCGAGTGGGTTTGGGTCCAGCCGAGTGGGTTTGCAACTAGCCGAGTGGGTTTGGGTCTAGGCGATTGGGTTTGCGTCTAGCCGAGTGGGTTTGGTTCTAGCCGAGTGGGTTTGCGTCTAACCGAGTGGTTTGGGTCTGGCCGAGTGGGTTTGGGTCTAGCCAAGTGGGTTTGGGTCTAGCGGAGTGGGGTTGGGTCTAGCGCAGTGGGTTTGGGTCTAGCGGATTGGATTTGGATCTAGCCAAGTGGGTTTGGGTCTAGCGGAGTGGGTTTGGGTCTAGACGAGTTCGTTTGGGTCTAGCGGAGTGGGTTTGGGTCTAGCCGAGTGGGTTTGGGTCTAGCCGAGTGGGTTTTGGGTCTAGCCGAGTGGGTTTGGGTCTAGCCGAGTGGGTTTGGGTCTAGCCGAATGGGTATGGGTCTAGCCGAGTGGGTTTGGGTCTAGCCGAGTGGGTTAGGGTCCAGCCGAGTGGGTTTGGGTCTAGCGGAGTGGTTTTGGGTCAAGCCGAGTGGGTTTGGGTCTAGCCGAGTGGTTTGGGTCTAGCCGAGAGGGTTTGGGTCTAGCGGAGTGGGGTTGGGTCTAGCGCAGTGGGTTTCGGTCTAGCGGATTGGGTTTGGATCTAGCCAAGTGGGTTTGGGTCTAGCGGAGTGGGTTTGCGACTAGCCGAGTGGGTTTGGGTCCAGCCGATTGGGTTTGGGTCTAGCCGAGTGGGTTTGGGTCTAGCCGAGTGGGTTTGGGTCTGGCGGAGTGGGTTTGGGTCTAGCCGAGTGGGTTTGGGTCTAGCCGAGTGGGTTTGGGTCTAGCCGAGTGGGTTTGGGTCTAGCGTGCGGGTTTGGGTCTAGCCGAGTGGGTTTGGGTCAAGCCGAGTGGGTTTGGGTCCAGCCGAGTGGGTTTGGGTCTAGCCGAGTGTGTTTGGGTCTAGCCGAGTGGGTTTGGTTCTAGCCGAGTGGCTTTCGGTCTAGCCGAGTGGGTTTGGGTCTAGCGGAGTGGGTTTGGGTTCAGCCGAGTGGGTTTGGGTCTAGCCGTGTTGGTTTGGGTCTAGCGGTGTGGGTTTGCGTCTAGCCGAGTGGGTTTGGGTCTAGCCGAGTGGGTTTGGGTCTAGCCGTGTGGGTTTGGGTCTAGCCGAGTGGGTTTGGGTCTAGCCGAGTGTGTTTGGATCTAGCCGAGTGGGTTTGGGTCTAGCCAAGTGGGTTTGGGTCTAGCGGAGTGGGTTTGGGTCTAGCGGAGTGGGTTTGGGTCTAGCACAGTGGGTTTGGTTCTAGCGGAGTGGGTTTGGGTCGAGCGGAGTGGTTTGGGGTCCAGCGGATTGGGTTTGGGTCTAGCGGAGTGGGTTTGGGTCTAACGGAGTGGGTTTGGGTCTAGCCGAGTGTGTTTGGGTATAGCCGAGTGTATTTGGTTCTAGCTGAGTGGGTTTGTGTCTAGCGGAGTGGGTTTGAGTCTAGCGGAGTGGGTTTGGTTCTAGCGGAGCGGGTTTGGTTCTAGCCGAGTGGGTTTGGGTCTAGCCCAGTGGGTTTTAGTCTAGCCGAGTGGGTTTGGGTCTAGCGGAGTGGGTTTGCGTCGAGCCGAGTGGGTTTGGGTCTAGCCGAGTGGGGTTGTGTCTAGCCGAGTGGGTTTGAGTCTTGCCGAGTGGGTTTGGGTCTAGCCGAGTGGGTTTGAGTCAGGCCGAGTGTGTTTGGGTCTAGCCGAGTGGTTTTGAGTCTAGCCGAGTGGGTTTGGGTCTAGCGGAGTGGGGTTGGGTCTAGCGCAGTGGGTTTGGGTCTAGCGGATTGGGTTTGGATCTAGCCAAGTGGGTTTGGGTCTAGCGGAGTGGGTTTGGGTCTAGACGAGTGCGTTTGGGTCTAGCGGAGTGGGTTTGGGTCTAGCCGAGTGGGTTTGGGTCTAGCCGAGTGGGTTTTGGGTCTAGCCGAGTGGGTTTGGGTCTAGCCGAGTGGGTTTGGGTCTAGCCGAATGGGTATGGGTCTAGCCGAGTGGGTTTGGGTCTAGCCGAGTGGGTTAGGGTCTAGCCGAGTGGGTTTGGGTCTAGCGGAGTGGTTTTGGGTCAAGCCGAGTGGGTTTGGGTCTAGCCGAGTGGTTTGGGTCTAGCCGAGAGGGTTTGGGTCTAGCGGAGTGGGGTTGGGTCTAGCGCAGTGGGTTTGGGTCTAGCGGATTGGGTTTGGATCTAGCCAAGTGGGTTTGGGTCTGGCGGAGTGGGTTTGCGACTAGCCGAGTGGGTTTGGGTCCAGCCGATTGGGTTTGGGTCTAGCCGAATGGGTTTGGGTCTAGCCGAGTGGGTTTGGGTCTGGCGGAGTGGGTTTGGGTCTAGCCGAGTGGGTTTGGGTCTAGCCGAGTGGGTTTGGGTCTAGCCGAGTGGGTTTGGGTCTAGCGTGTGGGTTTGGGTCTCGCCGAGTGGGTTTGGGTCAAGCCGAGTGGGTTTGGGTCCAGCCGAGTGGGTTTGGGTCTAGCCGAGTGTGTTTGGGTCTAGCCGAGTGGGTTTGGTTCTAGCCGAGTGGCTTTCAGTCTAGCCGAGTGGGTTTGGGTCTAGCGGAGTGGGTTTGGGTTCAGCCGAGTGGGTTTGGGTCTAGCCGTGTTGGTTTGGGTCTAGCCGAATGGGTTTTGGTCTAGCCGAGTGGGTTTGGGTATAGCCGAGTGGGTTTGGGTCTGGCCGAGTGGGTTTGAGTCCAGCCGAGTGGGTTTGGGTCTAGCCGAGTGGGTTTGGGTCTAGCGGAGTGGGTTTGGTTTTAGCCGAGTGGGTTTGGGTCTAGTCGAGTGGGTTTGGGTCCAGCCGAGTGGGTTTGCAACTAGCCGAGTGGGTTTGGGTCTAGGCGATTGGGTTTGCGTCTAGCCGAGTGGGTTTGGTTCTAGCCGAGTGGGTTTGCGTCTAACCGAGTGGTTTGGGTCTGGCCGAGTGGGTTTGGGTCTAGCCAAGTGGGTTTGGGTCTAGCGGAGTGGGTTTGGGTCTAGCGGAGTGGGTTTGGGTCTAGCACAGTGGGTTTGGTTCTAGCGGAGTGGGTTTGGGTCGAGCGGAGTGGTTTGGGGTCCAGCGGATTGGGTTTGGGTCTAGCGGAGTGGGTTTGGGTCTAACGGAGTGGGTTTGGGTCTAGCGGAGTGGGTTTGGGTCTTGCCGAGTGTGCTTGGGTCTAGACGAGTGGGTTTGGGTCTAGCCGAGTGTGTTTGGGTATAGCCGAGTGTATTTGGTTCTAGCTGAGTGGGTTTGTGTCTAGCGGAGTGGGTTTGAGTCTAGCGGAGTGGGTTTGGTTCTAGCGGAGCGGGTTTGGTTCTAGCCGAGTGGGTTTGGGTCTAGCCCAGTGGGTTTTAGTCTAGCCGAGTGGGTTTGGGTCTAGCGGAGTGGGTTTGCGTCGAGCCGAGTGGGTTTGGGTCTAGCCGAGTGGGGTTGTGTCTAGCCGAGTGGGTTTGAGTCTTGCCGAGTGGGTTTGGGTCTAGCCGAGTGGGTTTGAGTCAGGCCGAGTGTGTTTGGGTCTAGCCGAGTGGTTTTGAGTCTAGCCGAGTGGGTTTGGGTCTAGCGGAGTGGGGTTGGGTCTAGCGCAGTGGGTTTGGGTCTAGCGGATTGGGTTTGGATCTAGCCAAGTGGGTTTGGGTCTAGCGGAGTGGGTTTGGGTCTAGACGAGTGCTTTTGGGTCTAGCGGAGTGGGTTTGGGTCTAGCCGAGTGGGTTTGGGTCTAGCCGAGTGGGTTTTGGGTCTAGCCGAGTGGGTTTGGGTCTAGCCGAGTGGGTTTGGGTCTAGCCGAATGGGTATGGGTCTAGCCGAGTGGGTTTGGGTCTAGCCGAGTGGGTTAGGGTCTAGCCGAGTGGGTTTGGGTCTAGCGGAGTGGTTTTGGGTCAAGCCGAGTGGGTTTGGGTCTAGCCGAGTGGTTTGGGTCTAGCCGAGAGGGTTTGGGTCTAGCGGAGTGGGGTTGGGTCTAGCGCAGTGGGTTTGGGTCTAGCGGATTGGGTTTGGATCTAGCCAAGTGGGTTTGGGTCTGGCGGAGTGGGTTTGCGACTAGCCGAGTGGGTTTGGGTCCAGCCGATTGGGTTTGGGTCTAGCCGAGTGGGTTTGGGTCTAGCCGAGTGGGTTTGGGTCGGGCGGAGTGGGTTTGGGTCTAGCCGAGTGGGTTTGGGTCTAGCCGATTTGGTTTGGGTCTAGCCGAGTGGGTTTGGGTCTAGCGTGTGGGTTTGGGTCTCGCCGAGTGGGTTTGGGTCAAGCCGAGTGGGTTTGGGTCCAGCCGAGTGGGTTTGGGTCTAGCCGAGTGTGTTTGGGTCTAGCCGAGTGGGTTTGGTTCTAGCCGAGTGGCTTTCGGTCTAGCCGAGTGGGTTTGGGTCTAGCGGAGTGGGTTTGGGTTCAGCCGAGTGGGTTTGGGTCTAGCCGTGTTGGTTTGGGTCTAGCCGAATGGGTTTTGGTCTAGCCGAGTGGGTTTGGGTATAGCCGAGTGGGTTTGGGTCTGGCCGAGTGGGTTTGAGTCCAGCCGAGTGGGTTTGGGTCTAGCCGAGTGGGTTTGGGTCTAGCGGAGTGGGTTTGGTTTTAGCCGAGTGGGTTTGGGTCTAGTCGAGTGGGTTTGGGTCCAGCCGAGTGGGTTTGCAACTAGCCGAGTGGGTTTGGGTCTAGGCGATTGGGTTTGCGTCTAGCCGAGTGGGTTTGGTTCTAGCCGAGTGGGTTTGCGTCTAACCGAGTGGTTTGGGTCTGGCCGAGTGGGTTTGGGTCTAGCCGAGTGGGTTTGGGTCTAGCCGAGTGGGTTTGGGTCTAGCGGAGTGGGTTTGGGTCTAGCGGAGTGGGTTTGGGTCTAGCGGAGTGGGTTTGGGTCTAGCGGAGTGGGTTTGGGTCTAGCGGAGTGGGTTTGGGTCTAGCCGAGTGGGTTTGGGTCTAGCCGAGTGGGTTTGGTTCTAGCCGAGTTGGTTTGAGTCAGGCCGAGTGCGTTTGGGTCTAGCCGAGTGGTTTTGAGTCTAGCAGAGTGGGTTTGGGTCTAGAGGAGTGGGTTTGGGTCTAGCCGAGTGGTTTGGGTCTAGCCGAGTGGGTTTGGGTCTAGCCGAGTGGGTTTGCAACTAGCCGAGTGGGTTTGGGTCTAGCGGAGTGGGTTTGGGTCTAGCGGAGTGGGTTTGGGTCTAGCGGAGTGGGTTTGGGTCTAGCGGAGTGGGTTTGGGTGTAGCGGAGTGGGTTTGGGTCTAGCCGAGTGGGTTTGTGTCTAGCCGAGTGGGTTTGGTTCTAGCCGAGTTGGTTTGAGTCAGGCCGAGTGCGTTTGCGTCTAGCCGAGTGGTTTTGAGACTAGCAGAGTGGGTTTGGGTCTAGCGGAGTGGGTTTGGGTCTAACCGAGTGGTTTGGGTCTGGCCGAGTGGGTTTGGGTCTAGCCGAGTGGGTTTGGTTCTAGCCGAGTGGGTTTGCGTCTAACCGAGTGGTTTGGGTCTGGCCGAGTGGGTTTGGGTCTAGCCGAGTGGGTTTGGGTCTAGCCGAGTGGGTTTGGGTCTAGCGGAGTGGGTTTGGGTCTAGCGGAGTGGGTTTGGGTCTAGCGGAGTGGGTTTGGGTCTAGCGGAGTGGGTTTGGGTCTAGCGGAGTGGGTTTGGGTCTAGCCGAGTGGGTTTAGGTCTAGCCGAGTGGGTTTGGTTCTAGCCGAGTTGGTTTGAGTCAGGCCGAGTGCGTTTGGGTCTAGCCGAGTGGTTTTGAGTCTAGCAGAGTGGGTTTGGGTCTAGAGGAGTGGGTTTGGGTCTAGCCGAGTGGTTTGGGTCTAGCCGAGTGGGTTTGGGTCTAGCCGAGTGGGTTTGCAACTAGCCGAGTGGGTTTGGGTCTAGCGGAGTGGGTTTGGGTCTAGCGGAGTGGGTTTGGGTCTAGCGGAGTGGGTTTGGGTCTAGCGGAGTGGGTTTGGGTCTAGCGGAGTGGGTTTGGGTCTAGCCGAGTGGGTTTGGGTCTAGCCGAGTGGGTTTGGTTCTAGCCGAGTTGGTTTGAGTCAGGCCGAGTGCGTTTTCGTCTAGCCGAGTGGTTTTGAGTCTAGCAGAGTGGGTTTGGGTCTAGCGGAGTGGGTTTGGGTCTAGCCGAGTGGGTTTGGGTCTAGCCGAGTGGATTTGGGTCTAGCCGAGTGGGTTTGCAACTAGCTGAGTGGGTTTTGGTCTAGCCGAGTGGGTTTGGGTCTAGCCGAGTGGGTTTGGGTCTAGCGGAGTGGGGTTGGGTCTAGCGCAGTGGGTTTGGGTCTAGCGGATTGGGTTTGGATCTAGCCAAGTGGGTTTGGGTCTAGCCGAGTGGTTTGGGTCTAGCCGAGTGGGTTTGGGTCTAGCCGAGTGGGTTTGCAACTAGCCGAGTGGGTTTGGGTCTAGCGGAGTGGGTTTGGGTCTAGCGGAGTGGGTTTGGGTCTAGCGGAGTGGGTTTGGGTCTAGCGGAGTGGGTTTGGGTCTAGCGGAGTGGGTTTGGGTCTAGCCGAGTGGGTTTGGGTCTAGCCGAGTGGGTTTGGTTCTAGCCGAGTTGGTTTGAGTCAGGCCGAGTGCGTTTTCGTCTAGCCGAGTGGTTTTGAGTCTAGCAGAGTGGGTTTGGGTCTAGCGGAGTGGGTTTGGGTCTAGCCGAGTGGGTTTGGGTCTAGCCGAGTGGATTTGGGTCTAGCCGAGTGGGTTTGCAACTAGCTGAGTGGGTTTTGGTCTAGCCGAGTGGGTTTGGGTCTAGCCGAGTGGGTTTGGGTCTAGCGGAGTGGGGTTGGGTCTAGCGCAGTGGGTTTGGGTCTAGCGGATTGGGTTTGGATCTAGCCAAGTGGGTTTGGGTCTAGCGGAGTGGGTTTGGGTCTAGACGAGTGGGTTTGGGTCTAGCGGAGTGGGTTTGGGTCTAGCCGAGTGGGTTTGGGTCTAGCCGAGTGGGTTTTGGGTCTAGCCGAGTGGGTTTGGGTCTAGCCGAGTGGGTTTGGGTCTAGCCGAATGGGTATGGGTCTAGCCGAGTGGGTTTGGGTCTAGCCGAGTGGGTTAGGGTCTAGCCGAGTGGGTTTGGGTCTGGCGGAGTGGTTTTGGGTCAAGCCGAGTGGGTTTGGGTCTAGCCGAGTGGTTTGGGTCTAGCCGAGAGGGTTTGGGTCTAGCCGAGTGGGTTTGGGTCTAGCGTGTGGGTTTGGGTCTAGCCGAGTGGGTTTGGGTCAAGCCGAGTGGGTTTGGGTCCAGCCGAGTGGGTTTGGGTCTAGCCGAGTGTGTTTGGGTCTAGCCGAGTGGGTTTGGTTCTAGCCGAGTGGCTTTCGGTCTAGCCGAGTGGGTTTGGGTCTAGCGGAGTGGGTTTGGGTCCAGCCGAGTGGGTTTGGGTCTAGCCGTGTTGGTTTGGGTCTAGCCGAATGGGTTTTGGTCTAGCCGAGTGGGTTTGGGTATAGCCGAGTGGGTTTGGGTCTGGCCGAGTGGGTTTGAGTCCAGCCGAGTGGGTTTGGGTCAAGCCGAGTGGGTTTGGGTCTAGCGGAGTGGGTTTGGGTTTAGCCGAGTGGGTTTGGGTCTAGTCGAATGGGTTTGGGTCTAGCCGAGTGGGTTTGCAACTAGCCGAGTGGGTTTGGGTCTAGGCGATTGGGTTTGCGTCTTGCCGAGTGGGTTTGGTTCTAGCCGAGTGGGTTTGGGTCTAGCCGAGTGGGTTTGGGTCTAGCCGAGTGGGTTTGGGTCTAGCCGAGTGGGTTTGGGTCTAGCGGAGTGGGTTTGGGTCTAGCGGAGTGGGTTTGGGTCTAGCGGAGTGGGTTTGGGTCTAGCGGAGTGGGTTTGGGTCTAGCCGAGTGGGTTTGGGTCTAGCCGAGTGGGTTTGGGTCTAGCCGAGTGGGTTTGGGTCTTGCCGAGTGGGTTTGCGTCTAGCCGAATGGGTTTGGGTCTAGCCGAGTGGGTTTGGGTCTAGCCGAGTGGGTTTAGGTCTAGCCGAGTGGGTTTAGGTCTAGCCGAGTGTGTTTGGGTCTAGCCGAGTGGGTTTGGGTCTAGCCGAGTGGGTTTGGGTCTAGCCGAGGGGGTTTGGGTCTAGCGGAGCGGGTTTGGGTCTAGCCGAGTGGGTTTGGGTCCAGACGAGTTGGTTTGGGTCCAGCCGAGTGGGTTTTGGTTTAGCCGAGTGGGTTTGGGTCTAGCGGATTGGGTTTGGATCTAGCCAAGTGGGTTTGGGTCTAGCGGAGTGGGTTTGGGTCTAGACGAGTGGGTTTGGGTCTAGCGGAGTGGGTTTGGGTCTAGCCGAGTGGGTTTGGGTCTAGCCGAGTGGGTTTTGGGTCTAGCCGAGTGGGTTTGGGTCTAGCCGAGTGGGTTTGGGTCTAGCCGAATGGGTATGGGTCTAGCCGAGTGGGTTTGGGTCTAGCCGAGTGGGTTAGGGTCTAGCCGAGTGGGTTTGGGTCTAGCGGAGTGGTTTTGGGTCAAGCCGAGTGGGTTTGGGTCTAGCCGAGTGGTTTGGGTCTAGCCGAGAGGGTTTGGGCCTAGCCGAGTGGGTTTGGGTCTAGCGTGTGGGTTTGGGTCTAGCCGAGTGGGTTTGGGTCAAGCCGAGTGGGTTTGGGTCCAGCCGAGTGGGTTTGGGTCTAGCCGAGTGTGTTTGGGTCTAGCCGAGTGGGTTTGGTTCTAGCCGAGTGGCTTTCGGTCTAGCCGAGTGGGTTTGGGTCTAGCGGAGTGGGTTTGGGTCCAGCCGAGTGGGTTTGGGTCTAGCCGTGTTGGTTTGGGTCTAGCCGAATGGGTTTTGGTCTAGCCGAGTGGGTTTGGGTATAGCCGAGTGGGTTTGGGTCTGGCCGAGTGGGTTTGAGTCCAGCCGAGTGGGTTTGGGTCAAGCCGAGTGGGTTTGGGTCTAGCGGAGTGGGTTTGGGTTTAGCCGAGTGGGTTTGGGTCTAGTCGAATGGGTTTGGGTCTAGCCGAGTGGGTTTGCAACTAGCCGAGTGGGTTTGGGTCTAGGCGATTGGGTTTGCGTCTTGCCGAGTGGGTTTGGTTCTAGCCGAGTGGGTTTGGGTCTAGCCGAGTGGGTTTGGGTCTAGCCGAGTGGGTTTGGGTCTAGCCGAGTGGGTTTGGGTCTAGCGGAGTGGGTTTGGGTCTAGCGGAGTGGGTTTGGGTCTAGCGGAGTGGGTTTAGGTCTAGCGGAGTGGGTTTGGGTCTAGCCGAGTGGGTTTGGGTCTAGCCGAGTGGGTTTGGGTCTAGCCGAGTGGGTTTGGGTCTTGCCGAGTGGGTTTGCGTCTAGCCGAATGGGTTTGGGTCTAGCCGAGTGGGTTTGGGTCTAGCCGAGTGGGTTTAGGTCTAGCCGAGTGGGTTTAGGTCTAGCCGAGTGTGTTTGGGTCTAGCCGAGTGGGTTTGTGTCTAGCCGAGTGGGTTTGGGTCTAGCCGAGGGGGTTTGGGTCTAGCGGAGCGGGTTTGGGTCTAGCCGAGTGGGTTTGGGTCCAGACGAGTTGGTTTGGGTCCAGCCGAGTGGGTTTTGGTTTAGCCGAGTGGGTTTGGGTCTAGCCGAGTGGGTTTGGGTCTAGCCGAGTGGGTTTGGGTCTAGCCGAGTGGGTTTGGGTCTAGCCGAGTGGGTTTGGGTCTAGCGTGTGGGTTTGGGTCTAGCCGAGTGGGTTTGGGTCTGGCCGAGTGGGTTTGGGTCTAGCCGAGTGGCTTTGGGTCTAGCCAAGTGGGTTTGGGTCTAGCGTGTGGGTTTGGGTCTCGCCGAGTGGGTTTGGGTCAAGCCGAGTGGGTTTGGGTCCAGCCGAGTGGGTTTGGGTCTAGCCGAGTGTGTTTGGGTCTAGCCGAGTGGGTTTGGTTCTAGCCGAGTGGCTTTCGGTCTAGCCGAGTGGGTTTGGGTCTAGCGGAGTGGGTTTGGGTTCAGCCGAGTGGGTTTGGGTCTGGCCGAGTGGGTTTGAGTCCAGCCGAGTGGGTTTGGGTCTAGCCGAGTGGGTTTGGGTCTAGCGGAGTGGGTTTGGTTTTAGCCGAGTGGGTTTGGGTCTAGTCGAGTGGGTTTGGGTCCAGCCGAGTGGGTTTGCAACTAGCCGAGTGGGTTTTGGTCTAGGCGATTGGGTTTGCGTCTAGCCGAGTGGGTTTGGTTCTAGCCGAGTGGGTTTGCGTCTAACCGAGTGGTTTGGGTCTGGCCGAGTGGGTTTGGGTCTAGCCGAGTGGGTTTGGGTCTAGCCGAGTGGGTTTGGGTCTAGCCGAGTGGGTTTGGGTCTAGCGTGTGGGTTTGGGTCTAGCCGAGTGGGTTTGGGTCTGGCCGAGTGGGTTTGGGTCTAGCCGAGTGGCTTTGGGTCTAGCCAAGTGGGTTTGGGTCTAGCGTGTGGGTTTGGGTCTCGCCGAGTGGGTTTGGGTCTAGGCGATTGGGTTTGCGTCTTGCCGAGTGGGTTTGGGTCTAGCCGAGTGTGTTTGGGTCTAGCCGAGTGGGTTTGGTTCTAGCCGAGTGGCTTTCGGTCTAGCCGAGTGGGTTTGGGTCTAGCGGAGTGGGTTTGGGTCCAGCCGAGTGGGTTTGGGTCTAGCCGTGTTGGTTTGGGTCTAGCCGAATGGGTTTTGGTCTAGCCGAGTGGGTTTGGGTATAGCCGAGTGGGTTTGGGTCTGGCCGAGTGGGTTTGAGTCCAGCCGAGTGGGTTTGAGTCAAGCCGAGTGGGTTTGGGTCTAGCGGAGTGGGTTTGGGTTTAGCCGAGTGGGTTTGGGTCTAGTCGAATGGGTTTGGGTCTAGCCGAGTGGGTTTGCAACTAGCCGAGTGGGTTTGGGTCTAGGCGATTGGGTTTGCGTCTTGCCGAGTGGGTTTGGTTCTAGCCGAGTGGGTTTGGGTCTAGCCGAGTGGGTTTGGGTCTAGCCGAGTGGGTTTGGGTCTAGCCGAGTGGGTTTGGGTCTAGCGGAGTGGGTTTGGGTCTAGCGGAGTGGGTTTGGGTCTAGCGGAGTGGGTTTAGGTCTAGCGGAGTGGGTTTGGGTCTAGCCGAGTGGGTTTGGGTCTAGCCGAGTGGGTTTGGGTCTAGCCGAGTGGGTTTGGGTCTTGCCGAGTGGGTTTGCGTCTAGCCGAATGGGTTTGGGTCTAGCCGAGTGGGTTTGGGTCTAGCCGAGTGGGTTTAGGTCTAGCCGAGTGGGTTTAGGTCTAGCCGAGTGTGTTTGGGTCTAGCCGAGTGGGTTTGTGTCTAGCCGAGTGGGTTTGGGTCTAGCCGAGGGGGTTTGGGTCTAGCGGAGCGGGTTTGGGTCTAGCCGAGTGGGTTTGGGTCCAGACGAGTTGGTTTGGGTCCAGCCGAGTGGGTTTTGGTTTAGCCGAGTGGGTTTGGGTCTAGCCGAGTGGGTTTGGGTCTAGCCGAGTGGGTTTGGGTCTAGCCGAGTGGGTTTGGGTCTAGCCGAGTGGGTTTGGGTCTAGCGTGTGGGTTTGGGTCTAGCCGAGTGGGTTTGGGTCTGGCCGAGTGGGTTTGGGTCTAGCCGAGTGGCTTTGGGTCTAGCCAAGTGGGTTTGGGTCTAGCGTGTGGGTTTGGGTCTCGCCGAGTGGGTTTGGGTCAAGCCGAGTGGGTTTGGGTCCAGCCGAGTGGGTTTGGGTCTAGCCGAGTGTGTTTGGGTCTAGCCGAGTGGGTTTGGTTCTAGCCGAGTGGCTTTCGGTCTAGCCGAGTGGGTTTGGGTCTAGCGGAGTGGGTTTGGGTTCAGCCGAGTGGGTTTGGGTCTGGCCGAGTGGGTTTGAGTCCAGCCGAGTGGGTTTGGGTCTAGCCGAGTGGGTTTGGGTCCAGCGGAGTGGGTTTGGTTTTAGCCGAGTGGGTTTGGGTCTAGTCGAGTGGGTTTGGGTCCAGCCGAGTGGGTTTGCAACTAGCCGAGTGGGTTTTGGTCTAGGCGATTGGGTTTGCGTCTAGCCGAGTGGGTTTGGTTCTAGCCGAGTGGGTTTGCGTCTAACCGAGTGGTTTGGGTCTGGCCGAGTGGGTTTGGGTCTAGCCGAGTGGGTTTGGGTCTAGCCGAGTGGGTTTGGGTCTAGCCGAGTGGGTTTGGGTCTAGCGTGTGGGTTTGGGTCTAGCCGAGTGGGTTTGGGTCTGGCCGAGTGGGTTTGGGTCTAGCCGAGTGGCTTTGGGTCTAGCCAAGTGGGTTTGGGTCTAGCGTGTGGGTTTGGGTCTCGCCGAGTGGGTTTGGGTCTAGGCGATTGGGTTTGCGTCTTGCCGAGTGGGTTTGGTTCTAGCCGAGTGGGTTTGGGTCTAGCCGAGTGGGTTTGGGTCTAGCCGAGTGGGTTTGGGTCTAGCCGAGTGGGTTTGGGTCTAGCGGAGTGGGTTTGGGTCTAGCGGAGTGGGTTTGGGTCTAGCGGAGTGGGTTTAGGTCTAGCGGAGTGGGTTTGGGTCTAGCCGAGTGGGTTTGGGTCTAGCCGAGTGGGTTTGGGTCTAGCCGAGTGGGTTTGGGTCTTGCCGAGTGGGTTTGCGTCTAGCCGAATGGGTTTGGGTCTAGCCGAGTGGGTTTGGGTCTAGCCGAGTGGGTTTAGGTCTAGCCGAGTGGGTTTAGGTCTAGCCGAGTGTGTTTGGGTCTAGCCGAGTGGGTTTGTGTCTAGCCGAGTGGGTTTGGGTCTAGCCGAGGGGGTTTGGGTCTAGCGGAGCGGGTTTGGGTCTAGCCGAGTGGGTTTGGGTCCAGACGAGTTGGTTTGGGTCCAGCCGAGTGGGTTTTGGTTTAGCCGAGTGGGTTTGGGTCTAGCCGAGTGGGTTTGGGTCTAGCCGAGTGGGTTTGGGTCTAGCCGAGTGGGTTTGGGTCTAGCCGAGTGGGTTTGGGTCTAGCGTGTGGGTTTGGGTCTAGCCGAGTGGGTTTGGGTCTGGCCGAGTGGGTTTGGGTCTAGCCGAGTGGCTTTGGGTCTAGCCAAGTGGGTTTGGGTCTAGCGTGTGGGTTTGGGTCTCGCCGAGTGGGTTTGGGTCAAGCCGAGTGGGTTTGGGTCCAGCCGAGTGGGTTTGGGTCTAGCCGAGTGTGTTTGGGTCTAGCCGAGTGGGTTTGGTTCTAGCCGAGTGGCTTTCGGTCTAGCCGAGTGGGTTTGGGTCTAGCGGAGTGGGTTTGGGTTCAGCCGAGTGGGTTTGGGTCTGGCCGAGTGGGTTTGAGTCCAGCCGAGTGGGTTTGGGTCTAGCCGAGTGGGTTTGGGTCTAGCGGAGTGGGTTTGGTTTTAGCCGAGTGGGTTTGGGTCTAGTCGAGTGGGTTTGGGTCCAGCCGAGTGGGTTTGCAACTAGCCGAGTGGGTTTTGGTCTAGGCGATTGGGTTTGCGTCTAGCCGAGTGGGTTTGGTTCTAGCCGAGTGGGTTTGCGTCTAACCGAGTGGTTTGGGTCTGGCCGAGTGGGTTTGGGTCTAGCCGAGTGGGTTTGGGTCTAGCCGAGTGGGTTTGGGTCTAGCCGAGTGGGTTTGGGTCTAGCGTGTGGGTTTGGGTCTAGCCGAGTGGGTTTGGGTCTGGCCGAGTGGGTTTGGGTCTAGCCGAGTGGCTTTGGGTCTAGCCAAGTGGGTTTGGGTCTAGCGTGTGGGTTTGGGTCTCGCCGAGTGGGTTTGGGTCAAGCCGAGTGGGTTTGGGTCCAGCCGAGTGGGTTTGGGTCTAGCCGAGTGTGTTTGGGTCTAGCCGAGTGGGTTTGGTTCTAGCCGAGTGGCTTTCGGTCTAGCCGAGTGGGTTTGGGTCTAGCGGAGTGGGTTTGGGTTCAGCCGAGTGGGTTTGGGTCTGGCCGAGTGGGTTTGAGTCCAGCCGAGTGGGTTTGGGTCTAGCCGAGTGGGTTTGGGTCTAGCGGAGTGGGTTTGGTTTTAGCCGAGTGGGTTTGGGTCTAGTCGAGTGGGTTTGGGTCCAGCCGAGTGGGTTTGCAACTAGCCGAGTGGGTTTTGGTCTAGGCGATTGGGTTTGCGTCTAGCCGAGTGGGTTTGGTTCTAGCCGAGTGGGTTTGCGTCTAACCGAGTGGTTTGGGTCTGGCCGAGTGGGTTTGGGTCTAGCCGAGTGGGTTTGGGTCTAGCCGAGTGGGTTTGGGTCTAGCGGAGTGGGTTTGGGTCTAGCGGAGTGGGTTTGGGTCTAGCGGAGTGGGTTTGGGTCTAGCGGAGTGGGTTTGGGTCTAGCGGAGTGGGTTTGGGTCTAGCCGAGTGGGTTTGGGTCTAGCCGAGTGGGTTTGGTTCTAGCCGAGTTGGTTTGAGTCAGGCCGAGTGCGTTTGGGTCTAGCCGAGTGGTTTTGAGTCTAGCAGAGTGGGTTTGGGTCTAGAGGAGTGGGTTTGGGTCTAGCCGAGTGGTTTGGGTCTAGCCGAGTGGGTTTGGGTCTAGCCGAGTGGGTTTGCAACTAGCCGAGTGGGTTTGGGTCTAGCGGAGTGGGTTTGGGTCTAGCGGAGTGGGTTTGGGTCTAGCGGAGTGGGTTTGGGTCTAGCGGAGTGGGTTTGGGTCTAGCGGAGTGGGTTTGGGTCTAGCCGAGTGGGTTTGTGTCTAGCCGAGTGGGTTTGGTTCTAGCCGAGTTGGTTTGAGTCAGGCCGAGTGCGTTTGCGTCTAGCCGAGTGGTTTTGAGTCTAGCAGAGTGGGTTTGGGTCTAGCGGAGTGGGTTTGGGTCTAACCGAGTGGTTTGGGTCTGGCCGAGTGGGTTTGGGTCTAGCCGAGTGGGTTTGGTTCTAGCCGAGTGGGTTTGCGTCTAACCGAGTGGTTTGGGTCTGGCCGAGTGGGTTTGGGTCTAGCCGAGTGGGTTTGGGTCTAGCCGAGTGGGTTTGGGTCTAGCGGAGTGGGTTTGGGTCTAGCGGAGTGGGTTTGGGTCTAGGGGAGTGGGTTTGGGTCTAGCGGAGTGGGTTTGGGTCTAGCGGAGTGGGTTTGGGTCTAGCCGAGTGGGTTTGGGTCTAGCCGAGTGGGTTTGGTTCTAGCCGAGTTGGTTTGAGTCAGGCCGAGTGCGTTTGGGTCTAGCCGAGTGGTTTTGAGTCTAGCAGAGTGGGTTTGGGTCTAGAGGAGTGGGTTTGGGTCTAGCCGAGTGGTTTGGGTCTAGCCGAGTGGGTTTGGGTCTAGCCGAGTGGGTTTGCAACTAGCCGAGTGGGTTTGGGTCTAGCGGAGTGGGTTTGGGTCTAGCGGAGTGGGTTTGGGTCTAGCGGAGTGGGTTTGGGTCTAGCGGAGTGGGTTTGGGTCTAGCGGAGTGGGTTTGGGTCTAGCCGAGTGGGTTTGGGTCTAGCCGAGTGGGTTTGGTTCTAGCCGAGTTGGTTTGAGTCAGGCCGAGTGCGTTTTCGTCTAGCCGAGTGGTTTTGAGTCTAGCAGAGTGGGTTTGGGTCTAGCGGAGTGGGTTTGGGTCTAGCCGAGTGGGTTTGGGTCTAGCCGAGTGGATTTGGGTCTAGCCGAGTGGGTTTGCAACTAGCTGAGTGGGTTTTGGTCTAGCCGAGTGGGTTTGGGTCTAGCCGAGTGGGTTTGGGTCTAGCGGAGTGGGGTTGGGTCTAGCGCAGTGGGTTTGGGTCTAGCGGATTGGGTTTGGATCTAGCCAAGTGGGTTTGGGTCTAGCGGAGTGGGTTTGGGTCTAGACGAGTGGGTTTGGGTCTAGCGGAGTGGGTTTGGGTCTAGCCGAGTGGGTTTGGGTCTAGCCGAGTGGGTTTTGGGTCTAGCCGAGTGGGTTTGGGTCTAGCCGAGTGGGTTTGGGTCTAGCCGAGTGGGTTAGGGTCTAGCCGAGTGGGTTTGGGTCTAGCGGAGTGGTTTTGGGTCAAGCCGAGTGGGTTTGGGTCTAGCCGAGTGGTTTGGGTCTAGCCGAGAGGGTTTGGGTCTAGCCGAGTGGGTTTGGGTCTAGCGTGTGGGTTTGGGTCTAGCCGAGTGGGTTTGGGTCAAGCCGAGTGGGTTTGGGTCCAGCCGAGTGGGTTTGGGTCTAGCCGAGTGTGTTTGGGTCTAGCCGAGTGGGTTTGGTTCTAGCCGAGTGGCTTTCGGTCTAGCCGAGTGGGTTTGGGTCTAGCGGAGTGGGTTTGGGTCCAGCCGAGTGGGTTTGGGTCTAGCCGTGTTGGTTTGGGTCTAGCCGAATGGGTTTTGGTCTAGCCGAGTGGGTTTGGGTATAGCCGAGTGGGTTTGGGTCTGGCCGAGTGGGTTTGAGTCCAGCCGAGTGGGTTTGGGTCAAGCCGAGTGGGTTTGGGTCTAGCGGAGTGGGTTTGGGTTTAGCCGAGTGGGTTTGGGTCTAGTCGAATGGGTTTGGGTCTAGCCGAGTGGGTTTGCAACTAGCCGAGTGGGTTTGGGTCTAGGCGATTGGGTTTGCGTCTTGCCGAGTGGGTTTGGTTCTAGCCGAGTGGGTTTGGGTCTAGCCGAGTGGGTTTGGGTCTAGCCGAGTGGGTTTGGGTCTAGCCGAGTGGGTTTGGGTCTAGCGGAGTGGGTTTGGGTCTAGCGGAGTGGGTTTGGGTCTAGCGGAGTGGGTTTGGGTCTAGCGGAGTGGGTTTGGGTCTAGCCGAGTGGGTTTGGGTCTAGCCGAGTGGGTTTGGGTCTAGCCGAGTGGGTTTGGGTCTTGCCGAGTGGGTTTGCGTCTAGCCGAATGGGTTTGGGTCTAGCCGAGTGGGTTTGGGTCTAGCCGAGTGGGTTTAGGTCTAGCCGAGTGGGTTTAGGTCTAGCCGAGTGTGTTTGGGTCTAGCCGAGTGGGTTTGGGTCTAGCCGAGTGGGTTTGGGTCTAGCCGAGGGGGTTTGGGTCTAGCGGAGCGGGTTTGGGTCTAGCCGAGTGGGTTTGGGTCCAGACGAGTTGGTTTGGGTCCAGCCGAGTGGGTTTTGGTTTAGCCGAGTGGGTTTGGGTCTAGCCGAGTGGGTTTGGGTCTAGCCGAGTGGGTTTGGGTCTAGCCGAGTGGTTTTGGGTCTAGCCGAGTGGGTTTGGGTCTAGCGTGTGGGTTTGGGTCTAGCCGAGTGGGTTTGGGTCTGGCCGAGTGGGTTTGGGTCTAGCCGAGTGGCTTTGGGTCTAGCCAAGTGGGTTTGGGTCTAGCGGAGTGGGTTTGGGTCCAGCCGAGTGGGTTTGTGTCTAGCCGAGTTGGTTTGGGTCTAGCCGAATGGGTTTTGGTCTAGCCGAGTGGGTTTGGGTCTAGCCGAGTGGGTTTGGGTCTAGCGGTGTGGGTTTGCATCTAGCCGAGTGCGTTTGGGTCTAGCCGAGTGGGTTTGGGTCTAGCCGAGTGGGTTTGGGTCTAGCCGAGTGGGTTTGGGTCTAGCCGAGTGTGTTTGGGTCTAGCCGAGTGGGTTTGGGTCTAGCCGAGTGGGTTTGAGTCTAGCGGAGTCGGTTTGGGTCTAGCGGAGTGGGTTTGGTTCTAGCCGAGTGGGTTTGAGTCAGGCCGAGTGGGTTTGGGTCTAGCCGAGTGGTTTTCAGTCTAGCAGAGTGGGTTTGGGTCTAGCGGAGTGGGTTTGGGTCTAGCCGAGTGAGTTTCGGTCTAGCCGAGTGGGTTTGGGTCTAGCCGAGTGGGTCTGGAACTAGCTGAGTGGGTTTTGGTCTCGCCGAGTGGGTTTGGGTCTAGCCGAGTGGGTTTGGGTCTAGCGGAGTGGGGTTGGGTCTAGCGCAGTGGGTTTGGGTCTAGCGGATTGGGTTTGGATCTGGCAAAGTGGGTTTGGGTGTAGCCGAGTGGGTTTGGGTCTAGACGAGTGGGTTTGGGTCTTGCCGAGTGGGTTTGGGTCTAGCCGAGTGGGTTTGGGACTAGCCGAATGGGTTTGCGTCTAGCCGAGTGGGTTTGAGTCTAGCGGAGTCGGTTTGGGTCTAGCGGAGGGGGTTTGGTTCTAGCTGAGTGGGTTTGAGTCAGGCCGAGTGGGTTTGGGTCTAGCCGAGTGGGTTTGCGTCTAGCCGAGTGGGTTTGGGTCTAGTGGAGTGAGTTTGGGTCTAGCCGAGTGGGTTTGGGTCTAGCCGTGTGGGTTTGGGTCTAGCCGAGTGGGTTTGCATCTAGCCGAGTGGGTTTGGGTCTATCCGAGTGGGTTTGGGTCTAGCTGAGTGGGTTTGGGTCTAGCGGAGTGGTTTTGGGTCTAGCCGAGTGGGTTTGGGTCTAGCCGAGTGGGTTTGGGTCTTGCCGAGTGGGTTTGGGTCTCGCCGAGTGGGTTTGGGTCTAGCCAAATGGGTTTGCGTCTAGCCGAGTGGGTTTGAGTCTAGCGGAGTCGGTTTGGGTCTAGTGGAGGGGGTTTGGTTCTAGCCGAGTGGGTTTGAGTCAGGCCGAGTGGGTTTGGGTCTAGCCGAGTGGGTTTGCGTCTAGCCGAGTGGGTTTGGGTCTAGCGGAGTGAGTTTGGGTCTAGCCGAGTGGGTTTGGGTCTAGCCGTGTGGGTTTGGGTCTAGCCGAGTGGGTTTGGGTCTAGCGGAGTGGGGTTGGGTCTAGCGCAGTGGGTTTGGGTCTAGCGGATTGGGTTTGGATCTGGCAAAGTGGGTTTGGGTGTAGCCGAGTGGGTTTGGGTCTAGACGAGTGGGTTTGGGTCTTGCCGAGTGGGTTTGGGTCTAGCCGAGTGGGTTTGGGACTAGCCGAATGGGTTTGCGTCTAGCCGAGTGGGTTTGAGTCTAGCGGAGTCGGTTTGGGTCTAGCGGAGGGGGTTTGGTTCTAGCCGAGTGGGTTTGAGTCAGGCCGAGTGGGTTTGGGTCTAGCCGAGTGGGTTTGCGTCTAGCCGAGTGGGTTTGGGTCTAGTGGAGTGAGTTTGGGTCTAGCCGAGTGGGTTTGGGTCTAGCCGTGTGGGTTTGGGTCTAGCCGAGTGGGTTTGCATCTAGCCGAGTGGGTTTGGGTCTATCCGAGTGGGTTTGGGTCTAGCCGAGTGGGTTTGGGTCTAGCGGAGTGGTTTTGGGTCTAGCCGAGTGGGTTTGGGTCTAGCCGAGTGGGTTTGGGTCTTGCCGAGTGGGTTTGGGTCTAGCCGAGTGGGTTTGGGTCTAGCCGAATGGGTTTGCGTCTATCCGAGTGGGTTTGAGTCTAGCGGAGTCGGTTTGGGTCTAGTGGAGGGGGTTTGGTTCTAGCCGAGTGGGTTTGAGTCAGGCCGAGTGGGTTTGGGTCTAGCCGAGTGGGTTTGCGTCTAGCAGAGTGGGTTTGGGTCTAGCGGAGTGAGTTTGGGTCTAGCCGAGTGGGTTTGGGTCTAGCCGTGTGGGTTTGGGTCTAGCCGAGTGGGCTTGCATCTAGCCGAGTGGGTTTGGGTCTATCCGAGTGGGTTTGGGTCTAGCGGAGTGGGGTTGGGTCTAGCGCAGTGGGTTTGGGTCTAGCGGATTGGGTTTGGATCTGGCAAAGTGGGTTTGGGTGTAGCCGAGTGGGTTTGGGTCTAGACGAGTGGGTTTGGGTCTTGCCGAGTGGGTTTGGGTCTAGCCGAGTGGGTTTGGGACTAGCCGAATGGGTTTGCGTCTAGCCGAGTGGGTTTGAGTCTAGCGGAGTCGGTTTGGGTCTAGCGGAGGGGGTTTGGTTCTAGCCGAGTGGGTTTGAGTCAGGCCGAGTGGGTTTGGGTCTAGCCGAGTGGGTTTGCGTCTAGCCGAGTGGGTTTGGGTCTAGTGGAGTGAGTTTGGGTCTAGCCGAGTGGGTTTGGGTCTAGCCGTGTGGGTTTGGGTCTAGCCGAGTGGGTTTGCATCTAGCCGAGTGGGTTTGGGTCTAGCCGAGTGTGTTTGGGTCTAGCCGAGTGGGTTTGGGTCTAGCCGAGTGGGTTTGGGTCTAGCCGAGGGGGTTTGGGTCTAGCGGAGCGGGTTTGGGTCTAGCCGAGTGGGTTTGGGTCCAGACGAGTTGGTTTGGGTCCAGCCGAGTGGGTTTTGGTTTAGCCGAGTGGGTTTGGGTCTAGCCGAGTGGGTTTGGGTCTAGCCGAGTGGGTTTGGGTCTAGCCGAGTGGGTTTGGGTCTAGCCGAGTGGGTTTGGGTCTAGCGTGTGGGTTTGGGTCTAGCCGAGTGGGTTTGGGTCTGGCCGAGTGGGTTTGGGTCTAGCCGAGTGGCTTTGGGTCTAGCCAAGTGGGTTTGGGTCTAGCGGAGTGGGTTTGGGTCCAGCCGAGTGGGTTTGTGTCTAGCCGAGTTGGTTTGGGTCTAGCCGAATGGGTTTTGGTCTAGCCGAGTGGGTTTGGGTCTAGCCGAGTGGGTTTGGGTCTAGCGGTGTGGGTTTGCATCTAGCCGAGTGCGTTTGGGTCTAGCCGAGTGGGTTTGGGTCTAGCCGAGTGGGTTTGGGTCTAGCCGAGTGGGTTTGGGTCTAGCCGAGTGTGTTTGGGTCTAGCCGAGTGGGTTTGGGTCTAGCCGAGTGGGTTTGAGTCTAGCGGAGTCGGTTTGGGTCTAGCGGAGTGGGTTTGGTTCTAGCCGAGTGGGTTTGAGTCAGGCCGAGTGGGTTTGGGTCTAGCCGAGTGGTTTTCAGTCTAGCAGAGTGGGTTTGGGTCTAGCGGAGTGGGTTTGGGTCTAGCCGAGTGAGTTTCGGTCTAGCCGAGTGGGTTTGGGTCTAGCCGAGTGGGTCTGGAACTAGCTGAGTGGGTTTTGGTCTCGCCGAGTGGGTTTGGGTCTAGCCGAGTGGGTTTGGGTCTAGCGGAGTGGGGTTGGGTCTAGCGCAGTGGGTTTGGGTCTAGCGGATTGGGTTTGGATCTGGCAAAGTGGGTTTGGGTGTAGCCGAGTGGGTTTGGGTCTAGACGAGTGGGTTTGGGTCTTGCCGAGTGGGTTTGGGTCTAGCCGAGTGGGTTTGGGACTAGCCGAATGGGTTTGCGTCTAGCCGAGTGGGTTTGAGTCTAGCGGAGTCGGTTTGGGTCTAGCGGAGGGGGTTTGGTTCTAGCTGAGTGGGTTTGAGTCAGGCCGAGTGGGTTTGGGTCTAGCCGAGTGGGTTTGCGTCTAGCCGAGTGGGTTTGGGTCTAGTGGAGTGAGTTTGGGTCTAGCCGAGTGGGTTTGGGTCTAGCCGTGTGGGTTTGGGTCTAGCCGAGTGGGTTTGCATCTAGCCGAGTGGGTTTGGGTCTATCCGAGTGGGTTTGGGTCTAGCTGAGTGGGTTTGGGTCTAGCGGAGTGGTTTTGGGTCTAGCCGAGTGGGTTTGGGTCTAGCCGAGTGGGTTTGGGTCTTGCCGAGTGGGTTTGGGTCTCGCCGAGTGGGTTTGGGTCTAGCCGAATGGGTTTGCGTCTAGCCGAGTGGGTTTGAGTCTAGCGGAGTCGGTTTGGGTCTAGTGGAGGGGGTTTGGTTCTAGCCGAGTGGGTTTGAGTCAGGCCGAGTGGGTTTGGGTCTAGCCGAGTGGGTTTGCGTCTAGCCGAGTGGGTTTGGGTCTAGCGGAGTGAGTTTGGGTCTAGCCGAGTGGGTTTGGGTCTAGCCGTGTGGGTTTGGGTCTAGCCGAGTGGGTTTGGGTCTAGCGGAGTGGGGTTGGGTCTAGCGCAGTGGGTTTGGGTCTAGCGGATTGGGTTTGGATCTGGCAAAGTGGGTTTGGGTGTAGCCGAGTGGGTTTGGGTCTAGACGAGTGGGTTTGGGTCTTGCCGAGTGGGTTTGGGTCTAGCCGAGTGGGTTTGGGACTAGCCGAATGGGTTTGCGTCTAGCCGAGTGGGTTTGAGTCTAGCGGAGTCGGTTTGGGTCTAGCGGAGGGGGTTTGGTTCTAGCCGAGTGGGTTTGAGTCAGGCCGAGTGGGTTTGGGTCTAGCCGAGTGGGTTTGCGTCTAGCCGAGTGGGTTTGGGTCTAGTGGAGTGAGTTTGGGTCTAGCCGAGTGGGTTTGGGTCTAGCCGTGTGGGTTTGGGTCTAGCCGAGTGGGTTTGCATCTAGCCGAGTGGGTTTGGGTCTATCCGAGTGGGTTTGGGTCTAGCCGAGTGGGTTTGGGTCTAGCGGAGTGGTTTTGGGTCTAGCCGAGTGGGTTTGGGTCTAGCCGAGTGGGTTTGGGTCTTGCCGAGTGGGTTTGGGTCTAGCCGAGTGGGTTTGGGTCTAGCCGAATGGGTTTGCGTCTAGCCGAGTGGGTTTGAGTCTAGCGGAGTCGGTTTGGGTCTAGTGGAGGGGGTTTGGTTCTAGCCGAGTGGGTTTGAGTCAGGCCGAGTGGGTTTGGGTCTAGCCGAGTGGGTTTGCGTCTAGCCGAGTGGGTTTGGGTCTAGCGGAGTGAGTTTGGGTCTAGCCGAGTGGGTTTGGGTCTAGCCGTGTGGGTTTGGGTCTAGCCGAGTGGGCTTGCATCTAGCCGAGTGGGTTTGGGTCTATCCGAGTGGGTTTGGGTCTAGCGGAGTGGGGTTGGGTCTAGCGCAGTGGGTTTGGGTCTAGCGGATTGGGTTTGGATCTGGCAAAGTGGGTTTGGGTGTAGCCGAGTGGGTTTGGGTCTAGACGAGTGGGTTTGGGTCTTGCCGAGTGGGTTTGGGTCTAGCCGAGTGGGTTTGGGACTAGCCGAATGGGTTTGCGTCTAGCCGAGTGGGTTTGAGTCTAGCGGAGTCGGTTTGGGTCTAGCGGAGGGGGTTTGGTTCTAGCCGAGTGGGTTTGAGTCAGGCCGAGTGGGTTTGGGTCTAGCCGAGTGGGTTTGCGTCTAGCCGAGTGGGTTTGGGTCTAGTGGAGTGAGTTTGGGTCTAGCCGAGTGGGTTTGGGTCTAGCCGTGTGGGTTTGGGTCTAGCCGAGTGGGTTTGCATCTAGCCGAGTGGGTTTGGGTCTATCCGAGTGGGTTTGGGTCTAGCCGAGTGGGTTTGGGTCTAGCGGAGTGGTTTTGGGTCTAGCCGAGTGGGTTTGGGTCTAGCCGAGTGGGTTTGGGTCTTGCCGAGTGGGTTTGGGTCTAGCCGAGTGGGTTTGGGTCTAGCCGAATGGGTTTGCGTCTAGCCGAGTGGGTTTGAGTCTAGCGGAGTCGGTTTGGGTCTAGTGGAGGGGGTTTGGTTCTAGCCGAGTGGGTTTGAGTCAGGCCGAGAAGGGTTTGGGTCTAGCCGAGTGGGTTTGAGTCTAGCCGAGTGGGTTTGGTTCTAGCCGAGTGGGTTTGGGTCTAGCCTAGTGGGTTTGGGTCTAGCCGAGTGGGTTTGGGTCTAGCGGAGTGGTTTTGGGTCTAGCCGGGTGGGTTTGGGTCTAGCCGAGTGGGTTTGGGTCTAGCCGAGTGGGTTTGGGTCAAGCCGAGTGGGTTTGGGTCTAGCGGTGTGGGTTTGCGACTAGCCGAGTGGGTTTGGGTCTAGCCGAGTGGGTTTGGGTCTAGCCGAGTGGGTTTTGAGTCTAGCGGAGTGGGGTTGGGTCTAGCGAAGTGGGTTTGGGTCTAGCGGATTGGGTTTGGATCTAGCCAAGTGGGTTTGGGTGTAGCCGAGTGGGTTTGGGTCTAGACGAGTGGGTTTGGGTCTTGCCGAGCGGGTTTGGGTCTAGCCGAGTGGGTTTGGGTCTAGCCGTGTGGGTTTGCGTCTAGCCGAGTGGGTTTGAGTCTAGCGGAGTGGGTTTGGGTCTAGCGGAGTGGGTTTGGTTCTAGCCGAGTGGGTTTGAGTCTAGCCGAGTGGGTTTGGGTCTAGCGGAGTGGGTTTGGGTCTAGCCTAGTGGGTTTGGGTCTAGCCGAGTGGGTTTGGGTCTAGCCGAGTGGGTTTGGGTCTAGCCGAGTGGGTTTGGGTCTAGCCGAGTGCGTTTGGGTCTAGCGGAGTGGGTTTGGGTCTAGCCGAGTGGGTTTGGGCCTAGCCGAGTGGGATTAGGTCTTGCCGAGTGGGTTTGGGTCTAGCCGAGTGGGTTTGGGTCGAGCGGAGTGGGGTTGGGTCTAGCCGAGTGGGTTTGGGCCTAGCCGAGTGGGATTAGGTCTTGCCGAGTGGGTTTGGGTCTAGCCGAGTGGGTTTGGGTCTAGCGGAGTGGGGTTGGGTCTAGCGAAGTGGGTTTGGGTCTAGCGGATTGTGTTTGGATATAGCCAAGTGGGTTTGGGTGTAGCCGAGTGGGTTTGGGTCTAGACGAGTGGGTTTGGGTCTTGCCGAGTGGGTTTGGGTCTCGCCGAGTGGGTTTGGGTCTAGCCGAGTGGGTTTGCGTCTAGCCGAGTGGGTTTGAGTCTAGCGGAGTCGGTTTGGGTCTAGCGGAGTGGGTTTGGTTCTAGCCGAGTGGGTTTGCGTCAGGCCGAGTGGGTTTGGGTCTAGACGAGTGGGTTTGAGTCTAGCCGAGTGGGTTTGGGTCTAGCGGAGTGGGTTTGGGTCTAGCCGAGTGGGTTTGCATCTAGCCGAGTGGGTTTGGGTCTAGCCGAGTGGGTTTGGGTCTAGCCGAGTGGGTTTGGGTCTAGCGGAGTGGTTTTGGGTCTAGCCGAGTGGGTTTGGGTCTAGCCGAGTGGGTTTGGGTCTAGCCGAATGGGTTTGGGTCTAGCCGAGTGGGTTTGGGTCTAGCGGTGTGGGTTTGCGTCTAGCCGAGTGGGTTTGGGTCTAGCGGTGTGGGTTTGCGTCTAGCCGAGTGGGTTTGGGTCTAGCCGAGTGGGTTTGGGTCTAGCCGAGTGGGTTTGGGTCTAGCCGAGTGGGTTTCGGTCTAGCCGAGTGTGTTTGGGTCTAGCCGAGTGGGTTTGGGTCTAGCCGAGTGGGTTTCGGTCTAGCCGAGTGGGTTGGGGTCTAGCGGAGTGGGTTTGGGTCTAGCGGAGTGGGTTTGGGTCTAGCGCAGTGGGTTTGGTTTTAGCGGAGTGGGTTTGGGTTGAGCGGAGTGGGTTGGGGTCCAGCGGATTGGGTTTGGGTCTAGCGGAGTGGGTTTGGGTCTAGCTGAGTGGGTTTGGGGCTAGCCGAGAGGGTTTGCGTCTAGCCGAGTGGGTTTGGGTCTAGCCGAGTGGTTTTGGGTCTTGCCGAGTGGGTTTGGGTCTAGCCGAGTGGGTTTGGGTCTAGCCGAGTGGGTTTGCGTCTAGCCGAGTGGGTTTGGGTCTATCCGAGTGGGTTTGGGTCTAGCCGAGTGGGTTTGGGTCTAGCGGAGTGGTTTTGGGTCTAGCCGAGTGGGTTTGGGTCTAGCCGAGTGGGTTTGGGTCTTGCCGAGTGGGTTTGGGTCTAGCCGAGTGGGTTTGGGTCTAGCCGAATGGGTTTGCGTCTAGCCGAGTGGGTTTGAGTCTAGCGGAGTCGGTTTGGGTCTAGTGGAGGGGGTTTGGTTCTAGCCGAGTGGGTTTGAGTCAGGCCGAGAAGGGTTTGGGTCTAGCCGAGTGGGTTTGAGTCTAGCCGAGTGGGTTTGGGTCTAGCCGAGTGGGTTTGGGTCTAGCCTAGTGGGTTTGGGTCTAGCCGAGTGGGTTTGGGTCTAGCGGAGTGGTTTTGGGTCTAGCCGGGTGGGTTTGGGTCTAGCCGAGTGGGTTTGGGTCTAGCCGAGTGGGTTTGGGTCAAGCCGAGTGGGTTTGGGTCTAGCGGTGTGGGTTTGCGACTAGCCGAGTGGGTTTGGGTCTAGCCGAGTGGGTTTGGGTCTAGCCGAGTGGGTTTTGAGTCTAGCGGAGTGGGGTTGGGTCTAGCGAAGTGGGTTTGGGTCTAGCGGATTGGGTTTGGATCTAGCCAAGTGGGTTTGGGTGTAGCCGAGTGGGTTTGGGTCTAGACGAGTGGGTTTGGGTCTTGCCGAGTGGGTTTGGGTCTCGCCGAGTGGGTTTGGGTCTAGCCGAGTGGGTTTGCGTCTAGCCGAGTGGGTTTGAGTCTAGCGGAGTCGGTTTGGGTCTAGCGGAGTCGGTTTGGTTCTAGCCGAGTGGGTTTGCGTCAGGCCGAGTGGGTTTGGGTCTAGACGAGTGGGTTTGAGTCTAGCCGAGTGGGTTTGGGTCTAGCGGAGTGGGTTTGGGTCTAGCCGAGTGGGTTTGCATCTAGCCGAGTGGGTTTGGGTCTAGCCGAGTGGGTTTGGGTCTAGCCGAGTGGGTTTGGGTCTAGCGGAGTGGTTTTGGGTCTAGCCGAGTGGGTTTGGGTCTAGCCGAGTGGGTTTGGGTCTAGCCGAATGGGTTTGGGTCTAGCCGAGTGGGTTTGGGTCTAGCGGTGTGGGTTTGCGTCTAGCCGAGTGGGTTTGGGTCTAGCCGAGTGGGTTTGGGTCTAGCCGAGTGGGTTTGGGTCTAGCCGAGTGGGTTTCGGTCTAGCCGAGTGTGTTTGGGTCTAGCCGAGTGGGTTTGGGTCTAGCCGAGTGGGTTTCGGTCTAGCCGAGTGGGTTGGGGTCTAGCGGAGTGGGTTTGGGTCTAGCGGAGTGGGTTTGGGTCTAGCGCAGTGGGTTTGGTTTTAGCGGAGTGGGTTTGGGTTGAGCGGAGTGGGTTGGGGTCCAGCGGATTGGGTTTGGGTCTAGCGGAGTGGGTTTGGGTCTAGCTGAGTGGGTTTGGGGCTAGCCGAGAGGGTTTGCGTCTAGCCGAGTGGGTTTGGGTCTAGCCGAGTGGTTTTGGGTCTTGCCGAGTGGGTTTGGGTCTAGCCGAGTGGGTTTGGGTCTAGCCGAGTGGGTTTGCGTCTAGCCGAGTGGGTTTGAGTCTAGCGGAGTCGGTTTGGGTCTAGCGGAGTGGGTTTGGTTCTAGCCGAGTGGGTTTGAGTCAGGCCGAGAAGGGTTTGGGTCTAGCCGAGTGGGTTTGAGTCTAGCCGAGTGGGTTTGGGTCTAGCCGAGTGGGTTTGGGTCTAGCCTAGTGGGTTTGGGTCTAGCCGAGTGGGTTTGGGTCTAGCGGAGTGGTTTTGGGTCTAGCCGGGAGGGTTTGTGTCTAGCCGAGTGGGTTTGGGTCTAGCCGAGTGGGTTTGGGTCAAGCCGAGTGGGTTTGGGTCTAGCGGTGTGGGTTTGCGACTAGCCGAGTGGGTTTGGGTCTAGCCGAGTGGGTTTGGGTCTAGCCGAGTGGGTTTTGAGTCTAGCGGAGTGGGGTTGGGTCTAGCGAAGTGGGTTTGGGTCTAGCGGATTGGGTTTGGATCTAGCCAAGTGGGTTTGGGTGTAGCCGAGTGGGTTTGGGTCTAGACGAGTGGGTTTGGGTCTAGCCGAGTGGGTTTCGGTCTAGCCGAGTGGGTTGGGGTCTAGCGGAGTGGGTTTGGGTCTAGCGGAGTGGGTTTGGGTCTAGCGCAGTGGGTTTGGTTTTAGCGGAGTGGGTTTGGGTTGAGCGGAGTGGGTTGGGGTCCAGCGGATTGGGTTTGGGTCTAGCGGAGTGGGTTTGGGTCTAGCTGAGTGGGTTTGGGGCTAGCCGAGAGGGTTTGCGTCTAGCCGAGTGGGTTTGGGTCTAGCCGAGTGGTTTTGGGTCTTGCCGAGTGGGTTTGGGTCTAGCCGAGTGGGTTTGGGTCTAGCCGAGTGGGTTTGCGTCTAGCCGAGTGGGTTTGGGTCTATCCGAGTGGGTTTGGGTCTAGCCGAGTGGGTTTGGGTCTAGCGGAGTGGTTTTGGGTCTAGCCGAGTGGGTTTGGGTCTAGCCGAGTGGGTTTGGGTCTTGCCGAGTGGGTTTGGGTCTAGCCGAGTGGGTTTGGGTCTAGCCGAATGGGTTTGCGTCTAGCCGAGTGGGTTTGAGTCTAGCGGAGTCGGTTTGGGTCTAGTGGAGGGGGTTTGGTTCTAGCCGAGTGGGTTTGAGTCAGGCCGAGAAGGGTTTGGGTCTAGCCGAGTGGGTTTGAGTCTAGCCGAGTGGGTTTGGGTCTAGCCGAGTGGGTTTGGGTCTAGCCTAGTGGGTTTGGGTCTAGCCGAGTGGGTTTGGGTCTAGCGGAGTGGTTTTGGGTCTAGCCGGGTGGGTTTGGGTCTAGCCGAGTGGGTTTGGGTCTAGCCGAGTGGGTTTGGGTCAAGCCGAGTGGGTTTGGGTCTAGCGGTGTGGGTTTGCGACTAGCCGAGTGGGTTTGGGTCTAGCCGAGTGGGTTTGGGTCTAGCCGAGTGGGTTTTGAGTCTAGCGGAGTGGGGTTGGGTCTAGCGAAGTGGGTTTGGGTCTAGCGGATTGGGTTTGGATCTAGCCAAGTGGGTTTGGGTGTAGCCGAGTGGGTTTGGGTCTAGACGAGTGGGTTTGGGTCTTGCCGAGCGGGTTTGGGTCTAGCCGAGTGGGTTTGGGTCTAGCCGTGTGGGTTTGCGTCTAGCCGAGTGGGTTTGAGTCTAGCGGAGTGGGTTTGGGTCTAGCGGAGTGGGTTTGGTTCTAGCCGAGTGGGTTTGAGTCTAGCCGAGTGGGTTTGGGTCTAGCGGAGTGGGTTTGGGTCTAGCCTAGTGGGTTTGGGTCTAGCCGAGTGGGTTTGGGTCTAGCCGAGTGGGTTTGGGTCTAGCCGAGTGGGTTTGGGGCTATCCGAGTGCGTTTGGGTCTAGCGGAGTGGGTTTGGGTCTAGCCGAGTGGGTTTGGGCCTAGCCGAGTGGGATTAGGTCTTGCCGAGTGGGTTTGGGTCTAGCCGAGTGGGTTTGGGTCTAGCGGAGTGGGGTTGGGTCTAGCCGAGTGGGTTTGGGCCTAGCCGAGTGGGATTAGGTCTTGCCGAGTGGGTTTGGGTCTAGCCGAGTGGGTTTGGGTCTAGCGGAGTGGGGTTGGGTCTAGCGAAGTGGGTTTGGGTCTAGCGGATTGTGTTTGGATATAGCCAAGTGGGTTTGGGTGTAGCCGAGTGGGTTTGGGTCTAGACGAGTGGGTTTGGGTCTTGCCGAGTGGGTTTGGGTCTCGCCGAGTGGGTTTGGGTCTAGCCGAGTGGGTTTGCGTCTAGCCGAGTGGGTTTGAGTCTAGCGGAGTCGGTTTGGGTCTAGCGGAGTCGGTTTGGTTCTAGCCGAGTGGGTTTGCGTCAGGCCGAGTGGGTTTGGGTCTAGACGAGTGGGTTTGAGTCTAGCCGAGTGGGTTTGGGTCTAGCGGAGTGGGTTTGGGTCTAGCCGAGTGGGTTTGCATCTAGCCGAGTGGGTTTGGGTCTAGCCGAGTGGGTTTGGGTCTAGCCGAGTGGGTTTGGGTCTAGCGGAGTGGTTTTGGGTCTAGCCGAGTGGGTTTGGGTCTAGCCGAGTGGGTTTGGGTCTAGCCGAATGGGTTTGGGTCTAGCCGAGTGGGTTTGGGTCTAGCGGTGTGGGTTTGCGTCTAGCCGAGTGGGTTTGGGTCTAGCCGAGTGGGTTTGGGTCTAGCCGAGTGGGTTTGGGTCTAGCCGAGTGGGTTTCGGTCTAGCCGAGTGTGTTTGGGTCTAGCCGAGTGGGTTTGGGTCTAGCCGAGTGGGTTTCGGTCTAGCCGAGTGGGTTGGGGTCTAGCGGAGTGGGTTTGGGTCTAGCGGAGTGGGTTTGGGTCTAGCGCAGTGGGTTTGGTTTTAGCGGAGTGGGTTTGGGTTGAGCGGAGTGGGTTGGGGTCCAGCGGATTGGGTTTGGGTCTAGCGGAGTGGGTTTGGGTCTAGCTGAGTGGGTTTGGGGCTAGCCGAGAGGGTTTGCGTCTAGCCGAGTGGGTTTGGGTCTAGCCGAGTGGTTTTGGGTCTTGCCGAGTGGGTTTGGGTCTAGCCGAGTGGGTTTGGGTCTAGCCGAGTGGGTTTGCGTCTAGCCGAGTGGGTTTGAGTCTAGCGGAGTCGGTTTGGGTCTAGCGGAGTGGGTTTGGTTCTAGCCGAGTGGGTTTGAGTCAGGCCGAGAAGGGTTTGGGTCTAGCCGAGTGGGTTTGAGTCTAGCCGAGTGGGTTTGGGTCTAGCCGAGTGGGTTTGGGTCTAGCCTAGTGGGTTTGGGTCTAGCCGAGTGGGTTTGGGTCTAGCGGAGTGGTTTTGGGTCTAGCCGGGAGGGTTTGTGTCTAGCCGAGTGGGTTTGGGTCTAGCCGAGTGGGTTTGGGTCAAGCCGAGTGGGTTTGGGTCTAGCGGTGTGGGTTTGCGACTAGCCGAGTGGGTTTGGGTCTAGCCGAGTGGGTTTGGGTCTAGCCGAGTGGGTTTTGAGTCTAGCGGAGTGGGGTTGGGTCTAGCGAAGTGGGTTTGGGTCTAGCGGATTGGGTTTGGATCTAGCCAAGTGGGTTTGGGTGTAGCCGAGTGGGTTTGGGTCTAGACGAGTGGGTTTGGGTCTTGCCGAGCGGGTTTGGGTCTAGCCGAGTGGGTTTGGGTCTAGCCGTGTGGGTTTGCGTCTAGCCGAGTGGGTTTGAGTCTAGCGGAGTGGGTTTGGGTCTAGCGGAGTGGGTTTGGTTCTAGCCGAGTGGGTTTGAGTCAGGCCGAGAAGGGTTTGGGTCTAGCCGAGTGGGTTTGAGTCTAGCCGAGTGGGTTTGGGTCTGGCGGAGTGGGTTTGGGTCTACCCTAGTGGGTTTGGGTCTAGCCGAGTGGGTTTGGGTCTAGCCGAGTGGGTTTCCTTCTAGCCGAGTGGGTTTGGGTCTAGCCGAGTGGGTTTGGGTCTAGCCGAGTGCGTTTGGGTCTAGCGGAGTGGTTTTGGGTCTAGCGGAGTGGGTTTGGGTCTAGCCGAGTGGGTTTGCGTCTGGCCGAGTGGGTTTGGGTCTAGCCGAGTGGGTTTGGGTCTAGCGGTGTGGGTTTGGGTCTAGCCGAGTGGGTTTGGGTCTAGCCGAGTGGGTTTGGGTCTAGCCGAGTGGGTTTGGGTCTAGCCGGGTGGGTTTGGGTCTAGCCGAGTGGGTTTGGGTCTAGCCGAGTGGGTTTGGGCCTAGCCGAGTGGGATTAGGTCTTGCCGAGTGGGTTTGGGTCCAGCCGAGTGGGTGTGGGTCTAGCGGAGTGGGGTTGGGTCTAGCGAAGTGGGTTTGGGTCTAGCGGATTGTGTTTGGATCTAGCCAAGTGGGTTTGGGTGTAGCCGAGTGGGTTTGGGTCTAGACGAGTGGGTTTGGTCTTGCCGAGTGGGTTTGGGTCTCGCCGAGTGGGTTTGGGTCTAGCCGAGTGGGTTTGCGTCTAGCCGAGTGGGTTTGGGTCTCGCCGAGTGGGTTTGGGTCTAGCCGAGTGGGTTTGCGTCTAGCCGAGTGGGTTTGGTCTTGCCGAGTGGGTTTGGGTGTAGCCGAGTGGGTTTGGGTCTAGACGAGTGGGTTTGGTCTTGCCGAGTGGGTTTGGGTCTCGCCGAGTGGGTTTGGGTCTAGCCGAGTGGGTTTGCGTCTAGCCGAGTGGGTTTGAGTCTAGCGGAGTCGGTTTGGGTCTAGCGGAGTGGGTTTGGTTCTAGCCAAGTGGGTTTGCGTCAGGCCGAGTGGGTTTGGGTCTAGACGAGTGGGTTTGAGTCTAGCCGAGTGGGTTTGGGTCTAGCGGAGTGGGTTTGGGTCTAGCCGAGTGGGTTTGCATCTAGCCGAGTGGGTTTGGGTCTAGCCGAGTGGGTTTGGGTCTAGCCGAGTGGGTTTGGGTCTAGCGGAGTGGTTTTGGGTCTAGCCGAGTGGGTTTGGGTCTAGCCGAGTGGGTTTGGGTCTAGCGGAGTGGGTTTGGGTCTAGCGCAGTGGGTTTGGTTTTAGCGGAGTGGGTTTGGGTTGAGCGGAGTGGGTTGGGGTCCAGCGGATTGGGTTTGGGTCTAGCGGAGTGGGTTTGGGTCTAGCTGAGTGGGTTTGGGGCTAGCCGAGAGGGTTTGCGTCTAGCCGAGTGGGTTTGGGTCTAGCCGAGAAGGGTTTGGGTCTAGCCGAGTGGGTTTGAGTCTAGCCGAGTGGGTTTGGGTCTAGCCGAGTGGGTTTGGGTCTAGCCTAGTGGGTTTGGGTCTAGCCGCGTGGGTTTGGGTCTAGCGGAGTGGTTTTGAGTCTAGCCGGGTGGGTTTGGGTCTAGCCGAGTGGGTTTGGGTCTTGCCGAGTGGGTTTGGGTCAAGCCGAGTGGGTTTGGGTCTAGCGGTGTGGGTTTGCGACTAGCCGAGTGGGTTTGGGTCTAGCCGAGTGGGTTTGGGTCTAGCCGAGTGGGTTTTGAGTCTAGCGGAGTGGGGTTGGGTCTAGCGAAGTGGGTTTGGGTCTAGCGGATTGGGTTTGGATCTAGCCAAGTGGGTTTGGGTGTAGCCGAGTGGGTTTGGGTCTAGACGAGTGGGTTTGGGTCTTGCCGAGCGGGTTTGGGTCTAGCCGAGTGGGTTTGGGTCTAGCCGTGTGGGTTTGCGTCTAGCCGAGTGGGTTTGAGTCTAGCGGAGTGGGTTTGGGTCTAGCGGAGTGGGTTTGGTTCTAGCCGAGTGGGTTTGAGTCAGGCCGAGAAGGGTTTGGGTCTAGCCGAGTGGGTTTGAGTCTAGCCGAGTGGGTTTGGGTCTGGCGGAGTGGGTTTGGGTCTAGCCTAGTGGGTTTGGGTCTAGCCGAGTGGGTTTGGGTCTAGCCGAGTGGGTTTCCTTCTAGCCGAGTGGGTTTGGGTCTAGCCGAGTGGGTTTGGGTCTAGCCGAGTGCGTTTGGGTGTAGCGGAATGGTTTTGGGTCTAGCGGAGTGGGTTTGGGTCTAGCCGAGTGGGTTTGCGTCTGGCCGAGTGGGTTTGGGTCTAGCCGAGTGGGTTTGGGTCTAGCGGTGTGGGTTTGGGTCTAGCCGAGTGGGTTTGGGTCTAGCCGAGTGGGTTTGGGTCTAGCCGAGTGGGTTTGGGTCTAGCCGGGTGGGTTTGGGTCTAGCCGAGTGGGTTTGGGTCTAGCCGAGTGGGTTTGGGCCTAGCCGAGTGGGATTAGGTCTTGCCGAGTGGGTTTGGGTCCAGCCGAGTGGGTTTGGGTCTAGCGGAGTGGGGTTGGGTCTAGCGAAGTGGGTTTGGGTCTAGCGGATTGTGTTTGGATCTAGCCAAGTGGGTTTGGGTGTAGCCGAGTGGGTTTGGGTCTAGACGAGTGGGTTTGGTCTTGCCGAGTGGGTTTGGGTCTCGCCGAGTGGGTTTGGGTCTAGCCGAGTGGGTTTGCGTCTAGCCGAGTGGGTTTGAGTCTAGCGGAGTCGGTTTGGGCCTAGCGGAGTGGGTTTGGTTCTAGCCGAGTGGGTTTGCGTCAGGCCGAGTGGGTTTGGGTCTAGACGAGTGGGTTTGAGTCTAGCCGAGTGGGTTTGGGTCTAGCGGAGTGGGTTTGGGTCTAGCCGAGTGGGTTTGCATCTAGCCGAGTGGGTTTGGGTCTAGCCGAGTGGGTTTGGGTCTAGCCGAGTGGGTTTGGGTCTAGCGGAGTGGTTTTGGGTCTAGCCGAGTGGGTTTGGGTCTAGCCGAGTGGGTTTGGGTCTAGCCGAGTGGGTTTGGGTCTAACCGAGTGGGTTTGGGTCTAGCGGTGTGGGTTTGCGTCTAGCCGAGTGGGTTTGGGTGTAGCCGAGTGGGTTTGGGTCTAGACGAGTGGGTTTGGGTCTTGCCGAGCGGGTTTGGGTCTAGCCGAGTGGGTTTGGGTCTAGCCGTGTGGGTTTGCGTCTAGCCGAGTGGGTTTGAGTCTAGCGGAGTGGGTTTGGGTCTAGCGGAGTGGGTTTGGTTCTAGCCGAGTGGGTTTGAGTCAGGCCGAGAAGGGTTTGGGTCTAGCCGAGTGGGTTTGAGTCTAGCCGAGTGGGTTTGGGTCTGGCGGAGTGGGTTTGGGTCTAGCCTAGTGGGTTTGGGTCTAGCCGAGTGGGTTTGGGTCTAGCCGAGTGGGTTTCCTTCTAGCCGAGTGGGTTTGGGTCTAGCCAAGTGGGTTTGGGTGTAGCCGAGTGGGTTTGGGTCTAGACGAGTGGGTTTGGTCTTGCCGAGTGGGTTTGGGTCTCGCCGAGTGGGTTTGGGTCTAGCCGAGTGGGTTTGCGTCTAGCCGAGTGGGTTTGAGTCTAGCGGAGTCGGTTTGGGCCTAGCGGAGTGGGTTTGGTTCTAGCCGAGTGGGTTTGCGTCAGGCCGAGTGGGTTTGGGTCTAGACGAGTGGGTTTGAGTCTAGCCGAGTGGGTTTGGGTCTAGCGGAGTGGGTTTGGGTCTAGCCGAGTGGGTTTGCATCTAGCCGAGTGGGTTTGGGTCTAGCCGAGTGGGTTTGGGTCTAGCCGAGTGGGTTTGGGTCTAGCGGAGTGGTTTTGGGTCTAGCCGAGTGGGTTTGGGTCTAGCCGAGTGGGTTTGGGTCTAGCCGAGTGGGTTTGGGTCTAGCCGAGTGGGTTTGGGTCTAGCGGTGTGGGTTTGCGTCTAGCCGAGTGGGTTTGGGTCTAGCCGAGTGGGTTTGGGTCTAGCCGAGTGGGTTTGGGTCTAGCCGAGTGGGTTTGGGTCTAGCCGAGTGTGTTTGGGTCTAGCCGAGTGGGTTTGGGTCTAGCCGAGTGGGTTTCGGTCTAGCCGAGTGGGTTGGGGTCTAGCGGAGTGGGTTTGGGTCTAGCGGAGTGGGTTTGGGTCTAGCGCAGTGGGTTTGGTTTTAGCGGAGTGGGTTTGGGTTGAGCGGAGTGGGTTGGGGTCCAGCGGATTGGGTTTGGGTCTAGCGGAGTGGGTTTGGGTCTAGCGGAGTGGGTTTGGGTCTAGCGGAGTGGGTTTGGGTCTTGCCGAGTGTGCTTGGGTCTAGACGAGTGGGTTTGGGTCTAGCCGAGTGTGTTTTTGTCTAGCCGAGTGGATTTGGTTCTAGCTGAGTGGGTTTGTGTCTAGCGGAGTGGGTTTGAGTCTAGCGGAGTGGGTTTGGTTCTAGCGGAGCGGGTTTGGTTCTAGCCGAGTGGGTTTGCGTCTAGCCCAGTGGGTTTGAGTCTAGCCGAGTGGGTTTGGGTCTAGCAGAGTGGGTTTGCGTCGAGCCGAGTGGGTTTGGGTCTAGCCGAGTGGGTTTGGGTCTAGCCGAGTGGGTTTGGGTCTAGCCGAGTGGGTTTAGGTCTAGCCGAGTGGGTTTGGGTCTAGCCGAGTGGATTTGGGTCTAGCCGAGTGGGTTTGGGTCTAGCCGAGTGGGTTAGGGTCTAGCCGAGTGGGTTTGGGTCTAGCGGAGTGGTCTTGGGTCTAGCCGAGTGGGTTTGGGTCTAGCCTAGTGGGTTTAGGTCTAGCCGAGTGGGTTTGGGTCTAGCCGAGTGGGTTTGGGACTAGCGGAGTGGGTTTGCGTCTAGCCGAGTGTGTTTGGGTCTAGCCGATTGGGTTTGGGTCTGGCGGAGTGGGTTTGGGTCTAGCCGAGTGGGTTTGTGTCTAGCCGAGTGGGTTTGGGTCTAGCCGAGTGGGTTTGGGTCTAGCGTGTGGGTTTGGGTCTAGCCGAGTAGGTTTGGGTCTAGCCGAGTGGGTTTGGGTCCAGCCGAGTGGGTTTGGGTCTAGCCGAGTGTGTTTGGGTCTAGCCGAGTGGGTTTGGGTCTAGCCGAGTGGCTTTGGGTCTAGCCGAGTGGGTTTCGGTCCAGCGGAGTGGGTTTGGGTCCAGCCGAGTGGGTTTGGGTCTAGCCGAGTTGGTTTGGGTCTAGCCGAATGGGTTTTGGTCTAGCCGAGTGGGTTTGGGTCTAGCCGAGTGGGTTTGGGTCTAGCGGTGTGGGTTTGCGTCTAGCCGAGTGGGTTTGGGTCTAGCCGAGTGGGTTTGGGTCTAGCCGAGTGGGTTTGGGTCTAGCCGAGTGGGTTTGGGTCTAGCCGAGTGGGTTTGGGTCTAGCCGAGTGGGTTTGGGTCTAGCCGAGTGGGTTTGGGTCTAGCCGAGTGGGTTTGGGTCTAGCCGAGTGGGTTTGGGCCTAGCCGTGTGGGTTTAGGTCTTGCCGAGTGGGTTTGGGTCTAGCCGAGTGGGTTTGGGGCTAGCGGAGTGGGGTTGGGTCTAGCGAAGTGGTTTGGGTCTAGCGGATTGTGTTTGGATCTAGCCAAGTGGGTTTGGGTGTAGCCGAGTGGGTTTGGGTCTAGACGAGTGGGTTTGGGTCTTGCCGAGTGGGTTTGGGTCTCGCCTAGTGGGTTTGGGTCTAGCCGAGTGGGTTTGCGTCTAGCCGAGTGGGTTTGAGTGTAGCGGAGTCCGTTTGGGTCTAGCGGAGTGGGTTTGGTTCTAGCCGAGTGGGTTTGCGTCAGGCCGAGTGGGTTTGCGTCTCGACGAGTGGGTTTGAGTCTAGCCGAGTGGGTTTGGGTCTAGCGGAGTGGGTTTGGGTCTAGCCGAGTGGGTTTGCATCTAGCTGAGTGGGTTTGGGTCTAGCCGAGTGGGTTTGGGTCTAGCCGAGAGGGTTTGGGTCTAGCGGAGTGGTTTTGGGTCTAGCCGAGTGGGTTTGGGTCTAGCCGAGTGGGTTTGGGTCTAGCCGAGTGGGTTTGGGTCTAGCCGAGTGGGTTTGGGTCTAGCGGTGTGGGTTTGCGTCTAGCCGAGTGGGTTTGGGTCTAGCCGAGTGGGTTTGGGTCTAGCCGAGTGGGTTTGGGTCTAGCCGAGTGGGTTTGGGTCTAGCCGAGTGGGTTTGGGTCTAGCCGAGTGGGTTTGGGCCTAGCCGAGTGGGTTTAGGTCTTGCCGTGTGGGTTTGGGTCTAGCCGAGTGGGTTTGGGTCTAGCGGAGTGGGGTTAGGTCTAGCAAAGTGGGTTTGGGTCTAGCGGATTGTGTTTGGATCTAGCCAAGTGGGATTGGGTGTAGCCGAGTGGGTTTGGGTCTAGACGAGTGGGTTTGGGTCTTGCCGAGTGGGTTTGGGTCTCGCCGAGTGGGTTTGGGTCTAGCCGAGTGGGTTTGCGTCTAGCCGAGTGGGTTTGAGTCTAGCGGAGTCGGTTTGGGTCTAGCGGAGTGGGTTTGGTTCTAGCCGAGTGGGTTTGCGTCAGGCCGAGTGGGTTTGGGTCTAGACGAGTGGGTTTGAGTCTAGCCGAGTGGGTTTGGGTCTAGCGGAGTGGGTTTGGGTCTAGCCGAGTGGGTTTGCATCTAGCCGAGTGGGTTTTGGTCTAGCCGAGTGGGTTTGGGTCTAGCCGAGTGGGTTTGGGTCTAGCGGAGTGGTTTTGGGTCTAGCCGAGTGGGTTTGTGTCTAGCCGAGTGGGTTTGGGTCTAGCCGAGTGGGTTTGGGTCTAGCCGAGTGGGTTTGGGTCTAGCCGAGTGGGTTTGGGTCTAGCCGAGTGGGTTTGCATCTAGCTGAGTGGGTTTGGGTCTAGCCGAGTGGGTTTGGGTCTAGCCGAGAGGGTTTGGGTCTAGCGGAGTGGTTTTGGGTCTAGCCGAGTGGGTTTGGGTCTAGCCGAGTGGGTTTGGGTCTAGCCGAGTGGGTTTGGGTCTAGCCGAGTGGGTTTGGGTCTAGCGGTGTGGGTTTGCGTCTAGCCGAGTGGGTTTGGGTCTAGCCGAGTGGGTTTGGGTCTAGCCGAGTGGGTTTGGGTCTAGCCGAGTGGGTTTGGGTCTAGCCGAGTGGGTTTGGGTCTAGCCGAGTGGGTTTGGGCCTAGCCGAGTGGGTTTAGGTCTTGCCGTGTGGGTTTGGGTCTAGCCGAGTGGGTTTGGGTCTAGCGGAGTGGGGTTAGGTCTAGCAAAGTGGGTTTGGGTCTAGTGGATTGTGTTTGGATCTAGCCAAGTGGGATTGGGTGTAGCCGAGTGGGTTTGGGTCTAGACGAGTGGGTTTGGGTCTTGCCGAATGGGTTTGGGTCTAGCAGAGTGGTTTTGGGTCTAGCCGAGTGGGTTTGGGTCTAGCCGAGTGGGTTTGGGTCTAGCCGAGTGGGTTTGGGTCGAGCCGAGTGGGTTTGGGTCTGGCGGTGTGGGTTTGCGTCTGGCCGAGTGGGTTTGGGTCTAGCCGAGTGGGTTTGGGTCTAGCCGAGTGGGTTTGGGTCTAGCGGAGTGGGTTTGGGTCTAGCCGAGTGGGTTTGCATCTAGCCGAGTGGGTTTTGGTCTAGCCGAGTGGGTTTGGGTCTAGCCGAGTGGGTTTGGGTCTAGCGGAGTGGTTTTGGGTCTAGCCGAGTGGGTTTGGGTCTAGCCGAGTGGGTTTGGGTCTAGCCGAGTGGGTTTGGGTCTAGCCGAGTGGGTTTGGGTCTAGCCGAGTGGGTTTGGGTCTAGCCGAGTGGGTTTGGGTCTAGCCGAGTGGGTTTGGGTCTAGCCGAGTGTGTTTGGGTCTAGGCGAGTGGGTTTGGGTCTAGCCGAGTGGGTTTCGGTCTAGCCGAGTGGGTTGGGGTCTAGCCGAGTGGGTTTGGGTCTAGCCGAGTGGTTTTCGGTCTAACCGAGTGGGTTTGGGTCTAGCGGAGTGGGTTTGGGTGTAGCGGAGTGGGTTTGGGTCTAGCGCAGTGGGTTTGGTTCTAGCGGAGTGGGTTTGGGTTGAGCGGAGTGGGTTGGGGTCCAGCGGATTGGGTTTGGGTCTAGCGGAGTGGGTTTGGGTCTAGCGGAGTGGGTTTGGGTCTAGCGGAGTGGGTTTGGGTCTAGCCCAGTGGGTTTGAGTCTAGCCGAGTGGGTTTGGGTCTAGCGGAGTGGGTTTGCGTCGAGCCGAGTGGGTTTGGGTCTAGCCGAGTGGGTTTGGGTCTAGCCGAGTGGGTTTGGGTCTAGCCGAGTGGGTTTAGGTCTAGCCGAGTGGGTTTGGGTCTAGCCGAGTGGATTTGGGTCTAGACGAGTGGGTTTGGGTCTAGCCGAGTGGGTTAGGGTCTAGCCGAGTGGGTTTGGGTCTAGCGGAGTGGTTTTGGGTCTAGCCGAGTGGGTTTGGGTCTAGCCGAGTGGGTTTAGGTCTAGCCGAGTGGGTTTGGGTCGAGCCGAGTGGGTTTGGGACTAGCGGAGTGGGTTTGCGTCTAGCCGACTGGGTTTGGGTCTAGCCGATTGGGTTTGGGTCTAGCCGAGTGGGTTTGGGTCTAGCCGTGTGTGTTTGGGTCTAGCCGAGTGTGTTTGGGTCTAGCCGAGTGGGTTTTGGTCTAGCCGAGTAGGTTTGGGTCTAGCCGAGTGGGTTTGGGTCTAGCCGATTGGGTTTGGGTCTAGCCGAGTGGGTTTGGGTCTAGCCGAATGGGTTTGGGTCTGGCGGAGTGGGTTTGGGTCTAGCCGAGTGGGTTTGTGTCTAGCCGAGTGGGTTTCGGTCTAGCCGAGTGGGTTTGGGTGTAGCGTGTGGGTTTGGGTCTAGCCGAGTAGGTTTGGGTCTAGCCGAGTGGGTTTGGGTCCAGCCGAGTGGGTTTAGGTCTAGCCGAGTGTGTTTGGGTCTAGCCGAGTGGGTTTGGGTCTAGCCGAGTGGCTTTGGGTCTAGCCGAGTGGGTTTGGGTCTAGCGGAGTGGGTTTGGGTCCAGCCGAGTGGGTTTGGGTCTAGCCGAGTTGGTTTGGGTCTAGCCGAATGGGTTTTGGTCTAGCCGAGTGGGTTTGGGTCTAGCCGAGTGGGTTTGGGTCTAGCGGTGTGGGTTTGCTTCTAGCCGAGTGGGTTTGGGTCTAGCCGAGTGGGTTTGGGTCTAGCCGAGTGGGTTTGGGTCTAGCCGAGTGTGTTTGGGTCTAGCCGAGTGGGTTTGGGTCTAGCCGAGTGGGTTTGAGTCTAGCAGAGTCGGTTTGGGTCTAGCGGAGTGGGTTTGGTTCTAGCCGAGTGGGTTTGAGTCAGGCCGAGTGGGTTTGGGTCTAGCCGAGTGGGTTTGAGTCTAGCCGAGTGGGTTTGGGTCTAGCGGAGTGGGTTTGGGTCTAGCCGAGTGGGTTTGGGTCTAGCCGAGTGGGTTTGGGTCTAGCCGAGTGGGTTTGCATCTAGATGAGTGGGTTTGGGTCTAGCCGAGTGGGTTTGGGTCTAGCCGAGTGGGTTTGCGTCTAGCCGAGTGGGTTTGGGTCTGGCGGTGTGGGTTTGCGTCTGGCCGAGTGGGTTTGGGTCTAGCCGAGTGGGTTTGGGTCTAGCCGAGTGGGTTTGGGTCTAGCCGAGTGGGTTTGGGTCTAGCCGAGTGTGTTTGGGTCTAGCGGAGTGGGTTTGGGTCTAGCCGAGTGGGTTTGGGTCTAGCCGAGTGGGTTTGGGTCTAGCCGAGTGGGTTTGGGCGTAGCCGAGTGGGTTTTGGTCTAGCCGAGTGGGTTTGGGACTAGCTGAGTGGGTTTGGGTCTAGCGGAGTGGGGTTGGGTCTAGCGAAGTGGGTTTGGGTCTAGCGGATTGGGTTTGGATCTAGCCAAGTGGGTTTGGGTGTAGCCGAGTGGGTTTGGGTCTGGACGAGTGGGTTTGGGTCTTGCCGAGTGGGTTGGGGTCTAGCCGAGTGGGTTTGGGTCTAGCCGAGTGGGTTTGCGTCTTGCCGAGTGGGTTTGAGTCTAGCGGAGTCGATTTCGGTCTAGCCGAGTGGGTTTGGGTCTAGCGGAGTGGTTTTGGGTCTAGCCGAGTGGGTTTGGGTCTAGCCGAGTGGGTTTGGGTCTAGCCGAGTGGGTTTGGGTCTAGCCGAGTGGGTTTGGGTTTGGCGGTGTGTATTTGCGTCTAGCCGAGTGGGTTTGGGTCTAGCCGAGTGGGTTTGGGTCCAGCCGAGTGGGTTTGGGTCTAGCCGAGTGGGTTAGGGTCTAGCTGAGTGTGTTTGGGTCTAGCCGAGTGGGTTTGCATCTAGCTGAGTGGGTTTGGTTCTCGCCGAGTGGGTTTGGGTCTAGTCGAGTGGGTTTGGGCCTAGCGGAGTGGTTTTGGGTCTAGCCGAGTGGGTTTGGGTCTAGCCGAGTGGGTTTGGGTCTAGCCGAGTGGGTTTGGTTGTAGCCGAGTGGGTTTGGGTCTAGCGGTGTGGGTTTGCATCTAGCCGAGTGGGTTTGGGTCGAGCCGAGTGGGTTTGGGTCTAGCCGAGTGGGTTTGGGTCTAGCCGAGTGGGTTTGGGTCTAGCCGAGTGTGTTTGGGTCTAGCCGAGTGGGTTTTGGTCTAGCCGAGTGGGTTTGGGTCTAGCCGAGTGGGTTTGGGTCTGGCCGAGTGGGTTTGGGCCTAGCCGAGTGGGTTTTGGTCTAGCCGTCTGGGTTTGGGTCTAGCCGAGTGGGTTTGGGTCTAGCGGAGTGGGGTTGGGTCTAGCGAAGTGGGTTTGGGTCTAGCGGATTGGGTTTGGATCTAGCCAAGTGGGTTTGGGTGTAGCCGAGTAGGTTTGGGTCTAGACGAGTGGGTTTGGGTCTTGCCGAATGGGTTTGGGTCTAGCCGAGTGGGTTTGGGTCCAGCGGAGTGGTTTTGGGTCTAGCCGAGTGGGTTTGGGTCTAGCCGAGTGGGTTTGGGTCTAGCCGAGTGGGTTTGGGTCTAGCCGAGTGGGTTTGGGTCTAGCGGTGTGGGTTTGCTTCTAGCCGAGTGGGATTGGGTCTAGCCGAGTGCGTTTGGGTCTAGCCGAGTGGGTTTGGGTCTAGCCGAGTGGGTTTGGGTCTAGCCGAGTCTGTTTGGGTCTAGCCGAGTGGGTTTGGGTCTAGCCAAGTGGGTTTGGGTCTAGCGGAGTGGGTTTGGGTCTAGCGGAGTGGGTTTGGGTCTAGCGCAGTGGGTTTGGTTCTAGCGGAGTGGGTTTGGGTCGAGCGGAGTGGTTTGGGGTCCAGCGGATTGGGTTTGGGTCTAGCGGAGTGGGTTTCGGTCTAACGGAGTGGGTTTGGGTCTAGCGGAGTGGGTTTGGGTCTTGCCGAGTGTGCTTGGGTCTAGACGAGTGGGTTTGGGTCTAGCCGAGTGTGTTTGGGTATAGCCGAGTGTATTTGGTTCTAGCTGAGTGGGTTTGTGTCTGGCGGAGTGGGTTTGAGTCTAGCGGAGTGGGTTTGGTTCTAGCGGAGCGGGTTTGGTTCTAGCCGAGTGGGTTTGGGTCTAGCCCAGTGGGTTTTAGTCTAGCCGAGTGGGTTTGGGTCTAGCGGAGTGGGTTTGCGTCGAGCCGAGCGGGTTTGGGTCTAGCCGAGTGGGGTTGTGTCTAGCCGAGTGGGTTTGGGTCTAGCCGAGTGGGTTTGGGTCTAGCCGAGTGGGTTTGGGTCTAGCCGAGTGGGTTTGGGTCTAGCCGAGTGGGTTTTGGGTCTAGTCGAGTGGGTTTGGGTCTAGCCGAGTGGGTTTGGGTCTAGCCGAATGGGTATGGGTCTATCCGAGTGGGTTTGAGTCTAGCCGAGTGCGTTAGGGTCTAGCCGAGTGTGTTTGGGTCTAGCCGAGTGGGTTTTGGTCTAGCCGATTGGGTTTGGGTCTGGCCGAGTGGGTTTGGGTCCAGCCGAGTGGGTTTGGGTCTAGCGGAGTGGTTTTGAGTCTAGCGGAGTCGATTTCGGTCTAGCCGAGTGGGTTTGGGTCTAGCGGAGTGGTTTTGGGTCTAGCCGAGTGGGTTTGGGTCTAGCCGAGTGGGTTTGGGTCTAGCCGAGTGGGTTTGGGTCTAGCCGAGTGGGTTTGGGTTTGGCGGTGTGTATTTGCGTCTAGCCGAGTGGGTTTGGGTCTAGCCGAGTGGGTTTGGGTCCAGCCGAGTGGGTTTGGGTCTAGCCGAGTGGGTTAGGGTCTAGCTGAGTGTGTTTGGGTCTAGCCGAGTGGGTTTGCATCTAGCTGAGTGGGTTTGGTTCTCGCCGAGTGGGTTTGGGTCTAGTCGAGTGGGTTTGGGCCTAGCGGAGTGGTTTTGGGTCTAGCCGAGTGGGTTTGGGTCTAGCCGAGTGGGTTTGGGTCTAGCCGAGTGGGTTTGGTTGTAGCCGAGTGGGTTTGGGTCTAGCGGTGTGGGTTTGCATCTAGCCGAGTGGGTTTGGGTCGAGCCGAGTGGGTTTGGGTCTAGCCGAGTGGGTTTGGGTTTAGCCGAGTGGGTTTGGGTCTAGCGGAGTGGTTTTGGGTCTAGCCGAGTGGGTTTGGGTCTAGCCGAGTGGGTTTGGGTCTAGCCGATTGGGTTTGGGTCTGGCCGAGTGGGTTTGGGCCTAGCGGTGTGGGTTTGCGTCTAGCCGAGTGGGTTTGGGTCTACCCGAGTGGGTTTGGGTCTAGCCGAGTGGGTTTGGGTCTAGCCGAGTGGGTTTGGGTCTAGCCGAGTGTGTTTGGGTCTGGCCGAGTGGGTTTGGGTCTAGCCGAGTGGGTTTCGGTCTAGCCGAGTGGGTTGGGGTCTAGCCGAGTGGGTTTGGGTCTAGCCGAGTGGTTTTCGGTCTAACCGAGTGGGTATGGGTCTAGCGGAGTGGGTTTGGGTCTAGCGCAGTGGGTTTGGTTCTAGAAGAGTGGGTTTGGGTCGAGCGGAGTGGTTTGGGGTCCAGCGGATTGGGTTTGGGTCTAGCGGAGTGGGTTTCGGTCTAACGGAGTGGGTTTGGGTCTAGCGGAGTGGGTTTGGGTCTTGCCGAGTGTGCTTGGGTCTAGACGAGTGGGTTTGGGTCTAGCCGAGTGTATTTGGTTCTAGCTGAGTGGGTTTGTGTCTAGCGGAGTGGGTTTGAGACTAGCGGAGTGGGTTTGGTTCTAGCGGAGCGGGTTTGGTTCTAGCCGAGTGGGTTTGGGTCTAGCCCAGTGGGTTTTAGTCTAGCCGAGTGGGTTTGGGTCTAGCGTAGTGGGTTTGCGTCGAGCCGAGTGGGTTTGGGTCTAGCCGAGTGGGGTTGTGTCTAGCCGAGTGGGTTTGGGTCTAGCCGAGTGGGTTTGGGTCTAGCCGAGTGGGTTTGGGTCTAGCCGAGTGGGTTTGGGTCTAGCCGAGTGGGTTTTGGGTCTAGTCGAGTGGGTTTGGGTCTAGCCGAGTGGGTTTGGGTCTAGCCGAATGGGTATGGGTCTATCCGAGTGGGTTTGAGTCTAGCCGAGTGCGTTATGGTCTAGCCGAGTGTGTTTGGGTCTAGCCGAGTGGGTTTTGGTCTAGCCGATTGGGTTTGGGTCTGGCCGAGTGGGTTTGGGTCTAGCCGAGTGGGTTTGGGTCTAGCGGAGTGGTTTTGGGTCTAGCCGAGTGGGTTTGGGTCTAGCCGAGTGCGTTTGGGACTAGCCGAGTGGGTTTGTGTCTAGCCGAGTGGGTTTGGGTCTAGCGGTGTGGGTTTGCGTCTAGCCGAGTGGGTTTGGGTCTAGCCGAGTGGGTTTGGGTCTAGCCGAGTGGGTTTGGGTCTAGCCGAGTGGGTTTGGGTCTAGGCGAGTGTGTTTGGGTCTAGCCGAGTGGGTTTGGGTCTAGCCGAGTGTGTTTGAGTCTAGCGGAGTCGGTTTGGGTCTAGCGGAGTGGATTTGGTTCTAGCCGAGTGGGTTTGATTCAGGCCGAGTGGGTTTGGGTCTAGCCGAGTGGGTTTGAGTCTAGCCGAGTGGGTTTGGGTCTAGCGGAGTGGTTTTGGGTCTAGCCGAGTGGGTTTGGGTCTAGCCGAGTGGGTTTGGGTCTAGCCGAGTGGGTTTGGGTCTAGCCGAGTGGGTTTGGGCCTAGCGGTGTGGGTTTGCGTCTAGCCGAGTGGGTTTGGGTCTAGCCGAGTGGGTTTGGGTCTAGCCGAGTGGGTTTGGGTCTAGCCGAGTGGGTTTGGGTCTAGCCGAGTGGGTTTGGGTCTAGCCGAGTGTGTTTGGGTCTAGCCGAGTGGGTTTGGGTCTAGCCGAGTGGGTTTCGGTCTAGCCGAGTGGGTTGGGGTCTAGCCGAGTGGGTTTGGGTCTAGCCGAGTGGTTTTCGGTCTAACCGAGTGGGTTTGGGTCTAGCGGAGTGGGTTTGGGTCTAGCGCAGTGGGTTTGGTTCTAGAAGAGTGGGTTTGGGTTGAGCGGAGTGGGTTGGGGTCCAGCGGATTGGGTTTGGGTCTAGCGGAGTGGGTTTGGGTCTAGCGGAGTGGGTTTGGGTCTAGCCGAGTGGGTTTGGGTCTAGCCGAGTGGGTTTTGGGTCTAGTCGAGTGGGTTTGGGTCTAGCCGAGTGGGTTTGGGTCTAGCCGAATGGGTATGGGTCTATCCGAGTGGGTTTGAGTCTAGCCGAGTGCGTTAGGGTCTAGCCGAGTGTGTTTGGGTCTAGCCGAGTGGGTTTTGGTCTAGCCGATTGGGTTTGGGTCTGGCCGAGTGGGTTTGGGTCTAGCCGAGTGGGTTTGGGTCTAGCGGAGTGGTTTTGGGTCTAGCCGAGTGGGTTTGGGTCTAGCCGAGTGCGTTTGGGACTAGCCGAGTGGGTTTGTGTCTAGCCGAGTGGCTTTGGGTCTAGCGGTGTGGGTTTGCGTCTAGCCGAGTGGGTTTGGGTCTAGCCGAGTGGGTTTGGGTCTAGCCGAGTGGGTTTGGGTCTAGCCGAGTGGGTTTGGGTCTAGGCGAGTGTGTTTGGGTCTAGCCGAGTGGGTTTGGGTCTAGCCGAGTGTGTTTGAGTCTAGCGGAGTCGGTTTGGGTCTAGCGGAGTGGATTTGGTTCTAGCCGAGTGGGTTTGATTCAGGCCGAGTGGGTTTGGGTCTAGCCGAGTGGGTTTGAGTGTAGCCGAGTGGGTTTGGGTCTAGCGGAGTGGTTTTGGGTCTAGCCGAGTGGGTTTGGGTCTAGCCGAGTGGGTTTGGGTCCAGCCGAGTGGGTTTGGGTCTAGCCGAGTGGGTTTGGGCCTAGCGGTGTGGGTTTGCGTCTAGCCGAGTGGGTTTGGGTCTAGCCGAGTGGGTTTGGGTCTAGCCGAGTGGGTTTGGGTCTAGCCGAGTGGGTTTGGGTCTAGCCGAGTGTGTTTGGGTCTAGCCGAGTGGGTTTGGGTCTAGCCGAGTGGGTTTCGGTCTAGCCGAGTGGGTTGGGGTCTAGCCGAGTGGGTTTGGGTCTAGCCGAGTGGTTTTCGGTCTAACCGAGTGGGTTTGGGTCTAGCGGAGTGGGTTTGGGTCTAGCGCAGTGGGTTTGGTTCTAGAAGAGTGGGTTTGGGTTGAGCGGAGTGGGTTGGGGTCCAGCGGATTGGGTTTGGGTCTAGCGGAGTGGGTTTGGGTCTAGCGGAGTGGGTTTGGGTCTAGCGGAGTGGGTTTGGGTGTTGCCGAGTGTGCTTGGGTCTAGACGAGTGGGTTTGGGTCTAGCCGAGTGTGTTTGGGTCTAGCCGAGTGGATTTGGTTCTAGCTGAGTGGGTTTGTGTCTAGCGGAGTGGGTTTGAGTCTAGCGGAGTGGGGTTGGTTCTAGCGGAGCGGGTTTGGTTCTAGCCGAATGGGTTTGCGTCTAGCCCAGTGGGTTTGAGTCTAGCCGAGTGGGTTTGGGTCTAGCGGAGTGGGTTTGCATTGAGCCGAGTGGGTTTGGGTCTAGCCGAGTGGGTTTGGGTCTAGCCGAGTGGGTTTGGGTCTAGCCGAGTGGGTTTAGGTCTAGCCGAGTGGGTTTGGGTCTAGCCTAGTGGATTTGGGTCTAGCCGAGTGGGTTTGGGTCTAGCCGAGTGGGTTAGGGTCTAGCCGAGTGGGTTTGGGTCTAGCGGAGTGGTTTTGGGTCTAGCCGAGTGGGTTTGGGTCTAGCCGAGTGGGATTGCATCTAGCCGAGTGGGTTTGGGTCTAGCCGAGTGGGTTTGGGTCTAGCCGAGTGGGTTTGGGTCTAGCCGAGTGGGTTTGGGTCTAGCTGAGTGGGTTTGGGTCTAGCCGAGTGGGTTTGCGTCTAGCCGACTGGGTTTGGGTCTAGCCGATTGGGTTTGGGTGTAGCCGAGTTGGTTTGGGTCTAGCCGGGTGTGTTTGGGTCTAGCCGAGTGTGTTTGGGTCTAGCCGAGTGGGTTTTGGTCTAGTCGAGTAGGTTTGGGTCGAGCCGAGTGGGTATGGGTCTAGCCGATTGGGTTTGGGTCTAGCCGAGTGGGTTTGGGTCTAGCCGAATGGGTTTGGGTCTGGCGGAGTGGGTTTGGGTCTAGCCGAGTGGGTTTGTGTCTAGCCGAGTGGCTTTGGGTCTAGTCGAGTGGGTTTGGGTCTAGCGTGTGGGTTTGGGTCTAGCCGAGTAGGTTTGGGTCTAGCCGAGTGGGTTTGGGTCCAGCCGAGTGGGTTTGGGTCTAGCCGAGTGTGTTTGGGTCTAGCTGAGTGGGTTTGGGTCTAGCCGAGTGGCTTTGGGTCTAGCCGAGTGGGTTTGGGTCTAGCGGAGTGGGTTTGGGTCCAGCCGAGTGGGTTTGAGTCTAGCCGAGTGGGTTTGGGTCTAGCGGAGTGGGTTTGGGTCTAGCCGAGTGGGTTTGGGTCTAGCCGAGTGGGTTTGGGTCTAGCCGAGTGGGTTTGCATCTAGCTGAGTGCGTTTGGGTCTAGCCGAGTGGGTTTGGTTCTAGCCGAATGGGTTTGGGTCTAGCAAAGTGGTTTTGGGTCTAGCCGAGTGGGTTTGGGTCTAGCCGAGTGGGTTTGGGTCTAGCCGAGTGGGTTTGGGTCGAGCCGAGTGGGTTTGGGTCTGGCGGTGTGGGTTTGCGTCTGGCCGAGTGGGTTTGGGTCTAGCCGAGTGGGTTTGGGTCTAGCCGAGTGGGTTTGGGTCTAGCCGAGTGTGTTTGGGTCTAGCCGAGTGGGTTTGGGTCTAGCCGAGTGGGTTTCGGTCTAGCCGAGTGGGTTGGGGTCTAGCCGAGTGGGTTTGCGTCTAGCCGAGTGGTTTTCGGTCTAACCGAGTGGGTTTGGGTCTAGCGGAGTGGGTTTGGGTCTAGCGCAGTGAGTTTGGTTCTAGAAGAGTGGGTTTGGGTTGAGCGGAGTGGGTTGAGGTCCAGCGGATTGGGTTTGGGTCTAGCGGAGTGGGTTTGGGTCTAGCGGAGTGGGTTTGGGTCTAGCGGAGTGGGTTTGGGTGTTGCCGAGTGTGCTTGGGTCTAGACGAGTGGGTTTGGGTCTAGCCGAGTGTGTTTGGGTCTAGCCGAGTGGATTTGGTTCTAGCTGAGTGGGTTTGTGTCTAGCGGAGTGGGTTTGAGTTTAGCGGAGTGGGTTTGGTTCCAGCGGAGCTGGTTTGGGTCTAGCCGAGTGGGTTTGGGTCTAGCCGAGTGGGTTTGGGACTAGCCGAGTGTGTTTGGGTTTTGCCGAGTGGGTTTGGGTCTAGCCGAGTGGGTTTGGGTCTAGCCGAGTGGGTTTGGGTCTAGCCGAGTGGGTTTGGGCCTAGCCGAGTGGGTTTTGGTCTAGCCGAGTGGGTTTGGGACTAGCCAAGTTGGTTTGGGTCTAGCGGAGTGGGGTTGGGTCTAGCGAAGTGGGTTTGGGTTTAGCGGATTGGGTTTGGATCTAGCCAAGTGGGTTTGGGTCTAGCCGAGTGGGTTTGGGTCTAGCCGAGTGGGTATGCGTCTTGCCGAGTGGGTTTGAGTCTAGCGGAGTCGATTTGGGTCTAGCCGAGTGGGTTTGGGTCTAGCGGAGTGGTTTTGGGTCTAGCCGAGTGGGTTTGGGTCTAGCCGAGTGGGTTTGGGTCTAGCCGAGTGGGTTTGGGTCTAGCCGAGTGGGTTTGGGTCTAGCGGTGTGTATTTGCGTCTAGCCGAGTGGGTTTGGGTCTAGCCGAGTGGGTTTTGGTCTAGCCGAGTGGGTTTGGGTCTAGCCGAGTGGGTTAGGGTCTAGCCGAGTGTGTTTGGGTCTAGCCGAGTGGGTTTGCATCTAGCTGAGTGGGTTTGGGTCTCGCCGAGTGGGTTTGGGTCTAGTCGAGTGGGTTTGGGTCTAGCGGAGTGGTTTTGGGTCTAGCCGAGTGGGTTTGGGTCCAGCCGAGTGGGTTTGGGTCTAGCCGAGTGGGTTTGGTTGTCGCCGTGTGGGTTTGGGTCTAGCGGTGTGGGTTTGCGTCTAGCCGAGTGGGTTTGGGTCTAGCCGAGTGGGTTTGGGTCTAGCCGAGTGGGTTTGGGTCTAGCCGAGTGTGTTTGGGTCTAGCCGAGTGGTTTTGGGTCTAGCTGAGTGGGTTTGTGTCTAGCGGAGTGGGTTTGAGTCTAGCGGAGTGGGTTTGGTTCCAGCGGAGCTGGTTTGGGTCTAGCCGAGTGGGTTTGGGTCTAGCCGAGTGGGTTTGGGACTAGCCGAGTGTGTTTGGGTTTTGCCGAGTGGGTTTGGGTTTAGCCGAGTGGGTTTGGGTCTAGCCGAGTGGGTTTGGGTCTAGCCGAGTGGGTTTGGGCCTAGCCGAGTGGGTTTTGGTCTAGCCGAGTGGGTTTGGGACTAGCCAAGTTGGTTTGGGTCTAGCGGAGTGGGGTTGGGTCTAGCGAAGTGGGTTTGGGTCTAGCGGATTGGGTTTGGATCTAGCCAAGTGGGTTTGGGTGTAGCCGAGTGGGTTTGGGTCTGGACGAGTGGGTTTGGGTCTTGCCGAGTGGGTTTGGGTCTAGCCGAGTGGGTTTGGGTCTAGCCGAGTGGGTATGCGTCTTGCCGAGTGGGTTTGAGTCTAGCGGAGTCGATTTGGGTCTAGCCGAGTGGGTTTGGGTCTAGCGGAGTGGTTTTGGGTCTAGCCGAGTGGGTTTGGGTCTAGCCGAGTGGGTTTGGGTCTAGCCGAGTGGGTTTGGGTCTAGCCGATTGGGTTTGGGTCTAGCGGTGTGTATTTGCGTCTAGCCGAGTGGGTTTGGGTCTAGCCGAGTGGGTTTTGGTCTAGCCGAGTGGGTTTGGGTCTAGCCGAGTGGGTTAGGGTCTAGCCGAGTGTGTTTGGGTCTAGCCGAGTGGGTTTGCATCTAGCTGAGTGGGTTTGGGTCTCGCCGAGTGGGTTTGGGTCTAGTCGAGTGGGTTTGGGTCTAGCGGAGTGGTTTTGGGTCTAGCCGAGTGGGTTTGGGTCCAGCCGAGTGGGTTTGGGTCTAGCCGAGTGGGTTTGGTTGTCGCCGTGTGGGTTTGGGTCTAGCGGTGTGGGTTTGCGTCTAGCCGAGTGGGTTTGGGTCTAGCCGAGTGGGTTTGGGTCCAGCCGAGTGGGTTTGGGTCTAGCCGAGTGGGTTTGGGTCTAGCCGAGTGTGTTTGGGTCTAGCCGAGTGGGTTTGGGTCTAGCCGCGTGGGTTTGGGTCTAGCCGAGTGGGTTTGGGTCTGGCCGAGTGGGTTTGGGCCTAGCCGAGTGGGTTTTGGTCTAGCCGAGTGGGTTTGAGTCTAGCGGAGTCGGTTTGGGTCTAACGGAGTGGATTTGGTTCTAGCCGAGTGGGTTTGAGTCAGGCCGAGTGGGTTTGGGTCTAGCCGAGTGGGTTTGAGTCTAGCCGAGTGGGTTTGGGTCTAGCGGAGTGGGTTTGGGTCTAGCCGAGTGGGTTTGGGTCTAGCGGAGTGGGGTTGGGTCTAGCGAAGTGGGTTTGGGTCTAGCGGATTGGGTTTGGATCTAGCCAAGTGGGTTTGGGTGTAGCCGAGTGGGTTTGGGTCTAGACGAGTGGGTTTGGGTCTTGCCGAGTGGGTTTGGGTCTAGCCGAGTGGGTTTGGGTCTAGCCGAGTGGGTTTGGGTCCAGCGGAGTGGTTTTGGGTCTAGCCGAGTGGGTTTGGGTCTAGCCGAGTGGGTTTGGGTCTAGCCGAGTGTGTTTGGGTCTAGCCGAGTGGGTTTGGGTCTAGCCCAGTGGGTTTGGGTCTAGCGGAGTGGGTTTGGGTCTAGCGGAGTGGGTTTGGGTCTAGCGCAGTGGGTTTGGTTCTAGCGGAGTGGGTTTGGGTCGAGCGGAGTGGTTTGGGGTCCAGCGGATTGGGTTTGGGTCTAGCGGAGTGGGTTTGGGTCTAACGGAGTGGGTTTGTGTCTAGCGGAGTGGGTTTGGGTCTTGCCGAGTGTGCTTGGGTCTAGACGAGTGGGTTTGGGTCTAGCCGAGTGTGTTTGGGTCTAGCCGAGTGTATTTGGTTCTAGCTGAGTGGGTTTGTGTCTAGCGGAGTGGGTTTGAGTCTAGCGGAGTGGGTTTGGTTCTAGCGGAGCGGGTTTGGTTCTAGCCGAGTGGGTTTGGTTCTAGCCCAGTGGGTTTTAGTCTAGCCGAGTGGGTTTGGGTCTAGCGGAGTGGGTTTGCGTCGAGCCGAGTGGGTTTGGGTCTAGCCGAGTGGGTTTGTGTCTAGCCGAGTGGGTTTGGGTCTAGCTGAGTGGGTTTGGGTCTAGCCGAGTGGGTTTGGGTCTAGCCGAGTGGGTTTGAGTCTAGCCGAGTGGGTTTTGGGTCTAGCCGAGTGGGTTTGGGTCTAGCCGAGTGGGTTTGCGTCCAGCCGAATGGGTATGGGTCTAGCCGAGCGGGTTTGGGTCCAGCCGAGTGCGTTAGGGTCTAGCCGAGTGTGTTTGGGTCTAGCCGAGTGGGTTTTGGTCTAGCCGATTGGGTTTGGGTCTGGCCGAGTGGGTTTGGGTCCAGCCGAGTGGGTTTGGGTCTAGCCGAGTGGGTTTGGGTCTAGCGGAGTGGTTTTGGGTCTAGCCGAGTGAGTTTGGGTCTTGCTGAGTGGGTTTGGGTCTAGCCGAGTGGATTTGGGTCTAGCCGAGTGGGTTTGGGTCTAGCCGAGTGGGTTTGGGTCTAGCGGTGTGGGTTTGCGTCTAGCCGAGTGGGTTTGGGTCTAGCCGAGTGGGTTTGGGTCTAGCCGAGTGGGTTTGGGTCTAGCCGAGTGGGTTTGGGTCTAGCCGAGTGGGTTTGGGTCTAGCGGTGTGGGTTTGCGTTTAGCCGAGTGGGTTTGGGTCTAGCCGAGTGGGTTTGGGTCTAGCCGAGTGGGTTTGGGTCTAGCCGAGTGGGTTTGGGTCTAGCCGAGTGTGTTTGGGTCTAGCCGAGTGGGTTTGCATCTAGCTGAGTGGGTTTGCGTTGAGCCGAGTGGGTTTGGGTCTAGCCGAGTGGGTTTGTGTCTAGCCGAGTGGGTTTGGGTCTAGCCGAGTGGGTTTGGGTCTAGCCGAGTGGGTTTGGGTCTAGCCGAGTGGGTTTCGGTCTAGCCGAGTGGGTTTTGGGTCCAGCCGAGTGGGTTTGGGTCTAGCCGAGTGGGTTTGGGTCTAGCCGAATGGGTATGGGTCTGGCCGAGTGGGTTTGGGTCTAGCCGAGTGCGTTAGGGTCTAGCCGAGTGTGTTTGGGTCTAGCCGAGTGGGTTTTGGTTTAGCCGATTGGGTTTGGGTCTGGCCGAGTGGGTTTGGGTCCAGCCGAGTGGGTTTGGGGCTAGCCGAGTGGGTTTGGGTCTAGCGGAGTGGTTTTGGGTCTAGCCGAGTGGGTTTGGGTCTAGGCGAGTGCGTTTGGGTCTAGCCGAGTGGGTTTGGGTCTAGCCGAGTGTGTTTGGGTCTAGCGGTGTGGGTTTGCGTCTAGCCGAGTGGGTTTGGGTCTAGCCGAGTGGGTTTGGGTCTAGCAGAGTGGGTTTTGGGTCTAGCCGAGTGGGTTTGGGTTTAGCCGAGTGTGTTTGGGTCTAGCCGAGTGGGTTTGGGTCTAGCCGAGTGGGTTTGAGTCTAGCGGAGTCGGTTTGGGTCTAACGGAGTGGATTTGGTTCTAGCCGAGTGGGTGTGAGTCAGGCCGAGTGGGTTTGGGTCTAGCCGAGTGGGTTTGAGTCTGGCCGAGTGGGTTTGGGTCTAGCGGAGTGGGTTTGGGTCTAGCCGAGTGGGTTTGGGTCTAGCCGAGTGGGTTTGGGTCTAGCCGAGTGGGTTTGCGTCTAGCCGAGTGGGTTTGTGTCTAGCCGAGTGGGTTTGGGTCTAGCCGAGTGGGTTTGGGTCTAGCGGAGTGGTTTTAGGTCTTGCTGAGTGGGTTTGGGTCTAGCCGAGTGGGTTTGGGTCTAGCCGAGTGGGTTTGGGTCCAGCCGAGTGGGTTTGGGTCTAGCGGTGTGGGTTTGCGTCTAGCCGAGTGGGTTTGGGTCTAGCCGAGTGGGTTTGGGTCTAGCCGAGTGGGTTTGGGTCTAGCCGAGTGGGTTTGGGTCTAGCCGAGTGGGTTTGGGTCTAGCGGTGTGGGTTTGCGTTTAGCCGAGTGGGTTTGGGTCTAGCCAAGTGGGTTTGGGTCTAGCCGAGTGGGTTTGGGTCTAGCCGAGTGTGTTTGGGTCTAGCCGAGTGGGTTTGCATCTAGCTGAGTGGGTTTGCGTCGAGCCGAGTGGGTTTGGGTCTAGCCGAGTGGGTTTGTGTCTAGCCGAGTGGGTTTGGGTCTAGCCGAGTGGGTTTGGGTCTAGCCGAGTGGGTTTGGGTCTAGCCGAGTGGGTTTCGGTCTAGCCGAGTGGGTTTTGGGTCCAGCCGAGTGGGTTTGGGTCTAGCCGAGTGGGTTTGGGTCTAGCCGAATGGGTATGGGTCTAGCCGAGTGGGTTTTGGTCTAGCCGAGTGCGTTAGGGTCTAGCCGAGTGTGTTTGGGTCTAGCCGAGTGGGTTTTGGTCTAGCCGATTGGGTTTGGGTCTGGCCGAGTGGGTTTGGGTCCAGCCGAGTGGGTTTGGGTCTAGCCGAGTGCGTTAGGGTCTAGCCGAGTGCGTTTGGGTCTAGCCGAGTGGGTTTTGGTCTAGCCGATTGGGTTTGGGTCTGGCCGAGTGGGTTTGGGTCCAGCCGAGTGGGTTTGGTACTAGCCGAGTGGGTTTGGGTCTAGCGGAGTGGTTTTGGATCTAGCCGAGTGGGTTTGGGTCTAGGCGAGTGCGTTTGGGTCTAGCCGAGTGGGTTTGGGTCTAGCCGAGTGTGTTTGGGTCTAGCGGTGTGGGTTTGCGTCTAGCCGAGTGGGTTTGGGTCTAGCCGAGTGGGTTTGGGTCTAGCCGAGTGGGTTTTGGGTCTAGCCGAGTGGGTTTGGGTTTAGCCGAGTGTGTTTGGGTCTAGCCGAGTGGGTTTGGGTGTAGCCGAGTGGGTTTGAGTCTAGCGGAGTCGGTTTGGGTCTAACGGAGTGGATTTGGTTCTAGCCGAGTGGGTGTGAGTCAGGCCGAGTGGGTTTGGGTCTAGCCGAGTGGGTTTGAGTCTGGCCGAGTGGGTTTGGGTCTAGCGGAGTGGGTTTGGGTCTAGCCGAGTGGGTTTGGGTCTAGCCGAGTGGGTTTGGGTCTAGCCGAGTGGGTTTGCGTCTAGCCGAGTGGGTATGGGTCTAGCCGAGTGGGTTTGGGTCTAGCCGAGTGCGTTAGGGTCTAGCCGAGTGTGTTTGGGTCTAGCCGAGTGGGTTTTGGTCTAGCCGATTGGGTTTGGGTCTGGCCGAGTGGGTTTGGGTCCAGCCGAGTGGGTTTGGGTCCAGCCGAGTGGGTTTGGGTCTAGCCGAGTGGGTTTGGGTCTAGCGGAGTGGTTTTGGGTCTAGCCGAGTGGGTTTGGGTCTAGGCGAGTGCGTTTGGGTCTAGCCGAGTGGGTTTGGGTCTAGCCGAGTGTGTTTGGGTCTTGCGGTGTGGGTTTGCGTCTAGCCGAGTGGGTTTGGGTCTAGCCGAGTGGGTTTGGGTCTAGCCGAGTGGGTTTTGGGTCTAGCCGAGTGGGTTTGGGTCTAGCCGAGTGTGTTTGGGTCTAGCCGAGTGGGTTTGGGTCTAGCCGAGTGGGTTTGAGTCTAGCGGAGTCGGTTTGGGTCTAACGGAGTGGATTTGGTTCTAGCCGAGTGGGTTTGAGTCAGGCCGAGTGGGTTTGGGTCTAGCCGAGTGGGTTTGAGTCTGGCCGAGTGGGTTTGGGTCTAGCGGAGTGGGTTTGGGTCTAGCCGAGTGGGTTTGGGTCTAGCCGAGTGGGTTTGGGTCTAGCCGAGTGGGTTTGCGTCTAGCCGAGTGGGTTTGGGTCTAGCCGAGTGGGTTTGGGTCTAGCCGAGTGGGTTTGGGTCTAGCGGAGTGGTTTTGGGTCTTGCTGAGTGGGTTTGGGTCTAGCCGAGTGGGTTTGGGTCTAGCCGAGTGGGTTTGGGTCTAGCCGAGTGGGTTTGGGTCTAGCGGTGTGGGTTTGCGTCTAGCCGAGTGGGTTTGGGTCTAGCCGAGTGGGTTTGGGTCTAGCCGAGTGGGTTTGGGTCTAGCCGAGTGGGTTTGGGTCTAGCCGAGTGGGTTTGGGTCTAGCGGTGTGGGTTTGCGTTTAGCCGAGTGGGTTTGGGTCTAGCCGAGTGGGTTTGGGTCTAGCCGATTGGGTTTGGGTCTAGCCGAGTGGGTTTGGGTCTAGCCGAATGTGTTTGGGTCTAGCCGAGTGGGTTTGCATCTAGCTGAGTGGGTTTGGGTCCAGCCGAGTGGGTTTGGGTCCAGCCGAGTGGGTTTGGGTCTAGCCGAGTGGGTTTGGGTCTAGCGGAGTGGTTTTGGGTCTAGCCGAGTGGGTTTGGGTCTAGGCGAGTGCGTTTGGGTCTAGCCGAGTGGGTTTGGGTCTAGCCGAGTGTGTTTGGGTCTTGCGGTGTGGGTTTGCGTCTAGCCGAGTGGGTTTGGGTCTAGCCGAGTGGGTTTGGGTCTAGCCGAGTGGGTTTTGGGTCTAGCCGAGTGGGTTTGGGTCTAGCCGAGTGTGTTTGGGTCTAGCCGAGTGGGTTTGGGTCTAGCCGAGTGGGTTTGAGTCTAGCGGAGTCGGTTTGGGTCTAACGGAGTGGATTTGGTTCTAGCCGAGTGGGTTTGAGTCAGGCCGAGTGGGTTTGGGTCTAGCCGAGTGGGTTTGAGTCTGGCCGAGTGGGTTTGGGTCTAGCGGAGTGGGTTTGGGTCTAGCCGAGTGGGTTTGGGTCTAGCCGAGTGGGTTTGGGTCTAGCCGAGTGGGTTTGCGTCTAGCCGAGTGGGTTTGGGTCTAGCCGAGTGGGTTTGGGTCTAGCCGAGTGGGTTTGGGTCTAGCGGAGTGGTTTTGGGTCTTGCTGAGTGGGTTTGGGTCTAGCCGAGTGGGTTTGGGTCTAGCCGAGTGGGTTTGGGTCTAGCCGAGTGGGTTTGGGTCTAGCGGTGTGGGTTTGCGTCTAGCCGAGTGGGTTTGGGTCTAGCCGAGTGGGTTTGGGTCTAGCCGAGTGGGTTTGGGTCTAGCCGAGTGGGTTTGGGTCTAGCCGAGTGGGTTTGGGTCTAGCGGTGTGGGTTTGCGTTTAGCCGAGTGGGTTTGGGTCTAGCCGAGTGGGTTTGGGTCTAGCCGATTGGGTTTGGGTCTAGCCGAGTGGGTTTGGGTCTAGCCGAGTGTGTTTGGGTCTAGCCGAGTGGGTTTGCATCTAGCTGAGTGGGTTTGGGTCTAGTCGAGTGGGTTTGTGTCTAGCCGAGTGGGTTTGAGTCTAGCGGAGTCGGTTTGGGTCTAACGGAGTGGATTTGGTTCTAGCCGAGTGGGTGTGAGTCAGGCCGAGTGGGTTTGGGTCTAGCCGAGTGGGTTTGAGTCTGGCCGAGTGGGTTTGGGTCTAGCGGAGTGGGTTTGGGTCTAGCCGAGTGGGTTTGGGTCTAGCCGAGTGGGTTTGGGTCTAGCCGAGTGGGTTTGCGTCTAGCCGAGTGGGTTTGTGTCTAGCCGAGTGGGTTTGGGTCTAGCCGAGTGGGTTTGGGTCTAGCGGAGTGGTTTTAGGTCTTGCTGAGTGGGTTTGGGTCTAGCCGAGTGGGTTTGGGTCTAGCCGAGTGGGTTTGGGTCTAGCCGAGTGGGTTTGGGTCTAGCGGTGTGGGTTTGCGTCTAGCCGAGTGGGTTTGGGTCTAGCCGAGTGCGTTTGGGTCTAGCCGAGTGGGTTTGGGTCTAGCCGAGTGGGTTTGGGTCTAGCCGAGTGGGTTTGGGTCTAGCGGTGTGGGTTTGCGTTTAGCCGAGTGGGTTTGGGTCTAGCCAAGTGGGTTTGGGTCTAGCCGAGTGGGTTTGGGTCTAGCCGAGTGTGTTTGGGTCTAGCCGAGTGGGTTTGCATCTAGCTGAGCGGGTTTGCGTCGAGCCGAGTGGGTTTGGGTCTAGCCGAGTGGGTTTGTGTCTAGCCGAGTGGGTTTGGGTCTAGCCGAGTGGGTTTGGGTCTAGCCGAGTGGGTTTGGGTCTACCCGAGTGGGTTTCGGTCTAGCCGAGTGGGTTTTGGGTCCAGCCGAGTGGGTTTGGGTCTAGCCGAGTGGGTTTGGGTCTAGCCGAATGGGTATGGGTCTAGCCGAGTGGATTTGGGTCTAGCCGAGTGCGTTAGGGTCTAGCCGAGTGTGTTTGGGTCTAGCCGAGTGGGTTTTGGTCTAGCCGATTGGGTTTGGGTCTGGCCGAGTGGGTTTGGGTCCAGCCGAGTGGGTTTGGGTCTAGCCGAGTGCGTTAGGGTCTAGCCGAGTGTGTTTGGGTCTAGCCGAGTGGGTTTTGGTCTAGCCGATTGGGTTTGGGTCTGGGCGAGTGGGTTTGGGTCCAGCCGAGTGGGTTTGGGTCTAGCCGAGTGGGTTTGGGTCTAGCGGAGTGGTTTTGGGTCTAGCCGAGTGGGTTTGGGTCTAGGCGAGTGCGTTTGGGTCTAGCCGAGTGGGTTTGGGTCTAGCCGAGTGTGTTTGGGTCTAGCGGTGTGGGTTTGCGTCTAGCCGAGTGGGTTTGGATCTAGCCGAGTGGGTTTGGGTCTAGCCGAGTGGGTTTTGGGTCTAGCCGAGTGGGTTTGGGTTTAGCCGAGTGTGTTTGGGTCTAGCCGAGTGGGTTTGGGTCTAGCCGAGTGGGTTTGAGTCTAGCGGAGTCGGTTTGGGTCTAACGGAGTGGATTTGGTTCTAGCCGAGTGGGTGTGAGTCAGGCCGAGTGGGTTTGGGTCTAGCCGAGTGGGTTTGGGTCTAGCCGAGTGGGTTTGGGTCTAGCCGAGTGGGTTTGGGTCTAGCCGAGTGGGTTTGGGTCTAGCGGTGTGGGTTTGCGTTTAGCCGAGTGGGTTTGGGTCTAGCCAAGTGGGTTTGGGTCTAGCCGAGTGGGTTTGGGTCTAGCCGAGTGTGTTTGGGTCTAGCCGAGTGGGTTTGCATCTAGCTGAGTGGGTTTGCGTCGAGCCGAGTGGGTTTGGGTCTAGCCGAGTGGGTTTGTGTCTAGCCGAGTGGGTTTGGGTCTAGCCGAGTGGGTTTGGGTCTAGCCGAGTGGGTTTGGGTCTAGCCGAGTGGGTTTCGGTCTAGCCGAGTGGGTTTTGGGTCCAGCCGAGTGGGTTTGGGTCTAGCCGAGTGGGTTTGGGTCTAGCCGAATGGGTATGGGTCTAGCCGAGTGGGTTTGGGTCTAGCCGAGTGCGTTAGGGTCTAGCCGAGTGTGTTTGGGTCTAGCCGAGTGGGTTTTGGTCTAGCCGATTGGGTTTGGGTCTGGCCGAGTGGGTTTGGGTCCAGCCGAGTGGGTTTGGGTCCAGCCGAGTGGGTTTGGGTCTAGCCGAGTGGGTTTGGGTCTAGCGGAGTGGTTTTGGGTCTAGCCGAGTGGGTTTGGGTCTAGGCGAGTGCGTTTGGGTCTAGCCGAGTGGGTTTGGGTCTAGCCGAGTGTGTTTGGGTCTTGCGGTGTGGGTTTGCGTCTAGCCGAGTGGGTTTGGGTCTAGCCGAGTGTGTTTGGGTCTAGCCGAGTGGGTTTTGGGTCTAGCCGAGTGGGTTTGGGTCTAGCCGAGTGTGTTTGGGTCTAGCCGAGTGGGTTTGGGTCTAGCCGAGTGGGTTTGAGTCTAGCGGAGTCGGTTTGGGTCTAACGGAGTGGATTTGGTTCTAGCCGAGTGGGTTTGAGTCAGGCCGAGTGGGTTTGGGTCTAGCCGAGTGGGTTTGAGTCTGGCCGAGTGGGTTTGGGTCTAGCGGAGTGGGTTTGGGTCTAGCCGAGTGGGTTTTGGTCTAGCCGAGTGGGTTTGGGTCTAGCCGAGTGGGTTTGCGTCTAGCCGAGTGGGTTTGGGTCTAGCCGAGTGGGTTTGGGTCTAGCCGAGTGGGTTTGGGTCTAGCGGAGTGGTTTTGGGTCTTGCTGAGTGGGTTTGGGTCTAGCCGAGTGGGTTTGGGTCTAGCCGAGTGGGTTTGGGTCTAGCCGAGTGGGTTTGGGTCTAGCGGTGTGGGTTTGCGTCTAGCCGAGTGGGTTTGGGTCTAGCCGAGTGGGTTTGGGTCTAGCCGAGTGGGTTTGGGTCTAGCCGAGTGTGTTTGGGTCTAGCCGAGTGGGTTTGGGTCTAGCCGAGTGGGTTTGAGTCTAGCGGAGTCGGTTTGGGTCTAACGGAGTGGATTTGGTTCTAGCCGAGTGGGTTTGAGTCAGGCCGAGTGGGTTTGGGTCTAGCCGAGTGGGTTTGAGTCTGGCCGAGTGGGTTTGGGTCTAGCGGAGTGGGTTTGGGTCTAGCCGAGTGGGTTTTGGTCTAGCCGAGTGGGTTTGGGTCTAGCCGAGTGGGTTTGCGTCTAGCCGAGTGGGTTTGGGTCTAGCCGAGTGGGTTTGGGTCTAGCCGAGTGGGTTTGGGTCTAGCGGAGTGGTTTTGGGTCTTGCTGAGTGGGTTTGGGTCTAGCCGAGTGGGTTTGGGTCTAGCCGAGTGGGTTTGGGTCTAGCCGAGTGGGTTTGGGTCTAGCGGTGTGGGTTTGCGTCTAGCCGAGTGGGTTTGGGTCTAGCCGAGTGGGTTTGGGTCTAGCCGAGTGGGTTTGGGTCTAGCCGAGTGGGTTTGGGTCTAGCCGAGTGGGTTTGGGTCTAGCGGTGTGGGTTTGCGTTTAGCCGAGTGGGTTTGGGTCTAGCCGAGTGGGTTTGGGTCTAGCCGAGTGGGTTTGGGTCTAGCCGAGTGGGTTTGGGTCTAGCCGAGTGTGTTTGGGTCTAGCCGAGTGGGTTTGCATCTAGCTGAGTGGGTTTGGGTCTAGTCGAGTGGGTTTGTGTCTAGCCGAGTGGGTTTGGGTCTAGCGGAGTGGTTTTGGGTCTAGCCGAGTGGGTTTGGGTCTAGCCGAGTGGGTTTGGGTCTAGCCGAGTGGGTTTGGGTCTAGCCGAGTGGGTTTGGGTCTAGCGGTGTGGGTTTGCGTCTAGCCGAGTGGGTTTGGGTCTAGCCGAGTGAGTTTGGGTCTAGCCGAGTGGGTTTGGGTCTAGCCGAGTGGGTTTGGGTCTAGCCGAGTGGGTTTGGGTCTAGCCGAGTGGGTTTGGGTCTAGCGGAGTGGTTTTGGGTCTTGCTGAGTGGGTTTGGGTCTAGTCGAGTGGGTTTGTGTCTAGCCGAGTGGGTTTGGGTCTAGCGGAGTGGTTTTGGGTCTAGCCGAGTGGGTTTGGGTCTAGCCGAGTGGGTTTGGGTCTAGCCGAGTGGGTTTGGGTCTAGCCGAGTGGGTTTTGGGTCTAGCCGAGTGGGTTTGGGTCTAGCCGAGTGTGTTTGGGTCTAGCCGAGTGGGTTTGGGTCTAGCCGAGTGGGTTTGAGTCTAGCGGAGTCGGTTTGGGTCTAACGGAGTGGATTTGGTTCTAGCCGAGTGGGTTTGAGTCAGGCCGAGTGGGTTTGGGTCTAGCCGAGTGGGTTTGAGTCTGGCCGAGTGGGTTTGGGTCTAGCGGAGTGGGTTTGGGTCTAGCCGAGTGGGTTTGGGTCTAGCCGAGTGGGTTTGGGTCTAGCCGAGTGGGTTTGCGTCTAGCCGAGTGGGTTTGGGTCTAGCCGAGTGGGTTTGGGTCTAGCCGAGTGGGTTTGGGTCTAGCGGAGTGGTTTTGGGTCTTGCTGAGTGGGTTTGGGTCTAGCCGAGTGGGTTTGGGTCTAGTCGAGTGGGTTTGGGTCTAGCCGAGTGGGTTTGGTTCTAGCGGTGTGGGTTTGCGTCTAGCCGAGTGGGTTTGGGTCTAGCCGAGTGGGTTTGGGTCTAGCCGAGTGGGTTTGGGTCTAGCCGAGTGGGTTTGGGTCTAGCCGAGTGGGTTTGGGTCTAGCGGTGTGGGTTTGCGTTTAGCCGAGTGGGTTTGGGTCTAGCCGAGTGGGTTTGGGTCTAGCCGAGTGGGTTTGGGTCTAGCCGAGTGGGTTTGGGTCTAGCCGAGTGTGTTTGGGTCTAGCCGAGTGGGTTTGCATCTAGCTGAGTGGGTTTGGGTCTAGTCGAGTGGGTTTGTGTCTAGCCGAGTGGGTTTGGGTCTAGCGGAGTGGTTTTGGGTCTAGCCGAGTGGGTTTGGGTCTAGCCGAGTGGGTTTGGGTCTAGCCGAGTGGGTTTGGGTCTAGCCGAGTGGGTTTGGGTCTACCGGTGTGGGTTTGCGTCTAGCCGAGTGGGTTTGGGTCTAGCCGAGTGAGTTTGGGTCTAGCCGAGTGGGTTTGGGTCTAGCCGAGTGGGTTTGGGTCTAGCCGAGTGGGTTTGGGTCTAGCCGAGTGGGTTTGGGTCTAGCGGAGTGGTTTTGGGTCTTGCTGAGTGGGTTTGGGTCTAGCCGAGTGGGTTTGGGTCTAGCCGAGTGGGTTTGGGTCTAGCCGAGTGGGTTTGGGTCTAGCGGTGTGGGTTTGCGTCTAGCCGAGTGGGTTTGGGTCTAGCCGAGTGGGTTTGGGTCTAGCCGAGTGGGTTTGGGTCTAGCGGAGTGGGGTTGGGTCTAGCGAAGTGGGTCTGGTTCTAGCGGATTGGGTTTGGATCTAGCCAAGTGGGTTTGGGTGTAGCCGAGTGGGTTTGGGTCTAGACGAGTGGGTTTGGGTCTTGCCGAGTGGGTTTGGGTCTAGCCGAGTGGGTTTGGGTCTAGCCGAGTGGGTTTGGGTCTAGCGGAGTGGTTTTGGGTTTAGCCGAGTGCGTTTGGGTCTAGCCGAGTGGGTTTGGGTCTAGCCGAGTGGGTTTGGGTCTAGCCGAGTGGGTTTGGGTCTAGCGGTGTGGATTTGCGTCTAGCCGAGTGGGTTTGGGTCTAGCCGAGTGGGTTTGGGTCGAGCCGAGTGGGTTTGGGTCTAGCCGAGTATGTTTGGGTCTAGCCGAGTGTGTTTGTGTCTAGCCGAGTGGGTTTGGGTCTAGCAAAGTGGGTTTGGGTCTAGCCGAGTGGGTTTGGGTCTAGCCGAGTGGTTTTCAGTCTAACCGAGTGGGTTTGCGTCTAGCGGAGTGGGTTTGCGTCTAGCGGAGTGGGTTTGGGTCTAGCGCAGTGGGTTTGGGTCTAGCCGAGTGGGTTTGGGTCTAGCGGAGTGGTTTTGGGTCCAGCCGAGTGGGTTTGGGTCTAGCCGAGTGGGTTTGTGTCTAGCCGAGTGGGTTTGGGTCTTGCCGAGTGGGTTTGCGTCTAGCCGAGTGGGTTTGGGTCTAGCCGAGTGGGTTTGGGTCTAGCCGAGTGGGTTTGGGTCTAGCCGAGTGGGTTTGGGTCTAGCCGAGTGTGTTTGGGTCTAGCCAAGTGGGCTTGGGTCTAGCGAAGTGGGTTTGGGTCTAGCGGATTGGGATTGGATCTAGCCAAGTGGGTTTGGGTGTAGCCGAGTGGGTTTGGGTCTAGACGAGTGGGTTTGGGACTTGCCGAGTGGGTTTGGGTCTAGCCGAGTGGGTTTGGGTCTAGACGAGTGGGTTTGCGTCTTGCCGAGTGGGTTTGAGTCTAGCGGAGTCGGTTTGAGTTTAGCCGAGTGGGTTTGGGTCTAGCGGAGTGGTTTTGGGTCTAGCCGAGTGGGTTTGGGTCTGGCCGAGTGGGTTTGGGTCTAGCCGAGTGGGTTTGGGTCTAGCCGAGTGGGTTTGGGTCTAGCGGTGTGGGTTTGGGTCTAGCCGAGTGGGTTTGGGTCTAGCCGAGTGGGTTTGGGTCTAGCCGAGTGGGTTTGGGTCTAGCCGAGTGTGTTTGGGTCTAGCCGAGTGTGTTTGGGTCTAGCCGAGTGGGTTTGGGTGTAGCCGAGTGGGTTTGGGTCTAGCCGAGTGGGTTTGGGTCTAGCCGAGTGGGTTTGGGCCTAGCCGAGTGGGTTTTGGTCTAGCCGAGTGGGTTTGGGTCTTGCCGAGTGGGTTTGGGTCTAGCGGAGTGGGGTTGGGTCTAGCGAAGTGGGTTTGGGTCTAGCGGATTGGGATTGGATCTAGCCAAGTGGGTTTGGGTGTAGCCGAGTGGGTTTGGGTCTAGACGAGTGGGTTTGGGTCTTGCCGAGTGGGTTTGGGTCTAGCCGAGTGGGCTTGGGTCTAGCCGAGTGGGTTTGCGTCTTGCCGAGTGGGTTTGAGTCTAGCGGAGTCGGTTTGGCTTTAGCCGAGTGGGTTTGGGTCTCGCGGAGTGGTTTTGAGTCTAGCCGAGTGGGTTTGGGTCTAGCCGAGTGGGCTTGGGTCTAGCCGATTGGGTTTGGGTCTAGCCGAGTGGGTTTGGGTCTAGCCGTGTGGGTTTGCGTCTAGCCGTGTGGGTTTGGGTCTTGCCGAGTGGGTTTGGGTCTAGCCGAGTAGGTTTGGGTCTAGCCGAGTGGGTTTGGGTCTAGCCGAGTGTGTTTGGGCCTAGCCGAGTGGGTTTGCATCTAGCTGAGTGGGTTTGGGTCTAGCCGAGTGTGTTTGGGTCTAGCCGAGTCGGTTTGGGTCTAGCGGAGTGGTTTTGGGTCTAGCCGATTGGTTTTGGGTCTAGCCGAGTGGGTTTGGGTCTAGCCGAGTGGGTTTGGGTCTAGCCGAGTGGGTTTGCGTCTAGCCGAGTGGGTTTGGGTCTAGCCGAGTGGGTTTGGTTCTAGCCAATTGGGTTGGGGTCTAGCCGAGTGGGTTTGGGTCTAGCCGAGTGGGTTTGGGTCTAGCCGAGTGGGTTTGAGTGTAGCCGAGTGGGTTTGGGTGTAGCGGAGTGGGTTTTTGTCTAGCGGAGTGGGTTTGGGTCTAGCCGAGTGGGTTTGGGTCTAGCGGAGTGGGTTTGGGTCTAGCCGAGTGGGTTTGGGACTAGCCGAGTGGGTTTGGGTCTAGCCGAGTGGGTTTGGGTCTAGCCGAGTGGTTTTGGGTCTAGCCGAGTGGGTTTGGGTCTAGCCGAGTGGGTTTGGGTCTAGCCGAGTGGGTTTGGGTCTAGCCGAGTGGGTTTGGGTCTAGCCGAGTCCGTTTGGGTCTAGCCGAGTGGGTTTGGGACTAGCCGAGTGGGTTTGGGTCTAGCCGAGTGGGTTTGGTTCTAGCCAAGTGGGTTTGGGTCTAGCTGTGTGGGTTTGGGTCTAGCCGAGTGGGTTTGGGTCTAGCCGAGTGGGTTTGGGTCTAGACGAGTGGGTTTGGGTGTAGCCGATTGGGTTTGTGTCTAGCGGAGTGGGTTTGGGTGTAGCCGAGTGGGTTTGGGTCTAGCCAAGTGGGTTTGGGTCTAGCCGAGTGGGTTTGGGTCTAGCCGAGTGGGTTTGGTCTAGCCGAGTGGGTTTGGGTCCAGCCGAGTGGGTTTGGGTCTAGCCGAGTGGGTTTGCGTCTACAGAGTGGGATTGGGTCCAGCCGAGTGGGTTTGGGTCTTACTGAGTAGGTTGGGGTCTAGCCAAGTGGGTTTGGGACTAGCCGAGAGGGTTTGGGTGTAGCCGAGTGGGTTTGGGTCTAGCCGAGTGGGTTTGGGTCTAGCCGAGTGGGTTTGGGTCTGGCCGAGTGGGTTTGGGTCTAGCCGAGTGGGTTTGGTTCTAGCCGAGTGGGTGTGGGTCTAGCCGAGTGGGTTTGGGTCTAGCCGAGTGGGTTTGGGTCTAGCGGTGTGGATTTGCGTCTAGCCGAGTGGGTTTGGGTCTAGCCGAGTGGGTTTGGGTCGAGCCGAGTGGGTTTGGGTCTAGCCGAGTATGTTTGGGTCTAGCCGAGTGTGTTTGTGTCTAGCCGAGTGGGTTTGGGTCTAGCAAAGTGGGTTTGGGTCTAGCCGAGTGGGTTTGGGTCTAGCCGAGTGGTTTTCAGTCTAACCGAGTGGGTTTGCGTCTAGCGGAGTGGGTTTGCGTCTAGCGGAGTGGGTTTGGGTCTAGCGCAGTGGGTTTGGGTCTAGCCGAGTGGGTTTGGGTCTAGCGGAGTGGTTTTGGGTCCAGCCGAGTGGGTTTGGGTCTAGCCGAGTGGGTTTGTGTCTAGCCGAGTGGGTTTGGGTCTTGCCGAGTGGGTTTGCGTCTAGCCGAGTGGGTTTGGGTCTAGCCGAGTGGGTTTGGGTCTAGCCGAGTGGGTTTGGGTCTAGCCGAGTGGGTTTGGGTCTAGCCGAGTGTGTTTGGGTCTAGCCAAGTGGGCTTGGGTCTAGCGAAGTGGGTTTGGGTCTAGCGGATTGGGATTGGATCTAGCCAAGTGGGTTTGGGTGTAGCCGAGTGGGTTTGGGTCTAGACGAGTGGGTTTGGGACTTGCCGAGTGGGTTTGGGTCTAGCCGAGTGGGTTTGGGTCTAGACGAGTGGGTTTGCGTCTTGCCGAGTGGGTTTGAGTCTAGCGGAGTCGGTTTGAGTTTAGCCGAGTGGGTTTGGGTCTAGCGGAGTGGTTTTGGGTCTAGCCGAGTGGGTTTGGGTCTGGCCGAGTGGGTTTGGGTCTAGCCGAGTGGGTTTGGGTCTAGCCGAGTGGGTTTGGGTCTAGCGGTGTGGGTTTGGGTCTAGCCGAGTGGGTTTGGGTCTAGCCGAGTGGGTTTGGGTCTAGCCGAGTGGGTTTGGGTCTAGCCGAGTGTGTTTGGGTCTAGCCGAGTGTGTTTGGGTCTAGCCGAGTGGGTTTGGGTGTAGCCGAGTGGGTTTGGGTCTAGCCGAGTGGGTTTGGGTCTAGCCGAGTGGGTTTGGGCCTAGCCGAGTGGGTTTTGGTCTAGCCGAGTGGGTTTGGGTCTTGCCGAGTGGGTTTGGGTCTAGCGGAGTGGGGTTGGGTCTAGCGAAGTGGGTTTGGGTCTAGCGGATTGGGATTGGATCTAGCCAAGTGGGTTTGGGTGTAGCCGAGTGGGTTTGGGTCTAGACGAGTGGGTTTGGGTCTTGCCGAGTGGGTTTGGGTCTAGCCGAGTGGGCTTGGGTCTAGCCGAGTGGGTTTGCGTCTTGCCGAGTGGGTTTGAGTCTAGCGGAGTCGGTTTGGCTTTAGCCGAGTGGGTTTGGGTCTCGCGGAGTGGTTTTGAGTCTAGCCGAGTGGGTTTGGGTCTAGCCGAGTGGGCTTGGGTCTAGCCGATTGGGTTTGGGTCTAGCCGAGTGGGTTTGGGTCTAGCCGTGTGGGTTTGCGTCTAGCCGTGTGGGTTTGGGTCTTGCCGAGTGGGTTTGGGTCTAGCCGAGTAGGTTTGGGTCTAGCCGAGTGGGTTTGGGTCTAGCCGAGTGTGTTTGGGCCTAGCCGAGTGGGTTTGCATCTAGCTGAGTGGGTTTGGGTCTAGCCGAGTGTGTTTGGGTCTAGCCGAGTCGGTTTGGGTCTAGCGGAGTGGTTTTGGGTCTAGCCGATTGGTTTTGGGTCTAGCCGAGTGGGTTTGGGTCTAGCCGAGTGGGTTTGGGTCTAGCCGAGTGGGTTTGCGTCTAGCCGAGTGGGTTTGGGTCTAGCCGAGTGGGTTTGGTTCTAGCCAATTGGGTTGGGGTCTAGCCGAGTGGGTTTGGGTCTAGCCGAGTGGGTTTGGGTCTAGCCGAGTGGGTTTGAGTGTAGCCGAGTGGGTTTGGGTGTAGCGGAGTGGGTTTTTGTCTAGCGGAGTGGGTTTGGGTCTAGCCGAGTGGGTTTGGGTCTAGCGGAGTGGGTTTGGGTCTAGCCGAGTGGGTTTGGGACTAGCCGAGTGGGTTTGGGTCTAGCCGAGTGGGTTTGGGTCTAGCCGAGTGGTTTTGGGTCTAGCCGAGTGGGTTTGGGTCTAGCCGAGTGGGTTTGGGTCTAGCCGAGTGGGTTTGGGTCTAGCCGAGTGGGTTTGGGTCTAGCCGAGTCCGTTTGGGTCTAGCCGAGTGGGTTTGGGTACTAGCCGAGTGGGTTTGGGTCTAGCCGAGTGGGTTTGGTTCTAGCCAAGTGGGTTTGGGTCTAGCTGTGTGGGTTTGGGTCTAGCCGAGTGGGTTTGGGTCTAGCCGAGTGGGTTTGGGTCTAGACGAGTGGGTTTGGGTGTAGCCGATTGGGTTTGTGTCTAGCGGAGTGGGTTTGGGTGTAGCCGAGTGGGTTTGGGTCTAGCCAAGTGGGTTTGGGTCTAGCCGAGTGGGTTTGGGTCTAGCCGAGTGGGTTTGGTCTAGCCGAGTGGGTTTGGGTCCAGCCGAGTGGGTTTGGGTCTAGCCGAGTGGGTTTGCGTCTACAGAGTGGGATTGGGTCCAGCCGAGTGGGTTTGGGTCTTACTGAGTAGGTTGGGGTCTAGCCAAGTGGGTTTGGGACTAGCCGAGAGGGTTTGGGTGTAGCCGAGTGGGTTTGGGTCTAGCCGAGTGGGTTTGGGTCTAGCCGAGTGGGTTTGGGTCTGGCCGAGTGGGTTTGGGTCTAGCCGAGTGGGTTTGGTTCTAGCCGAGTGGGTGTGGGTCTAGCCGAGTGGGTTTGGGTCTAGCCGAGTAGGTTTGGGTCTAGCCGAGTGGTTTTGGTTCTAGCCGAGTGGGTTTGGGTCTAGCCGAGTGGGTTTGGGTCTAGCCGAGTGGGTTTGGGTCGAGCCGAGTGGGTTTGGGTCTAGCCGAGTCCGTTTGGGTCTAGCCGAGTGGGTTTGGGACTAGCCGAGTGGGTTTGGGTCTAGCCGAGTGGGTTTGGTTCTAGCCAAGTGGGTTTGGGTCTAGCTGTGTGGGTTTAGGTCTAGCCGAGTGGGTTTGGGTCTAGCCGAGTGGGTTTGGGACTAGCCGAGTGGGTTTGAGTGTAGCCGAGTGGGTTTGGGTGTAGCGGAGTGGGTTTGTGTCTAGCGGAGTGGGTTTGGGTATAGCCGAGTGGATTTGCGTCCAGCCGAATGGGTTTGGGTCCAGCCGAGTGGGTTTGGGTCTAGCCGAGTGGGTTTGGGTCTAGCCGAGTGGGTTTGGATCTAGCCGAGTGGGTTTGGGTCTAGCCGAGTGGGTTTGGGTCCAGCCGAGTGGGTTTGGGTCTAGCCCAGTGGGTTTGGGACTAGCCGAGTGGGTTTGGGTCTAGCCGAGTGGGTTTGGGTCTAACCGAGTGGGTTTGGGTCTAGACGAGTGGGTTTGGGTGTAGCCGAGTGGGTTTGAGTCTAGCAGAGTGGGTTTGGGTGTAGCCGAGTGGGTTTGGGTCTAGCCGAGTGGGTTTGGGTCTAGCCGAGTGGGTTTGGGTCTAGCCGAGTGGGTTTGGTCTAGCCGAGTGGGTTTTGGTCTAGCGGAGTGGGTTTGGGTCTAGCCGAGTGGTTTTGGGTCTAGCCGAGTGGGTTTGGGTCTAGCCGAGTGGGTTTGGGTCTAGCCGAGTGGGTTTGGGTCTAGCCGAGTGGGTTTGGGTCTAGCCGAGTCCGTTTGGGTCTAGCCGAGTGGGTTTGGGACTAGCCGAGTGGGTTTGGGTCTAGCCGAGTGGGTTTGGTTCTAGCCAAGTGGGTTTGGGTCTAGCCGAGTGGGTTTGGGAGTAGCCGAGTGGGTTTGGGTCTAGCCGAGTGGGTTTGGGTCTAGCCGATTGGTTTTGGGTCTAGCCGAGTGGGTTTGGGTCTAGCCGAGTGGGTTTGGGTCTAGCCGAGTGGGTTTGGGTCTAGCCGAGTGGGTTTGGGTCTAGCCGAGTGGGTTTGGTTCTAGCCAATTGGGTTGGGGTCTAGCCGAGTGGGTTTGGGTCTAGCCGAGTGGGTTTGGGTCTAGCCGAGTGGGTTTGAGTGTAGCCGAGTGGGTTGGGGTGTAGCGGAGTGGGTTTGTGTCTAGCGGAGTGGGTTTGGGTCTAGCCGAGTGGGTTTGCGTCTAGCCGAGTGGGTTTGGGTCTAACCGAGTGGGTTTGGGTCTAGACAAGTGGGTTTGGGTGCAGCCGAGTGGGTTTGAGTCTAGCCGAGTGGTTTTCGGTCTAGCCGAGTGGGTTTGGGTCTAGCCGAGTGGGTTTGGGTCTAGCCGAGTGGGTTTGGGTCTAGCCGAGTGGGTTTGGTCTAGCCGAGTGGGTTTTGGTCTAGCGGAGTGGGTTTGGGTCTAGCCGATTGGGTTTGGGTCTAGCCGAGTGGGTTTGGGTTGAGCCGAGTGGGTTTGGGTGTAGCCGAGTGCGTTTCGGTCTAGCGGAGTGGGTTTGGGTCTAGCCGAGTGGGTTTGGGTCTAGCCCAGTGGGTTTGGGTATAGCCGAGTGGGTTTGTGTCTAGCCGAGTGGGTTTGGGTCTAGCCGAGTGGGCTTGGGTCTAGCCGAGTGGGTTTGGGTCTAGCCGAGTCGGTTTGGGTCTAGCCGAGTGGGTTTGGGTCTAGCCGAGTGGGTTTGGGTCCAGCCGAGTGCTTTTATGTCTAGCCCAGTGGGTTTGGGACTAGCCGAGTGGGTTTGGGTCTAGCCGAGTGGGTTTGGGTTTAACCGAGTGGGTTTGGGTCTAGCCGAGTGGGTTTGGGTCCAGCCGAGTGGGTTTGGGTCTAGCCGAGTGGGTTTGCGTCTACAGAGTGGGTTTGGGTCGAGCCGAGTGGGTTTGGGTCTTACCGAGTGGGTTGGGGTCTAGCCAAGTGGGTTTGGGTCTAGCCGAGTGGGTTTGGGTGTAGCCGAGTGGGTTTGGGTCTAGCCGAGTGGGTTTGGGTCTAGCCGAGTGGGTTTGGGTCTAGCCGAGTGGGTTTGGGTCAAGCGGAGTGGGTTTGGGTCTAGCCGAGTGGGTGTGGGTCTAGCCGAGTGGGTTTGGGTCTAGCCGAGTAGGTTTGGGTCTAGCCGAGTGGTTTTGGGTCTAGCCGAGTGGGTTTGCGTCTAGCCGAGTGGGTTTGGGTCTAGCCGAGTGGGTTTGCGTCTAGCCGAGTGGGTGTGGGTCTAGCCGAGTGGGTTTGGGTCTAGCCGAGTAGGTTTGGGTCTAGCCGAGTGGTTTTTGGTCTAGCCGAGTGGGTTTGGGTCTAGCCGAGTGGGTTTGGGTCTAGCCGAGTGGGTTTGGGTGTAGCCGAGTGGGTTTGGGTCTAGCCGAGTACGTTTGGGTCTAGCCGAGTGGGTTTGGGTCTAGCCGAGTGGGTTTGGGTCTAACCGAGTGGGTTTGGGTCTAGCCGAGTGGGTTTGGGTCCAGCCGAGTGGGTTTGGGTCTAGCCGAGTGGGTTTGCGTCTACAGAGTGGGTTTGGGTCCAGCCGAGTGGGTTTGGGTCTTACCGAGTAGGTTTGGGTCTAGCCGAGTGGGTTTGGGTCTAGCCGAGTGTGTTTGGGCCTAGCCGAGTGGGTTTGCATCTAGCTGAGTGGGTTTGGGTCTAGCCGAGTGTGTTTGGGTCTAGCCGAGTCGGTTTGGGTCTAGCGGAGTGGTTTTGGGTCTAGCCGATTGGTTTTGGGTCTAGCCGAGTGGGTTTGGGTCTAGCCGAGTGGGTTTGGGTCTAGCCGAGTGGGTTTGCGTCTAGCCGAGTGGGTTTGGGTCTAGCCGAGTGGGTTTGGTTCTAGCCAATTGGGTTGGGGTCTAGCCGAGTGGGTTTGGGTCTAGCCGAGTGGGTTTGGGTCTAGCCGAGTGGGTTTGAGTGTAGCCGAGTGGGTTTGGGTGTAGCGGAGTGGGTTTTTGTCTAGCGGAGTGGGTTTGGGTCTAGCCGAGTGGGTTTGGGTCTAGCGGAGTGGGTTTGGGTCTAGCCGAGTGGGTTTGGGACTAGCCGAGTGGGTTTGGGTCTAGCCGAGTGGGTTTGGGTCTAGCCGAGTGGTTTTGGGTCTAGCCGAGTGGGTTTGGGTCTAGCCGAGTGGGTTTGGGTCTAGCCGAGTGGGTTTGGGTCTAGCCGAGTGGGTTTGGGTCTAGCCGAGTCCGTTTGGGTCTAGCCGAGTGGGTTTGGGACTAGCCGAGTGGGTTTGGGTCTAGCCGAGTGGGTTTGGTTCTAGCCAAGTGGGTTTGGGTCTAGCTGTGTGGGTTTGGGTCTAGCCGAGTGGGTTTGGGTCTAGCCGAGTGGGTTTGGGTCTAGACGAGTGGGTTTGGGTGTAGCCGATTGGGTTTGTGTCTAGCGGAGTGGGTTTGGGTGTAGCCGAGTGGGTTTGGGTCTAGCCAAGTGGGTTTGGGTCTAGCCGAGTGGGTTTGGGTCTAGCCGAGTGGGTTTGGTCTAGCCGAGTGGGTTTGGGTCCAGCCGAGTGGGTTTGGGTCTAGCCGAGTGGGTTTGCGTCTACAGAGTGGGATTGGGTCCAGCCGAGTGGGTTTGGGTCTTACTGAGTAGGTTGGGGTCTAGCCAAGTGGGTTTGGGACTAGCCGAGAGGGTTTGGGTGTAGCCGAGTGGGTTTGGGTCTAGCCGAGTGGGTTTGGGTCTAGCCGAGTGGGTTTGGGTCTGGCCGAGTGGGTTTGGGTCTAGCCGAGTGGGTTTGGTTCTAGCCGAGTGGGTGTGGGTCTAGCCGAGTGGGTTTGGGTCTAGCCGAGTAGGTTTGGGTCTAGCCGAGTGGTTTTGGTTCTAGCCGAGTGGGTTTGGGTCTAGCCGAGTGGGTTTGGGTCTAGCCGAGTGGGTTTGGGTCGAGCCGAGTGGGTTTGGGTCTAGCCGAGTCCGTTTGGGTCTAGCCGAGTGGGTTTGGGACTAGCCGAGTGGGTTTGGGTCTAGCCGAGTGGGTTTGGTTCTAGCCAAGTGGGTTTGGGTCTAGCTGTGTGGGTTTAGGTCTAGCCGAGTGGGTTTGGGTCTAGCCGAGTGGGTTTGGGACTAGCCGAGTGGGTTTGAGTGTAGCCGAGTGGGTTTGGGTGTAGCGGAGTGGGTTTGTGTCTAGCGGAGTGGGTTTGGGTATAGCCGAGTGGATTTGCGTCCAGCCGAATGGGTTTGGGTCCAGCCGAGTGGGTTTGGGTCTAGCCGAGTGGGTTTGGGTCTAGCCGAGTGGGTTTGGATCTAGCCGAGTGGGTTTGGGTCTAGCCGAGTGGGTTTGGGTCCAGCCGAGTGGGTTTGGGTCTAGCCCAGTGGGTTTGGGACTAGCCGAGTGGGTTTGGGTCTAGCCGAGTGGGTTTGGGTCTAACCGAGTGGGTTTGGGTCTAGACGAGTGGGTTTGGGTGTAGCCGAGTGGGTTTGAGTCTAGCAGAGTGGGTTTGGGTGTAGCCGAGTGGGTTTGGGTCTAGCCGAGTGGGTTTGGGTCTAGCCGAGTGGGTTTGGGTCTAGCCGAGTGGGTTTGGTCTAGCCGAGTGGGTTTTGGTCTAGCGGAGTGGGTTTGGGTCTAGCCGAGTGGTTTTGGGTCTAGCCGAGTGGGTTTGGGTCTAGCCGAGTGGGTTTGGGTCTAGCCGAGTGGGTTTGGGTCTAGCCGAGTGGGTTTGGGTCTAGCCGAGTCCGTTTGGGTCTAGCCGAGTGGGTTTGGGACTAGCCGAGTGGGTTTGGGTCTAGCCGAGTGGGTTTGGTTCTAGCCAAGTGGGTTTGGGTCTAGCCGAGTGGGTTTGGGAGTAGCCGAGTGGGTTTGGGTCTAGCCGAGTGGGTTTGGGTCTAGCCGATTGGTTTTGGGTCTAGCCGAGTGGGTTTGGGTCTAGCCGAGTGGGTTTGGGTCTAGCCGAGTGGGTTTGGGTCTAGCCGAGTGGGTTTGGGTCTAGCCGAGTGGGTTTGGTTCTAGCCAATTGGGTTGGGGTCTAGCCGAGTGGGTTTGGGTCTAGCCGAGTGGGTTTGGGTCTAGCCGAGTGGGTTTGAGTGTAGCCGAGTGGGTTGGGGTGTAGCGGAGTGGGTTTGTGTCTAGCGGAGTGGGTTTGGGTCTAGCCGAGTGGGTTTGCGTCTAGCCGAGTGGGTTTGGGTCTAACCGAGTGGGTTTGGGTCTAGACAAGTGGGTTTGGGTGCAGCCGAGTGGGTTTGAGTCTAGCCGAGTGGTTTTCGGTCTAGCCGAGTGGGTTTGGGTCTAGCCGAGTGGGTTTGGGTCTAGCCGAGTGGGTTTGGGTCTAGCCGAGTGGGTTTGGTCTAGCCGAGTGGGTTTTGGTCTAGCGGAGTGGGTTTGGGTCTAGCCGATTGGGTTTGGGTCTAGCCGAGTGGGTTTGGGTTGAGCCGAGTGGGTTTGGGTGTAGCCGAGTGCGTTTCGGTCTAGCGGAGTGGGTTTGGGTCTAGCCGAGTGGGTTTGGGTCTAGCCCAGTGGGTTTGGGTATAGCCGAGTGGGTTTGTGTCTAGCCGAGTGGGTTTGGGTCTAGCCGAGTGGGCTTGGGTCTAGCCGAGTGGGTTTGGGTCTAGCCGAGTCGGTTTGGGTCTAGCCGAGTGGGTTTGGGTCTAGCCGAGTGGGTTTGGGTCCAGCCGAGTGCGTTTGGGTCTAGCCCAGTGGGTTTGGGACTAGCCGAGTGGGTTTGGGTCTAGCCGAGTGGGTTTGGGTCTAACCGAGTGGGTTTGGGTCTAGCCGAGTGGGTTTGGGTCCAGCCGAGTGGGTTTGGGTCTAGCCGAGTGGGTTTGCGTCTACAGAGTGGGTTTGGGTCGAGCCGAGTGGGTTTGGGTCTTACCGAGTGGGTTGGGGTCTAGCCAAGTGGGTTTGGGTCTAGCCGAGTGGGTTTGGGTGTAGCCGAGTGGGTTTGGGTCTAGCCGAGTGGGTTTGGGTCTAGCCGAGTGGGTTTGGGTCTAGCCGAGTGGGTTTGGGTCAAGCGGAGTGGGTTTGGGTCTAGCCGAGTGGGTGTGGGTCTAGCCGAGTGGGTTTGGGTCTAGCCGAGTAGGTTTGGGTCTAGCCGAGTGGTTTTGGGTCTAGCCGAGTGGGTTTGCGTCTAGCCGAGTGGGTTTGGGTCTAGCCGAGTGGGTTTGCGTCTAGCCGAGTGGGTGTGGGTCTAGCCGAGTGGGTTTGGGTCTAGCCGAGTAGGTTTGGGTCTAGCCGAGTGGTTTTTGGTCTAGCCGAGTGGGTTTGGGTCTAGCCGAGTGGGTTTGGGTCTAGCCGAGTGGGTTTGGGTGTAGCCGAGTGGGTTTGGGTCTAGCCGAGTACGTTTGGGTCTAGCCGAGTGGGTTTGGGTCTAGCCGAGTGGGTTTGGGTCTAACCGAGTGGGTTTGGGTCTAGCCGAGTGGGTTTGGGTCCAGCCGAGTGGGTTTGGGTCTAGCCGAGTGGGTTTGCGTCTACAGAGTGGGTTTGGGTCCAGCCGAGTGGGTTTGGGTCTTACCGAGTGGGTTTGGGTCTAGCGGAGTGGGTTTTGGTCTAGCCGAGTGGGTTTGGGTCTAGCCGAGTGGGTTTGGGTCTACCCGAGTGGGTTTGGGTCCAGCCGAGTGGTTTTGGGTCTAGCCGAGTGGGTTTGGGTCTAGCCGAGTGGGTTTGGGTCTAGCCGAGTGGGTTTGGGTCTAGCGGTGGGTTTGGGTCTAGCCGAGTCCGTTTGGGTCTAGCCGAGTGGGTTTGGGACTAGCCGAGTGGGTTTGGGTCTAGCCGAGTGGGTTCGGTTCTAGCCAAGTGGGTTTGGGTCTAGCTGTGTGGGTTTGGGTCTAGCCGAGTGGGTTTGGGTCTAGCCGAGTGGGTTTGGGTCTAGACGAGTGGGTTTGGGTGTAGCCGAGTGGGTTTGTGTCTCGCGGAGTGGGTTTGGGTGTAGTCGAGTGGGTTTGGGTCTAGCCGAGTGGGTTTGGGTCTAGCCGAGTGGGTTTGGGTCTAGCCGAGTGGGTTTGGTCTAGCCGAGTGGGTTTTGGTCTAGCGGAGTGGGTTTGGGTCTAGCCGATTGGGTTTGGGTCTAGCCGAGTGGGTTTGGGTTTAGCGGAGTGGGTTTGGGTCTAGCCGAGTGCGTTTGGGTCTAGCGGAGTGGGTTTGGGTCTAGCCGAGTGGGTTTGGGTCTAGCCCAGTGGGTTTGGGTATAGCCGAGTGGGTTTGAGTCTAGCCGAGTGGGTTTGGGTCTAGCCGAGTGGGCTTGGGTCTAGCCGAGTGGGTTTGGGTCTAGCCGAGTAGGTTTGGGTCTAGCCGAGTGGGTTTGGGTCTAGCCGAGTGGGTTTGGGTCCAGCCGAGTGGGTTTGGGTCTAGCCGAGTGGGTTTGCGTCTACAGAGTGGGTTTGGGTCCAGCCGAGTGGGTTTGGGTCTTACCGAGTAGGTTGGGGTCTAGCCAAGTGGGTTTGGGTCTAGCCGAGTGGGTTTGGGTGTAGCCGAGTGGGTTTGGGTCCAGCCGAGTGGGTTTGGGTCTAGCCGAGTGGGTTTGGGTCCAGCCGAGTGGGTTTGGGTCTAGCCGAGTGTGTTTGGGTCTAGCCGAGTGGGTGTGGGTCTAGCCGAGTGGGTTTGGGTCTGGCCGAGTAGGTTTGGGTCTAGCCGAGTGGTTTTGGGTCTAGCCGAGTGGGTTTGGGTCTAGCCGAGTGGGTTTGGGTCTAGCCGAGTGGGTTTGGGTCTAGCCGAGTGGGTTTGGGTCTAGCCGAGTCCGTTTGGGTCTAGCCGAGTGGGTTTGGGACTAGCCGAGTGGGTTTGGGTCTAGCCGAGTGGGTTTGGTTCTAGCCAAGTGGGTTTGGGTCTAGCTGTGTGGGTTTAGATCTAGCCGAGTGGGTTTGGGTCTAGCCGAGTGGATTTGGGTCTAGCCGAGTGGGTTTGAGTGTAGCCGAGTGGGTTTGGGTGTAGCGGAGTGGGTTTGTGTCGAGCGGAGTGGGTTTGGGTATAGCCGAGTGGATTTGCGTCCAGCCGAATGGGTTTGGGTCCAGCCGAGTGGGTTTGGGTCTAGCCGAGTGGGTTTGGGTCTAGCCGAGTGGGTTTGGAACTAGCCGAGTGGGTTTGGGTCTAGCCGAGTGGGTTTGGGTCCAGCCGAGTGGGTTTGGGTCTAGCCCAGTGGGTTTGGGACTAGCCGAGTGGGTTTGGGTCTAGCCGAGTGGGTTTGGGTCTAACCGAGTGGGTTTGGGTCTAGACGAGTGGGTTTGGGTGTAGCCGAGTGGGTTTGAGTCTAGCAGAGTGGGTTTGGGTGTAGCCGAGTGGGTTTGGGTCTAGCCGAGTGGGTTTGGGTCTGGCCGAGTGGGTTTGGGTCTAGCCGAGTGGGTTTGGTCTAGCCGAGTGGGTTTTGGTCTGGCGGAGTGGGTTTGGGTCTAGCCGATTGGGTTTGGGTCTAGCCGAGTGGGTTTGGGTTTAGCCGAGTGGGTTTGGGTGTAGCCGAGTGCGTTTGGGTCTAGCGGAGTGGGTTTGGGTCTAGCCCAGTGGGTTTGGGACTAGCCAAGTGGGTTTGGGACTAGCCGATTGGGTTTGGGTCTAGCCGAGTGGGTTTGGGTTTAGCGGAGTGGGTTTGGGTGTAGCCGAGTGCGTTTGGGTCTAGCGGAGTGGGTTTGGGTCTAGCCGAGTGGGTTTGGGTCTAGCCCAGTGGGTTTGGGTATAGCCGAGTGGGTTTGTGTCTAGCCGAGTGGGTTTGGGTCTAGCCGAGTGGGCTTGGGTCTAGCCGAGTGGGTTTGGGTCTAGCCGAGTGGGTTTGGGTCTAGCCGAGTGGGTTTGGGTCTAGCCGAGTGGGTTTGGGGCCAGCCGAGTGGGTTTGGGTCTAGCCGAGTGGGTTTGCGTCTACAGAGAGGGTTTGGGTCCAGCCGAGTGGGTTTGGGTCTTACCGAGTAGGTTGGGGTCTAGCCAAGTGGGTTTGGGTCTAGCCGAGTGGGTTTGGGTGTAGCCGAGTGGGTTTGGGTCTAGCCGAGTGGGTTTGGGTCTAGCCGAGTGGGTTTGGGTCTAGCCGAGTGGGTTTGGGTCTAACCGAGTGTGTTTGGGTCTAGCCGAGTGGGTGTGGGTCTAGCCGAGTGGGTTTGGGTCTGGCCGAGTAGGTTTGGGTCTAGCCGAGTGGTTTTGGGTCTAGCCGAGTGGGTTTGGGTCTAGCCGAGTGGGTTTGGGTCTAGCCGAGTGGGTTTGGGTCTAGCCGAGTGGGTTTGGGTCTAGCCGAGTCCGTTTGGGTCTAGCCGATTGGGTTTGGGACTAGCCGAGTGGGTTTGTGTCTAGCCGAGTGGGTTTGGTTCTAGCCAAGTGGGTTTGGGTCTAGCTGTGTGGGTTTAGGTATAGCCGAGTGGGTTTGGGTCTAGCCGAGTGGGTTTGGGTCTAGCCGAGTGGGTTTGAGTGTAGCCGAGTGGGTTTGGGTGTAGCGGAGTGGGTTTGTGTCTAGTGGAGTGGGTTTGGGTATAGCCGAGTGGATTTGCGTCCAGCCGAATGGGTTTGGGTCCAGCCGAGTGGGTTTGGGTCTAGCCGAGTGGGTTTGGTTCTAGCCAAGTGGGTTTGGGTCTAGCTGTGTGGGTTTAGGTCTAGCCGAGTGGGTTTGGGTCTAGCCGAGTGGGTTTGGGTCTAGCCGAGTGGGTTTGAGTGTAGCCGAGTGGGTTTGGGTGTAGCGGAGTGGGTTTGTGTCTAGCGGAGTGGGTTTGGGTATAGCCGAGTGGATTTGCGTCCAGCCGAATGGGTTTGGGTCCAGCCGAGTGGGTTTGGGTCTAGCCGAGTGGGTTTGGGTCTAGCCGAGTGGGTTTGGATCTAGCCGAGTGGGTTTGGGTCTAGCCGAGTGGGTTTGGGTCCAGCCGAGTGGGTTTGGGTCCAGCCCAGTGGGTTTGGGACTAGCCGAGTGGGTTTGGGTCTAGCCGAGTGGGTTTGGGTCTAACCGAGTGGGTTTGGGTCTAGACGAGTGGGTTTGGGTGTAGCCGAGTGGGTTTGAGTCTAGCAGAGTGGGTTTGAGTCTAGCAGAGTGGGTTTGGGTGTAGCCGAGTGGGTTTGGTTCTAGCCGAGTGGGTTTGGGTCTAGCCGAGTGGGTTTGGGTCTAGCCGAGTGGGTTTGGTCTAGCCGAGTGGGTTTTGGTCTAGCGGAGTGGGTTTGGGTCTAGCCGATTGGGTTTGGGTCTAGCCGAGTGGGTTTGGGTTTAGCCGAGTGGGTTTGGGTGTAGCCGAGTGGGTTTGGGTTTAGCCGGGTGGGTTTGGGTGTAGCCGAGTGCATTTGGGTCTAGCGGAGTGGGTTTGGGTCTAGCCGAGTTGGTTTGGGTCTAGCCCAGTGGGTTTGGGTATAGCCGAGTGGGTTTGTGTCTAGCCGAGTGGGTTTGGGTCTAGCCGAGTGGGCTTGGGTCTAGCCGAGTGGGTTTGGGTCTAGCCGAGTGGGTTTGGGTCTAGCCGAGTGGGTTTGGGTCTAGCCGAGTGGGTTTGGGTCCAGCCGAGTGGGTTTGGGTCTAGCCCAGTGGGTTTGGGACTAGCCGAGTGGGTTTGGGTCTGGCCGAGTGGGTTTGGGTCTAACCGAGTGGGTTTGGGTCTAGCCGAGTGGGTTTGGGTCCAGCCGAGTGGGTTTGGGTCTAGCCGAGTGGGTTTGCGTCTACAGAGTGGGTTTGGGTCCAGCCGAGTGGGTTTGGGTCTTACCGAGTGGGTTGGGGTCTAGCCAAGTGGGTTTGGGTCTAGCCGAGTGGGTTTGGGTCTAGCCGAGTGGGTTTGGGTCTAGCCGAGTGGGTTTGGGTCTAGCCAAGTGGGTTTGGGTCTAGCCGAGTGGGTTTGGGTCTAGCGGAGTGGGTTTGGGTCTAGCCGAGTGGGTGTGGGTCTAGCCGAGTGGGTTTGGGTCTAGCCGAGTAGGTTTGGGTCTAGCCGAGTGGTTTTGGGTCTAGCCGAGTGGGTTTGGGTCTAGCCGAGTGGGATTGGGTCTAGCCGAGTGGGTTTGGGTCTAGCCGAGTGGGTTTGGGTCTAGCCGAGTCCGTTTGGGTCTAGCCGAGTGGGTTTGGGACTAGCCGAGTGGGTTTGGGTCTAGCCGAGTGGGTTTGATTCTAGCCAAGTGGGTTTGGGTCTAGCTGTGTGGGTTTAGGTCTAGCCGAGTGGGTTTGCGTCTAGCCGAGTGGGTTTGGGTCTAGCCGAGTGGGTTTGAGTGTAGCCGAATGGGTTTGGGTGTAGCGGAGTGGGTTTGTGTCTAGCGGAGTGGGTTTGGGTATAGCCGAGTGGATTTGCGTCCAGCCGAATGGGTTTGGGTCCAGCCGAGTGGGTTTGGGTCTAGCCGAGTGGGTTTGGGTCTAGCCGAGTGGGTTTGGATCTAGCTGAGTGGGTTTGGGTCTTGCCGAGTGGGTTTGTGTCCAGCCGAGTGGGTTTGGGTCTAGCCCAGTGGGTTTGGGACTAGCCGAGTGGGTTTGGGTCTAGCCGAGTGGGTTTGGGTCTAACCGAGTGGGTTTGGGTCTAGCCGAGTGGGTTTGGGTCCAGCCGAGTGGGATTGGGTCATGCCGAGTGGGTTTGGGTCTAGCCGAGTGGGTTTGGGTCTAGCGGAGTGGGTTTGGGTCTAGCCGAGTGGGTTTGGGTCTAGCCGAGTGGGTTTGGGTATAGCCGAGTGGGTTTGTGTCTAGCCGAGTGGGTTTGGGTCTAGCCGAGTGGGTTTGGGTCTAGCCGAGTGGGTTTGGGTCCAGCCGAGTGGGTTTGGGTCCAGCCGAGTGTGTTTGGGTCTACAGAGTGGGTTTGGGTCTAGCCGAGTTGGTTTGGGTCTTACCGAGTGGGTTGGGGTCTAGCCAAGTGGGTTTGGGTCTAGCTGAGTGGGTTTGGGTGTAACCGAGTGGGTTTGGGTCTAGCCGAGTGGGTTTGGGTCTAGCCGAGTGGGTTTGGGTCTAGACGAGTGGGTTTGGGTCTAGCGGAGTGGGTTTGGGTCTAGCCGAGTGGGTTTGGGTGTAGCGGAGTGGGTTTGTGTCTAGCGGAGTGGGTTTGGGTATAGCCGAGTGGATTTGCGTCCAGCCGAATGGGTTTGGGTCCAGCCGAGTGGGTTTGGGTCTAGCCGAGTGGGTTTGGGTCTAGCCGAGTGGGTTTGGATCTAGCTGAGTGGGTTTGGGTCTTGCCGAGTGGGTTTGTGTCCAGCCGAGTGGGTTTGGGTCTAGCCCAGTGGGTTTGGGACTAGCCGAGTGGGTTTGGGTCTAGCCGAGTGGGTTTGGGTCTAACCGAGTGGGTTTGGGTCTAGCCGAGTGGGTTTGGGTCCAGCCGAGTGGGATTGGGTCATGCCGAGTGGGTTTGGGTAAGCCGAGTGGGTTTGGGTCTAGCGGAGTGGGTTTGGGTCTAGCCGAGTGGGTTTGGGTCTAGCCGAGTGGGTTTGGGTATAGCCGAGTGGGTTTGTGTCTAGCCGAGTGGGTTTGGGTGTAGCCGAGTGGGTTTGGGTCTAGCCGAGTGGGTTTGGGTCCAGCCGAGTGGGCTTGGGTCCAGCCGAGTGGGTTTGGGTCTACAGAGTGGGTTTGGGTCTAGCCGAGTTGGTTTGGGTCTTACCGAGTGGGTTGGGGTCTAGCCAAGTGGGTTTGGGTCTAGCTGAGTGGGTTTGGGTGTAACCGAGTGGGTTTGGGTCTAGCCGAGTGGGTTTGGGTCTAGCCGAGTGGGTTTGGGTCTAGACGAGTGGGTTTGGGTCTAGCGGAGTGGGTTTGGGTCTAGCCGAGTGGGTTTGGGTCTAGCCGAGTAGGTTTGGGTCTAGCGGTGTGGGTTTGGGTCTAGCCGAGTGGGTTTGATCTAGCCGAGTGTGTTTGGGTCTAGCCGATTGGTTTTGGGTCTAGCCGAGTGGGTTTGGGTCTAGCCGAGTGGGTTTGGGTCTAGCCGAGTGGGTTTGGGTCTAGCCGAGTGGGTTTGGGTCTAGCCGAGTCCGTTTGGGTCTAGCCGAGTGGGTTTGGGACTAGCCGAGTGGGTTTGGGTCTAGCCGAGTGGGTTTGGTTCTAGCCAAGTGGGTTTGGGTCTAGCCGAGTGGGTTTGGGACTAGCCGAGTGGGTTTGGGTCTAGCCGAGTGGGTTTGGGTCTAGCCGATTGGTTTTCGGTCTAGCCGAGTGGGTTTGGGTCTAGCCGAGTGGGTTTGGGTCTAGCCGAGTGGGTTTGGGTCTAGCCGAGTGGGTTTGGGTCTAGCCGAGTGGGTTTGGTTCTAGCCAATTGGGTTGGGGTCTAGCCGAGTGGGTTTGGGTCTAGCCGAGTGGGTTTGGGTCTAGCCGAGTGGGTTTGAGTGTAGCGGAGTGGGTTTGGGTGTAGCGGAGTGGGTTTGTGTCTAGCGGAGTGGGTTTGGGTCTAGCCGAGTGGGTTTGGGTCTAGCGGAGTGGGTTTGGGTCTAGCCGAGTGGGTTTGGGTCTAGCCGAGTGGGTTTGGGTCTAGCCGAGTGGGTTTGGGTCTAGCCGAGTGGTTTTCGGTCTAGCCGAGTGGGTTTGGGTCTAGCCGAGTGGGTTTGGGTCTAGCCGAGTGGGTTTGGGTCTAGCCGAGTGGGTTTGGGACTAGCCGAGTCCGTTTGGGTCTAGCCGAGTGGGGTTGGGACTAGCCGAGTGGGTTTGGGTCTAGCCGAGTGGGTTTGGTTCTAGCCAAGTGGGTTTGGGTCTAGCTGTGTGGGTTTGGGTATAGCCGAGTGGGTTTGGGTCTAGCCGAGTGTGTTTGGGTCTAGACGAGTGGGTTTGGGTGTAGCCGAGTGGGTTTGTGTCTAGCTGAGTGGGTTTGGGTGTAGCCGAGTGGGTTTGTGTCTAGCCAAGTGGGTTTGGGTCCAGCCGAGTGGGTTTGGGTCTTACCGAGTAGGTTGGGGTCTAGCCAAGTGGGTTTGGGTCTAGCCGAGTGGGTTTGGGTGTAGCCGAGTGGGTTTGGGTCTAGCCGAGTGGGTTTGGGTCTAGCCGAGTGGGTTTGGGTCTAGCCGAGTGGGTTTGGGTCTAGCCGAGTGGGTTTGGGTCTAGCCGAGTGGATGTGGGTCTAGCCGAGTGGGTTTGGGTCTAGCCGAGTAGGTTTCGGTCTAGCCGAGTGGTTTTGGGTCTAGCCGAGTGGGTTTGGATCTAGCCGAGTGGGTTTGGGTCTAGCCGAGTGGGTTTGGGTCTAGCCGAGTGGGTTTGCGTCTAGCCGAGTCCGTTTGGGTCTAGCCGAGTGGGTTTGGGACTAGCCGAGTGGGTTTGGGTCTAGCCGAGTGGGTTTGGTTCTAGCCAAGTGGGTTTGGGTCTAGCTGTGTGGGTTTAGGTCTAGCCGAGTGGGTTTGGGTCTAGCCGAGTGGGTTTGGGACTAGCCGAGTGGGTTTGAGTGTAGCCGAGTGGGTTTGGGTGTAGCGGAGTGGGTTTGTGTCTAGCGGAGTGGGTTTGGGTATAGCCGAGTGGATTTGCGTCCAGCCGAATGGGTTTGGGTCCAGCCGAGTGGGTTTGGGTCTAGCCGAGTGGGTTTGGGTCTAGCCGAGTGGGTTTGGATCTAGCCGAGTGGGTTTGGGTCTAGCCGAGTGGGTTTGGGTCCAGCCGAATGGGTTTGGGTCTAGCCCAGTGGGTTTGGGACTAGCCGAGTGGGTTTGGGTCTAGCCGAGTGGGTTTGGGTCTGACCGAGTGGGTTTGGGTCTAGACGAGTGGGTTTGGGTGTAGCCGAGTGGGTTTGAGTCTAGCAGAGTGGGTTTGGGTGTAGCGGAGTGGGTTTGGGTCTAGCCGAGTGGGTTTGGGTCTAGCCGAGTGGGTTTGGGTCTAGCCGAGTGGGTTTGGTCTAGCCGAGTGGGTTTTGGTCTAGCGGAGTGGGTTTGGGTCTAGCCGATTGGGTTTGGGTCTAGCCGAGTGGGTTTGGGTTTAGCCGAGTGGGTTTGGGTGTAGCCGAGTGCGTTTGGGTCTAGCGGAGTGGGTTTGGGTCTAGCCGAGTGGGTTTGGGTCTAGCCCAGTGGGTTTAGGTATAGCCGAGTGGGTTTGTGTCTAGCCGAGTGGGTTTGGGTCTAGCCGAGTGGGCTTGGGTCTAGCCGAGTGGGTTTGGGTCTAGCCGAGTGGGTTTGGGTCTAGCCGAGTGGGTTTGGGTCTAGCCGAGTGGGTTTGGGTCCAGCCGAGTGGGTTTGGGTCTAGCCCAGTGTGTTTGGGACTAGCCGAGTGGGTTTGGGTCTAGCCGAGTGGGTTTGGGTCTAACCGAGTGGGTTTGGGTCTAGCCGAGTGGGTTTGGGTCCAGCCGAGTGGGTTTGGGTCTAGCCGAGTGGGTTTGCGTCTACAGAGTGGGTTTGGGTCCAGCCGAGTGGGTTTGGGTCTTACCGAGTGGGTTGGGGTCTAGCCAAGTGGGTTTGGGTCTAGCCGAGTGGGTTTGGGTGTAGCCGAGTGGGTTTGGGTCTAGCCGAGTGGGTTTGGGTCCAGCCGAGTGGGTTTGGGTCTAGCCGAGTGGGTTTGGGTCTAGCGGAGTGGGTTTGGGTCTAGCCGAGTGGGTGTGGGTCTAGCCGAGTGGGTTTGGGTCTAGCCGAGTAGGTTTGGGTCTAGCCGAGTGGTTTTGGGTCTAGCCGAGTGGGTTTGGGTCTAGCCGAGTAGGTTTGGGTCTAGCCGAGTGGTTTTGGGTCTAGCCGAGTGGGTTTGGTTCTAGCCGAGTGGGTTTGGGTCTAGCCGAGTGGGTTTGGGTCTAGCCGAGTGGGTTTGGGTCTAGCCGAGTCCGTTTGGGTCTAGCCGAGTGGGTTTGGGACTAGCCGAGTAGGTTTGGGTCTAGCCGAGTGGTTTTGGGTCTAGCCGAGTGGGTTTGGGTCTAGCCGAGTGGGTTTGGTTCTAGCCAAGTGGGTTTGGGTCTAGCTGTGTGGGTTTAGGTCTAGCCGAGTGGGTTTGGGTCTAGCCGAGTGGGTTTGGGACTAGCCGAGTGGGTTTGAGTGTAGCCGAGTGGGTTTGGGTGTAGCGGAGTGGGTTTGTGTCTAGCGGAGTGGGTTTGGGTCCAGCCGAGTGGGTTTGGGTCTAGCCGAGTGGGTTTGGGTCTAGCCGAGTGGGTTTGGATCTAGCCGAGTGGGTTTGGGTCTAGCCGAGTGGGTTTGGGTCCAGCCGAGTGGGTTTGGGTCTAGCCCAGTGGGTTTGAGTCTAGCAGAGTGGGTTTGGGTGTAGCCGAGTGGGTTTGGGTCTAGCCGAGTGGGTTTGGGTCTAGCCGAGTGGGTTTGGGTCTAGCCGAGTGGGTTTGGTCTAGCCGAGTGGGTTTTGGTCTAGCGGAGTGGGTTTGGGTCTAGGCGATTGGGTTTGGGTCTACCCGAGTGGGTTTGGGTTTAGCCGAGTGGGTTTGGGTGTAGCCGAGTGCGTTTGGGTCTAGCGGAGTGGGTTTGGGTCTAGCCGAGTGGGTTTGGGTCTAGCCCAGTGGGTTTGGGTATAGCCGAGTGGGTTTGTGTCTAGCCGAGTGGGTTTGGGTCTAGCCGAGTGGGCTTGGGTCTAGCCGAGTGGGTTTGGGTCTAGCCGAGTGGGTTTGGGTCTAGCCGAGTGGGTTTGGGTCTAGCCGAGTGGGTTTGGGTCCAGCCGAGTGGGTTTGGGTCTAGCCCAGTGTGTTTGGGACTAGCCGAGTGGGTTTGGGTCTAGCCGAGTGGGTTTGGGTCTAACCGAGTGGGTTTGGGTCTAGCCGAGTGGGTTTGGGTCCAGCCGAGTGGGTTTGGGTCTAGCCGAGTGGGTTTGCGTCTACAGAGTGGGTTTGGGTCCAGCCGAGTGGGTTTGGGTCTTACCGAGTGGGTTGGGGTCCAGCCAAGTGGGTTTGGGTTCAGCCGAGTGGGTTTGGGTGTAGCCGAGTGGGTTTGGGTCTAGCCGAGTGGGTTTGGGTCTAGCCGAGTGGGTTTGGGTCTAGCCGAGTGGGTTTGGGTCTAGCGGAGTGGGTTTGGGTCTAGCCGAGTGGGTGTGGGTCTAGCCGAGTGGGTTTGGGTCTAGCCGAGTAGGTTTGGGTCTAGCCGAGTGGTTTTGGGTCTAGCCGAGTGGGTTTGCGTCTAGCCGAGTGGGTTTGGGTCTAGCCGAGTGGGTTTGGGTCTAGCCGAGTGGGTGTGGGTCTAGCCGAGTGGGTTTGGGTCTAGCCGAGTAGGTTTGGGTCTAGCCGAGTGGTTTTTGGTCTAGCCGAGTGGGTTTGGGTCTAGCCGAGTGGGTTTGGGTCTAGCCGAGTGGGTTTGGGTCTAGCCGAGTCCGTTTGGGTCTAGCCGAGTGGGTTTGGGACTAGCCGAGTGGGTTTGGGTCTAGCCGAGTGGGTTTGGTTCTAGCAAAGTGGGTTTGGGTCTAGCTGTGTGGGTTTCGTTCTAGCCGAGTGGGTTTGGGTCTAGCCGAGTGGGTTTGGGTCTAGCCGAGTGGGTTTGAGTGTAGCCGAATGGGTTTGGGTGTAGCGGAGTAGGTTTGTGTCTAGCGGAGTGGGTTTGGGTATAGCCGAGTGGATTTGGGTCCAGCCGAATGGGTTTGGGTCCAGCCGAGTGGGTTTGGGTGTAGCCGAGTGGGTTTGGGTCTAGCCGAGTGGGTTTGGATCTAGCCGAGTGGGTTTGGGTCTAGCCGAGTGGGTTTGGGTCCAGCCGAGTGGGTTTGGGTCTAGCCCAGTGGGTTTGGGACTAGCCGAGTGGGTTTGGGTCTAGCCGAGTGGGTTTGGGTCTAACCGAGTGGGATTGGGTCATGCCGAGTGGGTTTGGGTCTCGCCGAGTGGGTTTGGGTCTAGCGGAGTGGGTTTGGGTCTAGCCGAGTGGGTTTGGGTCTAGCCGAGTGGGTTTGGGTATAGCCGAGTGGGTTTGTGTCTAGCCGAGTGGGTTTGGGTCTAGCCGAGTGGGTTTGGGTCTAGCCGAGTGGGTTTGGGTCTAGCCCAGTGGGTTTGGGTATAGCCGAGTGGGTTTGTGTCTAGCCGAGTGGGTTTGGGTCTAGCCGAGTGGGCTTGGGTCTAGCCGAGTGGGTTTGGGTCTAGCCGAGTGGGTTTGGGTCTAGCCGAGTGGGTTTGGGTCTAGCCGAGTGGGTTTGGGTCCAGCCGAGTGGGTTTGGGTCTAGCCCAGTGGGTTTGGGACTAGCCGAGTGGGTCTGGGTCTAGCCGAGTGGGTTTGGGTCTAACCGAGTGGGTTTGGGTCTAGCCGAGTGGGTTTGGGTCCAGCCGAGTGGGTTTGGGTCTAGCCGAGTGGGTTTGGGTCTAGCCGAGTGGGTTTGGGTCCAGCCGAGTGGGTTTGGGTCTAGCCCAGTGGGTTTGAGTCTAGCAGAGTGGGTTTGGGTGTAGCCGAGTGGGTTTGGGTCTAGCCGAGTGGGTTTGGGTCTAGCCGAGTGGGTTTGGGTCTAGCCGAGTGGGTTTGGTCTAGCCGAGTGGGTTTTGGTCTAGCGGAGTGGGTTTGGGTCTAGGCGATTGGGTTTGGGTCTACCCGAGTGGGTTTGGGTTTAGCCGAGTGGGTTTGGGTGTAGCCGAGTGCGTTTGGGTCTAGCGGAGTGGGTTTGGGTCTAGCCGAGTGGGTTTGGGTCTAGCCCAGTGGGTTTGGGTATAGCCGAGTGGGTTTGTGTCTAGCCGAGTGGGTTTGGGTCTAGCCGAGTGGGCTTGGGTCTAGCCGAGTGGGTTTGGGTCTAGCCGAGTGGGTTTGGGTCTAGCCGAGTGGGTTTGGGTCTAGCCGAGTGGGTTTGGGTCCAGCCGAGTGGGTTTGGGTCTAGCCCAGTGTGTTTGGGACTAGCCGAGTGGGTTTGGGTCTAGCCGAGTGGGTTTGGGTCTAACCGAGTGGGTTTGGGTCTAGCCGAGTGGGTTTGGGTCCAGCCGAGTGGGTTTGGGTCTAGCCGAGTGGGTTTGCGTCTACAGAGTGGGTTTGGGTCCAGCCGAGTGGGTTTGGGTCTTACCGAGTGGGTTGGGGTCCAGCCAAGTGGGTTTGGGTTCAGCCGAGTGGGTTTGGGTGTAGCCGAGTGGGTTTGGGTCTAGCCGAGTGGGTTTGGGTCTAGCCGAGTGGGTTTGGGTCTAGCCGAGTGGGTTTGGGTCTAGCGGAGTGGGTTTGGGTCTAGCCGAGTGGGTGTGGGTCTAGCCGAGTGGGTTTGGGTCTAGCCGAGTAGGTTTGGGTCTAGCCGAGTGGTTTTGGGTCTAGCCGAGTGGGTTTGCGTCTAGCCGAGTGGGTTTGGGTCTAGCCGAGTGGGTTTGGGTCTAGCCGAGTGGGTGTGGGTCTAGCCGAGTGGGTTTGGGTCTAGCCGAGTAGGTTTGGGTCTAGCCGAGTGGTTTTTGGTCTAGCCGAGTGGGTTTGGGTCTAGCCGAGTGGGTTTGGGTCTAGCCGAGTGGGTTTGGGTCTAGCCGAGTCCGTTTGGGTCTAGCCGAGTGGGTTTGGGACTAGCCGAGTGGGTTTGGGTCTAGCCGAGTGGGTTTGGTTCTAGCAAAGTGGGTTTGGGTCTAGCTGTGTGGGTTTCGTTCTAGCCGAGTGGGTTTGGGTCTAGCCGAGTGGGTTTGGGTCTAGCCGAGTGGGTTTGAGTGTAGCCGAATGGGTTTGGGTGTAGCGGAGTAGGTTTGTGTCTAGCGGAGTGGGTTTGGGTATAGCCGAGTGGATTTGGGTCCAGCCGAATGGGTTTGGGTCCAGCCGAGTGGGTTTGGGTGTAGCCGAGTGGGTTTGGGTCTAGCCGAGTGGGTTTGGATCTAGCCGAGTGGGTTTGGGTCTAGCCGAGTGGGTTTGGGTCCAGCCGAGTGGGTTTGGGTCTAGCCCAGTGGGTTTGGGACTAGCCGAGTGGGTTTGGGTCTAGCCGAGTGGGTTTGGGTCTAACCGAGTGGGATTGGGTCATGCCGAGTGGGTTTGGGTCTCGCCGAGTGGGTTTGGGTCTAGCGGAGTGGGTTTGGGTCTAGCCGAGTGGGTTTGGGTCTAGCCGAGTGGGTTTGGGTATAGCCGAGTGGGTTTGTGTCTAGCCGAGTGGGTTTGGGTCTAGCCGAGTGGGTTTGGGTCTAGCCGAGTGGGTTTGGGTCTAGCCCAGTGGGTTTGGGTATAGCCGAGTGGGTTTGTGTCTAGCCGAGTGGGTTTGGGTCTAGCCGAGTGGGCTTGGGTCTAGCCGAGTGGGTTTGGGTCTAGCCGAGTGGGTTTGGGTCTAGCCGAGTGGGTTTGGGTCTAGCCGAGTGGGTTTGGGTCCAGCCGAGTGGGTTTGGGTCTAGCCCAGTGGGTTTGGGACTAGCCGAGTGGGTCTGGGTCTAGCCGAGTGGGTTTGGGTCTAACCGAGTGGGTTTGGGTCTAGCCGAGTGGGTTTGGGTCCAGCCGAGTGGGTTTGGGTCTAGCCGAGTGGGTTTGCGTCTACAGAGTGGGTTTGGGTCTAGCGGAGTGGGTTTGGGTCTAGCCGAGTGGGTGTGGGTCTAGCCGATTGGGTTTGGGTCTAGCCGAGTAGGTTTGGGTCTAGCCGAGTGGGTTTGGGTCTAGCCGAGTGGGTTTGGATCTAGCCGAGTGGGTTTGGGTCTAGCCGAGTGGGTTTGGGTCCAGCCGAGTGGGTTTGGGTCTAGCCCAGTGGGTTTGGGACTAGCCGAGTGAGTTTGGGTCTAGCCGAGTGGGTTTGGGTCCAGCCGAGTGGGATTGGGTCATGCCGAGTGCGTTTGTGTCTAGCCGAGTGGGTTTGGGTCTAGCGGAGTGGGTTTGGGTCTAGCCGAGTGGGTTTGGGTCTAGCCGAGTGGGTTTGGGTATAGCCGAGTGGGTTTGTGTCTAGCCGAGTGGGTTTGGGTCTAGCCGAGTGGGTTTGGGTCTAGCCGAGTGGGTTTGGGTCCAGCCGAGTGGGTTTGGGTCCAGCCGAGTGGGTTTGGGTCTACAGAGTGGGTTTGGGTCTAGCCGAGTGGGTTTGGGTCTTACCGAGTGGGTTGGGGTCTAGCCAAGTGGGTTTGGGTCTAGCCGAGTGGGTTTGGGTCTAGCCGAGTGGGTTTGGGACTAGCCGAGTGGGTTTGGGTCTAGCCGAGTGGGTTTGGTTCTAGCCAAGTGGGTTTGGGTCTAGCTGTGTGGGTTTGGGTCTAGCCGAGTGGGTTTGGGTGTAGCCGAGTGGGTTTGGGTCTAGACGAGTGGGTTTGGGTGTAGCCGAGTGGGTTTGTGTCTAGCGGAGTGGGTTTGGGTGTAGCCGAGTGGGTTTGGGTCATGCCGAGTGGGTTTGGGTCTAGCCGAGTGGGTTTGGGTCTAGCGGAGTGGGTTTGGGTCTAGCCGAGTGGGTTTGGGTTTAGCCGAGTGGGTTTGGGTATAGCCGAGTGGGTTTGTGTCTAGCCGAGTGGGTTTGGGTCTAGCCGAGTGGGTTTGGGTCTAGCCGAGTGGGTTTGGGTCATGCCGAGTGGGTTTGGGTATAGCCGAGTGGGCTTGGGTCTAGCCGAGTGGGTTTGGGTCTAGCCGAGTGGGTTTGGGTCTAGCCGAGTGGGTTTGGGTCTAGCCGAGTGGGTTTGTGTCCAGCCGAGTGGGTTTGGGACTAGCCGAGTGGGTTTGGGTCTAGCCGAGTGGGTTTGGGTCCAGCCGAGTGGGTTTGGGTCTAGCCGAGTGGGTTTGCGTCTACAGAGTGGGTTTGGGTCTAGCCGAGTGGGTTTGGGTCTTACCGAGTGGGTTGGGGTCTAGCCAAGTGGGTTTGGGTGTAGCCGAGTGGGTTTGGGTCTAGCCGAGTGGGTTTGGGTCTAGCCGAGTGGGTTTGGGTCTAGCCGAGTGGGTTTGGGTCTAGCCTAGTGGGTTTGGGTCTAGCGGAGTGGGTTTGGGTCTAGCCGAGTGGGTTTGGGACTAGCCGAGTGGGTTTGGGTCTAGCCGAGTGGGTTTGGGTCTAGCCGAGTGGTTTTGGGTCTAGCCGAGTGGGTTTCGGTCTAGCCGAGCGGGTTTGGGTCTAGCCGAGTGGGTTTGGGTCTAGCCGAGTGGGTTTGCGTCTAGCCGAGTCCGTTTGGGTCTAGCCGAGTGGGTTTGGGACTAGCCGAGTGGGTTTGGGTCTAGCCGAGTGGGTTTGGTTCTAGCCAAGTGGGTTTGGGTCCAGCTGTGTGGGTTTGGGTCTAGCCGAGTGGGTTTGGGTCTAGCCGAGTGGGTTTGGGTCTAGACGAGTGGGTTTGGGTGTAGCCGAGTGGGTTTGTGTCTAGCGGAGTGGGTTTGGGTGTAGCCGAGTGGGTTTGGGTCTAGCCGAGTGGGTTTGGGTCTAGCCGAGTGGGTTTGGGTCTGGCGGAGTGGGTTTGGGTCTAGCCGAGTGGGTTTGGGTCTAGCCCAGTGGGTTTGGGTATAGCCGCGTGGGTTTGGGTCTAGCCGAGTGGGTTTGTGTCTAGCCGAGTGGGTTTGGGTCTAGCCGAGTGGGTTTGGGTCTAGCCGAGTGGGTTTGTGTCTAGCCCAGTGGGTTTGGGTATAGCCGAGTGGGTTTGTGTCTAGCCGAGTGGGTTTGGGTCTAGCCGAGTGGGCTTGGGTCTAGCCGAGTGGGTTTGGGTCTAGCCGAGTGGGTTTGGGTCTAGCCGAGTGGGTTTGGGTCTAGCCGAGTGGGTTTGGGTCCAGCCGAGTGGGTTTGGGTCTAGCCCAGTGGGTTTGGGACTACCCGAGTGGGTCTGGGTCTAGCCGAGTGGGTTTGGGTCTAACCGAGTGGGTTTGGGTCTAGCCGAGTGGGTTTGGGTCCAGCCGAGTGGGTTTGGGTCTAGCCGAGTGGGTTTGCGTCTACAGAGTGGGTTTGGGTCCAGCCGAGTGGGTTTGGGTCTTACCGAGTGGGTTGGGGTCTAGCCAAGTGGGTTTGGGTCTAGCCGAGTGGGTTTGGGTGTAGCCGAGTGGGTTTGGGTCTAGCCGAGTGGGTTTGGGTCTAGCCGAGTGGGTTTGGGTCTAGCCGAGTGGGTTTGGGTCTAGCGGAGTGGGTTTGGGTCTAGCCGAGTGGGTGTGGGTCTAGCCGATTGGGTTTGGGTTTAGCCGAGTAGGTTTGGGTCTAGCCGAGTGGGTTTGGGACTAGCCGAGTGGGTTTGGATCTAGCCGAGTGGGTTTGGGTCTAGCCGAGTGGGTTTGGGTCCAGCCGAGTGGGTTTGGGTCTAGCCCAGTGGGTTTGGTACTAGCCGAGTGGGTTTGGGTCTAGCCGAGTGGGTTTGGGTCCAGCCGAGTGGGATTGGGTCATGCCGAGTGCGTTTGTGTCTAGCCGAGTGGGTTTGGGTCTAGCGGAGTGGGTTTGGGTCTAGCCGAGTGGGTTTGGGTCTAGCCGAGTGGGTTTGGGTATAGCCGAGTGGGTTTGTGTCTAGCCGAGTGGGTTTGGGTCTAGCCGAGTGGGTTTGGGTCTAGCCGAGTGGGTTTGGGTCCAGCCGAGTGGGTTTGGGTCCAGCCGAGTGGGTTTGGGTCTACAGAGTGGGTTTGGGTCTAGCCGAGTGGGTTTGGGTCTTACCGAGTGGGTTGGGGTCTAGCCAAGTGGGTTTGGGTCTAGCCGAGTGGGTTTGGGTGTAACCGAGTGGGTTTGGGTCTAGCCGAGTGGGTTTGGGTCTAGCCGAGTGGGTTTGGGTCTAGCCGAGTGGGTTTGGGTCTAGCGGAGTGGGTTTGGGTCTAGCCGAGTGGGTTTGGGACTAGCCGAGTGGGTTTGGGTCTAGCCGAGTGGGTTTGGTTCTAGCCAAGTGGGTTTGGGTCTAGCTGTGTGGGTTTGGGTCTAGCCGAGTGGGTTTGGGTCTAGCCGAGTGGGTTTGGGTCTAGACGAGTGGGTTTGGGTGTAGCCGAGTGGGTTTGTGTCTAGCGGAGTGGGTTTGGGTGTAGCCGAGTGGGTTTGGGTCATGCCGAGTGGGTTTGGGTCTAGCCGAGTGGGTTTGGGTCTAGCGGAGTGGGTTTGGGTCTAGCCGAGTGGGTTTGGGTTTAGCCGAGTGGGTTTGGGTATAGCCGAGTGGGTTTGTGTCTAGCCGAGTGGGTTTGGGTCTAGCCGAGTGGGTTTGGGTCTAGCCGAGTGGGTTTGGGTCATGCCGAGTGGGTTTGGGTATAGCCGAGTGGGCTTGGGTCTAGCCGAGTGGGTTTGGGTCTAGCCGAGTGGGTTTGGGTCTAGCCGAGTGGGTTTGGGTCTGGCGGAGTGGGTTTGGGTCTAGCCGAGTGGGTTTGGGTCTAGCCCAGTGGGTTTGGGTATAGCCGCGTGGGTTTGGGTCTAGCCGAGTGAGTTTGTGTCTAGCCGAGTGGGTTTGGGTCCAGCCGAGTGGGTTTGGGTCTAGCCGAGTGGGTTTGCGTCTACAGAGTGGGTTTGGGTCCAGCCGAGTGGGTTTGGGTCTTACCGAGTGGGTTGGGGTCTAGCCAAGTGGGTTTGGGTCTAGCCGAGTTGGTTTGGGTGTAGCCGAGTGGGTTTGGGTCTAGCCGAGTGGGTTTGGGTCTAGCCGAGTGGGTTTGGGTCTAGCCGAGTGGGTTTGGGTCTAGCGGAGTGGGTCTGGGTCTAGCCGAGTGGGTGTGGGTCTAGCCGATTGGGTTTGGGTCTAGCCGAGTAGGTTTGGGTCTAGCCGAGTGGGTTTGGGTCTAGCCGAGTGGGTTTGGATCTAGCCGAGTGGGTTTGGGTCTAGCCGAGTGGGTTTGGGTCCAGCCGAGTGGGTTTGGGTCTAGCCCAGTGGGTTTGGGACTAGCCGAGTGGGTTTGGGTCTAGCCGAGTGGGTTTGGGTCCAGCCGAGTGGGATTGGGTCATGCCGAGTGCGTTTGTGTCTAGCCAAGTGGGTTTGGGTCTAGCGGAGTGGGTTTGGGTCTAGCCGAGTGGGTTTGGGTCTAGCCGAGTGGGTTTGGGTATAGCCGAGTGGGTTTGTGTCTAGCCGAGTGGGTTTGGGTCTAGCCGAGTGGGTTTGGGTCTAGCCGAGTGGGTTTGGGTCCAGCCGAGTGGGTTTGGGTCCAGCCGAGTGGGTTTGGGTCTAGCCGAGTGGGTTTGGGTCTAGCCGAGTGGGTTTGGGTCTAGCCGAGTGGGTTTGGGTCCAGCCGAGTGGGTTTGGGTCCAGCCGAGTGGGTTTGGGTCTACAGAGTGGGTTTGGGTCTAGCCGAGTGGGTTTGGGTCTTACTGAGTGGGTTGGGGTCTAGCCAAGTGGGTTTGGGTCCAGCCGAGTGGGTTTGGGTGTAACCGAGTGGGTTTGGGTCTAGCCGAGTGGGTTTGGGTCTAGCCGAGTGGGTTTGCGTCTACAGAGTGGGTTTGGGTCTAGCCGAGTGGGTTTGGGTCTTACCGAGTGGGTTGGGATCTAGCCAAGTGGGTTTGGGTGTAGCCGAGTGGGTTTGGGTGTAGCCGAGTGGGTTTGGGTCTAGCCGAGTGGGTTTTGGTCTAGCCGAGTGGGTTTGGGTCTAGCCGAGTGGGTTTGGGTCTTACCGAGTGGGTTTGGGTCTAGCCGAGTGGGTTTGGGTCTAGCCCAGTGGGTTTGGGACTAGCCGAGTGGGTTTGGGTCTAGCCGAGTGGGTTTGGGTCCAGCCGAGTGGGATTGGGTCATGCCGAGTGCGTTTGTGTCTAGCCGAGTGGGTTTGGGTCTAGCGGAGTGGGTTTGGGTCTAGCCGAGTGGGTTTGGGTCTAGCCGAGTGGGTTTGGGTCTAGCGGAGTGGGTTTGGGTCTAGCCGAGTGGGTTTGGGACTAGCCGAGTGGGTTTGGGTCTAGCCGAGTGGGTTTGGTTCTAGCCAAGTGGGTTTGGGTCTAGCTGTGTGGGTTTGGGTCTAGCCGAGTGGGTTTGGGTCTAGCCGAGTGGGTTTGGGTCTAGACGAGTGGGTTTTGGTGTAGCCGAGTGGGTTTGTGTCTAGCGGAGTGGGTTTGGGTGTAGCCGAGTGGGTTTGGGTCATGCCGAGTGGGTTTGGGTCTAGCCGAGTGGGTTTGGGTCTAGCGGAGTGGGTTTGGGTCTAGCCGAGTGGGTTTGGGTTTAGCCGAGTGGGTTTGGGTATAGCCGAGTGGGTTTCTGTCTAGCCGAGTGGGTTTGGGTCTAGCCGAGTGGGTTTGGGTCTAGCCGAGTGGGTTTGGGTCATGCCGAGTGGGTTTGGGTATAGCCGAGTGGGCTTGGGTCTAGCCGAGTGGGTTTGGGTCTAGCCGAGTGGGTTTGGGTCTAGCCGAGTGGGTTTGGGTCTGGCGGAGTGGGTTTGGGTCTAGCCGAGTGGGTTTGGGTCTAGCCCAGTGGGTTTGGGTATAGCCGCGTGGGTTTGGGTCTAGCCGAGTGAGTTTGTGTCTAGCCGAGTGGGTTTGGGTCCAGCCGAGTGGGTTTGGGTCTAGCCGAGTGGGTTTGCGTCTACAGAGTGGGTTTGGGTCCAGCCGAGTGGGTTTGGGTCTTACCGAGTGGGTTGGGGTCTAGCCAAGTGGGTTTGGGTCTAGCCGAGTTGGTTTGGGTGTAGCCGAGTGGGTTTGGGTCTAGCCGAGTGGGTTTGGGTCTAGCCGAGTGGGTTTGGGTCTAGCCGAGTGGGTTTGGGTCTAGCGGAGTGGGTCTGGGTCTAGCCGAGTGGGTGTGGGTCTAGCCGATTGGGTTTGGGTCTAGCCGAGTAGGTTTGGGTCTAGCCGAGTGGGTTTGGGTCTAGCCGAGTGGGTTTGGATCTAGCCGAGTGGGTTTGGGTCTAGCCGAGTGGGTTTGGGTCCAGCCGAGTGGGTTTGGGTCTAGCCCAGTGGGTTTGGGACTAGCCGAGTGGGTTTGGGTCTAGCCGAGTGGGTTTGGGTCCAGCCGAGTGGGATTGGGTCATGCCGAGTGCGTTTGTGTCTAGCCAAGTGGGTTTGGGTCTAGCGGAGTGGGTTTGGGTCTAGCCGAGTGGGTTTGGGTCTAGCCGAGTGGGTTTGGGTATAGCCGAGTGGGTTTGTGTCTAGCCGAGTGGGTTTGGGTCTAGCCGAGTGGGTTTGGGTCTAGCCGAGTGGGTTTGGGTCCAGCCGAGTGGGTTTGGGTCCAGCCGAGTGGGTTTGGGTCTAGCCGAGTGGGTTTGGGTCTAGCCGAGTGGGTTTGGGTCTAGCCGAGTGGGTTTGGGTCCAGCCGAGTGGGTTTGGGTCCAGCCGAGTGGGTTTGGGTCTACAGAGTGGGTTTGGGTCTAGCCGAGTGGGTTTGGGTCTTACTGAGTGGGTTGGGGTCTAGCCAAGTGGGTTTGGGTCTAGCCGAGTGGGTTTGGGTGTAACCGAGTGGGTTTGGGTCTAGCCGAGTGGGTTTGGGTCTAGCCGAGTGGGTTTGCGTCTACAGAGTGGGTTTGGGTCTAGCCGAGTGGGTTTGGGTCTTACCGAGTGGGTTGGGATCTAGCCAAGTGGGTTTGGGTGTAGCCGAGTGGGTTTGGGTGTAGCCGACTGGGTTTGGGTCTAGCCGAGTGGGTTTTGGTCTAGCCGAGTGGGTTTGGGTCTAGCCGAGTGGGTTTGGGTCTTACCGAGTGGGTTTGGGTCTAGCCGAGTGGGTTTGGGTCTAGCCCAGTGGGTTTGGGACTAGCCGAGTGGGTTTGGGTCTAGCCGAGTGGGTTTGGGTCCAGCCGAGTGGGATTGGGTCATGCCGAGTGCGTTTGTGTCTAGCCGAGTGGGTTTGGGTCTAGCGGAGTGGGTTTGGGTCTAGCCGAGTGGGTTTGGGTCTAGCCGAGTGGGTTTGGGTCTAGCGGAGTGGGTTTGGGTCTAGCCGAGTGGGTTTGGGTCTAGCCGAGTGGGTTTGGGTATAGCCGAGTGGGTTTGTGTCTAGCCGAGTGGGTTTGAGTCTAGCCGAGTGGGTTTGGGTCTAGCCGAGTGGGTTTGGGTCCAGCCGAGTGGGTTTGGGTCCAGCCGAGTGGGTTTGGGTCTACAGAGTGGGTTTGGGTCTAGCCGAGTGGGTTTGGGTCTTAACGAGTGGGTTGGGGTCTAGCCAAGTGGGTTTGGGTCTAGCCGAGTGGGTTTGGGTGTAACCGAGTGGGTTTGGGTCTAGCCGAGTGGGTTTGAGTCTAGCCGAGTGGGTTTGGGTCTAGCCGAGTGGGTTTGGGTCTAGCGGAGTGGGTTTGGGTCTAGCCGAGTGGGTTTGGGACTAGCCGAGTGGGTTTGGGTCTAGCCGAGTGGGTTTGGTTCTAGTCAAGTGGGTTTGGGTCTAGCTGTGTGGGTTTGGGTCTAGCCGAGTGGGTTTGGGTCTAGCCGAGTGGGTTTGGGTCTAGACGAGTGGGTTTGGGTGTAGCCGAGTGGGTTTGTGTCTAGCGGAGTGGGTTTGGGTGTAGCCGAGTGGGTTTGGTTCATGCCGAGTGGGTTTGGGTCTAGCCGAGTGGGTTTGGGTCTAGCGGAGTGGGTTTGGGCCTAGCCGAGTGGGTTTGGGTTTAGCCGAGTGGGTTTGGGTATAGCCGAGTGGGTTTGTGTCTAGCCGAGTGGGTTTGGGTCTAGCCGAGTGGGTTTGGGTCTAGCCGAGTGGGTTTGGGTCATGCCGAGTGGGTTTGGGTATAGCCGAGTGGGCTTGGGTCTAGCCGAGTGGGTTTGGGTCTAGCCGAGTGGGTTTGGGTCTAGCCGAGTGGGTTTGGGTCTAGCCGGGTGGGTTTGTGTCCAGCCGAGTGGGTTTGGGACTAGCCGAGTGGGTTTGGGTCCAGCCGAGTGGGTTTGGGTCCAGCCGAGTGGGTTTGGGTCTATCCGAGTGGGTTTGCGTCTACAGAGTGGGTTTGGGTCTAGCCGAGTGGGTTTGGGTCTTACCGAGTGGGTTGGGGTCTAGCCAAGTGGGTTTGGGTGTAGCCGAGTGGGTTTGGGTGTAGCCGAGTGGGTTTGGGTCCAGCCGAGTGGGTTTGGGTCTAGCCGAGTGGGTTTGGGTCTAGCCGAGTGGGTTTGGGTCTAGCGGAGTGGGTTTGGGTCTAGCCGAGTGGGTTTGGGTCTAGCCGAGTGGGTTTGGGTCTAGCCGAGTGGGTTTGGGTCTAGCCGAGTGGATTTGGGTCTAGCCGAGTGGGTTTCGGTCTAGCCGAGCGGGTTTGGGTCTAGCCGAGTGGGTTTGGGTCTAGCCGAGTGGGTTTGCGTCTAGCCGAGTCCGTTTGGGTCTAGCCGAGTGGGTTTGGGACTAGCCGAGTGGGTTTGGGTCTAGCCGAGTGGGTTTGGTTCTAGCCAAGTGGGTTTGGGTCCAGCTGTGTGGGTTTGGGCCTAGCCGAGTGGGTTTGGGTCTAGCCGAGTGGGTTTGGGTCTAGACGAGTGGGTTTGGGTGTAGCCGAGTGGGTTTGTGTCTAGCGGAGTGGGTTTGGGTGTAGCCGAGTGGGTTTGGGTGTAGCCGAGTGGGTTTGGGTCTAGCCGAGTGGGTTTGGGTCTGGCGGAGTGGGTTTGGGTCTAGCCGAGTGGGTTTGGGTCTAGCCCAGTGGGTTTGGGTATAGCCGCGTGGGTTTGTGTCTAGCCGAGTGGGTTTGGGTATAGCCGAGTGGGCTTGGGTCTAGCCGAGTGGGTTTGGGTCTAGCCGAGTGGGTTTGAGTCTAGCCGAGTGGGTTTGGGTCTAGCCGAGTGGGTTTGGGTCTAGCCGAGTGGGTTTGGGTCATGCCGAGTGGGTTTGGGTATAGCCGAGTGGGCTTGGGTCTAGCCGCGTGGGTTTGGGTCTAGCCGAGTGGGTTTGGGTCTAGCCGAGTGGGTTTGGGTCTAGCCGAGTGGGTTTGGGTGTAGCCGAGTGTGTTTGGGTCTAGCCGAGTGGGTTTGGGTCTAGCCGAGTGGGTTTGGTCTAGCCGAGTGGGTTTTGGTCTAGCGGAGTGGGTTTGGGTCTAGCCAACTGGGTTTGGGTCTAGCCGAGTGGGTTTGGGTCTAGCCGAGTGGGTTTGGTCTAGCCGAGTGGGTTTTGGTCTAGCGGAGTGGTTTTGGGTCTAGCCGATTGGGTTTGGGTCTAGCCGAGTGGGTTTGGGTTTAGCCGAGTGGGTTTGGGTGTAGCCGAGTGCGTTTGGGTCTAGCGGAGTGGGTTTGGGTCTAGCCGAGTGGGTTTGGGTCTAGCCCAGTGGGTTTGGGTATAGCCGAGTGGGTTTGTGTCTAGCCGAGTGGGTTTGGGTCTAGCCGAGTGGGCTTGGGTCTAGCCGAGTGGGTTTGGGTCTAGCCGAGTGGGTTTGGGTCTAGCCGAGTGGGTTTGGGTCTAGCCGAGTGGGTTTGGGTCTAGCCGAGTGGGTTTGGGTCGAGCGGAGTGGGTTTGGGTCTAGCCGAGTGGGTTTGGGTCTAGCCGAGTGGGTTTGGGTATAGCCGAGTGGGTTTGTGTCTAGCCGAGTGGGTTTGGGTCTAGCCGAGTGGGTTTGGGTCTAGCCGAGTGGGTTTGGGTCTAGCCGAGTGGGTTTGGGTCTAGCGTAGTGGGTTTGGGTCTGGCCGAGTGGGTTTGGGTCTAGCCGAGTGGGTTTGGGTCTAGCCGAGTGGGTTTGGGTCTAGCCGAGTGGGTTTGGGTCTAGCCTAGTGAGTTTGGGTCTGGCCGAGTGGGTTTGGGTCTAGCCGAGTGGGTTTGGGTCTAGCCGAGTGGGTTTGGGACTAGCAGGGTGGGTTTGGGTCTAGCCGAGTGGGTTTGGTTCTAGCCGAGTGGGTTTGGTCTAGCCGAGTGGGTTTTGGTCTAGCGGAGTGGGTTTGGGTCTAGCCAACTGGGTTTGGGTCTAGCCGAGTGGGTTTGGGTCTAGCCGAGTGGGTTTGGTCTAGCCGAGTGGGTTTTGGTCTAGCGGAGTGGTTTTGGGTCTAGCCGATTGGGTTTGGGTCTAGCCGAGTGGGTTTGGGTTTAGCCGAGTGGGTTTGGGTGTAGCCGAGTGCGTTTGGGTCTAGCGGAGTGGGTTTGGGTCTAGCCGAGTGGGTTTGGGTCTAGCCCAGTGGGTTTGGGTATAGCCGAGTGGGTTTGTGTCTAGCCGAGTGGGTTTGGGTCTAGCCGAGTGGGTTTGGGTCTAGCGGAGTGGGTTTGGGTCTAGCCGAGTGGGTTTGGGTCTAGCCGAGTGGGTTTGGGTCTAGCCGAGTGGGTTTGGGTCTAGCCCAGTGGGTTTGGGTCCAGCCGAGTGGGTTTGGGTCTAGCCGAGTGGGTTTGGGTCTAGCCGAGTGGGTTTGGGTCTAGCGGAGTGGGTTTGGGTCTAGCCGAGTGGGTTTGGGTCTAGCCGAGTGGGTTTGGGTCTAGCCGAGTGGGTTTGGGTCTAGCCGAGTGGTTTTGGGTCTAGCCGAGTGGGTTTCGGTCTAGCCGAGCGGGTTTGGGTCTAGCCGAGTGGGTTTGGGTCTAGCCGAGTGGGTTTGCGTCTAGCCGAGTCCGTTTGGGTCTAGCCGAGTGGGTTTGGGACTAGCCGAGTGGGTTTGGGTCTAGCCGAGTGGGTTTGGTTCTAGCCAAGTGGGTTTGGGTCCAGCTGTGTGGGTTTGGGCCTAGCCGAGTGGGTTTGGGTCTAGCCGAGTGGGTTTGGGTCTAGACGAGTGGGTTTGGGTATAGCCGAGTGGGTTTGTGTCTAGCGGAGTGGGTTTGGGTGTAGCCGAGTGGGTTTGGGTGTAGCCGAGTGGGTTTGGGTCTAGCCGAGTGGGTTTGGGTCTGGCGGAGTGGGTTTGGGTCTAGCCGAGTGGGTTTGGGTCTAGCCCAGTGGGTTTGGGTATAGCCGCGTGGGTTTGTGTCTAGCCGAGTGGGTTTGGGTATAGCCGAGTGGGCTTGGGTCTAGCCGAGTGGGTTTGGGTCTAGCCGAGTGGGTTTGAGTCTAGCCGAGTGGGTTTGGGTCTAGCCGAGTGGGTTTGGGTCTAGCCGAGTGGGTTAGGGTCATGCCGAGTGGGTTTGGGTATAGCCGAGTGGGCTTGGGTCTAGCCGCGTGGGTTTGGGTCTAGCCGAGTGGGTTTGGGTCTAGCCGAGTGGGTTTGGGTCTAGCCGAGTGGGTTTGGGTGTAGCCGAGTGTGTTTGGGTCTAGCCGAGTGGGTTTGGGTCTAGCCGAGTGGGTTTGGTCTAGCCGAGTGGGTTTTGGTCTAGCGGAGTGGGTTTGGGTCTAGCCAACTGGGTTTGGGTCTAGCCGAGTGGGTTTGGGTCTAGCCGAGTGGGTTTGGTCTAGCCGAGTGGGTTTTGGTCTAGCGGAGTGGTTTTGGGTCTAGCCGATTGGGTTTGGGTCTAGCCGAGTTGGTTTGGGTTTAGCCGAGTGGGTTTGGGTGTAGCCGAGTGCGTTTGGGTCTAGCGGAGTGGGTTTGGGTCTAGCCGAGTGGGTTTGGGTCTAGCCCAGTGGGTTTGGGTATAGCCGAGTGGGTTTGTGTCTAGCCGAGTGGGTTTGGGTCTAGCCGAGTGGGCTTGGGTCTAGCCGAGTGGGTTTGGGTCTAGCCGAGTGGGTTTGGGTCTAGCCGAGTGGGTTTGGGTCTAGCCGAGTGGGTTTGGGTCTAGCCGAGTGGGTTTGGGTTGAGCGGAGTGGGTTTGGGTCTAGCCGAGTGGGTTTGGGTCTAGCCGAGTGGGTTTGGGTATAGCCGAGTGGGTTTGTGTCTAGCCGAGTGGGTTTGGGTCTAGCCGAGTGGGTTTGGGTCTAGCCGAGTGGGTTTGGGTCTAGCCGAGTGGGTTTGGGTCTAGCGTAGTGGGTTTGGGTCTGGCCGAGTGGGTTTGGGTCTAGCCGAGTGGGTTTGGGTCTAGCCGAGTGGGTTTGGGTCTAGCCGAGTGGGTTTGGGTCTAGCCTAGTGAGTTTGGGTCTGGCCGAGTGGGTTTGGGTCTAGCCGAGTGGGTTTGGGTCTAGCCGAGTGGGTTTGGGTCTGGCCGAGTGGGTTTGGGTCTAGCCGAGTGGGTTTGGTTCTAGCCGAGTGGGTTTGGGTCTAGCCGATTCCGTTTGGGTCTAGCCGAGTGGGTTTGGGACTAGCAGGGTGGGTTTGGGTCTAGCCGAGTGGGTTTGGTTCTAGCCGAGTGGGTTTGGTCTAGCCGAGTGGGTTTTGGTCTAGCGGAGTGGGTTTGGGTCTAGCCAACTGGGTTTGGGTCTAGCCGAGTGGGTTTGGATCTAGCCGAGTGGGTTTGGTCTAGCCGAGTGGGTTTTGGTCTAGCGGAGTGGTTTTGGGTCTAGCCGATTGGGTTTGGGTCTAGCCGAGTGGGTTTGGGTTTAGCCGAGTGGGTTTGGGTGTAGCCGAGTGCGTTTGGGTCTAGCGGAGTGGGTTTGGGTCTAGCCGAGTGGGTTTGGGTCTAGCCCAGTGGGTTTGGGTATAGTCGAGTGGGTTTGTGTCTAGCCGAGTGGGTTTGGGTCTAGCCGAGTGGGCTTGGGTCTAGCCGAGTGGGTTTGGGTCTAGCCGAGTGGGTTTGGGTCTAGCCGAGTGGGTTTGGGTCTAGCCGAGTGGGTTTGGGTCTAGCCGAGTGGGTTTGGGTCGAGCGGAGTGGGTTTGGGTCTAGCCGAGTGGGTTTGGGTCTAGCCGAGTGGGTTTGGGTATAGCCGAGTGGGTTTGTGTCTAGCCGAGTGGGTTTGGGTCTAGCCGAGTGGGTTTGGGTCTAGCCGAGTGGGTTTGGGTCTAGCCGAGTGGGTTTGGGTCTAGCGTAGTGGGTTTGGGTCTGGCCGAGTGGGTTTGGGTCTAGCCGAGTGGGTTTGGGTCTAGCCGAGTGGGTTTGGGTCTAGCCTAGTGGGTTTGGGTCTAGCCTAGTGAGTTTGGGTCTGGCCGAGTGGGTTTGGGTCTAGCCGAGTGGGTTTGGGTCTAGCCGAGTGGGTTTGGGTCTGGCCGAGTGGGTTTGGGTCTAGCCGAGTGGGTTTGGTTCTAGCCGAGTGGGTTTGGGTCTAGCCGATTCCGTTTGGGTCTAGCCGAGTGGGTTTGGGACTAGCAGGGTGGGTTTGGGTCTAGCCGAGTGGGTTTGGTTCTAGCCAATTGGGTTGGGGTCTAGCCGAGTGGGTTTGGGTCTAGCCGAGTGGGTTTGGGTCTAGCCGAGTGGGTTTGAGTGTAGCCGAGTGGGTTTGGGTGTAGCGGAGTGGGTTTGTGTCTAGCGGAGTGGGTTTGGGTATAGCCGAGTGGATTTGGGTCCAGCCGAATGGGTTTGGATCCAGCCGAGTGGGTTTGGGTCTAGCCGAGTGGGTTTGGGTCTAGCCGAGTGGGTTTGGGTCTGGCCGAGTGGGTTTGTGTCTAGCCGAGTGGGTTTGGGTCCAGCCGAGTGGGTTTGGGTCTAGCCCAGTGGGTTTGGGACTAGCCGAGTGGGTTTGGGTCTAGCCGAGTGGGTTTGGGTCTAACCGAGTGGGTTTAGGTCTTACCGAGTGGGTTGGGGTCTAGCCAAGTGGGTTTGGGTCTAGCCGAGTGGGTTTGGGTGTAGCCGAGTGGGTTTGGGTCTAGCCGAGTGGGTTTGGGTCTAGCCGAGTGGGTTTGGGTCTAGCCGAGTGGGTTTGGGTCTAGCGTAGTGGGTTTAGGTCTAGCCGAGTGGGTTTGGGTCTAGCCGAGTGGGTTTGGGTCTAGCTGAGTGGGTTTGGGTCTAGCCGAGTGGTTTTGGGTCTAGCCGAGTGGGTTTGGGTCTAGCCGAGTGGGTTTGGGTCTCGCCGAGTGGGTTTGGGTCTAGCCGAGTGGGTTTGGGCCTAGCCGAGTCTGTTTGGGTCTAGCCGAGTGGGTTTGGGACTAGCCGAGTGGGTTTGGGTCTAGCCGAGTGGGTTTGGTTCTAGCCAAGTGGGTTTGGGTCTAGCCCAGTGGGTTTGGGTATAGCCGAGTGGGTTTGTGTCTAGCCGAGTGGGTTTGGGTCTAGCCGAGTGGGCTTGGGTCTAGCCGAGTGGGTTTGGGTCTAGCCGAGTGGGTTTGGGTCTAGCCGAGTGGGTTTGGGTCTGGCCGATTGGGTTTGGGTCCAGCCGAGTGGGTTTGGGTCTAGCCCAGTGGGTTTGGGACTAGCCGAGTGGGTTTGGGTCTAGCCGAGTGGGTTTGGGACTAACCGAGTGGGTTTGGGTCTCGCCGAGTGGGTTTGGGTCCAGCCGAGTGGGTTTGCGTCTAGCCGAGTGGGTTTGCGTCTACAGAGTGGGTTTGGGTCCAGCCGAGTGGGTTTGGGTCTTACCGAGTAGGTTGGGGTCTAGCCAAGTGGGTTTGGGTCTAGCCGAGTGGGTTTGGGTGTAGCCGAGTGGGTTTGGGTCTAGCCGAGTGGGTTTGGGTCTAGCCGAGTGGGTTTGGGTCTAGCCGAGTGGGTTTGGGTCTAGCGGAGTGGGTTTGGGTCTAGCCGAGTGGGTGTGGGTCTAGCCGAGTGGGTTTGGGTCTAGCCGAGTAGGTTTGGGTCTAGCCGAGTGGTTTTGGGTCTAGCCGAGTGGGTTTGGGTCTAGCCGAGTGGGTTTGGGTCTAGCCGAGTGGGTTTGGGTCTAGCCGAGTGGGTTTGGGTCTAGCCGAGTCCGTTTGGGTCTAGCCGAGTGGGTTTGGGACTAGCCGAGTGGGTTTGGGTCTAGCCGAGTGGGTTTGGTTCTAGCCAAGTGGGTTTGGGTCTAGCTGTGTGGGTTTAGGTCTAGCCGAGTGGGTTTGGGTCTCGCCGAGTGGGTTTGGGTCTAGCCGAGTGGGTTTGGGTCTAGCCGAGTCTGTTTGGGTCTAGCCGAGTGGGTTTGGGACTAGCCGAGTGGGTTTGGGTCTAGCCGAGTGGGTTTGGTTCTAGCCAAGTAGGTTTGGGTCTAGCCCAGTGGGTTTGGGTATACCCGAGTGGGTTTGTGTCTAGCCGAGTGGGTTTGGGTCTAGCCGAGTGGGCTTGGGTCTAGCCGAGTGGGTTTGGGTCTAGCCGAGTGGGTTTGGGTCTAGCCGAGTGGGTTTGGGTCTGGCCGATTGGGTTTGGGTCCAGCCGAGTGGGTTTGGGTCTAGCCCAGTGGGTTTGGGACTAGCCGAGTGGGTTTGGGTCTAGCCGAGTGGGTTTGGGACTAACCGAGTGGGTTTGGGTCTCGCCGAGTGGGTTTGGGTCCAGCCGAGTGGGTTTGCGTCTAGCCGAGTGGGTTTGCGTCTACAGAGTGGGTTTGGGTCCAGCCGAGTGGGTTTGGGTCTTACCGAGTAGGTTGGGGTCTAGCCAAGTGGGTTTGGGTCTAGCCGAGTGGGTTTGGGTGTAGCCGAGTGGGTTTGGGTCTAGCCGAGTGGGTTTGGGTCTAGCCGAGTGGGTTTGGGTCTAGCCGAGTGGGTTTGGGTCTAGCGGAGTGGGTTTGGGTCTAGCCGAGTGGGTGTGGGTCTAGCCGAGTGGGTTTGGGTCTAGCCGAGTAGGTTTGGGTCTAGCCGAGTGGTTTTGGGTCTAGCCGAGTGGGTTTGGGTCTAGCCGAGTGGGTTTGGGTCTAGCCGAGTGGGTTTGGGTCTAGCCGAGTGGGTTTGGGTCTAGCCGAGTCCGTTTGGGTCTAGCCGAGTGGGTTTGGGACTAGCCGAGTGGGTTTGGGTCTAGCCGAGTGGGTTTGGTTCTAGCCAAGTGGGTTTGGGTCTAGCTGTGTGGGTTTAGGTCTAGCCGAGTGGGTTTGGGTCTAGCCGAGTGGGTTTGGGTCTAGCCGAGTGGGTTTGAGTGTAGCCGAGTGGGTTTGGGTGTAGCGGAGTGGGTTTGTGTCTAGCGGAGTGGGTTTGGGTATAGCCGAGTGGATTTGCGTCCAGCCGAATGGGTTTGGGTCCAGCCGAGTGGGTTTGGGTCTAGCCGAGTGGGTTTGGGTCTAGCCGAGTGGGTTTGGATCTAGCCGAGTGGGTTTGGGTCTAGCCGAGTGGGTTTGGGTCCAGCCGAGTGGGTTTGGGTCTAGCCCAGTGGGTTTGGGACTAGCCGAGTGGGTTTGGGTCTAGCCGAGTGGGTTTGGGTCTAACCGAGTGGGTTTGGGTCTAGACGAGTGGGTTTGGGTGTAGCCGAGTGGGTTTGTGTCTAGCGGAGTGGGTTTGGGTGTAGCCGAGTGGGTTTGGGTCTAGCCGAGTTGGTTTGGGTCTAGCCGAGTGGGTTTGGGTCTAGCCGAGTGGGTTTGGTCTAGCCGAGTGGGTTTGGGTCTAGCCCAGTGGGTTTGGGTATAGCCGAGTGGGTTTGTGTCTAGCCGAGTGGGTTTGGGTCTAGCCGAGTGGGCTTGGGTCTAGCCGAGTGGGTTTGGGTCTAGCCGAGTGGGTTTCGGTCTATCCGAGTGGGTTTAGGTCTAGCCGAGTGGGTTTGGGTGCAGCCGAGTGGGTTTGGGTCTAGCCCAGTGGGTTTGGGACTAGCCGAGTGGGTTTGGGTCTAGCCGAGTGGGTTTGGGTCTAACCGAGTGGGTTTGGGTCTAGCCGAGTGGGTTTGGGTCCAGCCGAGTGGGTTTGGGTCTAGCCGAGTGGGTTTGCGTCTAGAGAGTGGGTTTGGGTCCAGCCGAGTGGGTTTGGGTCTTACCGAGTGGGTTGGGGTCTAGCCAAGTGGGTTTTGGTCTAGCTGAGTGGTTTGGGTGTAACCGAGTGGGTTTGGGTCTAGCCGAGTGGGTTTGGGTCTAGCCAAGTGGGTTTGGGTCTAGCCGAGTGGGTTTGGGTCTAGCGGAGTTGGTTTGGGTCTAGCCGAGTGGGTGTGGGTCTAGCCGAGTGGGTTTGGGTCTAGCCGAGTAGGTTTGGGTCTAGCCGAGTGGTTTTGGGTCTAGCCGAGTGGGTTTGGGTCTAGCCGAGTGGGTTTGGGTCTAGCCGAGTGGGTTTGGGTCTAGCCGAGTGGGTTTGGGTCTAGCCGAGTCCGTTTGGGTCTAGCCGAGTGGGTTTGGGACCAGCCGAGTGGGTTTGGGTCTAGCCGAGTGGGTTTGGTTCTAGCCAAGTGGGTTTGGGTCTAGCTGTGTGGGTTTAGGTCTAGCCGAGTGGGTTTGGGTCTAGCCGAGTGGGTTTGGGTCTAGCCGAGTGGGTTTGGGTCTAGCCGAGTGGGTTTGGGTATAGCCGAGTGGGTTTGTGTCTCGCCCAGTGGGTTTGTGTCTCGCCGAGTGGGTTTGGGTCTAGCCGAGTGGGTTTGGGTCCAGCCGAGTGGGTTTGGGTCCAGCCGAGTGGGTTTGGGTCTACAGAGTGGGTTTGGGTCAAGCCGAGTGGGTTTGGGTCTTACCGAGTGGGTTGGGGTCTAGCCAAGTGGGTTTGGGTCTAGCCGAGTGGGTTTGGGTGTAACCGAGTGGGTTTGGGTCTAGCCGAGTGGGTTTGGGTCTAGCCGAGTGGGTTTGGGTCTAGCCGATTGGGTTTGGGTCTAGCGGAGTGGGTTTGGGTCTAGCCGAGTGGGTTTGGGTCTAGCCGAGTGGGTTTGGGTCTAGCCGAGTGGGTTTGGGTCTAGCCGAGTGGGTTTTGGTCTAGCCGAGTGGTTTTGGGTCTAGCCGAGTGGGTTTGGGTCTAGCCGAGTGGGTTTGGGTCTAGCCGAGTGGGTTTGGGTCTAGCCGAGTGGGTTTAGGTCTAGCCGAGTGGGTTTGGGACTAGCCGAGTGGGTTTGGGTCTAGCCGAGTGGGTTTGGTTCTAGCCAAGTGGGTTTGGGTCTAGCTGTGTGGGTTTGGGTCTAGCCGAGTGGGATTGGGTCTAGCCGAGTGGGTTTGGGTCTAGACGAGTGGGTTTGGGTGTAGCCGAGTGGGTTTGTGTCTAGCGGAGTGGGTTTGGGTGTAGCCGAGTGGGTTTGGGTCTAGCCGAATGGGTTTGGGTCTAGCCGAGTGGGTTTGGTCTAGCCGAGTGGGTTTGGTCTAGCGGAGTGGGTTTGGGTCTAGCCGATTGGGTTTGGGTCTAGCCGAGTGGGTTTGGGTTCAGCCAAGTGGGTTTGGGTGTAGCCGAGTGCGTTTGGGTCTAGCGGAGTGGGTTTGGGTCTAGCCGAGTGGGTTTGGGTCTAGCCCAGTGGGTTTGGGTATAGCCGAGTGGGTTTGTGTCTAGCCGATTGGGTTTGGGTCTAGCCGAGTGGGCTTGGGTCTAGCCGAGTGGGTTTGTGTCTTGCGGAGTGGGTTTGGGTGTAGCCGAGTGGGTTTGGGTCTAGCCGAGTTGGTTTGGGTCTAGCCGAGTGGGTTTGGGTCTAGCCGAGTGGGTTTGGTCTAGCCGAGTGGGTTTGGGTCTAGCCCAGTGGGTTTGGGTATAGCCGAGTGGGTTTGTGTCTAGCCGAGTGGGTTTGGGTCTAGCCGAGTGGGCTTGGGTCTAGCCGAGTGGGTTTGGGTCTAGCCGAGTGGGTTTCGGTCTATCCGAGTGGGTTTAGGTCTAGCCGAGTGGGTTTGGGTGCAGCCGAGTGGGTTTGGGTCTAGCCCAGTGGGTTTGGGACTAGCCGAGTGGGTTTGGGTCTAGCCGAGTGGGTTTGGGTCTAACCGAGTGGGTTTGGGTCTAGCCGAGTGGGTTTGGGTCCAGCCGAGTGGGTTTGGGTCTAGCCGAGTGGGTTTGCGTCTAGAGAGTGGGTTTGGGTCCAGCCGAGTGGGTTTGGGTCTTACCGAGTGGGTTGGGGTCTAGCCAAGTGGGTTTTGGTCTAGCTGAGTGGTTTGGGTGTAACCGAGTGGGTTTGGGTCTAGCCGAGTGGGTTTGGGTCTAGCCAAGTGGGTTTGGGTCTAGCCGAGTGGGTTTGGGTCTAGCGGAGTTGGTTTGGGTCTAGCCGAGTGGGTGTGGGTCTAGCCGAGTGGGTTTGGGTCTAGCCGAGTAGGTTTGGGTCTAGCCGAGTGGTTTTGGGTCTAGCCGAGTGGGTTTGGGTCTAGCCGAGTGGGTTTGGGTCTAGCCGAGTGGGTTTGGGTCTAGCCGAGTGGGTTTGGGTCTAGCCGAGTCCGTTTGGGTCTAGCCGAGTGGGTTTGGGACCAGCCGAGTGGGTTTGGGTCTAGCCGAGTGGGTTTGGTTCTAGCCAAGTGGGTTTGGGTCTAGCTGTGTGGGTTTAGGTCTAGCCGAGTGGGTTTGGGTCTAGCCGAGTGGGTTTGGGTCTAGCCGAGTGGGTTTGGGTCTAGCCGAGTGGGTTTGGGTATAGCCGAGTGGGTTTGTGTCTCGCCCAGTGGGTTTGTGTCTCGCCGAGTGGGTTTGGGTCTAGCCGAGTGGGTTTGGGTCCAGCCGAGTGGGTTTGGGTCCAGCCGAGTGGGTTTGGGTCTACAGAGTGGGTTTGGGTCAAGCCGAGTGGGTTTGGGTCTTACCGAGTGGGTTGGGGTCTAGCCAAGTGGGTTTGGGTCTAGCCGAGTGGGTTTGGGTGTAACCGAGTGGGTTTGGGTCTAGCCGAGTGGGTTTGGGTCTAGCCGAGTGGGTTTGGGTCTAGCCGATTGGGTTTGGGTCTAGCGGAGTGGGTTTGGGTCTAGCCGAGTGGGTTTGGGTCTAGCCGAGTCCGTTTGGGTCTAGCCGAGTGGGTTTGGGACCAGCCGAGTGGGTTTGGGTCTAGCCGAGTGGGTTTGGTTCTAGCCAAGTGGGTTTGGGTCTAGCTGTGTGGGTTTAGGTCTAGCCGAGTGGGTTTGGGTCTAGCCGAGTGGGTTTGGGTCTAGCCGAGTGGGTTTGGGTCTAGCCGAGTGGGTTTGGGTATAGCCGAGTGGGTTTGTGTCTCGCCCAGTGGGTTTGTGTCTCGCCGAGTGGGTTTGGGTCTAGCCGAGTGGGTTTGGGTCCAGCCGAGTGGGTTTGGGTCCAGCCGAGTGGGTTTGGGTCTACAGAGTGGGTTTGGGTCAAGCCGAGTGGGTTTGGGTCTTACCGAGTGGGTTGGGGTCTAGCCAAGTGGGTTTGGGTCTAGCCGAGTGGGTTTGGGTGTAACCGAGTGGGTTTGGGTCTAGCCGAGTGGGTTTGGGTCTAGCCGAGTGGGTTTGGGTCTAGCCGATTGGGTTTGGGTCTAGCGGAGTGGGTTTGGGTCTAGCCGAGTGGGTTTGGGTCTAGCCGAGTGGGTTTGGGTCTAGCCGAGTGGGTTTGGGTCTAGCCGAGTGGGTTTTGGTCTAGCCGAGTGGTTTTGGGTCTAGCCGAGTGGGTTTGGGTCTAGCCGAGTGGGTTTGGGTCTAGCCGAGTGGGTTTGGGTCTAGCCGAGTGGGTTTAGGTCTAGCCGAGTGGGTTTGGGACTAGCCGAGTGGGTTTGGGTCTAGCCGAGTGGGTTTGGTTCTAGCCAAGTGGGTTTGGGTCTAGCTGTGTGGGTTTGGGTCTAGCCGAGTGGGATTGGGTCTAGCCGAGTGGGTTTGGGTCTAGACGAGTGGGTTTGGGTGTAGCCGAGTGGGTTTGTGTCTAGCGGAGTGGGTTTGGGTGTAGCCGAGTGGGTTTGGGTCTAGCCGAATGGGTTTGGGTCTAGCCGAGTGGGTTTGGTCTAGCCGAGTGGGTTTGGTCTAGCGGAGTGGGTTTGGGTCTAGCCGATTGGGTTTGGGTCTAGCCGAGTGGGTTTGGGTTTAGCCAAGTGGGTTTGGGTGTAGCCGAGTGCGTTTGGGTCTAGCGGAGTGGGTTTGGGTCTAGCCGAGTGGGTTTGGGTCTAGCCCAGTGGGTTTGGGTATAGCCGAGTGGGTTTGTGTCTAGCCGATTGGGTTTGGGTCTAGCCGAGTGGGCTTGGGTCTAGCCGAGTGGGTTTGTGTCTTGCGGAGTGGGTTTGGGTGTAGCCGAGTGGGTTTGGGTCTAGCCGAGTTGGTTTGGGTCTAGCCGAGTGGGTTTGGGTCTAGCCGAGTGGGTTTGGTCTAGCCGAGTGGGTTTGGGTCTAGCCCAGTGGGTTTGGGTATAGCCGAGTGGGTTTGTGTCTAGCCGAGTGGGTTTGGGTCTAGCCGAGTGGGCTTGGGTCTAGCCGAGTGGGTTTGGGTCTAGCCGAGTGGGTTTCGGTCTATCCGAGTGGGTTTAGGTCTAGCCGAGTGGGTTTGGGTGCAGCCGAGTGGGTTTGGGTCTAGCCCAGTGGGTTTGGGACTAGCCGAGTGGGTTTGGGTCTAGCCGAGTGGGTTTGGGTCTAACCGAGTGGGTTTGGGTCTAGCCGAGTGGGTTTGGGTCCAGCCGAGTGGGTTTGGGTCTAGCCGAGTGGGTTTGCGTCTAGAGAGTGGGTTTGGGTCCAGCCGAGTGGGTTTGGGTCTTACCGAGTGGGTTGGGGTCTAGCCAAGTGGGTTTTGGTCTAGCTGAGTGGTTTGGGTGTAACCGAGTGGGTTTGGGTCTAGCCGAGTGGGTTTGGGTCTAGCCAAGTGGGTTTGGGTCTAGCCGAGTGGGTTTGGGTCTAGCGGAGTTGGTTTGGGTCTAGCCGAGTGGGTGTGGGTCTAGCCGAGTGGGTTTGGGTCTAGCCGAGTAGGTTTGGGTCTAGCCGAGTGGTTTTGGGTCTAGCCGAGTGGGTTTGGGTCTAGCCGAGTGGGTTTGGGTCTAGCCGAGTGGGTTTGGGTCTAGCCGAGTGGGTTTGGGTCTAGCCGAGTCCGTTTGGGTCTAGCCGAGTGGGTTTGGGACCAGCCGAGTGGGTTTGGGTCTAGCCGAGTGGGTTTGGTTCTAGCCAAGTGGGTTTGGGTCTAGCTGTGTGGGTTTAGGTCTAGCCGAGTGGGTTTGGGTCTAGCCGAGTGGGTTTGGGTCTAGCCGAGTGGGTTTGGGTCTAGCCGAGTGGGTTTGGGTATAGCCGAGTGGGTTTGTGTCTCGCCCAGTGGGTTTGTGTCTCGCCGAGTGGGTTTGGGTCTAGCCGAGTGGGTTTGGGTCCAGCCGAGTGGGTTTGGGTCCAGCCGAGTGGGTTTGGGTCTACAGAGTGGGTTTGGGTCAAGCCGAGTGGGTTTGGGTCTTACCGAGTGGGTTGGGGTCTAGCCAAGTGGGTTTGGGTCTAGCCGAGTGGGTTTGGGTGTAACCGAGTGGGTTTGGGTCTAGCCGAGTGGGTTTGGGTCTAGCCGAGTGGGTTTGGGTCTAGCCGATTGGGTTTGGGTCTAGCGGAGTGGGTTTGGGTCTAGCCGAGTGGGTTTGGGTCTAGCCGAGTGGGTTTGGGTCTAGCCGAGTGGGTTTGGGTCTAGCCGAGTGGGTTTGGGTCTAGCCGAGTGGTTTTGGGTCTAGCCGAGTGGGTTTGGGTCTAGCCGAGTGGGTTTGGGTCTAGCCGAGTGGGTTTGGGTCTAGCCGAGTGGGTTTAGGTCTAGCCGAGTGGGTTTGGGACTAGCCGAGTGGGTTTGGGTCTAGCCGAGTGGGTTTGGTTCTAGCCAAGTGGGTTTGGGTCTAGCTGTGTGGGTTTGGGTCTAGCCGAGTGGGATTGGGTCTAGCCGAGTGGGTTTGGGTCTAGACGAGTGGGTTTGGGTGTAGCCGAGTGGGTTTGTGTCTAGCGGAGTGGGTTTGGGTGTAGCCGAGTGGGTTTGGGTCTAGCCGAATGGGTTTGGGTCTAGCCGAGTGGGTTTGGTCTAGCCGAGTGGGTTTGGTCTAGCGGAGTGGGTTTGGGTCTAGCCGATTGGGTTTGGGTCTAGCCGAGTGGGTTTGGGTTTAGCCAAGTGGGTTTGGGTGTAGCCGAGTGCGTTTGGGTCTAGCGGAGTGGGTTTGGGTCTAGCCGAGTGGGTTTGGGTCTAGCCCAGTGGGTTTGGGTATAGCCGAGTGGGTTTGTGTCTAGCCGAGTGGGTTTGGGTCTAGCCGAGTGGGCTTGGGTCTAGCCGAGTGAGTTTGGGTCTAGCGGAGTGGGTTTGGGTCTAGCCGAGTGGGTTTGGGTCTAGCCGAGTGGGTTTGGGTATAGCCGAGTGGGTTTGTGTCTAGCCGAGTGGGTTTGGGTCTAGCCGAGTGGGTTTGGGTCTAGCCGATTGGGTTTGGGTCCAGCCGAGTGGGTTTGGGTCTAGCCGAGTGGGTTTGGGTCTAGCGGAGTGGGTTTGGGTGTAGCCGAGTGGGTTTGGGTCTAGCCGAGTGGATTTGGGTCAAGCCGAATCGGTTTCGGTCTATCCGAGGGGGTTTGTGTCTAGCCGAGTGGGTTTGGGTCTAGCCGAGTGGGTTTGGGTCTAGCCGAGTGGGTTTGGGTCTAGCCGAGTGGGTTTGGGTCTATCCGAGTGGGTTTGGGTCTAGCCGAATCGGTTTCGGTCCATCCGAGAGGGTTTACGTCTAGCCGAGTGGGTTTGGGTCTAGCCGAGTGGGTTTGTGTCTAGCCAAGTGGGTTTGGGTCTAGCCGAGTCGGTTTGGGTGTAGCCGAGTGGGTTTGGGTATAGCCGAGTGGGTTTGTGTCTAGCCGAGTGGGTTTGGGTCTAGCCGAGTGGGTTTGGGTCTAGCCGAGTGGGTTTGGGTCCAGCCGAGTGGGTTTGGGTCTAGCCGAGTGGGTTTGCGTCTACAGAGTGGGTTTGGGTCTAGCCGAGTGGGTTTGGGTCTTACCGAGTGGGTTGGGGTCTAGGCAAGTGGGTTTGGGTCTAGCCGAGTGGGTTTGGGTGTAGCCGAGTGGGTTTGGGTCTAGCCGAGTGGGTTTGGGTCTAGCCGAGTGGGTTTGGGTCTAGCCGAGCGGGTTTGGGTCTAGCGGAGTGGGTTTGGGTCTAGCCGAGTGGGTTTGGGTCTAGCCGAGTGGGTTTGGGTCTAGCCGAGTGGGTTTGGGTCTAGCCGAGTGGATTTGGGTCTAGCCGAGTGGGTTTGGGTCTAGCCGAGTGGGTTTGGGTCTAGCCGAGTGGGTTTGGGTCTAGCCGAGTGGGTTTGGGTCTAGCCGAGTCCGTTTGGGTCTAGCCGAGTGGGTTTGGGACTAGCCGAGTGGGTTTGGGTCTAGCCGAGTGGGTTTGGTTCTAGCCAAGTGGGTTTGGGTCTTGCTGTGTGGGTTTGGGTCTAGCCGAGTGGGTTTGGGTCTAGCCGAGTGGGTTTGGGTCTAGACGAGTGGGTTTGGGTGTAGCCGAGTGGGTTTGTGTCTAGCGGAGTGGGTTTGGGTGTAGCCGAGTGGGTTTGGGTCTAGCCGAGTGGGTTTGGGTCTAGCCGAGTGGGTTTGGGTCTAGCCGAGTGGGTTTGGTCTAGCCGAGTGGGTTTGGGTCTAGCGGAGTGGGTTTGGGTCTAGCCGATTGGGTTTGGGTCTAGCCGAGTGGGTTTGGGTTTAGCCGAGTGGGTTCGGGTGTAGCCGAGTGCGTTTGGGTCTAGCGGAGTGGGTTTGGGTCTAGCCGAGTGGGTTTGGGTCTAGCCCAGTGGGTTTGGGTATAGCCGAGTGGGTTTGTGTCTAGCCGAGTGGGTTTGGGTCTAGCCGAGTGGGCTTGGGTCTAGCCGAGTGCGTTTGGGTCTAGCCGAGTGGGTTTGGGTCTAGCCGAGTGGGTTTGGGTCTAGCCGAGTGGGTTTGGGTCCAGCCAAGTGGGTTTGGGTCTAGCGGAGTGGGTTTGGGTCTAGCCGAGTGGGTGTGGGTCTAGCCGAGTGGGTTTGGGTCTAGCCGAGTAGGTTTGGGTCTAGCCGAGTGGTTTTGGGTCTAGCCGAGTGGGTTTGGGTCTAGCCGAGTGGGTTTGGGTCTAGCCGAGTGGGTTTGGGTCTAGCCGAGTGGGTTTGGGTCTAGCCGAGTCCGTTTGGGTCTAGCCGAGTGGGTTTGGGACCAGCCGAGTGGGTTTGGGTCTAGCCGAGTGGGTTTGGTTCTAGCCAAGTGGGTTTGGGTCTAGCTGTGTTGGTTTAGGTATAGCCGAGTGGGTTTGGGTCTAGCCGAGTGGGTTTGGGTCTAGCCGAGTGGGTTTGAGTGTAGCCGAGTGGGTTTGGGTGTAGCGGAGTGGGTTTGTGTCTAGCGGAGTGGGTTTGGGTATAGCCGAGTGGATTTGGGTCCAGCCGAGTGGGTTTGGGTCTAGCCGAGTGGGTTTGGGTCTAGCCGAGTGGGTTTGGATCTAGCCGAGTGGGTTTGGGACTAGCCGAGTGGGTTTGGGTCTAGCCGAGTGGGTTTGGGTCTAACCGAGTGGGTTTGGGTCTAGCCGAGTGGGTTTGGGTCCAGCCGAGTGGGATTGGGTCATGCCGAGTGGGTTTGGGTCTATCCGAGTGGGTTTGGGTCTAGCGGAGTGGGTTTGGGTCTAGCCGAGTGGGTTTGGGTCTAGCCGAGTGGGTTTGGGTATAGCCGAGTGGGTTTGTGTCTCGCCGAGTGGGTTTGTGTCTCGCCGAGTGGGTTTGGGTCTAGCCGAGTGGGTTTGGGTCCAGCAGAGTGGGTTTGGGTCCAGCCGAGTGGGTTTGGGTCTACAGAGTGGGTTTGGGTCAAGCCGAGTGGGTTTGGGTCTTACCGAGTGGGTTGGGGTCTAGCCAAGTGGGTTTGGGTCTAGCCGAGTGGGTTTGGGTGTAACCGAGTGGGTTTGGGTCTAGCCGAGTGGGTTTGGGTCTAGCCGAGTGGGTTTGGGTCTAGCCGATTGGGTTTGGGTCTAGCGGAGTGGGTTTGGGTCTAGCCGAGTGGGTTTGGGTCTAGCCGAGTGGGTTTGGGTCTAGCCGAGTGGGTTTGGGTCTAGCCGAGTGGGTTTGGGTCTAGCCGAGTGGGTTTGGGTCTAGCCGAGTGGTTTTGGGTCTAGCCGAGTGGGTTTGGGTCTAGCCGAGTGGGTTTGGGTCTAGCCGAGTGGGTTTGGGTCTAGCCGAGTGGGTTTAGGTCTAGCCGAGTGGGTTTGGGACTAGCCGAGTGGGTTTGGGTCTAGCCGAGTGGGTTTGGTTCTGGCCAAGTGGGTTTGGGTCTAGCTGTGTGGGTTTGGGTCTAGCCGAGTGGGTTTGGGTCTAGCCGAGTGGGTTTGGGTCTAGACGAGTGGGTTTGGGTGTAGCCGAGTGGGTTTGTGTCTAGCGGAGTGGGTTTGGGTGTAGCCGAGTGGGTTTGGGTCTAGCCGAGTGGGTTTGGGTCTAGCCGAGTGGGTTTGGGTCTAGCCGAGTGGGTTTGGTCTAGCCGAGTGGGTTTTGGTCTAGCGGAGTGGGTTTGGGTCTAGCCGATTGGGTTTGGGTCTAGCCGAGTGGGTTTATGTTTAGCCAAGTGGGTTTGGGTGTAGCCGAGTGCGTTTGGGTCTAGCGGAGTGGGTTTGGGTCTAGCCGAGTGGGTTTGGGTCTAGCCCAGTGGGTTTGGGTATAGCCGAGTGGGTTTGTGTCTAGCCGAGTGGGTTTGGGTCTAGCCGAGTGGGCTTGGGTCTAGCCGAGTGGGTTTGGGTCTAGCGGAGTGGGTTTGGGTGTAGCCGAGTGTGTTTGGGTCTAGCCGAGTGGGTTTGGGTATAGCCGAGTGGGTTTGTGTCTAGCCGAGTGGGTTTGGGTCTAGCCGAGTGGGTTTGGGTCTAGCCGAGTGGGTTTGGGTCCAGCCGAGTGGGTTTGGGTCTAGCCGAGTGGGTTTGCGTCTACAGAGTGGGTTTGGGTCTAGCCGAGTGGGTTTGGGTCTTACCGAGTGGGTTGGGGTCTAGGCAAGTGGGTTTGGGTCTAGCCGAGTGGGTTTGGGTGTAGCCGAGTGGGTTTGGGTCTAGCCGAGTGGGTTTGGGTCTAGCCGAGTGGGTTTGGGTCTAGCCGAGCGGGTTTGGGTCTAGCGGAGTGGGTTTGGGTCTAGCCGAGTGGGTTTGGGTCTAGCCGAGTGGGTTTGGGTCTAGCCGAGTGGGTTTGGGTCTAGCCGAGTGGGTTTGGGTCTAGCCGAGTGGGTTTGGGTCTAGCCGAGTGGGTTTGCGTCTAGCCGAGTGGGTTTGGGTCTAGCCGAGTCCGTTTGGGTCTAGCCGAGTGGGTTTGGGACTAGCCGAGTGGGTTTGTGTCTAGCCGAGTGGGTTTGGTTCTAGCCAAGTGGGTTTGGGTCTAGCTGTGTGGGTTTGGGTCTAGCCGAGTGGGTTTGGGTCTAGCCGAGTGGGTTTGGGTCTAGACGAGTGGGTTTGGGTGTAGCCGAGTGGGTTTGTGTCTAGCGGAGTGGGTTTGGGTGTAGCCGAGTGGGTTTGGGTCTAGCCGAGTGGGTTTGGGTCTAGCCGAGTGGGTTTGGGTCTAGCCGAGTGGGTTTGGTCTAGCCGAGTGGGTTTGGGTCTAGCGGAGTGGGTTTGGGTCTAGCCGATTGGGTTTGGGTCTAGCCGAGTGGGTTTGGGTTTAGCCGAGTGGGTTCGGGTGTAGCCGAGTGCGTTTGGGTCTAGCGGAGTGGGTTTGGGTCTAGCCGAGTGGGTTTGGGTCTAGCCCAGTGGGTTTGGGTATAGCCGAGTGGGTTTGTGTCTAGCCGAGTGGGTTTGGGTCTAGCCGAGTGGGCTTGGGTCTAGCCGAGTGGGTTTGGGTCTAGCCGAGTGGGTTTGGGTCTAGCCGAGTGGGTTTGGGTCTAGCCGAGTGGGTTTGGGTCCAGCCAAGTGGGTTTGGGTCTAGCCCAGTGGGTTTGGGACTAGCCGAGTGGGTTTGGGTCTCGCCGAGTGGGTTTGGGTCTAACCGAGTGGGTTTGGGTCTAGCCGAGTGGGTTTGTGTCCAGCCGAGTGGGTTTGGGTCTAGCCGAGTGGGTTTGCGTCTACAGAGTGGGTTTGGGTCCAGCCGAGTGGGTTTAGGTCTAGCCGAGTGGGTTTGGGTCCAGCCGAGTGGGTTTGGGTGTAGCGGAGTGTGTTTGTGTCTAGCGGAGTGGGTTTGGGTATAGCCGAGTGGATTTGGGTCCAGCCGAATGGGTTTGGGTCCAGCCGAGTGGGTTTGGGTCTAGCCGAGTGGGTTTGGGTCTAGCCGAGTGGGTTTGGATCTAGCCGAGTGGGTTTGTGTCTAGCCGAGTGGGTTTGGGTCCAGCCGAGTGGGTTTGGGTCTAGCCGAGTGGGTTTGGGACTAGCCGAGTGGGTTTGGGTCTAGCCGAGTGGGTTTGGGTCTAACTGAGTGGGTTTGGGACTAGCCGAGTGGGTTTGGGTCCAGCCGAGTGGGATTGGGTCATGCCGAGTGGGTTTGGGTCTAGCCGAGTGGGTTTGGGTCTAGCGGAGTGGGTTTGGGTCTAGCCGAGGGGGTTTGGGTCTAGCCGAGTGGGTTTGGGTCTAGCCGAGTGGTTTTGGGTCTAGCCGAGTGGGTTTGGGTCTAGCCGAGTGGGTTTGGGTCTAGCCGAGTGGGTTTGGGTCTAGCCGAGTGGTTTAGGTCTAGCCGAGTTGGCTTGGGACTAGCCAAGTGGGTTTGGGTCTAGCCGAGTGGGTTTGGTTCTAGCCAAGTGGGTTTGGGTCTAGCTGTGTGGGTTTGGGTCTAGCCGAGTGGGTTTGGGTCTAGCCGAGTGGGTTTGGGTCTAGACGAGTGGGTTTGGGTGTAGCCGAGTGGGTTTGTGTCTAGCGGAGTGGGTTTGGGTGTAGCCGAGTGGGTTTGGGTCTAGCCGAGTGGGTTTGGGTCTAGCCGAGTGGGTTTGTGTCTAGCCGAGTGGGTTTGGTCTAGCCGAGTGGGTTTTGGTCTAGCGGAGTGGGTTTAGGTCTAGCCGATTGGGTTTGGGTCTAGCCGAGTGGGTTTGGGTTTAGCCAAGTGGGTTTGGGTGTAGCCGAGTGCGTTTGGGTCTAGCGGAGTGGGTTTGGGTCTAGCCGAGTGGGTTTGGGTCTAGCCCAGTGGGCTTGGGTCTAGCCGAGTGGGTTTGGGTCTAGCCGAGTGGGTTTGGGTCTAGCCGAGTGGGTTTGGGTCTAGCTGAGTGGGTTTGGTTCTAGCCGAGTGGGTTTGGGTCCAGCCGAGTGGGTTTGGGTCTAGCGGAGTGGGTTTGGGTCTAGCCGAGTGGGTTTGGGTCTAGCCGAGTGGGTTTGGGTCTAGCCGAGTGGGTTTGGGTCTAGCCGAGTGGTTTTGGGTCTAGCCGAGTGGGTTTGGGTCTAGCCGAGTGGGTTTGGGTCTAGCCGAGTGGGTTTGGGTCTAGCCGAGTGGTTTAGGTCTAGCCGAGTGGGTTTGGGACTAGCCAAGTGGGTTTGGGTCTAGCCGAGTGGGTTTGGTTCTAGCCAAGTGGGTTTGGGTCTAGCTGTGTGGGTTTGGGTCTAGCCGAGTGGGTTTGGGTCTAGCCGAGTGGGTTTGGGTCTAGACGAGTGGGTTTGGGTGTAGCCGAGTGGGTTTGTGTCTAGCGGAGTGGGTTTGGGTGTAGCCGAGTGGGTTTGGGTCTAGCCGAGTGGGTTTGGGTCTAGCCGAGTGGGTTTGGGTCTAGCCGAGTGGGTTTGGGTCTAGCCGAGTGGGTTTGGTCTAGCCGAGTGGGTTTTGGTCTAGCGGAGTGGGTTTGGGTCTAGCCGATTGGGTTTGGGTCTAGCCGAGTGGTTTTGGGTTTAGCCAAGTGGGTTTGGGTGTAGCCGAGTGCGTTTGGGTCTAGTGGAGTGGGTTTGGGTCTAGCCGAGTGGGTTTGGGTCTAGCCCAGTGGGCTTGGGTCTAGCCGAGTGGGTTTGGGTCTAGCCGAGTGGGTTTGGGTCTAGCCGAGTGGGTTTGGGTCTAGCTGAGTGGGTTTGGTTCTAGCCGAGTGGGTTTGGGTCTAGCCGAGTGGGTTTGGGTCTAGCGGAGTGGGTTTGGGTCTAGCCGAGTGGGTTTGGGTCTAGCCGAGTGGGTTTGGGTCTAGCCTAGTGGTTTTGGGTCTAGCCGAGTGGGTTTGGGTCTTACCGAGTGGGTTGGGGTCTAGCCAAGTGGGTTTGGGTCTAGCCGAGTGGGTTTGGGTGTAGCCGAGTGGGTTTGGGTCTAGCCGAGTGGGTTTGGGTCTAGCCGAGTGGGTTTGGGTCTAGTGGAGTGGGTTTGGGTCTAGCCGAGTGGGTTTGGGTCTAGCCGAGTGGGTTTGGGTCTAGCCGTGTGGGTTTGGGTCTAGCCGAGTGGTTTTGGGTCTAGCCGAGTGGGTTTGGGTCTAGCCGAGTGGGTTTGGGTCTAGCCGAGTGGGTTTGGGTCTAGCCGAGTGGGTTTGGGTCTAGTCGAGTCCGTTTGGGTCTAGCCGAGTGGGTTTGGGACTAGCCGAGTGCGTTTGGGTCTAGCCGAGTGGGTTTGGTTCTAGCCAAGTAGGTTTGGGTCTAGCTGTGTGGGTTTGGGTCTAGCCGAGTGGGTTTGGGTCTAGCCGAGTGGGTTTGGGTCTAGACGAGTGGGATTGGGTGTAGCCGAGTGGGTTTGTTTCTAGCGGAGTGGGTTTGGGTGTAGCCGAGTGGGTTTGGGTCTAGCCGAGTGGGTTTGGGTCTAGCCGAGTGGGTTTGGGTCTAGCCGAGTGGGTTTGGTCTAGCCGAGTGGGTTTGGGTCTAGTGGAGTGGGTTTGGGTCTAGCCGATTGGGTTTGGGTCTAGCCGAGTGGGTTTGGGTTTAGCCGAGTGGGTTCGGGTGTAGCCGAGTGCGTTTGGGTCTAGCGGAGTGGGTTTGGGTCTAGCCGAGTGGGTTTGGGTCTAGCCCAGTGGGTTTGGGTATAGCCGAGTGGGTTTGTGTCTAGCCGTGTGGGTTTGGGTCTGGCCGAGTGGGCTTGGGTCTAGCCGAGTGGGTTTGGGTCTAGCCGAGTGGGTTTGGGTCTAGCCGAGTGGGTTTGGGTCTAGCCGAGTGGGTTTGGGTCCAGCCGAGTGGGTTTGGGTCTAGCCCAGTGGGTTTGGGACTAGCCGAGTGGGTTTGGGTCTAGCCGAGTGGGTTTGGGTCTAACCGAGTGGGTTTGGGTCTAGCCGAGTGGGTTTGGGTCCAGCCGAGTGGGTTTGGGTCTAGCCGAGTGGGATTGGGTCATGCCGAGTGGGTTTGGGTCTAGCCGAGTGGGTTTGGGTCTAGCGGAGTGGGTTTGGGTCTAGCCGAGTGGGTTTGGGTCTAGCCGAGTGGGTTTGGGTCTAGCCCAGTGGGCTTGGGTCTAGCCGAGTGGGTTTGGGTCTAGCCGAGTGGGTTTGGGTCTAGCCGAGTGGGTTTGGGTCTAGCTGAGTGGGTTTGGTTCTAGCCGAGTGGGTTTGGGTCTAGCCGAGTGGGTTTGGGTCTAGCGGAGTGGGTTTGGGTCTAGCCGAGTGGGTTTGGGTCTAGCCGAGTGGGTTTGGGTCTAGCCTAGTGGTTTTGGGTCTAGCCGAGTGGGTTTGGGTCTTACCGAGTGGGTTGGGGTCTAGCCAAGTGGGTTTGGGTCTAGCCGAGTGGGTTTGGGTGTAGCCGAGTGGGTTTGGGTCTAGCCGAGTGGGTTTGGGTCTAGCCGAGTGGGTTTGGGTCTAGTGGAGTGGGTTTGGGTCTAGCCGAGTGGGTTTGGGTCTAGCCGAGTGGGTTTGGGTCTAGCCGTGTGGGTTTGGGTCTAGCCGAGTGGTTTTGGGTCTAGCCGAGTGGGTTTGGGTCTAGCCGAGTGGGTTTGGGTCTAGCCGAGTGGGTTTGGGTCTAGCCGAGTGGGTTTGGGTCTAGTCGAGTCCGTTTGGGTCTAGCCGAGTGGGTTTGGGACTAGCCGAGTGCGTTTGGGTCTAGCCGAGTGGGTTTGGTTCTAGCCAAGTAGGTTTGGGTCTAGCTGTGTGGGTTTGGGTCTAGCCGAGTGGGTTTGGGTCTAGCCGAGTGGGTTTGGGTCTAGACGAGTGGGATTGGGTGTAGCCGAGTGGGTTTGTTTCTAGCGGAGTGGGTTTGGGTGTAGCCGAGTGGGTTTGGGTCTAGCCGAGTGGGTTTGGGTCTAGCCGAGTGGGTTTGGGTCTAGCCGAGTGGGTTTGGTCTAGCCGAGTGGGTTTGGGTCTAGTGGAGTGGGTTTGGGTCTAGCCGATTGGGTTTGGGTCTAGCCGAGTGGGTTTGGGTTTAGCCGAGTGGGTTCGGGTGTAGCCGAGTGCGTTTGGGTCTAGCGGAGTGGGTTTGGGTCTAGCCGAGTGGGTTTGGGTCTAGCCCAGTGGGTTTGGGTATAGCCGAGTGGGTTTGTGTCTAGCCGTGTGGGTTTGGGTCTGGCCGAGTGGGCTTGGGTCTAGCCGAGTGGGTTTGGGTCTAGCCGAGTGGGTTTGGGTCTAGCCGAGTGGGTTTGGGTCTAGCCGAGTGGGTTTGGGTCCAGCCGAGTGGGTTTGGGTCTAGCCCAGTGGGTTTGGGACTAGCCGAGTGGGTTTGGGTCTAGCCGAGTGGGTTTGGGTCTAACCGAGTGGGTTTGGGTCTAGCCGAGTGGGTTTGGGTCCAGCCGAGTGGGTTTGGGTCTAGCCGAGTGGGATTGGGTCATGCCGAGTGGGTTTGGGTCTAGCCGAGTGGGTTTGGGTCTAGCGGAGTGGGTTTGGGTCTAGCCGAGTGGGTTTGGGTCTAGCCGAGTGGGTTTGGGTATAGCCGAGTGGGTTTGTGTCTAGCCGAGTGGGTTTGGGTCTAGCCGAGTGGGTTTGGGTCTAGCCGAGTGGGTTTGGGTCCAGCCGAGTGGGTTTTGGTCAAGCCGAGTGGGTTTGGGTCTACAGAGTGGGTTTGGGTCAAGCCGAGTGAGTTTGGGTCTTACCGAGTGGGTTGGGGTCTAGCCAAGTGGGTTTGGGTCTAGCCGAGTGGGTTTGGGTCTAGCCGAGTGGGTTTGGGTCTAGCCGAGTGGGTTTGGGTCTAGCCGAGTGGGTTTGGTCTAGCCGAGTGGGTTTGCGTCCAGCCGAGTGGGTTTGGGTCTAGCCGAGTGGGTTTGGGACTAGCCGAGTGGGTTTGGGTCTAGCCGAGTGGGTTTGGGTCTAACTGAGTGGGTTTGAGTCTAGCCGAGTGGGTTTGGGTCCAGCCGAGTGGGATTCGGTCATGCCGAGTGGGTTTGGGTCTAGCCGAGTGGGTTTGGGTCTAGCGGAGTGGGTTTGGGTCAAGCCGAGTGGGTTTGGGTCTAGCCGAGTGGGTTTGGGTCTAGCCGAGTGGTTTTGGGTGTAGCCGAGTGGGTTTGGGTCTAGCCGAGTGGGTTTGGGTCTAGCCGAGTGGGTTTGGGTCTAGCCGAGTGGGTTTGGTCTAGCCGAGTGGGTTTTGGTCTAGCGGAGTGGGTTTGGGTCTAGCCGATTGGGTTTGGGTCTAGCCGAGTGGGTTTGGGTTTAGCCAAGTGGGTTTGGGTGTAGCCGAGTGCGTTTGGGTCTAGCGGAGTGGGTTTGGGTCTAGCCGAGTGGGTTTGGGTCTAGCCCAGTGGGCTTGGGTCTAGCCGAGTGGGTTTGGGTCTAGCTGAGTGGGTTTGGGTCTAGCGGAGTGGGTTTGGGTCTAGCCGAGTGGGTTTGTTTCTAGCGGAGTGGGTTTGGGTGTAGCCGAGTGGGTTTGGGTCTAGCCGAGTGGGTTTGGGTCTAGCCGAGTGGGTTTGGGTCTAGCCGAGTGGGTTTGGTCTAGCCGAGTGGGTTAGGGTCTAGCGGAGTGGGTTTGGGTCTAGCCGATTGGGTTTGGGTCTAGCCGAGTGGGTTTGGGTTTAGCCGAGTGGGTTCGGGTGTAGCCGAGTGCGTTTGGGTCTAGCGGAGTGGGTTTGGGTCTAGCCGAGTGGGTTTGGGTCTAGCCCAGTGGGTTTGGGTATAGCCGAGTGGGTTTGTGTCTAGCCGAGTGGGTTTGGGTCTAGCCGAGTGGGCTTGGGTCTAGCCGAGTGGGTTTGGGTCTAGCCGAGTGGGTTTGGGTCTAGCCGAGTGGGTTTGGGTCTAGCCGAGTGGGTTTGGGTCCAGCCGAGTGGGTTTGGGTCTAGCCCAGTGGGTTTGGGACTAGCCGAGTGGGTTTGGGTCTAGCCGAGTGGGTTTGGGTCTAACCGAGTGGGTTTGGGTCTAGCCGAGTGGGTTTGGGTCAAGCCGATTGGGTTTGGGTCTAGCCTAGTGGGATTGGGTCATGCCGAGTGGGTTTGTGTCTAACCGAGTGGGTTTGGGTCTAGCCGAGTGGGTTTGGGTCTAGCGGAGTGGGTTTGGGTCTAGCCGAGTGGGTTTGGGTCTAGCCGAGTGGGTTTGGGTATAGCCGAGTGGGTTTGTGTCTAGCCGAGTGGGTTTGGGTCTAGCCGAGTGGGTTTGGGTCTAGCCGAGTGGGTTTGGGTCCAGCCGAGTGGGTTTGGGTCCAGCCGAGTGGGTTTGGGTCTACAGAGTGGGTTTGGGTCAAGCCGAGTGAGTTTGGGTCTTACCGAGTGGGTTGGGGTCTAGCCAAGTGGGTTTGGGTCTAGCCGAGTGGGTTTGGGTGTAACCGAGTGGGTTTGGGTCTAGCCGAGTGGGTTTGGGTCTAGCCGAGTGGGTTTGGGTCTAGCCGAGTGGGTTTGGGTCTAGCGGAGTGGGTTTGGGTCTAGCTGAGTGGGTTTGGGTCTAGCCGAGTGGGTTTGGGTCTAGCGGAGTGGGTTTGGGTCTAGCGGAGTGGGTTTGGGTCTAGCCGAGTGGGTTTGGGTCTAGCCGAGTGGGTTTGGGTCTAGCCGAGTGGTTTTGGGTCTAGCCGAGTGGGTTTGGGTCTAGCCGAGTGGGTTTGGGTCTAGCCGAGTGGGTTTGGGTCTAGCCGAGTGGTTTTGGGTCTAGCCGAGTGGGTTTGGGTCTAGCCGAGTGGGTTTGGGTCTAGCCGAGTGGGTTTGGGTCTAGCCGAGTCCGTTTGGGTCTAGCCGAGTGGGTTTGGGACTAGCCGAGTGGGTTTGGGTCTAGCCGAGTGGGTTTGGTTCTAGCCAAGTGGGTTTGGGTCTAGCTGTGTGGGTTTGGGTCTAGCTGAGTGGGTTTGGGTCTAGCCGAGTGGGTTTGGGTCTAGACGAGTGGGTTTGGGTCTAGACGAGTGGGTTTGGGTGTAGCGGAGTGGGTTTGAGTCTAGCGGAGTGGGTTTGGGTGTAGCCGAGTGGGTTTGGGTCAAGCCGAGTGGGTTTGGGTCTAGCCGAGTGGGTTTGGGTCTAGCCGAGTGGGTTTGGTCTAGCCGAGTGGGTTTTGGTCTAGCCGAGTGGGTTTGGGTCTAGCCGAGTGGGTTTGGGTCTAGCCGAGTGGGTTTGGGTCTAGCCGAGTGGTTTTGGGTCTAGCCGAGTGGGTTTGGGTCTAGCCGAGTGGGTTTGGGTCTAGCCGAGTGGGTTTGTGTCTAGCCGAGTCCGTTTGGGTCTAGCCGAGTGGGTTTGGGACTAGCCGAGTAGGTTTGGGTCTAGCCGAGTGGGTTTGGTTCTAGCCAAGTGGGTTTGGGTCTAGCTGTGTGGGTTTGGGTCTAGCCGAGTGGGTTTGGGTCTAGCCGAGTGGGTTTGGGTCTAGACGAGTGGGATTGGGTGTAGCCGAGTGGGTTTGTTTCTAGCGGAGTGGGTTTGGGTGTAGCCGAGTGGGTTTGGGTCTAGCCGAGTGGGTTTGGGTCTAGCGGAGTGGGTTTGGGTCTAGCTGAGTGGGTTTGGGTCTAGCCGAGTGGGTTTGGGTCTAGCGGAGTGGGTTTGGGTCTAGCGGAGTGGGTTTGGGTCTAGCCGAGTGGGTTTGGGTCTAGCCGAGTGGGTTGGGGTCTAGCCGAGAGGTTTTGGGTCTAGCCGAGTGGGTTTGGGTCTAGCCGAGTGGGTTTGGGTCTAGCCGAGTGGGTTTGGGTCTAGCCGAGTGGTTTTGGGTCTAGCCGAGTGGGTTTGGGTCTAGCCGAGTGGGTTTGGGTCTAGCCGAGTGGGTTTGGGTCTAGCCGAGTCCGTTTGGGTCTAGCCGAGTGGGTTTGGGACTAGCCGAGTGGGTTTGGGTCTAGCCGAGTGGGTTTGGTTCTAGCCAAGTGGGTTTGGGTCTAGCTGTGTGGGTTTGGGTCTAGCTGAGTGGGTTTGGGTCTAGCCGAGTGGGTTTGGGTCTAGACGAGTGGGTTTGGGTCTAGACGAGTGGGTTTGGGTGTAGCCGAGTGGGTTTGAGTCTAGCGGAGTGGGTTTGGGTGTAGCCGAGTGGGTTTGGGTCTAGCCGAGTGGGTTTGGGTCTAGCCGAGTGGGTTTGGGTCTAGCCGAGTGGGTTTGGTCTAGCCGAGTGGGTTTTGGTCTAGCCGAGTGGGTTTGGGTCTAGCCGAGTGGGTTTGGGTCTAGCCGAGTGGGTTTGGGTCTAGCCGAGTGGTTTTGGGTCTAGCCGAGTGGGTTTGGGTCTAGCCGAGTGGGTTTGGGTCTAGCCGAGTGGGTTTGGGTCTAGCCGAGTCCGTTTGGGTCTAGCCGAGTGGGTTTGGGACTAGCCGAGTAGGTTTGGGTCTAGCCGAGTGGGTTTGGTTCTAGCCAAGTGGGTTTGGGTCTAGCTGTGTGGGTTTGGGTCTAGCCGAGTGGGTTTGGGTCTAGCCGAGTGGGTTTGGGTCTAGACGAGTGGGATTGGGTGTAGCCGAGTGGGTTTGTTTCTAGCGGAGTGGGTTTGGGTGTAGCCGAGTGGGTTTGGGTCTAGCCGAGTGGGTTTTGGTCTAGCCGAGTGGGTTTGGGTCTAGCCGAGTGGGTTTGGTCTAGCCGAGTGGGTTAGGGTCTAGCGGAGTGGGTTTGGGTCTAGCCGATTGGGTTTGGGTCTAGCCGAGTGGGTTTGGGTCTAGCCGAGTGGGCTTGGGTCTAGCCGAGTGGGTTTGGGTCTAGCCGAGTGGGTTTGGGTCTAGCCGAGTGGGTTTGGGTCTAGCCGAGTGGGTTTGGGTCCAGCCGAGTGGGTTTGGGTCTAGCCCAGTGGGTTTGGGACTAGCCGAGTGGGTTTGGGTCTAGCCGAGTGGGTTTGGGTCTAACCGAGTGGGTTTGGGTCTAGCCGAGTGGGTTTGGGTCAAGCCGATTGGGTTTGGGTCTAGCCTAGTGGGATTGGGTCATGCCGAGTGGGTTTGTGTCTAACCGAGTGGGTTTGGGTCTAGCCGAGTGGGTTTGGGTCTAGCGGAGTGGGTTTGGGTCTAGCCGAGTGGGTTTGGGTCTAGCCGAGTGGGTTTGGGTATAGCCGAGTGGGTTTGTGTCTAGCCGAGTGGGTTTGGGTCTAGCCGAGTGGGTTTGGGTCTAGCCGAGTGGGTTTGGGTCCAGCCGAGTGGGTTTGGGTCCAGCCGAGTGGGTTTGGGTCTACAGAGTGGGTTTGGGTCAAGCCGAGTGAGTTTGGGTCTTACCGAGTGGGTTGGGGTCTAGCCAAGTGGGTTTGGGTCTAGCCGAGTGGGTTTGGGTGTAACCGAGTGGGTTTGGGTCTAGCCGAGTGGGTTTGGGTCTAGCCGAGTGGGTTTGGGTCTAGCCGAGTGGGTTTGGGTCTAGCGGAGTGGGTTTGGGTCTAGCTGAGTGGGTTTGGGTCTAGCCGAGTGGGTTTGGGTCTAGCGGAGTGGGTTTGGGTCTAGCGGAGTGGGTTTGGGTCTAGCCGAGTGGGTTTGGGTCTAGCCGAGTGGGTTTGGGTCTAGCCGAGTGGTTTTGGGTCTAGCCGAGTGGGTTTGGGTCTAGCCGAGTGGGTTTGGGTCTAGCCGAGTGGGTTTGGGTCTAGCCGAGTGGTTTTGGGTCTAGCCGAGTGGGTTTGGGTCTAGCCGAGTGGGTTTGGGTCTAGCCGAGTGGGTTTGGGTCTAGCCGAGTCCGTTTGGGTCTAGCCGAGTGGGTTTGGGACTAGCCGAGTGGGTTTGGGTCTAGCCGAGTGGGTTTGGTTCTAGCCAAGTGGGTTTGGGTCTAGCTGTGTGGGTTTGGGTCTAGCTGAGTGGGTTTGGGTCTAGCCGAGTGGGTTTGGGTCTAGACGAGTGGGTTTGGGTCTAGACGAGTGGGTTTGGGTGTAGCGGAGTGGGTTTGAGTCTAGCGGAGTGGGTTTGGGTGTAGCCGAGTGGGTTTGGGTCAAGCCGAGTGGGTTTGGGTCTAGCCGAGTGGGTTTGGGTCTAGCCGAGTGGGTTTGGTCTAGCCGAGTGGGTTTTGGTCTAGCCGAGTGGGTTTGGGTCTAGCCGAGTGGGTTTGGGTCTAGCCGAGTGGGTTTGGGTCTAGCCGAGTGGTTTTGGGTCTAGCCGAGTGGGTTTGGGTCTAGCCGAGTGGGTTTGGGTCTAGCCGAGTGGGTTTGTGTCTAGCCGAGTCCGTTTGGGTCTAGCCGAGTGGGTTTGGGACTAGCCGAGTAGGTTTGGGTCTAGCCGAGTGGGTTTGGTTCTAGCCAAGTGGGTTTGGGTCTAGCTGTGTGGGTTTGGGTCTAGCCGAGTGGGTTTGGGTCTAGCCGAGTGGGTTTGGGTCTAGACGAGTGGGATTGGGTGTAGCCGAGTGGGTTTGTTTCTAGCGGAGTGGGTTTGGGTGTAGCCGAGTGGGTTTGGGTCTAGCCGAGTGGGTTTGGGTCTAGCGGAGTGGGTTTGGGTCTAGCTGAGTGGGTTTGGGTCTAGCCGAGTGGGTTTGGGTCTAGCGGAGTGGGTTTGGGTCTAGCGGAGTGGGTTTGGGTCTAGCCGAGTGGGTTTGGGTCTAGCCGAGTGGGTTGGGGTCTAGCCGAGAGGTTTTGGGTCTAGCCGAGTGGGTTTGGGTCTAGCCGAGTGGGTTTGGGTCTAGCCGAGTGGGTTTGGGTCTAGCCGAGTGGTTTTGGGTCTAGCCGAGTGGGTTTGGGTCTAGCCGAGTGGGTTTGGGTCTAGCCGAGTGGGTTTGGGTCTAGCCGAGTCCGTTTGGGTCTAGCCGAGTGGGTTTGGGACTAGCCGAGTGGGTTTGGGTCTAGCCGAGTGGGTTTGGTTCTAGCCAAGTGGGTTTGGGTCTAGCTGTGTGGGTTTGGGTCTAGCTGAGTGGGTTTGGGTCTAGCCGAGTGGGTTTGGGTCTAGACGAGTGGGTTTGGGTCTAGACGAGTGGGTTTGGGTGTAGCCGAGTGGGTTTGAGTCTAGCGGAGTGGGTTTGGGTGTAGCCGAGTGGGTTTGGGTCTAGCCGAGTGGGTTTGGGTCTAGCCGAGTGGGTTTGGGTCTAGCCGAGTGGGTTTGGTCTAGCCGAGTGGGTTTTGGTCTAGCCGAGTGGGTTTGGGTCTAGCCGAGTGGGTTTGGGTCTAGCCGAGTGGGTTTGGGTCTAGCCGAGTGGTTTTGGGTCTAGCCGAGTGGGTTTGGGTCTAGCCGAGTGGGTTTGGGTCTAGCCGAGTGGGTTTGGGTCTAGCCGAGTCCGTTTGGGTCTAGCCGAGTGGGTTTGGGACTAGCCGAGTAGGTTTGGGTCTAGCCGAGTGGGTTTGGTTCTAGCCAAGTGGGTTTGGGTCTAGCTGTGTGGGTTTGGGTCTAGCCGAGTGGGTTTGGGTCTAGCCGAGTGGGTTTGGGTCTAGACGAGTGGGATTGGGTGTAGCCGAGTGGGTTTGTTTCTAGCGGAGTGGGTTTGGGTGTAGCCGAGTGGGTTTGGGTCTAGCCGAGTGGGTTTTGGTCTAGCCGAGTGGGTTTGGGTCTAGCCGAGTGGGTTTGGTCTAGCCGAGTGGGTTAGGGTCTAGCGGAGTGGGTTTGGGTCTAGCCGATTGGGTTTGGGTCTAGCCGAGTGGGTTTGGGTTTAGCCGAGTGGGTTCGGGTGTAGCCGAGTGCGTTTGGGTCTAGCGGAGTGGGTTTGGGTCTAGCCGAGTGGGTTTGGGTCTAGCCCAGTGGGTTTGGGTATAGCCGAGTGGGTTTGTGTCTAGCCGAGTGGGTTTGGGTCTAGCCGAGTGGGCTTGGGTCTAGCCGAGTGGGTTTGGGTCTAGCCGAGTGGGTTTGGGTCTAGCCGAGTGGGTTTGGGTCTAGCCGAGTGGGTTTGGGTCCAGCCGAGTGGGTTTGGGTCTAGCCCAGTGGGTTTGGGACTAGCCGAGTGGGTTTGGGTCTAGCCGAGTGGGTTTGGGTCTAACCGAGTGGGTTTGGGTCTAGCCGAGTGGGTTTGGGTCAAGCCGATTGGGTTTGGGTCTAGCCGAGTGGGATTGGGTCATGCCGAGTGGGTTTGGGTCTAGCCGAGTGGGTTTGGGTCTAGCGGAGTGGGTTTGGGTCTAGCCGAGTGGGTTTGGGTCTAGCCGAGTGGGTTTGGGTATAGCCGAGTGGGTTTGTGTCTAGCCGAGTGGGTTTGGGTCTAGCCGAGTGGGTTTGGGTCTAGCCGAGTGGGTTTGGGTCCAGCCGAGTGGGTTTGGGTCCAGCCGAGTGGGTTTGGGTCTACAGAGTGGGTTTGGGTCAAGCCGAGTGAGTTTGGGTCTTACCGAGTGGGTTGGGGTCTAGCCAAGTGGGTTTGGGTCTAGCCGAGTGGGTTTGGGTGTAACCGAGTGGGTTTGGGTCTAGCCGAGTGGGTTTGGGTCTAGCCGAGTGGGTTTGGGTCTAGCCGAGTGGGTTTGGGTCTAGCGGAGTGGGTTTGGGTCTAGCCGAGTGGGTTTGGGTCTAGCCGAGTGGGTTTGCGTCTAGCGGAGTGGGTTTGGGTCTAGCGGAGTGGGTTTGGGTCTAGCCGAGTGGGTTTGGGTCTAGCCGAGTGGGTTTGGGTCTAGCCGAGTGGTTTTGGGTCTAGCCGAGTGGGTTTGGGTCTAGCCGAGTGGGTTTGGGTCTAGCCGAGTGGGTTTGGGTCTAGCCGAGTGGTTTTGGGTCTAGCCGAGTGGGTTTGGGTCTAGCCGAGTGGGTTTGGGTCTAGCCGAGTGGGTTTGGGTCTAGCCGAGTCCGTTTGGGTCTAGCCGAGTGGGTTTGGGACTAGCCGAGTGGGTTTGGGTCTAGCCGAGTGGGTTTGGTTCTAGCCAAGTGGGTTTGGTTCTAGCCAAGTGGGTTTGGGTCTAGCTGTGTGGGTTTGGGTCTAGCCGAGTGGGTTTGGGTCTAGCCGAGTGGGTTTGGGTCTAGACGAGTGGGTTTGGGTGTAGCCGAGTGGGTTTGAGTCTAGCGGAGTGGGTTTGGGTGTAGCCGAGTGGGTTTGGGTCTAGCCGAGTGGGTTTGGGTCTAGCCGAGTGGGTTTGGGTCTAGCCGAGTGGGTTTGGTCTAGCCGAGTGGGTTTTGGTCTAGCCGAGTGGGTTTGGGTCTAGCCGAGTGGGTTTGGGTCTAGCCGAGTGGGTTTGGGTCTAGCCGAGTGGTTTTGGGTCTAGCCGAGTGGGTTTGGGTCTAGCCGAGTGGGTTTGGGTCTAGCCGAGTGGGTTTGGGTCTAGCCGAGTCCGTTTGGGTCTAGCCGAGTGGGTTTGGGACTAGCCGAGTAGGTTTGGGTCTAGCCGAGTGGGTTTGGTTCTAGCCAAGTGGGTTTGGGTCTAGCCGAGTGGGTTTGGGTTTAGCCAAGTGGGTTTGGGTCTAGCCGAGTGGGTTTGGGTCCAGCCCAGTGGGTTTGGGTATTGCCGAGTGGGTTTGTGTCTAGCCGAGTGGGTTTGGGTCTAGCCGAGTGGGCTTGGGTCTAGCGGAGTGGGTTTGGGTCTAGCCGAGTGGGTTTAGGTCGTGCCGAGTGGGTTTGGGTCTAGCCGAGTGGGTTTGGGTCTAGCCAAGTGGGTTTGGGTCTAGACGAGTGGGTTTGGGTGTCGCCGAGTGGGTTTGTGTCTATCGGAGTGGGTTTGGGTGTAGCCGAGTGGGTTTGGGTCTAGCCGAGTGGGTTTGGGTCTAGCCGAGTGGGTTTGGGTCTAGCCGAGTGGGTTTTGTCTAGCCGAGTGGGTTTGGGTCTAGCGGAGTGGGTTTGGGTCTAGCCGATTGGGTTTGGGTCTAGCCGAGTGGGTTTGGGTTTAGCCGAGTGGGTTTGTGTGTAGCCGAGTGCGTTTGGGTCTAGCGGAGTGGGTTTGGGTCTAGCCGAGTGGGTTTGGGTCTAGCCCAGTGGGTTTGGGTATAGCCGAGTGGGTTTGTGTCTAGCGAGTGGGTTTGGGTCTAGCCGAGTGGGCTTGGGTCTAGCCGAGTGGGTTTGGGTTCAGCTGAGTGGGTTTGGGTCTAGTCTAGTGGGTTTGTGTCTAGCTGAGTGGGTTTGTGTCTAGCCGAGTGCGGTTGGGTCTAGCGGAGTGGGTTTGGGTCTAGCCGAGTGGGTTTGGGACTAGCCGAGTGGGTTTGGGTCTAGCCGAGTGGGTTTGGGTCTAGACGAGTGGGTTTGGGTGTAGCCGAGTGGGTTTGTGTCTAGCGGAGTGGGTTTGGGTGTAGCCGAGTGGGTTTATGTCTAGCCAGTGGGTTTGGGTCTAGCCGAGTGGGTTTGGGTCTTGCCGAGTGGGTTTGGTCTAGCGGAGTGGGTTTGGGTCTAGCCGATTGGGTTTGGGTCTAGCCGAGTGGGTTTGGGTTTAGCCGAGTGGGTTTGGGTGTAGCCGAGTGCGTTTGGGTCTAGCGGAGTGGGTTTGGGTCTAGCCGAGTGGGTTTGGGTCTAGCCCAGTGGGTTTGGGTATAGCCGAGTGGGTTTGTGTCTAGCCGAGTGGGTTTGGGTCTAGCCGAGTGGGCTTGGGTCTAGCCGAGTGGGTTTGGGTCTAGCCGAGTGGGTTTGGGTCTAGCCGAGTGGGTTTGGGTCTAGCCGAGTGGGTTTGGGTCCAGCCGAGTGGGTTTGGGTCTAGCCCAGTGGGTTTGGGACTAGCCGAGTGGGTTTGGGTCTAGCCGAGTGGGTTTGGGTCTAGCCGAGTGGGATTGGGTCATGCCGAGTGGGTTTGGGTCTAGCCGAGTGGGTTTGGGTCGAGCGGAGTGGGTTTGGGTCTAGCCGAGTGGGTTTGGGTCTAGCCGAGTGGGTTTGGGTATAGCCGAGTGGGTTTGTGTCTAGCCGAGTGGGTTTGGGTCTAGCCGAGTGCGTTTGGGTCTAGCGGAGTGGGTTTGGGTCTAGCCGAGTGGGTTTGGGTCTAGCCCAGTGGGTTTGGGTATAGCCGAGTGGGTTTGTGTCTAGCGAGTGGGTTTGGGTCTAGCCGAGTGGGCTTGGGTCTAGCCGAGTGGGTTTGGGTTCAGCTGAGTGGGTTTGGGTCTAGTCTAGTGGGTTTGTGTCTAGCTGAGTGGGTTTGTGTCTAGCCGAGTGCGGTTGGGTCTAGCGGAGTGGGTTTGGGTCTAGCCGAGTGGGTTTGGGACTAGCCGAGTGGGTTTGGGTCTAGCCGAGTGGGTTTGGGTCTAGACGAGTGGGTTTGGGTGTAGCCGAGTGGGTTTGTGTCTAGCGGAGTGGGTTTGGGTGTAGCCGAGTGGGTTTATGTCTAGCCAGTGGGTTTGGGTCTAGCCGAGTGGGTTTGGGTCTTGCCGAGTGGGTTTGGTCTAGCGGAGTGGGTTTGGGTCTAGCCGATTGGGTTTGGGTCTAGCCGAGTGGGTTTGGGTTTAGCCGAGTGGGTTTGGGTGTAGCCGAGTGCGTTTGGGTCTAGCGGAGTGGGTTTGGGTCTAGCCGAGTGGGTTTGGGTCTAGCCCAGTGGGTTTGGGTATAGCCGAGTGGGTTTGTGTCTAGCCGAGTGGGTTTGGGTCTAGCCGAGTGGGCTTGGGTCTAGCCGAGTGGGTTTGGGTCTAGCCGAGTGGGTTTGGGTCTAGCCGAGTGGGTTTGGGTCTAGCCGAGTGGGTTTGGGTCCAGCCGAGTGGGTTTGGGTCTAGCCCAGTGGGTTTGGGACTAGCCGAGTGGGTTTGGGTCTAGCCGAGTGGGTTTGGGTCTAGCCGAGTGGGATTGGGTCATGCCGAGTGGGTTTGGGTCTAGCCGAGTGGGTTTGGGTCGAGCGGAGTGGGTTTGGGTCTAGCCGAGTGGGTTTGGGTCTAGCCGAGTGGGTTTGGGTATAGCCGAGTGGGTTTGTGTCTAGCCGAGTGGGTTTGGGTCTAGCCGAGTGGGTTTGGGTCTAGCCGAGTGGGTTTGGGTAAATAAGCAATTTACAAACTCTAAAAGTGTTCAACACATTTTAATGATAGCACAAGGTATTACATACATCCTCAAATACTGGCTACATTCTTCTAGTGAACCGTATCCAGGAAGGGGAAGGCGTTATGATTGATGTTAACTAGGCGGGGTTAATGGTACTGAGGTAACTATGTTATTGGTTGCATGCAAAACCATCTACATCCTTCCCCTTAGAAAATTTAAAAGAAACAGACCGTTGTCACTACAACAGAATTAAACAGAATTAAACAGAATCGCCATAACGAACAGGTGGCTTGCTGATCCGGCCCGAGCGCGTACGGATGCCTCCCCCTTCCCCCGGAGGAGCAGAAACAACAGGGGGACCCGAGACAGCAGGGGAACCAGGGAAGGGCGGTGGGGTTGGAGGAACAGGAGAGGGAGAACCGAGACCGCCAACAGGTGACCCGCGCAGAGGGGAACCGGGCGCTCGATATGGGGACCGAGGCATGCAGGGAACGCTGGCTGGGACAGGAGCCGGCTGCTGGAATGAGAGCGGCGGGGCACAGGGGCCCGGAGCCTGTGGCTTCGGCTCATTAACCGCAAGCAGGTGTTGTCGGCTTCTACGGTAGATGGTTCCCTCATAGTCGACCAGATACGAACGAGGTGAGTCGGCCACCCAAACCACAGTATCCAGACGGGAGTGACCACTGGCGGTTTGCAATCGAACAACCTGTCCAGGCAACAGAGGATCGAGTGGTCTGCACGACCGATCGTGGGAACGCCGCTGGCTGTCATGTTTCTCTTGAATGCGCCTCTGCATAGAGGCAGGCTCCAGCACCCGAGGTTTCAGCTGGCGCTGGGCAATCGGGATGGTAGATCTGGTTGTTCTGGACATCAGACGCTGAGCAGGGGACCCCATGGCCGGATCTCTGGAAACATTCCTGAGGTTCAGTAGATCCAAATACAAATCAGAGTTAGACAGTCTCGCTTGTTCCATCAGAAGGTTGGCGCTGCGGACGGCCCGTTCAGCAAGGCCGTTGCTCTGTGGGTACTCCGGGCTGCTGGTGAAATGCACAAAATTCCATTTGTCAGCAAAACTTTTGAACTCACGGCTGGTAAACTGCCTGCCATTGTCAGTCTGCAGCCTGACAGGGGACCCAAACGTGGAGAAGTGTTTCCGCAGCTTCCGGATCACCATCTCCGACGTGAGGGATGTCAGCAAATCCACCTCGAACCAGTTTGAGTACGAGTCGACCAGGACAAGGTAGTGGTTACCACGCCACTCGAAGATGTCGGCAGCCAGCGAGGACCAGGCCAAGGCAGGAGCGGGCTGTTGCAGCAGGGGCTGTCGCTGCTGATGTGGAGCAAGACTGTTGCACGTGGAGCAGGCAGAAACACGGTCACGAATATATTTGGCCATTCCAGGCCAGTAGAATTGGCACTGAGCGTGGGCGAGTGTTGCATCGACCCCGGGGTGTCCGCTGTGGGCTGCGCAGTAGTAAGAATCGAACAGGGAGGACGGGACCACCACTTTATGTCCCTTAACGATAACGCCATTCTGGAGCACCAGTTCGTCACGGACCAGGAAGAAGGGCTGTGTTTCAGGCGGTGCAGCGGAGCGCTTTGTTGGCCACCCTGATTTAATCACAGACGCAAGACGTTGCAAAACTGGATCGGCAGCGGTGTGCTCGGCCAAAAGCTGCAGCTGCTTGGTGGGAATAAAATTGACGCCCAGTACGAGCAAGTCCTCTGTTTCGTAGGGGTGGCGAGCACAGGAGGCCCGCGGGGCGCGCGATAACGTGTCCGCGATGTGCATCTCGGTGCCTTTCTTGTAGACGATGTCGAAATCAAAGCGCTGGAGCTGCAGCATCATACGCTGCAGCCTGGCAGGGGCAGCATGAATCGGCTTGTTCAGGATTGTCACCAGTGGCTGGTGGTCGGTTTCGACTGTAAATCTGCTGCCAAACAGGAAGTCTCTGAACTTGGAGAAGGCAAACACCACCGCAAGCAGCTCCTTCTCGATCTGGGCGTACCGCTGCTCGGTGTCCGTCATGGTGCGGGAGGCATATGAGACAGGATGTAACGATCCATCGACAGATTGGAGGCATGCCGCGCCCAGGCCGAACTTAGAAGCGTCACATGTGACGGTGATGGGGCGACTCGCATCAAAAAATCGCAACGTCGGAGTGTTAATCAGTTTCGACTTGAGACAGTCAAACGCCTGCTGGTGCTGTGGGAGCCAGACCCAGGCGATATCCTTTTTTGTCAGCTGCCGCAGGGGAGCACTCAGCTCACTGAGATGTGGTACAAACCTCCCAAGGTAGTTCACCATGCCCAAGAAACGTTGTAGACCTGGCACGTCGGTGGGGGCTGCCATCTCAGAGATGGCCGCTGCCTTCAAAGGGTCGGGTTTTAGTCCGTTAGAGGTGAAAACGTGTCCAACATACGTGACTTCTGAGACACGAAACCGGCACTTCTTTGGGTTCAGCTTCAGGTTGGCCTTTCGCGCCCGATCCAGGACGCGGCGGAGGTTCTGGTCATGTTCGGCAATGTCCTTCCCATAGACTAAGATGTCATCCACGATGATGGCACATGGCAGGCCCGAGAAAATCTGCTCCATCGTTCGCTGGAACACCTCACTAGCGGAATTGATGCCGAATGGCATTCGCAGGAATTTGAATCTGCCGAATGGTGTGGCGAAGGTTGTCAGGTCGGAAGATGCTTTGTCCAACGGGATCTGCCAGAACGAGTTCTTAGCGTCTAGGACCGAAAAGACGGTGGCTTGCCCGACCTGAGCCGCCACGTCCTCAACAGACCGCATGGGGTAGTGTGGTCGCCTGATGGCAAGGTTTAAGTCCTTGGGGTTGATACACACACGTATTTCATTCTTGTCTTTCTTTATAGTGGCAACCATGGTGGAGACCCAATCGGTGGGCTCGCTGACCGCTTCTAGCACCCCCTTGTCGATCATGTTGTTAAGCATCGCCTCGACCCTGTCTTTCATGGCGTGGGACACCCTGTGAGGTGCGCGGACCACGGGTTGTACATTTGGGTCAATGGAAATATGGAATGTCAGTGGTAACTTTCCCAGGTCATCGTTGAACGGGTCCTGGTATTCTGCAATCGGGTTAAATGACAGTTGCACTTTGTGGACCGTGTGGTCGAAGGACACCAGGCCAAGATCTTGGCACGCACGGTTTCCCAGCAGGGTAACACAGTCAGAGTTCAAAACATAAAAAATCAAGTTTCTCGTGGCCTTCTGTGGCCTGCAAGTTAAAGTGGCCCTCCCCACAGGCCTGAGAATTTCTCCACCATAGGCGTGTAGAGTAGAATTGTCAGCGACCAAGGCCTCATTAGTCCTTATCTTGTTGAAAAGATTTATTGACAAAACATTGACCTTTGCCCCAGTATCTAACTTCGCAAGGAAGGTTACATTGTTGACAGTCACAGACACGGAGGGATCAAGACGTTGGCCAGGTGCCTGGAGGAGGGTAAACACATTCGAATCCTCGGGAGAATTAATTGAATCTGCATCATAGGATTCAGCAACATCGGGCTGTGGGTTGGAACAGCTATCAGATTGTTTAAGCATGTTTAGACTGGGTCTGGAAATCTGTACCTGTCTCCCACGAGAACGGAATAAGCGGCAGGCAGAAACGAAATGATTCAGTTTGTTACAAAAATTACAAGCCTTGCCATAGGCAGGGCACGTCGACCGTCTGTGGTGCATGTAGTTACAGTTAGGACACCTTTTTGGGGGCACATCAGCAGGACCAGGGTTGGCACGCGGCAGAAAAGCATTGTTTCCCCTCTGAGGCAGGGCTCTACTAAATCCAGCCTGGTGAACAGACTTATCTCCCAAGTCCCGGTGATCATCTGGCAATACAACGACCTCAGACAATCTGCAGGCATGCATGGCTTTTTCTAACGTTAGATCCGGATCCCTAAGAAGCTCACATCGCAGCTTCTGGTCACGCATGCCAGTTACTAAAATGTCTCTAGTGAGCTGGTCTGTCATGTCACCGAAACGGCACCGCTGGGCGAGATAACGCAAATCGGCAATAAAACATTCAACAGGTTCCTCCGGCAGCTGTCTCCTTGTAAAGAACCGTGCCCTCTCTAGAATGCGGTTCGAGGGCAGGTCGCAAATCTCCCTGAACTTACGTAGCAGGCAAGCAGGGTCACTGGCAGATTCTGCAGGGGTAACCACCACGTTGTTGTCGTCCAGGACCGCTGGAGCATAGACGAAAGTTCTGGCTCTCTTCATGGCATCAGGTCCGACAAGGTTGAGTAGGAGGGAGGCTTTGAGGGAGTCAGGATCATTGCGGTGAGCGACGTTGACAAAGTGGGTGGAATCAATTTCAAACGTAGCCCAGCGCTCAGAAATATCAGCATCAAAGACAAGCTGCGCGGGCTTTCTGCACGAGGATGCCATGGTCAAAGAGATAAAGCACAAAAGGCACAAATCAAATAAAAGAAATAAAACCCGATGGACAGGTAGGCGCAAGTATCTTCCAGCTCCGACACCATGTAAATAAGCAATTTACAAACTCTAAAAGTGTTCAACACATTTTAATGATAGCACAAGGTATTTATTACATCCTCAAATACTGGCTACATTCTTCTAGTGAACCGTATCCAGGAAGGGGAAGGCGTTATGATTGATGTTAACTAGGCGGGGTTAATGGTACTGAGGTAACTATGTTATTGGTTGCATGCAAAACCATCTACAGGTTTGGGTCTAGCCGAGTGGGTTTGGGTTTAGCCGAGTGGGTTTGGGTGTAGCCGAGTGCGTTTGGGTCTAGCGGAGTGGGTTTGGGTCTAGCCGAGTGGGTTTGGGTCTAGCCCAGTGGGTTTGGGTATCGCCGAGTGGGTTTGTGTCCAGCCGAGTGGGTTTGGGTCTAGCCGAGTGGGCTTGGGTCTAGCCGAGTGGGTTTGGGTCCAGCCGAGTGGGTTTGGGTCTAGCCGAGTGGGTTTGGGTCCAGCCGAGTGGGTTTGGGTCAAGCCCAGTGGGTTTGGGACTAGCCGAGTGGGTTTGGGTCTAGCCGAGTGGGTTTGGGTCTAACCGAGTGGGTTTGGGTCTAGCCGAGTGGGTTTGGGTCTAGCCGAGTGGGATTGGGTCATGCCGAGTGGGTTTGGGTCTAGCCGAGTGGGTTTGGGTCGAGCGGAGTGGGTTTGGGTCTAGCCGAGTGGGTTTGGGTCTAGCCGAGTGGGTTTGGGTATAGCCGAGTGGGTTTGTGTCTAGCCGAGTGGGTTTGGGTCTAGCCGAGTGGGTTTGGGTCTAGCCGAGTGGGTTTGGGTCCAGCCGAGTGGGTTTGGGTCTAGCCGAGTGGGTTTGCGTCTACAGAGTGGGTTTGGGTCTAGCCGAGTGGGTTTGGGTCTTACCGAGTGGGTTAGGGTCTAGCCAAGTGGGTTTGGGTCTAGCCGAGTGGGTTTGGGTGTAGCCGAGTGGGTTTGGGTCTAGCCGAGTGGGTTTGGGTCCAGCCGAGTGGGTTTGGGTCTAGCCGAGTGGGTTTGGGTCTAGCGGAGTGGGTTTGGGTCCAGCCGAGTGGGTTTGGGTCTAGCCGAGTGGGTTTGGGTCTAGCCGAGTGGGTTTGGGTCTAGCCGAGTGGTTTTGGGTCTAGCCGAGTGGGTTTGGGTCTAGCCGAGTGGGTTTGGATCTAGCCGAGTGGGTTTGGGTCTAGCCGAGTGGGTTTGGGTCTAGCCGAGTCCGTTTGGGTCTAGCCGAGTGGGTTTGGGACTAGCGGAGTGGGTTTGGGTCAAGCCGAGTGGGTTTGGTTCCAGCCAAGTGGGTTTGGGTCTAGCTGTGTGGGTTTGGGTCTAGCCGAGTGGGTTTGGGTCTAGCCGAGTGGGTTTGGGTCTAGACGAGTGGGTTTGGGTGTAGCCGAGTGGGTTTGTGTCTAGCGGAGTGGGTTTGGGTGTAGCCGAGTGGGTTTGGGTCTAGCCGAGTGGGTTTGGGTCTGGCCGAGTGGGTTTGGGTCTAGCGGAGTGGGTTTGGGTCTAGCCGATTGGGTTTGGGTCTAGCCGAGTGGGTTTGGGTTTAGCCGAGTGGGTTTGGGTGTAGCCGAGTGCGTTTGGGTCTAGCGGAGTGGGTTTGGGTCTAGCCGAGTGGGTTTGGGTCTAGCCCAGTGGGTTTGGGTATAGCCGAGTGGGTTTGTGTCTAGCCGAGTGGGTTTGGGTCTAGCCGACTGGGCTTGGGTCTAGCCGAGTGGGTTTGGGTTCAGCCGAGTGGGTTTGGGTCTAGCCGAGTGGGTTTGTGTCTAGCCGAGTGGGTTTGTGTCTAGCCGAGTGCGGTTGGGTCTAGGGGAGTGGGGTTGGGTCTAGCCGAGTGGGTGTGGGTCTAGCCGAGTGGGTTTGGGTCTAGCCGAGTGGGTTTGGGTCCAGCCGAGTGGGTTTGGGTCTAGCCGAGTGGGTTTGGGTCTACAGAGTGGGTTTGGGTCTAGCCGATTGGGTTTGGGTCTTACCGAGTGGGTTGGGGTCTAGCCAAGTGGGTTTGGGTCTAGCCGAGTGGGTTTGGGTGTAGCCGAGTGGGTTTGGGTCCAGCCGAGTGGGTTTGGGTCTAGCCGAGTGGGTTTGGGTCTAGCCGAGTGGGTTTGGGTCTAGCCGAGTGGGGTTGGGTCTAGCCGAGTGGGTTTGGGTCTAGCCGAGTGGGTTTGGGTCTAGCCGAGTGGGCTTGGGTCTAGCCGAGTGGGTTTGGGTCTAGCCGAGTGGGTCTAGCCGAGTGGGTTTGGGTCTAGCCGAGTCCGTTTGGGTCTAGCCGAGTGGGTTTGGGACTAGCCGAGTGGGTTTGGGCCTAGCCGAGTGGGTTTGGTTCTAGCCAAGTGGGTTTGGGTCTAGCTGTGTGGGTTTGGGTCTAGCCGAGTGGGTTTGGGTCTAGCCGAGTGGGTTTGGGTCTAGACGAGTGGGTTTGGGTGTAGCCGAGTGGGTTTGTGTCTAGCGGAGTGGGTTTGGGTCTAGCCGAGTCCGTTTGGGTCTAGCCGAGTGGGTTTTTGTCTAGCCGAGTGGGTTTGGGTCCAGCCGAGTGGGTTTGGGTCTAGCCCAGTGGGTTTGGGACTAGCGGACTGGGTTTGGGTCTAGCCGAGTGGGTTTGTGTCTAGCCGAGTGGGTTTGTGTCTAGCCGAGTGGGTTGGGTCTAGCCGAGTGGGTTTGGGTCCAGCCGAGTGGGTTTGGGTCTAGCCGAGTGGGTTTGTGTCTAGCCGAGTGGGTTTGGGTCTAGCCGAGTGGGTTGGGTCTAGCCGAGTGGGTTTGGGTCCAGCCGAGTGGGTTTGGGTCTACAGAGTGGGTTTCGGTCTAGCCGAGTGAGTTTGGGTCTTAAGGAGTGGGTTGGGGTCTACCAAGTGGGTTTGGGTCTAGCCGAGTGGGTTTGGGTCTACAGAGTGGGTTTGGGTCTAGCCGAGTGGGTTTGGGTCTTACCGAGTGGGTTTGGGTCTAGCCGAGTGGGTTTGGGTCTAGCCGAGTGGGTTTGGGTCTAGCGGAGTGGGTTTGGGTCTAGCGGAGTGGGTTTAGGTCTAGCGGAGTGGGTTTGGGTCTAGCCGAGTGGGTTTGGGTCTAGCCGAGTGGGTTTGCGTCTAGCCGAGTGGGTTTTGGTCTAGCCGAGTGGGTTTGGGTCTAGCCGAGTGGGTTTGGGTCTAGCCGAGTGGGTTTGGGTCTAGCCGAGTGGGTTTGGGTCTAGGCGAGTCCGTTTGGGTCTAGCCGAGTGGGTTGGGTCTAGCCGAGTGGGTTTGGGTATACCGAGTGGGTTTGGGTCTAGCCGAGTGGGTTTGGGTCTTGCCGAGTGGGTTGGGGTCTAGCCGAGTGGGTTTGGGTCTAGCCGAGTGGGTTTCGGTGTAGCCGAATGGGTTTGGGTCTAGCCAAGTGGGATTGGGTCTAGCCGCTTGGGTTTGGGTCTAGCCGAGTGGGTTTGGGTCGAGCGAAGTGGGTTTGGGTCTAGCCGAGTGGGTTTGGGTCTAGCCGAGTGGGTTTGGGTCTAGCCGAGTGGGTTTGGGTCTAGCCGAGTGGGTTTGGCTGTAGCCGAGTGGGTTTGGGTCTAGCCGAGTGGGTTGGGGTCTAGCCGAGTGGGTCTGGGTCTAGCCGAGTGCGTTTGGGTCTAGCAGAGTGGGTTTGGGTCTAGCCGAGTGGGTTTGGGTCGAGCCGAGTGGGTTTGGGTATAGCCGAGTGGGTTTGGGTCTAGCCGTGTGGGTTTGGGTCTAGCCGAGTGGGTTTGGGTCTAGCTGAGTGGGTTTGGGTGTAGCCGAGTGGGTTTGGGTCTAGCCGAGTGGGTTTGGGTCTAACCGAGTGGGTTTGGGTCTAGCCGAGTGGGTCTGGGTCTAGCCGAGTGGCTTTGGGACTAGCCGAGTGGGTTTGGGTGTAGCCGAGTGGGTTTGGTTCTAGCCAAGTGGGTTTGGGTCTAGCTGTTTGGGTTTGGGTCTAGCCGAGTGGGTTTGGATCTAGCCGAATGGGTTTGGGTCTAGACGAGTGGGTTTGGGTGTAGCCGAGTGGGTTTGTGTCTAGCGGAGTGGGTTTGGGTCTAGCCGATTGGGTTTGGGTCTAGCCGAGTGGGTTTGGGTCTAGCCGAGTGGGTTTGGGTCTACCGGAGTGGTTTTGGGTCTAGCCATGTGGGTTTGGGTCTAGCGGAGTGAGTTTGGGTCTAGCCGATTGGGTTCGGGTCTAGCCGAGTGGGTTTGGGTTTAGCCGAGTGTGTTTGGGTCTAGCCGAGTGTGTTTGGGTCTAGCGGAGTGGGTTTGGGTCTAGCCGAGTGGGTTTGGGTCTAGCCGAGTGTGTTTGGGTATACCCGAGTGGGTTTGTGTCTAGCCGAGTGGGTTTGGGTCTAGCCGAGTGGGTTTGGGTCTAGCCGAGTGGGTTTGGGTCCAGCCGAGTGGGTTTGGGTCTAGCCCAGTGGGTTTGGGTCTACAGAGTGGGTTTGGGTCTAGCCGAGTGGGTTTGGGTCTTGCCGAGTGGGTTGGGGTCTAGCCAAGTGGGTTTGGGTCTAATCGAGTGGGTTTGGGTGTAGCCGAATGGGTATGGGTCTAGCCGAGTGGGTTTCGGTCGAGCCGAGTGGGTTTGGGTCTAGCGGAGTGGGTTTGGGTCTAGCGGACTGGGTTTGGGTCTAGCCGAGTGGGTTTGGGTCTAGCCGAGTGGGTTTGGGTCTAGCCGAGTGGGTTTGGGTCTAGCCGAGTGGGTTTGGGTCTAGTCTAGTGGGTTTGAGTCTAGCCGAGTGGGTTTGGGTCTAGCCGAGTGGGTTTGGGTCTAGCCGAGTGGGTTTGGGTCTAGCCGAGTGGGTTTGGGTCTGGCCGAGTGGGTTTGGGTCTAGCCGAGTGGGTTTGGTTCTAGCCGAGTGGGCTTGGGTCTAGCCGATTCCGTTTGGGTCTAGCCGGGTGGGTTTGGGACTAGCCGAGGGGGTTTCGGTCTAGCCGAGTGGGATTGGTTCTAGCCAGTTGGGTTTGGGTCTAGCCGAGTGGGTTTGGGTCTAGCCGAGTGGGTTTGGGTCTAGCCGAGTGGGTTTGGGTCTTGCCGACTGGGTTGGGGTCTAGCCGAGTGGGTTTGGGTCTAGCCGAGTGGGTTTCGGTGTAGCCGAATGGGTTTGGGTCTAGCCAAGTGGGATTGGGTGTAGCCGCTTGGGTTTGGGTCTAGCCGAGTGGGTTTGGGTCGAGCGAAGTGGGTTTGGGTCTAGCCGAGTGGGTTTGGGTCTAGCCGAGTGGGTTTGGGTCTAGCCGAGTGGGTTTGGGTCTAGCCGAGTGGGTTTGGCTGTAGCCGAGTGGGTTTGGGTCTAGCCGAGTGGGTTGGGGTCTAGCCGAGTGGGTCTGGGTCTAGCCGAGTGCGTTTGGGTCTAGCAGAGTGGGTTTGGGTCTAGCCGAGTGGGTTTGGGTCGAGCCGAGTGGGTTTGGGTATAGCCGAGTGGGTTTGGGTCTAGCCGTGTGGGTTTGGGTCTAGCCGAGTGGGTTTGGGTCTAGCTGAGTGGGTTTGGGTGTAGCCGAGTGGGTTTGGGTCTAGCCGAGTGGGTTTGGGTCTAACCGAGTGGGTTTGGGTCTAGCCGAGTGGGTCTGGGTCTAGCCGAGTGGCTTTGGGACTAGCCGAGTGGGTTTGGGTGTAGCCGAGTGGGTTTGGTTCTAGCCAAGTGGGTTTGGGTCTAGCTGTTTGGGTTTGGGTCTAGCCGAGTGGGTTTGGATCTAGCCGAATGGGTTTGGGTCTAGACGAGTGGGTTTGGGTGTAGCCGAGTGGGTTTGTGTCTAGCGGAGTGGGTTTGGGTCTAGCCGATTGGGTTTGGGTCTAGCCGAGTGGGTTTGGGTCTAGCCGAGTGGGTTTGGGTCTACCGGAGTGGTTTTGGGTCTAGCCATGTGGGTTTGGGTCTAGCGGAGTGAGTTTGGGTCTAGCCGATTGGGTTCGGGTCTAGCCGAGTGGGTTTGGGTTTAGCCGAGTGTGTTTGGGTCTAGCCGAGTGTGTTTGGGTCTAGCGGAGTGGGTTTGGGTCTAGCCGAGTGGGTTTGGGTCTAGCCGAGTGTGTTTGGGTATACCCGAGTGGGTTTGTGTCTAGCCGAGTGGGTTTGGGTCTAGCCGAGTGGGTTTGGGTCTAGCCGAGTGGGTTTGGGTCCAGCCGAGTGGGTTTGGGTCTAGCCCAGTGGGTTTGGGTCTACAGAGTGGGTTTGGGTCTAGCCGAGTGGGTTTGGGTCTTGCCGAGTGGGTTGGGGTCTAGCCAAGTGGGTTTGGGTCTAATCGAGTGTGTTTGGGTGTAGCCGAATGGGTATGGGTCTAGCCGAGTGGGTTTCGGTCGAGCCGAGTGGGTTTGGGTCTAGCGGAGTGGGTTTGGGTCTAGCGGACTGGGTTTGGGTCTAGCCGAGTGGGTTTGGGTCTAGCCGAGTGGGTTTGGGTCTAGCCGAGTGGGTTTGGGTCTAGCCGAGTGGGTTTGGGTCTAGTCTAGTGGGTTTGAGTCTAGCCGAGTGGGTTTGGGTCTAGCCGAGTGGGTTTGGGTCTAGCCGAGTGGGTTTGGGTCTAGCCGAGTGGGTTTGGGTCTGGCCGAGTGGGTTTGGGTCTAGCCGAGTGGGTTTGGTTCTAGCCGAGTGGGCTTGGGTCTAGCCGATTCCGTTTGGGTCTAGCCGGGTGGGTTTGGGACTAGCCGAGGGGGTTTCGGTCTAGCCGAGTGGGATTGGTTCTAGCCAGTTGGGTTTGGGTCTAGCCGAGTGGGTTTGGGTCTAGCCGAGTGGGTTTGGGTCTAGCCGAGTGGGTTTGGGTGTAGCCGAGTGGGTTTGGGTGTAGCCGAGTGGGTTTGTGTCTAGCGGAGTGGGTTTGGGTGTAGCCGAGTGGATTTGGGTCCAGCCGAATGGGTTTGGGTCCAGCCGAGTGGGTTTGCGTCGAGCCGAGTGGGTTTTGGTCGAGCCGAGTGGGCTTGGGTATAGCGGAGTGGGTTTGGGTCTAGCCGATTGGGTTTGGGTCTAGCCGAGTGGGTTTGGGTTTAGCCGAGTGGGTTTGGGTCTAGCCGAGTGCGTTTGGGTCTAGCGGAGTGGGTTTGGGTCTAGTCGAGTGGGTTTGGGTCTAGCCGAGTGGGTTTGGGTCTAGCGGAGTGGGTTTGCGTCTAGCCGATTGGGTTTGGATCTAGCCGAGTGGGTTTGGGTTTAGACGAGTGTGTTTGGGTCTAGCCGCGTGCGGTTGGGTCTAGCAGAGTGGGTTTGGGTCTAGCCGAGTGGGCTTGGGTCTCGCCGAGTGGGTTTGGGTATAGCCGAGTGGGTTTGTGTCTAGCCGAGTGGGTTTGTGTCTAGCCGAGTGGGTTTGGGTCTAGCCGAGTGGGTTTGGGTCCAGCCGAGTGGGTTTGGGTCTACAGAGTGGGTTTGGGTCTAGACGAGTGGGTTTGGGTCTAGCCGAGTGGGTTTGGGTCTACAGAGTGGGTTTGGGTCTAGCCGAGTGGGTTTGGGTCTTACCGAGTGGGTTAGGGTCTAGCCGAGTGGGTTTGGGTCTAGCCAATTGGGTTTGGGTCTAGCGGAGTGGGTTTGGGTCTAGCGGAGTGGGTTTGGGTCTAGCGGAGTGGGTTTGGGTCTAGCCGAGTGGGTTTGGGTCTTGCCGAGTGGGTTGGGGTCTAGCCAAGTGGGTTTGGGTCTAGCCGAGTGGGTTTCGGTGTAGCCGAATGGGTTTGGGTCTAGCCGAGTGGGTTTGGGTCTAGCCGCGTGGGTTTGGGTCTAGCCGAGTGGGTTTGGGTCAAGCGAAGTGGGTTTGGGTCTAGCCGAGTGGGTTTGGGTCTAGCCGAGTGGGTTTGGGTTATGCCGAGTGGGTTTGGGTCTAGCCGAGTGGGTTTGGGTCTAGCGGAGTGGGTTTGGGTCTAGCGGAGTGGGTTTGCGTCTAGCCGATTGGGTTTGGGTCTAGTCGAGTGGGTTTGGGTTTAGCAGAGTGGGTTTGGGTCTAGCCGAGTGCGGTTGGGTCTAGCGGACTGTGTTTGGGTCTAGCCGAGTGGGTTTGGGTCTAGCCGAGTGGGTTTGGGTATAGCCGAGTGGGTTTGTGTCCAGCCGAGTGGGTTTGGGTCTAGCCGAGTGGGTTTGGGTCCAGCCGAGTGGGTTTGGGTCCAGCCGAGTGGGTTTGGGTCTAGCCGAGTGGGTTTGGGTCTACAGAGTGGGTTTGGGTCTAGCCGAGTGTGTTTGGGTCTTACCGAGTGGGTTGGGGTCCAGCCAAGTGGGTTTGGGTCCAGCCGAGTGGGTATGGGTGTAGCCGAGTGGGTTTGGGTCTAGCCGAGTGGGTTTGGGTCTAGCCGAGTGGGTTTGGGTCTAGCCGAGTGGGTCTGGGTCTAGCCGAGTGGCTTTGGGACTAGCCGAGTGGGTTTGGGTCTAGCCGAGTGGGTTTGGTTCTAGCCAAGTGGGCTTGGGTCTAGCTGTGTGGGTTTGGGACTAGCCGAGTGGGTTTGTGTGTAGCCGAGTGGGTTTGGTTCTAGCCAAGTGGGTTTGGGTCTAGCTGTTTGGGTTTGGGTCTAGCCGAGTGGGTTTGGATCTAGCCGAGTGGGTTTGGGTCTAGACGAGTGGGTTTGGGTGTAGCCGAGTGGGTTTGTGTCTAGCGGAGTGGGTTTGGGTGTAGCCGAGTGGGTTTGGGTCTAGCCGAGTGGGTTTGGGTCTAGCCGAGTGGGTTTGAGTCTAGCCGAGTGGGTTTGGTCTAGCCGAGTGGGTTTGGGTCTAGCGGAGTGGGTTTGGGTCTAGCTCATTGGGTTTGGGTCTAGCCGAGTGGGTTTGGGTCTAGCCGAGTGGGTTTGGGTCTAGCGGAGTGGTTTTGGGTCTAGCCATGTGGGTTTGGGTCTAGCCGAGTGGGTTTGTGTCTAGCCGAGTGGGTTTGTGTCTAGCCGAGTGGGTTTGGGTCTAGCCGAGTGGGTTTGGGTCCAGCCGAGTGGGTTTGGGTCTACAGAGTGGGTTTGGGTCTAGACGAGTGGGTTTGGGTCTAGCCGAGTGGGTTTGGGTCTACAGAGTGGGTTTGGGTCTAGCCGAGTGGGTTTGGGTCTTACCGAGTGGGTTAGGGTCTAGCCGAGTGGGTTTGGGTCTAGCCAATTGGGTTTGGGTCTAGCGGAGTGGGTTTGGGTCTAGCGGAGTGGGTTTGGGTCTAGCGGAGTGGGTTTGGGTCTAGCCGAGTGGGTTTGGGTCTTGCCGAGTGGGTTGGGGTCTAGCCAAGTGGGTTTGGGTCTAGCCGAGTGGGTTTCGGTGTAGCCGAATGGGTTTGGGTCTAGCCGAGTGGGTTTGGGTCTAGCCGCGTGGGTTTGGGTCTAGCCGAGTGGGTTTGGGTCAAGCGAAGTGGGTTTGGGTCTAGCCGAGTGGGTTTGGGTCTAGCCGAGTAGGTTTGGGTTATGCCGAGTGGGTTTGGGTCTAGCCGAGTGGGTTTGGGTCTAGCGGAGTGGGTTTGGGTCTAGCGGAGTGGGTTTGCGTCTAGCCGATTGGGTTTGGGTCTAGTCGAGTGGGTTTGGGTTTAGCAGAGTGGGTTTGGGTCTAGCCGAGTGCGGTTGGGTCTAGCGGATTGTGTTTGGGTCTAGCCGAGTGGGTTTGGGTCTAGCCGAGTGGGTTTGGGTATAGCCGAGTGGGTTTGTGTCCAGCCGAGTGGGTTTGGGTCTAGCCGAGTGGGTTTGGGTCCAGCCAAGTGGGTTTGGGTCCAGCCGAGTGGGTATGGGTGTAGCCGAGTGGGTTTGGGTCTAGCCGAGTGGGTTTGGGTCTAGCCGAGTGGGTTTGGGTCTAGCCGAGTGGGTCTGGGTCTAGCCGAGTGGCTTTGGGACTAGCCGAGTGGGTTTGGGTCTAGCCGAGTGGGTTTGGTTCTAGCCAAGTGGGCTTGGGTCTAGCTGTGTGGGTTTGGGACTAGCCGAGTGGGTTTGTGTGTAGCCGAGTGGGTTTGGTTCTAGCCAAGTGGGTTTGGGTCTAGCTGTTTGGGTTTGGGTCTAGCCGAGTGGGTTTGGATCTAGCCGAGTGGGTTTGGGTCTAGACGAGTGGGTTTGGGTGTAGCCGAGTGGGTTTGTGTCTAGCCGATTGGGTTTGGATCTAGCCGAGTGGGTTTGGGTTTAGACGAGTGTGTTTGGGTCTAGCCGCGTGCGGTTGGGTCTAGCAGAGTGGGTTTGGGTCTAGCCGAGTGGGCTTGGGTCTCGCCGAGTGGGTTTGGGTATAGCCGAGTGGGTTTGTGTCTAGCCGAGTGGGTTTGTGTCTAGCCGAGTGGGTTTGGGTCTAGCCGAGTGGGTTTGGGTCCAGCCGAGTGGGTTTGGGTCTACAGAGTGGGTTTGGGTCTAGACGAGTGGGTTTGGGTCTAGCCGAGTGGGTTTGGGTCTACAGAGTGGGTTTGGGTCTAGCCGAGTGGGTTTGGGTCTTACCGAGTGGGTTAGGGTCTAGCCGAGTGGGTTTGGGTCTAGCCAATTGGGTTTGGGTCTAGCGGAGTGGGTTTGGGTCTAGCGGAGTGGGTTTGGGTCTAGCGGAGTGGGTTTGGGTCTAGCCGAGTGGGTTTGGGTCTTGCCGAGTGGGTTGGGGTCTAGCCAAGTGGGTTTGGGTCTAGCCGAGTGGGTTTCGGTGTAGCCGAATGGGTTTGGGTCTAGCCGAGTGGGTTTGGGTCTAGCCGCGTGGGTTTGGGTCTAGCCGAGTGGGTTTGGGTCAAGCGAAGTGGGTTTGGGTCTAGCCGAGTGGGTTTGGGTCTAGCCGAGTGGGTTTGGGTTATGCCGAGTGGGTTTGGGTCTAGCCGAGTGGGTTTGGGTCTAGCGGAGTGGGTTTGGGTCTAGCGGAGTGGGTTTGCGTCTAGCCGATTGGGTTTGGGTCTAGTCGAGTGGGTTTGGGTTTAGCAGAGTGGGTTTGGGTCTAGCCGAGTGCGGTTGGGTCTAGCGGACTGTGTTTGGGTCTAGCCGAGTGGGTTTGGGTCTAGCCGAGTGGGTTTGGGTATAGCCGAGTGGGTTTGTGTCCAGCCGAGTGGGTTTGGGTCTAGCCGAGTGGGTTTGGGTCCAGCCGAGTGGGTTTGGGTCCAGCCGAGTGGGTTTGGGTCTAGCCGAGTGGGTTTGGGTCTACAGAGTGGGTTTGGGTCTAGCCGAGTGTGTTTGGGTCTTACCGAGTGGGTTGGGGTCCAGCCAAGTGGGTTTGGGTCCAGCCGAGTGGGTATGGGTGTAGCCGAGTGGGTTTGGGTCTAGCCGAGTGGGTTTGGGTCTAGCCGAGTGGGTTTGGGTCTAGCCGAGTGGGTCTGGGTCTAGCCGAGTGGCTTTGGGACTAGCCGAGTGGGTTTGGGTCTAGCCGAGTGGGTTTGGTTCTAGCCAAGTGGGCTTGGGTCTAGCTGTGTGGGTTTGGGACTAGCCGAGTGGGTTTGTGTGTAGCCGAGTGGGTTTGGTTCTAGCCAAGTGGGTTTGGGTCTAGCTGTTTGGGTTTGGGTCTAGCCGAGTGGGTTTGGATCTAGCCGAGTGGGTTTGGGTCTAGACGAGTGGGTTTGGGTGTAGCCGAGTGGGTTTGTGTCTAGCGGAGTGGGTTTGGGTGTAGCCGAGTGGGTTTGGGTCTAGCCGAGTGGGTTTGGGTCTAGCCGAGTGGGTTTGAGTCTAGCCGAGTGGGTTTGGTCTAGCCGAGTGGGTTTGGGTCTAGCGGAGTGGGTTTGGGTCTAGCTCATTCGGTTTGGGTCTAGCCGAGTGGGTTTGGGTCTAGCCGAGTGGGTTTGGGTCTAGCGGAGTGGTTTTGGGTCTAGCCATGTGGGTTTGGGTCTAGCCGAGTGGGTTTGTGTCTAGCCGAGTGGGTTTGTGTCTAGCCGAGTGGGTTTGGGTCTAGCCGAGTGGGTTTGGGTCCAGCCGAGTGGGTTTGGGTCCACAGAGTGGGTTTGGGTCTAGACGAGTGGGTTTGGGTCTAGCCGAGTGGGTTTGGGTCTACAGAGTGGGTTTGGGTCTAGCCGAGTGGGTTTGGGTCTTACCGAGTGGGTTAGGGTCTAGCCGAGTGGGTTTGGGTCTAGCCAATTGGGTTTGGGTCTAGCGGAGTGGGTTTGGGTCTAGCGGAGTGGGTTTGGGTCTAGCGGAGTGGGTTTGGGTCTAGCCGAGTGGGTTTGGGTCTTGCCGAGTGGGTTGGGGTCTAGCCAAGTGGGTTTGGGTCTAGCCGAGTGGGTTTCGGTGTAGCCGAATGGGTTTGGGTCTAGCCGAGTGGGTTTGGGTCTAGCCGCGTGGGTTTGGGTCTAGCCGAGTGGGTTTGGGTCAAGCGAAGTGGGTTTGGGTCTAGCCGAGTGGGTTTGGGTCTAGCCGAGTAGGTTTGGGTTATGCCGAGTGGGTTTGGGTCTAGCCGAGTGGGTTTGGGTCTAGCGGAGTGGGTTTGGGTCTAGCGGAGTGGGTTTGCGTCTAGCCGATTGGGTTTGGGTCTAGTCGAGTGGGTTTCGGTTTAGCAGAGTGGGTTTGGGTCTAGCCGAGTGCGGTTGGGTCTAGCGGACTGTGTTTGGGTCTAGCCGAGTGGGTTTGGGTCTAGCCGAGTGGGTTTGGGTATAGCCGAGTGGGTTTGTGTCCAGCCGAGTGGGTTTGGGTCTAGCCGAGTGGGTTTGGGTCCAGCCGAGTGGGTTTGGGTCCAGCCGAGTGGGTTTGGGTCTAGCCGAGTGGGTTTGGGTCTACAGAGTGGGTTTGGGTCTAGCCGAGTGGGTTTGGGTCTTACCGAGTGGGTTGGGGTCCAGCCAAGTGGGTTTGGGTCCAGCCGAGTGGGTATGGGTGTAGCCGAGTGGGTTTGGGTCTAGCCGAGTGGGTTTGGGTCTAGCCGAGTGGGTTTGGGTCTAGTCGAGTGGGTCTGGGTCTAGCCGAGTGGCTTTGGGACTAGCCGAGTGGGTTTGGGTCTAGCCGAGTGGGTTTGGTTCTAGCCAAGTGGGCTTGGGTCTAGCTGTGTGGGTTTGGGACTAGCCGAGTGGGTTTGTGTGTAGCCGAGTGGGTTTGGTTCTAGCCAAGTGGGTTTGGGTCTAGCTGTTTGGGTTTGGGTCTAGCCGAGTGGGTTTGGATCTAGCCGAGTGGGTTTGGGTCTAGACGAGTGGGTTTGGGTGTAGCCGAGTGGGTTTGTGTCTAGCGGAGTGGGTTTGGGTGTAGCCGAGTGGGTTTGGGTCTAGCCGAGTGGGTTTGGGTCTAGCCGAGTGGGTTTGAGTCTAGCCGAGTGGGTTTGGTCTAGCCGAGTGGGTTTGGGTCTAGCGGAGTGGGTTTGGGTCTAGCTCATTGGGTTTGGGTTAGCCGAGTGGGTTTGGGTCTAGCCGAGTGGGTTTGGGTCTAGCGGAGTGGTTTTGGGTCTAGCCATGTGGGTTTGGGTCTAGCCGAGTGGGTTTGTGTCTAGCCGAGTGGGTTTGTGTCTAGCCGAGTGGGTTTGGGTCTAGCCGAGTGGGTTTGGGTCCAGCCGAGTGGGTTTGGGTCTACAGAGTGGGTTTGGGTCTAGACGAGTGGGTTTGGGTCTAGCCGAGTGGGTTTGGGTCTACAGAGTGGGTTTGGGTCTAGCCGAGTGGGTTTGGGTCTTACCGAGTGGGTTAGGGTCTAGCCGAGTGGGTTTGGGTCTAGCCAATTGGGTTTGGGTCTAGCGGAGTGGGTTTGGGTCTAGCGGAGTGGGTTTGGGTCTAGCGGAGTGGGTTTGGGTCTAGCCGAGTGGGTTTGGGTCTTGCCGAGTGGGTTGGGGTCTAGCCAAGTGGGTTTGGGTCTAGCCGAGTGGGTTTCGGTGTAGCCGAATGGGTTTGGGTCTAGCCGAGTGGGTTTGGGTCTAGCCGCGTGGGTTTGGGTCTAGCCGAGTGGGTTTGGGTCAAGCGAAGTGGGTTTGGGTCTAGCCGAGTGGGTTTGGGTCTAGCCGAGTAGGTTTGGGTTATGCCGAGTGGGTTTGGGTCTAGCCGAGTGGGTTTGGGTCTAGCGGAGTGGGTTTGGGTCTAGCGGAGTGGGTTTGCATCTAGCCGATTGGGTTTGGGTCTAGTCGAGTGGGTTTGGGTTTAGCAGAGTGGGTTTGGGTCTAGCCGAGTGCGGTTGGGTCTAGCGGACTGTGTTTGGGTCTAGCCGAGTGGGTTTGGGTCTAGCCGAGTGGGTTTGGGTATAGCCGAGTGGGTTTGTGTCCAGCCGAGTGGGTTTGGGTCTAGCCGAGTGGGTTTGGGTCCAGCCGAGTGGGTTTGGGTCCAGCCGAGTGGGTTTGGGTCTAGCCGAGTGGGTTTGGGTCTACAGAGTGGGTTTGGGTCTAGCCGAGTGGGTTTGGGTCTTACCGAGTGGGTTGGGGTCCAGCCAAGTGGGTTTGGGTCCAGCCGAGTGGGTATGGGTGTAGCCGAGTGGGTTTGGGTCTAGCCGAGTGGGTTTGGGTCTAGCCGAGTGGGTTTGGGTCTAGCCGAGTGGGTCTGGGTCTAGCCGAGTGGCTTTGGGACTAGCCGAGTGGGTTTGGGTCTAGCCGAGTGGGTTTGGTTCTAGCCAAGTGGGCTTGGGTCTAGCTGTGTGGGTTTGGGACTAGCCGAGTGGGTTTGTGTGTAGCCGAGTGGGTTTGGTTCTAGCCAAGTGGGTTTGGGTCTAGCTGTTTGGGTTTGGGTCTAGCCGAGTGGGTTTGGATCTAGCCGAGTGGGTTTGGGTCTAGACGAGTGGGTTTGGGTGTAGCCGAGTGGGTTTGTGTCTAGCGGAGTGGGTTTGGGTGTAGCCGAGTGGGTTTGGGTCTAGCCGAGTGGGTTTGGGTCTAGCCGAGTGGGTTTGAGTCTAGCCGAGTGGGTTTGGTCTAGCCGAGTGGGTTTGGGTCTAGCGGAGTGGGTTTGGGTCTAGCTCATTGGGTTTGGGTCTAGCCGAGTGGGTTTGGGTCTAGCCGAGTGGGTTTGGGTCTAGCGGAGTGGTTTTGGGTCTAGCCATGTGGGTTTGGGTCTAGCGGAGTGAGTTTGGTTCTAGCCGATTGGGTTCGGGTCTAGCCGAGTGGATTTGGGTTTAGCCGAGTGTGTTTGGGTCTAGCCGAGTGCGTTTGGGTCTAGCGGAGTGGGTTTGGGTCTAGCCGAGTGGGTTTGGGTCTAGCCGAGTGTGTTTGGGTTTAGCCGAGTGGGTTTGGGTCCAGCCGAGTGGGTTTGGGTCTAGCCGAGTGGGTTTGGGTCCAGCCGAGTGGGTTTGGGTCCAGCCCAGTGGGTTTGGGTCTACAGAGTGGGTTTGGGTCTAGCCGAGTGGGTTTGGGTCTTGCCGAGTGGGTTGGGGTCTAGCCAAGTGGGTTTGGGTCTAGTCGAGTGGGTTTGGGTGTAGCCGAATGGGTATGTGTCTAGCCGAGTGGGTTTGGGTCTAGCCGAGTGGGTTTGGGTCTAGCGGAGTGGGTTTGGGTCTAGCGGACTGGGTTTGGGTCTAGCCGAGTGGGTTTGGGTCTAGCCGAGTGGGTTTGGGTCTCGCCGAGTGGGATTGGTTCTAGCCAGTTGGGTTTGGGTCTAGCCGAGTGGGTTTGCGTCTAGCCGAGTGGGTTTGTGTCTAGCCGAGTGGGTTTGGGTGTAGCCGAGTGGGTTTGGGTGTAGCCGAGTGGGTTTGTGTCTAGCGGAGTGGGTTTGGGTGTAGCCGAGTGGATTTGGGTGCAGCCGAATGGGTTTGGGTCCAGCCGAGTGGGTTTGCGTCGAGCCGAGTGGGTTTTGGTCGAGCCGAGTGGGCTTGGGTCTAGCGGAGTGGGTTTGGGTCTAGCCGATTGGGTTTGGGTCTAGCCGAGTGGGTTTGGGTTTAGCCGAGTGGGTTTGGGTCTAGCCGAGTGCGTTTGGGTCTAGCGGAGTGGGTTTGCGTCTAGTCGATTGGGTTTGGGTCTAGCCGAGTGGGTTTGGGTCTAGCGGAGTGGGTTTGCGTCTAGCCGATTGGGTTTGGGTCTAGCCGAGTGGGTTTGGGTTTAGCAGAGTGGGTTTGGGTCTAGCCGAGTGCGGTTGGGTCTGGCGGACTGTGTTTGGGTCTAGCCGAGTGGGTTTGGGTCTAGCCGAGTGGGTTTGGGTATAGCCGAGTGGGTTTGTGTCCAGCCGAGTGGGTTTGGGTCTAGCCGAGTGGGTTTGGGTCCAGCCGAGTGGGTTTGGGTCCAGCCGAGAGGGTTTGGGTCTAGCCGAGTGGGTTTGGGTCTACAGAGTGGGTTTGGGTCTAGCCGAGTGGGTTTGGGTCTTACCGAGTGGGTTGGGGTCCAGCCAAGTGGGTTTGGGTCCAGCCGAGTGGGTATGGGTGTAGCCGAGTGGGTTTGGGTCTAGCCGAGTATGTTTGGGTCTAGCCGAGTGGGTTTGGGTCTAGCCGAGTGGGTCTGGGTCTAGCCGAGTGGCTTTGGGACTAGCCGAGTGGGTTTGGGTCTAGCCGAGTGGGTTTGGTTCTAGGCAAGTGGGCTTGGGTCTAGCTGTGTGGGTTTGGGACTAGCCGAGTGGGTTTGTGTGTAGCCGAGAGGGTTTGGTTCTAGCCAAGTGGGTTTGGGTCTAGCTGTTTGGGTTTGGGTCTAGCCGAGTGGGTTTGGGTGTAGCCGAGTGGGTTTGTGTCTAGCGGAGTGGGTTTGGGTGTAGCCGAGTGGGTTTGTGTCTAGCGGAGTGGGTTTGGGTGTAGCCGAGTGGGTTTGGGTCTAGCCGAGTGGGTTTGGGTCTAGCCGAGTGGGTTTGAGTCTAGCCGAGTGGGTTTGGTCTAGCCGAGTGGGTTTGGGTCTAGCGGAGTGGGTTTGGGTCTAGCTCATTGGGTTTGGGTCTAGCCGAGTGGGTTTGGGTCTAGCCGAGTGGGTTTGGGTCTAGCGGAGTGGTTTTGGGTCTAGCCATGTGGGTTTGGGTCTAGCGGAGTGAGTTTGGTTCTAGCCGATTGGGTTCGGGTCTAGCCGAGTGGATTTGGGTTTAGCCGAGTGTGTTTGGGTCTAGCCGAGTGCGTTTGGGTCTAGCGGAGTGGGTTTGGGTCTAGCCGAGTGGGTTTGGGTCTAGCCGAGTGTGTTTGGGTATACCCGAGTGGGTTTGTGTCTAGCCGAGTGGGTTTGGGTCTAGCCGAGTGGGTTTGGGTCTAGCCGAGTGGATTTGGGTCCAGCCGAGTGGGTTTGGGTCCAGCCCAGTGGGTTTGGGTCTACAGAGTGGGTTTGGGTCTAGCCGAGTGGGTTTGGGTCTTGCCGAGTGGGTTGGGGTCTAGCCAAGTGGGTTTGGGTCTAGTCGAGTGGGTTTGGGTGTAGCCGAATGGGTATGGGTCTAGCCGAGTGGGTTTGGGTCTAGCCGAGTGGGTTTGGGTCTAGCGGAGTGGGTTTGGGTCTAGCGGACTGGGTTTGGGTCTAGCCGAGTGGGTTTGGGTCTAGCCGAGTGGGTTTGGGTCTAGCCGAGTGGGTTTGTGTCTAGCCGAGTGGGTTTGGGTCTAGTCTAGTGGGTTTGGGTCTAGCCGAGTGGGTTTGGGTCTAGGCGAGTGGGTTAGGGGGTAGCCGAGTGGGTTTGGGTCTAGCCGAGTGGGTTTGGGTCTGGCCGAGTGGGTTTGGGTCTAGCCGAGTGGGTTTGGTTCTAGCCGAGTCGGCTTGGGTCTAGCCGATTCCGTTTGGGTCTAGCCGAGTGGGTTTGGGACTAGCCGAGGGGGTTTGGGTCTCGCCGAGTGGGATTGGTTCTAGCCAGTTGGGTTTGGGTCTAGCCGAGTGGGTTTGAGTCTAGCCGAGTGGGTTTGGGTCTAGCCGAGTGGGTTTGGGTGTAGCCGAGTGGGTTTGGGTGTAGCCGAGTGGGTTTGTGTCTAGCGGAGTGGGTTTGGGTGTAGCCGAGTGGATTTGGGTGCAGCCGAATGGGTTTGGGTCCAGCCGAGTGGGTTTGCGTCGAGCCGAGTGGGTTTTGGTCGAGCCGAGTGGGCTTGGGTCTAGCGGAGTGGGTTTGGGTCTAGCCGATTGGGTTTGGGTCTAGCCGAGTGGGTTTGGGTTTAGCCGAGTGGGTTTGGGTCTAGCCGAGTGCGTTTGGGTCTAGCGGAGTGGGTTTGGGTCTAGTCGATTGGGTTTGGGTCTAGCCGAGTGGGTTTGGGTCTAGCGGAGTGGGTTTGCGTCTAGCCGATTGGGTTTGGGTCTAGCCTAGTGGGTTTGGGTTTAGCCGAGTGGGTTTGGGTCTAGCCGCGTGCGGTTGGGTCTAGCAGAGTGGGTTTGGGTCTAGCCGAGTGGGTTTGGGTCTCGCCGAGTGGGTTTGGGTATAGCCGAGTGGGTTTGTGTCTAGCCGAGTGGGTTTGTGTCTAGCCGAGTGGGTTTGGGTCTAGCCGAGTGGGTTTGGGTCCAGCCGAGTGGGTTTGAGTCTACAGAGTGGGTTTGGGTCTAGCCGAGTGGGCTTGGGTCTTATGGAGTGGGTTGCGGTCTAGCCGAGTGGGTCTGGGTCTAGCCGAGTGGCTTTGGGACTAGCCGAGTGGGTTTGGGTCTAGCCGAGTGGGTTTGGTTCTAGCCAAGTGAGCTTGGGTCTAGCTGTGTGGGTTTGGGACTAGCCGAGTGGGTTTGTGTGTAGCCGAGTGGGTTTGGTTCTAGCCAAGTGGGTTTGGGTCTAGCCGAGTGGGTTTGGATCTAGCCGAGTGGGTTTGGATCTAGCCGAGTGGGTTTGGGTCTAGACGAGTGGGTTTGGGTGTAGCCGAGTGGGTTTGTGTCTAGCGGAGTGGGTTTGGGTGCAGCCGAGTGGGTTTGGGTCTAGATGAGTGGGTTTGGGTCTTGCCGAGTGGGTTTGAGTCTAGCCGAGTGGGTTTGGTCTAGCCGAGTGGGTTTGGGTCTAGCGGAGTGGGTTTGGGTCTAGCTCATTGGGTTTGGGTCTCGCCGAGTGGGTTTGGGTCTAGCCGAGTGGGTTTGGGTCTAGCGGAGTGGTTTTGGGTCTTGCCATGTGGGTTTGGGTCTAGCGGAGTGAGTTTGGTTCTAGCCGATTGGGTTCGGGTCTAGCCGAGTGGATTTGGGTTTAGCCGAGTGTGTTTGGGTCTAGCCGAGTGCGTTTGGGTCTAGCGGAGTGGGTTTGGGTCTAGCCGAGTGGGTTTGGGTCTAGCCGAGTGTGTTTGGGTATACCCGAGTGGGTTTGTGTCTAGCCGAGTGGGTTTGGGTCTAGCCGAGTGGGTTTGGGTCTAGCCGAGTGTGTTTGGGTCTAGCCAAGTGGGTTTGTGTCTAGTCGAGTGGGTTTGGGTGTAGCCGAATGGGTTTGGGTCTAGCGGACTGGGTTTGGGTCTAGCCGAGTGGGTTTGGGTCCAGCCCAGTGGGTTTGGGTCTACAGAGTGGGTTTGGGTCTAGCCGAGTGGGTTTGGGTCTTGTCTAGTGGGTTTGGGTCTAGCCGAGTGGGTTTGGGTCTAGCCGAGTGGGTTTGGGTGTAGCCGAGTGGGTTTGGGTCTAGCCGAGTGGGTTTGGGTCTGGCCGAGTGGGTTTGGGTCTAGCCGAGTGGGTTTGGTTCTAGCCGAGTCGGCTTGGGTCTAGCCGATTCCGTTTGGGTCTAGCCGAGTGGGTTTGGGACTAGCCGAGGGGGTTTGGGTCTCGCCGAGTGGGATTGGTTCTAGCCAGTTGGGTTTGGGTCTAGCCGAGTGGGTTTGCGTCTAGCCGAGTGGGTTTGGGTCTAGCCGAGTGGGTTTGGGTGTAGCCGAGTGGGTTTGGGTGTAGCCGAGTGGGTTTGTGTCTAGCGGAGTGGGTTTGGGTGTAGCCGAGTGGATTTGGGTGCAGCCGAATGGGTTTGGGTCCAGCCGAGTGGGTTTGCGTCGAGCCGAGTGGGTTTTGGTCGAGCCGAGTGGGCTTGGGTCTAGCGGAGTGGGTTTGGGTCTAGCCGATTGGGTTTGGGTCTAGCCGAGTGGGTTTGGGTTTAGCCGAGTGGGTTTGGGTCTAGCCGAGTGCGTTTGGGTCTAGCGGAGTGGGTTTGGGTCTAGTCGATTGGGTTTGGGTCTAGCCGAGTGGGTTTGGGTCTAGCGGAGTGGGTTTGCGTCTAGCCGATTGGGTTTGGGTCTAGCCGAGTGGGTTTGGGTTTAGCCGAGTGGGTTTGGGTCTAGCCGCGTGCGGTTGGGTCTAGCAGAGTGGGTTTGGGTCTCGCCGAGTGGGTTTGGGTATAGCCGAGTGGGTTTGTGTCTAGCCGAGTGGGTTTGTGTCTAGCCGAGTGGGTTTGGGTCTAGCCGAGTGGGTTTGGGTCCAGCCGAGTGGGTTTGAGTCTACAGAGTGGGTTTGGGTCTAGCCGAGTGGGTTTGGTTCTAGCCAAGTGAGCTTGGGTCTAGCTGAGTGGGTTTGTGTCTAGCCGAGTGGGTTTGTGTCTAACCGAGTGGGTTTGGGTCTAGCCGAGTGGGTTTGGGTCCAGCCGAGTGGGTTTGAGTCTACAGAGTGGGTTTGGGTCTAGCCGAGTGGGCTTGGGTCTTATGGAGTGGGTTGCGGTCTAGCCGAGTGGGTCTGGGTCTAGCCGAGTGGCTTTGGGACTAGCCGAGTGGGTTTGGGTCTAGCCGAGTGGGTTTGGTTCTAGCCAAGTGAGCTTGGGTCTAGCTGTGTGGGTTTGGGACTAGCCGAGTGGGTTTGTGTGTAGCCGAGTGGGTTTGGTTCTAGCCAAGTGGGTTTGGGTCTAGCCGAGTGGGTTTGGATCTAGCCGAGTGGGTTTGGATCTAGCCGAGTGGGTTTGGGTCTAGACGAGTGGGTTTGGGTGTAGCCGAGTGGGTTTGTGTCTAGCGGAGTGGGTTTGGGTGTAGCCGAGTGGGTTTGGGTCTAGATGAGTGGGTTTGGGTCTTGCCGAGTGGGTTTGAGTCTAGCCGAGTGGGTTTGGTCTAGCCGAGTGGGTTTGGGTCTAGCGGAGTGGGTTTGGGTCTAGCTCATTGGGTTTGGGTCTCGCCGAGTGGGTTTGGGTCTAGCCGAGTGGGTTTGGGTCTAGCGGAGTGGTTTTGGGTCTTGCCATGTGGGTTTGGGTCTAGCGGAGTGAGTTTGGTTCTAGCCGATTGGGTTCGGGTCTAGCCGAGTGGATTTGGGTTTAGCCGAGTGTGTTTGGGTCTAGCCGAGTGCGTTTGGGTCTAGCGGAGTGGGTTTGGGTCTAGCCGAGTGGGTTTGGGTCTAGCCGAGTGTGTTTGGGTATACCCGAGTGGGTTTGTGTCTAGCCGAGTGGGTTTGGGTCTAGCCGAGTGGGTTTGGGTCTAGCCGAGTGTGTTTGGGTCTAGCCAAGTGGGTTTGTGTCTAGTCGAGTGGGTTTGGGTGTACCGAATGGGTTTGGGTCTAGCGGACTGGGTTTGGGTCTAGCCGAGTGGGTTTGGGTCCAGCCCAGTGGGTTTGGGTCTACAGAGTGGGTTTGGGTCTAGCCGAGTGGGTTTGGGTCTAGTCTAGTGGGTTTGGGTCTAGCCGAGTGGGTTTGGGTCTAGCCGAGTGGGTTTGGGTGTAGCCGAGTGGGTTTGGGTCTAGCCGAGTGGGTTTGGGTCTGGCCGAGTGGGTTTGGGTCTAGCCGAGTGGGTTTGGTTCTAGCCGAGTCGGCTTGGGTCTAGCCGATTCCGTTTGGGTCTAGCCGAGTGGGTTTGGGACTAGCCGAGGGGGTTTGGGTCTCGCCGAGTGGGATTGGTTCTAGCCAGTTGGGTTTGGGTCTAGCCGAGTGGGTTTGCGTCTAGCCGAGTGGGTTTGGTTCTAGCCGAGTGGGTTTGGGTGTAGCCGAGTGGGTTTGGGTGTAGCCGAGTGGGTTTGTGTCTAGCGGAGTGGGTTTGGGTGTAGCCGAGTGGATTTGGGTGCAGCCGAATGGGTTTGGGTCCAGCCGAGTGGGTTTGCGTCGAGCCGAGTGGGTTTTGGTCGAGCCGAGTGGGCTTGGGTCTAGCGGAGTGGGTTTGGGTCTAGCCGATTGGGTTTGGGTCTAGCCGAGTGGGTTTGGGTTTAGCCGAGTGGGTTTGGGTCTAGCCGAGTGCGTTTGGGTCTAGCGGAGTGGGTTTGGGTCTAGTCGATTGGGTTTGGGTCTAGCCGAGTGGGTTTGGGTCTAGCGGAGTGGGTTTGGGTCTAGCCGAGTGGGTTTGGGTCTAGCCGAGAGGGTTTGGGTCTAGCCGAGTGGGTTTGGGGCTGGCCGACTGGGTTTGGGTCTAGCCGAGTGGGTTTGGGTCTAGCCGAGTGGGTTTGTGTGTAGCCGAGTTGGTTTGGGTCTAGCCGAGTGGGTTTGGGTCTAGCCGAGTGGGTTTGGGTCTAGCGGAGTGGGTTTGGGTCTAGCGGATTGGGTTTGGGTCCAGCGGAGTGGGTTTGGGTCTAGCGGAGTGGGATTGCGTCTAGCGGAGGGGGTTTGGGTCTAGCGGAATGGGTCTGCATCTAGCGGAGTGGGTTTGGGTCTGGCAGAGTGGGTTTGGGTCTAGCGGAGTGGGTTTGGGTCTAGCGGAGTGAGTTTGGGTCTGGCCGAGTGGGTTTGGGTCTGGCCGAGTGGGTTTGGGTCTAGCGGGGAGGGTTTGAGTCCAGCCGAGTGGGTTTGGGTCTAGCCGAGTGGGTTTGGGTCTTGGCGAGTGGGTTTGGGTCTAGCCGAGTGGGTTTGGGTCTAGCCGAGTGGGTTTGTGTCTAGCCGAGTGGGTTTGGGTCTAGCGGAGTGGGTTTGGGTCTAGCCGAGTGGGTTTGGGTCTAGCCGAGTGGGTTTGGGTCTATCGGGAAGGGTTTTGTGTGCAGCCGAGTGGGTTTGGATCTAGCCTAGTGGGTTTGGGTCTTGGCGAGTGGGTTTGGGTCTGGCCGAGTGGGTTTGGGTCTAGCCGAGTGGGTTTGGGTCTAGCGGAGTGGGTTTGGGTCTAGCGGGGAGGGTTTGGGTCCAGCTGAGTGGGTTTGGGTCTAGCCGAGTGGGTTTGGGTCTTGGCGAGTGGGTTTGGGTCTAGCCGAGTGGGTTTGGGTCTAGCCGAGAGGGTTTGGGTCTAGCCGAGTGGGTTTGGGTCTGGCCGAGTGGGTTTGGGTCTAGCCGAGTGGGTTTGGGTCTAGCCCAGTGTGTTTGTGTGTAGCCGAGTGGGTTTGGGTCTAGCCGAGTGGGTTTGGGTCTAGCCGAGTGGGTTTGGGTCTAGCGGAGTGGGTTTGGGTCAAGCAGATTGGGTTTGGGTCCAGCGGAGTGGGTTTGGGTCTAGCGGAGTGGGATTGGGTCTAGCGGAGTGGGTTTGGGTCTAGCGGAATGGGTCTGCATCTAGGGGAGTGGGTTTGGGTCTGGCAGAGTGGGTTTGGGTCTAGCCGAGTGGGTTTGGGTCTTGGCGAGTGGGTTTGGGTCTAGCCGAGTGGGTTTGGGTCTAGCCGAGTGGGTTTGGGTCTAGCCGAGTGGGTTTGGGTCTAGCCGTGTGGGTTTGGGTCTAGCCGAGTGGGTTTGGGTCTAGCCGAGTGGGTTTGCGTCTAGCCGAGTGGGTTTGGGTCTAGCGGAGTGGGTTTGGGTCTAGCCGAGTGGGTTTGGGTCTAGCCGAGTGGGTTTGGGTCTATCGGGAAGGGTTTTGTGTCCAGCCGAGTGGGTTTGGATCTAGCCGAGTGAGTATGGGTCTTGGCGAGTGGGTTTGGGTCTAGCCGAGTGGGTTTGGGTCTAGCCGAGTGGGTTTGGGTCTAGCGGAGTGGGTTTGGGTCTAGCGGGGAGGGTTTGGGTCCAGCCGAGTGGGTTTGGGTCTAGCCGAGTGGGTTTGGGTCTTGGCGAGTGGGTTTGGGTCTAGCCGATTGGGTTTGGGTCTAGCCGAGAGGGTTTGGGTCTAGCCGAGTGGGTTTGGGTCTGGCCGAGTGGGTTTGGGTCTAGCCGAGTGGGTTTGGGTCTAGCCCAGTGTGTTTGTGTGTAGCCGAGTGGGTTTGGGTCTTGCCGAGTGGGTTTGGGTCTAGCCGAGTGGGTTTGGGTCTGGCGGAGTGGGTTTGGGTCTAGCGGATTGGGTTTGGGTCCAGCGGAGTGGGTTTGGGTCTAGCGGAGTCGGATTGGGTCTAGCGGAGTGGGTTTGGGTCTAGCGGAATGGGTCTGCATCTTGGGGAGTGGGTTTGGGTCTGGCAGAGTGGGTTTGGGTCTAGCCGAGTGGGTTTGGGTCTTGGCGAGTGGGTTTGGGTCTAGCCGAGTGGGTTTGGGTCTAGCCGAGTGGGTTTGGGTCTAGCCGAGTGGGTTTGGGTCCAGCCGAGTGGGTTTGAGTCTAGACGAGTGGGTTTGCGTCGAGCCGATTGGGTGTGGGTGTAGCCGAGTGGGTTTGGGTCTAACCGAGTGGGTTTGGGTCCAGCCGAGTGGGTTTGGGTCTAGCCGAGTGGGTTTGGGTCTAGCGGAGTGGGTTTGGGTCTAGCGGGGAGTGTTTGGGTCCAGCCGAGTGGGTTTGGGTCTAGCCGAGTGGGTTTGGGTCTTGGCGAGTGGGTTTGTGTCTAGCCGAGTGGGTTTGGGTCTAGCCGAGAGGGTTGGGTCTAGCCGAGTGGGTTTGTGTGTAGCCGAGTGGGTTTGGGTCTAGCCGAGTGGGTTTGGGTCTAGCCGAGTGGGTTTGGGTCTAGCGGAGTGGGTTTGGGTCTAGCGGATTGGGTTTGGGTCCAGCGGAGTGGGTTTGTGTCCAGCGGAGTGGGATTGGGTCTAGCGGAGTGGGTTTGGGTCTAGCGGAATGGGTCAGCATCTAGCGGAGTGGGTTTGGGTCTGGCAGAGTGGGTTTGGGTCTAGCCGAGTGGATTTGCGTCTAGCCGAGTGGGTTTGGGTCTAACGGAGTGTGTTTGGGTCTAGCCGAGTGGGTTTGGGTCTAGCCGAGTGGGTTTGGGTCTTGGCGAGTGGGTTTGGGTCTAGCCGAGTGGGTTTGGGTCTAGCCGAGTGGGTTTGGGTCTAGCGGAGTGGGTTTGGGTCTAGCTGGGAGGGTTTGGTCCAGCCGAGTGGGTTTGGGTCTAGCCGAGTGGGTTTGGGTCTTGGCGAGTGGGTTTGGGTCTAGCCGAGTGGGTTTGGGTCTAGCCGAGTGGGTTTGGGTCTAGCCGAATGGGTTTGTGTGTAGCCGAGTGGGTTTGTGTCTAGCGGAGTGGGTTTGGGTCTAGCGGGGAGGGTTTGGGTCCAGCCGAGTGGGTTTGAGTCTAGCCGAATGGGTTTGGGTCTTGGCGAGTGGGTTTGGGTCTAGCCGAGTGGGTTTGGGTCTAGCCGAGTGGGTTTGGGTCTAGCCGAGTGGGTTTGGGTGTAGCCGAGTGGGTTTGGGTCTAGCCGAGTGGGTTTGGTTCTAGCGGAGTGGGTTTGGGTCTAGCGGAGTGGGTTTGGGTCTGGCGGAGTGGGTTTGGGTGTAGCGGAGTGGGTTTGGGTTTAGCGGAGTGCGATTGGGTCTAGCGGAGTGGGTTTGCATCTAGTGGAGTGGGTTTGGGTCTGGCAGAGTGGGTTTGGGTCTAGCGGATTGGGTTTGGGTCTAGCGGATTGGGTTTGGGTCTAGCGGAGTGGGTTTGGGTCCAGCGCAGTGGGTTTGGGTTTAGCGGAGTAGGTTTGTGTCTAGCCGAGTGGGTTTGGGTCTAGCCGAGTGGGTTTGGGTCTAGCGGAGTGGGTTTGGGTCCAGCGCAGTGGGTTTGGGTTTAGCGGAGTAGGTTTGTGTCTAGCCGAGTGGGTTTGGGTCTAGCCGAGTGGGTTTGGGTCTAGCCGAGTGGGTTTGGGTCTAGCCGAGTGGGTTTGGGTCTAGCCGTGTGGGTTTGGGTCTAGCCGATTGGGTTTGGGTCCAGCCGAGTGGGTTTGGGTCTAGCGGAGTGGGTTTGGGTCTAGCCGTGTGGATTTGGGTCTAGCCGAGTGGGTTTGGGTCTAGCCGAGTGGGTTTGCGTCTAGCCGAGTGGGTTTGGGTCTAGCGGAGTGGGTTTGGGTCTAGCCGAGTGGGTTTGGGTTTAGCCGAGTGGATTTGGGTCTATCGGGAAGGGTTTTGTGTCCAGCCGAGTGGGTTTGGATCTAGCCGAGTGGGTTTGGGTCTTGGCGAGTGGGTTTGGGTCTAGCCGAGTGGGTTTGGGACTAGCCGAGTGGGTTTGGGTCTAGCGGAGTGGGTTTGGGTCTAGCGGGGAGGGTTTGGGTCCAGCCGAGTGGGTTTGGGTCTAGCCGAGTGGGTTTGGTTCTTGGCGAGTAGGTTTGGGTCTAGCCGAGTGGGTTTGGGTCTAGCCGAGAGGGTTTGGGTCTAGCCGAGTGGGTTTGGGTCTGGCCGAGTGGGTTTGGGTCTAGCCGAGTGGGTTTGGGTCTAGCCCAGTGTGTTTGTGTGTAGCCGAGTGGGTTTGGGACTAGCCGAGTGGGTTTGGGTCTAGCCGAGTGGGTTTGGGTCTAGCGGAGTGGGTTTGCGTCTAGCGCATTTGGTTTGGGTCCAGCGGAGTGGGTTTGGGTCTAGCGGAGTGGGATTGGGTCTAGCGGAGTGGGTTTGGGTCTAGAGGAATGGGTCTGCATCTAGTGGAGTGGGTTTGGGTCTGGCAGAGTGGGTTTGGGTCTAGCCGAGTGGGTTTGGGTCTTGGCGAGTGGGTTTGGGTCTAGCCGAGTGGGTTTGGGTCTAGCCGAGTGGGTTTGGGTCTAGCCGAGTGGGTTTGGGTCTAGCCGAGTGGGTTTGGGTCTAGCCGAGAGGGTTTGGGTCTAGCCGAGTGCGTTTGTGTGTAGCCGAGTGGGTTTGGGTCTAGCCGAGTGGGTTTGGGTCTAGCCGAGTGGGTTTGGGTCTAGCGGAGTGGGTTTGGGTCTAGCGGATTGGGTTTGGGTCCAGCGGAGTGGGTTTTGGTCCAGCGGAGTGGGATTGGGTCTAGCGGAGTGGGTTTGGGTCTAGCGGAATGGGTCAGCATCTAGCGGAGTGGGTTTGGGTCTGGCAGAGTGGGTTTGGGTCTAGCCGAGTGGGTTTGCGTCTAGCCGAGTGGGTTTGGGTCTAGCCGAGTGGGTTTGGGTCTAGCGGAGTGTGTTTGGGTCTAGCGGGGAGTGTTTGGGTCCAGCCGAGTGGGTTTGGGTCTAGCCGAGTGGGTTTGGGTCTTGGCGAGTGTGTTTGTGTCTAGCCGAGTGGGTTTGGGTCTAGCCGAGAGGGTTGGGTCTAGCCGAGTGGGTTTGTGTGTAGCCGAGTGGGTTTGGGTCTAGCCGAGTGGGTTTGGGTCTAGCCGAGTGGGTTTGGGTCTAGCGGAGTGGGTTTGGGTCTAGCGGATTGGGTTTGGGTCCAGCGGAGTGGGTTTGGGTCCAGCGGAGTGGGATTGGGTCTAGCGGAGTGGGTTTGGGTCTAGCGGAATGGGTCAGCATCTAGCGGAGTGGGTTTGGGTCTGGCAGAGTGGGTTTGGGTCTAGCCAAGTGGATTTGCGTCTAGCCGAGTGGGTTTGGGTCTAACGGAGTGTGTTTGGGTCTAGCCGAGTGGGTTTGGGTCTAGCCGAGTGGGTTTGGGTCTTGGCGAGTGGGTTTGGGTCTAGCCGAGTGGGTTTGGGTCTAGCCGAGTGGGTTTGGGTCTAGCGGAGTGGGTTTGGGTCTAGCGGGGAGGGTTTGGTCCAGCCGAGTGGGTTTGGGTCTAGCCGAGTGGGTTTGGGTCTTGGCGAGTGGGTTTGTGTGTAGCCGAGTGGGTTTGTGTCTAGCGGAGTGGGTTTGGGTCTAGCGGGGAGGGTTTGGGTCCAGCCGAGTGGGTTTGGGTCTAGCCGAATGGGTTTGGGTCTTGGCGAGTGGGTTTGGGTCTAGCCGAGTGGGTTTGGGTCTAGCCGAGTGGGTTTGGGTCTAGCCGAGTGGGTTTGGGTGTAGCCGAGTGGGTTTGGGTCTAGCCGAGTGGGTTTGGTTCTAGCGGAGTGGGTTTGGGTCTAGCGGAGTGGGTTTGGGTCTGGCGGAGTGGGTTTGGGTGTAGCGGAGTGGGTTTGGGTTTAGCGGAGTGCGATTGGGTCTAGCGGAGTGGGTTTGCATCTAGCGGAGTGGGTTTGGGTCTGGCAGAGTGGGTTTGGGTCTAGCGGATTGGGTTTGGGTCTAGCGGATTGGGTTTGGGTCTAGCGGAGTGGGTTTGGGTCCAGCGCAGTGGGTTTGGGTTTAGCGGAGTAGGTTTGTGTCTAGCCGATTGGGTTTGGGTCCAGCCGAGTGGGTTTGGGTCTAGCGGAGTGGGTTTGGGTCTAGCCGTGTGGATTTGGGTCTAGCCGAGTGGGTTTGGGTCTAGCCGAGTGGGTTTGCGTCTAGCCGAGTGGGTTTGGGTCTAGCGGAGTGGGTTTGGGTCTAGCCGAGTGGGTTTGGGTCTAGCCGAGTGGGTTTGGGTCTATCGGGAAGGGTTTTGTGTCCAGCCGAGTGGGTTTGGATCTAGCCGAGTGGGTTTGGGTCTTGGCGAGTGGGTTTGGGTCTAGCCGAGTGGGTTTGGGACTAGCCGAGTGGGTTTGGGTCTAGCGGAGTGGGTTTGGGTCTAGCGGGGAGGGTTTGGGTCCAGCCGAGTGGGTTTGGGTCTAGCCGAGTGGGTTTGGTTCTTGGCGAGTGGGTTTGGGTCTAGCCGAGTGGGTTTGGGTCTAGCCGAGAGGGTTTGGGTCTAGCCGAGTGGGTTTGGGTCTGGCCGAGTGGGTTTGGGTCTAGCCGAGTGGGTTTGGGTCTAGCCCAGTGTGTTTGTGTGTAGCCGAGTGGGTTTGGGTCTAGCCGAGTGGGTTTGGGTCTAGCCGAGTGGGTTTGGGTCTAGCGGAGTGGGTTTGGGTCTAGCGGATTGGGTTTGGGTACAGCGGAGTGGGTTTTGGTCCAGCGGAGTGGGATTGGGTCTAGCGGAGTGGGTTTGGGTCTAGCGGAATGGGTCAGCATCTAGCGGAGTGGGTTTGGGTCTGGCAGAGTGGGTTTGGGTCTAGCCGAGTGGGTTTGCGTCTAGCCGAGTGGGTTTGGGTCCAGCCGAGTGGGTTTGGGTCTAGCGGGGAGGGTTTGGTCCAGCCGAGTGGGTTTGGGTCTAGCCGAGTGGGTTTGGGTCTTGGCGAGTGGGTTTGGGTCTAGCCGAGTGGGTTTGGGTCTAGCCGAGTGGGTTTGGGTCTAGCCGAATGGGTTTGTGTGTAGCCGAGTGGGTTTGTGTCTAGCGGAGTGGGTTTGGGTCTAGCGGGGAGGGTTTGGGTCCAGCCGAGTGGGTTTGGGTCTAGCCGAGTGGGTTTGGTCTTGGCGAGTGGGTTTGGGTCTAGCCGAGTGGGTTTGGGTCTAGCCGAGTGGGTTTGGGTATAGCCGAGTGGGTTTGTGTCTAGCCGAGTGGGTTTGGGTCTAGCCGAGTGGGTTTGGGTCTAGCCGAGTGGGTTTGGGTGTAGCCGAGTGGGTTTGGGTCTAGCCGAGTGGGTTTGGGTCTAGCGGAGTGGGTTTGGGTCTAGCGGAGTGGGTTTGGGTTTAGCGGAGTAGGTTTGTGTCCAGCCGAGTGGGTTTGGGTCTAGCCGGATGGGTTTGGGTCTAGCCGAGTGGGTCTAGCCGAGTGGGTTTGGGTCTAGCCGAGTGGGTTTGGGTCTAGCCGAGTGGATTTGGGTCCAGCCGAGTGGGTTTGGGTCTAGCGGAGTGGGTTTGGGTCTAGCCGTGTGGGTTTGGGTCTAGCCGAGTGGGTTTGGGTCTAGCCGAGTGGGTTTGCGTCTAGCCGAGTGGGTTTGGGTCTAGCGAAGTGGGTTTGGGTCTAGCCGAGTGGGTTTGGGTCTAGCCGAGTGGGTTTGGGCCTATCGGAAAGGGTTTTGTGTCCAGCCGAGTGGGTTTGGATCTAGCCGAGTGGGTTTGGGTCTTGGCGAGTGGGTTTGAGTCTAGCCGAGTGGGTTTGTGTCTAGCCGAGTGGGTTTGGGTCTAGCGGAGTGGGTTTGGGTCTAGCGGAGAGGGTTTGGGTCCAGCCGAGTGGGTTTGGGTCTAGCCGAGTGGGTTTGGGTCTTGGCGAGTGGGTTTGGGTCTAGCCGAGTGGGTTTGGGTCTAGCCGAGAGGGTTTGGGTCTAGCCGAGTGGGTTTGGGTCTGGCCGAGTGGGTTTGGGTCTAGCCGAGTGGGTTTGGGTCTAGCCCAGTGTGTTTGTGTGTAGCCGAGTGGGTTTGGGTCTAGCCGAGTGGGTTTGGGTCTAGCCGAGTGGGTTTGGGTCTAGCGGAGTGGGTTTGGGTCTAGCGGATTGGGTTTGGGTCTAGCCGAGTGGGTTTGTGTGTAGCCGAGTGGGTTTGTGTGTAGCCGAGTGGGTTTGGGTCTAGCCGAGTGGGTTTGGGTCCAGCCGAGTGGGTTTGAGTCTAGACGAGTGGGTTTGCGTCGAGCCGATTGGGTTTGGGTGTAGCCGAGTGGGTTTGGGTCTAACCGAGTGGGTTTGGGTCCAGCCGAGTGGGTTTGGGTCTAGCCGAGTGGGTTTGGGTCTAGCGGAGTGGGTTTGGGTCTAGCGGGGAGTGTTTGGGTCCAGCCGAGTGGGTTTGGGTCTTGGCGAGTGGGTTTGTGTCTAGCCGAGTGGGTTTGGGTCCAGCCCAGTGTGTTTGTGTGTAGCCGAGTGGGTTTGGGTCTAGCCGAGTGGGTTTGGGTCTAGCCGAGTGGGTTTGGGTCTAGCGGAGTGGGTTTGGGTCTAGCGGATTGGGTTTGGGTCTAGCCGAGTGGGTTTGTGTGTAGCCGAGTGGGTTTGTGTGTAGCCGAGTGGGTTTGTGTGTAGCCGAGTGGGTTTGGGTCCAGCCGAGTGGGTTTGAGTCTAGACGAGTGGGTTTGCGTCGAGCCGATTGGGTTTGGGTGTAGCCGAGTGGGTTTGGGTCTAACCGAGTGGGTTTGGGTCCAGCCGAGTGGGTTTGGGTCTAGCCGAGTGGGTTTGGGTCTAGCGGAGTGGGTTTGGGTCTAGCGGGGAGTGTTTGGGTCCAGCCGAGTGGGTTTGGGTCTTGGCGAGTGGGTTTGTGTCTAGCCGAGTGGGTTTGGGTCTAGCCGAGAGGGTTTGGGTCTAGCCGAGTGGGTTTGTGTGTAGCCGAGTGGGTTTGGGTCTAGCCGAGTGGGTTTGGGTCTAGCCGAGTGGGTTTGGGTCTAGCCGAGTGGGTTTGGGTCTGGCCGAGTGGGTTTGGGTCCAGCTGAGTGGGTTTGGGTCTTGCGGAGTGGGTTTGGGTCTAGCCGTGTGGGTTTGGGTCTAGCCGAGTAGGTTTGGGTCTAGCCGAGTGGGTTTGCGTCTAGCCGAGTGGGTTTGGGTCTAGCGGAGTGGGTTTGGGTCTAGCCGAGTGGGTTTGGGTCTAGCCGAGTGGGTTTGGGTCTATCGGGAAGGGTTTTGTGTCCAGCCGAGTGGGTTTGGATCTAGCCGAGTGGGTTTGGGTCTTGGCGAGTGGGTTTGGGTCTAGCCGTGTGGGTTTGGGTCTAGCCGAGTGGGTTTGGGTCTGGCGGAGTGGGTTTGGGTCTAGCGGGGAGGGTTTGGGTCCAGCCGAGTGGGTTTGGGTCTAGCCGAGTGTGTTTGGGTCTTGGCGAGTGGGTTTGGGTCTAGCCGAGTGGGTTTGGGTCTAGCCGAGAGGGTTTGGGTCTAGCCGAATGGGTTTGGGTCTGGCCGAGTGGGTTTGGGTCTAGACGAGTGGGTTTGGGTCTAGCCCAGTGTGTTTGTGTGTAGCCGAGTGGGTTTGGGTCTTGCCGAGTGGGTTTGGGTCTAGCCGAGTGGGTTTGGGTCTAGCGGAGTGGGTTTGGGTCTAGCGGATTGGGTTTGGGTCCAGCGGAGTGGGTTTGGGTCTAGCGGAGTGGGATTGGGTCTAGCGGAGTGGGTTTGGGTCTAGCGGAATGGGTCTGCATCTAGGGGAGTGGGTTTGGGTCTAGCCGAGTGGGTTTGGGTCTAGCCGAGTGGGTTTGGGTCTAGCCGAGTGGGTTTGGGTCCAGCCGAGTGGGTTTGAGTCTAGACGAGTGGGTTTGCGTCGAGCCGATTGGGTTTGGGTGTAGCCGAGTGGGTTTGGGTCTAACCGAGTGGGTTTGGGTCCAGCCGAGTGGGTTTGGGTCTAGCCGAGTGGGTTTGGGTGTAGCGGAGTGGGTTTGGGTCCAGCGGGGAGTGTTTGGGTCCAGCCGAGTGGGTTTGGGTCTAGCCGAGTGGGTTTGGGTCTTGGCGAGTGGGTTTGTGTCTAGCCGAGTGGGTTTGGGTCTAGCCGAGAGGGTTTGGGTCCAGCCGAGTGGGTTTGTGTGTAGCCGAGTGGGTTTGGGTCTAGCCGAGTGGGTTTGGGTCTATCCGAGTGGGTTTGTGTCTAGCGGAGTGGGTTTGGGTCTAGCGGATTGGGTTTGGGTCCAGCGGAGTGGGTTTGGGTCCAGCGGAGTGGGATTGGGTCTAGCGGAGTGGGTTTGGGTCTAGCGGAATGGGTCAGCATCTAGCGGAGTGGGTTTGGGTCTGGCAGAGTGGGTTTGGGTCTAGCCGAGTGGCTTTGCGTCTAGCCGAGTGGGTTTGGGTCTAACCGAGTGTGTTTGGGTCTAGCCGAGTGGGTTTGGGTCTTGGCGAGTGGGTTTGGGTCTTGGCGAGTGGGTTTGGGTCTAGCCGAGTGGGTTTGGGTCTAGCCGAGTGGGTTTGGGTCTAGCGGAGTGGGTTTGGGTCTAGCGCGGAGGGATTGGTCCAGCCGAGTGGGTTTGGGTCTAGCCGAGTGGGTTTGGGTCTTGGCGAGTGGGTGTGGGTCTAGCCGAGTGGGTTTGGGTCTAGCCGAGAGGGGTTTGGGTCTAGCCGAATGGGTTTGTGTGTAGCCGAGTGGGTTTGTGTCTAGCGGAGTGGGTTTGGGTCTAGCGGGGAGGGTTTGGGTCCAGCCGAGTGGGTTTGGGTCTAGCCGAGTGGGTTTGGGTCTTGGCGAGTGGGTTTGGGTCTAGCCGAGTGGGTTTGGGTCTAGCCGAGTGGGTTTGGGTATAGCCGAGTGGGTTTTAGTCTAGCCGAGTGGGTTTGGGTCTAGCCGAGTGGGTTTGGGTCTAGCCGAGTGGGTTTGGGTGTAGCCGAGTGGGTTTGGGTCTAGCCGAGTGGGTTTGGGTCTAGCCGAGTGGGTTTGGGTCTAGCGGAGTGGGTTTGGGTCTAGCGGGGAGTGCTTGGGTCCAGCCGAGTGGGTTTGGGTCTAGCCGAGTGGGTTTGGGTCTTGGCGAGTGGGTTTGTGTCTAGCCGAGTGGGTTTGGGTCTAGCCGAGAGGGTTTGGGTCTAGCCGAGTGGGTTTGTGTGTAGCCGAGTGGGTTTGGGTCTAGCAGAGTGGGTTTGGGTCTAGCGGAGTGGGTTTGGGTCTAGCAGATTGGGTTTGGGTCCAGCGGAGTGGGTTTGGGTCCAGCGGAGTGGGATTGGGTCTAGCGGAGTGGGTTTGGGTCTAGCGGAATGGGTCAGCATCTAGCGGAGTGGGTTTGGGTCTGGCAGAGTGGGTTTCGGTCTAGCCGAGTGGGTTTGCGTCTAGCCGAGTGGGTTTGGGTCTAACCGAGTGTGTTTGGGTCTAGCCGAGTGGGTTTGGGTCTAGCCGAGTGGGTTTGGGTCTTGGCGAGTGGGTTTGGGTCTAGCCGAGTGGGTTTGGGTCTAGCCGAGTGGGTTTGGGTCTAGCGGAGTGGGTTTGGGTCTAGCGGGGAGGGTTTGGTCCAGCCGAGTGTGTTTGGGTCTAGCCGAGTGGGTTTGGGTCTTGGCGAGTGGGTTTGGGTCTAGCCGAGTGGGTTTGGGTCTAGCCGAGAGGGGTTTGGGTCTAGCCGAATGGGTTTGTGTGTAGCCGAGTGGGTTTGTGTCTAGCGGAGTGGGTTTGGGTCTAGCGGGGAGGGTTTGGGTCCAGCCGAGTGGGTTTGGGTCTAGCCGAGTGGGTTTGGGTCTTGGCGAGTGGGTTTGGGTCTAGCCGAGTGGGTTTGGGTCTAGCCGAGTGGGTTTGGGTCTAGCCGAGTGGGTTTGGGTCTAGCCGAGTGGGTTTGGGTCTAGCGGAGTGGGTTTGGGTCTAGCGGGGAGTGTTTGGGTCCAGCCGAGTGGGTTTGGGTCTAGCCGAGTGGGTTTGGGTCTTGGCGAGTGGGTTTGTGTCTAGCCGAGTGGGTTTGGGTCTAGCCGAGAGGGTTTGGGTCTAGCCGAGTGGGTTTGTGTGTAGCCGAGTGGGTTTGGGTCTAGCCGAGTGGGTTTGGGTCTAGCAGAGTGGGTTTGGGTCTAGCGGAGTGGGTTTGGGTCTAGCAGATTGGGTTTGGGTCCAGCGGAGTGGGTTTGGGTCCAGCGGAGTGGGATTGGGTCTAGCGGAGTGGGTTTGGGTCTAGCGGAATGGGTCAGCATCTAGCGGAGTGGGTTTGGGTCTGGCAGAGTGGGTTTGGGTCTAGCCGAGTGGGTTTGGGTCTAGCCGAGTGGGTTTGGGTCTAACCGAGTGTGTTTGGGTCTAGCCGAGTGGGTTTGGGTCTAGCCGAGTGGGTTTGGGTCTTGGCGAGTGGGTTTGGGTCTAGCCGAGTGGGTTTGGGTCTAGCCGAGTGGGTTTGGGTCTAGCGGAGTGGGTTTGGGTCTAGCGCGGAGGGATTGGTCCAGCCGAGTGGGTTTGGGTCTAGCCGAGTGGGTTTGGGTCTTGGCGAGTGGGTTTGGGTCTAGCCGAGTGGGTTTGGGTCTAGCCGAGAGGGGTTTGGGTCTAGCCGAATGGGTTTGTGTGTAGCCGAGTGGGTTTGTGTCTAGCGGAGTGGGTTTGGGTCTAGCGGGGAGGGTTTGGGTCCAGCCGAGTGGGTTTGGGTCTAGCCGAGTGGGTTTGGGTCTTGGCGAGTGGGTTTGGGTCTAGCCGAGTGGGTTTGGGTCTAGCCGAGTGGGTTTGGGTATAGCCGAGTGGGTTTGGGTCTAGCCGAGTGGGTTTGGGTCTAGCCGAGTGGGTTTGGGTCTAGCCGAGTGGGTTTGGGTGTAGCCGAGTGGGTTTGGGTCTAGCCGAGTGGGTTTGGGTCTAGCCGAGTGGGTTTGGGTCTAGCGGAGTGGGTTTGGGTCTAGCGGGGAGTGCTTGGGTCCAGCCGAGTGGGTTTGGGTCTAGCCGAGTGGGTTTGGGTCTTGGCGAGTGGGTTTGTGTCTAGCCGAGTGGGTTTGGGTCTAGCCGAGAGGGTTTGGGTCTAGCCGAGTGGGTTTGTGTGTAGCCGAGTGGGTTTGGGTCTAGCAGAGTGGGTTTGGGTCTAGCGGAGTGGGTTTGGGTCTAGCAGATTGGGTTTGGGTCCAGCGGAGTGGGTTTGGGTCCAGCGGAGTGGGATTGGGTCTAGCGGAGTGGGTTTGGGTCTAGCGGAATGGGTCAGCATCTAGCGGAGTGGGTTTGGGTCTGGCAGAGTGGGTTTCGGTCTAGCCGAGTGGGTTTGCGTCTAGCCGAGTGGGTTTGGGTCTAACCGAGTGTGTTTGGGTCTAGCCGAGTGGGTTTGGGTCTAGCCGAGTGGGTTTGGGTCTTGGCGAGTGGGTTTGGGTCTAGCCGAGTGGGTTTGGGTCTAGCCGAGTGGGTTTGGGTCTAGCGGAGTGGGTTTGGGTCTAGCGGGGAGGGTTTGGTCCAGCCGAGTGTGTTTGGGTCTAGCCGAGTGGGTTTGGGTCTTGGCGAGTGGGTTTGGGTCTAGCCGAGTGGGTTTGGGTCTAGCCGAGAGGGGTTTGGGTCTAGCCGAATGGGTTTGTGTGTAGCCGAGTGGGTTTGTGTCTAGCGGAGTGGGTTTGGGTCTAGCGGGGAGGGTTTGGGTCCAGCCGAGTGGGTTTGGGTCTAGCCGAGTGGGTTTGGGTCTTGGCGAGTGGGTTTGGGTCTAGCCGAGTGGGTTTGGGTCTAGCCGAGTGGGTTTGGGTCTAGCCGAGTGGGTTTGGGTCTAGCCGAGTGGGTTTGGGTCTAGCGGAGTGGGTTTGGGTCTAGCGGGGAGTGTTTGGGTCCAGCCGAGTGGGTTTGGGTCTAGCCGAGTGGGTTTGGGTCTTGGCGAGTGGGTTTGTGTCTAGCCGAGTGGGTTTGGGTCTAGCCGAGAGGGTTTGGGTCTAGCCGAGTGGGTTTGTGTGTAGCCGAGTGGGTTTGGGTCTAGCCGAGTGGGTTTGGGTCTAGCAGAGTGGGTTTGGGTCTAGCGGAGTGGGTTTGGGTCTAGCAGATTGGGTTTGGGTCCAGCGGAGTGGGTTTGGGTCCAGCGGAGTGGGATTGGGTCTAGCGGAGTGGGTTTGGGTCTAGCGGAATGGGTCAGCATCTAGCGGAGTGGGTTTGGGTCTGGCAGAGTGGGTTTGGGTCTAGCCGAGTGGGTTTGCGTCTAGCCGAGTGGGTTTGGGTCTAACCGAGTGTGTTTGGGTCTAGCCGAGTGGGTTTGGGTCTAGCCGAGTGGGTTTGGGTCTTGGCGAGTGGGTTTGGGTCTAGCCGAGTGGGTTTGGGTCTAGCCGAGTGGGTTTGGGTCTAGCGGAGTGGGTTTGGGTCTAGCGGGGAGGGTTTGGTCCAGCCGAGTGGGTTTGGGTCTAGCCGAGTGGGTTTGGGTCTTGGCGAGTGGGTTTGGGTCTAGCCGAGTGGGTTTGGGTCTAGCCGAGAGGGGTTTGGGTCTAGCCGAATGGGTTTGTGTGTAGCCGAGTGGGTTTGTGTCTAGCGGAGTGGGTTTGGGTCTAGCGGGGAGGGTTTGGGTCCAGCCGAGTGGGTTTGGGTCTAGCCGAGTGGGTTTGGGTCTTGGCGAGTGGGTTTGGGTCTAGCCGAGTGGGTTTGGGTCTAGCCGAGTGGGTTAGGGTATAGCCGAGTGGGTTTGGGTCTAGCCGAGTGGGTTTGGGTCTAGCCGAGTGGGTTTGGGTGTAGCCGAGTGGGTTTGGGTGTAGCCGAGTGGGTTTGGGTCTAGCCGAGTGGGTTTGGGTCTAGCGGAGTGGGTTTGGGTCTAGCGGAGTGGGTTTGGGTTTAGCGGAGTAGGTTTGTGTCTAGCCGAGTGGGTTTGGGTCTAACCGAGTGGGTTTGGGTCTAGCCGAGTGTGTTTGGGTCTAGCCGAGTGGGTTTGGGTCTAGCCGAGTGGGTTTGCGTCTAGCCGAGTGGGTTTGGGTCCAGCCGAGTGGGTTCGGGTCTAGCGGAGTGGGTTTGGGTCTAGCCGTGTGGGTTAGGGTCTAGCCGAGTGGGTTTGGGTCTAGCCGAGTGGGTTTGCGTCTAGCCGAGTGGGTTTGGGTCTAGCGGAGTGGGTTTGGGTCTAGCCGAGTGGGTTTGGGTCTAGCCGAGTGGGTTTGGGTCTATCGGGAAGGGTTTTGTGTCCAGCCGAGTGGGTTTGGATCTAGCCGAGTGGGTTTGGGTCTTGGCGAGTGGGTTTGGGTCTAGCCGAGTGGGTTTGTGTCTAGCCGAGTGGGTTTGGGTCTAGCGGAGTGGGTTTGGGTCTAGCGGGGTGGGTTTGGGTCCAGCCGAGTGGGTTTGGGTCTAGCCGAGTGGGTTTGGGTCTTGGCGAGTGGGTTTGGGTCTAGCCAAGTGGGTTTGGGTCTAGCCGAGAGGGTTTGGGTCCAGCCGAGTGGGTTTGTGTCTGGCCGAGTGGGTTTGGGTCTAGCCGAGTGGGTTTGGGTCTAGCCCAGTGTGTTTGTGTGTAGCCGAGTGGGTTTGGGTCTAGCCGAGTGGGTTTGGGTCTAGCCGAGTGGGTTTGGGTCTAGCGGAGTGGGTTTGGGTCTAGCGGATTGGGTTTGGGTCCAGCGGGGTGGGTTTCGGTCTAGCGGAGTGGGATTGGGTCTGGCGGAGTGGGTTTGGGTCTAGCGGAATGGGTCTGCATCCAGGGGAGTGGGTTTGGGTCTAGCGGGGAGGGTTTGGTACAGCCGAGTGGGTTTGGGTCTAGCCGAGTGGGTTTGGGTCTTGGCGAGTGGGTTTGGGTCTAGCCGAGTGGGTTTGGGTCTAGCCGAGTGGGTTTGGGTCTAGCCGAGTGGGTTTGGGTCTAGCCGAGTGGGTTTGGGTATAGCCGAGTGGGTTTGGGTCTAGCCGAGTGGGTTTGGGTCTAGCCGAGTGGGTTTGGGTGCAGCCGAGTGGGTTTGGGTCTAGCCGAGTGGGTTTGGGTCTAGCCGAGTGGGTTTGGGTCTATCGGGAAGGGTTTTGTGTCCAGCCGAGTGGGTTTGGATCTAGCCGAGTGGGTTTGGGTCTTGGCGAGTGGGTTTGGGTCTAGCCGAGTGGGTTTGTGCCTAGCCGAGTGGGTTTGGGTCTAGCGGAGTGGGTTTGCGTCTAGCGGGGAGGGTTTGGGTCCAGCCGAGTGGGTTTGGGTCTAGCCGAGTGGGTTTGGGTCTAGCGGAGTGGGTTTGGGTCTAGCGGGGAGTGTTTGGGTCCAGCCGAGTGGGTTTGGGTCTAGCCGAGTGGGTTTGGGTCTTGGCGAGTGGGTTTGTGTCTAGCCGAGTGGGTTTGGGTCTAGCCGAGAGGGTTTGGGTCTAGCCGAGTGGGTTTGTGTGTAGCCGAGTGGGTTTGGGTCTAGCCGAGTGGGTTTGGGTCTAGCAGAGTGGGTTTGGGTCTAGCGGAGTGGGTTTGTGTCTAGCAGATTGGGTTTGGGTCCAGCGGAGTGGGTTTGGGTCCAGCGGAGTGGGATTGGGTCTAGCGGAGTGGGTTTGGGTCTAGCGGAATGGGTCAGCATCTAGCGGAGTGGGTTTGGGTCTGGCAGAGTGGGATTGGGTCTAGCCGAGTGGGTTTGCGTCTAGCCGAGTGGGTTTGGGTCTAACCGAGTGTGTTTGGGTCTAGCCGAGTGGGTTTGGGTCTAGCCGAGTGGGTTTGGGTCTTGGCGAGTGGGTTTGGGTCTAGCCGAGTGGGTTTGGGTCTAGCCGAGTGGGTTTGGGTCTAGCGGAGTGGGTTTGGGTCTAGCCGGGAGGGTTTGGTCCAGCCGAGTGGGTTTGGGTCTAGCCGAGTGGGTTTGGGTCTTGGCGAGTGGGTTTGGGTCTAGCCGAGTGGGTTTGGGTCTAGCCGAGAGGGGTTTGGGTCTAGCCGAATGGGTTTGTGTGTAGCCGAGTGGGTTTGTGTCTAGCGGAGTGGGTTTGGGTCTAGCGGGGAGGGTTTGGGTCCAGCCGAGTGGGTTTGGGTCTAGCCGAGTGGGTTTGGGTCTTGGCGAGTGGGTTTGGGTCTAGCCGAGTGGGTTTGGGTCTAGCCGAGTGGGTTTGGGTATAGCCGAGTGGGTTTGGGTCTAGCCGAGTGGGTTTGGATCTAGCCGAGTGGGTTTGGGTCTAGCCGAGTGGGTTTGGGTGTAGCCGAGTGGGTTTGGGTCTAGCCGAGTGGGTTTGGGTCTAGCGGAGTGGGTTTGGGTCTAGCGGAGTGGGTTTGGGTTTAGCGGAGTAGGTTTGTGTCTAGCCGAGTGGGTTTGGGTCTAGCCGAGTGGGTTTGGGTCTAGCCGAGTGGGTTTGGGTCTAGCCGAGTGGGTTTGGGTCTAGCCGAGTGGGTTTGCGTCTAGCCGAGTGTGTTTGGGTGCAGCCGAGTGGGTTTGGGTCCAGCGGAGTGGGTTTGGGTCTGGCCGTGTGGGTTTGGGTCTAGCCGAGTGGGTTTGGGTCTAGCCGAGTGGGTTTGCGTCTAGCCGAGTGGGTTTGGGTCTAGCGGAGTGGGTTTGGGTCTAGCCGAGTGGGTTTGGGTCTAGCCGAGTGGGTTTGGGTCTATCGGGAAGGGTTTTGTGTCCAGCCGAGTGGGTTTGGATCTAGCCGAGTGGGTTTGGGTCTAGCGGAATGGGTCAGCATCTAGCGGAGTGGGTTTGGGTCTGGCAGAGTGGGTTTGGGTCTAGCCGAGTGGGTTTGCGTCTAGCCGAGTGGGTTTGGGTCTAACCGAGTGTGTTTGGGTCTAGCCGAGTGGGTTTGGGTCTTGGCGATTGGGTTTGGGTCTTGGCGAGTGGGTTTGGGTCTAGCCGAGTGGGTTTGGGTCTAGCCGAGTGGGTTTGGGTCTAGCGGAGTGGGTTTGGGTCTAGCGGGGAGGGATTGGTCCAGCCGAGTGGGTTTGGGTGTAGCCGAGTGGGTTTGGGTCTTGGCGAGTGGGTTTGGGTCTAGCCGAGTGGGTTTGGGTCTAGCCGAGAGGGGTTTGGGTCTAGCCGAATGGGTTTGTGTGTAGCCGAGTGGGTTTGTGTCTAGCGGAGTGGGTTTGGGTCTAGCGGGGAGGGTTTGGGTCCAGCCGAGTGGGTTTGGGTCTAGCCGAGTGGGTTTGGGTCTTGGCGAGTGGGTTTGGGTCTAGCCGAGTGGGTTTGGGTCTAGCCGAGTGGGTTTGGGTATAGCCGAGTGGGTTTGGGTCTAGCCGAGTGGGTTTGGGTCTAGCCGAGTGGGTTTGGGTCTAGCCGAGTGGGTTTGGGTCTAGCCGAGTGGGTTTGGGTCTAGCCGAGTGGGTTTGGGTCTAGCGGAGTGGGTTTGGGTCTAGCGGGGAGTGTTTGGGTCCAGCCGAGTGGGTTTGGGTCTAGCCGAGTGGGTTTGGGTCTTGGCGAGTGGGTTTGTGTCTAGCCGAGTGGGTTTGGGTCTAGCCGAGAGGGTTTGGGTCTAGCCGAGTGGGTTTGTGTGTAGCCGAGTGGGTTTGGGTCTAGCCGAGTGGGTTTGGGTCTAGCAGAGTGGGTTTAGGTCTAGCGGAGTGGGTTTGGGTCTAGCAGATTGGGTTTGGGTCCAGCGGAGTGGGTTTGGGTCCAGCGGAGTGGGATTGGGTCTAGCGGAGTGGGTTTGGGTCTAGCGGAATGGGTCAGCATCTAGCGGAGTGGGTTTGGGTCTGGCAGAGTGGGTTTGGATCTAGCCGAGTGGGTTTGCGTCTAGCCGAGTGGGTTTGGGTCTAACCGAGTGTGTTTGGGTCTAGCCGAGTGGGTTTGGGTCTAGCCGAGTGGGTTTGGGTCTTGGCGAGTGGGTTTGGGTCTAGCCGAGTGGGTTTGGGTCTAGCCGAGTGGGTTTGGGTCTAGCGGAGTGGGTTTGGGTCTAGCGGGGAGGGTTTGGTCCAGCCGAGTGGGTTTGGGTCTAGCCGAGTGGGTTTGGGTCTTGGCGAGTGGGTTTGGGTCTAGCCGAGTGGGTTTGGGTCTAGCCGAGAGGGGTTTGGGTCTAGCCGAATGTGTTTGTGTGTAGCCGAGTGGGTTTGTGTCTAGCGGAGTGGGTTTGGGTCTAGCGGAGTGGGTTTGGGTCTAGCGGGGAGGTTTGGGTCCAGCCGAGTGGGTTTGGGTCTAGCCGAGTGGGTTTGGGTCTTGGCGAGTGGGTTTGGGTCTAGCCGAGTGGGTTTGGGTCTAGCCGAGAGGGTTTGGGTCCAGCCGAGTGGGTTTGTGTCTGGCCGAGTGGGTTTGGGTCTAGCCGAGTGGGTTTGGGTCTAGCCCAGTGTGTTTGTGTGTAGCCGAGTGGGTTTGGGTCTAGCCGAGTGGGTTTGGGTCTAGCCGAGTGGGTTTGGGTCTAGCGGAGTGGGTTTGGGTCTAGCGGATTGGGTTTGGGTCCAGCGGGGTGGGTTTCGGTCTAGCGGAGTGGGATTGGGTCTAGCGGAGTGGGTTTGGGTCTAGCGGAATGGGTCTGCATCCAGGGGAGTGGGTTTGGGTCTAGCGGGGAGGGTTTGGTACAGCCGAGTGGGTTTGGGTCTAGCCGAGTGGGTTTGGGTCTTGGCGAGTGGGTTTGGGTCTAGCCGAGTGGGTTTGGGTCTATCGGGAAGGGTTTTGTTTCCAGCCGAGTGGGTTTGGATCTAGCCGAGTGGGTTTGGGTCTTGGCGAGTGGGTTTGGGTCTAGCCGAGTGGGTTTGTGCCTAGCCGAGTGGGTTTGGGTCTAGCGGAGTGGGTTTGCGTCTAGCGGGGAGGGTTTGGGTCCAGCCGAGTGGGTTTGGGTCTAGCCGAGTGGGTTTGGGTCTAGCGGAGTGGGTTTGGGTCTAGCGGGGAGTGTTTGGGTCCAGCCGAGTGGGTTTGGGTCCAGCCGAGTGGGTTTGGGTCTTGGCGAGTGGGTTTGTGTCTAGCCGAGTGGGTTTGGGTCTAGCCGAGAGGGTTTGGGTCTAGCCGAGTGGGTTTGTGTGTAGCCGAGTGGGTTTGGGTCTAGCCGAGTGGGTTTGGGTCTAGCAGAGTGGGTTTGGGTCTAGCGGAGTGGGTTTGTGTCTAGCAGATTGGGTTTGGGTCCAGCGGAGTGGGTTTGGGTCCAGCGGAGTGGGATTGGGTCTAGCGGAGTGGGTTTGGGTCTAGCGGAATGGGTCAGCATCTAGCGGAGTGGGTTTGGGTCTGGCAGAGTGGGTTTGGGTCTAGCCGAGTGGGTTTGCGTCTAGCCGAGTGGGTTTGGGTCTAACCGAGTGTGTTTGGGTCTAGCCGAGTGGGTTTGGGTCTAGCCGAGTGGGTTTGGGTCTTGGCGAGTGGGTTTGGGTCTAGCCGAGTGGGTTTGGGTCTAGCCGAGTGGGTTTGGGTCTAGCGGAGTGGGTTTGGGTCTAGCGGGGAGGGTTTGGTCCAGCCGAGTGGGTTTGGGTCTAGCCGAGTGGGTTTGGGTCTTGGCGCGTGGGTTTGGGTCTAGCCGAGTGGGTTTGGGTCTAGCCGAGAGGGGTTTGGGTCTAGCCGAATGGGTTTGTGTGTAGCCGAGTGGGTTTGTGTCTAGCGGAGTGGGTTTGGGTCTAGCGGGGAGGGTTTGGGTCCAGCCGAGTGGGTTTGGGTCTGGCCGAGTGGGTTTGGGTCTTGGCGAGTGGGTTTGGGTCTAGCCGAGTGGGTTTGGGTCTAGCCGAGTGGGTTTGGGTATAGCCGAGTGGGTTTGGGTCTAGCCGAGTGGGTTTGGGTCTAGCCGAGTGGGTTTGGGTCTAGCCGAGTGGGTTTGGGTGTAGCCGAGTGGGTTTGGGTCTAGCCGAGTGGGTTTGGGTCTAGCGGAGTGGGTTTGCGTCTAGCCGAGTGGGTTTGGGTCTAGCGGAGTGGGTTTGGGTCTAGCCGAGTGGGTTTGGGTCTAGCCGAGTGGGTTTGGGTCTATCGGGAAGGGTTTTGTGTCCAGCCGAGTGGGTTTGGGTCTAGCGGGGAGGTTTGGGTCCAGCCGAGTGGGTTTGGGTCTAGCCGAGTGGGTTTGGGTCTTGGCGAGTGGGTTTGGGTCTAGCCGAGTGGGTTTGGGTCTAGCCGAGAGGGTTTGGGTCCAGCCGAGTGGGTTTGTGTCTGGCCGAGTGGGTTTGGGTCTAGCCGAGTGGGTTTGGGTCTAGCCCAGTGTGTTTGTGTGTAGCCGAGTGGGTTTGGGTCTAGCCGAGTGGGTTTGGGTCTAGCCGAGTGGGTTTGGGTCTAGCGGAGTGGGTTTGGGTCTAGCGGATTGGGTTTGGGTCCAGCGGGGTGGGTTTCGGTCTAGCGGAGTGGGATTGGGTCTAGCGGAGTGGGTTTGGGTCTAGCGGAATGGGTCTGCATCCAGGGGAGTGGGTTTGGGTCTAGCGGGGAGGGTTTGGTACAGCCGAGTGGGTTTGGGTCTAGCCGAGTGGGTTTGGGTCTTGGCGAGTGGGTTTGGGTCTAGCCGAGTGGGTTTGGGTCTAGCCGAGTGGGTTTGGGTCTAGCCGAGTGGGTTTGGGTATAGCCGAGTGGGTTTGGGTCTAGCCGAGTGGGTTTGGGTCTAGCCGAGTGGGTTTGGGTGCAGCCGAGTGGGTTTGGGTGTAGACGAGTGGGTTTGGGTCTAGCCGAGTGGGTTTGGGTCTAGCCGAGTGGGTTTGGGTCTATCGGGAAGGGTTTTGTTTCCAGCCGAGTGGGTTTGGATCTAGCCGAGTGGGTTTGGGTCTTGGCGAGTGGGTTTGGGTCTAGCCGAGTGGGTTTGTGCCTAGCCGAGTGGGTTTGGGTCTAGCGGAGTGGGTTTGCGTCTAGCGGGGAGGGTTTGGGTCCAGCCGAGTGGGTTTGGGTCTAGCCGAATGGGTTTGGGTCTAGCGGAGTGGGTTTGGGTCTAGCGGGGAGTGTTTGGGTCCAGCCGAGTGGGTTTGGGTCTAGCCGAGTGGGTTTGGGTCTTGGCGAGTGGGTTTGTGTCTAGCCGAGTGGGTTTGGGTCTAGCCGAGAGGGTTTGGGTCTAGCCGAGTGGGTTTGTGTGTAGCCGAGTGGGTTTGGGTCTAGCCGAGTGGGTTTGGGTCTAGCAGAGTGGGTTTGGGTCTAGCGGAGTGGGTTTGTGTCTAGCAGATTGGGTTTGGGTCCAGCGGAGTGGGTTTGGGTCCAGCGGAGTGGGATTGGGTCTAGCGGAGTGGGTTTGGGTCTAGCGGAATGGGTCAGCATCTAGCGGAGTGGGTTTGGGTCTGGCAGAGTGGGTTTGGGTCTAGCCGAGTGGGTTTGCGTCTAGCCGAGTGGGTTTGGGTCTAACCGAGTGTGTTTGGGGCTAGCCGAGTGGGTTTGGGTCTAGCCGAGTGGGTTTGGGTCTTGGCGAGTGGGTTTGGGTCTAGCCGAGTGGGTTTGGGTCTAGCCGAGTGGGTTTGGGTCTAGCGGAGTGGGTTTGGGTCTAGCGGGGAGGGTTTGGTCCAGCCGAGTGGGTTTGGGTCTAGCCGAGTGGGTTTGGGTCTTGGCGAGTGGGTTTGGGTCTAGCCGAGTGGGTTTGGGTCAAGCCGAGAGGGGTTTGGGTCTAGCCGAATGGGTTTGTGTGTAGCCGAGTGGGTTTGTGTCTAGCGGAGTGGGTTTGGGTCTAGCGGGGAGGGTTTGGGTCCAGCCGAGTGGGTTTGGGTCTAGCCGAGTGGGTTTGGGTCTTGGCGAGTGGGTTTGGGTCTAGCCGAGTGGGTTTGGGTCTAGCCGAGTGGGTTTGGGTATAGCCGAGTGGGTTTGGGTCTAGCCGAGTGGGTTTGGGTCTAGCCGAGTGGGTTTGGGTCTAGCCGAGTGGGTTTGGGTGTAGCCGAGTGGGTTTGGGTCTAGCCGAGTGGGTTTGGGTCTAGCGGAGTGGGTTTGGGTCTAGCGGAGTGGGTTTGGGTTTAGCGGAGTAGGTTTGTGTCAAGCCGAGTGGGTTTGGGTCTAGCCGAGTGGGTTTGGGTCTAGCCGAGTGTGTTTGGGTCTAGCCGAGTGGGTTTGGGTCTAGCCGAGTGGGTTTGCGTCTAGCCGAGTGGGTTTGGGTCCAGCCGAGTGGGTTTGGGTCTAGCGGAGTGGGTTTGGGTCTAGCCGTGTGGGTTTGGGTCTAGCCGAGTGGGTTTGGGTCTAGCCGAGTGGGTTTGCGTCTAGCCGAGTGGGTTTGGGTCTAGCGGAGTGGGTTTGGGTCTAGCCGAGTGGGTTTGGGTCTAGCCGAGTGGGTTTGGGTCTATCGGGAAGGGTTTTGTGTCCAGCCGAGTGGGTTTGGATCTAGCCGAGTGGGTTTGGGTCTTGGCGAGTGGGTTTGGGTCTAGCCGAGTGGGTTTGTGTCTAGCCGAGTGGGTTTGGGTCTAGCGGAGTGGGTTTGGGTCTAGCGGGGAGGGTTTGGGTCCAGCCGAGTGGGTTTGGGTCTAGCCGAGTGGGTTTGGGTCTTGGCGAGTGGGTTTGGGTCTAGCCGAGTGGGTTTGGGTCTAGCCGAGAGGGTTTGGGTCTAGCCGAGTGGGTTTGTGTCTGGCCGAGTGGGTTTGGATCTAGCCGAGTGGGTTTGGGTCTAGCCCAGTGTGTTTGTGTGTAGCCGAGTGGGTTTGGGTCTAGCCGAGTGGGTTTGGGTCTAGCCGAGTGGGTTTGGGTCTCGCGGAGTGGGTTTGGGTCTAGCGGATTGGGTTTGGGTCCAGCGGGGTGGGTTTGGGTCTAGCGGAGTGGGATTGGGTCTAGCGGAGTGGGTTTGGGTCTAGCGGAATGGGTCTGCATCTAGGGGAGTGGGTTTGGGTCTAGCGGGGAGGGTTTTGTCCAGCCGAGTGGGTTTGGGTCTAGCCGAGTGGGTTTGGGTCTTGGCGAGTGGGTTTGGGTCTAGCCGAGTGGGTTTGGGTCTAGCCGAGTGGGTTTGGGTCTAGCCGAGTGGGTTTGGGTATAGCCGAGTGGGTTTGGGTCTAGCCGAGTGGGTTTGGGTCTAGCCGAGTGGGTTTGGGTCTAGCCGAGTGGGTTTGCGTGTAGCCGAGTGGGTTTGGGTCTAGCCGAGTGGGTTTGGGTCTAGCCGAGTGGGTTTGGGTCTATCGGGAAGGGTTTTGTGTCCAGCCGAGTGGGTTTGGATCTAGCCGAGTGGGTTTGGGTCTTGGCGAGTGGGTTTGGGTCTAGCCGAGTGGGTTTGTGTCTAGCCGAGTGGGTTTGGGTCTAGCGGAGTGGGTTTGCGTCTAGCGGGGAGGGTTTGGGTCCAGCCGAGTGGGTTTGGGTCTAGCCGAGTGGGTTTGGGTCTTGGCGAGTGGGTTTTGGTCTAACCGAGTGGGTTTGGGTCTAGCCGAGAGGGTTTGGGTCTAGCCGAGTGGGTTTGTGTCTGGCCGAGTGGGTTTGGGTCTAGCCGAGTGGGTTTGGGTCTAGCCCAGTGTGTTTGTGTGTAGCCGAGTGGGTTTGGGTCTAGCCGAGTGGGTTTGGGTCTAGCCGAGTGGGTTTGGGTCTAGCGGAGTGGGTTTGGGTCTATTCGAGTGGGTTTGGTTCTAGCGGAGTGGGCTTTGGTCTAGCGGGGAGGGTTTGGTCCAGCCGAGTGGGTTTGGGTCTACCCGAGTGGGTTTGGGTCTTGGCGAGTGGGTTTGGGTCTAGCCGAGTGGGTTTGGGTCTAGCCGAGAGGGGTTTGGGTCTAGCCGAATGGGTTTGTGTGTAGCCGAGTGGGTTTGTGTCTAGCGGAGTGGGTTTGGGTCCAGCGGGGAGGGTTTGGGTCCAGCCGAGTGGGTTTGGGTCTTGGCGAGTGGGTTTGGGTCTAGCCGAGTGGGTTTGGGTTTAGCCGAGTGGGTTTGGGTCTAGCCGAGTGGGTTTGCGTCTAGCCGAGTGGGTTTGGGTCTAGCCGTGTGGGTTTGGGTCTAGCCGAGTGGGTTTGGGTCTAGCCGAGTGGGTTTGCGTCTAGCCGAGTGGGTTTGGGTCTAGCGGAGTGGGTTTGGGTCTAGCCGAGTGGGTTTGGGTCTAGCCGAGTGGGTTTGGGTCTATCGGGAAGGGTTTTGTGTCCAGCCGAGTGGGTTTGGATCTAGCCGAGTGGGTTTGGGTCTTGGCGAGTGGGTTTGGGTCTAGCCGAGTGGGTTTGTGTCTAGCCGAGTGGGTTTGGGTCTAGCGGGGAGGGTTTGGGTCCAGCCGAGTGGGTTTGGGTCTAGCCGAGTGGGTTTGGGTCTTGGCGAGTGGGTTTGGGTCTAGCCGAGTGGGTTTGGGTCTAGCCGAGAGGGTTTGGGTCTAGCCGAGTGGGTTTGTGTCTGGCCGAGTGGGTTTGGGTCTAGCCGAGTGGGTTGGGGTCTAGCCCAGTGTGTTTGTGTGTAGCCGAGTGGGTTTGGGTCTAGCCGAGTGGGTTTGGGTCTAGCCGAGTGGGTTTGGGTCTAGCGGAGTGTGTTTGGGTCTAGCGGATTGGGTTTGGGTCCAGCGGAGTGGGTTTGGGTCTAGCGGAGTGGGATTGGGTCTAGCGGAGTGGGTTTGGGTCTAGCGGAATGGGTCTGCATCTAGGGGAGTGGGTTTGGGTCTAGCGGGGAGGGTTTGGTCCAGCCGAGTGGGTTTGGGTCTAGCCGAGTGGGTTTGGGTCTTGGCGAGTGGGTTTGGGTCTAGCCGAGTGGGTTTGTGTCTAGCCGAGTGGGTTTGGGTCTAGCCGAATGGGTTTGTGTGTAGCCGAGTGGGTTTGTGTCTAGCGGAGTGGGTTTGGGTCTAGCGGGGAGGGTTTGGGTCCAGCCGAGTGGCTTTGGGTCTAGCCGAGTGGGTTTGGGTCTTGGCGAGTGGGTTTGGGTCTAGCCGAGTGGGTTTGGGTCTAGACGAGTGGGTTTGGGTATAGCCGAGTGGGTTTGGGTCTAGCCGAGTGGGTTTGGGTCTAGCCGAGTGGGTTTGGGTCTAGCCGAGTGGGTTTGGGTGTAGCCGAGTGGGTTTGGGTCTAGCCGAGTGGGTTTGGGTCTAGCCGAGTGGGTTTGGGTCTATCGGGAAGGGTTTTGTGTCCAGCCGAGTGGGTTTGGATCTAGCCGAGTGGGTTTGGGTCTTGGCGAGTGGGTTTGGGTCTAGCCGAGTGGGTTTGTGTCTAGCCGAGTGGGTTTGGGTCTAGCGGAGTGGGTTTGGGTCTAGCGGGGAGGGTTTGGGTCCAGCCGAGTGGGTTTGGGTCTAGCCGAGTGGGTTTGGGTCTTGGCGAGTGGGTTTGGGTCTAGCCGAGTGGGTTTGGGTCTAGCCGAGAGGGTTTGTGTCTGGCCGAGTGGGTTTGGGTCTAGCCGAGTGGGTTTGGGTCTAGCCCAGTGTGTTTGTGTGTAGCCGAGTGGGTTTGGGTCTAGCCGAGTGGGTTTGGGTCTAACCGAGTGGGTTTGGGTCTAGCGGAGTGGGTTTGGGTCTAGCGGATTGGGTTTGGGTCCAGCGGAGTGGGATTGGGTCTAGCGGAGTGGGTTTGGGTCTAGCGGAATGGGTCTGCATCTAGGGGAGTGGGTTTGGGTCTAGCGGGGAGGGTTTGGTCCAGCCGAGTGGGTTTGGGTCTAGCCGAGTGGGTTTGGGTCTTGGCGAGTGGGTTTGGGTCTAGCCGAGTGGGTTTGGGTCTAGCAGAGTGGGTTTGGGTCTAGCCGAATGGGTTTGTGTGTAGCCGAGTGGGTTTGTGTCTAGCGGAGTGGGTTTGGGTCTAGCGGGGAGGGTTTGGGTCCAGCCGAGTGGGTTTGGGTCTAGCCGAGTGGGTTTGGGTCTTGGCGAGTGGGGTTGGGTCCAGCCGAGTGGGTTTGGGTCTAGCCGAGTGGGTTTGGGTATAGCCGAGTGGGTTTGGGTCTAGCCGAGTGGGTTTGGGTCTACCGGAGTGGGTATGGGTCTAGCCGAGTGGGTTTGGGTGTAGCCGAGTGGGTTTGGGTCTAGCCGAGTGGGTTTGGGTCTAGCGGAGTGGGTTTGGGTCTAGCGGAGTGGGTTTGGGTTTAGCGGAGTAGGTTTGTGTCTAGCCGAGTGGGTTTGGGTCTAGCCGAGTGGGTTTGGGTCTAGCCGAGTGGGTTTGGGTCTAGCCGAGTGGGTTTGGGTCTAGCCGAGTGGGTTTGGGTCTAGCCGAGTGGGTTTGCGTCTAGCCTAGTGGGTTTGGGTCCAGCCGAGTGGGTTTGGGTCTAGCGGAGTGGGTTTGGGTCTAGCCGTGTGGGTTTGGGTCTAGCCGAGTGGGTTTGGGTCTAGCCGAGTGGGTTTGCGTCTAGCCGAGTGGGTTTGGGTCTAGCGGAGTGGGTTTGGGTCTAGCCGAGTGGGTTTGGGTCTAGCCGAGTGGGTTTAGGTCTATCGGGAAGGGTTTTGTGTCCAGCCGAGTGGGTTTGGATCTAGCCGAGTGGGTTTGGGTCTTGGCGAGTGGGTTTGGGTCTAGCCGAGTGGGTTTGTGTCTAGCCGAGTGGGTTTGGGTCTAGCGGAGTGGGTTTGGGTCTAGCGGGTAGGGTTTGGGTCCAGCCGAGTGGGTTTGCGTCTAGCCGAGTGGGTTTGGGTCTTGGCGAGTGGGTTTGGGTCTAGCCGAGTGGGTTTGGGTCTAGCCGAGTGGGTTTGGGTCTAGCCGAATGGGTTTGTGTGTAGCCGAGTGGGTTTGTGTCTAGCGGAGTGGGTTTGGGTCTGGCGGGGAGGGTTTGGGTCCAGCCGAGTGGGTTTGGGTCTAGCCGAGTGGGTTTGGGTCTTGGCGAGTGGGGTTGGGTCCAGCCGAGTGGGTTTGGGTCTAGCCGAGTGGGTTTGGGTCTAGCCGAGTGGGTTTGGGTCTAGCCGAGTGGGTTTGGGTCTACCGGAGTGGGTATGGGTCTAGCCGAGTGGGTTTGGGTGCAGCCGAGTGGGTTTGGGTCTAGCCGAGTGGGTTTGGGTCTAGCGGAGTGGGTTTGGGTCTAGCGGAGTGGGTTTGGGTTTAGCGGAGTAGGTTTGTGTCTAGCCGAGTGGGTTTGGGTCTAGCCGAGTGGGTTTGGGTCTAGCCGAGTGGGTTTGGGTCTAGCCGAGTGGGTTTGGGTCTAGCCGAGTGGGTTTGGGTCTAGCCGAGTGGGTTTGCGTCTAGCCTAGTGGTTTTGGGTCCAGCCGAGTGGGTTTGGGTCTAGCCGAGTGGGTTTGGGTCTAGCGGAGTGGGTTTGGGTCCAGCCGAGTGGGTTTGGGTCTAGCCGAGTGGGTTTAGGTCTATCGGGAAGGGTTTTGTGTCCAGCCGAGTGGGTTTGGATCTAGCCGAGTGGGTTTGGGTCTTGCGGAGTGGGTTTGGGTCTAGCGGAGTGGGTTTGGGTTTAGCGGAGTAGGTTTGTGTCTAGCCGAGTGGGTTTGGGTCTAGCCGAGTGGGTTTGGGTCTAGCCGAGTGGGTTTGGGTCTAGCCGAGTGGGTTTGGGTCTAGCCGAGTGGGTTTGGGTCTAGCCGAGTGGGTTTGCGTCTAGCCTAGTGGGTTTGGGTCCAGCCGAGTGGGTTTGGGTCTAGCGGAGTGGGTTTGGGTCTAGCCGTGTGGGTTTGGGTCTAGCCGAGTGGGTTTGGGTCTAGCCGAGTGGGTTTGCGTCTAGCCGAGTGGGTTTGGGTCTAGCGGAGTGGGTTTGGGTCTAGCCGAGTGGGTTTGGGTCTAGCCGAGTGGGTTTAGGTCTATCGGGAAGGGTTTTGTGTCCAGCCGAGTGGGTTTGGATCTAGCCGAGTGGGTTTGGGTCTTGGCGAGTGGGTTTGGGTCTAGCCGAGTGGGTTTGTGTCTAGCCGAGTGGGTTTGGGTCTAGCGGAGTGGGTTTGGGTCTAGCGGGTAGGGTTTGGGTCCAGCCGAGTGGGTTTGCGTCTAGCCGAGTGGGTTTGGGTCTTGGCGAGTGGGTTTGGGTCTAGCCGAGTGGGTTTGGGTCTAGCCGAGTGGGTTTGGGTCTAGCCGAATGGGTTTGTGTGTAGCCGAGTGGGTTTGTGTCTAGCGGAGTGGGTTTGGGTCTGGCGGGGAGGGTTTGGGTCCAGCCGAGTGGGTTTGGGTCTAGCCGAGTGGGTTTGGGTCTTGGCGAGTGGGGTTGGGTCCAGCCGAGTGGGTTTGGGTCTAGCCGAGTGGGTTTGGGTATAGCCGAGTGGGTTTGGGTCTAGCCGAGTGGGTTTGGGTCTACCGGAGTGGGTATGGGTCTAGCCGAGTGGGTTTGGGTGCAGCCGAGTGGGTTTGGGTCTAGCCGAGTGGGTTTGGGTCTAGCGGAGTGGGTTTGGGTCTAGCGGAGTGGGTTTGGGTTTAGCGGAGTAGGTTTGTGTCTAGCCGAGTGGGTTTGGGTCTAGCCGAGTGGGTTTGGGTCTAGCCGAGTGGGTTTGGGTCTAGCCGAGTGGGTTTGGGTCTAGCCGAGTGGGTTTGGGTCTAGCCGAGTGGGTTTGCGTCTAGCCTAGTGGTTTTGGGTCCAGCCGAGTGGGTTTGGGTCTAGCGGAGTGGGTTTGGGACTAGCCGTGTGGGTTTGGGTCTAGCCGAGTGGGTTTGGGTCTAGCCGAGTGGGTTTGCGTCTAGCCGAGTGGGTTTGGGTCTAGCGGAGTGGGTTTGGGTCCAGCCGAGTGGGTTTGGGTCTAGCCGAGTGGGTTTAGGTCTATCGGGAAGGGTTTTGTGTCCAGCCGAGTGGGTTTGGATCTAGCCGAGTGGGTTTGGGTCTTGGCGAGTGGGTTTGGGTCTAGCCGAGTGGGTTTGTGTCTAGCCGAGTGGGTTTGGGTCTAGCGGAGTGGGTTTGGGTCTAGCGGGTAGGGTTTGGGTCCAGCCGAGTGGGTTTGGGTCTAGCCGAGTGGGTTTGGGTCTTGGCGAGTGGGTTTGGGTCTAGCCGAGTGGATTTGGGTCTAGCCGAGAGGGTTTGGGTCTAGCCGAGTGGGTTTGTGTCTGGCCGAGTGGGTTTGGGTCTAGCCGAGTGGGCTTGGGTCTAGCCCAGTGTGTTTGTGTGTAGCCGAGTGGGTTTGGGTCTAGCCGAGTGGGTTTCGGTCTAGCCGAGTGGGTTTGGGCCTAGCGGAGTGGGTTTGGGTCTAGCGGATTGGGTTTGGGTCCAGCGGAGTGGGTTTGGGTCTAGCGGAGTGGGATTGGGTCTAGCGGAGTGGGTTTGGGTCTAGCGGAATGGGTCTGCATCTAGGGGTGTGGGTTTGGGTCTGGCAGAGTGGGTTTGGGTCTAGCCGAGTGGGTTTGGGTCTTGGCGAGTGGGTTTGGGTCTAGCCGAGTGGGTTTGGGTCTAGCCGAGTGTGTTTGGGTCCAGCCGAGTGGGTTTGAGTCTAGACGAGTGGGTTTGCGTCGAGCCGATTGGGTTTGGGTGTAGCCGAGTGGGTTTGGGTCTAACCGAGTGGGTTTGGGTCCAGCTGAGTGGGTTTGGGTCTAGCCGAGTGGGTTTGGGTCTAGCGGAGTGGGTTTGGGTCTAGCGCGGAGTGTTTGGGTCGAGCCGAGTGGGTTTGGGTCTAGCCGAGTGGGTTTGGGTCTTGGCGAGTGGGTTTGTGTCTAGCCGAGTGGGTTTGGGTCTAGCCGAGAGGGTTTGGGTCTAGCCGAGTGGGTTTGTGTGTAGCCGAGTGGGTTTGGGTCTAGCCGAGTGGGTTTGGGTCTAGCCGAGTGGGTTTGTGTCTAGCGGAGTGGGTTTGGGTCTAGCGGATTGGGTTTGGGTCCAGCGGAGTGGGTTTGGGTCCAGCGGAGTGGGATTGGGTCTAGCGGAGTGGGTTTGGGTCTAGCGGAATGGGTCATCATCTAGCGGAGTGGGTTTGGGTCTGGCAGAGTGGGTTTGGGTCTAGCCGAGTGGGTTTGCGTCTAGCCGAGTGGGTTTGGGTCTAACCGAGTGTGTTTGGGTCTAGCCGAGTGGGTTTGGGTCTAGCCGAGTGGGTTTGGGTCTTGGCGAGTGGGTTTGGGTCTAGCCGAGTGGGTTTGGGTCTAGCCGAGTGGGTTTGGTCTAGCGGAGTGGGTTTGGGTCTAGATGGGAGGGTTTGGTGCAGCCGAGTGGGTTTGGGTCTAGCCAAGTGGGTTTGGGTCTTGGCGAGTGGGTTTGGGTCTAGCCGAGTGGGTTTGGGTCTAGCCGAGTGGGTTTGGGTCTAGCCGAATGGGTTTGTGTGTAGCCGAGTGGGTTTGTGTCTAGCGGAGTGGGTTTGGGTCTAGCGGGGAGGGTTTGGGTCCAGGCGAGTGGGTTTGGGTCTAGCCGAGTGGGTTTGGGTCTTGGCGAGTGGGTTTGGGTCTAGCCGAGTGGGTTTGGGTCTAGCCGAGTGGGTTTGGGTCTTGGCGAGTGGGTTTGGGTCTAGCCGAGTGGGTTTGGGTCTAGCCGAGAGGGTTTGGGTCTAGCCGAGTGGGTTTGTGTCTGGCCGAGTGGGTTTGGGTCTAGCCGAGTGGGTTTGGGTCTAGCCCAGTGTGTTTGTGTGTAGCCGAGTGGGTTTGGGTCTAGCCGAGTGGGTTTGGGTCTAGCCGAGTGGGTTTGGGCCTAGCGGAGTGGGTTTGGGTCTAGCGGTTTGGGTTTGGGTCCAGCGGAGTGGGTTTGGGTCTAGCGGAGTGGGATTGGGTCTAGCGGAGTGGGTTTGGGTCTAGCGGAATGGGTCTGCATCTAGGGGTGTGGGTTTGGGTCTGGCAGAGTGGGTTTGGGTCTAGCCGAGTGGGTTTGGGTCTTGGCGAGTGGGTTTGGGTCTAGCCGAGTGGGTTTGGGTCTAGCCGAGTGTGTTTGGGTCTAGCCGAGTGGGTTTGGGTCCAGCCGAGTGGGTTTGAGTCTAGACGAGTGGGTTTGCGTCGAGCCGATTGGGTTTGGGTGTAGCCGAGTGGGTTTGGGTCTAACCGAGTGGGTTTGGGTCCAGCCGAGTGGGTTTGGGTCTAGCCGAGTGGGTTTGGGTCTAGCGGAGTGGGTTTGGGTCTAGCGCGGAGTGTTTGGGTCGAGCCGAGTGGGTGTGGGTCTAGCCGAGTGGGTTTGGGTCTTGGCGAGTGGGTTTGTGTCTAGCCGAGTGGGTTTGGGTCTAGCCGAGAGGGTTTGGGTCTAGCCGAGTGGGTTTGTGTGTAGCCGAGTGGGTTTGGGTCTAGCCGAGTGGGTTTGGGTCTAGCCGAGTGGGTTTGTGTCTAGCGGAGTGGGTTTGGGTCTAGTGGATTGGGTTTGGGTCCAGCGGAGTGGGTTTGGGTCCAGCGGAGTGGGATTGGGTCTAGCGGAGTGGGTTTGGGTCTAGCGGAATGGGTCAGCATCTAGCGGAGTGGGTTTGGGTCTGGCAGAGTGGGTTTGGGTCTAGCCGAGTGGGTTTGCGTCTAGCCGAGTGGGTTTGGGTCTAACCGAGTGGGTTTGGGTCTTGGCGAGTGGGTTTGGGTCTAGCCGAGTGGGTTTGGGTCTTGGCGAGTGGGTTTGGGTCTAGCCAAGTGGGTTTGGGTCTTGGCGAGTGGGTTTGGGTCTAGCCGAGTGGGTTTGGGTCTAGCCGAGTGGGTTTGGGTCTAGCCGAATGGGTTTGTGTGTAGCCGAGTGGGTTTGTGTCTAGCGGAGTGGGTTTGGGTCTAGCGGGGAGGGTTTGGGTCCAGGCGAGTGGGTTTGGGTCTAGCCGAGTGGGTTTGGGTCTTGGCGAGTGGGTTTGGGTCTAGCCGAGTGGGTTTGGGTCTAGCCGAGTGGGTTTGTGTCTAGCCGAGTGGGTTTGGGTCTAACCGAGTGGGTTTGGGTCCAGCCGAGTGGGTTTGGGTCTAGCCGAGTGGGTTTGGGTCTAGCGGAGTGGGTTTGGGTCTAGCGCGGAGTGTTTGGGTCGAGCCGAGTGGGTTTGGGTCTAGCCGAGTGGGTTTGGGTCTTGGCGAGTGGGTTTGTGTCTAGCCGAGTGGGTTTGGGTCTAGCCGAGAGGGTTTGGGTCTAGCCGAGTGGGTTTGTGTGTAGCCGAGTGGGTTTGGGTCTAGCCGAGTGGGTTTGGGTCTAGCCGAGTGGGTTTGTGTCTAGCGGAGTGGGTTTGGGTCTAGCGGATTGGGTTTGGGTCCAGCGGAGTGGGTTTGGGTCCAGCGGCGTGGGATTGGGTCTAGCGGAGTGGGTTTGGGTCTAGCGGAATGGGTCAGCATCTAGCGGAGTGGGTTTGGGTCTGGCAGAGTGGGTTTGGGTCTAGCCGAGTGGGTTTGCGTCTAGCCGAGTGGGTTTGGGTCTAACCGAGTGTGTTTGGGTCTAGCCGAGTGGGTTTGGGTCTAGCCGAGTGGGTTTGGGTCTTGGCGAGTGGGTTTGGGTCTAGCCGAGTGGGTTTGGGTCTAGCCGAGTGGGTTTGGGTCTAGCCGAGTGGGTTTGGGTCTAGCGGAGTGGGTTTGGGTCTAGCGGGGAGGGTTTGGTCCAGCCGAGTGGGTTTGGGTCCAGCCAAGTGGGTTTGGGTCTTGGCGAGTGGGTTTGGGTCTAGCCGAGTGGGTTTGGGTCTAGCCGAGTGGGTTTGGGTCTAGCCGAATGGGTTTGTGTGTAGCCGAGTGGGTTTGTGACTAGCGGAGTGGGTTTGGGTCTAGCGGGGAGGGTTTGGGTCCAGCCGAGTGGGTTTGGGTCTAGCCGAGTGGGTTTGGGTCTTGGCGAGTGGGTTTGGGTCTAGCCGAGTGGGTTTGGGTCTAGCCGAGTGGGTTTGGGTCTAGCCGAGTGGGTTTGGGTCTAGCCGAGTGGGTTTGGGTCTAGCCGAGTGGGTTTGGGTCTAGCGGAGTGGGTTTGGGTGTAGCGGAGTGGGTTTAGGTCTAGCGGAGTGGGATTGGGTCTGGCGGAGTGGGTTTGCATCTAGCGGAGTGGGTTTGGGTCTGGCAGAGTGGGTTTGGGTCTAGCGGAGTGGGTTTGGGTCTAGCAGATTGGGTTTGGGTCTAGCGGAGTGGGTTTGGGTCCAGCGCAGTGGGTTTGGGTTTAGCGGAGTAGGTTTGTGTCTAGCCGAGTGGGTTTGGGTCTAGCGGAGTGGGTTTGGGTCTAGCCGAGTGGGTTTGGGTCTAGCCGAGTGGGTTTGGGTCTAGCCGAGTGGGTTTGGGTCTAGCCGAGTGGGTTTGGGTCAAGCCGAGTGGGTTTGGGTCTAGCGGAGTGGGTTTTTGTCTAGCCGTGTGGGTTTGGGTCTAGCCGAGTGGGCTTGGGTATAGCCGAGTGGGTTTGCGTCTAGCGGAGTGGGTTTGGGTCTAGCCGAGTGGGTTTGGGTCTAGCGGAGTGGGTTTGGGTCTAGCGGGGAGGGTTTGGGTCCAGCCGAGTGGGTTTGGGTCTAGCCGAGTGGGTTTGGGTCTTGGCGAGTGGGTTTGGGTCTAGCCGAGTGGGTTTGGGTCTGGCCGAGTGGGTTTGGGTCTATCGGGGAGGGTTTTGTGTCCAGCCGAGTGGGTTTGGGTCTAGCCGAGTGGGTTTGGGTCTTGGCGAGTGGGTTTGGGTCTCGCCGAGTGGGTTTGGGTCTAGCCGAGTGGGTTTGGGTCAAGCGTAGTGGGTTTGGGTCTAGCGGGGTGGGTTTGGGTCCAGCCGAGTGGGTTTGGGTCTAGCCGAGTGGGTTTGGGTCTTGGCGAGTGGGTTTGGGTCTAGCCGAGTGGGTTTGGTTCTAGCCGAGAGGGTTTGGGTCTAGCCGAGTGGGTTTGGGTCTGGCCGACTGGGTTTGGGTCTAGCCGAGTGGGTTTGGGTCTAGCCGAGTGGGTTTGTGTGTAGCCGAGTTGGTTTGGGTCTAGCCGAGTGGGTTTGGGTCTAGCCGAGTGGGTTTGGGTCTAGCGGAGTGGGTTTGGGTCCAGCGGATTGGGTTTGGGTCCAGCGGAGTGGGTTTGGGTCTAGCGCAGTGGGATTGCGTCTAGCGGAGGGGGTTTGGGTCTAGCGGAATGGGTCTGCATCTAGCGGAGTGGGTTTGGGTCTGGCAGAGTGGGTTTGGGTCTAGCGGAGTGGGTTTGGGTCTAGCGGAGTGAGTTTGGGTCTGGCGGAGTGGGTTTGGGTCTGGCCGAGTGGGTTGGGGTCTAGCCGGGAGGGTTTGGGTCCAGCCGAGTGGGTTTGGGTCTAGCCGAGTGGGTTTGGGTCTTGGCGAGTGGGTTTGGGTCTAGCCGAGTGGGTTTGGGTCTAGCCGAGTGGGTTTGGGTCTAGCCGAGTGGGTTTGGGTCTAGCCGAGAGGGTTTGGGTCTAGCCGAGTGGGTTTGGGTCTGGCCGAGTGGGTTTGGGTCTAGCCGAGTGGGTTTGGGTCTAGCCCAGTGTGTTTGTGTGCAGCCGAGTGGGTTTGGGTCTAGCCGAGTGGGTTTGGGTCTAGCCGAGTGGGATTGGGTCTAGAGGAGTGGGTTTGTGTCTAGCGGATTGGGTTTTGGTCCAGCGGAGTGGGTTTGGGTCTAGCGGAGTGGGATTGGGTCTAGCGGAGTGGGTATGGGTCTAGCGGAATGGGTCTGCATCTAGGGGAGTGGGTTTGGGTCTGGCAGAGTGGGTTTGGGTCTAGCCGAGTGGGTTTGCGTCTAGCCGAGTGGGTTTGGGTCTAACCGAGTGTGTTTGGGTCTTGCCGAGTGGGTTTGGGTCTGGCCGAGTGGGTTTGGGTCTATCGGGGAGGGTTTTGTGTCCATGCCGAGTGGGTTTGGGTCTAGCCGAGTGGGTTTGGGTCTTGGCGAGTGGGTTTGGGTCTCGCCGAGTGGGTTTGGGTCTAGCCGAGTGGGTTTGGGTCAAGCGTAGTGGGTTTGGGTCTAGCGGGGTGGGTTTGGGTCCAGCCGAGTGGGTTTGGGTCTAGCCGAGTGTGTTTGGGTCTTGGCGAGTGGGTTTGGGTCTAGCCGAGTGGGTTTGGGTCTAGCCGAGAGGGTTTGGGTCTAGCCGAGTGGGTTTGGGTCTGGCCGACTGGGTTTGGGTCTAGCCGAGTGGGTTTGGGTCTAGCCGAGTGGGTTTGTGTGTAGCCGAGTTGGTTTGGGTCTAGCCGAGTGGGTTTGGGTCTAGCCGAGTGGGTTTGGGTCTAGCGGAGTGGGTTTGGGTCTAGCGGATTGGGTTTGGGTCCAGCGGAGTGGGTTTGGGTCCAGCGGAGTGGGATTGCGTCTAGCGGAGGGGGTTTGGGTCTAGCGGAATGGGTCTGCATCTAGCGGAGTGGGTCTGGGTCTGGCAGAGTGGGTTTGGGTCTAGCGGAGTGGGTTTGGGTCTAGCGGAGTGAGTTTGGGTCTGGCGGAGTGGGTTTGGGTCTGGCCGAGTGGGTTGGGGTCTAGCCGGGAGGGTTTGGGTCCAGCCGAGTGGGTTTGGGTCCAGCCGAGTGGGTTTGGGTCTTGGCGAGTGGGTTTGGGTCTACCCGAGTGGGTTTGGGTCTAGACGAGTGGGTTTGGGTCTAGCCGAGTGGGTTTGGGTCTAGCCGAGAGGGTTTGGGTCTAGCCGAGTGGGTTTGGGTCTGGCCGAGTGGGTTTGGGTCTAGCCGAGTGGGTTTGGGTCTAGCCCAGTGTGTTTGTGTGCAGCCGAGTGGGTTTGGGTCTAGCCGAGTGGGTTTGGGTCTAGCCGAGTGGGTTTGGGTCTAGCGGAGTGGGTTTGGGTCTAGCGGATTGGGTTTTGGTCCAGCGGAGTGGGTTTGGGTCTAGCGGAGTGGGATTGGGTCTAGCGGAGTGGGTTTGGGTCTAGCGGAATGGGTCTGCATCTAGGGGAGTGGGTTTGGGTCTGGCAGAGTGGGTTTGGGTCTAGCCGAGTGGGTTTGCGTCTAGCCGAGTGGGTTTGGGTCTAACCGAGTGTGTTTGGGTCTAGCCGAGTGGGTTTGGGTCTGGCCGAGTGGGTTTGGGTCTATCGGGGAGGGTTTTGTGTCCAGCCGAGTGGGTTTGGGTCTAGCCGAGTGGGTTTGGGTCTTGGCGAGTGGGTTTGGGTCTCGCCGAGTGGGTTTGGGTCTAGCCGAGTGGGTTTGGGTCAAGCGTAGTGGGTTTGGGTCTAGCGGGGTGGGTTTGGGTCCAGTCGAGTGGGTTTGGGTCTAGCCGAGTGTGTTTGGGTCTTGGTGAGTGGGTTTGGGTCTAGCCGAGTGGGTTTGGGTCTAGCCGAGAGGGTTTGGGTCTAGCCGAGTGGGTTTGGGTCTGGCCGACTGGGTTTGGGTCTAGCCGAGTGGGTTTGGGTCTAGCCGAGTGGGTTTGTGTGTAGCCGAGTTGGTTTGGGTCTAGCCGAGTGGGTTTGGGTCTAGCCGAGTGGGTTTGGGTCTAGCGGAGTGGGTTTGGGTCTAGCGGATTGGGTTTGGGTCCAGCGGAGTGGGTTTGGGTCTAGCGGAGTGGGATTGCGTCTAGCGGAGGGGGTTTGGGTCTAGCGGAATGGGTCTGCATCTAGCGGAGTGGGTTTGGGTCTGGCAGAGTGGGTTTGGGTCTAGCGGAGTGGGTTTGGGTCTAGCGGAGTGAGTTTGGGTCTGGCGGAGTGGGTTTGGGTCTGACCGAGTGGGTTGGGGTCTAGCGGGGAGGGTTTGTGTCCAGCCGAGTGGGTTTGGGTCTAGCCGAGTGGGTTTGGGTCTTGGCGAGTGGGTTTGGGTCTAGCCGAGTGGGTTTGGGTCTAGCCGAGTGGGTTTGGGTCTAGCCGAGTGGGTTTGGGTCTAACCGAGTGAGTTTCGGTCCAGCCGAGTGGGTTTGGGTCTAGCCGAGTGGGTTTGGGTCTAGCCGAGTGGGTTTGGGTCTAGCCGAGTGGGTTTGCGTCTAGCCGATTGGGTTTGGGTGTAGCCGAGTGGGTTTGGGTCTAACCGAGTGGGTTTGGGTCTAGCCGAGTGGGTTTGGGTCTATCGGAGTGGGTTTGGGTCTAACGGAGTGGGTTTGGGTCTAGCGGAGTGGGTTTGCGTCTAGCGGAGTAGGTTTGGGTCTAGCGGAGTGGGTTTGGGTCTAGCCGAGTGAGTTTGGGTCTAGCCGAGTGGGTTTGGCTCTAGCCGATTGGGTTTGGGTCAAGCCGAGTGGGTTTGGGTCTCGCCGAGTGGGTTTTGGTCTAGCGGAGTGGGTTTGGGTCTAGCCGAGTGGGTTTGGGTCTAGCGGAGTGGGTTTGGGTCTAGCCGAGTGGGTTTGGGTCTAGCCGAGTGGGTTTGGATCTAGCCGAGTGGGTTTGGGTCTAGCCGAGTGGGTTTGGGTGTAGCCGAGTGGGTTTGGGTCCAGCCGAGTGTGTTTGGGTCTAGCCGAGTGGGTTTGCGTCTAGCCGATTGGGTTTGGGTGTAGCCGAGTGGGTTTGGGTCCAGCCGAGTGGGTTTGGGTCTAGCCGAGTGGGTTTGGGTCTAGCCGAGTGGGTTTGGGTCTATCGGGAAGGGTTTTGTGTCCAGCCGAGTGGGTTTGGATCTAGCCGAGTGGGTTTGGGTCTTGGCGAGTGGGTTTGGGTCTAGCCGAGTGGGTTTGGGTCTAGCCGAGTGGGTTTGGGTCTAGCGGAGTGGGTTTGGGTCTAGCGGGGAGGGTTTGGGTCCAGCCGAGTGGGTTTGGGTCTAGCCGAGTGGGTTTGGGTCTTGGCGAGTGGGTTTGGGTCTAGCCGAGTGGGTTTGGGTCTAGCCGAGAGGGTTTGGGTCTAGCCGAGTGGGTTTGGGTCTGGCCGAGTGGGTTTGGGTCTAGCCGAGTGGGTTTGGGTCTAGCCCAGTGTGTTTGTGTGTAGCCGAGTGGGTTTGGGTCTAGCCGAGTGGGTTTGGGTCTAGCCGAGTGGGTTTGGGTCTAGCGGAGTGGGTTTGGGTCCAGCGGATTGGGTTTGGGTCCAGCGGAGTGGGTTTGGGTCTAGCGGAGTGGGATTGGGTCTAGCGGAGTGGGTTTGGGTCTAGCGGAATGGGTCTGCATCTAGCGGAGTGGGTTTGGGTCTGGCAGAGTGGGTTTGGGTCTAGCCGAGTGGGTTTGCGTCTAGCCGAGTGGGTTTGGGTCTAACCGAGTGTGTTTGGGTCTAGCCGAGTGGGTTTGGGTCTGGTCGAGTGGGTTTGGGTCTATCGGGGAGGGTTTTGTGTCCAGCCGAGTGGGTTTGGGTCTAGCCGAGTGGGTTTGGGTCTTGGCGAGTGGGTTTGGGTCTCGCCGAGTGGGTTTGGGTCCAGCCGAGTGGGTTTGGGTCAAGCGGAGTGCGTTTGGGTCTAGCGGGGTGGTTTTGGGTCCAGCCGAGTGGGTTTGGGTCTAGCCGAGTGGGTTTGGGTCTTGGCGAGTGGGTTTGGGTCTAGCCGAGTGGGTTTGGGTCTAGCCGAGAGGGTTTGGGTCTAGCCGAGTGGGTTTGGGTCTGGCCGACTGGGTTTGGGTCTAGCCGAGTGGGTTTGGGTCTAGCCGAGTGGGTTTGTGTGTAGCCGAGTTGGTTTGGGCCTAGCCGAGTGGGTTTGGGTCTAGCCGAGTGGGTTTGGGTCTAGCGGAGTGGGTTTGGGTCTAGCGGATTGGGTTTGGGTCCAGCGGAGTGGGTTTGGGTCTAGCGGAGTGGGATTGCGTCTAGCGGAGGGGGTTTGGGTCTAGCGGAATGGGTCTGCATCTAGCGGAGTGGGTTTGGGTCTGGCAGAGTGGGTTTGCGTCTAGCGGAGTGGGTTTGGGTCTAGCGGAGTGAGTTTGGGTCTGGCCGAGTGGGTTTGGGTGTAGCCGAGTGGGTTTGGGTCTAGACCAGTGGGTTATGTCTAGCGGAGTGGGTTTGGGTCTAGCCGAGTGGGTTTGGGTCTAGCGGAGTGGGTTTGGGTCTAGCGGAGTGGGTTTGGGCCCAGCGGAGTCGGTTTGGGTTTATCAGACTGGGTTTGTGTCTAGCCGAGTGGGTTTGGGTCTAGCCGAGTGGGTTTGGGTCTAGCCGAGTGGGTTTGGGTCTAACCGACTGAGTTTCGGTCCAGCCGATTGGGTTTGGGTCTAGCCGAGTGGGTTTGGGTCTAGCCGAGTGGGTTTGGGTCTAGCCGAGTGGGTTTGCGTCTAGCCGATTGGGTTTGGGTCTCGCCGAGTGGGTTTTGGTCTAGCGGAGTGGGTTTGGGTCTAGCCGAGTGGGTTTGGGTCTAGCGGAGTGGGTTTGGGTCTAGCCGAGTGGGTTTGGGTCTAGCCGAGTGGGTTAGGGTCTAGCCGAGTGGGTTTGGGTCTAGCGGAGTGGGTTTGGGTCCAGCGGATTGGGTTTGGGTCCAGCGGAGTGGGTTTGGGTCTAGCGGAGTGGGATTGGGTCTAGCGGAGTGGGTTTGGGTCTAGCGGAATGGGTCTGCATCTAGCGGAGTGAGTTTGGGTCTGGCAGAGTGGGTTTGGGTCTAGCCGAGTGGGTTTGCGTCTAGCCGAGTGGGTTTGGGTCTAACCGAGTGTGTTTGGGTCTAGCCGAGTGGGTTTGGGTCTGGTCGAGTGGGTTTGGGTCTATCGGGGAGGGTTTTGTGTCCAGCCGAGTGGGTTTGGGTCTAGCCGAGTGGGTTTGGGTCTTGGCGAGTGGGTTTGGGTCTCGCCGAGTGGGTTTGGGTCCAGCCGAGTGGGTTTGGGTCAAGCGGAGTGCGTTTGGGTCTAGCGGGGTGGTTTTGGGTCCAGCCGAGTGGGTTTGGGTCTAGCCGAGTGGGTTTGGGTCTTGGCGAGTGGGTTTGGGTCTAGCCGAGTGGGTTTGGGTCTAGCCGAGAGGGTTTGGGTCTAGCCGAGTGGGTTTGGGTCTGGCCGACTGGGTTTGGGTCTAGCCGAGTGGGTTTGGGTCTAGCCGAGTGGGTTTGTGTGTAGCCGAGTTGGTTTGGGCCTAGCCGAGTGGGTTTGGGTCTAGCCGAGTGGGTTTGGGTCTAGCGGAGTGGGTTTGGGTCTAGCGGATTGGGTTTGGGTCCAGCGGAGTGGGTTTGGGTCTAGCGGAGTGGGATTGCGTCTAGCGGAGGGGGTTTGGGTCTAGCGGAATGGGTCTGCATCTAGCGGAGTGGGTTTGGGTCTGGCAGAGTGGGTTTGCGTCTAGCGGAGTGGGTTTGGGTCTAGCGGAGTGAGTTTGGGTCTGGCCGAGTGGGTTTGGGTGTAGCCGAGTGGGTTTGGGTCTAGACCAGTGGGTTATGTCTAGCGGAGTGGGTTTGGGTCTAGCCGAGTGGGTTTGGGTCTAGCGGAGTGGGTTTGGGTCTAGCGGAGTGGGTTTGGGCCCAGCGGAGTCGGTTTGGGTTTATCAGACTGGGTTTGTGTCTAGCCGAGTGGGTTTGGGTCTAGCCGAGTGGGTTTGGGTCTAGCCGAGTGGGTTTGGGTCTAACCGACTGAGTTTCGGTCCAGCCGATTGGGTTTGGGTCTAGCCGAGTGGGTTTGGGTCTAGCCGAGTGGGTTTGGGTCTAGCCGAGTGGGTTTGCGTCTAGCCGATTGGGTTTGGGTCTCGCCGAGTGGGTTTTGGTCTAGCGGAGTGGGTTTGGGTCTAGCCGAGTGGGTTTGGGTCTAGCGGAGTGGGTTTGGGTCTAGCCGAGTGGGTTTGGGTCTAGCCGAGTGGGTTTGGGTCTAGCCGAGTGGGTTTGGGTCTAGCCGAGTGGGTTTGGGTCTAGCGGAGTGGGTTTGGGTCTAGCGGAGTGGGTTTGCTTCTAGCGGAGTAGGTTTTGGTCAAGCGGAGTGGGTTTGGGTCTAGTGGAGTGGGTTTGGGTCTAGCCGAGTGGGTTTGGCTCTAGCCGAGTGGGCTTGGGTCTAGCCGAGTGGGTTTGGGTCTAGCCGAGTGGGTTTTGGTCTAGCGGAGTGGGTTTGGGTCTAGCCGAGTGGGTTTGGTCCTAGCGGAGTGGGTTTGGATCTAGCCGAGTGGGTTTGGGTCAAGCCGCATGGGTTTGGGTCTCGCCGAGAGGGTTTGGGTCTGGCCGAGTGGGTTTGGGTCTAGCCGAGTGACTTTGTGTCTAACCGAGTGGGTTTGGGTCTGGCCGAGTGGGTTTGGTTCTAGCCGAGTGGGTTTGGTTCTAGCCGAGTGTGTTTGGGTCTAGCGGAGTGAGTTTGGGTCTAGCGGAGTGGGTTTGGGTCTGGCGACGTGGGTTTGGGTCTAGCGGAGTGGGTTTGGGTCTAGCGGAGTGGGTTTGGGTCAAGGGGAGTGGGTTTGGGTCTAGCCGAGTGGGTTTGGGTCTAGCCGAGTGGGTTTGGGTGTAGCCGAGTGGGTTTGGGTCCAGCCGAGTGGGTTTGGGTCTAGCCGAGTGGGTTTGCGTCTAGCCGATTGGGTTTGGGTCTAACCGAGTGGGTTTGGGTCTAGCCGAGTGGGTTTGGTCCTAGCGGAGTGGGTTTGGGTCTAGCCGAGTGGGTTTGGGTCTAGCCGAGTGGGTTTGGCTCTAGCCCAGTGGGTTTGGGTCCAGCCGAGTGGGTTTGGGTCGAGCCGAGTGGGTTTTGGTCTAGCGGAGTGGGTTTGGGTCTAGCCGAGTGGGATAGGTCCTAGCGGAGTGGGTTTGGGTCTAGCCGTGTGGGTTTGGGTCTAGCGTAGTGGGTTTGCTTCTAGCGGAGTAGGTTTGGGTCTAGCGGAGTGGGTTTGGGTCTAGTGGAGTGGGTTTGGGTCTAGCCGAGTGGGTTTGGCTCTAGCCGAGTGGGTTTGGGTCCAGCCGAGTGGGTTTGGGTCTAGCCGAGTGGGTTTTGGTCTAGCGGAGTGGGTTTGTGTCTAGCCGAGTGGGTTTGGTCCTAGCGGAGTGGGTTTGGGTCTAGCCGAGTGGGTTTGGGTCGAGCCGCGTGGGTTTGGGTCTAGCCGACAGGGTTTGGGTCTGGCCGAGTGGGTTTGGGTCTAGCCGAGTGGGTTTGTGTCTAACCGAGCGGGTTTGGGTCTGGCCGAGTGGGTGTGGTTCTAGCCGAGTGGGTTTGGGTCTAGCCGAGTGGGTTTGGGTCTAGCAGAGTGGGTTTGGGTCTAGCGGAGTGGGTTTGGGTCTAGCGGAGTGTGTTTGGGTCTAGCGGAGTGGGTTTGGGTCTAGCGGAGTGGGTTTGGGTCTAGCGGAGTGGGTTTGGGTCTAGCGGGGAGGGTTTGGGTCCAGCCGAGTGGGTTTGGGTCTAGCCGAGTGGGTTTGGGTCTAGCCGAGTGGGTTTGGGTCTAGCCGAGTGGGTTTGGGTTCAGCCGAGTGGGTTTGGGTCGAGGTGAGTGGTTTTGCGTCTAGCCGATTGGGTTTGGGTGTATCCGAGTGGGTTTGGGTCGAACCGAGTGGATTTGGGTCCAGCCGAGTGGGTTTGGGTCTAGCCGAGTGGGTTTGGGTCTAGCGGAGTGGGTTTGGGTCTAGCGGGGAGTGTTTGGGTCCAGCCGAGTGGGTTTCGGTCTAGCGGAGTGGGTTTGGGTCTAGCGGATTGGGTTTGGGTCCAGCGGAGTGGGTTTGGGTCTAGCCGAGAGGGTTTGGGTCTAGCCGAGTGGGTTTGGGTCTGGCCGAGTGGGTTTGGGTCTAGCCGAGTGGGTTTGGGTCTAGCCCAGTGTGTTTGTGTGTAGCCGAGTGGGTTTGGGTCTAGCCGAGTGGGTTTGGGTCTAGCCGAGTGGGTTTGGGTCTAGCGGAGTGGGATTGGGTCTAGCGGAGTGGGTTTGGGTCTAGCGGAATGGGTCTGCATCTAGCGGAGTGGGTTTGGGTCTGGCAGAGTGGGTTTGGGTCTAGCCGAGTGGGTTTGCGTCTAGCCGAGTGGGTTTGGGTCTAACCGAGTGTGTTTGGGTCTAGCCGAGTGGGTTTGGGTCTGGTCGAGTGGGTTTGGGTCTATCGGGGAGGGTTTTGTGTCCAGCCGAGTGGGTTTGGGTCTAGCCGAGTGGGTTTGGGTCTTGCCGAGTGGGTTTGGGTCTGGCCGACTGGGTTTGGGTCTAGCCGAGTGGGTTTGGGTCTAGCCGAGTGGGTTTGTGTGTAGCCGAGTTGGTTTGGGCCTAGCCGAGTGGGTTTGGGTCTAGCCGAGTGGGTTTGGGTCTAGCGGAGTGGGTTTGGGTCTAGCGGATTGGGTTTGGGTCCAGCGGAGTGGGTTTGGGTCTAGCGGAGTGGGATTGCGTCTAGCGGAGGGGGTTTGGGTCTAGCGGAATGGGTCTGCATCTAGCGGAGTGGGTTTGGGTCTGGCAGAGTGGGTTTGCGTCTAGCGGAGTGGGTTTGGGTCTAGCGGAGTGAGTTTGGGTCTGGCCGAGTGGGTTTGGGTGTAGCCGAGTGGGTTTGGGTCTAGACCAGTGGGTTATGTCTAGCGGAGTGGGTTTGGGTCTAGCCGAGTGGGTTTGGGTCTAGCGGAGTGGGTTTGGGTCTAGCGGAGTGGGTTTGGGCCCAGCGGAGTCGGTTTGGGTTTATCAGACTGGGTTTGTGTCTAGCCGAGTGGGTTTGGGTCTAGCCGAGTGGGTTTGGGTCTAGCCGAGTGGGTTTGGGTCTAACCGACTGAGTTTCGGTCCAGCCGAATGGGTTTGGATCTAGCCGAGTGGGTTTGGGTCTAGCCGAGTGGGTTTGGGTCTAGCCGAGTGGGTTTGCGTCTAGCCGATTGGGTTTGGGTCTCGCCGAGTGGGTTTTGGTCTAGCGGAGTGGGTTTGGGTCTAGCCGAGTGGGTTTGGGTCTAGCGGAGTGGGTTTGGGTCTAGCCGAGTGGGTTTGGGTCTAGCCGAGTGGGTTTGGGTCTAGCCGAGTGGGTTTGGGTCTAGCCGAGTGGGTTTGGGTCTAGCGGAGTGGGTTTGGGTCTAGCGGAGTGGGTTTGCTTCTAGCGGAGTAGGTTTTGGTCAAGCGGAGTGGGTTTGGGTCTAGTGGAGTGGGTTTGGGTCTAGCCGAGTGGGTTTGGCTCTAGCCGAGTGGGCTTGGGTCTAGCCGAATGGGTTTGGGTCTAGCCGAGTGGGTTTTGGTCTAGCGGAGTGGGTTTGGGTCTAGCCGAGTGGGTTTGGTCCTAGCGGAGTGGGTTTGGATCTAGCCGAGTGGGTTTGGGATAAGCCGCATGGGTTTGGGTCTCGCCGAGAGGGTTTGGGTCTGGCCGAGTGGGTTTGGGTCTAGCCGAGTGACTTTGTGTCTAACCGAGTGGGTTTGGGTCTGGCCGAGTGGGTTTGGTTCTAGCCGAGTGGGTTTGGTTCTAGCCGAGTGTGTTTGGGTCTAGCGGAGTGGGTTTGGGTCTAGCGGAGTGGGTTTGGGTCTGGCGACGTGGGTTTGGGTCTAGCGGAGTGGGTTTGGGTCTAGCGGAGTGGGTTTGGGTCAAGGGGAGTGGGTTTGGGTCTAGCCGAGTGGGTTTGGGTCTAGCCGAGTGGGTTTGGGTGTAGCCGAGTGGGTTTGGGTCCAGCCGAGTGGGTTTGGGTCTAGCCGAGTGGGTTTGCGTCTAGCCGATTGGGTTTGGGTCTAACCGAGTGGGTTTGGGTCTAGCCGAGTGGGTTTGGTCCTAGCGGAGTGGGTTTGGGTCTAGCCGAGTGGGTTTGGGTCTAGCCGAGTGGGTTTGGCTCTAGCCCAGTGGGTTTGGGTCCAGCCGAGTGGGTTTGGGTCGAGCCGAGTGGGTTTTGGTCTAGCGGAGTGGGTTTGGGTCTAGCCGAGTGGGATAGGTCCTAGCGGAGTGGGTTTGGGTCCAGCCGTGTGGGTTTGGGTCTAGCGTAGTGGGTTTGCTTCTAGCGGAGTAGGTTTGGGTCTAGCGGAGTGGGTTTGGGTCTAGTGGAGTGGGTTTGGGTCTAGCCGAGTGGGTTTGGCTCTAGCCGAGTGGGTTTGGGTCCAGCCGAGTGGGTTTGGTCTAGCCGAGTGGGTTTTGGTCTAGCGGAGTGGGTTTGTGTCTAGCCGAGTGGGTTTGGTCCTAGCGGAGTGGGTTTGGGTCTAGCCGAGTGGGTTTGGGTCGAGCCGCGTGGGTTTGGGTCTAGCCGACAGGGTTTGGGTCTGGCCGAGTGGGTTTGGGTCTAGCCGAGTGGGTTTGTGTCTAACCGAGCGGGTTTGGGTCTGGCCGAGTGGGTGTGGTTCTAGCCGAGTGGGTTTGGGTCTAGCCGAGTGGGTTTGGGTCTAGCAGAGTGGGTTTGGGTCTAGCGGAGTGGGTTTGGGTCTAGCGGAGTGTGTTTGGGTCTAGCGGAGTGGGTTTGGGTCTAGCGGAGTGGGTTTGGGTCTAGCGGAGTGGGTTTGGGTCTAGCGGGGAGGGTTTGGGTCCAGCCGAGTGGGTTTGGGTCTAGCCGAGTGGGTTTGGGTCTAGCCGAGTGGGTTTGGGTCTAGCCGAGTGGGTTTGGGTCCAGCCGAGTGGGTTTGGGTCGAGGTGAGTGGTTTTGCGTCTAGCCGATTGGGTTTGGGTGTATCCGAGTGGGTTTGGGTCGAACCGAGTGGATTTGGGTCCAGCCGAGTGGGTTTGGGTCTAGCCGAGTGGGTTTGGGTCTAGCGGAGTGGGTTTGGGTCTAGCGGGGAGTGTTTGGGTCCAGCCGAGTGTGTTTCGGTCTAGCCGAGTGGGTTTGGGTCTTGGCGAGTGGGTTTGGGTCTAGCCGAGTGGGTTTGGGTCTAGCCGAGAGGGTTTGGGTCTAGCCGAGTGGGTTTGGGTCCAGCCGAGTGGGTTTGGGTCTAGCCGAGTGGGTTTGCGTCTAGCCGATTGGGTTTGGGTGTAGCCGAGTGGGTTTGGGTCTAGCCGAGTGGGTTTTGGTCTAGCGGAGTGGGTGTGGGCCTAGCCGAGTTTGTTTGGGTCTAGCCGCGTGGGTTTGGGTCTAGCCGAGAGGCTTTGGGTCTGGCCGAGTGGGTTTGGGTCTAGCCGAGTGGGTTTGTGTCTAACCGAGTGGGTTTGGGTCTGGCCGAGTGGGTTTGGTTCTAGCCGAGTGGGTTTGGGTCTAGCCGAGTGGGTTTGGGTCTAGCGGAGTGGGTTTGGGTCTAGCGGAGTGGGTTTGGGTCTAGCGGAGTGTGTTTGGGTCTAGCGGAGTGGGTTTGGGTCTAGCGGAGTGGGTTTGGGTCTAGCGGAGTGGGTTTGGGTCTAGCGGGGAGGGTTTGGGTCCAGCCGAGTGGGTTTGGGTCTAGCCGAGTGGGTTTGGGTCTAGCCGAGTGGGTTTGGGTCTAGCCGAGTGGGTTTGGGTCCAGCCGAGTGGGTTTGGGTCTAGCAGAGTGGGTTTGGATCTAGTCGAGTGGGTTTGGGTCTAGCCGAGTGGGTTTGCGTCTAGCCGAGTGGGTTTGGGTCTAGCCGAGTGGGTTTGGGTCTAGCCGAGTGGGTTTGGGTCTCGCCGAGTGGGTTTGGGTCTAGCCGTGTGGGTTTGGGTCGAGCCGAGTGGGTTTGCGTCTAGCCGAATGGGTTTGGTTCTAGCCGAGTGGGTTTGAGTCTTGCCGAGTGGGTTTGGGTCTAGCCGAGTGGGTTTGGGTCTAGCCGAGTGGGTTTGGGTCTAGCCGAGTGGGTTTGGGTCTAGCCGAGTGGGTTTACGTCTAGCCGAGTGTGTTTGGGTCTAGCCGAGTGGGTTTGGGTCTAGCCGAGTGGGTTTGGGTCTAGCCGAGTGGGTTTGGCTCTATCGGAGTGGGTTTGGGTCTAGCCGAGCGGGTTTGGGTCTAGCCGAGTTGGTTTGGGTCTAGCCGAGTGGGTTTTGGTCTAGCCGAGTGGGTTTGGGTCTAGCCGAGTGGGTTTGGGTCTAGCCGAGTGGGTTTGGCTCTATCAGAGTGGGTTTGGGTCTAGCCGAGCGGGTTTGGGTCTAGCCGAGTTGGTTTGGGTCTAGCCGAGTGGGTTTTGGTCTAGCCGAGTGGGTTTGGGTCTAGCCGAGTGGGTTTGGGTCTAGCCGAGTGGGTTTGGGTCTAGCCGAGTAGGTTTGCGTCTAGCCGAGTGGGTTTGGGTCTAGCCGAGTGGGTTTGGGTCTAGCCGAGTGGGTTTCGGTCTAACCGAGTGGGTTTGGGTCTAGCGGAGTGGGTTTGGGTCTAGCGGAGTGGGTTTGGGTCTAGCGCAGTGGGTTTGGTTCTAGCGGAGTTGGTTTGGGTCTAGCCGAATGGGTTTGGGTCTAGCCGAGTGGGGTTGGGTCTAGCCGAGTGGGTTTGGGTCTAGCCTAGTGGGTTTGGGTCTAGCGGAGTTGTTTTGGGTCTAGACAAGTGGGTTTGGGTCTAGCCGAGTGGGTTTGGGTCTAGCCGAGTGGGTTTCGGTCTACCCGAGTGGGTTTGCGTCTAGCCGAGTGTGTTTGGGTCTAGCCGAGTGGGTTTGGGTCTAGCGGAGTGGGTTTGGGTCTAGCGGAGTGGGTTTGGGTCTGGCGGAGTGGGTTTGGGTCTAACCGAGTGGGTTTGGGTCTAGCCGAGCGGGTTTGGGTCTAGCGGAGTGGGTTTGGGTCTAGCCGAGTGGGTTTGCGTCTAGCCGAGTGGGTTTGGGTGTAGCCGAGTGGGTTTGCGTCTAGCCGAGTGGGTTTGCGTCTAGCCGAGTGGGTTTGGGTCTAGCCGAGAGGGTTTGGGTCTAGCCGAGTGGGTTTGGGTCTAGCCGAGTGGGTTTGGGTCTAGCCGAGTGGGTTTGGGTCTAGCCGAGTGGGTTTGGGAGTAGCCGAGTGGGTTTGGGTCTAGCCGAGTGGCTTTGGGTCCAGCGGAGTGGGTTTGGGTCTAGCCGAGGGGGTTTGGGTCTAGCCGAGTTGGTTTGGGTCTAGCCAATTGGGTTTTGGTCTAGCCGAGTGGGTTTGGGTATAGCCGAGTGGGTTTGGGCCTAGCCGAGTGGGTTTGGGTCTAGCCGAGTGGGTTTGGGTGTAGCCGAGTGGGTTTGGGTGTAGCCGAGTGGGTTTGGGTGTAGCCGAGTGGGTTTGGGTCTACCCGAGTGGGTTTGGGTCTAGCGAAGTGGGTTTGGGTCTAGCGGAGTGGGTTTGGGTCTAGCGCAGAGGGTTTGGTTCTAGCGGAGTGGGTTTGGGTCTAGCCGAGTGGGTTTGGTTCTAGCCGAGTGGGTTTGGGTCTAGCCGAGTGGGTTTGGGTCTAGCCGAGTGGGTTTGGGTCTAGCGAAGTGGGTTTGGGTCTAGCGGAGTGGGTTTGGGTCTAGCGCAGAGGGTTTGGTTCTAGCGGAGTGGGTTTGGGTCTAGCCGAATGGGTTTGTGTCTAGCCGAGTGGGTTTGGGTCTAGCCGAGTGGGTTTGGGTCTAGCCTAGTGGGTTTGGGTCTAGCGGATTTGTTTTGGGTCTAGCCGAGTGGGTTTGGGTCTAGCCGAGTGGGTTTGGGTCTATCCGAGTGGGTTTGGGTCTAGCCCAGTGGGTTTGCGTCTAGCCGAGTGGGTTTGCATCTAGCCGAGTGGGTTTGGGTCTAGCCGAGTGGGTTTGGGTCTAGCTGAGTGGGTTTCGGTCTAACCGAGTGGGTTTGGGTCTAGCGGAGTGGGTTTGGGTCTAGCGGAGTGGGTTTGGGTCTAGCGCAGGGGGTTTGGTTCTTGCGGAGTTGGTTTGGGTCCAGCCACATGGGTTTGGGTCTAGCCGAGTGGGTTTGGGTCTAGCCGAGTGGGTTTGGGTCTAGCCGAGTGGGTTTGGGTCTGGCCGAGTGGGTTTGGGTCCAGCCGAGTGGGTTTGGGTCTAGCCGAGTGGGTTTGGGTCTAGCGGAGCGGGTTTGGGTTTAGCCGAGTGGGTTTGGGTCTAGCCGACTGGGTTTGGGTCTAGCCGAGTGGGTTTGCGTCTGGCCGAGTGGGTTTGGGTCTAGCTGAGTGGGTTTGCGTCTAGCCGAGTGGGTTTGCGTCTAGCCGAGTGGGTTTGGGTCTAGCCGAGTGGGTTTGGGTCTAGCCGAGTGGGTTTCGGTCTAACCGAGTGGGTTTGGGTCTAGCGGAGTGGGTTTGGGTCTAGCGGAGTGGGTTTGGGTCTAGCGGAGTGGGTTTGGGTCTAGCGGAGTGGGTTTGGATCTAGTCGAGTGGGTTTGGGTCTAGCCGAGTGGGTTTGCGTCTAGCCGAGTGGGTTTGGGTCTAGCCGAGTGCGTTTGGGTCTAGCCGAGTGGGTTTGGGTCTCGCCGAGTGGGTTTGGGTCTAGCCGAGTGGGTTTGGGTCTAGCGGAGTGGGTTTGGGTCTGGCGGAGTGGGTTTGGGTCTAACCGAGTGGGTTTGGGTCTAGCCGAGCGGGTTTGGGTCTAGCGAAGTGGGTTTGGGTTTAGCCGAGTGGGTTTGGGTCTAGCCGAGTGGGTTTGGGTGTAGCCGAGTGGGTTTGCATCTAGCCGAGTGGGTTTGGGTCTAGCCGAGTGGTTTTGCATCTAGCCGAGTGGGTTTGGGTCTAGCCGAGTGGGTTTGGGTCTAGCAGAGTGGGTTTGGGTCTAGCCGAGCGGGTTGGGGTCTAGCCGAGTGGGTTTGGGTCTAGTGGAGTGGGTTTGGTTCTAGCGGAGTGGGTTTGGGTCGAGCTGAGTGAGTTTGGGTCTAGCGGAGTGGGTTTGGGTCTAGCGGAGTGGGTTTGGGTCTAGCGGAGTGGGTTTGGGTCTAGCCGAGTGTGTTTGCGTCTAGCCGAGTGGATTTGGGTCTAGCCGAGTGGGTTTGCGTCTAGCCGAGTGGGTTTGCGTCTAGCCGAGTAGGTTTGGGTCTAGCCGAGTGGGTTTGGGTCTAGCCGAGTGAGTTTGGGTCTAGCCGAGTGGGTTTGAGTCTAGCCGAGTGGGTTTGGGTCTAGCCGAGTGGGTTTGGGAGTAGCCGAGTGGGTTTGGGTCTAGCCGAGTGGGTTTGGGTCCAGCGGAGTGCGTTTGGGTCTAGCCGAGGGGGTTTGGGTCTAGCCGATTTGGTTTGGGTCTAGCCGATTGGGTTTTGGTCTAGCCGAGTGGGTTTGGGTCTAGCCGAGTGGGTTTGGGTCTAGCCGAGTGGGTCTGGGTCTCGCCGAGTGGGTTTGGGTCTAGCCGTGTGGGTTTGGGTCTAGCCGAGTAGGTTTGCGTCTAGCCGAATGGGTTTGGGTATAGCCGAGTGGGTTTGAGTCTTGCCGAGTGGGTTTGGGTCTAGCCGAGTGCGTTTGGGTCTAGCCGATTGGGTTTGGGTCTAGCCGAGTGGGTTTGGGTCTAGCCGAGTGGGTTTACGTCTAGCCGAGTGGGTTTGGGTCTAGCCGAGTGGGTTTGGGTCTAGCCGAGTGGGTTTGGCTCTATCGGAGTGGGTTTGGGTCTAGCCGAGCAGGTTTGGGTCTAGCTGATTTGGTTTGGGTCTAGCCGAGTGGGTTTTGGTCTAGCCGAGTGGGTTTGGGTCTAGCCGAGTGGGTTTGGGTCTAGCCGAGTGGGTTTGGGTCTAGCCGAGTGGGTTTGGGTCTAGCCGAGCGGGTTTGGGTCTAGCGGAGTGGGTTTGGATTTAGCCGAGTGGGTTTGGGTCTAGCCGAGTGGGTTTGGGTCTAGCCGAGTGGGTTTGCGTCTAGCCGAGTGGGTTTGGGTCTAGCCGAGTGGGTTTGCGTCTAGCCGAGTGGGTTTAGATCTAGCCGAGTGGGTTTGGGTCTAGCCGAGTGGGTTGGGGGCTAGCCGAGTGGGTTGGGGTCTAGCCGAGTGGGTTTGGGTCTAGCGCAGTGCGTTTGGTTCTGGCGGAGTGGGTTTGGGTCAAGCTGAGTGGGTTTGCGTCTAGCCGAGTGTGTTTGGGTCTAGCCGAATGGGTTTGCGTCTAGCCGAGTGGGTTTGCGTCTAGCCGAGTGGGTTCTGGTCTAGCCGAGTGGGTTTGGGGCTAGCCGAGTGGGTTTGGGTCTAGCCGAGTGGGTTTGGGTCTCGCCGAGTGGGTTTAGGTCTAGCCGAGTGGGTTTGGGTCTATCCGAGTGGGTTGGGGGCTAGCCGAGTGGGTTGGGGTCTAGCCGAGTGGGTTTGGGTCTAGCGCAGTGCGTTTGGTTCTGGCGGAGTGGGTTTGGGTCGAGCTGAGTGGGTTTGGGTCTAGCGGAGTGGGTTTGGGTCTAGCAGAGTGGGTTTGCATCTAGCCGAGTGTGTTAGGGTCTAGCCGAGTGGGTTTGCGTCTAGCCGAGTGGGTTTGCGTCTAGCCGAGTGGGTTCTGGTCTAGCCGAGTGGGTTTGGGTCTAGCCGAGTGGGTTTCGGTCTAACCGAGTGTGTTTGGGTCTAGCCGAGTGGGTTTCGGTCTAGCGGAGTGGGTTTGGGTCTAGCGCAGTGGGTTTGGTTCTAGCGGAGTTGGTTTGGGTCTAGCCGAATGGGTTTGGGTCTAGCCGAGTGGGTTTGGGTCTAGCCGAGTGGGTTTGGGTCTAGCCTAGTGGGTTTGGGTCTAGCGGAGTTGTTTTGGGTCTAGCCAAGTGGGTTTGGGTCTAGCCGAGTGGGTTTGGGTCTAGCCGAGTGGGTTTGGGTCTAGCCGAGTGGGTTTCGGTCTAACCGAGTGGGTTTGGGTCTAGCCGAGTGGGTTTCGGTCTAGCGGAGTGGGTTTGGGTCTAGCGCAGTGGGTTTGGTTCTAGCGGAGTTGGTTTGGGTCTAGCCGAATGGGTTTGGGTCTAGCCGAGTGGGTTTGGGTCTAGCCGAGTGGGTTTGGGTCTAGCCTAGTGGGTTTGGGTCTAGCGGAGTTGTTTTGGGTCTAGCCAAGTGGGTTTGGGTCTAGCCGAGTGGGTTTGGGTCTAGCCGAGTGGGTTTGGGTCTAGCCGAGTGGGTTTGGGTCTAGCCGAGTGGGTTTGGCTCTATCGGAGTGGGTTTGGGTCTAGCCGAGCAGGTTTGGGTCTAGCCGATTTGGTTTGGGTCTAGCCGAGTGTGTTTTGGTCTAGCCGAGTGGGTTTGGGTCTAGCCGAGTGGGTTTGGGTCTAGCCGAGTGGGTTTGGGTCTAGCCGAGTGGGTTTGGGTCTAGCCGAGCGGGTTTGGGTCTAGCGGAGTGGGTTTGGATTTAGCCGAGTGGGTTTGGGTCTAGCCGAGTGGGTTTGGGTCTAGCCGAGTGGGTTTGCGTCTAGCCGAGTGGGTTTGGGTCTAGCCGAGTGGGTTTGCGTCTAGCCGAGTGGGTTTAGATCTAGCCGAGTGGGTTTGGGTCTAGCCGAGTGGGTTGGGGGCTAGCCGAGTGGGTTGGGGTCTAGCCGAGTGGGTTTGGGTCTAGCGCAGTGCGTTTGGTTCTGGCGGAGTGGGTTTGGGTCGAGCTGAGTGGGTTTGGGTCTAGCAGAGTGGGTTTGGGTCTAGCAGAGTGGGTTTGCATCTAGCCGAGTGTGTTAGGGTCTAGCCGAGTGGGTTTGCGTCTAGCCGAGTGGGTTCTGGTCTAGCCGAGTGGGTTTGGGTCTAGCCGAGTGGGTTTCGGTCTAACCGAGTGGGTTTGGGTCTAGCCGAGTGGGTTTCGGTCTAGCGGAGTGGGTTTGGGTCTAGCGCAGTGGGTTTGGTTCTAGCGGAGTTGGTTTGGGTCTAGCCGAATGGGTTTGGGTCTAGCCGAGTGGGTTTGGGTCTAGCCGAGTGGGTTTGGGTCTAGCCTAGTGGGTTTGGGTCTAGCGGAGTTGTTTTGGGTCTAGCCAAGTGGGTTTGGGTCTAGCCGAGTGGGTTTGGGTCTAGCCGAGTGGGTTTCGGTCTACCCGAGTGGGTTTGGGTCTAGCCGAGTGTGTTTGGGTCTAGCCGAGTGGGTTTGGGTCTAGCCAAGTGGGTTTGGGTCTAGCCGAGTGGGTTTGGGTCTAGCCCAGTGGGTTTGGGTGTAGCAGAGTGGGTTTGGGTCTAGCGGAGTGGGTTTGGGTCTAGCGGAGTGGGTTTGGGTCTGGCGGAGTGGGTTTGGGTCTAACCGAGTGGGTTTGGGTCTAGCCGAGCGGGTTTGGGTCTAGCGGAGTGGGTTTGGGTTTAGCCGAGTGGGTTTGGGTCTAGCCGAGTGGGTTTGGGTGTAGCCGAGTGTGTTTGCGTCTAGCCGAGTGGGTTTGGGTCTAGCCGAGTGGGTTTGCATCTAGCCGAGTGGGTTTGGGTCTAGCCGAGTGGGTTTGGGTCTAGCCGAGTGGGTTTGGGTCTAGCCGAGTGGGTTGGGGTCTAGCCGAGTGGGTTTGGGTCTAGCGGAGTGGGTTTGGTTCTAGCGGAGTGGGTTTGGGTCGAGCTGAGTGGGTTTGGGTCTAGCGGATTGGGTTTGGGTCTAGCGGAGTGGGTTTGGGTCTAGCGGAGTGGGTTTGGGTCTAGCTGAGTGGGTTTGCGTCTAGCCGAGTGGGTTTGGGTCTATCCGAGTGGGTTTGCGTCTAGCCGAGTGGGTTTGCGTCTAGCCGAGTGGGTTTGGGTCTAGCCGAGTGGGTTTGGGTCTAGCCGAGTGGGTTTGGGTCTAGCCGAGTGGGTTTGGGTCTAGCCGAGTGGGTTTGGGTCTAGCCGAGTGGGTTTGGGAGTAGCCGAGTGGGTTTGGGTCTAGCCGAGTGGGTTTGGGTCCAGCGGAGTGGGTTTGGGTCTAGCCGAGGGGGTTTGGGTCTAGCCGAGTTGGTTTGGGTCTAGCCGATTGGGTTTTGGTCTAGCCGAGTGGGTTTGGGTATAGCCGAGTGGGTTTGGGCCAAGCCGAGTGGGTTTGGGTCCAGCCGAGTGGGTTTGGGTGTAGCCGAGTGGGTTTAGGTGTAGCTGAGTGGTTTGGGGTGTAGCCGAGTGGGTTTGGGTCTAGCCGAGTGGGTTTGGGTCTAGCCGAGTGAGTTTGGGTCTAGCCGAGTGGGTTTGGGTCTAGCCGAGTGGGTTTGGTTCTAGCCGAGTGGGTTTGGGTCTAGCCGAGTGGGGTTGGTTCTAGCCGAGTGGGTTTGGGTCTAGCCCAGTGGGTTTGGGTCTAGCCGAGTGGGTTTGGGTCTAGCCGAGTGGGTTTGGGTCTAGCGGAGTGGGTTTGGGTCTAGCGGAGTGGGTTTGGGTCTAGCGCAGTGGGTTTGGGTCTAGCCGAGTGGGTTTGGGTCTAGCCGAGTGGGTTTGGATCTAGCCGAGTGGGTTTGGGAGTAGCCGAGTGGGTTTGGGTCTAGCCGAGTGGGTTTGTGTCTAGCGGAGTGGGTTTGGGTCTAGCCGAGTGGGTTTGGGTCTAGGCGAGTGGGTTTGGGTCTAGCCGAGTGGGTTTGGGTCTACCCGAGTGGGTTTGGGTCTAGACGAGTGGGTTTGGGTCTAGCCCAGTGGGTTTGGGTCTAGCGGAGTGGGTTTGGGACTAGCGGAGTGGGTTTGGGTCTAGCGGAGTGGGTTTGGGTCTGGCGGAGTGGGTTTGGGTCTAACCGAGTGGGTTTGGGTCTAGCCGAGCGGGTTTCGGTCTAGCGGAGTGGGTTTGGGTTTAGCCGAGTGGGTTTAGGTCTAGCCGAGTGGGTTTCGGTCTAGCCGAGTGGGTTTGCGTCTAGCCGAGTGGGTTTGGGTCTAGCCGAGTGGGTTTGCGTCTGGCCGTGTGGGTTTGGGTCTAGCCGAGTGGGTTTGGGTCTAGCCAAGTGGGTTGGGGGCTAGCCGAGTGGGTTTGCGTCTAGCCGAGTGGCTTTGGGTCTAGCCGAGTGGGTTTGGGTCTAGCCGAGTGGGTTTGGGTCTAGCCACATGGGTTTGGGTCTAGCCGAGTGGGTTTGGATCTAGCCGAGTGGGTTTGGGTCTAGCCTAGTGGGTTTGGGTCTAGCGGAGTTGTTTTGGGTCTAGCCGAGTGGGTTTGGGTCTAGCCGAGTGGGTTTGGGTCTAGCCGAGTGGGTTTGGGTCTACCCGAGTGGGTTTGGGTCTAGCCGAGTGGGTTTGGGTCCAGCCCAGTGGGTTTGGGTCTAGCGGAGTGGGTTTGGGACCAGCGGAGTGGGTTTGGGTCTAGCGGAGTGGGTTTGGGTCTGGCGGAGTGGGTTTGGGTCTAACCGAGTGGGTTTGGGTCTAGCCGAGCGGGTTTGGGTCTAGCGGAGTGGGTTTGGGTTTAGCCGAGTGGGTTTGGGTCTAGCCGAGTGGGTTTGGGTCTAGCCGAGTGGGTTTGCATCTAGCCGAGTGGGTTTGGGTCTACCCGAGTGGGTTTGGGTCTAACCGAGTGTGTTTGGGTCTAGCCGAGTGGGTTTCGGTCTAGCGGAGTGGGTTTGGGTCTAGCGCAGTGGGTTTGGTTCTAGCGGAGTTGGTTTGGGTCTAGCCGAATGGGTTTGGGTCTAGCCGAGTGGGTTTGGGTCTAGCCGAGTGGGTTTGGGTCTAGCCTAGTGGGTTTGGGTCTAGCGGAGTTGTTTTGGGTCTAGCCAAGTGGGTTTGGGTCTAGCCGAGTGGGTTTGGGTCTAGCCGAGTGGGTTTGGGTCTAGCCGAGTGGGTTTCGGTCTAACCGAGTGGGTTTGGGTCTAGCCGAGTGGGTTTCGGTCTAGCGGAGTGGGTTTGGGTCTAGCGCAGTGGGTTTGGTTCTAGCGGAGTTGGTTTGGGTCTAGCCGAATGGGTTTGGGTCTAGCCGAGTGGGTTTGGGTCTAGCCGAGTGGGTTTGGGTCTAGCCTAGTGGGTTTGGGTCTAGCGGAGTTGTTTTGGGTCTAGCCAAGTGGGTTTGGGTCTAGCCGAGTGGGTTTGGGTCTAGCCGAGTGGGTTTGGGTCTAGCCGAGTGGGTTTGGGTCTAGCCGAGTGGGTTTGGCTCTATCGGAGTGGGTTTGGGTCTAGCCGAGCAGGTTTGGGTCTAGCCGATTTGGTTTGGGTCTAGCCGAGTGTGTTTTGGTCTAGCCGAGTGGGTTTGGGTCTAGCCGAGTGGGTTTGGGTCTAGCCGAGTGGGTTTGGGTCTAGCCGAGTGGGTTTGGGTCTAGCCGAGCGGGTTTGGGTCTAGCGGAGTGGGTTTGGATTTAGCCGAGTGGGTTTGGGTCTAGCCGAGTGGGTTTGGGTCTAGCCGAGTGGGTTTGCGTCTAGCCGAGTGGGTTTGGGTCTAGCCGAGTGGGTTTGCGTCTAGCCGAGTGGGTTTAGATCTAGCCGAGTGGGTTTGGGTCTAGCCGAGTGGGTTGGGGGCTAGCCGAGTGGGTTGGGGTCTAGCCGAGTGGGTTTGGGTCTAGCGCAGTGCGTTTGGTTCTGGCGGAGTGGGTTTGGGTCGAGCTGAGTGGGTTTGCGTCTAGCCGAGTGTGTTTGGGTCTAGCCGAATGGGTTTGCGTCTAGCCGAGTGGGTTTGCGTCTAGCCGAGTGGGTTCAGGTCTAGCCGAGTGGGTTTGGGTCTAGCCGAGTGGGTTTGGGTCTAGCCGAGTGGGTTTGGGTCTAGCCGAGTGGGTTTAGGTCTAGCCGAGTGGGTTTGGGTCTAGCCGAGTGGGTTGGGGGCTAGCCGAGTGGGTTGGGGTCTAGCCGAGTGGGTTTGGGTCTAGCGCAGTGCGTTTGGTTCTGGCGGAGTGGGTTTGGGTCGAGCTGAGTGGGTTTGGGTCTAGCGGAGTGGGTTTGGGTCTAGCAGAGTGGGTTTGCATCTAGCCGAGTGTGTTAGGGTCTAGCCGAGTGGGTTTGCGTCTAGCCGAGTGGGTTCTGGTCTAGCCGAGTGGGTTTGGGTCTAGCCGAGTGGGTTTCGGTCTAACCGAGTGGGTTTGGGTCTAGCCGAGTGGGTTTCGGTCTAGCGGAGTGGGTTTGGGTCTAGCGCAGTGGGTTTGGTTCTAGCGGAGTTGGTTTGGGTCTAGCCGAATGGGTTTGGGTCTAGCCGAGTGGGTTTGGGTCTAGCCGAGTGGGTTTGGGTCTAGCCTAGTGGGTTTGGGTCTAGCGGAGTTGTTTTGGGTCTAGCCAAGTGGGTTTGGGTCTAGCCGAGTGGGTTTGGGTCTAGCCGAGTGGGTTTCGGTCTACCCGAGTGGGTTTGGGTCTAGCCGAGTGTGTTTGGGTCTAGCCGAGTGGGTTTGGGTCTAGCCAAGTGGGTTTGGGTCTAGCCGAGTGGGTTTGGGTCTAGCCCAGTGGGTTTGGGTGTAGCAGAGTGGGTTTGGGTCTAGCGGAGTGGGTTTGGGTCTAGCGGAGTGGGTTTGGGTCTGGCGGAGTGGGTTTGGGTCTAACCGAGTGGGTTTGGGTCTAGCCGAGCGGGTTTGGGTCTAGCGGAGTGGGTTTGGGTTTAGCCGAGTGGGTTTGGGTCTAGCCGAGTGGGTTTGGGTGTAGCCGAGTGTGTTTGCGTCTAGCCGAGTGGGTTTGGGTCTAGCCGAGTGGGTTTGCATCTAGCCGAGTGGGTTTGGGTCTAGCCGAGTGGGTTTGGGTCTAGCCGAGTGGGTTTGGGTCTAGCCGAGTGGGTTGGGGTCTAGCCGAGTGGGTTTGGGTCTAGCGGAGTGGGTTTGGTTCTAGCGGAGTGGGTTTGGGTCGAGCTGAGTGGGTTTGGGTCTAGCGGATTGGGTTTGGGTCTAGCGGAGTGGGTTTGGGTCTAGCGGAGTGGGTTTGGGTCTAGCTGAGTGGGTTTGCGTCTAGCCGAGTGGGTTTGGGTCTATCCGAGTGGGTTTGCGTCTAGCCGAGTGGGTTTGCGTCTAGCCGAGTGGGTTTGGGTCTAGCCGAGTGGGTTTGGGTCTAGCCGAGTGGGTTTGGGTCTAGCCGAGTGGGTTTGGGTCTAGCCGAGTGGGTTTGGGTCTAGCCGAGTGGGTTTGGGAGTAGCCGAGTGGGTTTGGGTCTAGCCGAGTGGGTTTGGGTCCAGCGGAGTGGGTTTGGGTCTAGCCGAGGGGGTTTGGGTCTAGCCGAGTTGGTTTGGGTCTAGCCGATTGGGTTTTGGTCTAGCCGAGTGGGTTTGGGTATAGCCGAGTGGGTTTGGGCCAAGCCGAGTGGGTTTGGGTCCAGCCGAGTGGGTTTGGGTGTAGCCGAGTGGGTTTAGGTGTAGCTGAGTGGTTTGGGGTGTAGCCGAGTGGGTTTGGGTCTAGCCGAGTGGGTTTGGGTCTAGCCGAGTGAGTTTGGGTCTAGCCGAGTGGGTTTGGGTCTAGCCGAGTGGGTTTGGTTCTAGCCGAGTGGGTTTGGGTCTAGCCGAGTGGGGTTGGTTCTAGCCGAGTGGGTTTGGGTCTAGCCCAGTGGGTTTGGGTCTAGCCGAGTGGGTTTGGGTCTAGCCGAGTGGGTTTGGGTCTAGCGGAGTGGGTTTGGGTCTAGCGGAGTGGGTTTGGGTCTAGCGCAGTGGGTTTGGGTCTAGCCGAGTGGGTTTGGGTCTAGCCGAGTGGGTTTGGATCTAGCCGAGTGGGTTTGGGAGTAGCCGAGTGGGTTTGGGTCTAGCCGAGTGGGTTTGTGTCTAGCGGAGTGGGTTTGGGTCTAGCCGAGTGGGTTTGGGTCTAGGCGAGTGGGTTTGGGTCTAGCCGAGTGGGTTTGGGTCTACCCGAGTGGGTTTGGGTCTAGACGAGTGGGTTTGGGTCTAGCCCAGTGGGTTTGGGTCTAGCGGAGTGGGTTTGGGACTAGCGGAGTGGGTTTGGGTCTAGCGGAGTGGGTTTGGGTCTGGCGGAGTGGGTTTGGGTCTAACCGAGTGGGTTTGGGTCTAGCCGAGCGGGTTTCGGTCTAGCGGAGTGGGTTTGGGTTTAGCCGAGTGGGTTTAGGTCTAGCCGAGTGGGTTTCGGTCTAGCCGAGTGGGTTTGCGTCTAGCCGAGTGGGTTTGGGTCTAGCCGAGTGGGTTTGCGTCTGGCCGTGTGGGTTTGGGTCTAGCCGAGTGGGTTTGGGTCTAGCCAAGTGGGTTGGGGGCTAGCCGAGTGGGTTTGCGTCTAGCCGAGTGGCTTTGGGTCTAGCCGAGTGGGTTTGGGTCTAGCCGAGTGGGTTTGGGTCTAGCCACATGGGTTTGGGTCTAGCCGAGTGGGTTTGGATCTAGCCGAGTGGGTTTGGGTCTAGCCTAGTGGGTTTGGGTCTAGCGGAGTTGTTTTGGGTCTAGCCGAGTGGGTTTGGGTCTAGCCGAGTGGGTTTGGGTCTAGCCGAGTGGGTTTGGGTCTACCCGAGTGGGTTTGGGTCTAGCCGAGTGGGTTTGGGTCCAGCCCAGTGGGTTTGGGTCTAGCGGAGTGGGTTTGGGACCAGCGGAGTGGGTTTGGGTCTAGCGGAGTGGGTTTGGGTCTGGCGGAGTGGGTTTGGGTCTAACCGAGTGGGTTTGGGTCTAGCCGAGCGGGTTTGGGTCTAGCGGAGTGGGTTTGGGTTTAGCCGAGTGGGTTTGGGTCTAGCCGAGTGGGTTTGGGTCTAGCCGAGTGGGTTTGCATCTAGCCGAGTGGGTTTGGGTCTACCCGAGTGGGTTTGGGTCTAGCCGAGTGGGTTTGGGTCTAGCCGAGTGGGTTTGGGAGTAGCCGAGTGGGTTTTGGTCTAGCCGAGTGGGTTTGGGTCTAGCCGAGTAGGTTTGGGTCTAGCCGAGTGGGTTTGGGTCTAGCCGAGTGGGTTTGGGTCTAGCCGAACGGGTTTGGGTCTAGCGGAGTGGGTTTGGATTTAGCCGAGTGGGTTTGGGTCTAGCCGAGTGGGTTTATGTCTAGCCGAGTGGGTTTGCGTCTAGCCGAGTGGGTTTGGGTCTAGCCGAGTAGGTTTGCGTCTAGCCGAGTGGGTTTAGGTCTAGCCGAGTGGGTTTGAGTCTAGCCGAGTGGGTTGGGGGCTATCCGAGTGGGTTTGAGTCTTTCCGAGTGGGTTTGGGTCTAGCCGAGTGCGTTTGGGTCTAGCCGAGTGGGTTTGGGTCTAGCCGAGTGGGTTTGGGTCTAGCCGAGTGGGTTTACGTCTAGCCGAGTGTGTTTGGGTCTAGCCGAGTCGGTTTGGGTCTAGCCGAGTGGGTTTGGGTCTAGCCGAGTAGGTTTGGGTCTAGCCGAGTGGGTTTGGGTCTAGCCGAGTGGGTTTGGGTCTAGCCGAGCGGGCTTGGGTCTAGCGGAGTGGGTTTGGATTTAGCCGAGTGGGTTTGGGTCTAGCGCAGTGCGTTTGGTTCTGGCGGAGTGGGTTTGGGTCGAGCTGAGTGGGTTTGGGTCTAGCGGAGTGGGTTTGGGTCTAGCCGAGTGGGTTTGCGTCTAGCCGAGTGGGTTTGGGTCTAGCCGAGTGGGTTTGCGTCTAGCCGAGTGGGTTTGCGTCTAGCCGAGTGGGTTCTGGTCTAGCCGAGTGGGTTTGGGTCTAGCCGAGTGGGTTTTGGTCTAACCGAGTGGGTTTGGGTCTAGCGGAGTGGGTTTCGGTCTAGCGGAGTGGGTTTGGGTCTAGCGCAGTGGGTTTGGTTCTAGCGGAGTTGGTTTGGGTCTAGCCGAATGGGTTTGGGTCTAGCCGAGTGGGTTTGGGTCTAGCCGAGTGGGATTGGGTCTAGCCTAGTGGGTTTGGGTCTAGCGGAGTTCTTTTGGGTCTAGCCGAGTGGGTTTGGGTCTAGCCGAGTGGGTTTGGGTCTAGCCGAGTGGGTTTCGGTCTACCCGAGTGGGTTTGGGTCTAGCCGAGTGTGTTTGGGTCTAGCCGAGTGGGTTTGGGTCTAGCCAAGTGGGTTTGGGTCTAGCCGAGTGGGTTTGTGTCTAGCCCAGTGGGTTTGGGTCTAGCGGAGTGGGTTTGGGTCTAGCGGAGTGGGTTTGGGTCTAGCGGAGTGGGTTTGGGTCTGGCGGAGTGGGTTTGGGTCTAACCGAGTGGGTTTGGGTCTAGCCGAGCGGGTTTGGGTCTAGCGGAGTGGGTTTGGGTTTAGCCGAGTGGGTTTGGGTCTAGCCGAGTGGGTTTGGGTGTAGCCGAGTGGGTTTGCGTCTAGCCGAGTGGGTTTGGGTCTAGCCGAGTGGATTTGCATCTAGCCGAGTGGGTTTGGGTCTAGCCGAGCGGGTTTGGGTCTAGCCGAGTGGGCTTGGGTCTAGCCGAGTGGGTTGGGGTCTAGCCGAGTGGGTTTGGGTCTAGCGAAGTGGGTTTGGTTCTAGCGGAGTGGGTTTGGGTCGAGCTGAGTGGGTTTGGGTCTAGCGGAGTGGGTTTGGGTCTAGCGGAGTGGGTTTGGGTCTAGCGGAGTGGGTTTGGGTCTAGCGGAGTGGGTTTGCGTCTAGCCGAGTGGGTTTGGGTCTAGCCGAGTGGGTTTGCGTCTAGCCGAGTGGGTTTGCGTCTAGCCGAGTGGGTTTGGGTCGAGCCGAGTGGGTATGGGTCTAGCCGAGTGGGTTTGGGTCCAGCCGAGTGGGTTTGGGTCTAGCCGAGTGGGTTTGGGTCTAGCCGAGTGGGTTTGGGAGTAGCCGAGTGGGTTTGGGTCTAGCCGAGTGGGTTTGGGTCCAGCGGAGTGGGTTTGGGTCTAGCCGAGGGGGTTTGGGTCTAGCCGAGTTGGTTTGGGTCTAGCCGATTGGGTTTTGGTCTAGCCGAGTGGGTTTGGGCCAAGCCGAGTGGGTTTGGGCCAAGCCGAGTGGGTTTGGGTCCAGCCGAGTGGGTTTGGGTGTAGCCGAGTGGGTTTAGGTGTAGCCGAGTGGGTTTGGGTGTAGCCGAGTGGGTTTGGGTCTAGCCGAGTGGGTTTGGGTCTAGCCGAGTGAGTTTGGGTCTAGCCGAGTGGATTTGGGTCTAGCGGAGTGGGTTTGGTTCTAGCGGAGTTGGTTTGGGTCTAGCCACATGGGTTTGGGTCTAGCCGAGTGGGTTTGGATCTAGCCGAGTGGGTTTGGGTCTAGCCTAGTGGGTTTGGGTCTAGCGGAGTTGTTTTGGGTCTAGCCGACTGGGTTTGGGTCTAGCCGAGTGGGTTTGGGTCTAGCCGAGTGGGTTTGGGTCTACCCGAGTGGGTTTGGGTCTAGCCGAGTGGGTTTGGGTCTAGCCCAGTGGGTTTGGGTCTAGCGGAGTGGGTTTGGGACTAGCGGAGTGGGTTTGGGTCTAGCGGAGTGGGTTTGGGTCTGGCGGAGTGGGTTTGGGTCTAACCGAGTGGGTTTGGGTCTAGCCGAGCGGGTTTGGGTCTAGCGGAGTGGGTTTGGGTTTACCCGAGTGGGTTTGGGTCTAGCCCAGTGGGTTTGGGTCTAGCCGAGTGGGTTTGCGTCTAGCCGAGTGGGTTTGGGTCTAGCCCAGTGGGTTTGCGTCTAGCCGAGTGGGTTTGGGTCTAGCCGAGTGGGTTTGGGTCTAGCCGAGTGGGTTTGGGTCTAGGCGAGTGGGTTTGGGTCTAGCCGAGTGGGTTTGGGTCTACCCGAGTGGGTTTGGGTCTAGACGAGTGGGTTTGGGTCTAGCCCAGTGGGTTTGGGTCTAGCGGAGTGGGTTTGGGACTAGCGGAGTGGGTTTGGGTCTAGCGGAGTGGGTTTGGGTCTGGCGGAGTGGGTTTGGGTCTAACCGAGTGGGTTTGGGTCTAGCCGAGCGGGTTTCGGTCTAGCGGAGTGGGTTTGGGTTTAGCCGAGTGGGTTTAGGTCTAGCCGAGTGGGTTTGGGTCTAGCCGAGTGGGTTTGCGTCTAGCCGAGTGGGTTTGGGTCTAGCCGAGTGGGTTTGCGTCTGGCCGTGTGGGTTTGGGTCTAGCCGAGTGGGTTTGGGTCTAGCCAAGTGGGTTGGGGGCTAGCCGAGTGGGTTTGCGTCTAGCCGAGTGGCTTTGGGTCTAGCCGAGTGGGTTTGGGTCTAGCCGAGTGGGTTTGGGTCTAGCCACATGGGTTTGGGTCTAGCCGAGTGGGTTTGGATCTAGCCGAGTGGGTTTGGGTCTAGCCTAGTGGGTTTGGGTCTAGCGGAGTTGTTTTGGGTCTAGCCGAGTGGGTTTGGGTCTAGCCGAGTGGGTTTGGGTCTAGCCGAGTGGGTTTGGGTCTACCCGAGTGGGTTTGGGTCTAGCCGAGTGGGTTTGGGTCCAGCCCAGTGGGTTTGGGTCTAGCGGAGTGGGTTTGGGACCAGCGGAGTGGGTTTGGGTCTAGCGGAGTGGGTTTGGGTCTGGCGGAGTGGGTTTGGGTCTAACCGAGTGGGTTTGGGTCTAGCCGAGCGGGTTTGGGTCTAGCGGAGTGGGTTTGGGTTTAGCCGAGTGGGTTTGGGTCTAGCCGAGTGGGTTTGGGTCTAGCCGAGTGGGTTTGCATCTAGCCGAGTGGGTTTGGGTCTACCCGAGTGGGTTTGGGTCTAGCCGAGTGGGTTTGGGTCTAGCCGAGTGGGTTTGGGAGTAGCCGAGTGGGTTTTGGTCTAGCCGAGTGGGTTTGGGTCTAGCCGAGTAGGTTTGGGTCTAGCCGAGTGGGTTTGGGTCTAGCCGAGTGGGTTTGGGTCTAGCCGAACGGGTTTGGGTCTAGCGGAGTGGGTTTGGATTTAGCCGAGTGGGTTTGGGTCTAGCCGAGTGGGTTTATGTCTAGCCGAGTGGGTTTGCGTCTAGCCGAGTGGGTTTGGGTCTAGCCGAGTAGGTTTGCGTCTAGCCGAGTGGGTTTAGGTCTAGCCGAGTGGGTTTGAGTCTAGCCGAGTGGGTTGGGGGCTATCCGAGTGGGTTTGAGTCTTTCCGAGTGGGTTTGGGTCTAGCCGAGTGCGTTTGGGTCTAGCCGAGTGGGTTTGGGTCTAGCCGAGTGGGTTTGGGTCTAGCCGAGTGGGTTTACGTCTAGCCGAGTGTGTTTGGGTCTAGCCGAGTCGGTTTGGGTCTAGCCGAGTGGGTTTGGGTCTAGCCGAGTAGGTTTGGGTCTAGCCGAGTGGGTTTGGGTCTAGCCGAGTGGGTTTGGGTCTAGCCGAGCGGGCTTGGGTCTAGCGGAGTGGGTTTGGATTTAGCCGAGTGGGTTTGGGTCTAGCCGAGTGGGTTTGGGTCTAGCCGAGTGGGTTTGCGTCTAGCCGAGTGGGTTTGGGTCTAGCCGAGTGGGTTTGCGTCTAGCCGAGTGGGTTTAGGTCTAGCCGAGTGGGTTTGGGTCTAGCCGAGTGGGTTTGCGTCTAGCCGAGTGGGTTTGCGTCTAGCCGAGTGGGTTATGGTCTAGCCGAGTGGGTTGGGGTCTAGCCGAGTGGGTTTGGGTCTAGCGCAGTGCGTTTGGTTCTGGCGGAGTGGGTTTGGGTCGAGCTGAGTGGGTTTGGGTCTAGCGGAGTGGGTTTGGGTCTAGCCGAGTGGGTTTGCGTCTAGCCGAGTGTGTTTGGGTCTAGCCGAGTGGGTTTGCGTCTAGCCGAGTGGGTTTGCGTCTAGCCGAGTGGGTTCTGGTCTAGCCGAGTGGGTTTGGGTCTAGCCGAGTGGGTTTTGGTCTAACCGAGTGGGTTTGGGTCTAGCGGAGTGGGTTTCGGTCTAGCGGAGTGGGTTTGGGTCTAGCGCAGTGGGTTTGGTTCTAGCGGAGTTGGTTTGGGTCTAGCCGAATGGGTTTGGGTCTAGCCGAGTGGGTTTGGGTCTAGCCGAGTGGGATTGGGTCTAGCCTAGTGGGTTTGGGTCTAGCGGAGTTCTTTTGGGTCTAGCCGAGTGGGTTTGGGTCTAGCCGAGTGGGTTTGGGTCTAGCCGAGTGGGTTTCGGTCTACCCGAGTGGGTTTGGGTCTAGCCGAGTGTGTTTGGGTCTAGCCGAGTGGGTTTGGGTCTAGCCAAGTGGGTTTGGGTCTAGCCGAGTGGGTTTGTGTCTAGCCCAGTGGGTTTGGGTCTAGCGGAGTGGGTTTGGGTCTAGCGGAGTGGGTTTGGGTCTAGCGGAGTGGGTTTGGGTCTGGCGGAGTGGGTTTGGGTCTAACCGAGTGGGTTTGGGTCTAGCCGAGCGGGTTTGGGTCTAGCGGAGTGGGTTTGGGTTTAGCCGAGTGGGTTTGGGTCTAGCCGAGTGGGTTTGGGTGTAGCCGAGTGGGTTTGCGTCTAGCCGAGTGGGTTTGGGTCTAGCCGAGTGGATTTGCATCTAGCCGAGTGGGTTTGGGTCTAGCCGAGCGGGTTTGGGTCTAGCCGAGTGGGCTTGGGTCTAGCCGAGTGGGTTGGGGTCTAGCCGAGTGGGTTTGGGTCTAGCGGAGTGGGTTTGGTTCTAGCGGAGTGGGTTTGGGTCGAGCTGAGTGGGTTTGGGTCTAGCGGAGTGGGTTTGGGTCTAGCGGAGTGGGTTTGGGTCTAGCGGAGTGGGTTTGGGTCTAGCGGAGTGGGTTTGCGTCTAGCCGAGTGGGTTTGGGTCTAGCCGAGTGGGTTTGCGTCTAGCCGAGTGGGTTTGCGTCTAGCCGAGTGGGTTTGGGTCGAGCCGAGTGGGTATGGGTCTAGCCGAGTGGGTTTGGGTCCAGCCGAGTGGGTTTGGGTCTAGCCGAGTGGGTTTGGGTCTAGCCGAGTGGGTTTGGGAGTAGCCGAGTGGGTTTGGGTCTAGCCGAGTGGGTTTGGGTCCAGCGGAGTGGGTTTGGGTCTAGCCGAGGGGGTTTGGGTCTAGCCGAGTTGGTTTGGGTCTAGCCGATTGGGTTTTGGTCTAGCCGAGTGGGTTTGGGCCAAGCCGAGTGGGTTTGGGCCAAGCCGAGTGGGTTTGGGTCCAGCCGAGTGGGTTTGGGTGTAGCCGAGTGGGTTTAGGTGTAGCCGAGTGGGTTTGGGTGTAGCCGAGTGGGTTTGGGTCTAGCCGAGTGGGTTTGGGTCTAGCCGAGTGAGTTTGGGTCTAGCCGAGTGGATTTGGGTCTAGCGGAGTGGGTTTGGTTCTAGCGGAGTTGGTTTGGGTCTAGCCACATGGGTTTGGGTCTAGCCGAGTGGGTTTGGATCTAGCCGAGTGGGTTTGGGTCTAGCCTAGTGGGTTTGGGTCTAGCGGAGTTGTTTTGGGTCTAGCCGACTGGGTTTGGGTCTAGCCGAGTGGGTTTGGGTCTAGCCGAGTGGGTTTGGGTCTACCCGAGTGGGTTTGGGTCTAGCCGAGTGGGTTTGGGTCTAGCCCAGTGGGTTTGGGTCTAGCGGAGTGGGTTTGGGACTAGCGGAGTGGGTTTGGGTCTAGCGGAGTGGGTTTGGGTCTGGCGGAGTGGGTTTGGGTCTAACCGAGTGGGTTTGGGTCTAGCCGAGCGGGTTTGGGTCTAGCGGAGTGGGTTTGGGTTTACCCGAGTGGGTTTGGGTCTAGCCCAGTGGGTTTGGGTCTAGCCGAGTGGGTTTGCGTCTAGCCGAGTGGGTTTGGGTCTAGCCCAGTGGGTTTGCGTCTAGCCGAGTGGGTTTGGGTCTAGCCGAGTGGGTTTGGGTCTAGCCAAGTGGGTTGGGGGCTAGCCGAGTGGGTTGGGGTCTAGCCGAGTGGGTTTGGGTCTAGCGCAGTGGGTTTGGTTCTAGCGGAGTGGGTTTGGGTCAAGCTGAGTGGGTTTGGGTCTAGCGGAGTGGGTTTGGGTCTAGCGGAGTGGGTTTGGGTCTAGCGGAGTGGGTTTGGGTCTAGCCGAGTGGGTTTGCGTCTAGCCGAGTGGGTTTGGGTCTAGCCGAGTGGGTTTGCGTCTGGCCGAGTGGGTTTGCGTCTAGCCGAGTGGGTTTGGGTCTAGCCGAGTGGGTTTGGGTCTAGCCGAGTGGGTTTGGGTCTAGCCACATGGGTTTGGGTCTAGCCGAGTGGGTTTGGATCTAGCCGAGTGGGCTTGGGTCTAGCCTAGTGGGTTTGGGTCTAGCGGAGTTGTTTTGGGTCTAGCCGAGTGGGTTTGGGTCTAGCCGAGTGGGTTTGGGTCTAGCCGAGTGGGTTTGTGTCTACCCGAGTGGGTTTGGGTCTAGCCGAGTGGGTTTGGGTCTAGCCCAGTGGGTTTGGGTATAGCGGAGTGGGTTTGGGACTAGCGGAGTGGGTTTGGGTCTAGCGGAGTGGGTTTGGGTCTGGCGGAGTGGGTTTGGGTCTAACCGAGTGGGTTTGGGTCTAGCCGAGCGGGTTTGGGTCTAGCGGAGTGGGTTTGGGTTTAGCCGAGTGGGTTTGGGTATAGCCGAGTGGGTTTGGGTCTAGCCGAGTGGGTTTGCGTCTAGCCGAGTGGGTTTGGGTCTAGCCGAGTGGGTTTGCGTCTAGCCGAGTGGGTTTGGGTCTAGCCGAGTGGGTTTGGGTCTAGCCAAGTGGGTTGGGGGCTAGCCGAGTGGGTTGGGGTCTAGCCGATTGGGTTTAGGTCTAGCGCAGTGGGTTTGGTTCTAGCGGAGTGGGTTTGGGTCGAGCTGAGTGGGTTTGGGTCTAGCGGAGTGGGTTTGGGTCTAGCGGAATGGGTTTGGGTCTAGCGGAGTGGGTTTGGGTCTAGCCGAGTGGGTTTGGGTATGGCCGAGTGGGTTTGGGTCTACCCGAGTGGGTTTGGGTCTAGCCGAGTGGGTTTGGGTCTAGCCCAGTGGGTTTGGGTCTAGCGGAGTGGGTTTGGGACTAGCAGAGTGGGTTTGGGTCTAGCGGAGTGGGTTTGGGTCTGGCGGAGTGGGTTTGGGTCTAACCGAGTGGGTTTGGGTCTAGCCGAGCGGGTTTGGGTCTAGCGGAGTGGGTTTGGGTTCACCCGAGTGGGTTTGGGTCTAGCCCAGTGGGTTTGGGTCTAGCCGAGTGGGTTTGGATCTAGCCGAGTGGGCTTGGGTCTAGCCTAGTGGGTTTGGGTCTAGCGGAGTTGTTTTGGGTCTAGCCGAGTGGGTTTGGGTCTAGCCGAGTGGGTTTGGGTCTAGCCGAGTGGGTTTGGGTCTACCCGAGTGGGTTTGGGTCTAGCCGAGTGGGTTTGGGTCTAGCCCAGTGGGTTTGGGTCTAGCGGAGTGGGTTTGGGACTAGCGGAGTGGGTTTGGGTCTAGCGGAGTGGGTTTGGGTCTGGCGGAGTGGGTTTGGGTCTAACCGAGTGGGTTTGGGTCTAGCCGAGCGGGTTTGGGTCTAGCGGAGTGGGTTTGGGTTTAGCCGAGTGGGTTTGGGTATAGCCGAGTGGGTTTGGGTCTAGCCGAGTGGGTTTGCGTCTAGCCGAGTGGGTTTGGGTCTAGCCGAGTGGGTTTGCGTCTAGCCGAGTGGGTTTGGGTCTAGCCGAGTGGGTTTGGGTCTAGCCAAGTGGGTTGGGGGATAGCCGAGTGGGTTGGGGTCTAGCCGATTGGGTTTGGGTCTAGCGCAGTGGGTTTGATTCTAGCGGAGTGGGTTTGGGTTGAGCTGAGTGGGTTTGGGTCTAGCGGAGTGGGCTTGGGTCTAGCGGAATGGGTTTGGGTCTAGCGGAGTGGGTTTGGGTCTAGCCGAGTGGGTTTGCGTCTAGCCGAGTGGGTTTGGGTCTAGCCGAGTGGGTTTGGGTCTAACCGAGTGGGTTTGGGACTAGCGGAGTGGGTTTGGGTCTAGCGGAGTGGGTTTGGGTCTAGCGCAGTGGGTTTGGTTCTAGCGGAGTGGGTTTGGGTCTAGCCGAATGGGTTTGGGTCTAGCCGAGTGGGTTTGGGTCTAGCCGAGTGGGTTTTGGTCTAGCCTAGTGGGTTTGGGTCTAGCGGAGTTGTTTTGGGTCTAATCAAGTGGGTTTGGGTCTAGCCGAGTGGGTTTGGGTCTAGCCGAGTGGGTTTTGGTCTACCCGAGTGGGTTTGGGTCTAGCCGAGTGTGTTTGGGTCTAGCCGAGTGGGTTTGGGTCTAGCCAAGTGGGTTTGGGTCTAGCCGAGTGGGTTTGGGTCTAGCCCAGTGGGCTTGGGTCTAGCGGAGTGGGTTTGGGTCTAGCGGAGTGGGTTTGGGTCTAGCGGAGTGGGTTTGGGTCTGGCGGAGTGGGTTTGGGTCTAACCGAGGGGGTTTGGGTCTAGCCGAGCGGGTTTGGGTCTAGCGGAGTGGGTTTGGGTTTAGCCGAGTGGGTTTGGGTCTAGCCGAGTGGGTTTGGGTGTAGCCGAGTGGGTTTGCGTCTAGCCGAGTGGGTTTGGGTGTAGCCGAGTGGGTTTGCATCTAGCCGAGTGGGTTTGGGTCTAGCCGAGTGGGTTTGGGTCTAGCCGAGTGGGTTTGGGTCTAGCCGAGTGGGTTGGGGTCTAGCCGAGTGGGTTTGGGTCTAGCCACATGGGTTTGGGTCTAGCCGAGTGGGTTTGGATCTAGCCGAGTGGGCTTGGGTGTAGCCTAGTGGGTTTGGGTCTAGCGGAGTTGTTTTGGGTCTAGCCGAGTGGGTTTGGGTCTAGCCGAGTGGGTTTGGGTCTAGCCGAGTGGGTTTGGGTCTACCCGAGTGGGTTTGGGTCTAGCCGAGTGGGTTTGGGACTAGCGGAGTGGGTTTGGGTCTAGCGGAGTGGGTTTGGGTCTGGCGGAGTGGGTTTGGGTCTAACCGAGTGGGTTTGGGTCTAGCCGAGCGGGTTTGGGTCTAGCGGAGTGGGTTTGGGACTAGCGGAGTGGGTTTGGGTCTAGCGGAGTGGGATTGGGTCTGGCGGAGCGGGTTTGGGTCTAACCGAGTGGGTTTGGGTCTAGCCGAGCGGGTTTGGGTCTAGCGGAGTGGGTTTGGGTTTAGCCGAGTGGGTTTGGGTATAGCCGAGTGGGTTTGGGTCTAGCCGAGTGGGTTTGCGTCTAGCCGAGTGGGTTTGGGTCTAGCCGAGTGGGTTTGCGTCTAGCCGAGTGGGTTTGGGTCTAGCCGAGCGGGTTTGGGTCTAGCCAAGTGGGTTGGGGGCTAGCCGAGTGGGTTGGGGTCTAGCCGATTGGGTTTGGGTCTAGCGCAGTGGGTTTGGTTCTAGCGGAGTGGGTTTGGGTCGAGCTGAGTGGGTTTGGGTCTAGCGGAGTGGGTTTGGGTCTAGCGGAATGGGTTTGGGTCTAGCGGAGTGGGTTTGGGTCTAGCCGAGTGGGTTTGCGTCTAGCCGAGTGGGTTTGGGTCTAGCCGAGTGGGTTTGGGTCTAGCCGAGTGGGTTTGGGTCTAACCGAGTGGGTTTGGGTCTAGCGGAGTGGGTTTGGGTCTAGCGGAGTGGGTTTGGGTCTAGCGCAGTGGGTTTGGTTCTAGCGGAGTGGGTTTGGGTCTAGCCGAATGGGTTTGGGTCTAGCCGAGTGGGTTTGGGTCTAGCCGAGTGGGTTTGGGTCTAGCCTAGTGGGTTTGGGTCTAGCGGAGTGGGTTTGGGACTAGCGGAGTGGGTTTGGGTCTAGCGGAGTGGGATTGGGTCTGGCGGAGCGGGTTTGGGTCTAACCGAGTGGGTTTGGGTCTAGCCGAGCGGGTTTGGGTCTAGCGGAGTGGGTTTGGGTTTAGCCGAGTGGGTTTGGGTATAGCCGAGTGGGTTTGGGTCTAGCCGAGTGGGTTTGGGTCTACCCGAGTGGGTTTGGGTCTAGCCGAGTGGGTTTGGGACTAGCGGAGTGGGTTTGGGTCTAGCGGAGTGGGTTTGGGTCTGGCGGAGTGGGTTTGGGTCTAACCGAGTGGGTTTGGGTCTAGCCGAGCGGGTTTGGGTCTAGCGGAGTGGGTTTGGGACTAGCGGAGTGGGTTTGGGTCTAGCGGAGTGGGATTGGGTCTGGCGGAGCGGGTTTGGGTCTAACCGAGTGGGTTTGGGTCTAGCCGAGCGGGTTTGGGTCTAGCGGAGTGGGTTTGGGTTTAGCCGAGTGGGTTTGGGTATAGCCGAGTGGGTTTGGGTCTAGCCGAGTGGGTTTGCGTCTAGCCGAGTGGGTTTGGGTCTAGCCGAGTGGGTTTGCGTCTAGCCGAGTGGGTTTGGGTCTAGCCGAGCGGGTTTGGGTCTAGCCAAGTGGGTTGGGGGCTAGCCGAGTGGGTTGGGGTCTAGCCGATTGGGTTTGGGTCTAGCGCAGTGGGTTTGGTTCTAGCGGAGTGGGTTTGGGTCGAGCTGAGTGGGTTTGGGTCTAGCGGAGTGGGTTTGGGTCTAGCGGAATGGGTTTGGGTCTAGCGGAGTGGGTTTGGGTCTAGCCGAGTGGGTTTGCGTCTAGCCGAGTGGGTTTGGGTCTAGCCGAGTGGGTTTGGGTCTAGCCGAGTGGGTTTGTGTCTAACCGAGTGGGTTTGGGTCTAGCGGAGTGGGTTTGGGTCTAGCGGAGTGGGTTTGGGTCTAGCGCAGTGGGTTTGGTTCTAGCGGAGTGGGTTTGGGTCTAGCCGAATGGGTTTGGGTCTAGCCGAGTGGGTTTGGGTCAAGCCGAGTGGGTTTGGGTCTAGCCTAGTGGGTTTGGGTCTAGCGGAGTTGTTTTGGGTCTAATCAAGTGGGTTTGGGTCTAGTCGAGTGGGTTTGGGTCTAGCCGAGTGGGTTTCGGTCTACCCGAGTGGGTTTGGGTCTAGCCGAGTGTGTTTGGGTCTAGCCGAGTGGGTTTGGGTCTAGCCAAGTGGGTTTGGGTCTAGCCGAGTGGGTTTGGGTCTAGCCCAGTGGGCTTGGGTCTAGCGGAGTGGGTTTGGGTCTAGCGGAGTGGGTTTGGGTCTAGCGGAGTGGGTTTGGGTCTGGCGGAGTGGGTTTGGGTCTAACCGAGTGGGTTTGGGTATACCCGAGCGGGTTTGGGTCTAGCAGAGTGGGTTTGGGTTTAGCCGAGTGGGTTTGGGTCTAGCCGAGTGGGTTTGGGTGTAGCCGAGTGGGTTTGCGTCTAGCCGAGTGGGTTTGGGTCTAGCCGAGTGGGTTTGCATCTAGCCGAGTGGGTTTGGGTCTAGCCGAGTGGGTTTGGGTCTAGCCGAGTGGGTTTGGGTCTAGCCGAGTGGGTTGGGGTCTAGCCGAGTGGGTTTGGGTCTAGCGGAGTGGGTTTGGTTCTAGCGGAGTGGGTTTGGGTCGAGCTGAGTGGGTTTGGGTCTAGCGGAGTGGGTTTGGGTCTAGCGGAGTGGGTTTGGGTCTAGCGGAGTGGGTTTGGGTCTAGCCGAGTGGGTTTGCGTCTAGCCGAGTGGGTTTGGGTTTAGCCGAGTGGGTTTGCGTCTAGCCGAGTGGGTTTGCGTCTAGCCGAGTGGGTTTGGGTCTAGCCGAGTGGATTTGGGTCTAGCCGAGTGGGTTTGGGTCTAGCCGAGTGGGTTTGGGTCTAGCCGAGTGGGTTTGGGTCTAGCCGAGTGGGTTTGGGAGTAGCCGAGTGGGTTTGGGTCTAGCCGAGTGAGTTTGGGTCCAGCGGAGTGGGTTTGGGTCTAGCCGAGGGGGTTTGGGTCTAGCCGAGTTGGTTTGGGTCTAGCCGATTGGGTTTTGGTCTAGCCGAGTGGGTTTGGGTATAGCCGAGTGGGTTTGGGTCAAGCCGAGTGGGTTTGGGTCTAGCCGAGTGGGTTTGGGTCTAGCCGAGTGGGTTTGGGTCTAGCCGAGTGGGTTTGGGAGTAGCCGAGTGGGTTTGGGTCTAGCCGAGTGAGTTTGGGTCCAGCGGAGTGGGTTTGGGTCTAGCCGAGGGGGTTTGGGTCTAGCCGAGTTGGTTTGGGTCTAGCCGATTGGGTTTTGGTCTAGCCGAGTGGGTTTGGGTATAGCCGAGTGGGTTTGGGTCAAGCCGAGTGGGTTTGGGTCTAGCCGAGTGGGTTTGGGAGTAGCCGAGTGGGTTTGGGTCTAGCCGAGTGGGTTTGGGTCCAGCGGAGTGGGTTTGGGTCCAGCCGAGGGGGTTTGGGTCTAGCCGAGTGGGTTTGGGTCTAGCCGAGTGGGTTTGCGTCTAGCCGAGTGGGTTTGGGTCTAGCCGAGTGGGTTTGCGTCTAGCCGAGTGGGTTTGGGTCCAGCCGAGAGGGTTTGGGTGTAGCCGAGTGGGTTTGGGTCTAGCCGAGTGGGTTTGGGTGTAGCCGAGTGAATTTGGGTCTAGCCGAGTGGGTTTGGGTCTAGCCGAGTGGGTTTGGGTCTAGCGGAGTGGGTTTGGGTCTAACGGAGTGGGTTTGGGTCTAGCGGAGTGGGTTTGGTTCTAGCGGAGTTGGTTTGGGTCTAGCCACATGGGTTTGGGTCTAGCCGAGTGGGTTTGGATCTAGCCGAGTGGGTTTGGGTCTAGCCTAGTGGGTTTGGGTCTAGCGGAGTTGTTTTGGGTCTAGCCGAGTGGGTTTGGGTCTAGCCGAGTGGGTTTGGGTCTACCCGAGTGGGTTTGGGTCTACCCGAGTGGGTTTGGGTCTAGCCGAGTGGGTTTGGGTCTAGCCCAGTGGGTTTGGGTCTAGCGGAGATGGTTTGGGACTAGCGGAGTGGGTTTGGGTCTAGCGGAGTGGGTTTGGGTCTGGCGGAGTGGGTTGGGGGCTAGCCGAGTGGGTTGGGGTCTAGCCGAGTGGGTTTGGGTCTAGCGCAGTGGGTTTGGTTCTAGCGGAGTGGGTTAGGGTCAAGCTGAGTGGGTTTGGGTCTAGCGGAGTGGGTTTGGGTCTAGCGGAGTGGGTTTGGGTCTAGCGGAGTGGGTTTGGGTCTAGCCGAGTGGGTTTCCGTCTAGCCGAGTGGGTTTGGGTCTAGCCGATTGGGTTTGCGTCTAGCCGAGTGGGTTTGCGTCTAGCCGAGTGGGTTTGGGTCTAGCCGAGTGGGTTTGGGTCTAGCCGAGTGGGTTTGGGTCTAGCCACATGGGTTTGGGTCTAGCCGAGTGGGTTTGGATCTAGCCGAGTGGGTTTGGGTCTCGCCGAGTGGGTTTGGGTCTAGCCGAGTGGGTTTGGGTCTACCCGAGTGGGTTTGGGTCTAGCCGAGTGGGTTTGGGTCTAGCCCAGTGGGTTTGGGTCTAGCGGAGTGGGTTTGGGACTAGCGGAGTGGGTTTGGGTCTAGCGGAGTGGGTTTGGGTCTGGCGGAGTGGGTTTGGGTCGAACCGAGTGGGTTTGGGTATAGCCGAGCGGGTTTGGGTCTAGCGGAGTGGGTTTGGGTTTAGCCGAGTGGGTTTGGGTCTAGCCGAGTGGGTTTGGGTCTAGCCGAGTGGGTTTGCGTCTAGCCGAGTGGGTTTGGGTCTAGCCGAGTGGGTTTGCGTCTAGCCGAGTGGGTTTGGGTCTAGCCGAGTGGGTTTGGGTCTAGCCAAGTGGGTTGGGGGCTAGCCGAGTGGGTTGGGGTCTAGCCGAGTGGGTTTGGGTCTAGCGCAGTGGGTTTGGTTCTAGCGGAGTGGGTTTGGGTCGAGCTGAGTGGGTTTGGGTCTAGCGGAGTGGGTTTGGGTCTAGCGGAATGGGTTTGGGTCTAGCGGAGTGGGTTTGGGTCTAGCCGAGTGGGTTTGCGTCTAGCCGAGTGGGTTTGGGTCTAGCTGAGTGGGTTTGGGTCTAGACGAGTGGGTTTGGGTCTAACCGAGTGGGTTTGGGTCTAGCGGAGTGGGTTTGGGTCTAGCGGAGTGGGTTTGGGTCTAGTGCAGTGGGTTTGGTTCTAGCGGAGTGAGTTTGGGTCTAGCCGAATGGGTTTGGGTCTAGCCGAGTGGGTTTGGGTCTAGCCGAGTGGGTTTGGGTCTAGCCTAGTGGGTTTGGGTCTAGCGGAGTTGTTTTGGGTCTAGCCGAGTGGGTTTGGGTCTAGCCGAGTGGGTTTGGTTGTAGCCGAGTGGGTTTGGGTCTACCCGAGTGGGTTTGGGTCTAGCCGAGTGGGTTTGGGTCTAGCCGAGTGGGTTTGGGTCTAGCCAAGTGGGTTTGGGTCTAGCCGAGTGCGTTTGGGTCTAGCCCAGTGGGTTTGGGTCTAGCGGAGTGGGTTTGGGTCTAGCGGAGTGAGTTTGGGTCTAGCGGAGTGGGTTTGGGTCTGGCGGAGTGGGTTTGGGTCTGGCGGAGTGGGTTTGGGTCTAACCGAGTGGGTTTGGGTCTAGCCGAGCGGGTTTGGGTCTAGCGGAGTGGGTTTGGGACTAGCGGAGTGGGTTTGGGTCTAGCGGAGTGGGTTTGGGTCTGGCGGAGTGGGTTTGGGTCTAACCGAGTGGGTTTGGGTCTAGCCGAGCGGGTTTGGGTCTAGCGGAGTGGGTTTGGGTTTAGCCGAGTGGGTTTGGGTATAGCCGAGTGGGTTTGGGTCTAGCCGAGTGGGTTTGCGTCTAGCCGAGTGGGTTTGGGTCTAGCCGAGTGGGTTTGCGTCTAGCCGAGTGGGTTTGGGTCTAGCCGAGTGGGTTTGGGTCTAGCCAAGTGGGTTGGGGGCTAGCCGAGTGGGTTGGGGTCTAGCCGATTGGGTTTGGGTCTAGCGCAGTGGGTTTGGTTCTAGCGGAGTGGGTTTGGGTCGAGCTGAGTGGGTTTGGGTCTAGCGGAGTGGGTTTAGGTCTAGCGGAATGGGTTTGGGTCTAGCGGAGTGGGTTTGGGTCTAGCCGAGTGGGTTTGCGTCTAGCCGAGTGGGTTTGGGTCTAGCCGAGTGGGTTTGGGTCTAGCCCAGTGGGTTTGGGTCTAACCGAGTGGGTTTGGGTCTAGCGGAGTGGGTTTGGGTCTAGCGGAGTGGGTTTGGGTCTAGCGCAGTGGGTTTGGTTCTAGCGGAGTGGGTTTGGGTCTAGCCGAATGGGTTTGGGTCTAGCCGAGTGGGTTTGGGTCTAGCCGAGTGGGTTTGGGTCTAGCCTAGTGGGTTTGGGTCTAGCGGAGTTGTTTTGGGTCTAATCAAGTGGGTTTGGGTCTAGTCGAGTGGGTTTGGGTCTAGCCGAGTGGGTTTCGGTCTACCCGAGTGGGTTTGGGTCTAGCCGAGTGTGTTTGGGTCTAGCCGAGTGGGTTTGGGTCTAGCCAAGTGGGTTTGGGTCTAGCCGAGTGGGTTTGGGTCTAGCCCAGTGGGCTTGGGTCTAGCGGAGTGGGTTTGGGTCTAGCGGAGTGGGTTTGGGTCTAGCGGAGTGGGTTTGGGTCTGGCGGAGTGGGTTTGGGTCTAACCGAGTGGGTTTGGGTCTACCCGAGCGGGTTTGGGTCTAGCGGAGTGGGTTTGGGTTTAGCCGAGTGGGTTTGGGTCTAGCCGAGTGGGTTTGGGTGTAGCCGAGTGGGTTTGCGTCTAGCCGAGTGGGTTTGGGTCTAGCCGAGTGGGTTTGCATCTAGCCGAGTGGGTTTGGGTCTAGCCGAGTGGGTTTGGGTCTAGCCGAGTGGGTTTGGGTCTAGCCGAGTGGGTTGGGGTCTAGCCGAGTGGGTTTGGGTCTAGCGGAGTGGGTTTGGTTCTAGCGGAGTGGGTTAGGGTCGAGCTGAGTGGGTTTGGGTCTAGCGGAGTGGGTTTGGGTCTAGCGGAGTGGGTTTGGGTCTAGCGGAGTGGGTTTTGGTCTAGCCGAGTGGGTTTGCGTCTAGCCGAGTGGGTTTGGGTCTAGCCGAGTGGGTTTGCGTCTAGCCGAGTGGGTTTGCGTCTAGCCGAGTGGGTTTGGGTCTAGCCGAGTGGGTTTGGGTCTAGCCGAGTGGGTTTGGGTCTAGCCGAGTGGGTTTGGGTCTAGCCGAGTGGGTTTGGGTCTAGCCGAGTGGGTTTGGGAGTAGCTGAGTGGGTTTGGGTCTAGCCGAGTGAGTTTGGGTCCAGCGGAGTGGGTTTGGGTCTAGCCGAGGGGGTTTGGGTCTAGCCGAGTTGGTTTGGGTCTAGCCGATTGGGTTTTGGTCTAGCCGAGTGGGTTTGGGTATAGCCGAGTGGGTTTGGGTCAAGCCGAGTGGGTTTGGGTCTAGCCGAGTGGGTTTGGGAGTAGCCGAGTGGGTTTGGGTCTAGCCGAGTGGGTTTGGGTCCAGCGGAGTGGGTTTGAGTCTAGCCGAGGGGGTTTGGGTCTAGCCGAGTTGGTTTGGGTCTAGCCGATTGGGTTTTGGTCTAGCCGAGTGGGTTTGGGCCAAGCCGAGTGGGTTTGGGTCTAACGGAGTGGGTTTGGGTCTAGCGGAGTGGGTTTGGGTCTAGCGGAGTGGGTTTGGTTCTAGCGGAGTTGGTTTGGGTCTAGCCACATGGGTTTGGGTCTAGCCGAGTGGGTTTGGATCTAGCCGAGTGGGTTTGGGTCTAGCCTAGTGGGTTTGGGTCTAGCGGAGTTGTTTTGGGTCTAGCCGAGTGGGTTTGGGTCTAGCCGAGTGGGTTTGGGTCTACCCGAGTGGGTTTGGGTTTAGCCGAGTGGGTTTGGGTCTAGCCGAGTGGGTTTGGGTCTAGCCGAGTGGGTTTGCGTCTAGCCGAGTGGGTTTGGGTCTAGCCGAGTGGGTTTGCGTCTAGCCGAGTGGGTTTGGGTCTAGCCGAGTGGGTTTGGGTCTAGCCAAGTGGGTTGGGGGCTAGCCGAGTGGGTTGGGGTCTAGCCGAGTGGGTTTGGGTCTAGCCCAGTGGGTTTGGGTCTAGCGGAGTGGGTTTGGGACTAGCGGAGTGGGTTTGGGTCTAGCGGAGTGGGTTTGGGTCTGGCGGAGTGGGTTTGGGTCGAACCGAGTGGGTTTGGGTATAGCCGAGCGGGTTTGGGTCTAGCGGAGTGGGTTTGGGTTTAGCCGAGTGGGTTTGGGTCTAGCCGAGTGGGTTTGGGTCTAGCCGAGTGGGTTTGCGTCTAGCCGAGTGGGTTTGGGTCTAGCCGAGTGGGTTTGCGTCTAGCCGAGTGGGTTTGGGTCTAGCCGAGTGGGTTTGGGTCTAGCCAAGTGGGTTGGGGGCTAGCCGAGTGGGTTGGGGTCTAGCCGAGTGGGTTTGGGTCTAGCGCAGTGGGTTTGGTTCTAGCGGAGTGGGTTTGGGTCGAGCTGAGTGGGTTTGGGTCTAGCGGAGTGGGTTTAGGTCTAGCGGAATGGGTTTGGGTCTAGCGGAGTGGGTTTGGGTCTAGCCGAGTGGGTTTGCGTCTAGCCGAGTGGGTTTGGGTCTAGCCGAGTGGGTTTGGGTCTAGCCCAGTGGGTTTGGGTCTAACCGAGTGGGTTTGGGTCTAGCGGAGTGGGTTTGGGTCTAGCGGAGTGGGTTTGGGTCTAGCGCAGTGGGTTTGGTTCTAGCGGAGTGGGTTTGGGTCTAGCCGAATGGGTTTGGGTCTAGCCGAGTGGGTTTGGGTCTAGCCGAGTGGGTTTGGGTCTAGCCTAGTGGGTTTGGGTCTAGCGGAGTTGTTTTGGGTCTAATCAAGTGGGTTTGGGTCTAGTCGAGTGGGTTTGGGTCTAGCCGAGTGGGTTTCGGTCTACCCGAGTGGGTTTGGGTCTAGCCGAGTGTGTTTGGGTCTAGCCGAGTGGGTTTGGGTCTAGCCAAGTGGGTTTGGGTCTAGCCGAGTGGGTTTGGGTCTAGCCCAGTGGGCTTGGGTCTAGCGGAGTGGGTTTGGGTCTAGCGGAGTGGGTTTGGGTCTAGCGGAGTGGGTTTGGGTCTGGCGGAGTGGGTTTGGGTCTAACCGAGTGGGTTTGGGTCTACCCGAGCGGGTTTGGGTCTAGCGGAGTGGGTTTGGGTTTAGCCGAGTGGGTTTGGGTCTAGCCGAGTGGGTTTGGGTGTAGCCGAGTGGGTTTGCGTCTAGCCGAGTGGGTTTGGGTCTAGCCGAGTGGGTTTGCATCTAGCCGAGTGGGTTTGGGTCTAGCCGAGTGGGTTTGGGTCTAGCCGAGTGGGTTTGGGTCTAGCCGAGTGGGTTGGGGTCTAGCCGAGTGGGTTTGGGTCTAGCGGAGTGGGTTTGGTTCTAGCGGAGTGGGTTAGGGTCGAGCTGAGTGGGTTTGGGTCTAGCGGAGTGGGTTTGGGTCTAGCGGAGTGGGTTTGGGTCTAGCGGAGTGGGTTTTGGTCTAGCCGAGTGGGTTTGCGTCTAGCCGAGTGGGTTTGGGTCTAGCCGAGTGGGTTTGCGTCTAGCCGAGTGGGTTTGCGTCTAGCCGAGTGGGTTTGGGTCTAGCCGAGTGGGTTTGGGTCTAGCCGAGTGGGTTTGGGTCTAGCCGAGTGGGTTTGGGTCTAGCCGAGTGGGTTTGGGTCTAGCCGAGTGGGTTTGGGAGTAGCTGAGTGGGTTTGGGTCTAGCCGAGTGAGTTTGGGTCCAGCGGAGTGGGTTTGGGTCTAGCCGAGGGGGTTTGGGTCTAGCCGAGTTGGTTTGGGTCTAGCCGATTGGGTTTTGGTCTAGCCGAGTGGGTTTGGGTATAGCCGAGTGGGTTTGGGTCAAGCCGAGTGGGTTTGGGTCTAGCCGAGTGGGTTTGGGAGTAGCCGAGTGGGTTTGGGTCTAGCCGAGTGGGTTTGGGTCCAGCGGAGTGGGTTTGAGTCTAGCCGAGGGGGTTTGGGTCTAGCCGAGTTGGTTTGGGTCTAGCCGATTGGGTTTTGGTCTAGCCGAGTGGGTTTGGGCCAAGCCGAGTGGGTTTGGGTCTAACGGAGTGGGTTTGGGTCTAGCGGAGTGGGTTTGGGTCTAGCGGAGTGGGTTTGGTTCTAGCGGAGTTGGTTTGGGTCTAGCCACATGGGTTTGGGTCTAGCCGAGTGGGTTTGGATCTAGCCGAGTGGGTTTGGGTCTAGCCTAGTGGGTTTGGGTCTAGCGGAGTTGTTTTGGGTCTAGCCGAGTGGGTTTGGGTCTAGCCGAGTGGGTTTGGGTCTACCCGAGTGGGTTTGGGTTTAGCCGAGTGGGTTTGGGTCTAGCCGAGTGGGTTTGGGTCTAGCCGAGTGGGTTTGCGTCTAGCCGAGTGGGTTTGGGTCTAGCCGAGTGGGTTTGCGTCTAGCCGAGTGGGTTTGGGTCTAGCCGAGTGGGTTTGGGTCTAGCCAAGTGGGTTGGGGGCTAGCCGAGTGGGTTGGGGTCTAGCCGAGTGGGTTTGGGTCTAGCCCAGTGGGTTTGGGTCTAGCGGAGTGGGTTTGGGACTAGCGGAGTGGGTTTGGGTCTAGCGGAGTGGGTTTGGGTCTGGCGGAGTGGGTTTGGGTCGAACCGAGTGGGTTTGGGTATAGCCGAGCGGGTTTGGGTCTAGCGGAGTGGGTTTGGGTTTAGCCGAGTGGGTTTGGGTCTAGCCGAGTGGGTTTGGGTCTAGCCGAGTGGGTTTGCGTCTAGCCGAGTGGGTTTGGGTCTAGCCGAGTGGGTTTGCGTCTAGCCGAGTGGGTTTGGGTCTAGCCGAGTGGGTTTGGGTCTAGCCAAGTGGGTTGGGGGCTAGCCGAGTGGGTTGGGGTCTAGCCGAGTGGGTTTGGGTCTAGCGCAGTGGGTTTGGTTCTAGCGGAGTGGGTTTGGGTCGAGCTGAGTGGGTTTGGGTCTAGCGGAGTGGGTTTGGGTCTAGCGGAATGGGTTTGGGTCTAGCGGAGTGGGTTTGGGTCTAGCCGAGTGGGTTTGCGTCTAGCCGAGTGGGTTTGGGTCTAGCTGAGTGGGTTTGGGTCTAGACGAGTGGGTTTGGGTCTAACCGAGTGGGTTTGGGTCTAGCGGAGTGGGTTTTGGTCTAGCGGAGTGGGTTTGGGTCTAGTGCAGTGGGTTTGGTTCTAGCGGAGTGAGTTTGGGTCTAGCCGAATGGGTTTGGGTCTAGCCGAGTGGGTTTGGGTCTAGCCGAGTGGGTTTGGGTCTAGCCTAGTGGGTTTGGGTCTAGCGGAGTTGTTTTGGGTCTAGCCGAGTGGGTTTGGGTCTAGCCGAGTGGGTTTGGTTGTAGCCGAGTGGGTTTGGGTCTACCCGAGTGGGTTTGGGTCTAGCCGAGTGGGTTTGGGTCTAGCCGAGTGGGTTTGGGTCTAGCCAAGTGGGTTTGGGTCTAGCCGAGTGCGTTTGGGTCTAGCCCAGTGGGTTTGGGTCTAGCGGAGTGGGTTTGGGTCTAGCGGAGTGAGTTTGGGTCTAGCGGAGTGGGTTTGGGTCTGGCGGAGTGGGTTTGGGTCTGGCGGAGTGGGTTTGGGTCTAACCGAGTGGGTTTGGGTCTAGCCGAGCGGGTTTGGGTCTAGCGGAGTGGGTTTGGGACTAGCGGAGTGGGTTTGGGTCTAGCGGAGTGGGTTTGGGTCTGGCGGAGTGGGTTTGGGTCTAACCGAGTGGGTTTGGGTCTAGCCGAGCGGGTTTGGGTCTAGCGGAGTGGGTTTGGGTTTAGCCGAGTGGGTTTGGGTATAGCCGAGTGGGTTTGGGTCTAGCCGAGTGGGTTTGCGTCTAGCCGAGTGGGTTTGGGTCTAGCCGAGTGGGTTTGCGTCTAGCCGAGTGGGTTTGGGTCTAGCCGAGTGGGTTTGGGTCTAGCCAAGTGGGTTGGGGGCTAGCCGAGTGGGTTGGGGTCTAGCCGATTGGGTTTGGGTCTAGCGCAGTGGGTTTGGTTCTAGCGGAGTGGGTTTGGGTCGAGCTGAGTGGGTTTGGGTCTAGCGGAGTGGGTTTAGGTCTAGCGGAATGGGTTTGGGTCTAGCGGTGTGGGTTTGGGTCTAGCCGAGTGGGTTTGCGTCTAGCCGAGTGGGTTTGGGTCTAGCCGAGTGGGTTTGGGTCTAGCCCAGTGGGTTTGGGTCTAACCGAGTGGGTTTGGGTCTAGCGGAGTGGGTTTGGGTCTAGCGGAGTGGGTTTGGGTCTAGCGCAGTGGGTTTGGTTCTAGCGGAGTGGGTTTGGGTCTAGCCAAATGGGTTTGGGTCTAGCCGAGTGGGTTTGGGTCTAGCCGAGTGGGTTTGGGTCTAGCCTAGTGGGTTTGGGTCTAGCGGAGTTGTTTTGGGTCTAATCAAGTGGGTTTGGGTCTAGTCGAGTGGGTTTGGGTCTAGCCGAGTGGGTTTCGGTCTACCCGAGTGGGTTTGGGTCTAGCCGAGTGTGTTTGGGTCTAGCCGAGTGGGTTTGGGTCTAGCCAAGTGGGTTTGGGTCTAGCCGAGTGGGTTTGGGTCTAGCCCAGTGGGCTTGGGTCTAGCGGAGTGGGTTTGGGTCTAGCGGAGTGGGTTTGGGTCTAGCGGAGTGGGTTTGGGTCTGGCGGAGTGGGTTTGGGTCTAACCGAGTGGGTTTGGGTCTACCCGAGCGGGTTTGGGTCTAGCGGAGTGGGTTTGGGTTTAGCCGAGTGGGTTTGGGTCTAGCCGAGTGGGTTTGGGTGTAGCCGAGTGGGTTTGCGTCTAGCCGAGTGGGTTTGGGTCTAGCCGAGTGGGTTTGCATCTAGCCGAGTGGGTTTGGGTCTAGCCGAGTGGGTTTGGGTCTAGCCGAGTGGGTTTGGGTCTAGCCGAGTGGGTTGGGGTCTAGCCGAGTGGGTTTGGGTCTAGCGGAGTGGGTTTGGTTCTAGCGGAGTGGGTTAGGGTCGAGCTGAGTGGGTTTGGGTCTAGCGGAGTGGGTTTGGGTCTAGCGGAGTGGGTTTGGGTCTAGCGGAGTGGGTTTTGGTCTAGCCGAGTGGGTTTGCGTCTAGCCGAGTGGGTTTGGGTCTAGCCGAGTGGGTTTGCGTCTAGCCGAGTGGGTTTGCGTCTAGCCGAGTGGGTTTGGGTCTAGCCGAGTGGGTTTGGGTCTAGCCGAGTGGGTTTGGGTCTAGCCGAGTGGGTTTGGGTCTAGCCGAGTGGGTTTGGGTCTAGCCGAGTGGGTTTGGGAGTAGCTGAGTGGGTTTGGGTCTAGCCGAGTGAGTTTGGGTCCAGCGGAGTGGGTTTGGGTCTAGCCGAGGGGGTTTGGGTCTAGCCGAGTTGGTTTGGGTCTAGCCGATTGGGTTTTGGTCTAGCCGAGTGGGTTTGGGTATAGCCGAGTGGGTTTGGGTCAAGCCGAGTGGGTTTGGGTCTAGCCGAGTGGGTTTGGGAGTAGCCGAGTGGGTTTGGGTCTAGCCGAGTGGGTTTGGGTCCAGCGGAGTGGGTTTGGGTCTAGCCGAGGGGGTTTGGGTCTAGCCGAGTTGGTTTGGGTCTAGCCGATTGGGTTTTGGTCTAGCCGAGTGGGTTTGGGCCAAGCCGAGTGGGTTTGGGTCTAACGGAGTGGGTTTGGGTCTAGCGGAGTGGGTTTGGGTCTAGCGGAGTGGGTTTGGTTCTAGCGGAGTTGGTTTGGGTCTAGCCACATGGGTTTGGGTCTAGCCGAGTGGGTTTGGATCTAGCCGAGTGGGTTTGGGTCTAGCCTAGTGGGTTTGGGTCTAGCGGAGTTGTTTTGGGTCTAGCCGAGTGGGTTTGGGTCTAGCCGAGTGGGTTTGGGTCTACCCGAGTGGGTTTGGGTCTACCCGAGTGGGTTTGGGTCTAGCCGAGTGGGTTTGGGTCTAGCCCAGTGGGTTTGGGTCTAGCGGAGTGGGTTTGGGACTAGCGGAGTGGGTTTGGGTCTAGCGGAGTGGGTTTGGGTCTGGCGGAGTGGGTTGGGGGCTAGCCGAGTGGGTTGGGGTCTAGCCGAGTGGGTTTGGGTCTAGCGCAGTGGGTTTGGTTCTAGCGGACTGGGTTTGGGTCAAGCTGAGTGGGTTTGGGTCTAGCGGAGTGGGTTTGGGTCTAGCGGAGTGGGTTTGGGTCTAGCGGAGTGGGTTTGGGTCTAGCCGAGTGGGTTTGCGTCTAGCCGAGTGGGTTTGGGTCTAGCCGAGTTGGTTTGCGTCTAGCCGAGTGGGTTTGCGTCTAGCCGAGTGGGTTTGGGTCTAGCCGAGTGGGTTTGGGTCTAGCCGAGTGGGTTTGGGTCTAGCCACATGGGTTTGGGTCTAGCCGAGTGGGTTTGGATCTAGCCGAGTGGGTTTGGGTCTCGCCGAGTGGGTTTGGGTCTAGCCGAGTGGGTTTGGGTCTACCCGAGTGGGTTTGGGTCTAGCCGAGTGGGTTTGGGTCTAGCCCAGTGGGTTTGGGTCTAGCGGAGTGGGTTTGGGACTAGCGGAGTGGGTTTGGGTCTAGCGGAGTGGGTTTGGGTCTGGCGGAGTGGGTTTGGGTCGAACCGAGTAGGTTTGGGTCTAGCCGAGCGGGTTTGGGTCTAGCGGAGTGGGTTTGGGTTTAGCCGAGTGGGTTTGGGTCTAGCCGAGTGGGTTTGGGTCTAGCCGAGTGGGTTTGCGTCTAGCCGAGTGGGTTTGGGTCTAGCCGAGTGGGTTTGCGTCTAGCCGAGTGGGTTTGGGTCTAGCCGAGTGGGTTTTGGTCTAGCCAAGTGGGTTGGGGGCTAGCCGAGTGGGTTGGGGTCTAGCCGAGTGGGTTTGGGTCTAGCGCAGTGGGTTTGGTTCTAGCGGAGTGGGTTTGGGTCGAGCTGAGTGGGTTTGGGTCTAGCGGAGTGGGTTTGGGTCTAGCGGAATGGGTTTGGGTCTAGCGGAGTGGGTTTGGGTCTAGCCGAGTGGGTTTGCGTCTAGCCGAGTGGGTTTGGGTCTAGCTGAGTGGGTTTGGGTCTAGCCGAGTGGGTTTGGGTCTAACCGAGTGGGTTTGGGTCTAGCGGAGTGGGTTTGGGTCTAGCGGAGTGGGTTTGGGTCTAGTGCAGTGGGTTTGGTTCTAGCGGAGTGAGTTTGGGTCTAGCCGAATGGGTTTGGGTCTAGCCGAGTGGGTTTGGGTCTAGCCGAGTGGGTTTGGGTCTAGCCTAGTGGGTTTGGGTCTAGCGGAGTTGTTTTGGGTCTAGCCGAGTGGGTTTGGGTCTAGCCGAGTGGGTTTGGTTGTAGCCGAGTGAGTTTGGGTCTACCCGAGTGGGTTTGGGTCTAGCCGAGTGGGTTTGGGTCTAGCCGAGTGGGTTTGGGTCTAGCCAAGTGGGTTTGGGTCTAGCCGAGTGCGTTTGGGTCTAGCCCAGTGGGTTTGGGTCTAGCGGAGTGGGTTTGGGTCAGGCGGAGTGAGTTTGGGTCTAGCGGAGTGGGTTTGGGTCTGGCGGAGTGGGTTTGGGTCTAGCCGAGTGGGTTTGGGTCTAGCCGAGTGCGTTTTGGTGTAGCCGAGTGGGTTTGGTTCTAGCCGAGTGGGTTTGGGTCTAGCCGAGTGGGTTTGGGTCTAGCCGAGTGGGTTTGGGTTTAGCCGAGTGGGTTTGGGTCTAGCCGAGTGGGTTTGGTCTAGCCGAGTGGGTTTGGGAGTAGCCGAGTGGGTTTGGGTCTAGCCGAGGTGGTTTGGGTCTAGCCGAGTGGGTTTGGGTCTAGCGGAGTGGGTTTGGGTCTAGCGGAGTGGGTTTGGGTCCAGCGCAGTGGGTTTGGTTCTAGCGGAGTGGGTTTGGGTCTAGCCGAATGGGTTTGGGTCTAGCCGAGTGGGTTTGGGTCTAGCCGAGTGGGTTTGGGTCTAGCCTAGTGGGTTTGGGTCTAGCGGAGTTGTTTTGGGTCTAGTTGAGTGGGTTTGGGTCTAGCGGAGTGGGTTTGGTTCCAGCGGAGTGGGTTTGGGTCGAGCTGAGTGGGTTTGAGTCTAGCGGAGTGGGTTTGGGTCTAGCGGAGTGGGTTTGGGTCTAGCGGAGTGGGTTTGGGTCTAGCCGAGTGGGTTTGCGTCTAGCCGAGTGGGTTTGGGTCTAGCCGAGTGGGTTTGCGTCTAGCCGAGTGGGTTTGCGTCTAGCCGAGTGGGTTTGGGTCTAGCCGAGTGGGTTTGGGTCTAGCCGAGTGGGTATGGGTCGAACCGAGTGTGTTTGGGTCTAGCGGAGTGGGTTTGGGTCTAGCGGAGTGGGTTTGGGTCTCGCGCAGTGGGTTTGGTTCTAGCCGAGTGGGTTTGGGTCTAGCCGAATGGGTTTGGGTCTAGCCGAGTGGGTTTGGGTCTAGCCGAGTGGGTTTGGGTCTAGCCTAGTGGGTTTGGGTCTAGCGGAGTTGTATTGGGTCTAGCCGAGTGGGTTTGGGTCTAGCCGAGTGGGTTTGGTTGTAGCCGAGTGGGTTTGGGTCTACCCGAGTGGGTTTGGGTCTAGCCGAGTGGGTTTGGGTCTAGCCGAGTGGGTTTGGGTCTAGCCAAGTCGGTTTGGGTCTAGCCGAGTGCATTTGGGTCTAGCCCAGTGGGTTTGGGTCTAGCGGAGTGGGTTTGGGTCTAGCGGAGTGGGTTTGGGTCTAGCGGAGTGGGTTTGGGTCTGGCGGAGTGGGTTTGGGTCTAGCCGAGTGGGTTTGGGTCTAGCCGAGTGCGTTTTGGTGTAGCCGAGTGGGTTTGGTTCTAGCCGAGTGGGTTTGGGTCTAGCCGAGTGGGTTTGGGTCTAGCCGAGTGGGTTTGGGTCTAGCCGAGTGGGTTTGCGTCTAGCCGAGTGGGTTTGGGTCTAGCCGAGTGGGTTTGGGTCTAGCCGAGTGGGTTTGGGTCTAGCCACATGGGTTTGGGTCTAGCCGAGTGGGTTTGGATCTAGCCGAGTGGGTTTGGGTCTCGCAGAGTGGGTTTGGGTCTAGCCGAGTGGGTTTGGGTCCACCCGAGTGGGTTTGGGTCTAGCCGAGTGGGTTTGGGACTAGCCCAGTGGGTTTGGGTCTAGCATAGTGGGTTTGGGACTAGCGGAGTGGGTTTGGGTCTAGCGGAGTGGGTTTGGGTCTGGCGGAGTGGGTTTGGGTCGAACCGAGTGGGTTTGGGTCTAGCCGAGCGGGTTTGGGTCTAGCGGAGTGGGTTTGGGTTTAGCCGAGTGGGTTTGGGTCTAGCCGAGTGGGTTTGGGTCTAGCCGAGTGGGTTTGCGTCTAGCCGAGTGGGTTTGGGTCTAGCCGAGTGGGTTTGCGTCTAGCCGAGTGGGTTTGGGTCTAGCCGAGTGGGTTTGGGTCTAGCCAAGTGGGTTGGGGGCTAGCCGAGTGGGTTGGGGTCTAGCCGAGTGGGTTTGGGTCTAGCGCAGTGGGTTTGGTTCTAGCGGAGTGGGTTTGGGTCGAGCTGAGTGGGTTTGGGTCTAGCGGAGTGGGTTTGGGTCTAGCGGAATGGGTTTGGGTCTAGCGGAGTGGGTTTGGGTCTAGCCGAGTGGGTTTGCGTCTAGCCGAGTGGGTTTGGGTCTAGCCAAGTGGGTTTGGGTCTAGCCGAGTGCGTTTGGGTCTAGCCCAGTGGGTTTGGGTCTAGCGGAGTGGGTTTGGGTCTAGCGGAGTGAGTTTGGGTCTAGCGGAGTGGGTTTGGGTCTGGCGGAGTGGGTTTGGGTCTGGCGGAGTGGGTTTGGGTCTAGCCGAGTGGGTTTGGGTCTAGCCGAGTGCGTTTTGGTGTAGCCGAGTGGGTTTGGTTCTAGCCGAGTGGGTTTGGGTCTAGCCGAGTGGGTTTGGGTCTAGCCGAGTGGGTTTGGGTTTAGCCGAGTGGGTTTGGGTCTAGCCGAGTGGGTTTGGTCTAGCCGAGTGGGTTTGGGAGTAGCCGAGTGGGTTTGAGTCTAGCCGAGTGGGTTTGGGTCTAGCGGAGTGGGTTTGGGTCTAGCGGAGTGGGTTTGGGTCCAGCGCAGTGGGTTTGGTTCTAGCGGAGTGGGTTTGGGTCTAGCCGAATTGGTTTGGGTCTAGCCGAGTGGGTTTGGGTCTAGCCGAGTGGGTTTGGGTCTAGCCTAGTGGGTTTGGGTCTAGCGGAGTTGTTTTGGGTCTAGTTGAGTGGGTTTGGGTCTAGCGGAGTGGGTTTGGTTCCAGCGGAGTGTGTTTGGGTCGAGCTGAGTGGGTTTGAGTCTAGCGGAGTGGGTTTGGGTCTAGCGGAGTGGGTCTGGGTCTAGCGGAGTGGGTTTGGGTCTAGCCGAGTGGGTTTGCGTCTAGCCGAGTGGGTTTGGGTCTAGCCGAGTGGGTTTGCGTCTAGCCGAGTGGGTTTGCGTCTAGCCGAGTGGGTTTGGGTCTAGCCGAGTGGGTTTGGGTCTAGCCCAGTGGGTTTGGGTCTAGCGGAGTGGGTTTGGGACTAGCGGAGTGGGTTTGGGTCTAGCGGAGTGGGTTTGGGTCTGGCGGAGTGGGTTTGGGTCTAACCGAGTGGGTTTGGGTCTAGCCGAGCGGGTTTGGGTCTAGCGGAGTGGGTTTGGGTTTAGCCGAGTGGGTTTGGGTATAGCCGAGTGGGTTTGGGTCTAGCCGAGTGGGTTTGCGTCTAGCCGAGTGGGTTTGGGTCTAGCCGAGTGGGTTTGCGTCTAGCCGAGTGGGTTTGGGTCTAGCCGAGTGGGTTTGGGTCTAGCCAAGTGGGTTGGGGGATAGCCGAGTGGGTTGGGGTCTAGCCGATTGGGTTTGGGTCTAGCGCAGTGGGTTTGATTCTAGCGGAGTGGGTTTGGGTTGAGCTGAGTGCGTTTGGGTCTAGCGGAGTGGGCTTGGGTCTAGCGGAATGGGTTTGGGTCTAGCGGAGTGGGTTTGGGTCTAGCCGAGTGGGTTTGCGTCTAGCCGAGTGGGTTTGGGTCTAGCCGAGTGGGTTTGGGTCTAACCGAGTGGGTTTGGGACTAGCGGAGTGGGTTTGGGTCTAGCGGAGTGGGTTTGGGTCTAGCGCAGTGGGTTTGGTTCTAGCGGAGTGGGTTTGGGTCTAGCCGAATGGGTTTGGGTCTAGCCGAGTGGGTTTGGGTCTAGCCGAGTGGGTTTTGGTCTAGCCTAGTGGGTTTGGGTCTAGCGGAGTTGTTTTGGGTCTAATCAAGTGGGTTTGGGTCTAGCCGAGTGGGTTTGGGTCTAGCCGAGTGGGTTTTGGTCTACCCGAGTGGGTTTGGGTCTAGCCGAGTGTGTTTGGGTCTAGCCGAGTGGGTTTGGGTCTAGCCAAGTGGGTTTGGGACTAGCCGAGTGGGTTTGGGTCTAGCCCAGTGGGCTTGGGTCTAGCGGAGTGGGTTTGGGTCTAGCGGAGTGGGTTTGGGTCTAGCGGAGTGGGTTTGGGTCTGGCGGAGTGGGTTTGGGTCTAACCGAGGGGGTTTGGGTCTAGCCGAGCGGGTTTGGGTCTAGCGGAGTGGGTTTGGGTTTAGCCGAGTGGGTTTGGGTCTAGCCGAGTGGGTTTGGGTGTAGCCGAGTGGGTTTGCGTCTAGCCGAGTGGGTTTGGGTCTAGCCGAGTGGGTTTGGGTCTAGCCGAGTGGGTTTGGGTCTAGCCGAGTGGGTTTGGGTCTAGCCGAGTGGGTTGGGGTCTAGCCGAGTGGGTTTGGGTCTAGCCACATGGGTTTGGGTCTAGCCGAGTGGGTTTGGATCTAGCCGAGTGGGCTTGGGTGTAGCCTAGTGGGTTTGGGTCTAGCGGAGTTGTTTTGGGTCTAGCCGAGTGGGTTTGGGTCTAGCCGAGTGGGTTTGGGTCTAGCCGAGTGGGTTTGGGTCTACCCGAGTGGGTTTGGGTCTAGCCGAGTGGGTTTGGGACTAGCGGAGTGGGTTTGGGTCTAGCGGAGTGGGTTTGGGTCTGGCGGAGTGGGTTTGGGTCTAACCGAGTGGGTTTGGGTCTAGCCGAGCGGGTTTGGGTCTAGCGGAGTGGGTTTGGGACTAGCGGAGTGGGTTTGGGTCTAGCGGAGTGGGTTTGGGTCTGGCGGAGCGGGTTTGGGTCTAACCGAGTGGGTTTGGGTCTAGCCGAGCGGGTTTGGGTCTAGCGGAGTGGGTTTGGGTTTAGCCGAGTGGGTTTGGGTATAGCCGAGTGGGTTTGGGTCTAGCCGAGTGGGTTTGCGTCTAGCCGAGTGGGTTTGGGTCTAGCCGAGTGGGTTTGCGTCTAGCCGAGTGGGTTTGGGTCTAGCCGAGCGGGTTTGGGTCTAGCCAAGTGGGTTGGGGGCTAGCCGAGTGGGTTGGGGTCTAGCCGATTGGGTTTGGGTCTAGCGCAGTGGGTTTGGTTCTAGCGGAGTGGGTTTGGGTCGAGCTGAGTGGGTTTGGGTCTAGCGGAGTGGGTTTGGGTCTAGCGGAATGGGTTTGGGTCTAGCGGAGTGGGTTTGGGTCTAGCCGAGTGGGTTTGCGTCTAGCCGAGTGGGTTTGGGTCTAGCCGAGTGGGTTTGGGTCTAGCCGAGTGGGTTTGGGTCTAACCGAGTGGGTTTGGGTCTAGCGGAGTGGGTTTGGGTCTAGCGCAGTGGGTTTGGTTCTAGCGGAGTGGGTTTGGGTCTAGCCGAATGGGTTTGGGTCTAGCCGAGTGGGTTTGGGTCTAGCCGAGTGGGTTTGGGTCTAGCCTAGTGGGTTTGGGTCTAGCGGAGTTGTTTTGGGTCTAATCAAGTGGGTTTGGGTCTAGTCGAGTGGGTTTGGGTCTAGCCGAGTGGGTTTCGGTCTACCCGAGTGGGTTTGGGTCTAGCCGAGTGTGTTTGGGTCTAGCCGAGTGGGTTTGGGTCTAGCCAAGTGGGTTTGGGTCTAGCCGAGTGGGTTTGGGTCTAGCCCAGTGGGCTTGGGTCTAGCGGAGTGGGTTTGGGTCTAGCGGAGTGGGTTTGGGTCTAGCGGAGTGGGTTTGGGTCTGGCGGAGTGGGTTTGGGTCTAACCGAGTGGGTTTGGGTATACCCGAGCGGGTTTGGGTCTAGCAGAGTGGGTTTGGGTTTAGCCGAGTGGGTTTGGGTCTAGCCGAGTGGGTTTGGGTGTAGCCGAGTGGGTTTGCGTCTAGCCGAGTGGGTTTGGGTCTAGCCGAGTGGGTTTGCATCTAGCCGAGTGGGTTTGGGTCTAGCCGAGTGGGTTTGGGTCTAGCCGAGTGGGTTTGGGTCTAGCCGAGTGGGTTGGGGTCTAGCCGAGTGGGTTTGGGTCTAGCGGAGTGGGTTTGGTTCTAGCGGAGTGGGTTTGGGTCGAGCTGAGTGGGTTTGGGTCTAGCGGAGTGGGTTTGGGTCTAGCGGAGTGGGTTTGGGTCTAGCGGAGTGGGTTTGGGTCTAGCCGAGTGGGTTTGCGTCTAGCCGAGTGGGTTTGGGTCTAGCCGAGTGGGTTTGCGTCTAGCCGAGTGGGTTTGCGTCTAGCCGAGTGGGTTTGGGTCTAGCCGAGTGGGTTTGGGTCTAGCCGAGTGGGTTTGGGTCTAGCCGAGTGGGTTTGGGTCTAGCCGAGTGGGTTTGGGTCTAGCCGAGTGGGTTTGGGAGTAGCCGAGTGGGTTTGGGTCTAGCCGAGTGAGTTTGGGTCCAGCGGAGTGGGTTTGGGTCTAGCCGAGGGGGTTTGGGTCTAGCCGAGTTGGTTTGGGTCTAGCCGATTGGGTTTTGGTCTAGCCGAGTGGGTTTGGGTATAGCCGAGTGGGTTTGGGTCAAGCCGAGTGGGTTTGGGTCTAGCCGAGTGGGTTTGGGAGTAGCCGAGTGGGTTTGGGTCTAGCCGAGTGGGTTTGGGTCCAGCGGAGTGGGTTTGGGTCTAGCCGAGGGGGTTTGGGTCTAGCCGAGTGGGTTTGGGTCTAGCCGAGTGGGTTTGCGTCTAGCCGAGTGGGTTTGGGTCTAGCCGAGTGGGTTTGCGTCTAGCCGAGTGGGTTTGGGTCCAGCCGAGAGGGTTTGGGTGTAGCCGAGTGGGTTTGGGTCTAGCCGAGTGGGTTTGGGTGTAGCCGAGTGAATTTGGGTCTAGCCGAGTGGGTTTGGGTGTAGCCGAGTGGGTTTGGGTCTAGCGGAGTGGGTTTGGGTCTAACGGAGTGGGTTTGGGTCTAGCGGAGTGGGTTTGGTTCTAGCGGAGTTGGTTTGGGTCTAGCCACATGGGTTTGGGTCTAGCCGAGTGGGTTTGGATCTAGCCGAGTGGGTTTGGGTCTAGCCTAGTGGGTTTGGGTCTAGCGGAGTTGTTTTGGGTCTAGCCGAGTGGGTTTGGGTCTAGCCGAGTGGGTTTGGGTCTACCCGAGTGGGTTTGGGTCTACCCGAGTGGGTTTGGGTCTAGCCGAGTGGGTTTGGGTCTAGCCCAGTGGGTTTGGGTCTAGCGGAGATGGTTTGGGACTAGCGGAGTGGGTTTGGGTCTAGCGGAGTGGGTTTGGGTCTGGCGGAGTGGGTTGGGGGCTAGCCGAGTGGGTTGGGGTCTAGCCGAGTGGGTTTGGGTCTAGCGCAGTGGGTTTGGTTCTAGCGGAGTGGGTTAGGGTCAAGCTGAGTGGGTTTGGGTCTAGCGGAGTGGGTTTGGGTCTAGCGGAGTGGGTTTGGGTCTAGCGGAGTGGGTTTGGGTCTAGCCGAGTGGGTTTCCGTCTAGCCGAGTGGGTTTGGGTCTAGCCGATTGGGTTTGCGTCTAGCCGAGTGGGTTTGCGTCTAGCCGAGTGGGTTTGGGTCTAGCCGAGTGGGTTTGGGTCTAGCCGAGTGGATTTGGGTCTAGCCACATGGGTTTGTGTCTAGCCGAGTGGGTTTGGATCTAGCCGAGTGGGTTTGGGTCTCGCCGAGTGGGTTTGGGTCTAGCCGAGTGGGTTTGGGTCTACCCGAGTGGGTTTGGGTCTAGCCGAGTGGGTTTGGGTCTAGCCCAGTGGGTTTGGGTCTAGTGGAGTGGGTTTGGGACTAGCGGAGTGGGTTTGGGTCTAGCGGAGTGGGTTTGGGTCTGGCGGAGTGGGTTTGGGTCGAACCGAGTGGGTTTGGGTATAGCCGAGCGGGTTTGGGTCTAGCGGAGTGGGTTTGGGTTTAGCCGAGTGGGTTTGGGTCTAGCCGAGTGGGTTTGGGTCTAGCCGAGTGGGTTTGTGTCTAGCCGAGTGGGTTTGGGTCTAGCCGAGTGGGTTTGCGTCTAGCCGAGTGGGTTTGGGTCTAGCCGAGTGGGTTTGGGTCTAGCCAAGTGGGTTGGGGGCTAGCCGAGTGGGTTGGGGTCTAGCCGAGTGGGTTTGGGTCTAGCGCAGTGGGTTTGGTTCTAGCGGAGTGGGTTTGGGTCGAGCTGAGTGGGTTTGGGTCTAGCGGAGTGGGTTTGGGTCTAGCGGAATGGGTTTGGGTCTAGCGGAGTGGGTTTGGGTCTAGCCGAGTGGGTTTGCGTCTAGCCGAGTGGGTTTGGGTCTAGCTGAGTGGGTTTGGGTCTAGACGAGTGGGTTTGGGTCTAACCGAGTGGGTTTGGGTCTAGCGGAGTGGGTTTGGGTCTAGCGGAGTGGGTTTGGGTCCAGTGCAGTGGGTTTGGTTCTAGCGGAGTGAGTTTGGGTCTAGCCGAATGGGTTTGGGTCTAGCCGAGTGGGTTTGGGTCTAGCCGAGTGGGTTTGGGTCTAGCCTAGTGGGTTTGGGTCTAGCGGAGTTGTTTTGGGTCTAGCCGAGTGGGTTTGGGTCTAGCCGAGTGGGTTTGGTTGTAGCCGAGTGGGTTTGGGTCTACCCGAGTGGGTTTGGGTCTAGCCGAGTGGGTTTGGGTCTAGCCGAGTGGGTTTGGGTCTAGCCAAGTGGGTTTGGGTCTAGCCGAGTGCGTTTGGGTCTAGCCCAGTGGGTTTGGGTCTAGCGGAGTGGGTTTGGGTCTAGCGGAGTGAGTTTGGGTCTAGCGGAGTGGGTTTGGGTCTGGCGGAGTGGGTTTGGGTCTGGCGGAGTGGGTTTGGGTCTAACCGAGTGGGTTTGGGTCTAGCCGAGCGGGTTTGGGTCTAGCGGAGTGGGTTTGGGACTAGCGGAGTGGGTTTGGGTCTAGCGGAGTGGGTTTGGGTCTGGCGGAGTGGGTTTGGGTCTAACCGAGTGGGTTTGGGTCTAGCCGAGCGGGTTTGGGTCTAGCGGAGTGGGTTTGGGTTTAGCCGAGTGGGTTTGGGTATAGCCGAGTGGGTTTGGGTCTAGCCGAGTGGGTTTGCGTCTAGCCGAGTGGGTTTGGGTCTAGCCGAGTGGGTTTGCGTCTAGCCGAGTGGGTTTGGGTCTAGCCGAGTGGGTTTGGGTCTAGCCAAGTGGGTTGGGGGCTAGCCGAGTGGGTTGGGGTCTAGCCGATTGGGTTTGGGTCTAGCGCAGTGGGTTTGGTTCTAGCGGAGTGGGTTTGGGTCGAGCTGAGTGGGTTTGGGTCTAGCGGAGTGGGTTTAGGTCTAGCGGAATGGGTTTGGGTCTAGCGGAGTGGGTTTGGGTCTAGCCGAGTGGGTTTGCGTCTAGCCGAGTGGGTTTGGGTCTAGCCGAGTGGGTTTGGGTCTAGCCCAGTGGGTTTGGGTCTAACCGAGTGGGTTTGGGTCTAGCGGAGTGGGTTTGGGTCTAGCGGAGTGGGTTTGGGTCTAGCGCAGTGGGTTTGGTTCTAGCGGAGTGGGTTTGGGTCTAGCCGAATGGGTTTGGGTCTAGCCGAGTGGGTTTGGGTCTAGCCGAGTGGGTTTGGGTCTAGCCTAGTGGGTTTGGGTCTAGCGGAGTTGTTTTGGGTCTAATCAAGTGGGTTTGGGTCTAGTCGAGTGGGTTTGGGTCTAGCCGAGTGGGTTTCGGTCTACCCGAGTGGGTTTGGGTCTAGCCGAGTGGGCTTGGGTCTAGCGGAGTGGGTTTGGGTCTAGCGGAGTGGGTTTGGGTCTAGCGGAGTGGGTTTGGGTCTGGCGGAGTGGGTTTGGGTCTAACCGAGTGGGTTTGGGTCTACCCGAGCGGGTTTGGGTCTAGCGGAGTGGGTTTGGGTTTAGCCGAGTGGGTTTGGGTCTAGCCGAGTGGGTTTGGGTGTAGCCGAGTGGGTTTGCGTCTAGCCGAGTGGGTTTGGGTCTAGCCGAGTGGGTTTGCATCTAGCCGAGTGGGTTTGGGTCTAGCCGAGTGGGTTTGGGTCTAGCCGAGTGGGTTTGGGTCTAGCCGAGTGGGTTGGGGTCTAGCCGAGTGGGTTTGGGTCTAGCGGAGTGGGTTTGGTTCTAGCGGAGTGGGTTAGGGTCGAGCTGAGTGGGTTTGGGTCTAGCGGAGTGGGTTTGGGTCTAGCGGAGTGGGTTTGGGTCTAGCGGAGTGGGTTTGGGTCTAGCCGAGTGGGTTTGCGTCTAGCCGAGTGGGTTTGGGTCTAGCCGAGTGGGTTTGCGTCTAGCCGAGTGGGTTTGCGTCTAGCCGAGTGGGTTTGGGTCTAGCCGAGTGGGTTTGGGTCTAGCCGAGTGGGTTTGGGTCTAGCCGAGTGGGTTTGGGTCTAGCCGAGTGGGTTTGGGTCTAGCCGAGTGGGTTTGGGAGTAGCCGAGTGGGTTTGGGTCTAGCCGAGTGAGTTTGGGTCCAGCGGAGTGGGTTTGGGTCTAGCCGAGGGGGTTTGGGTCTAGCCGAGTTGGTTTGGGTCTAGCCGATTGGGTTTTGGTCTAGCCGAGTGGGTTTGGGTATAGCCGAGTGGGTTTGGGTCAAGCCGAGTGGGTTTGGGTCTAGCCGAGTGGGTTTGGGTCTAGCCGATTGGGTTTTGGTCTAGCCGAGTGGGTTTGGGCCAAGCCGAGTGGGTTTGGGTCTAACGGAGTGGGTTTGGGTCTAGCGGAGTGGGTTTGGGTCTAGCGGAGTGGGTTTGGTTCTAGCGGATTTGGTTTGGGTCTAGCCACATGGGTTTGGGTCTAGCCGAGTGGGTTTGGATCTAGCCGAGTGGGTTTGGGTCTAGCGGAGTTGTTTTGGGTCTAGCCGAGTGGGTTTGGGTCTACCCGAGTGGGTTTGGGTCTAGCCGAGTGGGTTTGGGTCTACCCAGTGGGTTTGGGTCTAGCGGAGTGGGTTTGGGACTAGCGGAGTGGGTTTGGGTCTAGCGGAGTGGGTTTGGGTCTGGCGGAGTGGGTTGGGGGCTAGCCGAGTGGGTTGGGGTCTAGCCGAGTGGGTTTGGGTCTAGCGCAGTGGGTTTGGTTCTAGCGGACTGGGTTTGGGTCAAGCTGAGTGGGTTTGGGTCTAGCGGAGTGGGTTTGGGTCTAGCGGAGTGGGTTTGGGTCTAGCGGAGTGGGTTTGGGTCTAGCCGAGTGGGTTTGCGTCTAGCCGAGTGGGTTTGGGTCTAGCCGAGTTGGTTTGCGTCTAGCCGAGTGGGTTTGCGTCTAGCCGAGTGGGTTTGGGTCTAGCCGAGTGGGTTTGGGTCTAGCCGAGTGGGTTTGGGTCTAGCCACATGGGTTTGGGTCTAGCCGAGTGGGTTTGGATCTAGCCGAGTGGGTTTGGGTCTCGCCGAGTGGGTTTGGGTCTAGCCGAGTGGGTTTGGGTCTACCCGAGTGGGTTTGGGTCTAGCCGAGTGGGTTTGGGTCTAGCCCAGTGGGTTTGGGTCTAGCGGAGTGGGTTTGGGACTAGCGGAGTGGGTTTGGGTCTAGCGGAGTGGGTTTGGGTCTGGCGGAGTGGGTTTGGGTCGAACCGAGTGGGTTTGGGTCTAGCCGAGCGGGTTTGGGTCTAGCGGAGTGGGTTTGGGTTTAGCCGAGTGGGTTTGGGTCTAGCCGAGTGGGTTTGGGTCTAGCCGAGTGGGTTTGCGTCTAGCCGAGTGGGTTTGGGTCTAGCCGAGTGGGTTTGCGTCTAGCCGAGTGGGTTTGGGTCTAGCCGAGTGGGTTTGGGTCTAGCCAAGTGGGTTGGGGGCTAGCCGAGTGGGTTGGGGTCTAGCCGAGTGGGTTTGGGTCTAGCGCAGTGGGTTTGGTTCTAGCGGACTGGGTTTGGGTCAAGCTGAGTGGGTTTGGGTCTAGCGGAGTGGGTTTGGGTCTAGCGGAGTGGGTTTGGGTCTAGCGGAGTGGGTTTGGGTCTAGCCGAGTGGGTTTGCGTCTAGCCGAGTGGGTTTGGGTCTAGCCGAGTTGGTTTGCGTCTAGCCGAGTGGGTTTGCGTCTAGCCGAGTGGGTTTGGGTCTAGCCGAGTGGGTTTGGGTCTAGCCGAGTGGGTTTGGGTCTAGCCGAGTGGGTTTGGGAGTAGCCGAGTGGGTTTGGGTCTAGCCGAGTGAGTTTGGGTCCAGCGGAGTGGGTTTGGGTCTAGCCGAGGGGGTTTGGGTCTAGCCGAGTTGGTTTGGGTCTAGCCGATTGGGTTTTGGTCTAGCCGAGTGGGTTTGGGCCAAGCCGAGTGGGTTTGGGTCTAACGGAGTGGGTTTGGGTCTAGCGGAGTGGGTTTGGGTCTAGCGGAGTGGGTTTGGTTCTAGCGGAGTTGGTTTGGGTCTAGCCACATGGGTTTGGGTCTAGCCGAGTGGGTTTGGATCTAGCCGAGTGGGTTTGGGTCTAGCCTAGTGGGTTTGGGTCTAGCGGAGTTGTTTTGGGTCTAGCCGAGTGGGTTTGGGTCTAGCCGAGTGGGTTTGGGTCTACCCGAGTGGGTTTGGGTCTACCCGAGTGGGTTTGGGTCTAGCCGAGTGGGTTTGGGTCTAGCCCAGTGGGTTTGGGTCTAGCGGAGTGGGTTTGGGACTAGCGGAGTGGGTTTGGGTCTAGCGGAGTGGGTTTGGGTCTGGCGGAGTGGGTTGGGGGCTAGCCGAGTGGGTTGGGGTCTAGCCGAGTGGGTTTGGGTCTAGCGCAGTGGGTTTGGTTCTAGCGGACTGGGTTTGGGTCAAGCTGAGTGGGTTTGGGTCTAGCGGAGTGGGTTTGGGTCTAGCGGAGTGGGTTTGGGTCTAGCGGAGTGGGTTTGGGTCTAGCCGAGTGGGTTTGCGTCTAGCCGAGTGGGTTTGGGTCTAGCCGAGTTGGTTTGCGTCTAGCCGAGTGGGTTTGCGTCTAGCCGAGTGGGTTTGGGTCTAGCCGAGTGGGTTTGGGTCTAGCCGAGTGGGTTTGGGTCTAGCCACATGGGTTTGGGTCTAGCCGAGTGGGTTTGGATCTAGCCGAGTGGGTTTGGGTCTCGCCGAGTGGGTTTGGGTCTAGCCGAGTGGGTTTGGGTCTACCCGAGTGGGTTTGGGTCTAGCCGAGTGGGTTTGGGTCTAGCCCAGTGGGTTTGGGTTTAGCGGAGTGGGTTTGGGACTAGCGGAGTGGGTTTGGGTCTAGCGGAGTGGGTTTGGGTCTGGCGGAGTGGGTTTGGGTCGAACCGAGTGGGTTTGGGTCTAGCCGAGCGGGTTTGGGTCTAGCGGAGTGGGTTTGGGTTTAGCCGAGTGGGTTTGGGTCTAGCCGAGTGGGTTTGGGTCTAGCCGAGTGGGTTTGCGTCTAGCCGAGTGGGTTTGGGTCTAGCCGAGTGGGTTTGCGTCTAGCCGAGTGGGTTTGGGTCTAGCCGAGTGGGTTTGGGTCTAGCCAAGTGGGTTGGGGGCTAGCCGAGTGGGTTGGGGTCTAGCCGAGTGGGTTTGGGTCTAGCGCAGTGGGTTTGGTTCTAGCGGAGTGGGTTTGGGTCGAGCTGAGTGGGTTTGGGTCTAGCGGAGTGGGTTTGGGTCTAGCGGAATGGGTTTGGGTCTAGCGGAGTGGGTTTGGGTCTAGCCGAGTGGGTTTGCGTCTACCCGAGTGGGTTTGGGTCTAGCTGAGTGGGTTTGGGTCTAGCCGAGTGGGTTTGGGTCTAACCGAGTGGGTTTGGGTCTAGCGGAGTGGGTTTGGGTCTAGCGGAGTGGGTTTGGGTCTAGTCCAGTGGGTTTGGTTCTAGCGGAGTGAGTTTGGGTCTAGCCGAATGGGTTTGGGTCTAGCCGAGTGGGTTTGGGTCTAGCCGAGTGGGTTTGGGTCTAGCCTAGTGGGTTTGGGTCTAGCGGAGTTGTTTTGGGTCTAGCCGAGTGGGTTTGGGTCTAGCCGAGTGGGTTTGGTTGTAGCCGAGTGAGTTTGGGTCTACCCGAGTGGGTTTGGGTCTAGCCGAGTGGGTTTGGGTCTAGCCGAGTGGGTTTGGGTCTAGCCAAGTGGGTTTGGGTCTAGCCGAGTGCGTTTGGGTCTAGCCCAGTGGGTTTGGGTCTAGCGGAGTGGGTTTGGGTCTAGCGGAGTGAGTTTGGGTCTAGCGGAGTGGGTTTGGGTCTGGCGGAGTGGGTTTGGGTCTAGCCGAGTGGGTTTGGGTCTAGCCGAGTGCGTTTTGGTGTAGCCGAGTGGGTTTGGTTCTAGCCGAGTGGGTTTGGGTCTAGCCGAGTGGGTTTGGGTCTAGCCGAGTGGGTTTGGGTTTAGCCGAGTGGGTTTGGGTCTAGCCGAGTGGGTTTGGTCTAGCCGAGTGGGTTTGGGAGTAGCCGAGTGGGTTTGGGTCTAGCCGAGGTGGTTTGGGTCTAGCCGAGTGGGTTTGGGTCTAGCGGAGTGGGTTTGGGTCTAGCGGAGTGGGTTTGGGTCCAGCGCAGTGGGTTTGGTTCTAGCGGAGTGGGTTTGGGTCTAGCCGAATGGGTTTGGGTCTAGCCGAGTGGGTTTGGGTCTAGCCGAGTGGGTTTGGGTCTAGCCTAGTGTGTTTGGGTCTAGCGGAGTTGTTTTGGGTCTAGTTGAGTGGGTTTGGGTCTAGCGGAGTGGGTTTGGTTCCAGCGGAGTGGGTTTGGGTCGAGCTGAGTGGGTTTGAGTCTAGCGGAGTGGGTTTGGGTCTAGCGGAGTGGGTTTGGGTCTAGCGGAGTTGGTTTGGGTCTAGCCGAGTGGGTTTGCGTCTAGCCGAGTGGGTTTGGGTCTAGCCGAGTGGGTTTGCGTCTAGCCGAGTGGGTTTGCGTCTAGCCGAGTGGGTTTGGGTCTAGCCGAGTGGGTTTGGGTCTAGCCGAGTGGGTATGGGTCGAACCGAGTGTGTTTGGGTCTAGCGGAGTGGGTTTGGGTCTAGCGGAGTGGGTTTGGGTCTCGCGCAGTGGGTTTGGTTCTAGCCGAGTGGGTTTGGGTCTAGCCGAATGGGTTTGGGTCTAGCCGAGTGGGTTTGGGTCTAGCCGAGTGGGTTTGGGTCTAGCCTAGTGGGTTTGGGTCTAGCGGAGTTGTATTGGGTCTAGCCGACTGGGTTTGGGAGTAGCCGAGTGGGTTTGGGTCTAGCCGAGTGGGTTTGGGTCCAGCGGAGTGGGTTTGGGTCTAGCCGAGGGGGTTTGGGTCTAGCCGAGTTGGTTTGGGTCTAGCCGATTGGGTTTTGGTCTAGCCGAGTGGGTTTGGGCCAAGCCGAGTGGGTTTGGGTCTAACGGAGTGGGTTTGGGTCTAGCGGAGTGGGTTTGGGTCTAGCGGAGTGGGTTTGGTTCTAGCGGAGTTGGTTTGGGTCTAGCCACATGGGTTTGGGTCTAGCCGAGTGGGTTTGGATCTAGCCGAGTGGGTTTGGGTCTAGCCTAGTGGGTTTGGGTCTAGCGGAGTTGTTTTGGGTCTAGCCGAGTGGGTTTGGGTCTAGCCGAGTGGGTTTGGGTCTACCCGAGTGGGTTTGGGTCTACCCGAGTGGGTTTGGGTCTAGCCGAGTGGGTTTGGGTCTAGCCCAGTGGGTTTGGGTCTAGCGGAGTGGGTTTGGGACTAGCGGAGTGGGTTTGGGTCTAGCGGAGTGGGTTTGGGTCTGGCGGAGTGGGTTGGGGGCTAGCCGAGTGGGTTGGGGTCTAGCCGAGTGGGTTTGGGTCTAGCGCAGTGGGTTTGGTTCTAGCGGACTGGGTTTGGGTCAAGCTGAGTGGGTTTGGGTCTAGCGGAGTGGGTTTGGGTCTAGCGGAGTGGGTTTGGGTCTAGCGGAGTGGGTTTGGGTCTAGCCGAGTGGGTTTGCGTCTAGCCGAGTGGGTTTGGGTCTAGCCGAGTTGGTTTGCGTCTAGCCGAGTGGGTTTGCGTCTAGCCGAGTGGGTTTGGGTCTAGCCGAGTGGGTTTGGGTCTAGCCGAGTGGGTTTGGGTCTAGCCACATGGGTTTGGGTCTAGCCGAGTGGGTTTGGATCTAGCCGAGTGGGTTTGGGTCTCGCCGAGTGGGTTTGGGTCTAGCCGAGTGGGTTTGGGTCTACCCGAGTGGGTTTGGGTCTAGCCGAGTGGGTTTGGGTCTAGCCCAGTGGGTTTGGGTCTAGCGGAGTGGGTTTGGGACTAGCGGAGTGGGTTTGGGTCTAGCGGAGTGGGTTTGGGTCTGGCGGAGTGGGTTTGGGTCGAACCGAGTGGGTTTGGGTCTAGCCGAGCGGGTTTGGGTCTAGCGGAGTGGGTTTGGGTTTAGCCGAGTGGGTTTGGGTCTAGCCGAGTGGGTTTGGGTCTAGCCGAGTGGGTTTGCGTCTAGCCGAGTGGGTTTGGGTCTAGCCGAGTGGGTTTGCGTCTAGCCGAGTGGGTTTGGGTCTAGCCGAGTGGGTTTGGGTCTAGCCAAGTGGGTTGGGGGCTAGCCGAGTGGGTTGGGGTCTAGCCGAGTGGGTTTGGGTCTAGCGCAGTGGGTTTGGTTCTAGCGGAGTGGGTTTGGGTCGAGCTGAGTGGGTTTGGGTCTAGCGGAGTGGGTTTGGGTCTAGCGGAATGGGTTTGGGTCTAGCGGAGTGGGTTTGTGTCTAGCCGAGTGGGTTTGCGTCTAGCCGAGTGGGTTTGGGTCTAGCTGAGTGGGTTTGGGTCTAGCCGAGTGGGTTTGGGTCTAACCGAGTGGGTTTGGGTCTAGCGGAGTGGGTTTGGGTCTAGCGGAGTGGGTTTGGGTCTAGTCCAGTGGGTTTGGTTCTAGCGGAGTGAGTTTGGGTCTAGCCGAATGGGTTTGGGTCTAGCCGAGTGGGTTTGGGTCTAGCCGAGTGGGTTTGGGTCTAGCCTAGTGGGTTTGGGTCTAGCGGAGTTGTTTTGGGTCTAGCCGAGTGGGTTTGGGTCTAGCCGAGTGGGTTTGGTTGTAGCCGAGTGAGTTTGGGTCTACCCGAGTGGGTTTGGGTCTAGCCGAGTGGGTTTGGGTCTAGCCGAGTGGGTTTGGGTCTAGCCAAGTGGGTTTGGGTCTAGCCGAGTGCGTTTGGGTCTAGCCCAGTGGGTTTGGGTCTAGCGGAGTGGGTTTGGGTCTAGCGGAGTGAGTTTGGGTCTAGCGGAGTGGGTTTGGGTCTGGCGGAGTGGGTTTGGGTCTAGCCGAGTGGGTTTGGGTCTAGCCGAGTGCGTTTTGGTGTAGCCGAGTGGGTTTGGTTCTAGCCGAGTGGGTTTGGGTCTAGCCGAGTGGGTTTGGGTCTAGCCGAGTGGGTTTGGGTTTAGCCGAGTGGGTTTGGGTCTAGCCGAGTGGGTTTGGTCTAGCCGAGTGGGTTTGGGAGTAGCCGAGTGGGTTTGGGTCTAGCCGAGGTGGTTTGGGTCTAGCCGAGTGGGTTTGGGTCTAGCGGAGTGGGTTTGGGTCTAGCGGAGTGGGTTTGGGTCCAGCGCAGTGGGTTTGGTTCTAGCGGAGTGGGTTTGGGTCTAGCCGAATGGGTTTGGGTCTAGCCGAGTGGGTTTGGGTCTAGCCGAGTGCGTTTGGGTCTAGCCTAGTGGGTTTGGGTCTAGCGGAGTTGTTTTGGGTCTAGTTGAGTGGGTTTGGGTCTAGCGGAGTGGGTTTGGTTCCAGCGGAGTGGGTTTGGGTCGAGCTGAGTGGGTTTGAGTCTAGCGGAGTGGGCTTGGGTCTAGCGGAGTGGGTTTGGGTCTAGCGGAGTGGGTTTGGGTCTAGCCGAGTGGGTTTGCGTCTAGCCGAGTGGGTTTGGGTCTAGCCGAGTGGGTTTGCGTCTAGCCGAGTGGGTTTGCGTCTAGCCGAGTGGGTTTGGGTCTAGCCGAGTGGGTTTGGGTCTAGCCGAGTGGGTATGGGTCGAACCGAGTGTGTTTGGGTCTAGCGGAGTGGGTTTGGGTCTAGCGGAGTGGGTTTGGGTCTCGCGCAGTGGGTTTGGTTCTAGCCGAGTGGGTTTGGGTCTAGCCGAATGGGTTTGGGTCTAGCCGAGTGGGTTTGGGTCTAGCCGAGTGGGTTTGGGTCTAGCCTAGTGGGTTTGGGTCTAGCGGAGTTGTATTGGGTCTAGCCGAGTGGGTTTGGGTCTAGCCGAGTGGGTTTGGTTGTAGCCGAGTGGGTTTGGGTCTACCCGAGTGGGTTTGGGTCTAGCCGAGTGGGTTTGGGTCTAGCCGAGTGGGTTTGGGTCTAGCCAAGTCGGTTTGGGTCTAGCCGAGTGCATTTGGGTCTAGCCCAGTGGGTTTGGGTCTAGCGGAGTGGGTTTGGGTCTAGCGGAGTGGGTTTGGGTCTAGCGGAGTGGGTTTGGGTCTGGCGGAGTGGGTTTGGGTCTAGCCGAGTGGGTTTGGGTCTAGCCGAGTGCGTTTTGGTGTAGCCGAGTGGGTTTGGTTCTAGCCGAGTGGGTTTGGGTCTAGCCGAGTGGGTTTGGGTCTAGCCGAGTGGGTTTGGGTCTAGCCGAGTGGGTTTGCGTCTAGCCGAGTGGGTTTGGGTCTAGCCGAGTGGGTTTGGGTCTAGCCGAGTGGGTTTGGGTCTAGCCACATGGGTTTGGGTCTAGCCGAGTGGGTTTGGATCTAGCCGAGTGGGTTTGGGTCTCGCCGAGTGGGTTTGGGTCTAGCCGAGTGGGTTTGTGTCCACCCGAGTGGGTTTGGGTCTAGCCGAGTGGGTTTGGGTCTAGCCCAGTGGGTTTGGGTCTAGCATAGTGGGTTTGGGACTAGCGGAGTGGGTTTGGGTCTAGCGGAGTGGGTTTGGCTCTGGCGGAGTGGGTTTGGGTCGAACCGAGTGGGTTTGGGTCTAGCCGAGCGGGTTTGGGTCTAGCGGAGTGGGTTTGGGTTTAGCCGAGTGGGTTTGGGTCTAGCCGAGTGGGTTTGGGTCTAGCCGAGTGGGTTTGCGTCTAGCCGAGTGGGTTTGGGTCTAGCCGAGTGGGTTTGCGTCTAGCCGAGTGGGTTTGGGTCTAGCCGAGTGGGTTTGGGTCTAGCCAAGTGGGTTGGGGGCTAGCCGAGTGGGTTGGGGTCTAGCCGAGTGGGTTTGGGTCTAGCGCAGTGGGTTTGGTTCTAGCGGAGTGGGTTTGGGTCGAGCTGAGTGGGTTTGGGTCTAGCGGAGTGGGTTTGGGTCTAGCGGAATGGGTTTGGGTCTAGCGGAGTGGGTTTGGGTCTAGCCGAGTGGGTTTGCGTCTAGCCGAGTGGGTTTGGGTCTAGCCAAGTGGGTTTGGGTCTAGCCGAGTGCGTTTGGGTCTAGCCCAGTGGGTTTGGGTCTAGCGGAGTGGGTTTGGGTCTAGCGGAGTGAGTTTGGGTCTAGCGGAGTGGGTTTGGGTCTGGCGGAGTGGGTTTGGGTCTGGCGGAGTGGGTTTGGGTCTAGCCGAGTGGGTTTGGGTCTAGCCGAGTGCGTTTTGGTGTAGCCGAGTGGGTTTGGTTCTAGCCGAGTGGGTTTGGGTCTAGCCGAGTGGGTTTGGGTCTAGCCGAGTGGGTTTGGGTTTAGCCGAGTGGGTTTGGGTCTAGCCGAGTGGGTTTGGTCTAGCCGAGTGGGTTTGGGAGTAGCCGAGTGGGTTTGAGTCTAGCCGAGTGGGTTTGGGTCTAGCGGAGTGGGTTTGGGTCTAGCGGAGTGGGTTTGGGTCCAGCGCAGTGGGTTTGGTTCTAGCGGAGTGGGTTTGGGTCTAGCCGAATTGGTTTGGGTCTAGCCGAGTGGGTTTGGGTCTAGCCGAGTGGGTTTGGGTCTAGCCTAGTGGGTTTGGGTCTAGCGGAGTTGTTTTGGGTCTAGTTGAGTGGGTTTGGGTCTAGCGGAGTGGGTTTGGTTCCAGCGGAGTGTGTTTGGGTCGAGCTGAGTGGGTTTGAGTCTAGCGGAGTGGGTTTGGGTCTAGCGGAGTGGGTCTGGGTCTAGCGGAGTGGGTTTGGGTCTAGCCGAGTGGGTTTGCGTCTAGCCGAGTGGGTTTGAGTCTAGCCGAGTGGGTTTGCGTCTAGCCGAGTGGGTTTGCGTCTAGCCGAGTGGGTTTGGGTCTAGCCGAGTGGGTTTGGGTCTAGCCGAGTGGGTATGGCTCGAACCGAGTGGGTTTGGGTCTAGCGGAGTGGGTTTGGGTCTAGCGGAGTGGGTTTGGGTCTAGCGCAGTGGGTTTGGTTCTAGCCGAGTGGGTTTGGGTCTAGCCGAATGGGTTTGGGTCTAGCCGAGTGGGTTTGGGTCTACCCGAGTGGGTTTGGGTCTAGCCTAGTGGGTTTGGGTCTAGCGGAGTTGTATTGGGTCTAGCTGAGTGGGTTTGGGTCTAGCCGAGTGGGTTTGGTAGTAGCCGAGTGGGTTTGGGTCTAGCCGAGTGGGTTTGGGTGTAGCCGAGTGGGTTTGGGTCTAGCCGAGTGGATTTGGGTCTAGCCAAGTGGGTTTGGGTCTAGCCGAGTGTGTTTGGGTTTGCCCAGAGGCCCGGGGAGCCGTTGGAGACAGAGGGTGGAGCTACCTGCTGTGAGTATAAACCTAGCGCGGGGCTTGCTTTTCACAGAGGCCCGGGGAGCCGTTGGAGACAGAGGGTGGAGCTACCTGCTGTGAGTATAAACCTAGCGCGGGGCTTGCTTTTCACAGAGGCCCGGGGAGCCGTTGGAGACAGAGGGTGGAGCTACCTGCTGTGAGTATAAACCTAGCGCGGGGCTTGCTTTTCACAGAGGCCCGGGGAGCCGTTGGAGACAGAGGGTGGAGCTACCTGCTGTGAGTATAAACCTAGCGCGGGGCTTGCTTTTCACAGAGGCCCGGGGAGCCGTTGGAGACAGAGGGTGGAGCTACCTGCTGTGAGTATAAACCTAGCGCGGGGCTTGCTTTTCACAGAGGCCCGGGGAGCCGTTGGAGACAGAGGGTGGAGCTACCTGCTGTGAGTATAAACCTAGCGCGGGGCTTGCTTTTCACAGAGGCCCGGGGAGCCGTTGGAGACAGAGGGTGGAGCTACCTGCTGTGAGTATAAACCTAGCGCGGGGCTTGCTTTTCACAGAGGCCCGGGGAGCCGTTGGAGACAGAGGGTGGAGCTACCTGCTGTGAGTATAAACCTAGCGCGGGGCTTGCTTTTCACAGAGGCCCGGGGAGCCGTTGGAGACAGAGGGTGGAGCTACCTGCTGTGAGTATAAACCTAGCGCGGGGCTTGCTTTTCACAGAGGCCCGGGGAGCCGTTGGAGACAGAGGGTGGAGCTACCTGCTGTGAGTATAAACCTAGCGCGGGGCTTGCTTTTCACAGAGGCCCGGGGAGCCGTTGGAGACAGAGGGTGGAGCTACCTGCTGTGAGTAGACCAGCAGCTGCAACGTTCCATCTTCCAGTGAGGAAATCTGGTGGGGAATCTGTGTAGCCTCTGATTGGTTGAAGAGGACCAGAGGAAGCAGCTGATTGGCTGCAACCCGGGGTTTACATTTCTCCATTTCTGCCTTCAGGTTTAAGGATTCTGGGAGCTAAGGATTCTGGGTGTTAGGGATTCATTATTTATTAGTAAAGTTTAAAGAATAAAGTTTTGTGTTTAATAAAAAATAAAAAAAATAAAATAAAATAAAATAAAAAAAATATATATATATTTAATAGAGTAATTTGGGAGTAAGATGTCAGTGGAGATTGGTCCCGTGGTTTGCTCAGCCTGCAACATGTGGGAGATCAGGGATATGGTCAGTGTCCCTGATGACTACATTTGCAGGAAGTGTGTCCAGCTGCAGCACCTGGCAGACCGCATTGAACGATTGGAGCTGCGGCTGGATTCATACTGGAGCATCCACGATGCAGAGAAAGTCGTGGACAGCACATACAGCGAGTTGGTCACGCCACAGGTAAAAGGTAAGAGGACAGAAAGGGAGCGGGTGGCCAATAGCCAGCAAAACAGTAGGCAGGTAGTGCAGGAGTCCCCTGCGGTCATCTCCCTAGTCAACAGGTTTACCTTTTTGGATACTGTTGAGGGAGATGGCTCATCAGGGGAATGCAGCAGCAGCCAAGTTCATGGCACCATGGGTGGCTCTGCAGCACATGATGGGGGAAAAAAGAGGGGAAGGGCTATTGTAATAGGGGATTCAATTGTCAGGGGAATAGATAGGCGTTTCTGCGGCCGCAAAAGAGACTCCAGGATGGTATGTTGCCTCCCTGGTGCAAAGGTCAGGGATGTTACTGAACGGCTGCAGAACATTCTGGAGGGGGAGGGTGAACAGCCAGTTGTCGTGGTGCATATTGGCACCAACGATATAGGGAAAAAAAGGGATGAGGTCCTACAAGGTGAATTTAGGGAGCTAGGAGATAAACTCAAAAGTAGGACCTCAAAGGTAATAATCTCTGGATTATTACCAGTACCACGGGCCAGTCAGAGTAGAAATAGGAGGATATTGCAGATGAATACGTGGCTTGAAAAATGGTGCAAGGGGGAGGGATTCAAATTTTTAGGGCACTGGGACCATTTCTGGGGGAGGTGGGACCAGTACAAACAGGACGGTCTGCACCTGGGCTGGAATGGAACCAATGTCCTTGGGGGAGTGTTTGCTAGTGCTGTCGGGGAGGATTTAAACTAATGTGGCAGGGGGATGGGTACAAGAGCAGAGAGGCAGGTGGGTGTAAAACGAGGGTGGAAGCAATAGGGAGCAAGGTGAAAAGTAAAAGGGGTAAGAGCATTGTAAAAACAAGCCTGAAGGCCTTGTGTCTCAATGCAAGGAGTATTCGTAATAAGGTGGATGAGTTGAACGTGCAGATAGCTATTAATGAGTATGATATAGTTGGGATCACGGAGACATGGCTCCAGGGTGACCAAGGCTGGGAGCTGAACATCCAGGGGTATTCAATATTCAGGAGGGATAGAGAGAAAGGAAAAGGAGGTGGGGTAGCGTTGCTGGTTAGAGAGGAGATTAACGCAATGGAAAGGAAGGACATTAGCTTGGAGCAGGTGGAATCAGTATGGGTAGAGCTGCGAAACACTAAGGGGCAGAAAACGCTAGTGGGAGTTGTGTACAGGCCACCTAACAGTAGTAGTGAAGTTGGGGATGGTATAAAACAGGAAATTAGAAATGCGTGCGACAAAGGCAAAACAGTTATAATGGGTGACTTCAATCTACATATAGATTGGGTGAATCAAATTGGCAGGGGCGCTGAGGAAGAGGATTTTTTGGAAAGTATGAGGGATAGTTATCTAAATCAACATGTAGAGGAACCAACGAGAGAGCAGGCTATTTTAGACTGGGTATTGAGTAATGAGGAAGGGTTAGTTAGCAGTCTTATTGTGCGTGCCCCCTTGGGCAAGAGTGACCATAATATGGTCGAGTTCTTCATTAGGATGGAGAGTGACATTGTTAATTCAGAAACAATGGTTCTGAACTTAAGGAAAGGTAACTTTGAGGGTATGAGACGTGAATTGGCCAAGATTGACTGGCAATCAATTCTAAAAGGGTTGACGGTGGATACGCAATGGAAGACATTTAAAGACTGCATGGATGAACTACAAAAATTGTTCATCCCAATTTGGCAAAAGAACAGATCAGGGAAGGTAGTGAATCCGTGGATAACAAGGGAAATCAGGGATAGTATCAAAGCAAAGGATGATGCGTACAAAGTAGCCAGAAAAAGCAGCATACCAGAGGACTGGGAAAAATTCAGAGACCAGCAGAGAAGGACAAAGGGCTTGATTAGGAAAGGAAAAATAGATTATGAAAGAAAACTGGCAGGGAACATAAAAACTGACTGCAAAAGTTTTTATAGATATGTGAAGAGAAAGAGATTAGTTAAAACAAATGTAGGTCCCTTGCAGTCAGAAACAGGTGAGTTGATCATGGGGAACAAGGATATGGCGGACCAATTGAATAACTACTTTGGTTCCGTCTTCACTAAGGAAGACATAAATAATCTGCCGGAAATAGCAGGGGACCGCAGGTCAAAGGAGTACTTGAGTGAAATCCAGGTTAGTCGGGAAGTGGTGTTGGGTAAATTGAATGGATTAAAGGCCGATAAATCCCCAGGGCCAGATAGGCTGCATCCCAGAGTACTTAAGGAAGTAGCTCCGGAAATAGTGGATGCATTAGTGATAATCTTTCAAAACTCTTTAGATTCTGGAGTAGTTCCTGAGGATTGGCGGGTAGCAAACGTAACCCCTCTTTTTAAGAAGGGGGGGAGAGAGAAAACGGGGAATTACAGACCAGTTAGTCTAACATCGGTAGTGGGGAAACTGCTAGAGTCAGTTATTAAAGATGGGATAGCAGCACATTTGGAAAGTGGTGAAATCATTGGACAAAGCCAGCATGGATTTACGAAAGGTAAATCATGTCTGACGAATCTTGTGGAATTTTTCGAGGATGTAACTAGTAGCGTGGATGGGGGAGAACCAGTGGATGTGGTGTATCTGGACTTCCAGAAGGCTTTCGACAAGGTCCCACATAAGCGATTAGTATATAAACTTAAAGCATATGACATTGGGGGTTCAGTATTGATGTGGATAGAGAACTGGCTGGCAAACAGGAAGCAAAGAGTAGGAGTTAACGGGTCGTTTTCACAATGGCAGGCAGTGACTAGTGGGGTACCACAAGGCTCAGTGCTGGGACCCCAGCTATTTACAATATACATAAATGATCTGGATGAGGGAATTGAAGGCAATATCTCCAAGTTTGCGGATGACACTAAGCTGGGGGGCAGTGTTGGCTGTGAGGAGGATGCTAGGAGAATGCAAGGTGACTTGGATAGGCTGGGTGAGTGGGCAAATGTTTGGCAGATGCAGTATAATGTGGATAAATGTGAGGTTATCCACTTTGGTGGCAAAAATAGGAAAACCGACTACTATCTAAATGGTGGCCGATTAGGAAAAGGGGAGATGCAGCGCGACCTGGGTGTCATGGTACACCAGTCATTGAAAGTAGGCATGCAGGTACAACAGGCAGTGAAGAAAGCCAATGGTATGTTAGCTTTCATAGCAAAAGGATTTGAGTATAGGAGCAGGGAGGTTCTACTTCAGTTGTATAGGGTCTTGGTGAGGCCACACCTGGAGTATTGCGTACAGTTCTGGTCTCCAAATCTGAGGAAGGACATTATTGCCATAGAGGGAGTGCAGCGAAGGTTCACCAGACTGATTCCTGGGATGTCAGGACTGTCTTATGAACAAAGACTGCATAGACTCGGTTTATACTCTCTAGAATTTAGGAGATTGAGAGGGGATCTTATAGAAACTTACAAGATTCTTAAGGGGTTGGACAGGCTAGATGCAGGAAGATTGTTCCCGATGTTGGGGACGTCCAGGACAAGGGGTCACAGCTTAAGGATAAGGGGGAAATCCTTTAGGACCGAGATGAGAAGGAATTTTTTCACACAGAGAGTGGTGGGTCTCTGGAATTCTCTGCCACAGAGGGTAGTTGAGGCCAGTTCATTGGATATATTTAAGAGGGAGTTAGATGTGGCCCTTGTGGCTAAGGGGATCAGAGGGTATGGAGAGAAGGCAGGTACGGGATACTGAGTTGGATGATCAGCCATGATCATATTGAATGGCGGTGCAGGCTCGAAGGGCCGAATGGCCTATTCCTGCACCTAATTTCTATGTTTCTATGTTTCTATGTTTGGGTCTAGCGGAGTGAGTTTGGGTCTAGCGGAGTGGGTTTGGGTCTAGCCGAGTGGGTTTCCATCTAGCCGAGTGGGTTTGGGTCTAGCCGAGTGGGTTTGGGTCTAGCCGAGTGGGTTTGGGTCTAGCCGAGTGGGTTGGGGTCTAGCCGAGTGGGTTTGGGTCTAGCGGAGTGGGTTTGGTTCTAGCGGAGTGGGTTTGGGTCGAGCTGAGTGGGTTTGGGTCTAGCGGAGTGGGTTTGGGTCTAGCGGAGTGGGTTTGGGTCTAGCGGAGTGGGTTTGGGTCTAGCCGAGTGGGTTTGCGTCTAGCCGAGTGGGTTTGGGTCTAGCCGAGTGGGTTTGCGTCTAGCCGAGTGGGTTTGCGTCTAGCCGAGTGGGTTTGGGTCTAGCCGAGTGGGTTTCGGTCTAGTCGAGTGGGTTTGGGTCTAGCCGAGTGGGTTTGGGTCTAGCCGAGTGGGTTTGGGTCTAGCCGAGTGGGTTTGGGAGTAGCCGAGTGGGTTTGGGTCTAGCCGAGTGGGTTTGGGTCCAGCGGAGTGGGTTTGGGTCTAGCCGAGGGGGTTTGGGTCTAGCCGAGTTGGTTTGGGTCTAGCCGATTGGGTTTTGGTCTAGCCGAGTGGGTTTGGGTATAGCCGAGTGGGTTTGGGCCTAGCCGAGTGGGTTTGGCTCTAGCCGAGTGGGTTTGGGTGTAGCCGAGTGGGTTTAGGTGTAGCCGAGTGGGTTTCGGTGTAGCCGAGTGGGTTTGGGTCTAGCCGAGTGGGTTTGGGTCTAGCCGAGTGAGTTTGGGTCTAGCCGAGTGGGTTTGGGTCTAGCCGAGTGGGTTTGGTTCTAGCCGAGTGGGTTTGGGTCTAGCCGAGTGGGTTTGAATCTAGCCGAGTGGGTTTGGGTCTAGCCCAGTGGGTTTGGGTCCAGCCGAGAGGGTTTGGGTCTAGCCGAGTGGGTTTGGGTCTAGCGGAGTGGGTTTGGGTCTAGCGGAGTGGGTTTGGGTCTACCGCAGTGGGTTTGGTTCTTGCGGAGTTGGTTTGGGTCTAGCCACATGGGTTTGGGTCTAGCCGAGTGGGTTTGGGTCTAGCCGAGTGGGTTTGGGTCTAGCCGAGTGAGTTTGGGTCTAGCCTAGTGGGTTTGGGTCTAGCGGAGTTGTTTTGGGTCTAGCCGAGTGGGTTTGGGTCTAGCCGAGTGGGTTTGGGTCTAGCCGAGTGGGTTTGGGTCTACCCGCGTGGGTTTGGGTCTAGCCCAGTGGGTTTGGGTCTAGCCCAGTGGGTTTGGGTCTAGCGGAGTGGGTTTGGGTCTAGCGGAGTGGGTTTGGGTTTAGCCGAGTGGGTTTGGGTCTAGCCGAGTGGGTTTGGGTCTAGCCGAGTGGGTTTGGGTCTAACCGAGTGGGTTTGGGTCTAGCGGAGTGGGTTTGGGTCTAGCGGAGTGGGTTTGGGTCTAGCGCAGTGGGTTTGGTTCTAGCCGAGTGGGTTTGGGTCTAGCCGAGTGGGTTTGGGTCTAGCCGAGTGGGTATGGGTCGAACAGAGTGGGTTTGGGTCTAGCGGAGTGGGTTTGGGTCTAGCGGAGTGGGTTTGGGTCTAGCGCAGTGGGTTTGGTTCTAGCCGAGTGGGTTTGGGTCTAGCCGAATGGGTTTGGGTCTAGCCGAGTGGGTTTGGGTCCAGCCGAGTGGGTTTGGGTCTAGCCTAGTGGGTTTGGGTCTAGCGGAGTGGGTTTGGGTCTAGCCGAGTGGGTTTGGTTGTAGCCGAGTGGGTTTGGGTCTACCCGAGTGGGTTTGGGTCTAGCCGAGTGGGTTTGGGTCTAGCCGAATGGGTTTGGGTCTAGCCGAGTGGGTTTGGGTCCAGCCGAGTGGGTTTGGGTCTAGCCTAGTGGGTTTGGGTCTAGCGGAGTGGGTTTGGGTCTAGCCGAGTGGGTTTGGTTGTAGCCGAGTGGGTTTGGGTCTACCCGAGTGGGTTTGGGTCTAGCCGAGTGGGTTTGGGTCTAGCCGAGTGGGTTTTGGTCTAGCCAAGTGGGTTTGGGTCTAGCCGAGTGCATTTGGGTCTAGCCCAGTGGGTTTGGGTCTAGCGGAGTGGGTTTGGGTCTAGCGGAGTGGGTTTGGGTCTAGCGGAATGGGTTTGGGTCTGGCGGAGTGGGTTTGGGTCTAGCCGAGTGGGTTTGGGACTAGCCGAGTGCGTTTTGGTGTAGCCTAGTGGGTTTGGTTCTAGCCGAGTGGGTTTGGGTCTAGCCGAGTGGGTTTGGGTCTAGCCGAGTGGGTTTGGGTCTAGCCGAGTGGGTTTGGGTCTAGCCGAGTGGGTTTGGGTCTAGCCCAGTGGGTTTGGGTCTAGCCGAGTGGGTTTGGGTCTAGCCCAGTGGGTTTGGGTCTAGCGGAGTGGGTTTGGGACTAGCGGAGTGGGTTTGGGTCTAGCGGAGTGGGTTTGGGTCTGGCGGAGTGGGTTTGGGTCGAACCGAGTGGGTTTGGGTCTAGCCGAGCGGGTTTGGGTCTAGCGGAGTGGGTTTGGGTTTAGCCGAGTGGGTTTGGGTCTAGCCGAGTGGGTTTGGGTCTAGCCGAGTGGGTTTGCGTCTAGCCGAGTGGGTTTGGGTCTAGCCGAGTGGGTTTGCGTCTAGCCGAGTGGGTTTGGGTCTAGCCGAGTGGGTTTGGGTCTAGCCAAGTGGGTTGGGGGCTAGCCGAGTGGGTTGGGGTCTAGCCGAGTGGGTTTGGGTCTAGCGCAGTGGGTTTGGTTCTAGCGGAGTGGGTTTGGGTCGAGCTGAGTGGGTTTGGGTCTAGCGGAGGGGGTTTGGGTCTAGCGGAATGGGTTTGGGTCTAGCGGAGTGGGTTTGGGTCTAGCCGAGTGGGTTTGCGTCTAGCCGAGTGGGTTTGGGTCTAGCTGAGTGGGTTTGGGTCTAGCCGAGTGGGTTTGGGTCTAAGCGAGTGGGTTTGGGTCTAGCGGAGTGGGTTTGGGTCTAGCGGAGTGGGTTTGGGTCTAGTGCAGTGGGTTTGGTTCTAGCGGAGTGAGTTTGGGTCTAGCCGAATGGGTTTGGGTCTAGCCGAGTGGGTTTGGGTCTAGCCGAGTGGGTTTGGGTCTAGCCTAGTGGGTTTGGGTCTAGCGGAGTTGTTTTGGGTCTAGCCGAGTGGGTTTGGGTCTAGCCGAGTGGGTTTGGTTGTAGCCGAGTGAGTTTGGGTCTACCCGAGTGGGTTTGGGTCTAGCCGAGTGGGTTTGGGTCTAGCCGAGTGGGTTTGGGTCTAGCCAAGTGGGTTTGGGTCTAGCCGAGTGCGTTTGGGTCTAGCCCAGTGGGTTTGGGTCTAGCGGAGTGGGTTTGGGTCTAGCGGAGTGAGTTTGGGTCTAGCGGAGTGGGTTTGGGTCTGGCGGAGTGGGTTTGGGTCTAGCCGAGTGGGTTTGGGTCTAGCCGAGTGCGTTTTGGTGTAGCCGAGTGGGTTTGGTTCTAGCCGAGTGGGTTTGGGTCTAGCCGAGTGGGTTTGGGTCTAGCCGAGTGGGTTTGGGTTTAGCCGAGTGGGTTTGGGTCTAGCCGAGTGGGTTTGGTCTAGCCGAGTGGGTTTGGGAGTAGCCGAGTGGGTTTGGGTCTAGCCGAGGTGGTTTGGGTCTAGCCGAGTGGGTTTGGGTCTAGCGGAGTGGGTTTGGGTCTAGCGGAGTGGGTTTGGGTCCAGCGCAGTGGGTTTGGTTCTAGCGGAGTGGGTTTGGGTCTAGCCGAATGGGTTTGGGTCTAGCCGAGTGGGTTTGGGTCTAGCCGAGTGGGTTTGGGTCTAGCCTAGTGGGTTTGGGTCTAGCGGAGTTGTTTTGGGTCTAGTTGAGTGGGTTTGGGTCTAGCGGAGTGGGTTTGGTTCCAGCGGGGTGGGTTTGGGTCGAGCTGAGTGGGTTTGAGTCTAGCGGAGTGGGTTTGGGTCTAGCGGAGTGGGTTTGGGTCTAGCGGAGTGGGTTTGGGTCTAGCCGAGTGGGTTTGCGTCTAGCCGAGTGGGTTTGGGTCTAGCCGAGTGGGTTTGCGTCTAGCCGAGTGGGTTTGCGTCTAGCCGAGTGGGTTTGGGTCTAGCCGAGTGGGTTTGGGTCTAGCGGAGTGGGTTTGGGTCTAGCGGAGTGGGTTTGGGTCTAGCGCAGTGGGTTTGGTTCTAGCCGAGTGGGTTTGGGTCTAGCCGAATGGGTTTGGGTCTAGCCGAGTGGGTTTGGGTCTAGCCGAGTGGGTTTGGGTCTAGCCTAGTGGGTTTGGGTCTAGCGGAGTTGTATTGGGTCTAGCCGAGTGGGTTTGGGTCTAGCCGAGTGGGTTTGGTTGTAGCCGAGTGGGTTTGGGTCTACCCGAGTGGGTTTGGGTCTAGCCGAGTGGGTTTGGGTCTAGCCGAGTGGGTTTGGGTCTAGCCAAGTCGGTTTGGGTCTAGCCGAGTGCATTTGGGTCTAGCCCAGTGGGTTTGGGTCTAGCGGAGTGGGTTTGGGTCTAGCCCAGTGGGTTTGGGTCTAGCGGAGTGGGTTTGGGTCTAGCGGAGTGGGTTTGGGTCTAGCGGAGTGGGTTTGGGTCTGGCGGAGTGGGTTTGGGTCTAGCCGAGTGGGTTTGGGTCTAGCCGAGTGCGTTTTGGTGTAGCCGAGTGGGTTTGGTTCTAGCCGAGTGGGTTTGGGTCTAGCCGAGTGGGTTTGGGTCTAGCCGAGTGGGTTTGGGTCTAGCCGAGTGGGTTTGCGTCTGGCCGAGTGGGTTTGGGTCTAGCCGAGTGGGTTTGGGTCTAGCCGAGTGGGTTTGGGTCTAGCCACATGGGTTTGGGTCTAGACGAGTGGGTTTGGATCTAGCCGAGTGGGTTTGGGTCTCGCCGAGTGGGTTTGTGTCTAGCCGAGTGGGTTTGGGTCCACCCGAGTGGGTTTGGGTCTAGCCGAGTGGGTTTGGGTCTAGCCCAGTGGGTTTGGGTCTAGCATAGTGGGTTTGGGACTAGCGGAGTGGGTTTGGGTCTAGCGGAGTGGACTTGGGTCTGGCGGAGTGGGTTTGGGTCGAACCGAGTGGGTTTGGGTCTAGCCGAGCGGGTTTGGGTCTAGCGGAGTGGGTTTGGGTTTAGCCGAGTGGGTTTGGGTCTAGCCGAGTGGGTTTGGGTCTAGCCGAGAGGGTTTGGGTCTAGCCGAGTGGGTTTGCGTCTAGCCGAGTGGGTTTGGGTCTAGCCGAGTGGGTTTGGGTCTAGCCAAGTGGGTTGGGGGCTAGCCGAGTGGGTTGGGGTCTAGCCGAGTGGGTTTGGGTCTAGCGCAGTGGGTTTGGTTCTAGCGGAGTGGGTTTGGGTCGAGCTGAGTGGGTTTGGGTCTAGCGGAGTGGGTTTGGGTCTAGCGGAATGGGTTTGGGTCTAGCGGAGTGGGTTTGGGTCTAGCCGAGTGGGTTTGCGTCTAGCCGAGTGGGTTTGGGTCTAGCCAAGTGGGTTTGGGTCTAGCCGAGTGCGTTTGGGTCTAGCCCAGTGGGTTTGGGTCTAGCGGAGTGGGTTTGGGTCTAGCGGAGTGAGTTTGGGTCTAGCGGAGTGGGTTTGGGTCTGGCGGAGTGGGTTTGGGTCTGGCGGAGTGGGTTTGGGTCTAGCCGAGTGGGTTTGGGTCTAGCCGAGTGCGTTTTGGTGTAGCCGAGTGGGTTTGGTTCTAGCCGAGTGGGTTTGGGTCTAGCCGAGTGGGTTTGGGTCTAGCCGAGTGGGTTTGGGTTTAGCCGAGTGGGTTTGGGTCTAGCCGAGTGGGTTTGGTCTAGCCGAGTGGGTTTGGGAGTAGCCGAGTGGGTTTGGGTCTAGCCGAGTGGGTTTGGGTCTAGCGGAGTGGGTTTGGGTCTAGCGGAGTGGGTTTGGGTCCAGCGCAGTGGGTTTGGTTCTAGCGGAGTGGGTTTGGGTCTAGCCGAATTGGTTTTGGTCTAGCCGAGTGGGTTTGGGTCTAGCCGAGTGGGTTTGGGTCTAGCCTAGTGGGTTTGGGTCTAGCGGAGTTGTTTTGGGTCTAGTTGAGTGGGTTTGGGTCTAGCGGAGTGGGTTTGGTTCCAGCGGAGTGGGTTTGGGTCGAGCTGAGTGGGTTTGAGTCTAGCGGAGTGGGTTTGGGTCTAGAGGAGTGGGTCTGGGTCTAGCGGAGTGGGTTTGGGTCTAGCCGAGTGGGTTTGCGTCTAGCCGAGTGGGTTTGGGTCTAGCCGAGTGGGTTTGCGTCTAGCCGAGTGGGTTTGCGTCTAGCCGAGTGGGTTTGGGTCTAGCCGAGTGGGTTTGGGTCTAGCCGAGTGGGTATGGGTCGAACCGAGTGGGTTTGGGTCTAGCGGAGTGGGTTTGGGTCTAGCGGAGTGGGTTTGGGTCTAGCGCAGTGGGTTTGGTTCTAGCCGAGTGGGTTTGGGTCTAGCCGAATGGGTTTGGGTCTAGCCGAGTGGGTTTGGGTCTAGCGGAGTTGTATTGGGTCTAGCCGAGTGGGTTTGGGTCTAGCCGAGTGGGTTTGGTTGTAGCCGAGTGGGTTTGGGTCTACCCGAGTGGGTTTGGGTCTAGCCGAGTGGGTTTGGGCCTAGCCGAGTGGGTTTGGGTCTAGCCAAGTCGGTTTGGGTCTAGCCGAGTGCATTTGGGTCTAGCCCAGTGGGTTTGGGTCTAGCGGAGTGGGTTTGGGTCTAGCGGAGTGGGTTTGGGTCTAGCGGAGTGGGTTTGGGTCTGGCGGAGTGGGTTTGGGTCTAGCCGAGTGGGTTTGGGTCTAGCCGAGTGCGTTTTGGTGTAGCCGAGTGGGTTTGGTTCTAGCCGAGTGGGTTTGGGTCTAGCCGAGTGGGTTTGGGTGTAGCCGAGTGGGTTTGCGTCTAGCCGAGTGGGTTTGGGTCTAGCGGAGTTGGTTTGGGTCTAGCGGAGTGGGTTTGGGTCTAGCCGAGTGGGTTTGGGTCTAGCCGAGTGGGTTTGGGTCTAGCCGAGTGGGTTTGGGTCTAGCCGAGTGGGTTTGGTCTAGCCGAGTGGGTTTGGGAGTAGCCGAGTGGGTTTGGGACTAGCCGAGGTGGTTTGGGTCTAGCCGAGTGGGTTTGGGTCTAGCGGAGTGGGTTTGGGTCTAGCGGAGTGGGTTTGGGTCTAGCGCAGTGGGTTTGGTTCTAGCGGAGTGGGTTTGGGTCTAGCCGAATGGGTTTGGGTCTAGCCGAGTGGGTTTGGGTCTAGCCGAGTGGGTTTGGGTCTAGCCTAGTGGGTTTGGGTCTAGCGGAGTTGTTTTGGGTCTAGCCGAGTGGGTTTGGGTCTAGCCGAGTGGGTTTGGTTGTAGCCGAGTGGGTTTGGGTCTACCCGAGTGGGTTTGGGTCTAGCCGAGTGGGTTTGGGTCTAGCCGAGTGGGTTTGGGTCTAGCCGAGTGCATTTGGGTCTAGCCCAGTGGCTTTGCGTCTAGCGGAGTGGGTTTGGGTCTAGCGGAGTGGGTTTGGGTCTAGCCGAGTGGGTTTGGGTGTAGCCGAGTGGGTTTGGGTCTAGCCGAGTGGGTTTGGGTCTAGCCGAGTGGGTTTGGGTTTTGCCGAGTGGATTTGGGTCTAGCCAAGTGGGTTTGGGTCTAGCCGAGTGTGTTTGGGTCTTGCCCAGTGGGTTTGGGTCTAGCGGAGTGAGTTTGGGTCTAGCGGAGTGGGTTTGGGTCTAGCCGAGTGGGTTTCCATCTAGCCGAGTGGGTTTGGGTCTAGCCGAGTGGGTTTGGGTCTAGCCGAGTGGGTTTGGGTCTAGCCGAGTGGGTTGGGGTCTAGCCGAGTGGGTTTGGGTCTAGCGGAGTGGGTTTGGTTCTAGCGGAGTGGGTTTGGGTCGAGCTGAGTGGGTTTGGGTCTAGCGGAGTGGGTTTGGGTCTAGCGGAGTGGGTTTGGGTCTAGCGGAGTGGGTTTGGGTCTAGCCGAGTGGGTTTGCGTCTAGCCGAGTGGGTTTGGGTCTAGCCGAGTGGGTTTGCGTCTAGCCGAGTGGGTTTGCGTCTAGCCGAGTGGGTTTGGGTCTAGCCGAGTGGGTTTCGGTCTAGTCGAGTGGGTTTGGGTCTAGCGGAGTGGGTTTGGGTCTAGCGCAGTGGGTTTGGTTCTAGCCGAGTGGGTTTGGGTCTAGCCGAATGGGTTTGGGTCTAGCCGAGTGGGTTTGGGTCTAGCCGAGTGGGTTTGGGTCTAGCCTAGTGGGTTTGGGTCTAGCGGAGTTGTATTGGGTCTAGCCGAGTGGGTTTGGGTCTAGCCGAGTGGGTTTGGTTGTAGCCGAGTGGGTTTGGGTCTACCCGAGTGGGTTTGGGTCTAGCCGAGTGGGTTTGGGTCTAGCCGAGTGGGTTTGGGTCTAGCCAAGTCGGTTTGGGTCTAGCCGAGTGCATTTGGGTCTAGCCCAGTGGGTTTGGGTCTAGCGGAGTGGGTTTGGGTCTAGCGGAGTGGGTTTGGGTCTAGCGGAGTGGGTTTGGGTCTGGCGGAGTGGGTTTGGGTCTAGCCGAGTGGGTTTGGGTCTAGCCGAGTGCGTTTTGGTGTAGCCGAGTGGGTTTGGTTCTAGCCGAGTGGGTTTGGTCTAGCCGAGTGGGTTTGGGAGTAGCCGAGTGGGTTTGGGTCTAGCCGAGTGGGTTTGGGTCTAGCGGAGTGGGTTTGGGTCTAGCGGAGTGGGTTTGGGTCCAGCGCAGTGGGTTTGGTTCTAGCGGAGTGGGTTTGGGTCTAGCCGAATTGGTTTGGGTCTAGCCGAGTGGGTTTGGGTCTAGCCGAGTGGGTTTGGGTCTTGCCCAGTGGGTTTGGGTCTAGCGGAGTGAGTTTGGGTCTAGCGGAGTGGGTTTGGGTCTAGCCGAGTGGGTTTCCATCTAGCCAAGTGGGTTTGGGTCTAGCCGAGTGGGTTTGGGTCTAGCCGAGTGGGTTTGGGTCTAGCCGAGTGGGTTGGGGTCTAGCCGAGTGGGTTTGGGTCTAGCGGAGTGGGTTTGGTTCTAGCGGAGTGGGTTTGGGTCGAGCTGAGTGGGTTTGGGTCTAGCGGAGTGGGTTTGGGTCTAGCGGAGTGGGTTTGGGTCTAGCGGAGTGGGTTTGGGTCTAGCCGAGTGGGTTTGCGTCTAGCCGAGTGGGTTTGGGTCTAGCCGAGTGGGTTTGCGTCTAGCCGAGTGGGTTTGCGTCTAGCCGAGTGGGTTTGGGTCTAGCCGAGTGGGTTTCGGTCTAGTCGAGTGGGTTTGGGTCTAGCGGAGTGGGTTTGGGTCTAGCGCAGTGGGTTTGGTTCTAGCCGAGTGGGTTTGGGTCTAGCCGAATGGGTTTGGGTCTAGCCGATTGGGTTTGGGTCTAGCCGAGTGGGTTTGGGTCTAGCCTAGTGGGTTTGGGTCTAGCGGAGTTGTATTGGGTCTAGCCGAGTGGGTTTGGGTCTAGCCGAGTGGGTTTGGTTGTAGCCGAGTGGGTTTGGGTCTACCCGAGTGGGTTTGGGTCTAGCCGAGTGGGTTTGGGTCTAGCCAAGTCGGTTTGGGTCTAGCCGAGTGCATTTGGGTCTAGCCCAGTGGGTTTGGGTCTAGCGGAGTGGGTTTGGGTCTAGCGGAGTGGGTTTGGGTCTAGCGGAGTGGGTTTGGGTCTGGCGGAGTGGGTTTGGGTCTAGCCGAGTGGGTTTGGGTCTAGCCGAGTGCGTTTTGGTGTAGCCGAGTGGGTTTGGTTCTAGCCGAGTGGGTTTGGTCTAGCCGAGTGGGTTTGGGAGTAGCCGAGTGGGTTTGGGTCTAGCCGAGTGGGTTTGGGTCTAGCGGAGTGGGTTTGGGTCTAGCGGAGTGGGTTTGGGTCCAGCGCAGTGGGTTTGGTTCTAGCGGAGTGGGTTTGGGTCTAGCCGAATTGGTTTGGGTCTAGCCGAGTGGGTTTGGGTCTAGCCGAGTGGGTTTGGGTCTAGCCTAGTGGGTTTGGGTCTAGCGGAGTTGTTTTGGGTCTAGTTGAGTGGGTTTGGGTCTAGCGGAGTGGGTTTGGTTCCAGCGGAGTGGGTTTGGGTCGAGCTGAGTGGGTTTGAGTCTAGCGGAGTGGGTTTGGGTCTAGAGGAGTGGGTCTGGGTCTAGCGGAGTGGGTTTGGGTCTAGCCGAGTGGGTTTGCGTCTAGCCGAGTGGGTTTGGGTCTAGCCGAGTGGGTTTGCGTCTAGCCGAGTGGGTTTGCGTCTAGCCGAGTGGGTTTGGGTCTAGCCGAGTGGGTTTGGGTCTAGCCGAGTGGGTATGGGTCGAACCGAGTGGGTTTGGGTCTAGCGGAGTGGGTTTGGGTCTAGCGGAGTGGGTTTGGGTCTAGCGCAGTGGGTTTGGTTCTAGCCGAGTGGGTTTGGGTCTAGCCGAATGGGTTTGGGTCTAGCCGAGTGGGTTTGGGTCTAGCGGAGTTGTATTGGGTCTAGCCGAGTGGGTTTGGGTCTAGCCGAGTGGGTTTGGTTGTAGCCGAGTGGGTTTGGGTCTACCCGAGTGGGTTTGGGTCTAGCCGAGTGGGTTTGGGCCTAGCCGAGTGGGTTTGGGTCTAGCCAAGTCGGTTTGGGTCTAGCCGAGTGCATTTGGGTCTAGCCCAGTGGGTTTGGGTCTAGCGGAGTGGGTTTGGGTCTAGCGGAGTGGGTTTGGGTCTAGCGGAGTGGGTTTGGGTCTGGCGGAGTGGGTTTGGGTCTAGCCGAGTGGGTTTGGGTCTAGCCGAGTGCGTTTTGGTGTAGCCGAGTGGGTTTGGTTCTAGCCGAGTGGGTTTGGGTCTAGCCGAGTGGGTTTGGGTGTAGCCGAGTGGGTTTGCGTCTAGCCGAGTGGGTTTGGGTCTAGCGGAGTTGGTTTGGGTCTAGCGGAGTGGGTTTGGGTCTAGCCGAGTGGGTTTGGGTCTAGCCGAGTGGGTTTGGGTCTAGCCGAGTGGGTTTGGGTCTAGCCGAGTGGGTTTGGTCTAGCCGAGTGGGTTTGGGAGTAGCCGAGTGGGTTTGGGACTAGCCGAGGTGGTTTGGGTCTAGCCGAGTGGGTTTGGGTCTAGCGGAGTGGGTTTGGGTCTAGCGGAGTGGGTTTGGGTCTGGCGCAGTGGGTTTGGTTCTAGCGGAGTGGGTTTGGGTCTAGCCGAATGGGTTTGGGTCTAGCCGAGTGGGTTTGGGTCTAGCCGAGTGGGTTTGGGTCTAGCCTAGTGGGTTTGGGTCTAGCGGAGTTGTTTTGGGTCTAGCCGAGTGGGTTTGGGTCTAGCCGAGTGGGTTTGGTTGTAGCCGAGTGGGTTTGGGTCTACCCGAGTGGGTTTGGGTCTAGCCGAGTGGGTTTGGGTCTAGCCGAGTGGGTTTGGGTCTAGCCGAGTGCATTTGGGTCTAGCCCAGTGGCTTTGCGTCTAGCGGAGTGGGTTTGGGTCTAGCGGAGTGGGTTTGGGTCTAGCCGAGTGGGTTTGGGTGTAGCCGAGTGGGTTTGGGTCTAGCCGAGTGGGTTTGGGTCTAGCCGAGTGGGTTTGGGTTTTGCCGAGTGGATTTGGGTCTAGCCAAGTGGGTTTGGGTCTAGCCGAGTGTGTTTGGGTCTTGCCCAGTGGGTTTGGGTCTAGCGGAGTGAGTTTGGGTCTAGCGGAGTGGGTTTGGGTCTAGCCGAGTGGGTTTCCATCTAGCCGAGTGGGTTTGGGTCTAGCCGAGTGGGTTTGGGTCTAGCCGAGTGGGTTTGGGTCTAGCCGAGTGGGTTGGGGTCTAGCCGAGTGGGTTTGGGTCTAGCGGAGTGGGTTTGGTTCTAGCGGAGTGGGTTTGGGTCGAGCTGAGTGGGTTTGGGTCTAGCGGAGTGGGTTTGGGTCTAGCGGAGTGGGTTTGGGTCTAGCGGAGTGGGTTTGGGTCTAGCCGAGTGGGTTTGCGTCTAGCCGAGTGGGTTTGGGTCTAGCCGAGTGGGTTTGCGTCTAGCCGAGTGGGTTTGCGTCTAGCCGAGTGGGTTTGGGTCTAGCCGAGTGGGTTTCGGTCTAGTCGAGTGGGTTTGGGTCTAGCGGAGTGGGTTTGGGTCTAGCGCAGTGGGTTTGGTTCTAGCCGAGTGGGTTTGGGTCTAGCCGAATGGGTTTGGGTCTAGCCGAGTGGGTTTGGGTCTAGCCGAGTGGGTTTGGGTCTAGCCTAGTGGGTTTGGGTCTAGCGGAGTTGTATTGGGTCTAGCCGAGTGGGTTTGGGTCTAGCCGAGTGGGTTTGGTTGTAGCCGAGTGGGTTTGGGTCTACCCGAGTGGGTTTGGGTCTAGCCGAGTGGGTTTGGGTCTAGCCGAGTGGGTTTGGGTCTAGCCAAGTCGGTTTGGGTCTAGCCGAGTGCATTTGGGTCTAGCCCAGTGGGTTTGGGTCTAGCGGAGTGGGTTTGGGTCTAGCGGAGTGGGTTTGGGTCTAGCGGAGTGGGTTTGGGTCTGGCGGAGTGGGTTTGGGTCTAGCCGAGTGGGTTTGGGTCTAGCCGAGTGCGTTTTGGTGTAGCCGAGTGGGTTTGGTTCTAGCCGAGTGGGTTTGGTCTAGCCGAGTGGGTTTGGGAGTAGCCGAGTGGGTTTGGGTCTAGCCGAGTGGGTTTGGGTCTAGCGGAGTGGGTTTGGGTCTAGCGGAGTGGGTTTGGGTCCAGCGCAGTGGGTTTGGTTCTAGCGGAGTGGGTTTGGGTCTAGCCGAATTGGTTTGGGTCTAGCCGAGTGGGTTTGGGTCTAGCCGAGTGGGTTTGGGTCTTGCCCAGTGGGTTTGGGTCTAGCGGAGTGAGTTTGGGTCTAGCGGAGTGGGTTTGGGTCTAGCCGAGTGGGTTTCCATCTAGCCAAGTGGGTTTGGGTCTAGCCGAGTGGGTTTGGGTCTAGCCGAGTGGGTTTGGGTCTAGCCAAGTCGGTTTGGGTCTAGCCGAGTGCATTTGGGTCTAGCCCAGTGGGTTTGGGTCTAGCGGAGTGGGTTTGGGTCTAGCGGAGTGGGTTTGGGTCTAGCGGAGTGGGTTTGGGTCTGGCGGAGTGGGTTTGGGTCTAGCCGAGTGGGTTTGGGTCTAGCCGAGTGAGTTTTGGTGTAGCCGAGTGGGTTTGGTTCTAGCCGAGTGGGTTTGGGTCTAGCCGAGTGGGTTTGGGTCTAGCCGAGTGGGTTTGGGTCTAGCCGAGTGGGTTTGGGTCTAGCCGAGTGGGTTTGGGTCTAGCCGAGTGGGTTTGGTCTAGCCGAGTGGGTTTGGGAGTAGCCGAGTGGGTTTGGGTCTAGCCGAGTGGGTTTGGGTCTAGCCGAGTGGGTTTGGGTCTAGCGGAGTGGGTTTGGGTCTTGCCCAGTGGGTTTGGGTCTAGCGGAGTGAGTTTGGGTCTAGCGGAGTGGGTTTGGGTCTAGCCGAGTGGGTTTCCATCTAGCCGAGTGGGTTTGGGTCTAGCCGAGTGGGTTTGGGTCTAGCCGAGTGGGTTTGGGTCTAGCCGAGTGGGTTGGGGTCTAGCCGAGTGGGTTTGGGTCTAGCGGAGTGGGTTTGGTTCTAGCGGAGTGGGTTTGGGTCGAGCTGAGTGGGTTTGGGTCTAGCGGAGTGGGTTTGGGTCTAGCGGAGTGGGTTTGGGTCTAGCGGAGTGGGTTTGGGTCTAGCCGAGTGGGTTTGCGTCTAGCCGAGTGGGTTTGGGTCTAGCCGAGTGGGTTTGCGTCTAGCCGAGTGGGTTTGCGTCTAGCCGAGTGGGTTTGGGTCTAGCCGAGTGGGTTTCGGTCTAGTCGAGTGGGTTTGGGTCTAGCGGAGTGGGTTTGGGTCTAGCGCAGTGGGTTTGGTTCTAGCCGAGTGGGTTTGGGTCTAGCCGAATGGGTTTGGGTCTAGCCGAGTGGGTTTGGGTCTAGCCGAGTGGGTTTGGGTCTAGCCTAGTGGGTTTGGGTCTAGCGGAGTTGTATTGGGTCTAGCCGAGTGGGTTTGGGTCTAGCCGAGTGGGTTTGGTTGTAGCCGAGTGGGTTTGGGTCTACCCGAGTGGGTTTGGGTCTAGCCGAGTGGGTTTGGGTCTAGCCGAGTGGGTTTGGGTCTAGCCAAGTCGGTTTGGGTCTAGCCGAGTGCATTTGGGTCTAGCCCAGTGGGTTTGGGTCTAGCGGAGTGGGTTTGGGTCTAGCGGAGTGGGTTTGGGTCTAGCGGAGTGGGTTTGGGTCTGGCGGAGTGGGTTTGGGTCTAGCCGAGTGGGTTTGGGTCTAGCCGAGTGCGTTTTGGTGTAGCCGAGTGGGTTTGGTTCTAGCCGAGTGGGTTTGGTCTAGCCGAGTGGGTTTGGGAGTAGCCGAGTGGGTTTGGGTCTAGCCGAGTGGGTTTGGGTCTAGCGGAGTGGGTTTGGGTCTAGCGGAGTGGGTTTGGGTCCAGCGCAGTGGGTTTGGTTCTAGCGGAGTGGGTTTGGGTCTAGCCGAATTGGTTTGGGTCTAGCCGAGTGGGTTTGGGTCTAGCCGAGTGGGTTTGGGTCTTGCCCAGTGGGTTTGGGTCTAGCGGAGTGAGTTTGGGTCTAGCGGAGTGGGTTTGGGTCTAGCCGAGTGGGTTTCCATCTAGCCAAGTGGGTTTGGGTCTAGCCGAGTGGGTTTGGGTCTAGCCGAGTGGGTTTGGGTCTAGCCGAGTGGGTTGGGGTCTAGCCGAGTGGGTTTGGGTCTAGCGGAGTGGGTTTGGTTCTAGCGGAGTGGGTTTGGGTCGAGCTGAGTGGGTTTGGGTCTAGCGGAGTGGGTTTGGGTCTAGCGGAGTGGGTTTGGGTCTAGCGGAGTGGGTTTGGGTCTAGCCGAGTGGGTTTGCGTCTAGCCGAGTGGGTTTGGGTCTAGCCGAGTGGGTTTGCGTCTAGCCGAGTGGGTTTGCGTCTAGCCGAGTGGGTTTGGGTCTAGCCGAGTGGGTTTCGGTCTAGTCGAGTGGGTTTGGGTCTAGCGGAGTGGGTTTGGGTCTAGCGCAGTGGGTTTGGTTCTAGCCGAGTGGGTTTGGGTCTAGCCGAATGGGTTTGGGTCTAGCCGAGTGGGTTTGGGTCTAGCCGAGTGGGTTTGGGTCTAGCCTAGTGGGTTTGGGTCTAGCGGAGTTGTATTGGGTCTAGCCGAGTGGGTTTGGGTCTAGCCGAGTGGGTTTGGTTGTAGCCGAGTGGGTTTGGGTCTACCCGAGTGGGTTTGGGTCTAGCCGAGTGGGTTTGGGTCTAGCCGAGTGGGTTTGGGTCTAGCCAAGTCGGTTTGGGTCTAGCCGAGTGCATTTGGGTCTAGCCCAGTGGGTTTGGGTCTAGCGGAGTGGGTTTGGGTCTAGCGGAGTGGGTTTGGGTCTAGCGGAGTGGGTTTGGGTCTGGCGGAGTGGGTTTGGGTCTAGCCGAGTGGGTTTGGGTCTAGCCGAGTGCGTTTTGGTGTAGCCGAGTGGGTTTGGTTCTAGCCGAGTGGGTTTGGTCTAGCCGAGTGGGTTTGGGAGTAGCCGAGTGGGTTTGGGTCTAGCCGAGTGGGTTTGGGTCTAGCGGAGTGGGTTTGGGTCTAGCGGAGTGGGTTTGGGTCCAGCGCAGTGGGTTTGGTTCTAGCGGAGTGGGTTTGGGTCTAGCCGAATTGGTTTGGGTCTAGCCGAGTGGGTTTGGGTCTAGCCGAGTGGGTTTGGGTCTAGCCTAGTGGGTTTGGGTCTAGCGGAGTTGTTTTGGGTCTAGTTGAGTGGGTTTGGGTCTAGCGGAGTGGGTTTGGTTCCAGCGGAGTGGGTTTGGGTCGAGCTGAGTGGGTTTGAGTCTAGCGGAGTGGGTTTGGGTGTAGCGGAGTGGGTCTGGGTCTAGCGGAGTGGGTTTGGGTCTAGCCGAGTGGGTTTGCGTCTAGCCGAGTGGGTTTGGGTCTAGCCGAGTGGGTTTGCGTCTAGCCGAGTGGGTTTGCGTCTAGCCGAGTGGGTTTGGGTCTAGCCGAGTGGGTTTGGGTCTAGCCGAGTGGGTATGGGTCGAACCGAGTGGGTTTGGGTCTAGCGGAGTGGGTTTGGGTCTAGCGGAGTGGGTTTGGGTCTAGCGCAGTGGGTTTGGTTCTAGCCGAGTGGGTTTGGGTCTAGCCGAATGGGTTTGGGTCTAGCCGAGTGGGTTTGGGTCTAGCCGAGTGGGTTTGGGTCTAGCCTAGTGGGTTTGGGTCTAGCGGAGTTGTATTGGGTCTAGCCGAGTGGGTTTGGGTCTAGCCGAGTGGGTTTGGTTGTAGCCGAGTGGGTTTGGGTCTACCCGAGTGGGTTTGGGTCTAGCCGAGTGGGTTTGGGTCTAGCCGAGTGGGTTTGGGTCTAGCCAAGTCGGTTTGGGTCTAGCCGAGTGCATTTGGGTCTAGCCCAGTGGGTTTGGGTCTAGCGGAGTGGGTTTGGGTCTAGCGGAGTGGGTTTGGGTCTAGCGGAGTGGGTTTGGGTCTGGCGGAGTGGGTTTGGGTCTAGCCGAGTGGGTTTGGGTCTAGCCGAGTGCGTTTTGGTGTAGCCGAGTGGGTTTGGTTCTAGCCGAGTGGGTTTGGGTCTAGCCGAGTGGGTTTGGGTCTAGCCGAGTGGGTTTGGGTCTAGCCGAGTGGGTTTGGGTCTAGCCGAGTGGGTTTGGGTCTAGCCGAGTGGGTTTGGTCTAGCCGAGTGGGTTTGGGAGTAGCCGAGTGGGTTTGGGTCTAGCCGAGTGGGTTTGGGTCTAGCCGAGTGGGTTTGGGTCTAGCGGAGTGGGTTTGGGTCTTGCCCAGTGGGTTTGGGTCTAGCGGAGTGAGTTTGGGTCTAGCGGAGTGGGTTTGGGTCTAGCCGAGTGGGTTTCCATCTAGCCGAGTGGGTTTGGGTCTAGCCGAGTGGGTTTGGGTCTAGCCGAGTGGGTTTGGGTCTAGCCGAGTGGGTTGGGGTCTAGCCGAGTGGGTTTGGGTCTAGCGGAGTGGGTTTGGTTCTAGCGGAGTGGGTTTGGGTCGAGCTGAGTGGGTTTGGGTCTAGCGGAGTGGGTTTGGGTCTAGCGGAGTGGGTTTGGGTCTAGCGGAGTGGGTTTGGGTCTAGCCGAGTGGGTTTGCGTCTAGCCGAGTGGGTTTGGGTCTAGCCGAGTGGGTTTGCGTCTAGCCGAGTGGGTTTGCGTCTAGCCGAGTGGGTTTGGGTCTAGCCGAGTGGGTTTCGGTCTAGTCGAGTGGGTTTGGGTCTAGCGGAGTGGGTTTGGGTCTAGCGCAGTGGGTTTGGTTCTAGCCGAGTGGGTTTGGGTCTAGCCGAATGGGTTTGGGTCTAGCCGAGTGGGTTTGGGTCTAGCCGAGTGGGTTTGGGTCTAGCCTAGTGGGTTTGGGTCTAGCGGAGTTGTATTGGGTCTAGCCGAGTGGGTTTGGGTCTAGCCGAGTGGGTTTGGTTGTAGCCGAGTGGGTTTGGGTCTACCCGAGTGGGTTTGGGTCTAGCCGAGTGGGTTTGGGTCTAGCCGAGTGGGTTTGGGTCTAGCCAAGTCGGTTTGGGTCTAGCCGAGTGCATTTGGGTCTAGCCCAGTGGGTTTGGGTCTAGCGGAGTGGGTTTGGGTCTAGCGGAGTGGGTTTGGGTCTAGCGGAGTGGGTTTGGGTCTGGCGGAGTGGGTTTGGGTCTAGCCGAGTGGGTTTGGGTCTAGCCGAGTGCGTTTTGGTGTAGCCGAGTGGGTTTGGTTCTAGCCGAGTGGGTTTGGTCTAGCCGAGTGGGTTTGGGAGTAGCCGAGTGGGTTTGGGTCTAGCCGAGTGGGTTTGGGTCTAGCGGAGTGGGTTTGGGTCTAGCGGAGTGGGTTTGGGTCCAGCGCAGTGGGTTTGGTTCTAGCGGAGTGGGTTTGGGTCTAGCCGAATTGGTTTGGGTCTAGCCGAGTGGGTTTGGGTCTAGCCGAGTGGGTTTGGGTCTTGCCCAGTGGGTTTGGGTCTAGCGGAGTGAGTTTGGGTCTAGCGGAGTGGGTTTGGGTCTAGCCGAGTGGGTTTCCATCTAGCCAAGTGGGTTTGGGTCTAGCCGAGTGGGTTTGGGTCTAGCCGAGTGGGTTTGGGTCTAGCCGAGTGGGTTGGGGTCTAGCCGAGTGGGTTTGGGTCTAGCGGAGTGGGTTTGGTTCTAGCGGAGTGGGTTTGGGTCGAGCTGAGTGGGTTTGGGTCTAGCGGAGTGGGTTTGGGTCTAGCGGAGTGGGTTTGGGTCTAGCGGAGTGGGTTTGGGTCTAGCCGAGTGGGTTTGCGTCTAGCCGAGTGGGTTTGGGTCTAGCCGAGTGGGTTTGCGTCTAGCCGAGTGGGTTTGCGTCTAGCCGAGTGGGTTTGGGTCTAGCCGAGTGGGTTTCGGTCTAGTCGAGTGGGTTTGGGTCTAGCGGAGTGGGTTTGGGTCTAGCGCAGTGGGTTTGGTTCTAGCCGAGTGGGTTTGGGTCTAGCCGAATGGGTTTGGGTCTAGCCGAGTGGGTTTGGGTCTAGCCTAGTGGGTTTGGGTCTAGCGGAGTTGTATTGGGTCTAGCCGAGTGGGTTTGGGTCTAGCCGAGTGGGTTTGGTTGTAGCCGAGTGGGTTTGGGTCTACCCGAGTGGGTTTGGGTCTAGCCGAGTGGGTTTGGGTCTAGCCGAGTGGGTTTGGGTCTAGCCAAGTCGGTTTGGGTCTAGCCGAGTGCATTTGGGTCTAGCCCAGTGGGTTTGGGTCTAGCGGAGTGGGTTTGGGTCTAGCGGAGTGGGTTTGGGTCTAGCGGAGTGGGTTTGGGTCTGGCGGAGTGGGTTTGGGTCTAGCCGAGTGGGTTTGGGTCTAGCCGAGTGCGTTTTGGTGTAGCCGAGTGGGTTTGGTTCTAGCCGAGTGGGTTTGGTCTAGCCGAGTGGGTTTGGGAGTAGCCGAGTGGGTTTGGGTCTAGCCGAGTGGGTTTGGGTCTAGCGGAGTGGGTTTGGGTCTAGCGGAGTGGGTTTGGGTCCAGCGCAGTGGGTTTGGTTCTAGCGGAGTGGGTTTGGGTCTAGCCGAATTGGTTTGGGTCTAGCCGAGTGGGTTTGGGTCTAGCCGAGTGGGTTTGGGTCTAGCCTAGTGGGTTTGGGTCTAGCGGAGTTGTTTTGGGTCTAGTTGAGTGGGTTTGGGTCTAGCGGAGTGGGTTTGGTTCCAGCGGAGTGGGTTTGGGTCGAGCTGAGTGGGTTTGAGTCTAGCGGAGTGGGTTTGGGTGTAGCGGAGTGGGTCTGGGTCTAGCGGAGTGGGTTTGGGTCTAGCCGAGTGGGTTTGCGTCTAGCCGAGTGGGTTTGGGTCTAGCCGAGTGGGTTTGCGTCTAGCCGAGTGGGTTTGCGTCTAGCCGAGTGGGTTTGGGTCTAGCCGAGTGGGTTTGGGTCTAGCCGAGTGGGTATGGGTCGAACCGAGTGGGTTTGGGTCTAGCGGAGTGGGTTTGGGTCTAGCGGAGTGGGTTTGGGTCTAGCGCAGTGGGTTTGGTTCTAGCCGAGTGGGTTTGGGTCTAGCCGAATGGGTTTGGGTCTAGCCGAGTGGGTTTGGGTCTAGCCGAGTGGGTTTGGGTCTAGCCTAGTGGGTTTGGGTCTAGCGGAGTTGTATTGGGTCTAGCCGAGTGGGTTTGGGTCTAGCCGAGTGGGTTTGGTTGTAGCCGAGTGGGTTTGGGTCTACCCGAGTGGGTTTGGGTCTAGCCGAGTGGGTTTGGGTCTAGCCGAGTGGGTTTGGGTCTAGCCAAGTCGGTTTGGGTCTAGCCGAGTGCATTTGGGTCTAGCCCAGTGGGTTTGGGTCTAGCGGAGTGGGTTTGGGTCTAGCGGAGTGGGTTTGGGTCTAGCGGAGTGGGTTTGGGTCTGGCGGAGTGGGTTTGGGTCTAGCCGAGTGGGTTTGGGTCTAGCCGAGTGCGTTTTGGTGTAGCCGAGTGGGTTTGGTTCTAGCCGAGTGGGTTTGGGTCTAGCCGAGTGGGTTTGGGTCTAGCCGAGTGGGTTTGGGTCTAGCCGAGTGGGTTTGGGTCTAGCCGAGTGGGTTTGGGTCTAGCCGAGTGGGTTTGGTCTAGCCGAGTGGGTTTGGGAGTAGCCGAGTGGGTTTGGGTCTAGCCGAGTGGGTTTGGGTCTAGCCGAGTGGGTTTGGGTCTAGCGGAGTGGGTTTGGGTCTAGCGGAGTGGGTTTGGGTCTAGCGCAGTGGGTTTGGTTCTAGCAGAGTGGGTTTGGGTCTAGCCGAATGGGTTTGGGTCTAGCCGAGTGGGTTTGGGTCTAGCCGAGTGGGTTTGGGTCTAGCCGAGTGGGTTTGGGTCTAGGCTAGTGGGTTTGGGTCTAGCGGGGTTGTTTTGGGTCTAGATGAGTGGGTTTGGGTCTAGCCGAGTGGGTTTGGGTGTAGCCGAGTGGGTTTGGGTCTACCCGAGTGGGTTTGGGTCTAGCCGAGTGGGTTTGGGTTTTGCCGAGTGGGTTTGGGTCTAGCCAAGTGGGTTTGGGTCTAGCCGAGTGTGTTTGGGTCTTGCCCAGTGGGTTTGGGTCTAGCGGAGTGAGTTTGGGTCTAGCGGAGTGGGTTTGGGTCTAGCGGATTGGGTTTGGGTCTGGCGGAGTGGGTTTGGGTCTGACCGAGTGGGTTTGGGTCTAGCCGAGCGGGTTTGGGTCTAGCGGAGTGGGTTTGGGTTTAGCCGAGTGGGTTTGGGTCTAGCCGAGTGGGTTTTGGTCTAGCCGAGTAGGTTTGCGTCTAGCCGAGTGGGTTTGGGTCTAGCCGAGTGTGTTTGCGTCTAGCCGAGTGGGTTTGGGTCTAGCTCAGTGGGTTTGGTTCTAGCGGAGTGGGTTTGGGTCGAGCTGAGTGGGTTTGGGTCTAGCGGAGTGGGTTTGAGTCTGGCGGAGTGGGTTTGGGTCTAGCGGAGTGGGTTTGGGTCTAGCCGAGTGGGTTTGCATCTAGCCGAGTGGGTTTGGGTCTAGCCGAGTGGGTTTGGGTCTAGCCGAGTGTGTTTGCGTCTAGCCGAGTGGGTTTGGGTCTAGCTCAGTGGGTTTGGTTCTAGCGGAGTGGGTTTGGGTCGAGCTGAGTGGGTTTGGGTCTAGCGGAGTGGGTTTGAGTCTGGCGGAGTGGGTTTGGGTCTAGCGGAGTGGGTTTGGGTCTAGCCGAGTGGGTTTGCATCTAGCCGAGTGGGTTTGGGTCTAGCCGAGCGGGTTTGGGTCTAGCGGAGTGGGTTTGGGTTTAGCCGAGTGGGTATGGGTCTAGACGAGTGGGTTTGGGTGTAGCCGAGTGGGTTTGCGTCTAGCCGAGTGGGTTTGGGTCTAGCCGAGTGTGTTTGCATCTAGCCGAGTGGGTTTGGGTCTAGCCGAGTGGGTTTGGGTCTAGCCGAGTGGGTTGGGGTCTAGCCGAGTGGGTTTGGGTCTAGCGGAGTGGGTTTGGTTCTAGCGGAGTGGGTTTGGGTAGAGCTGAGTGGGTTTGGGTCTAACAGATTCGGTTTGGGTCTAGCGGAGTTGGTTTGGGTCTAGCGGAGTGGGTTTGGGTCTAGCCGAGTGGGTTTGGGTCTAGCCGAGTGGGTTTGGGTCTAGCCGAGTGGGTTTGGGTCTAGCCGAGTGGGTTTGGTCTAGCCGAGTGGGTTTGGGAGTAGCCGAGTGGGTTTGGGACTAGCCGAGGTGGTTTGGGTCTAGCCGAGTGGGTTTGGGTCTAGCGGAGTGGGTTTGGGTCTAGCGGAGTGGGTTTGGGTCTAGCGCAGTGGGTTTGGTTCTAGCGGAGTGGGTTTGGGTCTAGCCGAGTGGGTTTGGGTCTAGCCTAGTGGGTTTGGGTCTAGCGGAGTTGTTTTGGGTCTAGCCGAGTAGGTTTGGGTCTAGCCGAGTGGGTTTGGTTGTAGCCGAGTGGGTTTGGGTCTAGCCGAGTGGGTTTGGGTCTAGCCGAGTGGGTTTGGGTCTAGCCGAGTGGGTTTGGGTCTAGCCAAGTGGGTTTGGGTCTAGCCCAGTGGCTTTGCGTCTAGCGGAGTGGGTTTGGGTCTAGCGGAGTGGGTTTGGGTCTAGCCGAGTGGGTTTGGGTGTAGCCGAGTGGGTTTGGGTCTAGCCGAGTGGGTTTGGGTCTAGCCGAGTGGGTTTGGGTTTTGCCGAGTGGATTTGGGTCTAGCCAAGTGGGTTTGGGTCTAGCCGAGTGTGTTTGGGTCTTGCCCAGTGGGATTGGGTCTAGCGGAGTGAGTTTGGGTCTAGCGGAGTGGGTTTGGGTCTAGCCGAGTGGGTTTCCATCTAGCCGAGTGGGTTTGGGTCTAGCCGAGTGGGTTTGGGTCTAGCCGAGTGGGTTTGGGTCTAGCCGAGTGGGTTGGGGTCTAGCCGAGTGGGTTTGGGTCTAGCGGAGTGGGTTTGGTTGTAGCGGAGTGGGTTTGGGTCGAGCTGAGTGGGTTTGGGTCTAGCGGAGTGGGTTTGGGTCTAGCGGAGTGGGTTTGGGTCTAGCGGAGTGGGTTTGGGTCTAGCCGAGTGGGTTTGCGTCTAGCCGAGTGGGTTTGGGTCTAGCCGAGTGGGTTTGCGTCTAGCCGAGTGGGTTTGCGTCTAGCCGAGTGGGTTTGGGTCTAGCCGAGTGGGTTTCGGTCTAGTCGAGTGGGTTTGGGTCTAGCGGAGTGGGTTTGGGTCTAGCGCAGTGGGTTTGGTTCTAGCCGAGTGGGTTTGGGTCTAGCCGAATGGGTTTGGGTCTAGCCGAGTGGGTTTGGGTCTAGCCGAGTGGGTTTGGGTCTAGCCTAGTGGGTTTGGGTCTAGCGGAGTTGTATTGGGTCTAGCCGAGTGGGTTTGGGTCTAGCCAAGTCGGTTTGGGTCTAGCCGAGTGCATTTGGGTCTAGCCCAGTGGGTTTGGGTCTAGCGGAGTGGGTTTGGGTCTAGCGGAGTGGGTTTGGGTCTAGCGGAGTGGGTTTGGGTCTGGCGGAGTGGGTTTGGGTCTAGCCGAGTGGGTTTGGGTCTAGCCGAGTGCGTTTTGGTGTAGCCGAGTGGGTTTGGTTCTAGCCGAGTGGGTTTGGGTCTAGCCGAGTGGGTTTGGGTCTAGCCGAGTGGGTTTGGGTCTAGCCGAGTGGGTTTGGGTCTAGCCGAGTGGGTTTGGGTCTAGCCGAGTGGGTTTGGTCTAGCCGAGTGGGTTTGGGAGTAGCCGAGTGGGTTTGGGTCTAGCCGAGTGGGTTTGGGTCTAGCCGAGTGGGTTTGGGTCTAGCGGAGTGGGTTTGGGTCTAGCGGAGTGGGTTTGGGTCTAGCGCAGTGGGTTTGGTTCTAGCGCAGTGGGTTTGGGTCTAGCCGAATGGGTTTGGGTCTAGCCGAGTGGGTTTGGGTCTAGCCGAGTGGGTTTGGGTCTAGCCGAGTGGGTTTGGGTCTAGGCTAGTGGGTTTGGGTCTAGCGGGGTTGTTTTGGGTCTAGATGAGTGGGTTTGGGTCTAGCCGAGTGGGTTTGGGTGTAGCCGAGTGGGTTTGGGTCTACCCGAGTGGGTTTGGGTCTAGCCGAGTGGGTTTGGGTTTTGCCGAGTGGGTTTGGGTCTAGCCAAGTGGGTTTGGGTCTAGCCGAGTGTGTTTGGGTCTTGCCCAGTGGGTTTGGGTCTAGCGGAGTGAGTTTGGGTCTAGCGGAGTGGGTTTGGGTCTAGCGGATTGGGTTTGGGTCTGGCGGAGTGGGTTTGGGTCTAACCGAGTGGGTTTGGGTCTAGCCGAGCGGGTTTGGGTCTAGCGGAGTGGGTTTGGGTTTAGCCGAGTGGGTTTGGGTCTAGCCGAGTGGGTTTTGGTCTAGCCGAGTAGGTTTGCGTCTAGCCGAGTGGGTTTGGGTCTAGCCGAGTGTGTTTGCGTCTAGCCGAGTGGGTTTGGGTCTAGCCGAGTGGGTTTGGGTCTAGCGCAGTGGGTTTGGTTCTAGCGGAGTGGGTTTGGTTCTAGCGGAGTGGGTTTGGGTCTAGCGGAGTGGGTTTGGTTCTAGCGGAGTGGGTTTGGGTAGTGCTGAGTGGGTTTGGGTCTAACGGATTCGGTTTGGGTCTAGCGGAGTTGGTTTGGGTCTAGCGGAGTGGGTTTGGGTCTAGCCGAGTGGGTTTGGGTCTAGCCGAGTGGGTTTGGGTCTAGCCGAGTGGGTTTGGGTCTAGCCGAGTGGGTTTGGTCTAGCCGAGTGGGTTTGGGAGTAGCCGAGTGGGTTTGGGACTAGCCGAGGTGGTTTGGGTCTAGCCGAGTGGGTTTGGGTCTAGCGGAGTGGGTTTGGGTCTAGCGGAGTGGGTTTGGGTCTAGCGCAGTGGGTTTGGTTCTAGCGGAGTGGGTTTGGGTCTAGCCGAATGGGTTTGGGTCTAGCCGAGTGGGTTTGGGTCTAGCCGAGTGGGTTTGGGTCTAGCCTAGTGGGTTTGGGTCTAGCGGAGTTGTTTTGGGTCTAGCCGAGTAGGTTTGGGTCTAGCCGAGTGGGTTTGGTTGTAGCCGAGTGGGTTTGGGTCTACCCGAGTGGGTTTGGGTCTAGCCGAGTGGGTTTGGGTCTAGCCGAGTGGGTTTGGGTCTAGCCAAGTGGGTTTGGGTCTAGCCGAGTGCATTTGGGTCTAGCCCAGTGGCTTTGCGTCTAGCGGAGTGGGTTTGGGTCTAGCGGAGTGGGTTTGGGTCTAGCCGAGTGGGTTTGGGTGTAGCCGAGTGGGTTTGGGTCTAGCCGAGTGGGTTTGGGTCTAGCCGCGTGGGTTTGGGTTTTGCCGAGTGGATTTGGGTCTAGCCAAGTGGGTTTGGGTCTAGCCGAGTGTGTTTGGGTCTTGCCCAGTGGGTTTGGGTCTAGCGGAGTGAGTTTGGGTCTAGCGGAGTGGGTTTGGGTCTAGCCGAGTGGGTTTCCATCTAGCCGAGTGGGTTTGGGTCTAGCCGAGTGGGTTTGGGTCTAGCCGAGTGGGTTTGGGTCTAGCCGAGTGGGTTGGGGTCTAGCCGAGTGGGTTTGGGTCTAGCGGAGTGGGTTTGGTTCTAGCGGAGTGGGTTTGGGTCGAGCTGAGTGGGTTTGGGTCTAGCGGAGTGGGTTTGGGTCTAGCGGAGTGGGTTTGGGTCTAGCGGAGTGGGTTTGGGTCTAGCCGAGTGGGTTTGCGTCTAGCCGAGTGGGTTTGGGTCTAGCCGAGTGGGTTTGCGTCTAGCCGAGTGGGTTTGCGTCTAGCCGAGTGGGTTTGGGTCTAGCCGAGTGGGTTTCGGTCTAGTCGAGTGGGTTTGGGTCTAGCGGAGTGGGTTTGGGTCTAGCGCAGTGGGTTTGGTTCTAGCCGAGTGGGTTTGTGTCTAGCCGAATGGGTTTGGGTCTAGCCGAGTGGGTTTGGGTCTAGCCGAGTGGGTTTGGGTCTAGCCTAGTGGGTTTGGGTCTAGCGGAGTTGTATTGGGTCTAGCCGAGTGGGTTTGGGTCTAGCCGAGTGGGTTTGGTTGTAGCCGAGTGGGTTTGGGTCTACCCGAGTGGGTTTGGGTCTAGCCGAGTGGGTTTGGGTCTAGCCGAGTGGGTTTGGGTCTAGCCAAGTCGGTTTGGGTCTAGCCGAGTGCATTTGGGTCTAGCCCAGTGGGTTTGGGTCTAGCGGAGTGGGTTTGGGTCTAGCGGAGTGGGTTTGGGTCTAGCGGAGTGGGTTTGGGTTTAGCCGAGTGGGTTTGGGTCTAGCCGAGTGGGTTTTGGTCTAGCCGAGTAGGTTTGCGTCTAGCCGAGTGGGTTTGGGTCTAGCCGAGTGTGTTTGCGTCTAGCCGAGTGGGTTTGGGTCTAGCCGAGTGGGTTTGGGTCTAGCCGAGTGGGTTGGGGGCTAGCCGAGTGGGTTGGGGTCTAGCCGAGTGGGTTTGGGTCTAGCGCAGTGGGTTTGGTTCTAGCGGAGTGGGTTTGGGTCGAGCTGAGTGGGTTTGGGTCTAGCGGAGTGGGTTTGAGTCTGGCGGAGTGGGTTTGGGTCTAGCGGAGTGGGTTTGGGTCTAGCCGAGTGGGTTTGCATCTAGCCGAGTGGGTTTGGGTCTAGCCGAGCGGGTTTGGGTCTAGCGGAGTGGGTTTGGGTTTAGCCGAGTGGGTATGGGTCTAGACGAGTGGGTTTGGGTGTAGCCGAGTGGGTTTGCGTCTAGCCGAGTGGGTTTGGGTCTAGCCGAGTGGGTTTGCATCTAGCCGAGTGGGTTTGGGTCTAGCCGAGTGGGTTTGGGTCTAGCCGAGTGGGTTTGGGTCTAGCCGAGTGGGTTGGGGTCTAGCCGAGTGGGTTTGGGTCTAGCGGATTGGGTTTGGTTCTAGCGGAGTGGGTTTGGGTAGAGCTGAGTGGGTTTGGGTCTAACGGATTCGGTTTGGGTCTAGCGGAGTTGGTTTGGGTCTAGCGGAGTGGGTTTGGGTCTAGCCGAGTGGGTTTGGGTCTAGCCGAGTGGGTTTGGGTCTAGCCGAGTGGGTTTGGGTCTAGCCGAGTGGGTTTGGTCTAGCCGAGTGGGTTTGGGAGTAGCCGAGTGGGTTTGGGACTAGCCGAGGTGGTTTGGGTCTAGCCGAGTGGGTTTGGGTCTAGCGGAGTGGGTTTGGGTCTAGCGGAGTGGGTTTGGGTCTAGCGCAGTGGGTTTGGTTCTAGCGGAGTGTGTTTGGGTCTAGCCGAATGGGTTTGGGTCTAGCCGAGTGGGTTTGGGTCTAGCCGAGTGGGTTTGGGTCTAGCCTAGTGGGTTTGGGTCTAGCGGAGTTGTTTTGGGTCTAGCCGAGTAGGTTTGGGTCTAGCCGAGTGGGTTTGATTGTAGCCGAGTGGGTTTGGGTCTACCCGAGTGGGTTTGGGTCTAGCCGAGTGGGTTTGGGTCTAGCCGAGTGGGTTTGGGTCTAGCCAAGTGGGTTTGGGTCTAGCCGAGTGCATTTGGGTCTAGCCCAGTGGCTTTGCGTCTAGCGGAGTGGGTTTGGGTCTAGCGGAGTGGGTTTGGGTCTAGCCGAGTGGGTTTGGGTGTAGCCGAGTGGGTTTGGGTCTAGCCGAGTGGGTTTGGGTCTAGCCGAGTGGGTTTGGGTTTTGCCGAGTGGATTTGGGTCTAGCCAAGTGGGTTTGGGTCTAGCCGAGTGTGTTTGGGTCTTGCCCAGTGGGTTTGGGTCTAGCGGAGTGAGTTTGGGTCTAGCGGAGTGGGTTTGGGTCTAGCCGAGTGGGTTTCCATCTAGCCGAGTGGGTTTGGGTCTAGCCGAGTGGGTTTGGGTCTAGCCGAGTGGGTTTGGGTCTAGCCGAGTGGGTTGGGGTCTAGCCGAGTGGGTTTGGGTCTAGCGGAGTGGGTTTGGTTCTAGCGGAGTGGGTTTGGGTCGAGCTGAGTGGGTTTGGGTCTAGCCTAGTGGGTTTGGGTCTAGCGGAGTTGTATTGGGTCTAGCCGAGTGGGTTTGGGTCTAGCCGAGTGGGTTTGGTTGTAGCCGAGTGGGTTTGGGTCTACCCGAGTGGGTTTGGGTCTAGCGGAGTGGGTTTGGGTCTAGCGGAGTGCGTTTGGGTCTAGCGCAGTGGGTTTGGTTCTAGCGGAGTGGGTTTGGGTCTAGCCGAATGGGTTTGGGTCTGGCGGAGTGCGTTTGGGTCTAGCCGAGTGGGTTTGGGTCTAGCCGAGTGCGTTTTGGTGTAGCCGAGTGGGTTTGGTTCTAGCCGAGTGGGTTTGGGTCTAGCCGAGTGGGTTTGGGTCTAGCCGAGTGGGTTTGGGTCTAGCCGAGTGGGTTTGGGTCTAGCCGAGTGGGTTTGGGTCTAGCCGAGTGGGTTTGGTCTAGCCGAGTGGGTTTGGGAGTAGCCGAGTGGGTTTGGGTCTAGCCGAGTGGGTTTGGGTCTAGCCGAGTGGGTTTGGGTCTAGCGGAGTGGGTTTGGGTCTAGCGGAGTGGGTTTGGGTCTAGCGCAGTGGGTTTGGTTCTAGCGGAGTGGGTTTGGGTCTAGCCGAATGGGTTTGGGTCTAGCCGAGTGGGTTTGGGTCTAGCCGAGTGGGTTTGGGTCTAGCCTAGTGGGTTTGGGTCTAGCGGAGTTGTTTTGGGTCTAGCCGAGTAGGTTTGGGTCTAGCCGAGTGGGTTTGGTTGTAGCCGAGTGGGTTTGGGTCTACCCGAGTGGGTTTGGGTCTAGCCGAGTGGGTTTGGGTCTAGCCGAGTGGGTTTGGGTCTAGCCAAGTGGGTTTGGGTCTAGCCGAGTGCATTTGGGTCTAGCCCAGTGACTTTGCGTCTAGCGGAGTGGGTTTGGGTCTAGCGGAGTGGGTTTGGGTCTAGCCGAGTGGGTTTGGGTGTAGCCGAGTGGGTTTGGGTCTAGCCGAGTGGGTTTGGGTCTAGCCGAGTGGGTTTGGGTTTTGCCGAGTGGATTTGGGTCTAGCCAAGTGGGTTTGGGTCTAGCCGAGTGTGTTTGGGTCTTGCCCAGTGGGTTTGGGTCTAGCGGAGTGAGTTTGGGTCTAGCGGAGTGGGTTTGGGTCTAGCCGAGTGGGTTTCCATCTAGCCGAGTGGGTTTGGGTCTAGCCGAGTGGGTTTGGGTCTAGCCGAGTGGGTTTGGGTCTAGCCGAGTGGGTTGGGGTCTAGCCGAGTGGGTTTGGGTCTAGCGGAGTGGGTTTGGTTCTAGCGGAGTGGGTTTGGGTCGAGCTGAGTGGGTTTGGGTCTAGCGGAGTGGGTTTGGGTCTAGCGGAGTGGGTTTGGGTCTAGCGGAGTGGGTTTGGGTCTAGCCGAGTGGGTTTGCGTCTAGCCGAGTGGGTTTGGGTCTAGCCGAGTGGGTTTGCGTCTAGCCGAGTGGGTTTGCGTCTAGCCGAGTGGGTTTGGGTCTAGCCGAGTGGGTTTCGGTCTAGTCGAGTGGGTTTGGGTCTAGCGGAGTGGGTTTGGGTCTAGCGCAGTGGGTTTGGTTCTAGCCGAGTGGGTTTGGGTCTAGCCGAATGGGTTTGGGTCTAGCCGAGTGGGTTTGGGTCTAGCCGAGTGGGTTTGGGTCTAGCCTAGTGGGTTTGGGTCTAGCGGAGTTGTATTGGGTCTAGCCGAGTGGGTTTGGGTCTAGCCGAGTGGGTTTGGTTGTAGCCGAGTGGGTTTGGGTCTACCCGAGTGGGTTTGGGTCTAGCCGAGTGGGTTTGGGTCTAGCCGAGTGGGTTTGGGTCTAGCCAAGTCGGTTTGGGTCTAGCCGAGTGCATTTGGGTCTAGCCCAGTGGGTTTGGGTCTAGCGGAGTGGGTTTGGGTCTAGCGGAGTGGGTTTGGGTCTAGCGGAGTGGGTTTGGGTCTGGCGGAGTGGGTTTGGGTCTAGCCGAGTGGGTTTGGGTCTAGCCGAGTGCGTTTTGGTGTAGCCGAGTGGGTTTGGTTCTAGCCGAGTGGGTTTGGGTCTGGCCAAGTCGGTTTGGGTCCAGCCGAGTGCATTTGGGTCTAGCCCAGTGGGTTTGGGTCTAGCGGAGTGGGTTTGGGTCTAGCGGAGTGGGTTTGGGTCTAGCGGAGTGGGTTTGGGGCTGGCGGAGTGGGTTTGGGTCTAGCCGAGTGGGTTTGGGTCTAGCCGAGTGCGTTTTGGTGTAGCCGAGTGGGTTTGGTTCTAGCCGAGTGGGTTTGGGTCTAGCCGAGTGGGTTTGGGTCTAGCCGAGTGGGTTTGGGTCTAGCCGAGTGGGTTTGGGTCTAGCCGAGTGGGTTTGGGTCTAGCCGAGTGGGTTTGGTCTAGCCGAGTGGGTTTGGGAGTAGCCGAGTGGGTTTGGGTCTAGCCGAGTGGGTTTGGGTCTAGCCGAGTGGGTTTGGGTCTAGCGGAGTGGGTTTGGGTCTAGCGGAGTGGGTTTGGGTCTAGCGGAGTGGGTTTGGGTCTAGCGCAGTGGGTTTGGTTCTAGCAGAGTGGGTTTGGGTCTAGCCGAATGGGTTTGGGTCTAGCCGAGTGGGTTTGGGTCTAGCCGAGTGGGTTTGGGTCTAGCCGAGTGGGTTTGGGTCTAGGCTAGTGGGTTTGGGTCTAGCGGGGTTGTTTTGGGTCTAGATGAGTGGGTTTGGGTCTAGCCGAGTGGGTTTGGGTGTAGCCGAGTGGGTTTGGGTCTACCCGAGTGGGTTTGGGTCTAGCCGAGTGGGTTTGGGTTTTGCCGAGTGGGTTTGGATCTAGCCAAGTGGGTTTGGGTCTAGCCGAGTGTGTTTGGGTCTTGCCCAGTGGGTTTGGGTCTAGCGGAGTGAGTTTGGGTCTAGCGGAGTGGGTTTGGGTCTAGCGGATTGGGTTTGGGTCTGGCGGAGTGGGTTTGGGTCTAACCGAGTGGGTTTGGGTCTAGCCGAGCGGGTTTGGGTCTAGCGGAGTGGGTTTGGGTTTAGCCGAGTGGGTTTGGGTCTAGCCGAGTGGGTTTTGGTCTAGCCGAGTAGGTTTGCGTCTAGCCGAGTGGGTTTGGGTCTAGCCGAGTGTGTTTGCGTCTAGCCGAGTGGGTTTGGGTCTAGCCGAGTGGGTTTGGGTCTAGCCGAGTGGGTTCGGGGCTAGCCGAGTGGGTTGGGGTCTAGCCGAGTGGGTTTGGGTCTAGCGCAGTGGGTTTGGTTCTAGCGGAGTGGGTTTGGGTCGAGCTGAGTGGGTTTGGGTCTAGCGGAGTGGGTTTGAGTCTGGCGGAGTGGGTTTGGGTCTAGCGGAGTGGGTTTGGGTCTAGCCGAGTGGGTTTGCATCTAGCCGAGTGGGTTTGGGTCTAGCCGAGCGGGTTTGGGTCTAGCGGAGTGGGTTTGGGTTTAGCCGAGTGGGTATGGGTCTAGACGAGTGGGTTTGGGTGTAGCCGAGTGGGTTTGCGTCTAGCCGAGTGGGTTTGGGTCTAGCCGAGTGGGTTTGCATCTAGCCGAGTGGGTTTGGGTCTAGCCGAGTGGGTTTGGGTCTAGCCGAGTGGGTTTGGGTCTAGCCGAGTGGGTTGGGGTCTAGCCGAGTGGGTTTGGGTCTAGCGGAGTGGGTTTGGTTCTAGCGGAGTGGGTTTGGGTAGAGCTGAGTGGGTTTGGGTCTAACGGATTGGGTATGGGTCTAGCGGAGTTGGTTTGGGTCTAGCGGAGTGGGTTTGGGTCTAGCCGAGTGGGTTTGGGTCTAGCCGAGTGGGTTTGGGTCTAGCCGAGTGGGTTTGGGTCTAGCCGAGTGGGTTTGGTCTAGCCGAGTGGGTTTGGTAGTAGCCGAGTGGGTTTGGGACTAGCCGAGGTGGTTTGGGTCTAGCCGAGTGGGTTTGGGTCTAGCCGAGTGGGTTTGGGTTTTGCCGAGTGGATTTGGGTCTAGCCAAGTGGGTTTGGGTCTAGCCGAGTGTGTTTGAGTCTTGCCCAGTGGGTTTGGGTCTAGCGGAGTGAGTTTGGGTCTAGCGGAGTGGGTTTGGGTCTAGCCGAGTGGGTTTCCATCTAGCCGAGTGGGTTTGGGTCTAGCCGAGTGGGTTTGGGTCTAGCCGAGTGGGTTTGGGTCTAGCCGAGTGGGTTGGGGTCTAGCCGAGTGGGTTTGGGTCTAGCAGAGTGGGTTTGGTTCTAGCGGAGTGGGTTTGGGTCGAGCTGAGTGGGTTTGGGTCTAGCGGAGTGGGTTTGGGTCTAGCGGAGTGGGTTTGGGTCTAGCGGAGTGGGTTTGGGTCTAGCCGAGTGGGTTTGCGTCTAGCCGAGTGGGTTTGGGTCTAGCCGAGTGGGTTTGCGTCTAGCCGAGTGGGTTTGCGTCTAGCCGAGTGGGTTTGGGTCTAGCCGAGTGGGTTTCGGTCTAGTCGAGTGGGTTTGGGTCTAGCGGAGTGGGTTTGGGTCTAGCGCAGTGGGTTTGGTTCTAGCCGAGTGGGTTTGGGTCTAGCCGAATGGGTTTGGGTCTAGCCGAGTGGGTTTGGGTCTAGCCGAGTGGGTTTGGGTCTAGCCTAGTGGGTTTGGGTCTAGCGGAGTTGTATTGGGTCTAGCCGAGTGGGTTTGGGTCTAGCCGAGTGGGTTTGGTTGTAGCCGAGTGGGTTTGGGTCTACCCGAGTGGGTTTGGGTCTAGCCGAGTGGGTTTGGGTCTAGCCGAGTGGGTTTGGGTCTAGCCAAGTCGGTTTGGGTCTAGCCGAGTGCATTTGGGTCTAGCCCAGTGGGTTTGGGTCTAGCGGAGTGGGTTTGGGTCTAGCGGAGTGGGTTTGGGTCTAGCGGAGTGGGTTTGGGTCTGGCGGAGTGGGTTTGGGTCTAGCCGAGTGGGTTTGGGTCTAGCCGAGTGCGTTTTGGTGTAGCCGAGTGGGTTTGGTTCTAGCCGAGTGGGTTTGGGTCTGGCCAAGTCGGTTTGGGTCCAGCCGAGTGCATTTGGGTCTAGCCCAGTGGGTTTGGGTCTAGCGGAGTGGGTTTGGGTCTAGCGGAGTGGGTTTGGGTCTAGCGGGGTGGGTTTGGGGCTGGCGGAGTGGGTTTGGGTCTAGCCGAGTGGGTTTGGGTCTAGCCGAGTGCGTTTTGGTGTAGCCGAGTGGGTTTGGTTCTAGCCGAGTGGGTTTGGGTCTAGCCGAGTGGGTTTGGGTCTAGCCGAGTGGGTTTGGGTCTAGCCGAGTGGGTTTGGGTCTAGCCGAGTGGCTTTGGGTCTAGCCGAGTGGGTTTGGTCTAGCCGAGTGGGTTTGGGAGTAGCCGAGTGGGTTTGGGTCTAGCCGAGTGGGTTTGGGTCTAGCCGAGTGGGTTTGGGTCTAGCGGGGTTGTTTTGGGTCTAGATGAGTGGGTTTGGGTCTAGCCGAGTGGGTTTGGGTGTAGCCGAGTGGGTTTGGGTCTACCCGAGTGGGTTTGGGTCTAGCCGAGTGGGTTTGGGTTTTGCCGAGTGGGTTTGGGTCTAGCCAAGTGGGTTTGGGTCTAGCCGAGTGTGTTTGGGTCTTGCCCAGTGGGTTTGAGTCTAGCGGAGTGAGTTTGGGTCTAGCGGAGTGGGTTTGGGTCTAGCGGATTGGGTTTGGGTCTGGCGGAGTGGGTTTGGGTCTAACCGAGTGGGTTTGGGTCTAGCCGAGCGGGTTTGGGTCTAGCGGAGTGGGTTTGGGTTTAGCCGAGTGGGTTTGGGTCTAGCCGAGTGGGTTTTGGTCTAGCCGAGTAGGTTTGCGTCTAGCCGAGTGGGTTTGGGTCTAGCCGAGTGTGTTTGCGTCTAGCCGAGTGGGTTTGGGTCTAGCCGAGTGGGTTTGGGTCTAGCCGAGTGGGTTGGGGGCTAGCCGAGTGGGTTGGGGTCTAGCCGAGTGGGTTTGGGTCTAGCGCAGTGGGTTTGGTTCTAGCGGAGTGGGTTTGGGTCGAGCTGAGTGGGTTTGGGTCTAGCGGAGTGGGTTTGAGTCTGGCGGAGTGGGTTTGGGTCTAGCGGAGTGGGTTTGGGTCTAGCCGAGTGGGTTTGCATCTAGCCGAGTGGGTTTGGGTCTAGCCGAGCGGGTTTGGGTCTAGCGGAGTGGGTTTGGGTTTAGCCGAGTGGGTATGGGTCTAGACGAGTGGGTTTGGGTGTAGCCGAGTGGGTTTGCGTCTAGCCGAGTGGGTTTGGGTCTAGCCGAGTGGGTTTGCATCTAGCCGAGTGGGTTTGGGTCTAGCCGAGTGGGTTTGGGTCTAGCCGAGTGGGTTGGGGTCTAGCCGAGTGGGTTTGGGTCTAGCGGAGTGGGTTTGGTTCTAGCGGAGTGGGTTTGGGTAGAGCTGAGTGGGTTTGGGTCTAACGGATTGGGTTTGGGTCTAGCGGAGTTGGTTTGGGTCTAGCGGAGTGGGTTTGGGTCTAGCCGAGTGGGTTTGGGTCTAGCCGAGTGGGTTTGGGTCTAGCCGAGTGGGTTTGGGTCTAGCCGAGTGGGTTTGGTCTAGCCGAGTGGGTTTGGGAGTAGCCGAGTGGGTTTGGGACTAGCCGAGGTGGTTTGGGTCTAGCCGAGTGGGTTTGGGTCTAGCGGAGTGGGTTTGGGTCTAGCGGAGTGGGTTTGGGTCTAGCGCAGTGGGTTTGGTTCTAGCGGAGTGGGTTTGGGTCTAGCCGAATGGGTTTGGGTCTAGCCGAGTGGGTTTGGGTCTAGCCGAGTGGGTTTGGGTCTAGCCTAGTGGGTTTGGGTCTAGCGGAGTTGTTTTGGGTCTAGCCGAGTGGGTTTGGGTCTAGCCGAGTGGGTTTGGTTGTAGCCGAGTGGGTTTGGGTCTACCCGAGTGGGTTTGGGTCTAGCCGAGTGGGTTTGGGTCTAGCCGAGTGGGTTTGGGTCTAGCCAAGTGGGTTTGGGTCTAGCCGAGTGCATTTGGGTCTAGCCCAGTGGCTTTGCGTCTAGCGGAGTGGGTTTGGGTCTAGCGGAGTGGGTTTGGGTCTAGCCGAGTGGGTTTGGGTCTAGCCCAGTGGGTTTCCATCTAGCCGAGTGGGTTTGGGTCTAGCCGAGTGGGTTTGGGTCTAGCCGAGTGGGTTTGGGTCTAGCCGAGTGGGTTGGGGTCTAGCCGAGTGGGTTTGGGTCTAGCGGAGTGGGTTTGGTTCTAGCGGAGTGGGTTTAGGTCGAGCTGAGTGGGTTTGGGTCTAGCGGAGTGGGTTTGGGTCTAGCGGAGTGGGTTTGGGTCTAGCGGAGTGGGTTTGGGTCTAGCCGAGTGGGTTTGCGTCTAGCCGAGTGGGTTTGGGTCTAGCCGAGTGGGTTTGCGTCTAGCCGAGTGGGTTTGCGTCTAGCCGAGTGGGTTTGGGTCTAGCCGAGTGGGTTTCGGTCTAGTCGAGTGGGTTTGGGTCTAGCCGAGTGGGTTTGGGTCTAGCCGAGTGGGTTTGGGTCTAGCCGAGTGGGTTTGGGAGTAGCCGAGTGGGTTTGGGTCTAGCCGAGTGGGTTTGGGTCCAGCGGAGTGGGTTTGGGTCTAGCCGAGGGGGTTTGGGTCTAGCCGAGTTGGTTTGGGTCTAGCCGATTGGGTTTTGGTCTAGCCGAGTGGGTTTGGGTATAGCCGAGTGGGTTTGGGCCTAGCCGAGTGGGTTTGGCTCTAGCCGAGTGGGTTTGGGTGTAGCCGAGTGGGTTTAGGTGTAGCCGAGTGGGTTTCGGTGTAGCCGAGTGGGTTTGGGTCTAGCCGAGTGGGTTTGGGTCTAGCCGAGTGAGTTTGGGTCTATCCGAGTGGGTTTGGGTCTAGCCGAGTGGGTTTGGTTCTAGCCGAGTGGGTTTGGGTCTAGCCGAGTGGGTTTGAATCTAGCCGAGTGGGTTTGGGTCTAGCCCAGTGGGTTTGGGTCCAGCCGAGAGGGTTTGGGTCTAGCCGAGTGGGTTTGGGTCTAGCGGAGTGGGTTTGGGTCTAGCGGAGTGGGTTTGGGTCTACCGCAGTGGTTTTGGTTCTTGCGGAGTTGGTTTGGGTCTAGCCACATGGGTTTGGGTCTAGCCGAGTGGGTTTGGGTCTAGCCGAGTGGGTTTGGGTCTAGCCGAGTGGGTTTGGGTCTAGCCTAGTGGGTTTGGGTCTAGCGGAGTTGTTTTGGGTCTAGCCGAGTGGGTTTGGGTCTAGCCGAGTGGGTTTGGGTCTAGCCGAGTGGGTTTGGGTCTACCCGCGTGGGTTTGGGTCTAGCCCAGTGGGTTTGGGTCTAGCCCAGTGGGTTTGGGTCTAGCGGAGTGGGTTTGGGTTTAGCCGAGTGGGTTTGGGTCTAGCCGAGTGGGTTTGGGTCTAGCCGAGTGGGTTTGGGTCTAACCGAGTGGGTTTGGGTCTAGCGGAGTGGGTTTGGGTCTAGCGGAGTGGGTTTGGGTCTAGCGCAGTGGGTTTGGTTCTAGCCGAGTGGGTTTGGGTCTAGCCGAGTGGGTTTGGGTCTAGCCGAGTGGGTATGGGTCGAACAGAGTGGGTTTGGGTCTAGCGGAGTGGGTTTGGGTCTAGCGGAGTGGGTTTGGGTCTAGCGCAGTGGGTTTGGTTCTAGCCGAGTGGGTTTGGGTCTAGCCGAATGGGTTTGGGTCTAGCCGAGTGGGTTTGGGTCTAGCCTAGTGGGTTTGGGTCTAGCGGAGTGGGTTTGGGTCTAGCCGAGTGGGTTTGGTTGTAGCCGAGTGGGTTTGGGTCTACCCGAGTGGGTTTGGGTCTAGCCGAGTGGGTTTGGGTCTAGCCGAGTGGGTTTTGGTCTAGCCAAGTGGGTTTGGGTCTAGCCGAGTGCATTTGGGTCTAGCCCAGTGGGTTTGGGTCTAGCGGAGTGGGTTTGGGTCTAGCGGAGTGGGTTTGGGTCTAGCGGAATGGGTTTGGGTCTGGCGGAGTGGGTTTGGGTCTAGCCGAGTGGGTTTGGGTCTAGCCGAGTGCGTTTTGGTGTAGCCGAGTGGGTTTGGTTCTAGCCGAGTGGGTTTGGGTCTAGCCGAGTGGGTTTGGGTCTAGCCGAGTGGGTTTGGGTCTAGCCGAGTGGGTTTGGGTCTAGCCGAGTGGGTTTGGGTCTAGCCGAGTGGGTTTGGTCTAGCCGAGTGGGTTTGGGAGTAGCCGAGTGGGTTTGGGTCTAGCCGAGTGGGTTTGGGTCTAGCCGAGTGGGTTTGGGTCTAGCGGAGTTGTTTTGGGTCTAGCCGAGTGGGTTTGGGTCTAGCCGAGTGGGTTTGGGTCTAGCCGAGTGGGTTTGGGTCTACCCGCGTGGGTTTGGGTCTAGCCCAGTGGGTTTGGGTCTAGCCCAGTGGGTTTGGGTCTAGCGGAGTGGGTTTGGGTTTAGCCGAGTGGGTTTGGGTCTAGCCGAGTGGGTTTGGGTCTAGCCGAGTGGGTTTGGGTCTAACCGAGTGGGTTTGGGTCTAGCGGAATGGGTTTGGGTCTAGCGGAGTGGGTTTGGGTCTAGCGCAGTGGGTTTGGTTCTAGCCGAGTGGGTTTGGGTCTAGCCGAGTGGGTTTGGGTCTAGCCGAGTGGGTATGGGTCGAACAGAGTGGGTTTGGGTCTAGCGGAGTGGGTTTGGGTCTAGCGGAGTGGGTTTGGGTCTAGCGCAGTGGGTTTGGTTCTAGCCGAGTGGGTTTGGGTCTAGCCGAATGGGTTTGGGTCTAGCCGAGTGGGTTTGGGTCTAGCCTAGTGGGTTTGGGTCTAGCGGAGTGGGTTTGGGTCTAGCCGAGTGGGTTTGGTTGTAGCCGAGTGGGTTTGGGTCTACCCGAGTGGGTTTGGGTCTAGCCGAGTGGGTTTGGGTCTAGCCGAGTGGGTTTTGGTCTAGCCAAGTGGGTTTGGGTCTAGCCGAGTGCATTTGGGTCTAGCCCAGTGGGTTTGGGTCTAGCGGAGTGGGTTTGGGTCTAGCGGAGTGGGTTTGGGTCTAGCGGAATGGGTTTGGGTCTGGCGGAGTGGGTTTGGGTCTAGCCGAGTGGGTTTGGGTCTAGCCGAGTGCGTTTTGGTGTAGCCGAGTGGGTTTGGTTCTAGCCGAGTGGGTTTGGGTCTAGCCGAGTGGGTTTGGGTCTAGCCGAGTGGGTTTGGGTCTAGCCGAGTGGGTTTGGGTCTAGCCGAGTGGGTTTGGGTCTAGCCGAGTGGGTTTGGTCTAGCCGAGTGGGTTTGGGAGTAGCCGAGTGGGTTTGGGTCTAGCCGAGTGGGTTTGGGTCTAGCCGAGTGGGTTTGGGTCTAGCGGAGTGGGTTGGGGGCTAGCCGAGTGGGTTGGGGTCAGGCCGAGTGGGTTTGGGTCTAGCGCAGTGGGTTTGGTTCTAGCGGAGTGGGTTTGGGTCGAGCTGAGTGGGTTTGGGTCTAGCGGAGTGGGTTTGGGTCTGGCGGAGTGGGTTTGGGTCTAGCGGAGTGGGTTTGGGTCTAGCCGAGTGGGTTTGCATCTAGCCGAGTGGGTTTGGGTCTAGCCGAGCGGGTTTGGGTCTAGCGGAGTGGGTTTGGGTTTATCCGAGTGGGTTTGGGTCTGGCCGAGTGGGTTTGGGTCTAGCCGAGTGGGTTTGCGTCTAGCCGAGTGGGTTTGGGTCTAGCCGAGTGGGTTTGCATCTAGCCGAGTGGGTTTGGGTCTAGCCGAGTGGGTTTGGGTCTAGCCGAGTGGGTTTGGGTCTAGCCGAGTGGGTTGGGGTCTAGCCGAGTGGGTTTGGGTCTAGCGGAGTGGGTTTGGTTCTAGCGGAGTGGGTTTGGGTCGAGCTGGGTGGGTTTGGGTCTAGCGGAGTGGGTTTGGGTCTAGCGGAGTGGGTTTGGGTCTAGCGGAGTGGGTTTGGGTCTAGCCGAGTGGGTTTGCGTCTAGCCGAGTGGGTTTGGGTCTAGCCGAGTGGGTTTCCGTCTAGCCGAGTGGGTTTGCGTCTAGCCGAGTGGGTTTCGGTCTAGCCGAGTGGGTTTGGGTCTAGCCGAGTGGGTTTGGGTCTAGCCGAATGGGTTTGGGTCTAGCCGAGTGGGTTTGGGAGTAGCCGAGTGGGATTGGGTCTAGCCGAGTGGGTTTGGGTCCAGCGGAGTGGGTTTGGGTCTAGCCGAGGGGGTTTGGGTCTAGCCGAGTTGGTTTGGGTCTAGCCGATTGGGTTTTGGTCTAGCCGAGTGGGTTTGGGTATAGCTGAGTGGGTTTGGGTCTAGCCGAGTGGGTTTGGGTGTAGCCGAGTGGGTTTAGGTTTAGCCGAGTGGGTTTGGGTGTAGCCGAGTTGGTTTGGGTCTAGCCGAGTGGGTTTGGGTCTAGCCGAGTGAGTTTGGGTCTAGCCGATTGGGTTTGGGTCTAGCCGAGTGGGTTTGGTTCTAGCCGAGTGGGTTTGGGTCTAGCCGAGTGGGTTTGAATCTAGCCGAGTGGGTTTGGGCCTAGCCCAGTGGGTTTGGGTCTAGCCGAGTTTGTTTGGGTCTAGCCGAGTGGGTTTGGGTCTAGCGGAGTGGGTTTGGGTCTAGCGGAGTGGGTTTGGGTCTAGCGCAGTGGGTTTGGTTCTTGCGGAGTTGGTTTGGGTCTAGCCACATGGGTTTGGGTCTAGCCGAGTGGGTTTGGGTCTAGCCGAGTGGGTTTGGGTGTAGCCTAGTGGGTTTGGGTCTAGCGGAGTTGTTTTGGGTCTAGCCGAGTGGGTTTGGGTCTAGCCGAGTGGGTTTGGGTCTAGCCGAGTGGGTTTGGGTCTACCCGAGTGGGTTTGGGTCTAGCCGAGTGGGTTTGGGTCTAGCCCAGTGGGTTTGGGTCTAGCGGAGTGGGTTTGGGCCTAGCGGAGTGGGTTTGGGTCTAGCGCAGTGGGTTTGGTTCTAGCGGAGTGGGTTTGGGTCGAGCTGAGTGGGTTTGGGTCTAGCGGAGTGGGTTTGGGTCTCGCGGAGTGGGTTTGGGTCTAGCGGAGTGGGTTTGGGTCTAGCCGAGTGGGTTTGCGTCTAGCCAAGTGGGTTTGGGTCTAGCCGAGTGGGTTTGCGTCTAGCCGAGTGGGTTTGCGTCCAGCCGAGTGGGTTTGGGTCTAGCCGAGTGGGTTTGGGTCTAGCCGAGTGGGTTTGGGTCTAACCGAGTGGGTTTGGGTCTAGCGGAGTGGGTTTGGGTCTAGCGGAGTGGGTTTGGGTCTAGCGCAGTGGGTTTGGTTCTAGCAGAGTGGGTTTGGGTCTAGCCGAATGGGTTTGGGTCTAGCCGAGTGGGTTTGGGTCTAGCCGAGTGGGTTTGGGTCTAGCCTAGTGGGTTTGGGTCTAGCGGAGTTGTTTTGGGTCTAGCCGAGTGGGTTTGGGTCTAGCCGAGTGGGTTTGGTTGTAGCCGAGTGGGTTTGGGTCTACCCGAGTGGGTTTGGGTCTAGCCGAGTGGGTTTGGGTCTAGCCGAGTGGGTTTGGGTCTAGCCAAGTGGGTTTGGGTCTAGCCGAGTGCGTTTGGGTCTAGCCCAGTGGGTTTGGGTCTAGCGGAGTGGGTTTGGGTCTAGCGGAGTGAGTTTGTGTCTAGCCTAGTGGGTGTGGGTCTAGCGGAGTTGTTTTGGGTCTAGTTGAGTGGGTTTGGGTCTAGCGGAGTGGGTTTGGTTCTAGCGGAGTGGGTTTGGGTCGAGCTGAGTGGGTTTGGGTCTAGCGGAGTGGGTTTGGGTCTAGAGGAGTGGGTTTGGGTCTGGCGGAGTGGGTTTGGGTCTAGCCGAGTGGGTTTGCGTCTCGCCGAATGGGTTTGGGTCTAGCCGAGTGGGTTTGCGTCTAGCCGAGTGGGTTTGAGTCTAGCCGAGTGGGTTTGGGTCTAGCCGAGTGGGTTTAGGTCTAGCCGAGTGGGTTTGGGTCTAACCGAGTGGGTTTGGGTCTAGCGGAGTGGGTTTGGGTCTAGCGGAGTGCGTTTGGGTCTAGCGCAGTGGGTTTGGTTCTAGCGGAGTGGGTTTGGGTCTAGCCGAATGGGTTTGGGTCTGGCGGAGTGCGTTTGGGTCTAGCCGAGTGGGTTTGGGTCTAGCCGAGTGCGTTTTGGTGTAGCCGAGTGGGTTTGGTTCTAGCCGAGTGGGTTTGGGTCTAGCCGAGTGTGTTTGGGTCTAGCCGAGTGGGTTTGGGTCTAGCCGAGTGGGTTTGGGTCTAGCCGAGTGGGTTTGGGTCTAGCCGAGTGGGTTTGGGTCTAGCGCAGTGGCTTTGGTTCTAGCGGAGTGGGTTTGGGTCTAGCCGAATGGGTTTGGGTCTAGCCGAGTGGGTTTGGGTCTAGCCGAGTGGGTTTGGGTCTAGCCGAGTGGGTTTGGGTCTTGGCGAGTGGGTTTGTGTCTAGCCGAGTGGGTTTGGGTCTAGCCGAGAGGGTTTGGGTCTAGCCGAGTGGGTTTGGGTCTGGCCGAGTGGGTTTTTGTCTAGCCGAGTGGGTTTGGGTCTAGCCGAGTGGGTTTGTGTGTAGCCGAGTGGGTTTGGGTCTAGCCGAGTGGGTTTGGGTCTAGCCGAGTCGGTTTGGGTCTAGCGGAGTGGGTTTGGGTCTAGCGGATTGGGTTTGGGTCCAGCGGAGTGGGTTTGGGTCTAGCGGAGTGGGATTGGGTCTAGCGGAGTGGGTTTGGGTCTAGCGGAATGGGTCAGCATCTAGCGGGGAGTGTTTGGGTCCAGCCGGGTGGGTTTGGGTCTAGCCGAGTGGGTTTGGGTCTTGGCGAGTGGGTTTGTGTCTAGCCGAGTGGGTTTGGGTCTAGCCGAGAGGGTTTGGGTCTAGCCGAGAGTGTTTGGGTCTGGCCGAGTGGGTTTTTGTCTAGCCGAGTGGGTTTGGTTCTAGCCGAGTGGGTTTGTGTGTAGCCGAGTGGGTTTGGGTCTAGCCGAGTGGGTTTGGGTCTAGCCGAGTTGGTTTGGGTCTAGCGGAGTGGGTTTGGGTCTAGCCGAGTGGGTTTGGGTCTAGCCGAGTGGGTTTGGGTGTGGCCGAGTGGGTTTGGTTTACCCGAGTGGGTTTGGGTCTAGCCGAGTGGGTTTGGGTCTAGCCAAGTGGGTTTGGGTCTAGCCAAGTGGGTTTGGGTCTAGCCGAGTGGGTTCGGATCTAGCCGAGTGGGTTTGGGAGTAGCCGAGTGGGTTTGAGTCTAGCCGAGTGGGTTTGGGTCCAGCGGAGTGGGTTTGGGTCTAGCCGAGGGGGTTTTGGTCTAGCCGAGTTGGTTTGGGCCTAGCCGAGTGGGTTTTGGTCTAGCCGAGTGGGTTTGGGTCTAGCCGAGTGGGTTTGGGCCTAGCCGAGTGGGTTTGGGTCTAGCCGAATGGGTTTGGGTGTAGCCGAGTGGGTTTTGGTGTAGCCGAGTGGGTTTGGGTCTAGCCGAGTGGGTTTGGGTCCAGCGGAGTGGGTTTGGGTCTAGCCGAGGGGGTTTGGGTGTAGCCGAGTGGGTTTGGGTCTAGCCGAGTGGGTTTGGGTCTAGCCGAGTGGGTTTGGGTCTAGCCGAGTGTGTTTGCGTCTAGCTGAGTGGGTTTGCGTCTAGCCGAGTTGGTTTGGGTCTAGCCGAGTGGGTTTGGGTCTAGCCGAGTGGGTTTGGGTCTAGCGGAGTGGGTTTGGGTCTAGCGGAGTGGGTTTGGGTCTAGCGCAGTGGGTTTGCTTCTAGCGGAGTGGGTTTGGGTCGAGCGGAGTGGGTTTGGGTCTTGCGGAGTGGGTTTGGTCTGGCGGAGTGGGTTTGGGTCTAGCGGAGTGGGTTTGGGTCTAGCGGAATGGGTTTGGGTCTAGCCGAGTGGGCTTGGGTCAAGACGAGTGGGCTTGTGTCTAACTGAGTGGGTTTGGGTCTAGCCGAGTGGATTTGGGTCTAACCGAGTGGGCTTGTGTCTAACCGAGTGGGTTTGGGTCTAGCCGAGTCCGTTTGGGTCTAGCCGAATGGGTTTGGGACTAGCAGAGTGGGTTTGTGTCTAGCGGGGTGGGTTTGGTTCTAGCGGAGTGGGTTTAGGTCTAGACGATTGGGTTTGGGTCTAGCCGAGTGGGTTTGGGTCTGGCGGAGTGGGTTTGGGTCTATTGGAGTGGGTTTGGTTCTAGCCGAGTGGGTTTGGTTCTAGCCGAGTGGGTTTGGGTGTAGCTGAGTGGGTTTGTGTCTAGCCGAGTGGGTTTGGGTCTAGCGGAGTGGGTTTGGTTGTAGCCGAGTGGGTTTGCGTCTAGCCGAGTGGGTTTGGGTCTAGACGAGTGGGTTTAGGTTTAGCCGAGTGGGTTTCGGTGTAGCCGAGTGGGTTTGGGTCTAGCGGAGTGGGTTTGTGTCTAGCGGAGTGGGTTTGGGTCTAGCGGAATGCGTTTGGGTCTAGCCGAGTTGGTTTGGGTCTAGCGGAGTGGGTTTGGGTCCAGCCGAGTGGGTCTGGGTCTAGCCGAGTGGGTTTGTGTCTAGCCGAGTGGGTTTGCGTCTAGCCGAGTGGGTTTGGGTCTAGCGGAGTGGGTTTGGGTCTAGCGGAGTGGGTATGCATCTAGCCGAGTGGGTTTGGGTCTAGCCGAGTGGGTTTGGGTCTTGCCGAGTGGGTTTTGGTTCGCCAAGTGGGTTTGGGCCTAGCCAAGTGGGTTTGGGTCTAGCGGAGTGGGTTTGGGTGTAGCCGAGTGGGTTTGAGTCTAGCCAAGTGGGTTTGGGTCTAGCCGAGTGGGATTGGGTCTAGCCGAGTGGGATTGGGTCTAGCCGAGTGTGTTTGGGTCTAGCCGAGTGGGTTTGCGTCTAGCCGAGTGGGTTTGGGTCTAGCGGAGTGGGTTTGGTTGTAGCCGAGTGGGTTTGGGTCTAGCGGAGTGGGTATGCATCTAGCCGAGTGGGTTTGGGTCTAGCCGAGTGGGTTTGGGTCTTGCCGAGTGGGTTTTGGTCTAGCCGAGTGGGTTTGGGTCTAGCGGAGTGGGTTTGGGTGTTGCCGAGTGGGTATGAGTCTAGCCAAGTGGGTTTGGGTCTAGCCGAGTGGGATTGGGTCTAGCCGAGTGGGATTGGGTCTAGCCGAGTGTGTTTGGGTCTAGCCGAGTGGGTTTGCGTGTAGCCGATTGGGTTTGGGTCTAGCGGAGTGGGTTTGGTTGTAGCCGAGTGGGTTTGGGTCTAGCCGAGTGGGTTTGGGTCTAGACGAGTGGGTTTGGGTTTAGCCGAGTGGGTTTTGGTGTAGCCAAGTGGGTTTGGGTCTAGCGGAGTGGGATTGTGTCTAGCGGAGTGGGTTTGGGTCTAGCGGAGTGGGTTTGGGTCTAGCGGAGCGGGTTTGGGTCTAGCGGAGTCGGGTTTGGGTCTAGCCGAGTGGGTTTGGGACCAGCCGAGTGGGTTTGGGTCTAGCCGAGTGGGTTTGGGTCTACCCGAATGGGTTTTGGTCTAGCCGAGTGTGTTTGGGTCTAGCCGAGTGGGTTTGGTCTACCCGAGTGTGTTTGGGTCTAGCCGAGTGGGTTTGGGTCGAGCCGAGTGGGTTTGGGTCTAGCCGAGTGGGTTTGGGTCTAGCTGAGTGAGTTTGGGTCTAGCCAAGTGGGTTTGTGTCTAGCCGAGTGGGTTTGGGTCTAGCCGTTTGGGTTTGGGTCCAGCCGAGTGGGTTTGGGTCTAGCCGAGTGGGTTTGGGTGCAGCCGAGTGGGTTTGGGTCTAGCGGAGTGGGTTTGGGGCTAGCCGAGTGGGTTTGCGTCTAGCGGTGTGGGTTTGGGTCTAGCCGAGTTAGTTTGGGTGTAACCGAGTGGGTTTGGGTCTAGCCGAGCGGGTTTGGGTCTATCCGAGTGGGTTTGGTTCTAGCCGAGTGGGTTTGGGTCTAGCGGAGTGGGTTTGGGTGTAGCCGATTGGGCTTGGTTCTAGCCGAGCGGGTTTGGGTCTAGCTGAGTGGGTTTGGGTCTAGTCGAGTGTGTTTGGGTCTAGCCGAGTGGGTTTGCGTCTAGCTGAGTGGGTTTGGGTCTATTGGAGTGGGTTTGGGTCTAGCCGAGTGGGTTTGGGTCTAGCCGAGTGGGTTTGGGTGTAGCTGAGTGGGTTTGTGTCTGGCCGAGTGGGTTTGGGTCTAGCGGAGTGGGTTTGGTTGTAGCCGAGTGGGTTTGGGTCTAGCCGAGTGGGTTTGGGTCTAGACGAGTGGGTTTAGGTTTAGCCGAGTGGGTTTCGGTGTAGCCGAGTGGGTTTGGGTCTAGCGGAGTGGGTTTGTGTCTAGCGGAGTGGGTTTGGGTCTCGCGGAGTGCGTTTGGGTCTAGCCGAGTTGGTTTGGGTCTAGCGGAGTGGGTTTGGGTCCAGCCGAGTGGGTTTGGGTCTAGCAGAGTGGGTTTGGGTCTAGTCGAGTGGGTTTGGGTCTAGCGGTGTGGGTTTGGGTCTAACCGAGTGGGTTTGGGTGTAGCCGAGTGGGTTTGGGTCTAGCCGAATGGGTTTGGATCGAGCCGAGTGGATTTGGGTGTAGCCGAGTGGGTTTGGGTCTAGCGGAATGGGTTTGGGTGTAGCCGAGTGGGTTTGGGTCTCGCCGAGTGGGTTTGGGTCTAGCGGAGTGGGTTTGGGTCTAGCCGAGTGGGTTTGGTTCTAGCGGTGTGGGTTTGGGTCTAGCGGAGTGGGTTTGGGTCTAGCCGAGTGGGTTTGGGTCCAGCCGAGTGGGTTTGGGTCTAGCCGAGTGGGTTTGGGTCTAGCCAAGTGGGTTTGGGTCTAGCGGAGTGGGTTTGAGTGTAGCTGAGTGGGTTTGAGTCTAGCCAAGTGGGTTTGGGTCTAGCCGAGTGGGATTGGGTCCAGCCGAGTGGGTTTGGGTCTAGCCGAGTGTGTTTGGGTCTAGCCGAGTGGGTTTGCGTCTAGCCGAGTGGGTTTGGGTCTAGCGGAGTGTGTTTGGGTCTAGCCGAGTGAGTTTGGGTCTACCCGAGTGTGTTTGGGTCTAGCCGAGTGGGTTTGGGTCGAGCCGAGTGGGTTTGGGTCTAGCCGAGTGGGTTTGGGTCTAGCCGAGTGGGCTTGTGTCTAGCCGAGTGGGTTTGGGTCTAGTCGATTGGGTTTGGGTCTAGCCGAGTGGGTTTGGGTCTAGCCGAGTGGGTTTGGGTCCAGCCGAGTGGGTTTGGGCCTAGCCGCGTGGGTTTGCGTCTAGCGGAGTGAGTTTGGGTCTAGCCGAGTGGGTTTGGGTCTAGCCGAGTGGGTTTGGGACTAGCCGAGTGGGTTTGGGTCTAGCCGAGTGAGTTTGGGTCTAGCCGAGTAGGTTTGGGTCTAGCCAAGTGGGTTTGGGTCCAGCCGTGTGGGTTTGGGTCTAGCCGTGTGGGTTTGGGTCTAGCCGATTGGGTTTGGGTCTAGCCATGTGGGTTTGGGTCCAGCCGAATGGGTTACTGTCTAGCGGAGTGGGTTTGGGTGTAGCCGCGTGAGTTTGGGTCTAGCCGAGTGGGTTTGGGTCTAGACGAGTGGGTTTGGGTCTAGCCGAGTGGGTTTGGGTGTAGCCGAGTGGGTTTGGGTCTAGCGCAGTGGGTTTGGGTGTAGCCGAGTGGGTTTGGGTCTAGCCGAGTGGGATTGGGTCTAGCCGAGTGGGTTTGGGTCTAGCCGAGTAGGTTTGGGTCTAGCCGAGTGGGTTTACCCCGAGCCGAGTGGGTTTGGGTCTAGCAGAGTGGGTTTGGGTGTAGCCGAGTGGGTTTGGGTGTAGCCGAGTGGGTTTGGGTCTGGACGAATGGGTTTGGGTGTAGCCGAGTGGGTTTGGGTCTAGCCGAGTGGATTTGGGTCTAGCCGAGTGGGTTTGGGTCTAACCGAGTGGGTTTGTGTCTAGCGGAGTGGGTTTGGGTCTAGCTGAGTGGGATTTGGTCTAGCCGAGTGGGTTTGGGTCTAGCCGAGTGGGTTTGTGTCTAGCCGAGTGGGTTTGCGTCTAGCTGAATGGGTTTGGGTCTAGCCGAGTGGGTTTGGGTCTAGCCGAGTGGGTCTGGGTCTAGCCGAAAGTGTTTGGGTCTAGCCGAGTGGGTTTGGGTCTAGCCGAGTGGGTTTGGGTCTAGCCGAGTGGGTGCGGGTCTAGCCGAGTGGGTTTGGGTCTAGCCGAGTGGGTTGGGGTCAAGCCGAGTGGGTTTGGGTCTAGCCGAGTGGGTTTGGGTCTAGCCGAGTGGGTTTGTGCCTAGCCGAGTGGGCTTGGGTCTAGCGGAGTGGGTTTGGGTCTAGCGGAGTGGGTTTGGGTCTAGCCGAGTGGGTTTGGGTCTAGACGAGTGGGTTTGGGTCTAGCCGAGTTTGTTTGGGTCTAGCGGAGTGGGTTTGGGCCTAGCAGAGTGGGTTTGGGTGTAGCGGAGTGGGTTTGGGTGTAGCTGAGTGGGTTTGGGTGTAGCTGAGTGGGTTTGGGACTAGCCGAGTGGGTTTGGGTCTAGCTGAGTGGGTTTGGGTCTAGCCGAATGGGGTGGGTCTAGCTGAGTGGGTTTGGGTCTCGCCGAGTGGGTTTCGGGCTAGCCGAGTGGGTTTGGGTCAAGCCGAGTGGGTTTGGGTCTACCCGAGTGGGTTTGGGTCTAGCCGAGTGGGTTTGGGTCTAGCCGAGTTAGTATGGGTCTAGCGTAGTGAGTTTGGGTCTAGCCTAGTGGGTTTATGTCTATCCGAGTGGGTTTGGGTCTCGCCGTGTGGGTTTGGGTCTAGCCATGTGGGTTTGGGTCCAGCCGAATGGGTTAGGGTCTAGCGGAGTGGGTTTGGGTGTAGCCGCGTGGGTTTGGGTCTAGCCGAGTGGGTTTGGGTCTAGCCGAGTGGGTTTGGGTCTAGCCGAGTGGGTTTGGGTGTAGCCGAGTGGGTTTGGGTCTAGCGGAGTGGGTTTGGGTGTAGCGGAGTGGGTTTGGGTCTAGCCGAGTGGGTTTGGTTCTAGCCGACTGGGTTTGGGTCTAGCCGAGTGGGTTTGGGTCTAGCAGAGTGGGTTTGGGTGTAGCCGAGTGGGTTTGGGTGTAGCCGAGTGGGTTTGGGTCTGGACGAGTGGGTTTGGGTGTAGCCGAGTGGGTTTGGGTCTAGCCGAGTTAGTATGGGTCTAGCGTAGTGAGTTTGGGTCTAGCCTAGTGGGTTTGGGTCTATCCGAGTGGGTTTGGGTCTAGTGGAGGGGGTTGCGTCTAGCCGAGTGGGTTTGGGTCTAGCCGAGTAGGTTTGGGTCTAGCCGAGTGGGTTTGGGTCCAGCCGTGTGGGTTTGGGTCTCGCCGTGTGGGTTTGGGTCTAGCCGATTGGGTTTGGGTCTAGCCATGTGGGTTTGGGTCCAGCCGAATGGGTTAGGGTCTAGCGGAGTGGGTTTGGGTGTAGCCGCGTGGGTTTGGGTCTAGCCGAGTGGGTTTGGGTCTAGCCGAGTGGGTTTGGGTCTAGCCGAGTGGGTTTGGGTGTAGCCGAGTGGGTTTGGGTCTAGCGGAGTGGGTTTGGGTGTAGCGGAGTGGGTTTGGGTCTAGCCGAGTGGGTTTGGTTCTAGCCGACTGGGTTTGGGTCTAGCCGAGTGGGTTTGGGTCTAGCAGAGTGGGTTTGGGTGTAGCCGAGTGGGTTTGGGTGTAGCCGAGTGGGTTTGGGTCTGGACGAGTGGGTTTGGGTGTAGCCGAGTGGGTTTGGGTCTAGCCGAGTGGATTTGGGTCTAGCCGAGTGGGTTTGGGTCTAACCGAGTGGGTTTGTGTCTAGCGGAGTGGGTTTGGGTCTAGCTGAGTTGGAGTGGGTCTAGCCGAGTGGGTTTGGGTCTAGCCGAGTGGGTTTGGGACTAGCCGAGTGGGTTTGGGTCTAGCCGAGTGGGTTTGCGTCTAGCTGAATGGGTTTGGGTCTAGCCGAGTGGGTTTGGGTCTAGCCGAGTGGGTCTGGGTCTAGCCGAAAGTGTTTGGGTCTAGCCGAGTGGGTTTGGGTCTAGCCGAGTGGGTTTGGGTCTAGCCGAGTGGGTGTGGGTCTAGCCGAGTGGGTTTGGGTCTAGCCGAGTGGGTTTGGGTCAAGCCGAGTGGGTTTGGGTCTAGCCGAGTGGGTTTGGGTCTAGCCGAGTGGGTTTGTGCCTAGCCAAGTGGGTTTTGGTCTAGCGGAGTGGGTTTGGGTCTAGCGGAGTGGGTTTGGGTCTAGCCGAGTGGGTTTGGGTCTAGACGAGTGGGCTTGGGTCTAGCCGAGTTGGTTTGGGTCTAGCGGAGTGGGTTTGGGCCTAGCAGAGTGGGTTTGGGTGTAGCGGAGTGGGTTTGGGTGTAGCTGAGTGGGTTTGGGACTAGCCGAGTGGGTTTGGGTCTTGCGGAGTGGGTTTGGGTCTAGCCGAATGGGGTGGGTCTAGCTGAGTGGGTTTGGGTCTCGCCGAGTGGGTTTCGGGCTAGCCGAGTGGGTTTGGGTCAAGCCGAGTGGGTTTGGGTCTAGCCGAGTGGGTTTGGGTCTAGCGGAGTGGGTTTGGGTGTAGCGGAGTGGGTTTGGGTCTAGCCGAGTGGGTTTGGTTCTAGCCGACTGGGTTTGGGTCTAGCCGAGTGGGTTTGGGTCTAGCAGAGTGGGTTTGGGTGTAGCCGAGTGGGTTTGGGTGTAGCCGAGTGGGTTTGGGTCTGGACGAGTGGGTTTGGGTGTAGCCGAGTGGGTTTGGGTCTAGCCGAGTGGATTTGGGTCTAGCCGAGTGGGTTTGGGTCTAACCGAGTGGGTTTGTGTCTAGCGGAGTGGGTTTGGGTCTAGCTGAGTTGGAGTGGGTCTAGCCGAGTGGGTTTGGGTCTAGCCGAGTGGGTTTGGGACTAGCCGAGTGGGTTTGGGTCTAGCCGAGTGGGTTTGCGTCTAGCTGAATGGGTTTGGGTCTAGCCGAGTGGGTTTGGGTCTAGCCGAGTGGGTCTGGGTCTAGCCGAAAGTGTTTGGGTCTAGCCGAGTGGGTTTGGGTCTAGCCGAGTGGGTTTGGGTCTAGCCGAGTGGGTGTGGGTCTAGCCGAGTGGGTTTGGGTCTAGCCGAGTGGGTTTGGGTCAAGCCGAGTGGGTTTGGGTCTAGCCGAGTGGGTTTGGGTCTAGCCGAGTGGGTTTGTGCCTAGCCAAGTGGGTTTTGGTCTAGCGGAGTGGGTTTGGGTCTAGCGGAGTGGGTTTGGGTCTAGCCGAGTGGGTTTGGGTCTAGACGAGTGGGCTTGGGTCTAGCCGAGTTGGTTTGGGTCTAGCGGAGTGGGTTTGGGCCTAGCAGAGTGGGTTTGGGTGTAGCGGAGTGGGTTTGGGTGTAGCTGAGTGGGTTTGGGACTAGCCGAGTGGGTTTGGGTCTTGCGGAGTGGGTTTGGGTCTAGCCGAATGGGGTGGGTCTAGCTGAGTGGGTTTGGGTCTCGCCGAGTGGGTTTCGGGCTAGCCGAGTGGGTTTGGGTCAAGCCGAGTGGGTTTGGGTCTAGCCGAGTGGGTTTGGGTCTAGCCGAGTGTGTTTGGGTCTAGCCGAGTTAGTATGGGTCTAGCGGAGTGAGTTTGGGTCTAGCCTAGTGGGTTTGGGTCTATCCGTGTGGGTTTGGGTCTAGCTGAGTGGGCTTGCGTCTAGCCGAGTGGGTTTGGGTCTAGCCGAGTCCGTTTGGGTCTAGCCGAGTGGGTTTGGGACTAGCCGAGTGGGTTTGGGTCTAGCCGAGTGGGTTTGGGTCCAGCGGAGTGGGTTTGGGTGTAGCCGAGTGGGTTTGGGTGTAGCCGAGTGGGTTTGGTTCTAGCCGAGCGGGTTTTGGTCTAGCTGAGTGGGTTTGGGTCTAGCCGAGTGTGTTTGGGTCTAGCCGAGTGGGTTTGCGTCTAGCTGAGTGGGTTTGGGTCTAGCGGAGTGGGTTTGGGTGTAGCCGAGTGGATTTGCGTCTAGCCGAGTGGGTTTGGGTCTAGACGAGTGGGTTTGGGTCTAGCCGAGTGGGTTTGGGTCTAGCCGAGTGGGTTTGGGTCCAGCCGAGTGGGTTTGGGTGTAGCCAAGTGGGTTTGGGTCCAGCCGATTGGGTTTGGGTCTAGCCGAGTGTGTTTGGGTCTAGCCGAGTGGGTTTGGGTGCAGCCGAGTGGGTTTGGGTCTTGCCGAGTGTGTTTGGGTCTAGTCGAGTGGGTTTGGGTCTAGCCGAGTGGGTTTGGGTCTAGCCGAGTGGGTTTTGGCCTAGCCGCGTGGGTTTGGGTCTAGCGGAGTGGGTTTGGGTCTAGCGGAGTGGGCTTGGGTGTTGCCGAGTGGGTTTGGGCCTAGCCGAGTGGGTTTGGGTCTAGCCGAGTGGGTTTGGTTCTAGCCGAGTGGGTTTGCGTCTAGCTGAGTGGGTTTGGGTCTAGCGGAGTGGGTTTGGGTGTAGCCGAGTGGATTTGGGTCTATCCGAGTGGGTTTGGGTCTAGACGAGTGGGTTTGGGTCTAGCCGAGTGGGTTTCGGTCTAGCCGAGTGGGTTTGGGTCTAGCGGAGTTGGTTTGGGTCTCGCCGAGTCCGTTTGGTTCAAGCCGAGTGGGTTTGGGACTAGCAGAGTGGGTTTGGGTCTAGCGGGGTGGGTTTGGTTCTAGCGGAGTGGGTTTAGGTATAGCCGATTGGGTTTGGGTCGAGACGAGTGGGTTTGGGTCTGGCGGAGTGGGTTTGGGTCTAGTGGAGTGGGTTTGGGTCTAGCCGAGTGGGTTTGGGTCTAGCCGAGTGGGTTTGGGTGTAGCTGAGTGGGTTTGTGTCTAGCCGAGTGGGTTTGGGTCTAGCGGAGTGGGTTTGGTTGTAGCCAAGTGGGTTTTGGTCTAGCCGAGTGGGTTTGCGTCTAGCCGTGTGGGTTTGGGTGTAGCTGAGTGGGTTTGTGTCTAGCCGAGTGTGTTTGGGTCTAGTCGAGTGGGTTTGGGTCTAGCCGAGTGGGTTTGGGTCTGGCCGAGTGGGTTTGGGTGTAGCTGAGTGGGTTTGTGTCTAGCCGAGTGTGTTTGGGTCTAGCCGAGTGGGTTTGGGTCTAGCCGAGTGGGTTTGGGTCTAGCCGAGTGGGTTTGGGCCTAGCCGCGTGGGTTTGGGTCTAGCGGAGTGGGTTTGGGTCTAGCGGAGTTGGCTTGGGTCTAGCAGAGTGGGTTTGGGCCTAGCCGAGTGGGTTTGGGTCCAGCCGAGTGGGTTTGGGTCTGGCCGAGTGGGTTTGGGTCTTGCCGAGTGGGTTTGGGTCTAGTCGTGTGGGTTTGGGTCTAGCCGATTGGGTTTGGGTCTAGGCATGTGGGTTTGGGTCTAGCCGAGTGGGTTAGGTTCTAGCGGAATGGGTTTGGGTGTAGCCGCGTGGGTTTGGGTCTAGCCGAGTGGGTTTGGGTCTAGCCGAGTGGGTTTGGGTCTAGCCGAGTGGGTTTGAGTCTTGCCGAGTGGGTTTGGGTCTAGCGGAGTTGGTTTGGGTGTAGCCGAGTGGGTTTGGGTCTAGCCGACTGGGTTTGGGTCTAGCCGAGTGGGTTTGGGTCTAGCCGAGTGGGTTTGGGTCTAGCCGAGTGGGTTTTCGTCTAGCCGAGTGGGTTTGGGTCTAGCTGAGTGGGTTTGGGTGTAGCCGAGTGGGTTTGGGTGTAGCCGAGTGGGTTTGGGTCTGGACGAGTGGGTTTGGGTCTAGCCGAGTGGGTTTGGGTCTAGCCGAGCGGGTTTGGGTCTAGCCAAGTGGGTTTGGGTCTAGCTGAGTGGGTTTGGGTCTAGCGGAGTGGGGTTGGTTCTAGCCGAGTGGGTTTGGGTCTAACCGAGTGGGTTTGTGTCTAGCGGAGTGGGATTGTGTCTAGCGGAGTGGGTTTGGGTCTAGTGGAGTGGGATTGGGTCTAGCCGAGTGGGTTTGGGTCTAGCCGAGTGGGTTTGGGACTAGCCGAGTGGGTTTGGGTCTAGCCGAGTGGGTTTGGGTCTAGCTGAATGGGTTTGGGTCTAGCCGAGTGGGTTTGGGTCTAGCCGAGTGGGTTTGGGTCTAGCCAACAGGGTTTGGGTCTAGCCGAGTGGGTTTGGGTCTAGCCGAGTGGGTTTGTGTCTAGCCGAGTGGATGTGGGTCTAGCCGAGTGGGTTTGGGTCTAGCGGTGTGGGTTTGGGTGTAGCTGAGTGGGTTTGGGACCAGCCGAGTGGGTTTGGGTCTAGCCGAGTGGGTTTGGGTCTAGCCGAATGGGTTTGGGTCTACCCGAGTGGGTTTGGGTCTACCCGAGTGGGTTTACGTCTAGCCGAGTGGGTTTGGGTCTAGCAGAGTGGGTTTGGGTGTAGCCGAGTGGGTTTGGGTGTAGCCGAGTGGGTTTGGGTCTGGACGAGTGGGTTTGGGTGTAGCCGAGTGGGTTTGGGTCTAGCCGAGTGGATTTGGGTCTAGCCGAGTGGGTTTGGGTGTAACCGAGTGGGTTTGTGTCTAGCGGAGTGGGTTTGGGTCTATCTGAGTGGGATTGGCTCTAGCCGAGTGGGTTTGGGTTTAGCCGAGTGGGTTTGGGACTAGCCGAGTGGGTTTTGGTCTAGCCGAGTGGGTTTGCGTCTAGCTGAATGGGCTTGGGTCTAGCCGAGTGGGTTTGGGTATCGCCGAGTGGGTCTGGGTCTAGCCTAAAGGGTTTGGGTCTAGCCGAGTGGGTTTGGGTCTAGCCGAGTGGGTTTGGGTCTAGCCGAGTGGGTGTGGGTCTAGCCGAGTGGGTTTGGGTCTAGCCGAGTGGGTTTGGGTCAAGCCGAGTGGGTTTGGGTCTAGCCGAGTGGGTTTGGGTCTAGCCGAGTGGGTTTGTGCCTAGCCGAGTGGGTTTGGGTCTAGCGGAGTGGGTTTGGGTCTAGCCGAGTGGGTTTAGGTCTAGCCGAGTGGGTTTGGGTCTAGACGAGTGGGTTTGGGTATAGCCGAGTTGGTTTGGGTCTAGCGGAGTGGGTTTGGGCCTAGCAGAGTGGGTTTGGGTGTAGCGGAGTGGGTTTGGGTGTAGCTGAGTGGGTTTGGGACTAGCCGAGTGGGTTTGGGTCTAGCGGAGTGGGTTTGGGTCTAGCCGAATGGGTTTGGGTCTACCCGAGTGGGTTTGGGTCTAGCCGAGTGGGTTTGGGTCTAGCCGAATGGGTTTGGGCCTAGCCGAGTGGGTTTGGGTCTAGCGGAGTGGGTTAGGGTCTAGTGGAGTGGGTTTGGGTCTAGCCGAGTGGGTTTGGGTCTAGCCGAATGGGTTTGGGTCTACCCGAGTGCGTTTGGGTCTCGCCGAGTGGGTTTGGGTCTAGCCGAATGGGTTTGGGTCTAGCCGAGTGGGTTTGGGTGTAGCCGAGTGGGTTTGGGTATAGCAGAGTGGGTTTGGGTGTAGCCGAGTGGGTTTGGGTCTAGCCGAGTGGGTTTGGGTCTAGCCGAGTGGGTTTGGGTCTAGCCGAGTGGGTTTGGGTCTAGCCGAGTGGGTTTGGGTCTAGCCGAGTGGGTTTGGGTCTAGCTGAGTGGGTTTGGGTCTAGCCGAGTGTGTTAGGGTCTAGCGGAGCGGGTTTGGGTGTAGCCGCGTGGGTTTGGGTGTAGCCGAGTGTGTTTGGGTCTAGCCGAGTGGGTTTGGGTCTAGCCGAGTGGGTTTGTGTCTAGCCGAGTGGGTTTGGGTCTAGCGGAGTGGGTTTGGGTGTAGCCGAGTGGGTTTGGGTCTAGCCGAGTGGGTTTGGGTATAGCCGAGTGGGTTTGGGTCTAGCCGAGTGGGTTTGGGTCCAGCCGAGTGGGTTTGGGTCTAGCCGAGTGGATTTGTGTCTAGCCGAGTGGGTTTGGGTCTAGCTGAGTGGGTTTGGGTCTAGCCGAGTGGGTTTGGGTCTAGCCGAGTGTGTTTGGGTGTAGCCGAAAAGGTTTGGGTCTAGCCGAGGGGGTTTGGGTCTAGCCGAGTGGGTTTGGGTCCAGCCGAGTGGGTGAGGGCCCAGCCGAGTGGGTTTGGGTCTAGCCGAGTGGGTTTGGGTCTAGCCGAGTGGGTTTGGGTCTAGCCGAGTGGGTTTGGGACTAGCCGAGTGGGTTTGGGTCTGGCCGAGTGGGTTTGGGTCTAGCTGAATGGGTTTGGGTCTAGCCGAGTGGGTTTGGGTCTAGCCGAGTGTGTTTGGGTGTAGCCGAAAAGGTTTGGGTCTAGCCGAGGGGGTTTGGGTCTAGCCGAGTGGGTTTGGGTCTAGCCGAGTGGGTGAGGGCCTAGCCGAGTGGGTTTGGGTCTAGCCGAGTGGGTTTGGGTCTAGCCGAGTGGGTTTGGGTCTAGCCGAGTGGGTTTGGGACTAGCCGAGTGGGTTTGGGTCTAGCCGAGTGTGTTTGGGTCTAGCTGAATGTGTTTGGGTCTAGCCGAGTGGGTATGGGTCTAGCCGAGTGGGTTTGGGTCTAGCCGAGTGGGTTTGGGTCTTGCCGAGTGGGTTTGGGTCTAGCCGAGTGGGTGTGGGTTAAGCCGAGTGGGTTTGGGTCTAGCCGAGTGGGTTTGGGTCTAGCCGAGTGTGTTTGGGTCTAGCCGAGTGGGTTTGGGCCTAGCCGAGTGGGTTTGGGTCTAGCGGAGTAGGTTAGGGTCTAGTGGAGTGGGTTTGGGTCTAGCCGAGTGGGTTTGGGTCTGGCCGAATGGGTTTGGGTCTACCCGAGTGCGTTTGGGTCTCGCCGAGTGGGTTTGGGTCTAGCCGAATGGGTTTGGGTCTAGCCGAGTGGGTTTGGGTGTAGCCGAGTGGGTTTGGGTATAGCAGAGTGGGTTTGGGTGTAGCCGAGTGGGTTTGGGTCTAGCCGAGTGGGTTTGGGTCTAGCCGAGTGGGTTTGGGTCTAGCCGAGTGGGTTTGGGTCTAGCCGAGTGGGTTTGGGTCTAGCCGAGTGGGTTTGGGTCTAGCTGAGTGGGTTTGGGTCTAGCCGAGTGTGTTAGGGTCTAGCGGAGCGGGTTTGGGTGTAGCCGCGTGGGTTTGGGTGTAGCCGAGTGTGTTTGGGTCTAGCCGAGTGGGTTTGGGTCTAGCCGAGTGGGTTTGGGTCTAGCCGAGTGGGTTTGGGTCTAGCGGAGTGGGTTTGGGTGTAGCCGAGTGGGTTTGGGTCTAGCCGAGTGGGTTTGGGTATAGCCGAGTGGGTTTGGGTCTAGCCGAGTGGGTTTGGGTCCAGCCGAGTGGGTTTGGGTCTAGCCGAGTGGATTTGTGTCTAGCCGAGTTAGTTTGGGTGTAGCCGAGTGGGTTTGGGTCTAGCCGAGCAGGTTTGGGTCTAGCCGAGTGGGTTTGGGTCTAGCCGAGTGGGTTTGGGTCTAGCCGAGTGGGTTTGGGTGAAGCGGAGTTGGTATGGGTCTAGCGGAGTGGGTTTGGGACTAGCCGAGTGGGTTTGGGTCTAGCCGAGTGGGTTTGGGTCTAGCTGAATGGGTTTGGGTCTAGCCGAGTGGGTTTGGGTCTAGCCGAGTGTGTTTGGGTGTAGCCGAAAAGGTTTGGGTCTAGCCGAGGGGGTTTGGGTCTAGCCGAGTGGGTTTGGGTCTAGCCGAGTGGGTGAGGGCCTAGCCGAGTGGGTTTGGGTCTAGTCGAGTGGGTTGGGGTCTAGCCGAGTGGGTTTGGGTCTAGCCGAGTGGGTTTGGGCCTAGCCGAGTGGGTTTGGGTCTAGTGGAGTGGGTTAGGGTGTAGTGGAGTGGGTTTGGGTCTAGCCGAGTGGGTTTGGGTCTAGCCGAATGGGTTTGGGTCTACCCGAGTGCGTTTGGGTCTCGCCGAGTGGGTTTGGGTCTAGCCGAATGGGTTTGGGTCTAGCCGAGTGGGTTTGGGTGTAGCCGAGTGGGTTTGGGTATAGCGGAGTGGGTTTGGGTGTAGCCGAGTGGGTTTGGGTCTAGCCGAGTGGGTTTGGGTCTAGCCGAGTGGGTTTGGGTATCGCCGAGTGGGTCTGGGTCTAGCCTAAAGGGTTTGGGTCTAGCCGAGTGGGTTTGGGTCTTGCCGAGTGGGTTTGGGTCTAGCCGAGTGGGTGTGGGTCTAGCCGAGTGGGTTTGGGTCTAGCCGAGTGGGTTTGGGTCAAGCCGAGTGGGTTTGGGTCTAGCCGAGTGGGTTTGGGTCTAGCCGAGTGGGTTTGTGCCTAGCCGAGTGGGTTTGGGTCTAGCGGAGTGGGTTTGGGTCTAGCCGAGTGGGTTTAGGTCTAGCCGAGTGGGTTTGGGTCTAGACGAGTGGGTTTGGGTATAGCCGAGTTGGTTTGGGTCTAGCGGAGTGGGTTTGGGCCTAGCAGAGTGGGTTTGGGTGTAGCGGAGTGGGTTTGGGTGTAGCTGAGTGGGTTTGGGACTAGCCGAGTGGGTTTGGGTCTAGCGGAGTGGGTTTGGGTCTAGCCGAATGGGTTTGGGTCTACCCGAGTGGGTTTGGGTCTAGCCGAGTGGGTTTGGGTCTAGCCGAATGGGTTTGGGCCTAGCCGAGTGGGTTTGGGTCTAGCGGAGTGGGTTAGGGTCTAGTGGAGTGGGTTTGGGTCTAGCCGAGTGGGTTTGGGTCTAGCCGAATGGGTTTGGGTCTACCCGAGTGCGTTTGGGTCTCGCCGAGTGGGTTTGGGTCTAGCCGAATGGGTTTGGTCTAGCCGAGTGGGTTTGGGTGTAGCCGAGTGGGTTTGGGTATAGCAGAGTGGGTTTGGGTCTAGCCGAGTGGGTTTGGGTCTAGCCGAGTGTGTTTGGGTGTAGCCGAGTGGGTTTGGGTCTAGCCGAGTGGGTTTGGGTCTAGCCGAGTGGGTTTGGGACTAGCCGAGTGGGTTTGGGTCTAGCCGAGTGGGTTTGGGTCTAGCTGAATGGGTTTGGGTCTAGCCGAGTGGGTTTGGGTCTAGCCGAGTGTGTTTGGGTGTAGCCGAAAAGGTTTGGGTCTAGCCGAGGGGGTTTGGGTCTAGCCGAGTGGGTTTGGGTCTAGCCGAGTGGGTGAGGGCCTAGCCGAGTGGGTTTGGGTCTAGCCGAGTGGGTTTGGGTCTAGCCGAGTGGGTTTGGGTCTAGCCGAGTGGGTTTGGGACTAGCCGAGTGGGTTTGGGTCTAGCCGAGTGTGTTTGGGTCTAGCTGAATGTGTTTGGGTCTAGCCGAGTGGGTATGGGTCTAGCCGAGTGGGTTTGGGTCTAGCCGAGTGGGTTTGGGTCTTGCCGAGTGGGTTTGGGTCTAGCCGAGTGGGTGTGGGTTAAGCCGAGTGGGTTTGGGTCTAGCCGAGTGGGTTTGGGTCTAGCCGAGTGTGTTTGGGTCTAGCCGAGTGGGTTTGGGCCTAGCCGAGTGGGTTTGGGTCTAGCGGAGTGGGTTAGGGTCTAGTGGAGTGGGTTTGGGTCTAGCCGAGTGGGTTTGGGTCTAGCCGAGTGGGTTTGGGTCTAGCCGAGTGGGTTTGGGTCTAGCCGAGTGGGTTTGGGTCTAGCCGAGTGGGTTTGGGTCTAGCTGAGTGGGTTTGGGTCTAGCCGAGTGTGTTAGGGTCTAGCGGAGCGGGTTTGGGTGTAGCCGCGTGGGTTTGGGTGTAGCCGAGTGTGTTTGGGTCTAGCCGAGTGGGTTTGGGTCTAGCCGAGTGGGTTTGGGTCTAGCCGAGTGGGTTTGGGTCTAGCGGAGTGGGTTTGGGTGTAGCCGAGTGGGTTTGGGTCTAGCCGAGTGGGTTTGGGTATAGCCGAGTGGGTTTGGGTCTAGCCGAGTGGGTTTGGGTCCAGCCGAGTGGGTTTGGGTCTAGCCGAGTGGATTTGTGTCTAGCCGAGTTAGTTTGGGTGTAGCCGAGTGGGTTTGGGTCTAGCCGAGCAGGTTTGGGTCTAGCCGAGTGGGTTTGGGTCTAGCCGAGTGGGTTTGGGTCTAGCCGAGTGGGTTTGGGTGAAGCGGAGTTGGTATGGGTCTAGCGGAGTGGGTTTGGGACTAGCCGAGTGGGTTTGGGTCTAGCCGAGTGGGTTTGGGTCTAGCTGAATGGGTTTGGGTCTAGCCGAGTGGGTTTGGGTCTAGCCGAGTGTGTTTGGGTGTAGCCAAAAAGGTTTGGGTCTAGCCGAGGGGGTTTGGGTCTAGCCGAGTGGGTTTGGGTCTAGCCGAGTGGGTGAGGGCCTAGCCGAGTGGGTTTGGGTCTAGTCGAGTGGGTTTGGGTCTAGCCGAGTGGGTTTGGGTCTAGCCGAGTGGGTTTGGGCCTAGCCGAGTGGGTTTGGGTCTAGTGGAGTGGGTTAGGGTGTAGTGGAGTGGGTTTGGGTCTAGCCGAGTGGGTTTGGGTCTAGCCGAATGGGTTTGGGTCTACCCGAGTGCGTTTGGGTCTCGCCGAGTGGGTTTGGGTCTAGCCGAATGGGTTTGGGTCTAGCCGAGTGGGTTTGGGTGTAGCCGAGTGGGTTTGGGTATAGCGGAGTGGGTTTGGGTGTAGCCGAGTGGGTTTGGGTCTAGCCGAGTGGGTTTGGGTCTAGCCGAGTGGGTTTGGGTCTAGCCGAGTGGGTTTGGGTCTAGCCGAGTGGGTTTGGGTCTAGCCGAGTGTGTTTGCGTCTAGCCGAGTGGGTTTGGGTCTAGCCGAGTGGGTTTGGGTCTAGCCGAGTGGGTTTGGGTCTAGCTGAGTGGGTTTGGGTCTAGCCGAGTGTGTTAGGGTCTAGCGGAGTGGGTTTGGGTGTAGCCGAGTGGGTTTGGGTCTAGCCGAGTGGGTTTGGGTGAAGCGGAGTTGGTATGGGTCTAGCGGAGTGGGTTTGGGACTAGCGGAGTGGGTTTGGGTCTAGCCGAGTGGGTTTTGGTCTAGCCGAGTGGGTTTGGGTCTATCCGAGTGGGTTTGCGTCTAGCCGAGTGGGTTTGCGTCTAGCCGAGTGGGTTTGGGTCTAGCCGAGTGGGTTTGGGTCTCGCCGAGTGGGTTTGGGTCTAGCCGAATGGGTTTGGGTCTAGCCGAGTGGGTTTGGGTGTAGCCGAGTGGGTTTGGGTATAGCGGAGTGGGTTTGGGTCTAGCCGAGTGGGTTTGGGTGTAGCCGAGTGGGTTTGGGTCTAGCCGAGTGGGTTTGGGTCTAGCCGAGTGGGTTTGGGTCTAGCCGAGTGGGTTTGGGTCTAGCCGAGTGGGTTTGCGTCTCGCCGAGTGTGTTTGCGTCTAGCCGAGTGGGTTTGGGTCTAGCCGAGTGGGTTTGGGTCTAGCCGAGTGGGTTTGGGTCTAGCTGAATGGGTTTGGGTCTAGCCGAGTGTGTTAGGGTCTAGCGGAGTGGGTTTGGGTGTAGCCGCGTGGGTTTGGGTGTAGCCGAGTGTGTTTGGGTCTAGCCGAGTGGGTTTGGGTCTAGCCGAGTGGGTTTGGGTCTAGCCGAGTGGGTTTGGGTCTAGCGGAGTGGGTTTGGGTGTAGCCGAGTGGGTTTGGGTCTAGCCGAGTGGGTTTGGGTATAGCCGAGTGGGTTTGGGTCTAGCCGAGTGGGTTGGGTCTAGCCGAGTGGGTTTGGGTCTAGCCGAGTGGATTTGTGTCTAGCCGAGTTAGTTTGGGTGTAGCCGAGTGGGTTTGGATCTAGCCGAGCAGGTTTGGGTCTAGCCGAGTGGGTTTGGGTCTAGCCGAGTGGGTTTGGGTCTACCCTAGTGGGTTTGGGTGAAGCGGAGTTGGTATGGGTCTAGCGGAGTGGGTTTGGGACTAGCGGAGTGGGTTTGGGTTTAGCCAAGTGGGTTTTGGTCTAGCCGAGTGGGTTTGGGTCTATCCGAGTGGGTTTGCGTCTAGCCGAGTGGGTTTGCGTCTAGCCGAGTTGGTTTGGGTCTAGCCGAGTGGGTTTGGGTCTCGCCGAGTGGGTTTGGGTCTAGCCGAGTGGGTTTGGGTCTAGCGGAGTGGGTTTGGGTCTAGCCGAGTGGGTTTGGGTCTAGCCGAGTGGGTTTGGGTCTAGCCGAGTGGGTTTGGGTCTAGCCGAGTGGGTTTGGGTGTAGCCGAGTGGGTTTGGGTCTAGCCGAGTGGGTTTGGGTCTAGCCGAGTGGGTTTGGGTCTAGCCGAGTGGGTTTGGGTCTAGCGGAGTGGGTTTGGGTGTAGCGGAGTGGGTTTGGGTGTAGCCGAGTGGGTTTGGGTATAGCCGACTGGGTTTGTGTGTAGCCGAGTGGGTTTGGGTCTAGCCGAGTGGGTTTGGGTCTAGCCGAGTGGGTTTGGGTCTAGCCGAGTGGGTTTGGGTCTAGCCGAGTGGGTTTGGGTCTAGCCGAGTTTGTTTGGGTCTAGCCGAGTGTGTTTGGGTCAAGCGGAGTTGGTATGGGTCTAGCGGAGTGGGTTTGGGTCTAGCGGAGTGGGTTTGGGTCTAGCCAAGTGGGTTTTGGTCTAGCCGAGTGGGTTTGGGTCTATCCGAGTTGGTTTGCGTCTAGCCGAGTGGGTTTTGGTCTAGCCGAGTGGGTTTGGGTCTATCCATGTGGGTTTGGGTCTAGCCGAGTGGGTTAGGGTCTAGTGGAGTGGGTTTGGGTCTAGCCGAGTGGGTTTGGGTCCAGTGGAGTGGATTTGGTTCTACCCAAGTGGGTTTGGGTCTAACCGAGTGGGTTTGTGTCTAGCGGAGTGGGTTTGGGTCTAGCGGAGTGGGATTGTGTCTAGCCGAGTGGGTTTGGGTCTAGCCGAGTGGGTTTGGGACTAGCCGAGTGGGTTTGGGTCTAGCCGAGTGGGTTTGGGTCTAGCTGAATGTGTTTGGGTCTAGCCGAGTGGGTTTGGGTCTTGCCGAGTGGGTTTGGGTCTAGCCGAAAGGGTTTGGGTCTAGCCGAGTGGGTTTGGGTCTAGCCGAGTGGGTTTGGGTCTAGCCGAGTGGGTGTGGGTTAAGCCGAGTGGGTTTGGGTCTAGCCGAGTGGGTTTGGGTCTAGCCGAGTGGGTTTGGGTCTATCCGAGTGGGTTTGGGTCTAGCCGAGTGGGTTTGGGCCTAGCCGAGTGGGTTTGGGACTACCGGAGTGGGTTTGGGTGTAGCGGAGTGGGTTTGGGTGTAGCTGAGTGGGTTTGGTTGTAGCCGAGTGGGTTTGGGTCTAGCGGAGTGGGTTTGGGTCTAGCCGAGTGGGTTTGGGTCTAGCCGAGTGGGTTTGGGTCTAGCCGACTGGGTTTGGGTCTATCCGAGTGGGTTTACGTCTAGCCCAGTGGGTTTGGGTCTAGCGGAGTGGGTTTGGGTGTAGCCGAGTGGGTTTGGGTTTAGCCGAGTGGGTTTGGGTCTGGAACGAGTGGGTTTGGGTCTAGCCGAGTGGGTTTGGGTCTAGCGGAGTGGGTTTGGGTGTAGCCGAGTGGGTTTGGGTTTAGCCGAGTGGGTTTGGGTCTAGCCGAGTTGGTTTGGGTCTAGCCGAGTGGGTTTGCGTCTAGCCGATTGGGTTTGGGTCTATCCATGTGGGTTTGGGTCTAGCCGAGTGGGTTAGGGTCTAGCGGAGTGGGTTTGGGTGTAGCCGCGTGGGTTTGGGTGTAGCCGAGTGGGTTTGCGTCTAGCCGAGTGGGTTTGGGTCTAGCCGAGTGGGTTTGGGTCTAGCCGAGTGGGATTGGGTCTAGCGGAGTGGGTTTGGGTGTAGCCGAGTGGGTTTGGGTCTAGCCGAGTGGGTTTGGGTCTAGCCGGGTGGGTTTGGGTGTAGCCGAGTGGGTTTGGGTCTAGCCGAGTGGGTTTGGGGCTAGCGGAGTGGGTTTGGTTGTAGCAGAGTGGGTTTGGGTCTAGCGGAGTGGGTTTGGGTGTAGCCGAGTGGGTTTGGGTCTAGCCGAGTGGGTTTGGGTCTAGCCGAGTGGGTTTGGGTCTAGCCGAGTGGGTTTGGGTCTAGCCGAGTGGGTTTGGGTCTAGCCGAGTGGGTTTGGGTCTAGCCGAGTGGGTTTGGGTCTAGCTGAGTGGGTTTACGTCTAGCCGAGTGGGTTTGGGTCTAGCGGAGTGGGTTTGGGTGTAGCCGAGTGGGTTTGGGTGTAGCCGAGTGGGTTTGGGTCTGGACGAGTGGGTTTGGGTCTAGCCGAGTGGGTTTGAGTGTAGCCGAGTGGGTTTGGGTCTAGCCGAGTGGGTTTGGGTCTAGCGGAGTGGGTTTGGTTGTAGCCGAGTGGGTTTGGGTCTAGCGGAGTGGGTTTGGGTGTAGCCGAGTGGGCTTGGGTCTAGCCGAGTGGGTTTGGGTCTAGCCGACTGGGTTTGGGTCTAGCCGAGTGGGTTTGGGTCTAGCCTAGTGGGTTTGGGTCTAGCCAAGTGGGTTTGGGTCCAGCGGAGTGGGTTTGCGTCTAGCGCAGTGGGTTTGGGTCTAGCGGAGTGTGTTTGTGTCTAGCCGAGTGGGTTTGGGTCTAACCGAGTGGGTTTGTGTCTAGCGGAGTGGGTTTGGGTCTAGCGGAGTGGGATTGCGTCTAGCCGAGTGGGTTTGGGTCTAGCCGAATGGGTTTGGGACTAGCCGAGTGGGTTTGGGTCTAGCCGAGTGGGTTTGGGTCTAGCTGAATGTGTTTGGGTCTAGCCGAGTGGGTTTGGGTCTAGCGGAGTGGGTTTGGGTCTCGCCGAGTGGGTTTGGGTCGAGAAGGAGCTGCTTGCGGTGGTGTTTGCCTGCTCCAAGTTCAGAGACTTCCTGTTTGGCAGCAGATTTACAGTCGAAACCGACCACCAGCCACTGGTGATAATCCTGAACAAGCCGATTCATGCTGCCCCTGCCAGGCTGCAGCGTATGATGCTGCAGCTCCAGCGCTTTGATTTCGACATCGTCTACAAGAAAGGCACCGAGATGCACATCGCGGACACGTTATCGCGCGCCCCGCGGGCCTCCTGTGCTCGCCACCCCTACGAAACAGAGGACTTGCTCGTACTGGGCGTCAATTTTATTCCCACCAAGCAGCTGCAGCTTTTGGCCGAGCACACCGCTGCCGATCCAGTTTTGCAACGGCTTGCGTCTGTGATTAAATCAGGGTGGCCAACAAAGCGCTCCGCTGCACCGCCTGAAACACAGCCCTTCGTCCTGGTCCGTGACGAACTGGTGCTCCAGAATGGCGTTATCGTTAAGGGACATAAAGTGGTGGTCCCGTCCTCCCTGTTCGATTCTTACTACTGCGCAGCCCACAGCGGACACCCCGGGGTCGATGCAACACTCGCCCACGCTCAGTGCCAATTCTACTGGCCTGGAATGGCCAAATATATTCGAGACCGTGTTTCTGCCTGCTCCACGTGCAACAGTCTTGCTCCACATCAGCAGCGACAACCCCTGCTGCAACAGCCCGCTCCTGCCTTGGCCTGGTCCTCGCTGGCTGCCGACATCTTCGAGTGGCGTGGTAACCACTACCTTGTCCTGGTCGACTCGTACTCAAACTGGTTCGAGGTGGATTTGCTGACATCCCTCACGTCGGAGATGGTGATCCGGAAGCTGCGGAAACACTTCTCCACGTTTGGGTCCCCTGTCAGGCTGCAGACTGACAATGGCAGGCAGTTTACCAGCCGTGAGTTCAAAAGTTTTGCTGACAAATGGAATTTTGTGCATTTCACCAGCAGCCCGGAGTACCCACAGAGCAACGGCCTTGCTGAACGGGCCGTCCGCAGCGCCAAGCTTCTGATGGAACAAGCGAGACTGTCTAACTCTGATTTGTATTTGGATCTCCTGAACCTCAGGAATGTTTCCAGAGATCCGGCCATGGGGTCCCCTGCTCAGCATCTGATGTCCAGAACAACCAGATCTACCATCCCGATTGCCCAGCGCCAGCTGAAACCTCGGGTGCTGGAGCCTGCCTCTGTGCAGAGGCGCATTCAAGAGAAACATGACAGCCAGCGGCGTTCCCACGATCGGTCGTGCAGACCACTCGATCCTTTGTTGCCTGCACAGGTTGTTCGATTGCAAACCGCCAGTGGTCACTCCCGTCTGGCTACTGTGGTTGGGGTGGCCGACTCACCTCGTTCGTATCTGGTCGACTATGAGGGAACCATCTACCGTAGAAGCCGACAACACCTGCTTGCGGTTAATGAGCCGAAGCCGCAGGCCCCGGGCCCCTATGCCCCGCCGCTCTCATACCAGCAGACGGCTCCTGTCCCAGCCAGCGTTCCCTGCATGCCTCGGTCCCCATATCGAGCGCCCGGTTCCCCTCTGCGCGGGTCACCTGTTGGCGGTCGCGGTTCTCCCTCCGCTGTTCCTCCAACCCCACCGCCCTTCCCTGGTTCCCCTGCTGTCTCGGGTCCCCCTGTTTTTTCTGCTCCTCCGGGAGAAGGGGGAGGCATCCGTACGCGCTCGGGCCGGATCAGCAAGCCACCTGTTCGTTATGGCGATTCTGTTTAATTCTGTTTAATTCTGTTGTAGTGACAACGGTCTGTTTCTTTTAAATTTTCTAAGGGGAAGGATTTAGATGGTTTTGCATGCAACCAATAACATAGTTACCTCAGTACCATTAACCCCGCCAAGTTAACATCAATCATAACGCCTTCCCCTTCCTGGATACGGTTCACTAGAAGAATGTAGCCAGTATTTGAGGATGTATGTAATACCTTGTGCTATCATTAAAATGTGTTGAACACTTTTAGAGTTTGTAAATTGCCTATTTACAGGTCTAGCCGAGTGGGTTTGGGTCTAGCCGAAAGGGTTTTGGGTCTAGCCGAGTGGGTTTGGGTCTAGCCGAGTGGGTTGGGTCTAGCCGAGTGGGTGTGGGTTAAGCCGAGTGGGTTTGGGTCTAGCCGAGTGGGTTTGGGTCTAGCCGAGTGGGTTTGGGTCTAGCCGAGTGGGTTTGGGTCTAGCCGAGTGGGTTTGGGCCTAGCCGAGTGGGTTTGGGACTACCGGAGTGGGTTTGGGTGTAGCGGAGTGGGTTTGGGTGTAGCTGAGTGGGTTTGGGACCAGCCGAGTGGGTTTGGGTCTAGCCGAGTGGGTTTGGGCCTAGCCGAATGGGTTTGGGTATACCCGAGTGGGTTTGGGTCTAGCCGAGTGGGTTTGGGTCTAGCGGAGTGGGATTGGGTCTAGCCGAGTGGGTTTGTGTCTAGCCGAGTGGGTTTGGGAGTAGCCGAGTGGGTTTGGGTCTAGCCGAGTGGGTTTGGGTCTAGCTGAATGGGTTTGGGTCTAGCCGAGTGGGTTTGGGTCTAGCCGAGTGGGTTTGGGTCTAGCCGAAAGGGTTTGGGTCTAGCCGAGTGGGTTTGGGTCTAGCCGAGTGGGTTTGGGTCTAGCCGAGTGGGTGTGGGTCAAGCCGAGTGGGTTTGGGTCTAGCCGAGTGGGTTTGGGTCTAGCCGAGTGGGTTTGGGTCTAGCCGAGTGGGTTTGGGTCTAGCCGAGTGGGTTTGGGCCTAGCCGAGTGGGTTTGGGTCTACCGGAGTGGGTTTGGGTGTAGCGGAGTGGGTTTGGGTGTAGCTGAGTGGGTTTGGGACCAGCCGAGTGGGTTTGGGTCTAGCCGAGTGGGTTTGGGTGTAGCCGAATTGGTTTGGGTCTACCCGAGTGGGTTTGGGTCTAGCCGAGTGGGTTTGCTTCTAGCCGAATGGGTTTGGGTCTAGCCGAGTGGGTTTGGGTGCAGCCGAGTGGGTTTGGGTCTAGCGGAGTGGGTTTGGGTATAGCCGAGTGGGTTTGGGTCTAGCCGAGTGGGTTTGGGTCTAGCCGAGTGGGTTTGGGTCTAGCCGAGTGGGTTTGGGTCTAGCCGAGTGGGTTTGGGTCTAGCCGAGTGGGTTGGGTCTAGCCGAGTGGGTGTGGGTTAAGCCGAGTGGGTTTGGGTCTAGCCGAGTGGGTTTGGGTCTAGCCGAGTGGGTTTGGGTCTTGCCGAGTGGGTTTGGGTCTAGCCGAGTGGGTTTGGGCCTAGCCGAGTGGGTTTGGGACTACCGGAGTGGGTTTGGGTGTAGCGGAGTGGGTTTGGGTGTAGCTGAGTGGGTTTGGTACCAGCCGAGTGGGTTTGGGTCTAGCCGAGTGGGTTTGGGCCTAGCCGAATGGGTTTGGGTATACCCGAGTGGGTTTGGGTCTAGCCGAGTGGGTTTGGGTCTAGCCGAGTGGGATTAGGTCTAGCCGAGTGGGTTTGTGTCTAGCCGAGTGGGTTTGGGAATAGCCGAGTGGGTTTGGGTCTAGCCGAGTGGGTTTGGGTCTAGCCGAGTGGGTTTGGGCCTAGCCGAGTGGGTTTGGGTCTACCGGAGTGGGTTTGGGTGTAGCGGAGTGGGTTTGGGTGTAGCTGAGTGGGTTTGGGACCAGCCGAGTGGGTTTGGGTCTAGCCGAGTGGGTTTGGGTGTAGCCGAATTGGTTTGGGTCTACCCGAGTGGGTTTGGGTCTAGCCGAATGGGTTTGCTTCTAGCCGAATGGGTTTGGGTCTAGCCGAGTGGGTTGGGGTGCAGCCGAGTGGGTTTGGGTCTAGCGGAGTGGGTTTGGGTATAGCCGAGTGGGTTTGGGTCTAGCCGAGTTGGTTTGGTTCTAGCCGAGTGGGTTTGCGTCTAGCCGAGTGGGTTTGGGTCTACCCGAGTGGGTTTGGGTCTAGCCGAGCGGGTTTGGGTCTAGCCGAGTGGGTTTGGGTCTAGCCGAGTGGGTTTGGGTCTAGCCGAGTGGGTTTGGGTCAAGCAGAGTTGGTATGGGTCTAGCGGAGTGGGTTTGGGTCTAGCGGAGTGGGTTTGGGTCTAGCCGAGTGGGTTTGGGTCAAGCGGAGTTGGTATGGGTCTAGCGGAGTGGGTTTGGGTCTAGCGGAGTGGGTTTGGGTGTAGCCGAGTGGGTTTGGGTCAAGCGGAGTTGGTATGGGTCTAGCGGAGTGGGTTTGCGTCTAGCGGAGTGGGTTTGGGTGTAGCTGAGTGGGTTTGGGTCTAGCCGAGTGGGTTTGGGTCTAGCCGAGTGGGTGTGGGTCAAGCCGAGTGGGTTTGGGTCTAGCCGAGTGGGTTTGGGTCTAGCCGAGTGGGTTTGGGTCTAGCCGAGTGGGTTTGGGTCTAGCCGAGTGGGTTTGGGCCTAGCCGAGTGGGTTTGGGTCTACCGGAGTGGGTTTGGGTGTAGCGGAGTGGGTTTGGGTGTAGCTGAGTGGGTTTGGGACCAGCCGAGTGGGTTTGGGTCTAGCCGAGTGGGTTTGGGTGTAGCCGAATTGGTTTGGGTCTACCCGAGTGGGTTTGGGTCTAGCCGAGTGGGTTTGCTTCTAGCCGAATGGGTTTGGGTCTAGCCGAGTGGGTTTGGGTGCAGCCGAGTGGGTTTGGGTCTAGCGGAGTGGGTTTGGGTATAGCCGAGTGGGTTTGGGTCTAGCCGAGTGGGTTTGGGTCTAGCCGAGTGGGTTTGGGTCTAGCCGAGTGGGTTTGGGTCTAGCCGAGTGGGTTTGGGTCTAGCCGAGTGGGTTGGGTCTAGCCGAGTGGGTGTGGGTTAAGCCGAGTGGGTTTGGGTCTAGCCGAGTGGGTTTGGGTCTAGCCGAGTGGGTTTGGGTCTAGCCGAGTGGGTTTGGGTCTAGCCGAGTGGGTTGGGTCTAGCCGAGTGGGTGTGGGTTAAGCCGAGTGGGTTTGGGTCTAGCCGAGTGGGTTTGGGTCAAGCCGAGTGGGTTTGGGTCTAGCCGAGTGGGTTTGGGTCTAGCCGAGTGGGTTTGGGCCTAGCCGAGTGGGTTTGGGACTACCGGAGTGGGTTTGGGTGTAGCGGAGTGGGTTTGGGTGTAGCTGAGTGGGTTTGGTACCAGCCGAGTGGGTTTGGGTCTAGCCGAGTGGGTTTGGGCCTAGCCGAATGGGTTTGGGTATACCCGAGTGGGTTTGGGTCTAGCCGAGTGGGTTTGGGTCTAGCCGAGTGGGATTAGGTCTAGCCGAGTGGGTTTGTGTCTAGCCGAGTGGGTTTGGGACTAGCCGAGTGGGTTTGGGTCTAGCCGAGTGGGTTTGGGTCTAGCCGAGTGGGTTTGGGCCTAGCCGAGTGGGTTTGGGTCTACCGGAGTGGGTTTGGGTGTAGCGGAGTGGGTTTGGGTGTAGCTGAGTGGGTTTGGGACCAGCCGAGTGGGTTTGGGTCTAGCCGAGTGGGTTTGGGTGTAGCCGAATTGGTTTGGGTCTACCCGAGTGGGTTTGGGTCTAGCCGAATGGGTTTGCTTCTAGCCGAATGGGTTTGGGTCTAGCCGAGTGGGTTGGGGTGCAGCCGAGTGGGTTTGGGTCTAGCGGAGTGGGTTTGGGTATAGCCGAGTGGGTTTGGGTCTAGCCGAGTTGGTTTGGTTCTAGCCGAGTGGGTTTGCGTCTAGCCGAGTGGGTTTGGGTCTACCCGAGTGGGTTTGGGTCTAGCCGAGCGGGTTTGGGTCTAGCCGAGTGGGTTTGGGTCTAGCCGAGTGGGTTTGGGTCTAGCCGAGTGGGTTTGGGTCAAGCAGAGTTGGTATGGGTCTAGCGGAGTGGGTTTGGGTCTAGCGGAGTGGGTTTGGGTCTAGCCGAGTGGGTTTGGGTCAAGCGGAGTTGGTATGGGTCTAGCGGAGTGGGTTTGGGTCTAGCGGAGTGGGTTTGGGTGTAGCCGAGTGGGTTTGGGTCAAGCGGAGTTGGTATGGGTCTAGCGGAGTGGGTTTGCGTCTAGCGGAGTGGGTTTGGGTGTAGCTGAGTGGGTTTGGGTCTAGCCGAGTGGGTTTGGGTCTACCCGAGTGGGTTTGGGTCGAGCCGAGTGGGTTTGGGTCTAGCCGAGTGGGTGTGGGTCTAGCCGAGAGGGTTTGGGTCTAGCCAAGTGGGTTTGGGTCTAGCCGAGTGGGTTTGGGTCTAGCCGAGTTGTTTTTGTCTAGCCGAGTGGGTTTGGGTCTAGCCGAGTGGGTTTGGGTATAGCCGAGTGGGTTTGGGTCTAGCCGAGTGGGTTTGGGTCTAGCCGAGTGGGTTTGGGTCGAGCCGAGTGGGTTTGGGTCTAGCCGAGTGGGATTGTGTCTAGCCGAGTGGGTTTGGGTCTAGCCGAGGGGGTTTGGGTCTAGCCAAGTGGGTTTGGGTCTAGCCGAGTGGGTTTGGGTCTAGCCGAGTGGGTTTGGGTCTAGCCGAGTGGGTTTGGGTCTAGCGGAGTGGGTTTGGGTCTAGCCGAGTGGGTTTGGGTCTAGCCGAGTGGGTTTGGGTCTAGCCGAGTGGGTTAGGGTCTAGCCGAGTGGGTTTGCGTGTAGCCGAGTCGGTTTGGGTCTAGCCGAGTGGGTTTGGGTCTAGCCGAGTGGGTTTGGGTCTAGCCAAGTGGGTTTGGGTCTAGCCGAGTGGGTTTGGTTCTAGCCGCGTGGGTTTGGGTTTATCCGAGTGGGTTTGGGTCTAGCCGAGTGGGTTTGGGTCTAGCCGAGTGGATTTGGGTCTAGCCGAGTGGGTTTCGGTCTAGCCGAGTGGGTTTGGGTCTAGCCGAGTATGTTTCGGTGTAGCCCAGTGGGTTTGGGTCTAGCCGAGAGGGTTTGGGTCTATCCGAGTTAGTTTGGGTGTAGCCGAGTTAGTTTGGGTCTAGCCGAGCGGGTTTGGGTCTAGCCGAGTGGGTTTGTGTCTAGCCGAGTGGGTTTGGGTCTAGCCCAGTGGGTTTGGGTCTAGCCGAGTGGGTTTGGGTCAAGCGGAGTTGGTATGGGTCTAGCGGAGTGGGTTTGGGCCAAGCGGAGTTGGTATGGGTCTAGCGGAGTGGGTTTGGGTCTGGACGAGTGGGTTTGGGTCTAGCCGAGTGGGTTTGGGTCTAGCCGAGTGGGTTTGGGTCTAGCCTAGTGGGCTTGGGTCTAGCCAAGTGGGTTTGGGTCCAGTGGAGTGGGTTTGGGTCTAGCGGAGTGGGTTTGGGTTTGGCCGAGTGGGTTTGGGTCTAGCCGAGTGGGTTTGGGTCTAACCGAGTGGATTTGTGTCTAGCGGAGTGGGTTTGGGTGTAGCGGGGTGGGTTTGGTTCTAGCGGAGTGGGTTTAGGTCTAGCCGATTCGGTTTGGGTCTAGCCGAGTGGGTTTGGGTCTGGCGGAGTGGGTTTGGGTCTATTGGAGTGGGTTTGGCTCTAGCCGAGTGTGTTTGGGTCTAGCCGAGTGGGTTTGGGTGTAGCTGAGTGGGTTTGTGTGTAGCCGAGTGGGTTTGGGTCTAGCGGAGTGGGTTTGGTTGTAGCCGAGTGGGTTTGGGTCTAGCCGAGTGGGTTTGGGTCTAGACGAGTGGGTTTAGGTTTAGCCGAGTGGGTTTCGGTGTAGCCGAGTGGGTTTGGGTCTAGCGGAGTAGGTTTGAGTCTGGCCGAGTGGGTTTGGGTCTAGCCGAGGGCGTTTGGGTCTCTCCGAGTGGGTTTGGGTCTAGCCGAGTGGGTTTGGGTCTAGCCGAGTGGGTTTGGGTCTAGCCGAGTGGGTTTGGGTCTAGCCGAGTGGGTTTGGGCCTAGCCGAGTGGGTTTGGGTCTACCGGAGTGGGTTTGGGTGTAGCGGAGTGGGTTTGGGTGTAGCTGAGTGGGTTTGGGACCAGCCGAGTGGGTTTGGGTCTAGCCGAGTGGGTTTGGGTGTAGCCGAATTGGTTTGGGTCTACCCGAGTGGGTTTGGGTCTAGCCGAGTGGGTTTGCTTCTAGCCGAATGGGTTTGGGTCTAGCCGAGTGGGTTTGGGTGCAGCCGAGTGGGTTTGGGTCTAGCGGAGTGGGTTTGGGTATAGCCGAGTGGGTTTGGGTCTAGCCGAGTGGGTTTGGGTCTAGCCGAGTGGGTTTGGGTCTAGCCGAGTGGGTTTGGGTCTAGCCGAGTGGGTTTGGTTCTAGCCGAGTGGGTTGGGTCTAGCCGAGTGGGTGTGGGTTAAGCCGAGTGGGTTTGGGTCTAGCCGAGTGGGTTTGGGTCTAGCCGAGTGGGTTTGGGTCTTGCCGAGTGGGTTTGGGTCTAGCCGAGTGGGTTTGGGCCTAGCCGAGTGGGTTTGGGACTACCGGAGTGGGTTTGGGTGTAGCGGAGTGGGTTTGGGTGTAGCTGAGTGGGTTTGGTACCAGCCGAGTGGGTTTGGGTCTAGCCGAGTGGGTTTGGGCCTAGCCGAATGGGTTTGGGTATACCCGAGTGGGTTTGGGTCTAGCCGAGTGGGTTTGGGTCTAGCCGAGTGGGATTAGGTCTAGCCGAGTGGGTTTGTGTCTAGCCGAGTGGGTTTGGGACTAGCCGAGTGGGTTTGGGTCTAGCCGAGTGGGTTTGGGTCTAGCCGAGTGGGTTTGGGCCTAGCCGAGTGGGTTTGGGTCTACCGGAGTGGGTTTGGGTGTAGCGGAGTGGGTTTGGGTGTAGCTGAGTGGGTTTGGGACCAGCCGAGTGGGTTTGGGTCTAGCCGAGTGGGTTTGGGTGTAGCCGAATTGGTTTGGGTCTACCCGAGTGGGTTTGGGTCTAGCCGAATGGGTTTGCTTCTAGCCGAATGGGTTTGGGTCTAGCCGAGTGGGTTGGGGTGCAGCCGAGTGGGTTTGGGTCTAGCGGTGTGGGTTTGGGTATAGCCGAGTGGGTTTGGGTCTAGCCGAGTTGGTTTGGTTCTAGCCGAGTGGGTTTGCGTCTAGCCGAGTGGGTTTGGGTCTACCCGAGTGGGTTTGGGTCTAGCCGAGCGGGTTTGGGTCTAGCCGAGTGGGTTTGGGTCTAGCCGAGTGGGTTTGGGTCTAGCCGAGTGGGTTTGGGTCAAGCAGAGTTGGTATGGGTCTAGCGGAGTGGGTTTGGGTCTAGCGGAGTGGGTTTGGGTCTAGCCGAGTGGGTTTGGGTCAAGCGGAGTTGGTATGGGTCTAGCGGAGTGGGTTTGGGTCTAGCGGAGTGGGTTTGGGTGTAGCCGAGTGGGTTTGGGTCAAGCGGAGTTGGTATGGGTCTAGCGGAGTGGGTTTGCGTCTAGCGGAGTGGGTTTGGGTGTAGCTGAGTGGGTTTGGGTCTAGCCGAGTGGGTTTGGGTCTACCCGAGTGGGTTTGGGTCGAGCCGAGTGGGTTTGGGTCTAGCCGAGTGGGTGTGGGTCTAGCCGAGAGGGTTTGGGTCTAGCCAAGTGGGTTTGGGTCTAGCCGAGTGGGTTTGGGTCTAGCCGAGTTGTTTTTGTCTAGCCGAGTGGGTTTGGGTCTAGCCGAGTGGGTTTGGGTATAGCCGAGTGGGTTTGGGTCTAGCCGAGTGGGTTTGGGTCTAGCCGAGTGGGTTTGGGTCGAGCCGAGTGGGTTTGGGTCTAGCCGAGTGGGATTGTGTCTAGCCGAGTGGGTTTGGGTCTAGCCGAGGGGGTTTGGGTCTAGCCAAGTGGGTTTGGGTCTAGCCGAGTGGGTTTGGGTCTAGCCGAGTGGGTTTGGGTCTAGCCGAGTGGGTTTGGGTCTAGCGGAGTGGGTTTGGGTCTAGCCGAGTGGGTTTGGGTCTAGCCGAGTGGGTTTGGGTCTAGCCGAGTGGGTTAGGGTCTAGCCGAGTGGGTTTGCGTGTAGCCGAGTCGGTTTGGGTCTAGCCGAGTGGGTTTGGGTCTAGCCGAGTGGGTTTGGGTCTAGCCAAGTGGGTTTGGGTCTAGCCGAGTGGATTTGGGTCTAGCCGAGTGGGTTTCGGTCTAGCCGAGTGGGTTTGGGTCTAGCCGAGTATGTTTCGATGTAGCCCAGTGGGTTTGGGTCTAGCCGAGAGGGTTTGGGTCTATCCGAGTTAGTTTGGGTGTAGCCGAGTTAGTTTGGGTCTAGCCGAGCGGGTTTGGGTCTAGCCGAGTGGGTTTGTGTCTAGCCGAGTGGGTTTGGGTCTAGCCCAGTGGGTTTGGGTCTAGCCGAGTGGGTTTGGGTCAAGCGGAGTTGGTATGGGTCTAGCGGAGTGGGTTTGGGCCAAGCGGAGTTGGTATGGGTCTAGCGGAGTGGGTTTGGGTCTGGACGAGTGGGTTTGGGTCTAGCCGAGTGGGTTTGGGTCTAGCCGAGTGGGTTTGGGTCTAGCCTAGTGGGCTTGGGTCTAGCCAAGTGGGTTTGGGTCCAGTGGAGTGGGTTTGGGTCTAGCGGAGTGGGTTTGGGTTTGGCCGAGTGGGTTTGGGTCTAGCCGAGTGGGTTTGGGTCTAACCGAGTGGATTTGTGTCTAGCGGAGTGGGTTTGGGTGTAGCGGGGTGGGTTTGGTTCTAGCGGAGTGGGTTTAGGTCTAGCCGATTCGGTTTGGGTCTAGCCGAGTGGGTTTGGGTCTGGCGGAGTGGGTTTGGGTCTATTGGAGTGGGTTTGGCTCTAGCCGAGTGTGTTTGGGTCTAGCCGAGTGGGTTTGGGTGTAGCTGAGTGGGTTTGTGTGTAGCCGAGTGGGTTTGGGTCTAGCGGAGTGGGTTTGGTTGTAGCCGAGTGGGTTTGGGTCTAGCCGAGTGGGTTTGGGTCTAGACGAGTGGGTTTAGGTTTAGCCGAGTGGGTTTCGGTGTAGCCGAGTGGGTTTGGGTCTAGCGGAGTGGGTTTGTGTCTAGCGGAGTGGGTTTGGGTCTAGCGGAGTGGGTTTGGGTCTTGCGGAGTGGGTTTGAGTCTAGCGGAGTGGGTTTGGGTCTAGCCGAGTGCGTCTGGGTCTAGCCGAGTTGGTTTGGGTCTAGCGGAGTGGGTTTGGGTCCAGCCGAGTGAGTTTGGGTCTAGCCGAGTGGGTTTGTGTCTAGCCGAGTGGGTTTGCGTCTAGCCGATTGTGTTTGGGTCTAGCCGAGTGGGTTTGGGTCCAGCCGAGTGGGTTTGGGTCCAGCCGAGTGGGTTTGGGTCTAGCGGAGTGGGTTTGGGTCTAGTTGAGTGGGTTTGGGTGTAGCCGAGTGGGTTTGGGTCTAGCCTAATGGGTTTGGGTCTAGCCGAGTGGGTTTGGTTGTAGCCGAATGAGTTTGGGTCTAGCCGAGTGGGTTTGGGTCTAGACGAGTGGGTTTAGGTTTAGCCGAGTGGGTTTCGGTGTAGCCGAGTGGGTTTGGGTCTAGCGGAGTGGGTTTGTGTCTAGCGGAGTGGGTTTGGGTCTAGCGGAGTGCGTTTGGGTCTTGCGGAGTGGGGTTGAGTCTAGCGGAGTGGGTTTGGGTCTAGCCGAGTGCGTCTGGGTCTAGCCGAGTTGGTTTGGGTCTAGCGGAGAGGGTTTGGGTCCAGCCGAGTGAGTTTGGGTCTAGCCGAGTGGGTTTGTGTCTAGCCGAGTGGGTTTGGGTCTAGCCGATTGTGTTTGGGTCTAGCCGAGTGGGTTTGGGTCCAGCCGAGTGGGTTTGGGTCCAGCCGAGTGGGTTTGGGTCTAGCGGAGTGGGTTTGGGTCTATCCGAGTGGGTTTGGGTGTAGCCGAGTGGATTTGGGTCTAGCGGAGTGGGTTTGGGTGTAGCGAAGTGGGATTGGGTCTAGCCGAGTGGGTTTGGGTCTAGCCGAGTGGGTTAGGGTCGAGCCGAGTGGGTTTGGGTCCAGCCGAGTGGGTTTGGGTCTAGCCGAGTGGGTTTGCATCTAGCCAAGTGGGTTTGGGTCTAGCGGAGTGGGTTTGGGTCTAGCGGAGTGGGTATGCGTCTAGCCGAGTGGGTTTGGGTCTAGCCGAGTGGGTTTGGGTCTTGCCGAGTGGGTTTGGGTCTAGCCCAGTGGATTTGGCTCTAGCCGTGTGGGTTTGAGTCTAGCCAAGTGGGTTTGGGTCTAGCCGAGTGGGATTGGGTCTAGCCGAGTGGGTTTCGGTCTAGCCAAGTGTGTTTGGGTCTAGCCGAGTGGGTTTGCGTCTAGCCGAGTGGGTTTGGGTCTAGCGGATTGGGTTTGGTTGTAGCCGAGTGGGTTTGGGTCTAGCCGAGTGGGTTTGGGTCTAGACGAGTGGGTTTGGGTTTAGCCGAGTGGGTTTCGGTGTAGCCAAGTGGGTTTGGGTCTAGCGGAGTGGTTTTGTGACTAGCGGAGTGGGTTTGGGTCTAGCGGAGTGGGTTTGGGTCTAGCGGAGTGGGTTTGGGTCTAGCGGAGTCGGATTTGGGTCTAGCCGAGTGGGTTTGGGTCTAGCCGAGTTGGTTTGGGTCTAGCCGAGTGGGTTTAGGTCAAGCGGAGTTGGTATGGGTCTAGCCCAGTGGGTTTGGGTCAAGCGGGGTTGGTATGGGTCTCGCGGAGTGGGTTTGGGTCTGGACGAGTGGGTTTGGGGCTAGCCGAGTGGGTTCGGGTCTAGCCGAGTGGATTTGGGTCTAGCCGAGTGGGTTTGGGACTAGCCGAGTGGGTTTGGGTCTAGCCAAGTGGGTTTGGGTCTAGCTGAATGGGTTTGGGTCTAGCCGAGTGGGTTTGGGTCTAGCCGAGTGGGTTTGGGTCTATCCGAAAGGGTTTGGGTCTAGCCGAGTGGGTTTGGGTCTAGCCGAGTGGGTGTGGGTCAAGCCGAGTGGGTTTGGGTCTAGCCGAGTGGGTTTGGGACAAGCCGAGTGGGTTTGGGTCAAGCCGAGTGGGTTTGGGTCTAGCCGAGTGGGTTTGGGCATAGCCGAGTGGGTTTGGATCTACCGGAGTGGGTTTGCGTGTAGCGGAGTGGGTTTGGGTCTTGCGGAGTGGGTTTGAGTCTAGCGGAGTGGGTTTGGGTCTAGCCGAGTGCGTTTGGGTCTAGCCGAGTTGGTTTGGGTCTAGCGGAGTGGGTTTGGGTCCAGCCGAGTGAGTTTGGGTCTAGCCGAGTGGGTTTGTGTCTAGCCGAGTGGGTTTGGGTCTAGCCGATTGTGTTTGGGTCTAGCCGAGTGGGTTTGGGTCTAGCCGAGTGGGTTTGGGTCCAGCCGAGTGGGTTTGGGTCTAGCGGAGTGGGTTTGGGTCTAGTCGAGTGGGTTTGGGTCTAGCGGTGTGGGTTTGGGTCTAGCCGAGTGGGTTTGGGTGTAGCCGAGTGGGTTTGGGTCTAGCCGAATGGGTTTGGGTCTAGCCGAGTGGGTTTGGGTGTAGCCGAGTGGATTTGGGTCTAGCGGAGTGGGTTTGGGTGTAGCCAAGTGGGATTGGGTCTAGCCGAGTGGGTTTGGGTCTAGCCGAGTGGGTTTGGGTCTTGCCGAGTGGGTTTGGGTCTAGCCGAGTGGGTTTGGGTCTAGCCAAGTGGGTTTGGGTCTAGCCCAGTGGATTTGGCTCCAGCCGAGTGGGTTTGAGTCTAGCCAAGTGGGTTTGGGTCTAGCCGAGTGGGATTGGGTCTAGCCGAGTGGGTTTCGGTCTAGCCGAGTGTGTTTGGGTCTAGCCGAGTGGGTTTGCGTCTAGCCGAGTGGGTTTGAGTCTAGCGGAGTGGGTTTGGTTGTAGCCGAGTGGGTTTGGGTCTAGCCGAGTGGGTTTGGAGCTAGACGACTGGGTTTGGGTTTAGCCGAGTGGGTTTCGGTGTAGCCAAGTGGGTTTGGGTCTAGCGGAGTGGGTTTGTGTCTAGCGGAGTGGGTTTGGGTCTAGCGGAGTGGGTTTGGGTCTAGCGGAGTGGGTTTCGGTATAGCGGAGTCGGGTTTGGGTCTAGCCGAGTGGGTTTGGGTCTAGCCGAGTGGGTTTGGGTCAAGCGGAGTTGGTATGGGTCTAGCCGAGTGGGTTGGGTCAAGCGGAGTTGGTATGGGTCTCGCGGAGTGGGTTTGGGTCTGGACGAGTGGGTTTGGGTCTAGCCGAGTGGGTTTAGGTCTAGCCGAGTGGGTTTGGGTCTAGCCGAAAGGGTTTGGGTCTAGCCGAGTGGGTTTGGGTCTAGCCGAGTGGGTTTGGGTCTAGCCGAGTGGGTGTGGGTCAAGCGGAGTTGGTATGGGTCTCGCGGAGTGGGTTTGGGTCTGGACGAGTGGGTTTGGGTCTAGCCGAGTGGGTTTGGGTCTAGCCGAGTGGGTTTGGGTCTAGCCGAGTGGGTTTGGGTCTACCGGAGTGGGTTTGGGTGTAGCGGAGTGGGTATGGGTGTAGCTGAGTGGGTTTGGGACCAGCCGAGTGGGTTTGGGTCTAGCCGAGTGGGTTTGGGTGTAGCCGAATTGGTTTGGGTCTACCCGAGTGGGTTTGGGTCTAGCCGAGTGGGTTTGCTTCTAGCCGAATGGGTTTGGGTCTAGCCGAGTGGGTTTGTGTGCAGCCGAGTGGGTTTGGGTCTAGCGGAGTGGGTTTGGGTGTAGCCGAGTGGGTTTGGGTCTAGCCGAGTGGGTTTGGGTCTAGCCGAGTGGGTTTGGGTCTAGCCGAGTGGGTTTGGGTCTAGCCGAGTGGGTTTGGGTCTAGCCGAGTTGGTTTGGTTCTAGCCGAGTGGGTTTGCGTCTAGCCGAGTGGGTTTGGGTCTAGCCGAGTGGGTTTGGGTCTAGCCGAGTGGGTTTGGGTCTAGCTGAGTGGGTTTGGGTCTAGCCGAGTGGGTTTCGGTGTAGCCGAGTGGGTTTGGGCCTAGCCGAGTGGGTTTGGGTCTAGCCGAGTGGGTTTGGGTCTAGCCGAGTGGGTTTGGGTCTAGCCGATTTAGTTTGTGTGTAGCCGAGTGGGTTTGGGTCTAGCCGAGCGGGTTTGCGTCTAGCTGAGTGGGTTTGGGTCTAGCCGAGTGGGTTTGTGTCTAGCCGAGTGGGTTTGGGTCTAGCCGAGTGGGTTTGGGTCAAGCGGAGTTGGTATGCGCCTAGCGGAGTGGGTTTGCGTCTAGTGGAGTGGGTTTGGGTGTAGCCGAGTGGGTTTGGGTCTAGCCGAGTGGGTTTGGGTCTACCCGAGTGGGTTTGGGTCTAGCCGAGTGGGTTTGGGTCGAGCCGAGTGGGTGTGGGACTAGCCGAGTGGGTTTGGGTCTAGCCGAGTGGGTTTGGGTCTAGCTGAATGGGTTTGGGTCTAGCCGAGTGGGTTTAGGTTTAGCCGAGTGGGTTTGGGTCTAGCCGAAAGGGTTTGGGTCTAGCCGAGTGGGTTTGGGTCTAGCCGAGTGGGTTTGGGTCTAGCCGAGTGGGTGTGGGTCAAGCCGAGTGGGTTTGGGTCTACCGGAGTGCGTTTGGGTGTAGCGGAGTGGGTATGGGTGTAGCTGAGTGGGTTTGGGACCAGCCGAGTGGGTTTGGGTCTAGCCGAGTGGGTTTGGGTGTAGCCGAATTGGTTTGGGTCTACCCGAGTGGGTTTGGGTCTAGCCGAGTGGGTTTGCTTGTAGCCGAATGGGTTTGGGTCTAGCCGAGTGGGTTTGGGTGCAGCCGAGTGGGTTTGGGTCTAGCGGAGTGGGTTTGGGTGTTGCCGAGTGGATTTGGGTCTAGCCGAGTGGGTTTGGGTCTAGCCGAGTGGGTTTGGGTCTAGCCGAGTGGGTTTGGGTTTAGCCGAGTGGGTTTTGGTCTAGCCGAGTTGGTTTGGTTCTAGCCGAGTGGGTTTGCGTCTAGCCGAGTGGGTTTGGGTCTAGCCGAGTGGGTTTGGGTCTAGCCGAGTGGGTTTCGGTCTAGCTGAGTGGGTTTGGGTCTAGCCGAGTGGGTTTTGGTGTAGCCGAGTGGGTTTGGGCCTAGCCGAGTGGGTTTGGGTCTAGCCGAGTGGGTTTGGGTCAAGCCGAGTGGGTTTGGGTCTAGCCGATTTAGTTTGTGTGTAGCCGAGTGGGTTTGGGTCTAGCCGAGCGGGTTGGCGTCTAGCTGAGTGGGTTTGGGTCTAGCCGAGTGGGTTTGGGTCTAGCCGAGTGGGTTTGGGTCTAGCCGAGTGGGTTTGGGTCAAGCGGAGTTGGTATGCGCCTAGCGGAGTGGGTTTGCGTCTAGCGGAGTGGGTTTGGGTGTAGCCGAGTGGGTTTGGGTCTAGCCGAGTGGGTTTGGGTCTACCCGAGTGGGTTTGGGTCTAGCCGAGTGGGTTTGGGTCTAGCCGAGTGGGTGTGGGTCTAGCCGAGTGGGGTTGGGTCTAGCCAAGTGGGTTTGGGTCTCGCCGAGTGGGTTTGGGTCTATCCGAGTGGGTTTGGGTCTAGCCGAGTGGGTTTGGGTCTAGCCGAGTGGGTTTTTGTCTAGCCGAGTGGGTTTGGGTCTAGCCGAGTGGGTTTGGGTCTAGCCGAGTTGGTTTGGTTCTAGCCGAGTGGGTTTGCGTCTAGCCGAGTGGGTTTGGGTCTAGCCGAGTGGGTTTGGGTCTAGCCGAGTGGGTTTGGGTCTAGCTGAGTGGGTTTGGGTCTAGCCGAGTGGGTTTCGGTGTAGCCGAGTGGGTTTGGGCCTAGCCGAGTGGGTTTGGGTCTAGCCGAGTGGGTTTGGGTCTAGCCGAGTGGGTTTGGGTCTAGCCGATTTAGTTTGTGTGTAGCCGAGTGGGTTTGGGTCTAGCCGAGCGGGTTTGCGTCTAGCTGAGTGGGTTTGGGTCTAGCCGAGTGGGTTTGTGTCTAGCCGAGTGGGTTTGGGTCTAGCCGAGTGGGTTTGGGTCAAGCGGAGTTGGTATGCGCCTAGCGGAGTGGGTTTGCGTCTAGTGGAGTGGGTTTGGGTGTAGCCGAGTGGGTTTGGGTCTAGCCGAGTGGGTTTGGGTCTACCCGAGTGGGTTTGGGTCTAGCCGAGTGGGTTTGGGTCGAGCCGAGTGGGTGTGGGACTAGCCGAGTGGGTTTGGGTCTAGCCGAGTGGGTTTGGGTCTAGCTGAATGGGTTTGGGTCTAGCCGAGTGGGTTTAGGTTTAGCCGAGTGGGTTTGGGTCTAGCCGAAAGGGTTTGGGTCTAGCCGAGTGGGTTTGGGTCTAGCCGAGTGGGTTTGGGTCTAGCCGAGTGGGTGTGGGTCAAGCCGAGTGGGTTTGGGTCTACCGGAGTGCGTTTGGGTGTAGCGGAGTGGGTATGGGTGTAGCTGAGTGGGTTTGGGACCAGCCGAGTGGGTTTGGGTCTAGCCGAGTGGGTTTGGGTGTAGCCGAATTGGTTTGGGTCTACCCGAGTGGGTTTGGGTCTAGCCGAGTGGGTTTGCTTGTAGCCGAATGGGTTTGGGTCTAGCCGAGTGGGTTTGGGTGCAGCCGAGTGGGTTTGGGTCTAGCGGAGTGGGTTTGGGTGTAGCCGAGTGGATTTGGGTCTAGCCGAGTGGGTTTGGGTCTAGCCGAGTGGGTTTGGGTCTAGCCGAGTGGGTTTGGGTTTAGCCGAGTGGGTTTTGGTCTAGCCGAGTTGGTTTGGTTCTAGCCGAGTGGGTTTGCGTCTAGCCGAGTGGGTTTGGGTCTAGCCGAGTGGGTTTGGGTCTAGCCGAGTGGGTTTCGGTCTAGCTGAGTGGGTTTGGGTCTAGCCGAGTGGGTTTTGGTGTAGCCGAGTGGGTTTGGGCCTAGCCGAGTGGGTTTGGGTCTAGCCGAGTGGGTTTGGGTCAAGCCGAGTGGGTTTGGGTCTAGCCGATTTAGTTTGTGTGTAGCCGAGTGGGTTTGGGTCTAGCCGAGCGGGTTGGCGTCTAGCTGAGTGGGTTTGGGTCTAGCCGAGTGGGTTTGGGTCTAGCCGAGTGGGTTTGGGTCTAGCCGAGTGGGTTTGGGTCAAGCGGAGTTGGTATGCGCCTAGCGGAGTGGGTTTGCGTCTAGCGGAGTGGGTTTGGGTGTAGCCGAGTGGGTTTGGGTCTAGCCGAGTGGGTTTGGGTCTACCCGAGTGGGTTTGGGTCTAGCCGAGTGGGTTTGGGTCTAGCCGAGTGGGTGTGGGTCTAGCCGAGTGGGGTTGGGTCTAGCCAAGTGGGTTTGGGTCTCGCCGAGTGGGTTTGGGTCTATCCGAGTGGGTTTGGGTCTAGCCGAGTGGGTTTGGGTCTAGCCGAGTGGGTTTTTGTCTAGCCGAGTGGGTTTGGGTCTAGCCGAGTGGGTTTGGGTATAGCTGAGTGGGTTTGGGTCTAGCCGAGTGGGTTTGGGTCTAGCCGAGTGGGTTTGGGTCGAGCCGAGTGGGTTTGGGTCTAGCCGAGTGGGTTTGGGTCTAGCCGAGGGGGTTTGGGTCTGGCCAAGTGGGTTTGGGTCTAGCCGAGTGGGTTTGGGTCTAGCCGAGTGGGTTTGGGTCTAGCCGAGTGGGTTTGGGTCTAGCGGAGTGGGTTTGGGTCTAGCCGAGTGGGTTTGGGTCTAGCCGAGTGGGTTTGAGTCGAGCCGAGTGGGTTAGGGTCTAGCCGAGTGGGTTTGGGTGTAGCCGAGTCGGTTTGGGTCTAGCCGAGTGGGTTTGGGTCTAGCCGAGTGGGTTTGGTTATAGCCGCGTGGGTTTGGGTTTATCCGAGTGGGTTTGGGTCTAGCCGAGTGGGTTTGGGTCTAGCCCAGTGGATTTGGCTCTAGCCGAGTGGGTTTGGGTGTAGCCGAGTCGGTTTGGGTCTAGCCGAGTGGGTTTGGGTCTAGCCGAGTGGGTTTGGGTCGAGCCGAGTGGGTTAGGGTCTAGCCGAGTGGGTTTGGGTGTAGCCGAGTCGGTTTGGGTCTAGCCAAGTGGGTTTGGGTCTAGCGGAGTGGGTTTGGGTCTAGCCGAGTGGGTTTGGGTCTAGCCGAGTGGGTTTGGTTCTAGCCGCGTGGCTTTGGGTTTATCCGAGTGGGTTTGGGTCTAGCCGAGTGGGTTTGGGTCTAGCCCAGTGGATTTGGCTCTAGCCGAGTGGGTTTGGGTGTAGCCGAATGGGTTTGCGTCCAGCCGTGTGGGTTTGGGTCTAGCCAAGTGGGTTTGGGTCTAGCCGAGTGGGTTTGGGTCTAGCCGAGTGGGTTTGGGTCTAGCCGAGTGGGTTTCGGTCTAGCCGAGTGGGTTTGGGTCTAGCCGAGTATGTTTCGGTGTAGCCCAGTGGGTTTGGGTCTAGCCGAGAGGGTTTGGGTCTAGCCGAGCGGGTTTGGGTCTAGCCGAGTGGGTTTGTGTCTAGCCGAGTGGGTTTGGGTCTAGCCCAGTGGGTTTGGGTCTAGCCGAGTGGGTTAGGGTCAAGCGGAGTTGGTATGGGTCTAGCGGAGTGGGTTTGGGTCAAGCGGAGTTGGTATGGGTCTAGCGGAGTGGGTTTGGGTCTGGACGAGTGGGTTTGGGTCTAGCCGAGTGGGTTTGGGTCTAGCCTAGTGGGTTTGGGTCTAGCCAAGTGGGTTTGCGTCCAGTGGAGTGGGTTTGGGTCTAGCGGAGTGGGTTTGGGTCTAGCCGAGTGGGTTTGGGTCTAGCAGAGTGTGTTTGGGTCTAACCGAGTGGGTTTGTGTCTAGCGGAGTGGGTTTGGGTCTAGCGGGGTGGGTTTGGTTCTAGCGGAGTGGGTTTAGGTCTAGCCGATTGGGTTTGGGTCTAGCCGAGTGGGTTTGGGTCTGGCAGAGTGGGTTTGGGTCTATTGGAGTGGGTTTGGGTGAAGCCGAGTGGGTTTGGGTTTAGCCGAGTGGGTTTGGGTGTAGCTGAGTGGGTTTGTGTCTAGCCGAGTGGGTTTGGGTGTAGCGGAGTGGGTTTGGTTGTAGCCGAGTGGGTTTGGGTCTAGCCGAGTGGGTTTGGGTCTAGACGAGTGGGTTTAGGTTTAGCCGAGTGGGTTTCGGTGTAGCCGAGTGGGTTTGGGTCTAGCGGAGTGGGTTTGTGTCTAGCGGAGTGGGTTTGGGTCTAGCGGAGTGGGTTTGGGTCTTGCGGAGTGGGTTTGAGTCTAGCGGAGTGGGTTTGGGTCTAGCCGAGTGCGTTTGGGTCTAGCGGAGTGGGTTTGGGTCTAGCGGAGTGGGTTTGGGTCCAGCCGAGTGAGTTTGGGTCTAGCCGAGTGGGTTTGTGTCTAGCCGAGTGGGTTTGGGTCTAGCCGATTGTGTTTGGGTCTAGCCGAGTGGGTTTGGGTCTAGCCAAGTGGGTTTGGGTCCAGCCGAGTGGGTTTGGGTCTAGCGGAGTGGGTTTGGGTCTAGTCGAGTGGGTTTGGGTCTAGCGGTGTGGGTTTGGGTCTAGCCGAGTGGGTTTGGGTGTAGCCGAGTGGGTTTGGGTCTAGCCGAATGGGTTTGGGTCTAGCCGAGTGGGTTTGGGTGTAGCCGAGTGGATTTGGGTCTAGCGGAGTGGGTTTGGGTGTAGCCGAGTGGGTTTGGGTCTAGCCGAGTGGGTTTGGGTCTAGCCGAGTGGGTTTGGGTCGAGCCGAGTGGGTTTGGGTCGAGCCGAGTGGGTTTGGGTCTAGCCGAGTGGGTTTGCGTCTAGCCGAGTGGGTTTGGGTCTAGCTGAGTGGGTTTGGGTCTAGCGGAGTGGGTATGCGTCTAGCCGAGTGGGTTTGGGTCTAGCCGAGTGGGTTTGGGTCTTGCCGAGTGGGTTTGGGTCTAGCCGAGTGGGTTTGGGTCTAGCCAAGTGGGTTAGGGTCTAGCCCAGTGGATTTGGCTCTAGCCGAGTGGGTTTGAGTCTAGCCAAGTGGGTTTGGATCTAGCCGAGTGGGATTGGGTCTAGCCGAGTGGGTTTCGGTCTAGCCGAGTGTGTTTGGGTCTAGCCGAGTGGGTTTGCGTCTAGCCGAGTGGGTTTGGGTGTAGCGGAGTGGGTTTGGTTGTAGCCGAGTGGGTTTGGGTCTAGCCGAGTGGGTTTGGGTCTAGACGAGTGGGTTTGTGTTTAGCCGAGTGGGTTTCGGTGTAGCCAAGTGGGTTTGGGTCTAGCGGAGTGGGTTTGTGTCTAGCGGAGTGGGTTTGGGTCTAGCGGAGTGGGTTTGGGTCTAGCGGAGTGGGTTTGTGTCTAGCGGAGTCGGGTTTTGGTCTAGCCGAGTGGGTTTGGGTCTAGCCGAGTTGGTTTGGGTCTACCGGAGTGGGTTTGGGTCGAGCGGAGTGGGTTTGGGTCTAGCGGAGTGGGTTTGGGTGTAGCCGAGTGGGTTTGGGACTAGCCGAGTGGGTTTGGGTCTAGCCGAGTGGGTTTGGGTCTAACCGAATGGGTTTTGGTCTAGCCGAGTGTGTTTGGGTCTAGCCGAGTGGGTTTGGGTCTAGCTGAGTGGGTTTGTGTCTAGCCGAGTGGGTTTGGGTCTAGCGGAGTGGGTTTGGTTGTAGCCGAGTGGGTTTGAGTCTAGCGGAGTGGGTTTGGGTCTAGCCGAGTGCGTTTGGGTCTAGCGGAGTGGGTTTGGGTCTAGCGGAGTGGGTTTGGGTCCAGCCGAGTGAGTTTGGGTCTAGCCGAGTGGGTTTGTGTCTAGCCGAGTGGGTTTGGGTCTAGCCGATTGTGTTTGGGTCTAGCCGAGTGGGTTTGGGTCTAGCCAAGTGGGTTTGGGTCCAGCCGAGTGGGTTTGGGTCTAGCGGAGTGGGTTTGGGTCTAGTCGAGTGGGTTTGGGTCTAGCGGTGTGGGTTTGGGTCTAGCCGAGTGGGTTTGGGTGTAGCCGAGTGGGTTTGGGTCTAGCCGAATGGGTTTGGGTCTAGCCGAGTGGGTTTGGGTGTAGCCGAGTGGATTTGGGTCTAGCGGAGTGGGTTTGGGTGTAGCCGAGTGGGTTTGGGTCTAGCCGAGTGGGTTTGGGTCTAGCCGAGTGGGTTTGGGTCGAGCCGAGTGGGTTTGGGTCGAGCCGAGTGGGTTTGGGTCTAGCCGAGTGGGTTTGCGTCTAGCCGAGTGGGTTTGGGTCTAGCTGAGTGGGTTTGGGTCTAGCGGAGTGGGTATGCGTCTAGCCGAGTGGGTTTGGGTCTAGCCGAGTGGGTTTGGGTCTTGCCGAGTGGGTTTGGGTCTAGCCGAGTGGGTTTGGGTCTAGCCAAGTGGGTTAGGGTCTAGCCCAGTGGATTTGGCTCTAGCCGAGTGGGTTTGAGTCTAGCCAAGTGGGTTTGGATCTAGCCGAGTGGGATTGGGTCTAGCCGAGTGGGTTTCAGTCTAGCCGAGTGTGTTTGGGTCTAGCCGAGTGGGTTTGCGTCTAGCCGAGTGGGTTTGGGTGTAGCGGAGTGGGTTTGGTTGTAGCCGAGTGGGTTTGGGTCTAGCCGAGTGGGTTTGGGTCTAGACGAGTGGGTTTGTGTTTAGCCGAGTGGGTTTCGGTGTAGCCAAGTGGGTTTGGGTCTAGCGGAGTGGGTTTGTGTCTTACGGAGTGGGTTTGGGTCTAGCGGAGTGGGTTTGGGTCTAGCGGAGTGGGTTTGTGTCTAGCGGAGTCGGGTTTTGGTCTAGCCGAGTGGGTTTGGGTCTAGCCGAGTTGGTTTGGGTCTACCGGAGTGGGTTTGGGTCTAGCGGAGTGGGTTTGGGTCTAGCGGAGTGGGTTTGGGTGTAGCCGAGTGGGTTTGGGACTAGCCGAGTGGGTTTGGGTCTAGCCGAGTGGGTTTGGGTCTAACCGAATGGGTTTTGGTCTAGCCGAGTGTGTTTGGGTCTAGCCGAGTGGGTTTGGGTCTAGCTGAGTGGGTTTGTGTCTAGCCGAGTGGGTTTGGGTCTAGCGGAGTGGGTTTGGTTGTAGCCGAGTGGGTTTGGGTCTAGCCGAGTGGGTTTGGGTCTAGACGAGTGGGTTTAGGTTTAGCCGAGTGGGTTTCGGTGTAGCCGAGTGGGTTTGGTTTTAGCGGAGTGGGTTTGTGTCTAGCGGAGTGGGTTTGGGTCTAGCGGAGTGGGTTTGGGTCTTGCGGAGTGGGTTTGAGTCTAGCGGAGTGGGTTTGGGTCTAGCCGAGTGCGTTTGGGTCTAGCCGAGTTGGTTTGGGTCTAGCGGAGTGGGTTTGGGTCCAGCCGGGTGAGTTTGGGTCCAGCCGAGTGGGTTTGTGTCTAGCCGAGTGGGTTTGGGTCTAGCCGATTGTGTTTGGGTCTAGCCGAGTGGGTTTGGGTCTAGCCGAGTGGGTTTGGGTCCAGCCGAGTGGGTTTGGGTCTGGCGGAGTGGGTTTGGGTCTAGTCGAGTGGGTTTGGGTCTAGCGGTGTGGGTTTGGGTCTAGCCGAGTGGGTTTGGGTGCAGCCGAGTGGGTTTAGGTCTAGCCGAATGGGTTTGGGTCTAGCCGAGTGGGTTTGGGTGTAGCCGAGTGGATTTGGGTCTAGCGGAGTGGGTTTGGGTGTAGCCGAGTGGGTTTGGGTCTAGCCGAGTGGGTTTGGGTCTAGCCGAGTGGGTTTGGGTCGAGCCGAGTGGGTTTGGGTCCAGCCGAGTGGGTTTGGGTCTAGCCGAGTGGGTTTGCGTCTAGCCGAGTGGGTTTGGGTCTAGCGGAGTGGGTTTGGGTCTAGCGGAGTGGGTATGCGTCTAGCCGAGTGGGTTTGGGTCTAGCCGAGTGGGTTTGGGTCTTGCCGAGTGGGTTTGGGTCTAGCCGAGTGGGTTTGGGTCTAGCCAAGTGGGTTTGGGTCTAGCCCAGTGGATTTGGCTCTAGCCGAGTGGGTTTGAGTCCAGCCAAGTGGGTTTGGGTCTAGCCGAGTGGGATTGGGTCTAGCCGAGTGGGTTTCGGTCTAGCCGAGTGTGTTTGGGTCTAGCCGAGTGGGTTTGCGTCTAGCCGAGTGGGTTTGGGTCTAGCGGAGTGGGTTTGGTTGTAGCCGAGTGGGTTTGGGTCTAGCTGAGTGGGTTTGGGTCTAGACGAGTGGGTTTGGGTTTAGCCGAGTGGGTTTCGGTGTAGCCAAGTGGGTTTGGGTCTAGCGGAGTGGGTTTGTGTCTAGCGGAGTGGGTTTGGGTCCAGCCGAGTGGGTTTGGGTCTAGCCGAGTGGGTTTGCGTCTAGCCGAGTGGGTTTGGGTCTAGCGGAGTGGGTTTGGGTCTAGCGGAGTGGGTATGCGTCTAGCCAAGTGGGTTTGGGTCTAGCCGAGTGGGTTTGGGTCTTGCCGAGTGGGTTTGGGTCTAGCCGAGTGGGTTTGGGTCTAGCCAAGTGGGTTTGGGTCTAGCCCAGTGGATTTGGCTCTAGCCGAGTGGGTTTGAGTCTAGCCAAGTGGGTTTGGGTCTAGCCGAGTGGGATTGGGTCTAGCCGAGTGGGTTTCGGTCTAGCCGAGTGTGTTTATGTCTAGCCGAGTGGGTTTGCGTCTAGCCGAGTGGGTTTTGGTGTAGCGGAGTGGGTTTGGTTGTAGCCGAGTGGGTTTGGGTCTAGCCGAGTGGGTTTGGGTCTAGACGAGTGGGTTTGGGTTTAGCCGAGTGGGTTTCGGTGTAGCCAAGTGGGTTTGGGTCTAGCGGAGTGGGTTTGTGTCTAGCGGAGTGTGTTTGGGTCTAGCGGAGTGGGTTTGGGTCTAGCGGAGTGGGTTTGTGTCTAGCGGAGTCGGGTTTTGGTCTAGCCGAGTGGGTTTGGGTCTAGCCGAGTTGGTTTGGGTCTAGCGGAGTGGGTTTGGGTCTAGCGGAGTGGGTTTGGGTCTAGCGGAGTGGGTTTGGGTGTAGCCGAGTGGGTTTGGGCCTAGCCGAGTGGGTTTGGGTCTAGCCGAGTGGGTTTGGGTCTAGCCGAATGGGTTTTGGTCTAGCCGAGTGTGTTTGGGTCTGGCCGAGTGGGTTTGGGTCTAGCTGAGTGGGTTTGTGTCTAGCCGAGTGGGTTTGGGTCTAGCGGAGTGGGTTTGGTTGTAGCCGAGTGGGTTTGGGTCTAGCCGAGTGGGTTTGGGTCTAGACGAGTGGGTTTAGGTTTAGCCGAGTGGGTTTCGGTGTAGCCAAGTGGGTTTGGGTCTAGCGGAGTGGGTTTGTGTCTAGCGGAGTGGGTTTGGGTCTAGCGGAGTGGGTTTGGGTCTAGCGGAGTGGGTTTGTGTCTAGCGGAGTCGGGTTTTGGTCTAGCCGAGTGGGTTTGGGTCTAGCCGAGTTGGATTGGGTCTACCGGAGTGGGTTTGGGTGTAGCGGAGTGGGTTTGGGTCTAGCGGAGTGGGTTTGGGTGTAGCCGAGTGGGTTTGGGACTAGCCGAGTGGGTTTGGGTCTAGCCGAGTGGGTTTGGGTCTAACCGAATGGGTTTTGGTCTAGCCGAGTGTGTTTGGGTCTAGCCGAGTGGGTTTGGGTCTAGCTGAGTGGGTTTGTGTCTAGCCGAGTGGGTTTGGGTCTAGCGGAGTGGGTTTGGTTGTAGCCGAGTGGGTTTGGGTCTAGCCGAGTGGGTTTGGGTCTAGACGAGTGGGTTTAGGTTTAGCCGAGTGGGTTTCGGTGTAGCCGAGTGGGTTTGGGTTTAGCGGAGTGGGTTTGTGTCTAGCGGAGTTGGTTTGGGTCTAGCGGAGTGGGTTTGGGTCTTGCGGAGTGGGTTTGAGTCTAGCGGAGTGGGTTTGGGTCTAGCCGAGTGCGTTTGGGTCTAGCCGAGTTGGTTTGGGTCTAGCGGAGTGGGTTTGGGTCCAGCCGGGTGAGTTTGGGTCTAGCCGAGTGGGTTTGTGTCTAGCCGAGTGGGTTTGGGTCTAGCCGATTGTGTTTGGGTCTAGCCGAGTGGGTTTGGGTCTAGCCGAGTGGGTTTGGGTCCAGCCGAGTGGGTTTGGGTCTGGCGGAGTGGGTTTGGGTCTAGTCGAGTGGGTTTGGGTCTAGCGGTGTGGGTTTGGGTCTAGCCGAGTGGGTTTGGGTCTAGCCGAGTGGGTTTGGGTCTAGCCGAGTGGGTTTGGGTCGAGCCGAGTGGGATTGGGTCCAGCCGAGTGGGTTTGGGTCTAGCCGAGTGGGTTTGCGTCTAGCCGAGTGGGTTTGGGTCTAGCGGAGTGGGTTTGGGTCTAGCGGAGTGGGTATGCGTCTAGCCGAGTGGGTTTGGGTCTAGCCGAGTGGGTTTGGGTCTTGCCGAGTGGGTTTGGGTCTAGCCGAGCGGGTTTGGGTCTAGCCAAGTGGGTTTGGGTCTAGCCCAGTGGATTTGGCTCTAGCCGAGTGGGTTTGAGTCCAGCCAAGGGGGTTTGGGTCTAGCCGAGTGGGATTGGGTCTAGCCGAGTGGGTTTCGGTCTAGCCGAGTGTGTTTGGGTCTAGCCGAGTGGGTTTGCGTCTAGCCGAGTGGGTTTGGGTCTAGCGGAGTGGGTTTGGTTGTAGCCGAGTGGGTTTGGGTCTAGCTGAGTGGGTTTGGGTCTAGACGAGTGGGTTTGGGTTTAGCCGAGTGGGTTTCGGTGTAGCCAAGTGGGTTTGGGTCTAGCGGAGTGGGTTTGTCTCTAGCGGAGTGGGTTTGGGTCCAGCCGAGTGGGTTTGGGTCTAGCCGAGTGGGTTTGCGTCTAGCCGAGTGGGTTTGGGTCTAGCGGAGTGGGTTTGGGTCTAGCGGAGTGGGTATGCGTATAGCCGAGTGGGTTTGGGTCTAGCCGAGTGGGTTTGGGTCTTGCCGAGTGGGTTTGGGTCTAGCCGAGTGGGTTTGGGTCTAGCCAAGTGGGTTTGGGTCTAGCCCAGTGGATTTGGCTCTAGCCGAGTGGGTTTGAGTCTAGCCAAGTGGGTTTGGGTCTAGCCGAGTGGGATTGGGTCTAGCCGAGTGGGTTTCGGTCTAGCCGAGTGTGTTTGGGTCTAGCCGAGTGGGTTTGCGTCTAGCCGAGTGGGTTTTGGTGTAGCGGAGTGGGTTTGGTTGTAGCCGAGTGGGTTTGGGTCTAGCCGAGTGGGTTTGGGTCTAGACGAGTGGGTTTGGGTTTAGCCGAGTGGGTTTCGGTGTAGCCAAGTGGGTTTGGGTCTAGCGGAGTGGGTTTGTGTCTAGCGGAGTGGGTTTGGGTCTAGCGGAGTGGGTTTGGGTCTAGCGGAGTGGGTTTGTGTCTAGCGGAGTCGGGTTTTGGTCTAGCCGAGTGGGTTTGGGTCTAGCCGAGTTGGTTTGGGTCTAGCGGAGTGGGTTTGGGTCTAGCGGAGTGGGTTTGGGTCTAGCGGAGTGGGTTTGGGTGTAGCCGAGTGGGTTTGGGACTAGCCGAGTGGGTTTGGGTCTAGCCGAGTGGGTTTGGGTCTAGCCGAATGGGTTTTGGTCTAGCCGAGTGTGTTTGGGTCTAGCCGAGTGGGTTTGGGTCTAGCTGAGTGGGTTTGTGTCTAGCCGAGTGGGTTTGGGTCTAGCGGAGTGGGTTTGGTTGTAGCCGAGTGGGTTTGGGTCTAGCCGAGTGGGTTTGGGTCTAGACGAGTGGGTTTAGGTTTAGCCGAGTGGGTTTCGGTGTAGCCGAGTGGGTTTGGGTTTAGCGGAGTGGGTTTGTGTCTAGCGGAGTGGGTTTGGGTCTAGCGGAATGGGTTTGGGTCTTGCGGAGTGGGTTTGAGTCTAGCGGAGTGGGTTTGGGTGTAGCCGAGTGCGTTTGGGTCTAGCCGAGTTGGTTTGGGTCTAGCGGAGTGGGTTTGGGTCCAGCCGAGTGAGTTTGGGTCTAGCCGAGTGGGTTTGTGTCTAGCCGAGTGGGTTTGGGTCTAGCCGATTGTGTTTGGGTCTATCCGAGTGGGTTTGGGTCTAGCCGAGTGGGTTTGGGTCCAGCCGAGTGGGTTTGGGTCTGGCGGAGTGGGTTTGGGTCTAGTCGAGTGGGTTTGGGTCTAGCGGTGTGGGTTTGGGTCTAGCCGAGTGGGTTTGGGTGTAGCCGAGTGGGTTTGGGTCTAGCCGAATGGGTTTGGGTCTAGCCGAGTGGGTTTGGGTGTAGCCGAGTGGATTTGGGTCTAGCGGAGTGGGTTTGGGTGAAGCCGAGTGGGTTTGGGTCTAGCCGAGTGGGTTTGGGTCTAGCCGAGTGGGTTTGGGTCGAGCCGAGTGGGTTTGGGTCCAGCCGAGTGGGTTTGGGTCTAGCCGAGTGGGTTTGCGTCTAGCCGAGTTGGTTTGGGTGTAGAGGAGTGGGTTTGGGTCTAGCGGAGTGGGTGTGCGTCTAGCCGAGTGGGTTTGGGTCTAGCCGAGTGGGTTTGGGTCTAGCCGAATGGGTTTGGGTCTAGCCGAGTGGGTTTGCGTCTAGCCGAGTGGGTTTGGGTCTAGCGGAGTGGGTTTGGTTGTAGCCGAGTGGGTTTGGGTCTAGCTGAGTGGGTTTGGGTCTAGACGAGTGGGTTTGGGTTTAGCCGAGTGGGTTTCGGTGTAGCCAAGTGGGTTTGGGTCTAGCGGAGTGGGTTTGTGTCTAGCGGAGTGGGTTTGGGTCCAGCCGAGTGGGTTTGGGTCTAGCCGAGTGGGTTTGCGTCTAGCCGAGTGGGTTTGGGTCTAGCGGAGTGGGTTTGGGTCTAGCGGAGTGGGTATGCGTCTAGCCGAGTGGGTTTGGGTCTAGCCGAGTGGGTTTGGGTCTTGCCGAGTGGGTTTGGGTCTAGCCGAGTGGGTTTGGGTCTAGCCAAGTGGGTTTGGGTCTAGCCCAGTGGATTTGGCTCTAGCCGAGTGGGTTTGAGTCTAGCCAAGTGGGTTTGGGTCTAGCCGAGTGGGATTGGGTCTAGCCGAGTGGGTTTCGGTCTAGCCGAGTGTGTTTGGGTCTAGCCGAGTGGGTTTGCGTCTAGCCGAGTGGGTTTGGGTGTAGCGGAGTGGGTTTGGTTGTAGCCGAGTGGGTTTGGGTCTAGCCGAGTGGGTTTGGGTCTAGACGAGTGGGTTTGGGTTTAGCCAAGTGGGTTTCGGTGTAGCCAAGTGGGTTTGGGTCTAGCGGAGTGGGTTTGTGTCTAGCGGAGTGGGTTTGGGTCTAGCGGAGTGGGTTTGGGTCTAGCGGAGTGGGTTTGTGTCTAGCGGAGTCGGGTTTTGGTCTAGCCGAGTGGGTTTGGGTCTAGCCGAGTTGGTTTGGGTCTAGCGGAGTGGGTTTGGGTCTAGCGGAGTGGGTTTGGGTCTAGCGGAGTGGGTTTGGGTGTAGCCGAGTGGGTTTGGGACTAGCCGAGTGGGTTTGGGTCTAGCCGAGTGGGTTTGGGTCTAGCCGAATGGGTTTTGGTCTAGCCGAGTGTGTTTGGGTCTAGCCGAGTGGGTTTGGGTCTAGCTGAGTGGGTTTGTGTCTAGCCGAGTGGGTTTGGGTCTAGCAGAGTGGGTTTGGTTGTAGCCGAGTGGGTTTGGGTCTAGCCGAGTGGGTTTGGGTCTAGACGAGTGGGTTTAGGTTTAGCCGAGTGGGTTTCGGTGTAGCCGAGTGGGTTTGGGTTTAGCGGAGTGGGTTTGTGTCTAGCGGAGTGGGTTTGGGTCTAGCGGAATGGGTTTGGGTCTTGCGGAGTGGGTTTGAGTCTAGCGGAGTGGGTTTGGGTCTAGCCGAGTGCGTTTGGGTCTAGCCGAGTTGGTTTGGGTCTAGCGGAGTGGGTTTGGGTCCAGCCGAGTGAGTTTGGGTCTAGCCGAGTGGGTTTGTGTCTAGCCGAGTGGGTTTGGGTCTAGCCGATTGTGTTTGGGTCTAGCCGAGTGGGTTTGGGTCTAGCCGAGTGGGTTTGGGTCCAGCCGAGTGGGTTTGGGTCTGGCGGAGTGGGTTTGGGTCTAGTCGAGTGGGTTTGGGTATAGCGGTGTGGGTTTGGGTCTAGCCGAGTGGGTTTGGGTGTAGCCGAGTGGGTTTGGATCTAGCCGAATGAGTTTGGGTCTAGCCGAGTGGGTTTGGGTGTAGCCGAGTGGATTTGGGTCTAGCGGAGTGGGTTTGGGTGTAGCCGAGTGGGTTTGGGTCTAGCCGAGTGGGTTTGGGTCTAGCCGAGTGGGTTTGGGTCGGGCCGAGTGGGTTTGGGTCCAGCCGAGTGGGTTTGGGTCTAGCCGAGTGGGTTTGCGTCTAGCCGAGTGGGTTTGGGACTAGCGGAGTGGGTTTGGGTCTAGCGGAGTGGGTGTGCGTCTAGCCGAGTGGGTTTGGGTCTAGCCGAGTGGGTTTGGGTCTTGCCGAGTGTGTTTGGGTCTAGCCGAGTGGGTTTGGGTCTAGCCAAGTGGGTTTGGGTCTAGCCCAGTGGATTTGGCTCTAGCCGAGTGGGTTTGAGTCTAGCCAAGTGGGTTTGGGTCTAGCCGAGTGGGATTGGGTCTAGCCGAGTGGGTTTCGGTCTAGCCGAGTGTGTTTGGGTCTAGCCGAGTGGGTTTGCGTCTAGCCGAGTGGGTTTGGGTCTAGCGGAGTGGGTTTGGTTGTAGCCGAGTGGGTTTGGGTCTAGCTGAGTGGGTTTGGGTCTAGACGAGTGGGTTTGGGTTTAGCCGAGTGGGTTTCGGTGTAGCCAAGTGGGTTTGGGTCCAGCGGAGTGAGTTTGTGTCTAGCGGAGTGGGTTTGGGTCTAGCGGAGTGGGTTTCGGTCTAGCGGAGTGGGTTTGTGTCTAGCGGAGTCGGTTTGGGTCTAGCCGAGTGGGTTTGGGTCTAGCCGAGTTGGTTTGGGTCTAGCGGAGTGGGTTTGGGTCTAGCGGCGTGGGTTTGGGTCTAGCGGAGTGGGTTTGGGTGTAGCCGAGTGGGTTTGGGACTAGCCGAGTGGGTTTGGGTCTAGCCGAGTGGGTTTGGGTCTAGCTGAATGGGTTTTGGTCTAGCCGAGTGTGTTTGGGTCTAGCCGAGTGGGTTTGGGTCTAGCCGAGTGGGTTTGGGTCTAGCCTAGTGGGTTTGGGTCTATCCAAGTGGGTTTGGGTCTAGCCAAGTGGGTTTGGGTCCAGCGGAGTGGGTTTGTGTCTAGCGGAGTGGGTTTGGGTCTAGTGGAGTGGGTTTGGGTCTAGCGGAGTGGGTTTGGGTCTAGCGGAGTCGGGTTTGGGTCTAGCCGAGTGGGTTTGGGTCTAGCCGAGTTGGTTTGGGTCTAGCGGAGTGGGTTTGGGTCTAGCGGAGTGGGTTTGGGTCTAGCGGAGTGGATTTGGGTGTAGCCGTTTGGGTTTGGGACTAGCCGAGTGGGTTTGGGTCTAGCCGAGTGGGTTTGGGTCTAGCCGAATGGGTTTTGGTCTAGCCGAGTGTATTTGGGTCCAGCCGAGCGGGTTTGGGTCTAGCCGAGTGGGTTTGGGTCTAGCCTAGTGGGTTTGGGTCTAGCCAAGTGGGTTTGGGTCTAGCCAAGTGGGTTTGGGTCCAGCGGAGTGGGTTTGGGTCTAGCGGAGTGGGTTTGGGTCTAGCCGAGTGGGTTTGGGTCTAACCGAGTGGGTTTGGGTCTAACCGAGTGGGTTTGCGTCTAGCGGAGTGGGATAGGGTCTAGCCGAGTGGGTTTGTGTCTAGCCGAGTGGGTTTGGGTCAAGCGGAGTTGGTATGGGTCTAGCCGAGTGGGTTTGGGTCAAGCGGAGTTGGTATGTGTCTCGCGGAGTGGGTTTGGGTCTGGACGAGTGGGTTTGGGTCTAGCCGAGTGGGTTTGGGTCTAGCCGAGTGGGTTTGGGTCTAGCCGAGTGGGTTTGGGTCTAGCCAAGTGGGTTTGGGTCCAGCGGAGTGGGTTTGGGTCTAGCGGAGTGGGTTTGGGTCTAGCCGAGTGGGTTTGAATCTAGCTGAGTGGGTTTGTGTCTAACCGAGTGGGTTTGTGTCTAGCGGAGTGGGTTTGGGTCTAGCGGAGTGGGATTTGGTCTAGCCGAGTGGGTTTGTGTCTAGCCGAGTGGGTTTGGGACTAGCCGAGTGGGTTTGGGTCTAGCCGAGTGGGTTTGGGTCTAGCTGAATGGGTTTGGGTCTAGCCGAGTGGGTTTGGGTCTAGCCGAGTGTGTTTGGGTCTAGCCGAAAGGGTTTGGGTCTAGCCGAGTGGGTTTGGGTCTAGCCGAGTGGGTTTGGGTCTAGCCGAGTGGGTGTGGGTCAAGCCGAGTGGGTTTGGGTCTAGCCGAGTGGGTTTGGGTCTAGCCGAAAGGGTTTGGGTCTAGCCGAGTGGGTTTGGGTCTAGCCGAGTGGGTTTGGGTCTAGCCGAGTGGGTGTGGGTCAAGCCGAGTGGGTTTGGGTCTAGCCGAGTGGGTTTGGGTCTAGCCGAGTGGGTGTGGGTCAAGCCGAGTGGGTTTGGGTCTAGCCGAGTGGGTTTGGGTCCAGCCGAGTTGGTTTGGGTCTGGCCGAGTGGGTTTGCGTCTAGCCGAGTGGGTTTGGGTCTAGCGGAGTGGGTTTGGGTCTAGCGGAGTGGGTATGCGTCTAGCCGAGTGGGTTTGGGTCTAGCCGAGTGGGTTTGGGTCTTGCCGAGTGGGTTTGGGTCTAGCCGAGTGGGTTTGGGTCTAGCCAAGTGGGTTTGGGTCTAGCCCAGTGGATTTGGCTCTAGCCGAGTGGGTTTGAGTCTAGCCAAGTGTGTTTGGGTCTAGCCGAGTGGGATTGGGTCTAGCCGAGTGGGTTTCGGTCTAGCCGAGTGTGTTTGGGTCTAGCCGAGTGGGTTTGCGTCTAGCCGAGTGGGTTTGGGTCTAGCGGAGTGGGTTTGGTTGTAGCCGAGTGGGTTTGGGTCTAGCCGAGTGGGTTTGGGTCTAGACGAGTGGGTTTGGGTTTAGCCGAGTGGGTTTCGGTGTAGCCAAGTGGGTTTGGGTCTAGCGGAGTGGGTTTCTGTCTAGCGGAGTGGGTTTGGGTCTAGCGGAGTGGGTTTGGGTCTAGCGGAGTGGGTTTGTGTCTAGCGGAGTCGGTTTGGGTCTAGCCGAGTGGGTTTGGGTCTAGCCGAGTTGGTTTGGGTCTAGCGGAGTGGGTTTGGGTCTAGCGGAGTGGGTTTGGGTATAGCGGAGTGGGTTTGGGTGTAGCCGAGTGGGTTTGGGACTAGCCGAGTGGGTTTGGGTCTAGCCGAGTGGGTTTGGGTCTAGCTGAATGGGTTTTGGTCTAGCCGAGTGTGTTTGGGTCGAGCCGAGTGGGTTTGGGTCTAGCCGAGTGGGTTTGGGTCTAGCCGAGTGGGTGTGGGTCAAGCCGAGTGGGTTTGGGTCTAGCGGAGTGGGTTTGGGTCTAGCCGAGTGGGTTTGGGTCTAACCGAGTGGGTTTGGGTCTAACCGAGTGGGTTTGCGTCTAGCGGAGTGGGATAGGGTCTAGCCGAGTGGGTTTGTGTCTAGCCGAGTGGGTTTGGGTCAAGCGGAGTTGGTATGGGTCTAGCCGAGTGGGTTTGGGTCAAGCGGAGTTGGTATGGGTCTCGCGGAGTGGGTTTGGGTCTGGACGAGTGGGTTTGGGTCTAGCCGAGTGGGTTTGGGTCTAGCCGAGTGGGTTTGGGTCTAGCCAAGTGGGTTTGGGTCCAGCGGAGTGGGTTTGGGTCTAGCGGAGTGGGTTTGGGTCTAGCCGAGTGGGTTTGAATCTAGCTGAGTGGGTTTGGGTCTAACCGAGTGGGTTTGTGTCTAGCGGAGTGGGTTTGGGTCTAGCGGAGTGGGATTTGGTCTAGCCGAGTGGGTTTGTGTCTAGCCGAGTGGGTTTGGGACTAGCCGAGTGGGTTTGGGTCTAGCCGAGTGGGTTTGGGTCTAGCTGAATGGGTTTGGGTCTAGCCGAGTGGGTTTGGGTCTAGCCGAGTGTGTTTGGGTCCAGCCGAAAGGGTTTGGGTCTAGCCGAGTGGGTTTGGGTCTAGCCGAGTGGGTTTGGGTCTAGCCGAGTGGGTGTGGGTCAAGCCAAGTGGGTTTGGGTCTAGCCGAGTGGGTTTGGGTCTAGCCGAGTGGGTGTGGGTCAAGCCGAGTGGGTTTGGGTCTAGCCGAGTGGGTTTGGGTCCAGCCGAGTTGGTTTGGGTCTGGCCGAGTGGGTTTGCGTCTAGCCGAGTGGGTTTGGGTCTAGCGGAGTGGGTTTGGGTCTAGCGGAGTGGGTATGCGTCTAGCCGAGTGGGTTTGGGTCTAGCCGAGTGGGTTTGGGTCTTGCCGAGTGGGTTTGCGTCGAGCAGAGTGGGTTTGGGTCTAGCCAAGTGGGTTTGGGTCTAGCCCAGTGGATTTGGCTCTAGCCGAGTGGGTTTGAGTCTAGCCAAGTGTGTTTGGGTCTAGCCGAGTGGGATTGGGTCTAGCCGAGTGGGTTTCGGTCTAGCCGAGAGTGTTTGGGTCTAGCCGAGTGGGTTTGCGTCTAGCCGAGTGGGTTTGGGTCTAGCGGAGTGGGTTTGGTTGTAGCCGAGTGGGTTTGGGTCTAGCCGAGTGGGTTTGGGTCTAGACGAGTGGGTTTGGGTTTAGGCGAGTGGGTTTCGGTGTAGCCAAGTGGGTTTGGGTCTAGCGGAGTGGGTTTGTGTCTAGCGGAGTGGGTTTGGGTCTAGCGGAGTGGGTTTGGGTCTAGCGGAGTGGGTTTGTGTCTAGCGGAGTCGGTTTGGGTCTAGCCGAGTGGGTTTGGGTCTAGCCGAGTTGGTTTGGGTCTAGCGGAGTGGGTTTGGGTCTAGCGGAGTGGGTTTGGGTCTAGCGGAGTGGGTTTGGGTGTAGCCGAGTGGGTTTGGGACTAGCCGAGTGGGTTTGGGTCTAGCCGAGTGGGTTTGGGTCTAGCCGAGTGGGTTTGGGTCTAGCCGAGTGTGTTTGGGTCGAGCCGAGTGGGTTTGGGTCTAGCCGAGTGGGTTTGGGTCTAGCCTAGTGGGTTTGGGTCTAGCCAAGTGGGTTTGGGTCTAGCCAAGTAGGTTTGGGTCCAGCGGAGTGGGTTTGTGTCTAGCGGAGTGGGTTTGGGTCTAGTGGAGTGGGTTTGGGTCTAGCGGAGTGGGTTTGGGTCTAGCGGAGTCGGGTTTGGGTCTAGCCGAGTGGGTTTGGGTCTAGCCGAGTTGGTTTGGGTCTAGCGGAGTGGGTTTGGGTCTAGCGGAGTGGGTTTGGGTCTAGCGGAGTGGGTTTGGGTGTAGCCGAGTGGGTTTGGGACTAGCCGAGTGGGTTTGGGTCTAGCCGAGTGGGTTTGAGTCTAGCCGAATGGGTTTTGGTCTAGCCGAGTGTATTTGGGTCTAGCCGAGTGGGTTTGGGTCTAGCCGAGTGGGTTTGGGTCTAGCCTAGTGGGTTTGGGTCTAGCCAAGTGGGTTGGGGTCTAGCCAAGTGGGTTTGGGTCCAGCGGAGTGGGTTTGGGTCTAGCGGTGTGGGTTTGGGTCTAGCCGAGTGGGTTTGGGTCTAACCGAGTGGGTTTGGGTCTAGCCGAGTGGGTTTGGGTCTAGCCGAGTGGGTGTGGGTCAAGCCGAGTGGGTTTGGGTCTAGCGGAGTGGGTTTGGGTCTAGCCGAGTGGGTTTGGGTCTAACCGAGTGGGTTTGGGTCTAACCGAGTGGGTTTGCGTCTAGCGGAGTGGGATAGGGTCTAGCCGAGTGGGTTTGTGTCTAGCCGAGTGGGTTTGGGTCAAGCGGAGTTGGTATGGGTCTAGCCGAGTGGGTTTGGGTCAAGCGGAGTTGGTATGGGTCTCGCGGAGTGGGTTTGGGTCTGGACGAGTGGGTTTGGGTCTAGCCGAGTGGGTTTGGGTCTAGCCGAGTGGGTTTGGGTCTAGCCAAGTGGGTTTGGGTCCAGCGGAGTGGGTTTGGGTCTAGCGGAGTGGGTTTGGGTCTAGCCGAGTGGGTTTGAATCTAGCTGAGTGGGTTTGGGTCTAACCGAGTGGGTTTGTGTCTAGCGGAGTGGGTTTGGGTCTAGCGGAGTGGGATTTGGTCTAGCCGAGTGGGTTTGTGTCTAGCCGAGTGGGTTTGGGACTAGCCGAGTGGGTTTGGGTCTAGCCAAGTGGGTTTGGGTCTAGCCCAGTGGATTTGGCTCTAGCCGAGTGGGTTTGAGTCTAGCCAAGTGTGTTTGGGTCTAGCCGAGTGGGATTGGGTCTAGCCGAGTGGGTTTCCGTCTAGCCGAGAGTGTTTGGGTCTAGCCGAGTGGGTTTGCGTCTAGCCGAGTGGGTTTGGGTCTAGCGGAGTGGGTTTGGTTGTAGCCGAGTGGGTTTGGGTCTAGCCGAGTGGGTTTGGGTCTAGACGAGTGGGTTTGGGTTTAGCCGAGTGGGTTTCGGTGTAGCCAAGTGGGTTTGGGTCTACCGGAGTGGGTTTTTGTCTAGCGGAGTGGGTTTGGGTCTAGCGGAGTGGGTTTGGGTCTAGCGGAGTGGGTTTGTGTCTAGCGGAGTCGGTTTGGGTCTAGCCGAGTGGGTTTGGGTCTAGCCGAGTTGGTTTGGGTCTAGCGGAGTGGGTTTGGGTCTAGCGGAGTGGGTTTGGGTCTAGCGGAGTGGGTTTGGGTGTAGCCGAGTGGGTTTGGGACTAGCCGAGTGGGTTTGGGTCTAGCCGAGTGGGTTTGGGTCTAGCTGAATGGGTTTTGGTCTAGCCGAGTGTGTTTGGGTCGAGCCGAGTGGGTTTGGGTCTAGCCGAGTGGGTTTGGGTCTAGCCTAGTGGGTTTGGGTCTAGCCAAGTGGGTTTGGGTCTAGCCAAGTAGGTTTGGGTCCAGCGGAGTGGGTTTGTGTCTAGCGGAGTGGGTTTGGGTCTAGTGGAGTGGGTTTGGGTCTAGCGGAGTGGGCTTGGGTCTAGCGGAGTCGGGTTTGGGTCTAGCCGAGTGGGTTTGGGTCTAGCCGAGTTGGTTTGGGTCTAGCGGAGTGGGTTTGGGTCTAGCGGAGTGGGTTTGGGTCTAGCGGAGAGGGTTTGGGTGTAGCCGAGTGGGTTTGGGACTAGCCGAGTGGGTTTGGGTCTAGCCGAGTGGGTTTGAGTCTAGCCGAATGGGTTTTGGTCTAGCCGAGTGTATTTGGGTCTAGCCGAGTGGGTTTGGGTCTAGCCGAGTGGGTTTGGGTCTAGCCTAGTGGGTTTGGGTCTAGCCAAGTGGGTTGGGGTCTAGCCAAGTGGGTTTGGGTCCAGCGGAGTGGGTTTGGGTCTAGCGGTGTGGGTTTGGGTCTAGCCGAGTGGGTTTGGGTCTAACCGAGTGGGTTTGGGTCTAACCGAGTGGGTTTGGGTCTAGCGGAGTGGGATAGGGTCTAGCCGAGTGGGTTTGTGTCTAGCAGAGTGGGTTTGGGACAAGCGGAGTTGGTATGGGTCTAGCCGAGTGGGTTTGGGTCAAGCGGAGTTGGTATGAGTCTCGCGGAGTGGGTTTGGGTCTGGACGAGTGGGTTTGGGTCTAGCCGAGTGGGTTTGGGTCTAGCCGAGTGGGTTTGGGTCTAGCCTAGTGGGTTTGGGTCTAGCCAAGTGGGTTTGGGTCCAGCGGTGTGGGTTCGGGTCTAGCGGAGTGGGTTTGGGTCTAGCCGAGTGGGTTTGAATCTAGCCGAGTGGGTTTGGGTCTAACCGAGTGGGTTTGTGTCTAGCGGAGTGGGTTTGGGTCTAGCGGAGTGGCATTGGGTCTAGCCGAGTGGGTTTGGGTCCAGGCGAGTGGGTTAGGGTCTAGCCGAGTGGGTTTGGGTCCAGCCGAGTGGGTTTGGGTCTAGCCGAGTGGGTTTGGGTCTAGCCGAGTGGGTTTGGGTCTAGCCGAGTGGGTTTGTGTCTAGCCGAGTGGGTTTGGGTCTATCCGAGTGGGTTTGGGTCTAGCCGAGTGGGTTGGGTCTGGCCGAGTGGGTTTTTGTCTAGCCTAGTAGGTTTGGGTCTAGCCGAGTGGGTTTGCGTATATCCGAGTGGGTTTGGGTCTAGCCGAGTGGGTTTGGGTCTAGCCGAATGGGTTTGGGTCGAGCCGAGTGGGTTTGGGTCTAGCCGAGTGGGTTTGTGTCTAGCCGAGTGGGTTTGGGTCTAGCCGAGGGGGTTTGGGTCTAGCCAAGTGGGTTTGGGTCTAGCCCAGTGGGTTTGGGTCTAGCCGAGTGGGTTTGGGTCCAGGCGAGTGGGTTTGGGTCTAGCCGAGTGGGTTTGGGTCCAGCCGAGTGGGTTTGGGTCCAGCCGAGTGGGTTTGGGTCTAGCCGAGTGGGTTTGGGTCTAGCCGAGTGGGCTTGTGTCTAGCCGAGTGGGTTTGGGTCTAGCCGAGTGGGTTTGGGTCTAGCTGAGTGGGTTTGGGTCTAGCCGAGTGGGTTTGGGTCTAGCCGAGTGGGTTTGGTTCTAGCCGAGTGGGTTTGGGTTTATCCGAGTGGGTTTGGGTCTAGCCGAGTGGGTTTGGGTCTAGCCCAGTGGATTTGGGTCCAGCCGAGTGGGTTTGGGTGTAGCCGAGTGGGTTTGGGTCTAGCCGAGTGGGTTTGTGTCTAGCCGAGTGGGTTTGGGTCTAGCCGAGGGGGTTTGGGTCTAGCCCAGTGGGTTTGGGTCTAGCCGAGTGGGTTTGGGTCTAGCCGAGTGGGTTTGGGTCCAGTCGAGTGGGTTTGGGTCTAGCCGAGTGGGTTTGGGTCTAGCCGAGTGGGTTTGGGTCTAGCCGAGTGGGTTTGGGTCTAGCCGAGTGGGTTAGGGTCTAGCCGAGTTGGTTTGGGTGTAGCCGAGTCGGTTTGGGTCTAGCCGAGTGGGTTTGGGTCTAGCTGAGTGGGTTTGGGTCTAGCCGAGTGGGTTTGGGTCTAGCCGAGTGGGTTTGGTTCTAGCCGAGTGGGTTTGGGTTTATCCGAGTGGGTTTGGGTCTAGCCGAGTGGGTTCGGGTCTAGCCCAGTGGATTTGGGTCTAGCCGAGTGGGTTTGGGTGTAGCCGAGTGGGTTTGCGTCTAGCCGTGTGGGTTTGGGTCTAGCCAAGTGGGTTTGGGTCTAGCCGAGTGGGTTTGGGTCTAGCCGATTGGGTTTGGGTCTAGCCGAGTGGGTTTCGGTCTAGCCGACTGGGTTTGTGTCTAGCCGAGTATGTTTCGGTGTAGCCCAGTGGGTTTGGGTGTAGCCGAGTGGGTTTGGGTCTAGCCGAGTGGGTTTGGGTCTACCCGAGTGGGTTTGGGTCTAGCCGAGTGGGTTTGGGTCTATCCGAGTGGGTTTGGGTCTAGCCGAGTGGGTTGGGTCTGGCCGAGTGGGTTTTTGTCTAGCCGAGTGGGTTTGGGTCTAGCCGAGTGGGTTTGGGTATAGCCGAGTGGGTTTGGGTCTAGCCGAGTGGGTTTGGGTCTAGCCGAGTGGGTTTGGGTCGAGCCGAGTGGGTTTGGGTCTAGCCGAGTGGGTTTGTGTCTAGCCGAGTGGGTTTGTGTCTAGCCGAGGGGGTTTGGGTCTAGCCAAGTGGGTTTGGGTCTAGCCCAGTGGGTTTGGGTCTAGCCGAGTGGGTTTGGGTCCAGGCGAGTGGGTTTGGGTCTAGCCGAGTGGGTTTGGGTCCAGCCGAGTGGGTTTGGGTCTAGCCGAGTGGGTTTGGGTCTAGCCGAGTGGGTTTGGGTCTAGCCGAGTGGGTTTGTGTCTAGCCGAGTGGGTTTGGGTCTATCCGAGTGGGTTTGGGTCTAGCCGAGTGGGTTGGGTCTGGCCGAGTGGGTTTTTGTCTAGCCGAGTGGGTTTGGGTCTAGCCGAGTGGGTTTGGGTATATCCGAGTGGGTTTGGGTCTAGCCGAGTGGGTTCGGGTCTAGCCCAGTGGATTTGGGTCTAGCCGAGTGGGTTTGGGTGTAGCCGAGTGGGTTTGCGTCTAGCCGAGTGGGTTTGGGTCTAGCCAAGTGGGTTTGGGTCTAGCCGAGTGGGTTTGGGTCTAGCCGATTGGGTTTGGGTCTAGCCGAGTGGGTTTCGGTCTAGCCGACTGGGTTTGGGTCTAGCCGAGTATGTTTCGGTGTAGCCCAGTGGGTTTGGGTCTAGCCGAGAGGGTTTGGGTCTAGCCGAGTTAGTTTGGGTGTAGCCGAGTGGGTTTGGGTCTAGCCGAGTGGGTTTGGGACTAGCCGAGTGGGTTTGGGACTAGCCGAGTGGGTTTGGGTCTAGCTGAATGGGTTTGGGTCTAGCCGAGTGGGTTTGGGTCTAGCCGAGTGTGTTTGGGTCTAGCCGAAAGGGTTTCGGTCTAGCCGAGTGGGTTTGGGTCTAGCCGAGTGGGTTTGGGTCTAGCCGAGTGGGTTTGGGTCTAGCCGAGTGGGTTTGGGTCTAGCCGAGTGGGTTTGGGTCAAGCGGAGTTGGTATGGGTCTAGCGGAGTGGGTTTGGGTCTAGCGGAGTGGGTTTGGGTGTAGCCGAGTGGGTTTGGGTCTAGCCGAGTGGGTTTGGGTCTACCCGAGTGGGTTTGGGTCTAGCCGAGTGGGTTTGGGTCTGGCCGAGTGGATATGGGTCTAGCCGAGTGGGTTTGGGTCTAGCCAAGTGGGTTTGGGTCTAGCCGAGTGGGTTTGGGTCTATCCGAGTGGGTTTGGGTCTAGCCGAGTGGGTTGGGTCTGGCCGAGTGGGTTTTTGTCTAGCCGAGTGGGTTTGGGTCTAGCCGAGTGGGTTTGGGTATAGCCGAGTGGGTTTGGGTCTAGCCGAGTGGGTTTGGGTCTAGCCGAGTGGGTTTGGGTCGAGCCGAGTGGGTTTGGGTCTAGCCGAGTGGGTTTGTGTCTAGCCGAGTGGGTTTGTGTCTAGCCGAGGGGGTTTGGGTCTAGCCAAGTGGGTTTGGGTCTAGCCCAGTGGGTTTGGGTCTAGCCGAGTGGGTTTGGGTCCAGGCGAGTGGGTTTGGGTCTAGCCGAGTGGGTTTGGGTCCAGCCGAGTGGGTTTGGGTCTAGCCGAGTGGGTTTGGGTCTAGCCGAGTGGGTTTGGGTCTAGCCGAGTGGGTTTGTGTCTAGCCGAGTGGGTTTGGGTCTATCCGAGTGGGTTTGGGTCTAGCCGAGTGGGTTGGGTCTGGCCGAGTGGGTTTTTGTCTAGCCGAGTGGGTTTGGGTCTAGCCGAGTGGGTTTGGGTATATCCGAGTGGGTTTGGGTCTAGCCGAGTGGGTTTGTGTCTAGCCGAGTGGGTTTGGGTCGAGCCGAGAGGGTTTGGGTCTGGCCAAGTGGGTTTGGGTCTAGCCCAGTGGGTTTGGGTCTAGCCGAGTGGGTTTGGGTCCAGGCGAGTGGGTTTGTGTCTAGCCGAGTGGGTTTGGGTCCAGCCGAGTGGGTTTGGGTCTAGCCGAGTGGGTTTGGGTCTAGCCGAGTGGGTTTGGGTCTAGCCGAGTGGGTTTGTGTCTAGCCGAGTGGGTTTGGGTCCAGCCGAGTGGGTTTGGGTCTAGCTGAGTGGGTTTGGGTCTAGCCGAGTGGGTTTGGGTCTAGCCGAGTGGGGTTGGTTCTAGCCGAGTGGGTTTGGGTTTATCCGAGTGGGTTTGGGTCTAGCCTAGTGGGTTTGGGTCTAGCCCAGTGGATTTGGGTCTAGCCGAGTGGGTTTGGGTGTAGCCGAGTGGGTTTGGGTCTAGCCGAGTGGGTTTGTGTCTAGCCGAGTAGGTTTGGGTCTAGCCGAGGGGGTTTGGGTCTAGCCCAGTGGGTTTGGGTCTAGCCGAGTGGGTTTGGGTCTAGCCGAGTGGGTTTGGGTCTAGGCGAGTGGGTTTGGGTCTAGCCGAGTGGGTTTGGGTCTAGCCGAGTGGGTTTGGGTGTAGCCGAGTGGGTTTGGGTCTAGCCGAGTGGGTTTGTGTCTAGCCGAGTAGGTTTGGGTCTAGCCGAGGGGGTTTGGGTCTAGCCCAGTGGGTTTGGGTCTAGCCGAGTGGGTTTGGGTCTAGCCGAGTGGGTTTGGGTCTAGGCGAGTGGGTTTGGGTCTAGCCGAGTGGGTTTGGGTCTAGCCGAGTGGGTTTGGGTGTAGCCGAGTGGGTTTGGGTCTAGCCGAGTGGGTTTGTGTCTAGCCGAGTAGGTTTGGGTCTAGCCGAGGGGGTTTGGGTCTAGCCCAGTGGGTTTGGGTCTAGCCGAGTGGGTTTGGGTCTAGCCGAGTGGGTTTGGGTCTAGGCGAGTGGGTTTGGGTCTAGCCGAGTGGGTTTGGGTCTAGCCGAGTGGGTTTGGGTGTAGCCGAGTGGGTTTGGGTCTAGCCGAGTGGGTTTGTGTCTAGCCGAGTAGGTTTGGGCCTAGCCGAGGGGGTTTGGGTCTAGCCCAGTGGGTTTGGGTCTAGCCGAGTGGGTTTGGGTCTAGCCGAGTGGGTTTGGGTCTAGGCGAGTGGGTTTGGGTCTAGCCGAGTGGGTTTGGGTCTAGCCGAGTGGGTTTGGGTCTAGCCGAGTGGGTTTGGGTCTAGCCGAGTGGGTTAGGGTCTAGCCAAGTGGGTTTGGGTGTAGCCGAGTCGGTTTGGGTCTAGCCGAGTGGGTTTGGGTCTAGCTGAGTGGGTTTGGGTCTAGCCGAGTGGGTTTGGGTCTAGCCGAGTGGGTTTGGTTCTAGCCGAGTGGGTTTGGGTTTATCCGAGTGGGTTTGGGTCTAGCCGAGTGGGTTTGGCTCTAGCCCAGTGGATTTGGGTCTAGCCGAGTGGGTTTGGGTGTAGCCGAGTGGTTTTGCGTCTAGCCGAGTGGGTTTGGGTCTAGCCAAGTGGGTTTGGGTCTAGCCGAGTGGGATTGGGTCTAGCCGAGTGGGTTTGGGTCTAGCCGACTGGGTTTGGGTCTAGCCGACTGGGTTTGGGTCTAACCGAGTATGTTTCGGTGTAGCCCAGTGGGTTTGGGTCTAGCCGAGAGGGTTTGGGTCTAGCCGAGTTAGTTTGGGTGTAGCCGAGTGGGTTTGGGTCTAGCCGAGCGGGTTTGGGTCTAGCCGAGTGGGTTTGGGTCTAGCCGAGTGGGTTTCGGTCTAGCCGAGTGGGTTTGGGTCTAGCCAAGTATGTTTCGGTGTAGCCCAGTGGGTTTGGGTCTAGCCGAGAGGGTTTGGGTCTAGCCGAGTTAGTTTGGGTGTAGCCGAGTGGGTTTGGGTCTAGCCGAGCGGGTTTACGTCTAGCCGAGTGGGTTTGGGTCTAGCGGAGTGGGTTTGGGTGTAGCCGAGTGGGTTTGTGTGTAGCCGAGTGGGTTTGGGTCTGGACGAGTGGGTTTGGGTCTAGCCGAGTGGGTTTGGGTCTACCCGAGCGGGTTTGGGTCTAGCCTAGTGGGTTTGGGTCTAGCCAAGTGGGTTTGGGTCCAGCGGAGTGGGTTTGGGTCTAGCGGAGTGGGTTTGGGTCTAGCCGAGTGGGTTTGGATCTAGCCGAGTGGGTTTGGGTCTAACCGAGTGGGTTTGTGTCTAGCGGAGTGGGTTTGGGTCTAGCGGAGTGGGATTGGGTCTAGCCGAGTGGGTTTGTGTCTAGCCAAGTGGGTTTGGGACTAGCCGAGTGGGTTTGGGTCTAGCCGAGTGGGTTTGTGTCTAGCCGAGTGGGTTTGGGACTAGCCGAGTGGGTTTGGGTCTAGCCGAGTGGGTTTGGGTCTACCCGAGTGGGTTTGGGTCTAGCCGAGTGGGTTTGGGTCTAGCCGAGTGGGTGTGGGTCTAGCCGAGTGGGTTTGGGTCTAGCCAAGTGGGTTTGGGTCTAGCCGAGTGGGTTTGGGTCTATCCGAGTGGGTTTGGGTCTAGCCGAGTGGGTTTGGGTCTAGCCGAGTGGGTTTTTGTCTGGCCGAGTGGGTTTGGGTCTAGCCGAGTGGGTTTGGGTATAGCCGAGTGGGTTTGGGTCTAGCCGAGTGGGTTTGGGTCTAGCCGAGTGGGTTTGGGTCGAGCCGAGTGGGTTTGGGTCTAGCGGAGTGGGTTTGTGTCTAGCCGAGTGGGTTTGGGTCTAGCCGAGGGGGTTTTGGTGTAGCCAAGTGGGTTTGGGTCTAGCCGAGTGGGTTTGGGTCTCGCCGAGTGGGTTTGGGTCTAGCCGAGTGGGTTTGGGTCTAGCCGAGTGGGTTTGGGTCTAGCCGAGTGGGTTTGGGTCTAGCCGAGTGGGTTTGGGTCTAGCCGAGTGGGTTAGGATCTAGCCGAGTGGGTTTGGGTGTAGCCGATTCGGTTTGGGTCTAGCCGAGTGGGTTTGGGTCTAGCCGAGTGGGTTTGGGCCTAGCCGAGTGGGTTTGGGTCTACCGGAGTGGGTTTGGCTGTAGCGGAGTGGGTTTGGGTCTAGCCGAGTGGGTTTGGGCCTAGCCGAGTGGGTTTGGGTCTACCGGAGTGGGTTTGGGTGTAGCGGAGTGGGTTTGGGTGTAGCTGAGTGGGTTTGGGACCAGCCGAGTGGGTTTGGGTCTAGCCGAGTGGGTTTGGGTGTAGCCGAATTGGTTTGGGTCTACCCGAGTGGGTTTGTGTGTAGCCGAGTGGGTTTGCTTCTAGCCGAATGGGTTTGGGTCTAGCCGAGTGGGTTTGGGTCTAGCCGAGTGGGTTTGGGTCTAGTCTAGTGGGTTTGGGTCTAGCCGAGTGGGTTTGGGTCCAGCCGAGTGGGTTTGGGTCTAGCCGAGTGGGTTTGGGTCTAGCCGAGTGGGTTTGCGTCTAGCCGAGTGGGTTTGGGTCTAGCCGAGTGGGTTTGGGTCTAGCCGAGTGGGTTTGGGTCTAGCTGAGTGGGTTTGGGTCTAGCCGAGTGGGTTTGGGTCTAGCCGAGTGGGTTTAGTTCTAGCCGAGTGGGTTTGGGTTTATCCGAGTGGGTTTGGGTCTAGCCGAGTGGGTTTGGGTCTAGCCCAGTGGATTTGGGTCTAGCCGAGTGGGTTTGGGTGTAGCCGAGTGGGTTTGGGTCTAGCCGAGTGGGTTTGTGTCTAGCCGAGTGGGTTTGGGTCTAGCCGAGGGGGTTTGAGTCTAGCCCAGTGGGTTTGGGTCTAGCCCAGTGGGTTTGGGTCTAGCCGAGTGGGTTTGGGTCTAGGCGAGTGGGTTTGGGTCTAGTCGAGTGGGTTTGGGTCTAGCCGAGTGGGTTTGTGTCTAGCCGAGTGGGTTTGGGTCTAGCCGAGTGGGTTAGGGTCTAGCCGAGTGGGTTTGGGTGTAGCCGAGTCGGTTTGGGTCTAGCCGAGTGGGTTTGGGTCTAGCTGAGTGGGTTTGGGTCTAGCCGAGTGGGTTTGCGTCTAGCCGAGTGGGTTTGGTTCTAGCCGAGTGGGTTTGGGTTTATCCGAGTGGGTTTGGGTCTAGCCCAGTGGATTTGGGTCTAGCCGAGTGGGTTTGGGTGTAGCCGAGTGGGTTTGCGTCTAGCCGAGTGGGTTTGGGTCTAGCCAAGTGGGTTTTGTTCTAGCCGAGTGGGTTTGGGTCTAGCCGAGTGGGTTTGGGTCTAGCCGAGTGGGTTTTCGGTCTCGCCGAGTGGGTTTGGGTCTAGCCGAGTATGTTTCGGTGTAGCCCAGTGGGTTTGGGTCTAGCCGAGAGGGTTTGGATCTAGCCGAGTTAGTTTGGGTGTAGCCGAGTGGGTTTGGGTCTAGCCGAGCGGGTTTGGGTCTAGCCGAGTGGGTTTGGGTCTAGCGGAGTGGGTTTCCGTCTAGCCGAGTGGGTTTGGGTCTAGCCAAGTATGTTTCGGTGTAGCCCAGTGGGTTTGGGTCTAGCCGAGAGGGTTTGGGTCTAGCCGAGTTAGTTTGGGTGTAGCTGAGTGGGTTTGGGTCTAGCCGAGGGGGTTTTGGTCTAGCCAAGTGGGTTTGGGTCTAGCCGAGTGGGTTTGGGTCTCGCCGAGTGAGTTTGCGTCTAGCCGAGTGGGTTTGGGTCTAGCCGAGTGGGTTTGGGTCTAGCCGAGTGGGTTTGGGTCTAGCCGAGTTAGTTTGGGTGTAGCCGAGTGGGTTTGGGTCTAGCCGAGGGGGTTTTGGTCTAGCCAAGTGGGTTTGCGTCTAGCCGAGTGGGTTTGGGTCTCGCCGAGTGAGTTTGCGTCTAGCCGAGTGGGTTTGGGTCTAGCCGAGTGGGTTTGGGTCTAGCCGAGTGGGTTTGGGTCTAGCCGAGTGGGTTTGGGTCTAGCCGAGTGGGTTAGGGTCTAGCCGAGTGGGTTTGGGTGTAGCCGATTCGGTTTGGGTCTAGCCGAGTGGGTTTTGGGTCTAGCCGAGTGGGTTTGGGCCTAGCCGAGTGGGTTTGGGTCTACCGGCGTGGGTTTGGGTGTAGCGGAGTGGGTTTGGGTCTGGCCGAGTGGGTTTGGGCCTAGCCGAGTGGGTTTGGGTCTACCGGAGTGGGTTTGGGTGTAGCGGAGTGGGTTTGGGTGTAGCTGAGTGGGTTTGGGACCAGCCGAGTGGGTTTGGGTCTAGCCGAGTGGGTTTGGGTGTAGCCGAATTGGTTTGGGTCTACCCGAGTGGGTTTGTGTGTAGCCGAGCGGGTTGGCTTCTAGCCGAATGGGTTTGGGTCTAGCCGAGTGGGTTTGGGTCTAGCCGAGTGGGTTTGGGTCTAGCTGAGTGGGTTTGGGTCTAGCCGAGTGGGTTTGGGTCCAGCCGAGTGGGTTTGGGTCTAGCCGAGTGGGTTTGGGTCCAGCCGAGTGGGTTTGGGTCAAACCGAGTGGGTTTGGGTCTAGCCGAGTGGGTTTGGGTCTAGCCGAGTGGGTTTGGGTCTAGCTGAGTGGGTTTGGGTCTAGCCGAGTGGGTTTGGGTCTAGCCGAGTGGGTTTGGTTGTAGCCGAGTGGGTTTGGGTTTATCCGAGTGGGTTTGGGTCTAGCCGAGTGGGTTTGGGTCTAGCCCAGTGGATTTGGGTCTAGCCGAGTGGGTTTGGGTGTAGCCGAGTGGGTTTGGGTCTAGCCGAGTGGGTTTGTGTCTAGCCGAGTGGGTTTGGGTCTAGCCGAGGGGGTTTGGGTCTAGCCCAGTGGGTTTGGGTCTAGCCGAGTGGGTTTGGGTCTAGCCAAGTGGGTTTGGGTCTAGGCGAGTGGGTTTGGGTCTAGCCGAGTGGGTTTGGGTCTAGCCGAGTGGGTTTGAGTCTTGCCGAGTGGGTTTGGGTCTAGCCGAGTGGGTTAGGGTCTAGCCGAGTGGGTTTGGGTGTAGCCGAGTCGGTTTGGGTCTAGCCGAGTGGGTTTGGGTCTAGCCGAGTGGGTTTGGGTCTAGCCAAGTGGGTTTGGGTCTAGCCGAGTGGGTTTGGGTCTAGCCGAGTGGGTTTGGGTCTAGCCGAGTGGGTTTCGGTCTAGCCGAGTGGGTTTGGGTCTAGCCGAGTATGTTTCGGTGTAGCCCTGTGGGTTTGGGTCTAGCCGAGTATGTTTCGGTGTAGCCCAGTGGGTTTGGGTCTAGCCGAGAGGGTTTGGGTCTAGCCGAGTTAGTTTGGGTGTAGCCGAGTGGGTTTGGGTCTAGCCGAGCGGGTTTGGGTCTAGCCGAGTGGGTTTGGGTCTAGCGGAGTGGGTTTCGGTCTAGCCGAGTGGGTTTGGGTCGAGCCAAGTATGTTTCGGTGTAGCCCAGTGGGTTTGGGTCTAGCCGAGAGGGTTTGGGTCTAGCCGAGAGGGTTTGGGTGTAGCCGAGTGGGTTTGGGTCTAGCCGAGCGGCTTGACGTCTAGCCGAGTGGGTTTGGGTCTAGCGGAGTGGGTTTGGGTGTAGCCGAGTGGGTTTGGGTGTATCCGAGTGGGTTTGGGTCTGGACGAGTGGGTTTGGGTCTAGCCGAGTGGGTTTGGGTCCAGCCGAATGGGTTTGGGTCTAGCCGAGTGGGTTTGGGTCTAGCCAAGTGGGTTTGGGTCCAGCGGAGTGGGTTTGGGTCTAGCGGAGTGGGTTTGGGTCTAGCCGAGTGGGTTTGGATCTAGCCGAGTGGCTTTGGGTCTAACCGAGTGGGTTTGTGTCTAGCGGAGTGGGTTTGGGTCTATCGGAGTGGGATTGGGTCTAGCCGAGTGGGTTTGTGTCTAGCCGAGTGGGTTTGGGACTAGCCGAGTGGGTTTGGGTCTAGCCGAGTGGGTGTGGGTCTACACGAGTGGGTTTGGGTCTAGCCGAGTGGGTTTGGGTGTAGCCGAATTGGTTTGGGTGTAGCCGAGTGGGTTTGGGTCTAGCCGAGTGGGTTTGGGTCTACCCGAGTGGGTTTGGGTCTAGCCGAGTGGGTTTGGGTCTAGCCGAGTGGGTGTAGGTCTACCGAGTGGGTTTGGGTCTAGCCAAGTGGGTTTGGGTCTAGCCGAGTGGGTTTGGGTCTATCCGAGTGGGTTTGTGTCTAGCCCAGTGGGTTTGGGTCTAGCCGAGTGGGTTTTTGTCTAGCCGAGTGGGTTTGGGTCCAGCCGAGTGGGTTTGGGCATAGCCGAGTGGGTTTGGGTCTAGCCGAGTGGGTTTGGGTCTAGCCGAGCGGGTTTGGGTCGAGCCGAGTGGGTTTGGGTCTAGCCGAGTGGGTTTGTGTCTAGCCGAGTGGGTTTGGGTCTAGCCGAGGGGGTTTTGGTCTAGCCAAGTGGGTTTGGGTCTAGCCGAGTGGGTTTGGGTCTCGCCGAGTGGGTTTGGGTCTAGCCGAGTGGATTTGGGTCTAGCCGAGTGGGTTTGGGTCTAGCCGAGTGGGTTTGGGTCTAGCCGAGTGGGTTTGGGTATAGCCGAGTGGGTTAGGGTCTAGCCGAGTGGGTTTGGGTGTAGCCGATTCGGTTTGGGTCTAGCCGAGTGGGTTTGGGTCTAGCCGAGTGGGTTTGGGCCTAGCCGAGTGGGTTTGGGACTACCGGAGTGGGTTTGGGTGTAGCGGAGTGGGTTTGGGTCTAGCCGAGTGGGTTTGGGCCTAGCCGAGTGGGTTTGGGTCTACCGGAGTGGGTTTGGGTGTAGCGGAGTGGGTTTGGGTCTACCCGAGTGGGTTTGTGTGTAGCCGAGTGGGTTTGATTCTAGCCGAGTGGGTTTGGGTCTAGCCGATTGGGTTTGGGTCTAGCCGAGTGGGTTTGGGTCTAGCCGAGTGGGTTTGGGTCTGGCCGAGTGTGTTTGTGTCTGGCCGAGTGGGTTTGCTTCTAGCCGAATGGGTTTGGGTCTAGCCGAGTGGGTTTGGGTCTAGCCGAGTGGGTTTGGGTCCAGCCGAGTGGGTTTGGGTCTAGCCGAGTGGGTTTGTGTCTAGCCGAGTGGGTTTGTGTCTAGCCGAGTGGGTTTGGGTCTCGCCGAGTGGGTTTGTGTCTAGCCGAGTGGGTTTGGGTCTAGCCGAGTGGGTTTGGGTCTAGCTGAGTGGGTTTGGGTCTAGCCGAGTGGGTTTGGGTCTAGCCGAGTGGGTTTGGTTCTAGCCGAGTGGGTTTGGGTTTATCCGAGTGGGTTTGGGTCTAGCCGAGTGGGTTTGGGTTTAGCCCAGTGGATTTGGGTCTAGCCGAGTGGGTTTGGGTGTAGCCGAGTCGGTTTGGGTCTAGCCGAGTGGGTTTGTGTCTAGCCGAGTGGGTTTGGGTCTAGCCGAGGGGGTTTGGGTCTAGCCCAGTGGGTTTGGGACTAGCCGAGTGGGTTTGGGTCTAGCCGAGTGGGTTTGGGTCTAGGCGAGTGGGTTTGGATGTAGCCGAGTGGGTTTGGGTCTAGCCGAGTGGGTTTGGGTCTAGCCGAGTGGGTTTGTGTCTAGCCGAGTGGGTTTGGGTCTAGCCGAGGGGGGTTTGGGTCTAGCCAAGTGGGTTTGGGTCTAGCCAAGTGGGTTTGGGTCTCGCCGAGTGGGTTTGGGTCTAGCCGAGTGGGTTTGGGTCTAGCCGAGTGGGTTTGGGTCCAGCCGAGTGGGTTTGGGTCTAGCCGAGTGGGTTTGGGTCTAGCCGAGTGGGTTTGGGTCTAGCCGAGTGGGTTAGGGTCTAGCCGAGTGGGTTTGGGTGTAGCCGATTCGGTTTGGGTCTAGCCGAGTGGGTTTGGGTCTAGCCGAGTGGGTTTGGGCCTAGCCGAGTGGGTTTGGGTCTACCGGAGTGGGTTTGGGTGTAGGGGAGTGGGTTTGGGTCTGGCCGAGTGGGTTTGGGCCTAGCCGAGTGGGTTTGGGTCTACCGGAGTGGGTTTGGGTGCAGCGGAGTGGGTTTGGGTGTAGCTGAGTGGGTTTGGGTCTAGCCCAGTGGAGTTGGGTCTAGCCGAGTGGGTTTGGGTGTAGCCGAGTGGGTTTCGGTCTAGCCCAGTGGGTTTGGGTCTAGCCGAGTGGGTTTGGGTCTAGCCGTGTGGGTTAGGGTCTAGCCGAGTGGGTTTGGGTGTAGCCGAGTGGGTTTGGGTCTAGCCGAGTGGGTTTGCGTCTAGCCGATTGGGTTTGGTTCTAGCCGAGTGGGTTTGGGTTTATCCGAGTGGGTTTGGGTCTAGCCGAGTGGGTTTGGGTCTAGCCCAGTGGATTTGGGTCTAGCCGAGTGGGTTTGGGTGTAGCCGAGTGGGTTTGCATCTAGCCGAGTGGGTTTGGGTCTAGCCAAGTGGGTTTGGGTCTAGCCGAGTGGGTTTGGGTCTTGCCGAGTGGGTTTGGGTCTAGCCGAGTGGGTTTGGGTCTAGCCGAGTGGGTTTGGGTCTAGCCGAGTATGTTTCGGTGTAGCCCAGTGGGTTTGGGTCTAGCCGAGTATGTTTCGGTGTAGCCCAGTGGGTTTGGGTCTAGCCGAGAGGGTTTGGGTCTAGCCGAGTTAGTTTGGGTGTAGCCGAGTGGGTTTGCGTCTAGCCGAGCGGGTTTGGGTCTAGCCGAGTGGGTTTGGGTCTAGCGGAGTGGGTTTGGGTCTAGCGGAGTGGGTTTCGGTCTAGCCGAGTGGGTTTGGGTCTAGCCAAGTATGTTTCGGTGTAGCCCAGTGGGTTTGGGTCTAGCCGAGAGGGTTTGGGTCTAGCCGAGTTAGTTTGGGTGTAGCCGAGTGGGTTTGGGTCTAGACGAGCGGGTTTACGTCTAGCCGAGTGGGTTTGGGTCTAGCGGAGTGGGTTTGGGTGTAGCCGAGTGGGTTTGGGTGTAGCCGAGTGGGTTTGGGTCTGGACGAGTGGGTTTGGGTCTAGCCGAGTGGGTTTGGGTCTAGCCGAGTGGGTTTGCGTCTAGCCTAGTGGGTTTGGGTGTAGCCAAGTGGGTTTGGGTCCAGCGGAGTGGGTTTGGGTCTAGCCGAGTGGGTTTGGGTCTAGCCGAGTGGGTTTGGATCTAGCCGAGTGGCTTTGGGTCTAACCGAGTGGGTTTGTGTCTAGCGGAGTGGGTTTGGGTCTAGCCGAGTGGGTTTGGGTCTACCCGAGTGGGTTTGGGTCTAGCCGAGTGGGTTTGTGTCTAGCCGAGTGGGTTTGGGACTAGCCGAGTGGGTTTGGGTCTAGCCGAGTGGGTTTGGGTCTACCCGAGTGGGTTTGGGTCTAGCTGAGTGGGTTTGGGTGTAGCCGAATTGGTTTGGGTGTAGCCGAGTGGGTTTGGGTCTAGCCGAGTGGGTTTGGGTCTACCCGAGTGGGTTTGGGTCTAGCCGAGTGGGTTTGGGTCTAGCCGAGTGGGTGTAGGTCTAGCCGAGTGGGTTTGGGTCTAGCCAAGTGGGTTTGGGTCTAGCCGAGTGGGTTTGGGTCTATCCGAGTGGGTTTGGGTCTAGCCGAGTGGGTTTGGGTCTAGCCGAGTGGGTTTTTGTCTAGCCGAGTGTGTTTGGGTCTAGCCGAGTGGGTTTGGGTATAGCCGAGTGGGTTTGGGTCTAGCCGAGTGGGTTTGGGTCTAGCCGAGTGGGTTTGGGTCGAGCCGAGTGGATTTGGGTCTAGCCGAGTGGGTTTGTGTCTAGCCGAGTGGGTTTGGGTCTAGCCGAGGGGGTTTTGGTCTAGCCAAGTGGGTTTGGGTCTAGCCGAGTGGGTTTGGGTCTCGCCGAGTGGGTTTGGGTCTAGCCGAGTGGGTTTGGGTCTAGCCGAGTGGGTTTGGGTCTAGCCGAGTGGGTTTGGGTCTAGCCGAGTGGGTTTGGGTCTAGCCGAGTGGGTTAGGGTCTAGCCGAGTGGGTTTGGGTGTAGCCGATTCGGTTTGGGTCTAGCCGAGTGGGTTTGGGTCTAGCCGAGTGGGATTGGGCCTAGCCGAGTGGGTTTGGGTCTACCGGAGTGGGTTTGGGTGTAGCGGAGTGGGTTTGGGTCTAGCCGAGTGGGTTTGGGCCTAGCCGAGTGGGTTTGGGTCTACCGGAGTGGGTTTGGGTGTAGCGGAGTGGGTTTGGGTGTAGCTGAGTGGGTTTGGGACCAGCCGAGTGGGTTTGGGTCTAGCCGAGTGGGTTTGGGTGTAGCCGAATTGGTTTGGGTCTCCCCGAATGGGTTTGTGTGTAGCCGAGTGGGTTTGCTTCTAGCCGAATGGGTTTGGGTCTAGCCGAGTGGGTTTGAGTCTAGCCGAGTGGGTTTGGGTCTAGCCGAGTGGGTTTGGGTCTAGCCGAGTGGGTTTGTGTCTAGCCGAGTGGGTTTGGGTCTAGCCGAGTGGGTTTGGGTCTAGCCGAGTGGGTTTGGGTCTAGCCCAGTGGATTTGGGTCTAGCCGAGTGGGTTTGGGTGTAGCCGAGTGGGTTTGGGTGTAGCCGAGTGGGTTTGTGTCTAGCCGAGTGGGTTTGGGTCTAGCCGAGGGGGTTTGGGTCTAGCCCAGACGGTTTGGGTCTAGCCGAGTGGGTTTGGGTCTAGCCGAGTGGGTTTGGGTCTAGCCGAGTGGGTTTGGGTCTAGCCGAGTGGGTTTGGGTCTAGGCGAGTGGGTTTGGGTGTAGCCGAGTGGGTTTGGGCCTAGCCGAGTGGGTTTGGGTCTAGCCGAGTGGGTTTGTGTCTAGCCGAGTGGGTTTGGGTCTAGCCGAGGGGGTTTGGGTCTAGCCGAGTGGGTTTGGGTCTAGGCGAGTGGGTTTGGGTCTAGCCGAGTGGGTTTGGGTCTAGCCGAGTGGGTTTGGGTCTAGCCGAGTGGGTTTGCGTCTAGCCGAGTGGGTTTGGGTCTAGCCGAGTGGGTTTGTGTCTAGCCGAGTGGGTTTGGGTCTAGCCGAGTGGGTTTGGGTGTAGCCGAGTGGGTTTGGGTCTAGCCGAGTGGGGTTGTGTCTAGCCGAGTGGGTTTGGGTCTAGCCGAGGGGGTTTGGGTCCAGCCCAGTGGGTTTGGGTCTAGCCGAGTGGGTTTTGGGTCTAGCCGAGTGGGTTTGGGTCTAGGCGAGTGGGTTTGGGTCTAGCCGAGTGGGTTTGGGTCTAGCCGAGTGGGTTTGGGTCTAGCCGAGTGGGTTTGGGTCTAGCCGAGTGGGTTAGGGTCTAGCCGAGTGGGTTTGGGTGTAGCCGAGTCGGTTTGGGTCTAGCCGAGTGGGTTTGGGTCTAGCTGAGTGGGTTTGGGACTAGTCGAGTGAGTTTGGGTCTAGCCGAGTGGGTTTGGTTCTAGCCGAGTGGGTTTGGGTTTATCCGAGTGGGTTTGGGTCTAGCCGAGTGGGTTTGGGTCTAGCCGAGTGGGTTAGGGTCTAGCCGAGTGGGTTTGGGTGTAGCCGAGTGGGTTTGGGTCTAGCCGAGTGGGTTTGGGTCTAGCTGAGTGGGTTTGGGTCTAGCCGAGTGGGTTTGGGTCTAGCCGAGTGGGTTTGGTTCTAGCCGAGTGGGTTTGGGTTTATCCGAGTGGGTTTGGGTCTAGCCGAGTGGGTTTGGGTCTAGCCCAGTGGATTTGGGTCTAGCCGAGTGGGTTTGGGTGTAGCCGAGTGGGTTTGCGTCTAGCCGAGTGGGTTTGGGTGTAGCCAAGTGGGTTTGGGTCTAGCCGAGTGGGTTTGGGTCTAGCCGAGTGGGTTTGGGTCTAGCCGAGTGGGTTTCGGTCTAGCTGAGTGGGTTTGGGTCTAGCCGAGTATGTTTCGGTGTAGCCCAGTGGGTTTGGGTCTAGCCGAGAGGGTTTGGGTCTAGCCGAGTTATTTTCGGTGTAGCCGAGTGGGTTTGGGTCTAGCCGAGCGGGTTTGGGTCTAGCCGAGTGGGTTTGGGTCTAGCCGAGTGGGTTTCGGTCTAGCCGAGTGGGTTTGGGTCCAGCCAAGTATGTTTCGGTGTAGCCCAGTGGGTTTGGGTCTAGCCGAGAGGGTTTGGGTCTAGCCGAGTTAGTTTGGGTGTAGCCGAGTGGGTTTGGGTCTAGCCGAGCGGGTTTGGGTCAGGACGAGTGGGTTTGGGTCTAGCCGAGTGGGTTTGGGTCTAGCCGAGTGGGTTTGGGTCTAGCCGAGTGGGTTTGGGTCTAGCCTAGTGGGTTTGGGTTTATCCGAGTGGGTTTGGGTCTAGCCGAGTGGGTTTGGGTCAAGCCGAGTGGGTTTGGGTCTAGCCGAGTGGGTTTGTGTCTAGCCGAGTGGGTTTGGGTCTAGTGGAGTGGGTTTGGGTCTAGCCGAGTGGGTTTAGGTCTAGCCGAGTGGTATTGGATCTAGCCGAGTGGTTTTGGGTCTAGCCGATTGGGTTTGGGTCTAGCCGAGTGGGTTTGGGTCCAGCCGAGTGGGTTTGGGTCTAGCCGAGTGGGATTGGGTCGAGCCGAGTGGGTTTGGGTCTAGCCGAGTGGGTTAGGGTCTAGCCGAGTGGGTTTGGGTGTAGCCGAGTGGGTTTGGGTCTAGCCCAGTGGATTTGGGTCTAGCCGAGTGGGTTTGGGTGTAGCCGAGTGGGTTTGCGTCTAGCCGAGTGGGTTTGGGTGTAGCCAAGTGGGTTTGGGTCTAGCCGAGTGGGTTTGGGTCTAGCCGAGTGGGTTTGGGTCTAGCCGAGTGGGTTTCGGTCTAGCCGAGTGGGTTTGGGTCTAGCCGAGTATGTTTCGGTGTAGGCCAGTGGGTTTGGGTCTAGCCGAGAGGGTTTGGGTCTAGCCGAGTTAGTTTCGGTGTAGCCGAGTGGGTTTGGGTCTAGCCCAGCGGGTTTGGGTCTAGCCGAGTGGGTTTGGGTCTAGCCGAGTGGGTTTCGGTCTAGCCGAGTGGGTTTGTGTCTAGCCAAGTATGTTTCGGTGTAGCCCAGTGGGTTTGGGTCTAGCCGAGAGGGTTTGGGTCTAGCCGAGTTAGTTTGGGTGTAGCCGAGTGGGTTTGGGTCTAGCCGAGCGGGTTTACGTCTAGCCGAGTGGGTTTGGGTCTAGCGGAGTGGGTTTGGGTGTAGCCGAGTGGGTTTGGGTGCAGCCGAGTGGGTTTGGGTCTGGACGAGTGGGTTTGGGTCTAGCCGAGTGGGTTTGGGTCTAGCCGAGTGGGTTTGGGTCTAGCCTAGTGGGTTTGGGTCTAGCCAAGTGGGTTTGGGTCCAGCAGAGTGGGTTTGGGTCTAGCGGAGTGGGTTTGGGTCTAGCCGAGTGGGTTTGGATCTAGCCGAGTGGGTTTGGGTCTAACCGAGTGGGTTTGTGTCTAGCGGAGTGGGTTTGGGTCCAGCGGAGTGGGATTGGGTCTAGCCGAGTGGGTTTGTGTCTAGCCGAGTGGGTTTGGGACTAGCCGAGTGGGTTTCAGTCTAGCCGAGTGGGTTTGGGTGTAGATGAATGGGTTTGGGTCTAGCCGAGTGGGTTTAGGTCTAGCCGAATGGTATTGGATCTAGCCGAGTGGTTTTGGGTCTAGCCGATTGGGTTTGGGTCTAGCCGAGTGGGTTTGGGTCCAGCCGAGTGGGTTTGGGTCTAGCCGAGTGGGATTGGGTCGAGCCGAGTGGGTTTGGGTCTAGCCGAGTGGGTTAGGGTCTAGCCGAGTGGGTTTGGGTGTAGCCCAGTGGGTTTGGGTCTAGCCAAGTGGATTTGGGTCTAGCCGAGTGGGTTTGGGTGTAGCCGAGTGGGTTTGCGTCTAGCCGAGTGGGTTTGGGTGTAGCCAAGTGGGTTTGGGTCTAGCCGAGTGGGTTTGGGTCTAGCCGAGTGGGTTTGGGTGTAGCCGAGTGGGTTTCAGTCTAGCCGAGTGGGTTTGGGTCTAGCCGAGTATGTTTCGGTGTAGCCCAGTGGGTTTGGGTCTAGCCGAGAGGGTTTGGGTCTAGCCGAATTAGTTTCGGTGTAGCCGAGTGGGTTTGGGTCTAGCCGAGCGGGTTTGGGTCTAGCCGAGTGGGTTTGGGTCTAGCCGAGTGGGTTTCGGTCTAGCCGAGTGGGTTTGGGTCTAGCCAAGTATGTTTCGGTGTAGCCCAGTGGGTTTGGGTCTAGCCGAGAGGGTTTGGGTCTAGCCGAGTTAGTTTGGGTGTAGCCGAGCGGGTTTGGGTCTAGCCGAGCGGGTTTGGGTCTAGCGGAGTGGGTTTGGGTCTAGCGGAGTGGGTTTGGGTGTAGCCGAGTGGGTTTGGGTGTAGCCGAGTGGGTTTGGGTCTGGACGAGTGGGTTTGGGTCTAGCCGAGTGGGTTTGGGTCTAGCCTAGTGGGTTTGGGTCTAGCCAAGTGGGTTTGGGTCCAGCGGAGTGGGTTTGGGTCTAGCGGAGTGGGTGTGGGTCTAGCGGAGTGGGTTTGGATCTAGCCGAGTGGGTTTGGGTCTAACCGAGTGGGTTTGTGTCTAGCGGAGTGGGTTTGGGTCCAGCGGAGTGGGATTGGGTCTAGCCGAGTGGGTTTGTGTCTAGCCGAGTGGGTTTGGGACTAGCCGAGTGGGTTTCGGTCTAGCCGAGTGGGTTTGGGTGTAGCTGAATGGGTTTGGGTCTAGCCGAGTTGGTTTGCGTCTAGCCGAGTGGGTTTGGGTGTAGCCAAGTGGGTTTGGGTCTAGCCGAGTGGGTTTGGGTCTAGCCGAGTGGGTTTGGGTCTAGCCGAGTGGGTTTCGGTCTAGCCGAGTGGGTTTGGGTCTAGCCGAGTATGTTTCGGTGTAGCCCGGTGGGTTTGGGTCTAGCCGAGAGGGTTTGGGTCTAGCCGAGTTAGTTTCGGTGTAGCCGAGCGGGTTTGGGTCTAGCCGAGCGGGTTTGGGTCTAGCCGAGTGGGTTTGGGTCTAGCCGAGTGGGTTTCGGTCTAGCCGAGTGGGTTTGGGTCTAGCCAAGTATGTTTCGGTGTAGCCCAGTGGGTTTGGGTCTAGCCGAGAGGGTTTGGGTCTAGCCGAGTTAGTTTGGGTGTAGCCGAGTGGGTTTGGGTCTAGCCGAGCGGGTTTACGTCTAGCCGAGTGGGTTTGGGTCTAGCGGAGTGGGTTTGGGTGTAGCCGAGTGGGTTTGGGTGTAGCCGAGTGGGTTTGGGTCTGGACGAGTGGGTTTGGGTCTAGCCGAGTGGGTTTGGGTCTAGCCGAGTGGGTTTGGGTCTAGCCTAGTGGGTTTGGGTCTAGCCAAGTGGGTTTGGGTCCAGCGGAGTGGGTTTGGGTCTAGCGGAGTGGGTTTGGGTCTAGCGGAGTGGGTTTGGATCTAGCCGAGTGGGTTTGGGTCTAACCGAGTGGGTTTGTGTCTAGCGGAGTGGGTTTGGGTCCAGCGGAGTGGGATTGGGTCTAGCCGAGTGGGTTTGTGTCTAGCCGAGTGGGTTTGGGACTAGCCGAGTGGGTTTCGGTCTAGCCGAGTGGGTTTGGGTGTAGCTGAATGGGTTTGGGTCTAGCCGAGTGGGTTTGGGTCTACCGGAGTGGGTTTGGGTGTAGCGGAGTGGGTTTGGGTGTAGCTGAGTGGGTTTGGGACCAGCCGAGTGGGTTTGGGTCTAGCCGAGTGGGTTTGGGTTTAGCCGAATTGGTTAGGGTGTAGCCGAGTGGGTTTGGGTCTAGCCGAGTGGGTTTGGGTCTACCCGAGTGGGTTTGGGTCTAGCCGAGTGGGTTTGGGTCTAGCCGAGTGGGTGTGGGTCTAGCCGAGTGGGTTTGGGTCTAGCCAAGTGGGTTTGGGTCTAGCCGAGTGGGTTTGGGTCTATCCGAGTGGGTTTGGGTCTAGCCGAGTGGGTTTGGGTCTAGCCGAGTGGGTTGTTGTCTAGCCGATTGTGTTTGGGTCTAGCCGAGTGGGTTTGGGTATAGCCGAGTGGGTTTGGGTCGAGCCGAGTGGGTTTGGGCCTAGCCGAGTGGGTTTGGGTCTACCGGAGTGGGTTTGGGTGTAACGGAGTGGGTTTGGGTGTAGCTGAGTGGGTTTGGGACCAGCCGAGTGGGTTTAGGTCTAGCCGAGTGGGTTTGGGTGTAGCCGAATTGGTTTGGGTCTACCCGAGTGGGTTTGTGTGTAGCCGAGTGGGTTTGCTTCTAGCCGAATGGGTTTGGGTCTAGCCGAGTGGGTTTGGGTCTAGCCGAGTGGGTTTGGGTATAGCCGAGTGGGTTTGGGTCTAGCCCAGTGGATTTGGGTCTAGCCGAGTGGGTTTGGGTGTAGCCGAGTGGGTTTGCGTCTAGCCGAGTGGGTTTGGGTGTAGCCAAGTGGGTTTGGGTCTAGCCGAGTGGGTTTGGGTCTAGCCGAGTGGGTTTGGGTCTAGCCGAGTGGGTTTCGGTCTAGCCGAGTGGGTTTGGGTCTAGCCGAGTATGTTTCGGTGTAGCCCAGTGGGTTTGGGTCTAGCCGAGAGGGTTTGGGTCTAGCCGAGTTAGTTTCGGTGTAGCCGAGTGGGTTTGGGTCTAGCCGAGCGGGTTTGGGTCTAGCCGAGTGGGTTTGGGTCTAGCCGAGTGGGTTTCGGTCTAGCCGAGTGGGTTTGGGTCTAGCCAAGTATGTTTCGGTGTAGCCCAGTGGGTTTGGGTCTAGCCGAGAGGGTTTGGGTCTAGCCGAGTTAGTTTGGGTGTAGCCGAGTGGGTTTGGGTCTAGCCGAGCGGGTTTGGGTCAGGACGAGTGGGTTTGGGTCTAGCCGAGTGGGTTTGGGTCTAGCCGAGTGGGTTTGGGTCTAGCCGAGTGGGTTTGGGTCTAGCCTAGTGGGTTTGGGTTTATCCGAGTGGGTTTGGGTCTAGCCGAGTGGGTTTGGGTCTAGCCGAGTGGGTTTGGGTCTAGCCGAGTGGGTTTGTGTCTAGCCGAGTGGGTTTGGGTCTAGTGGAGTGGGTTTGGGTCTAGCCGAGTGGGTTTAGGTCTAGCCGAGTGGTATTGGATCTAGCCGAGTGGTTTTGGGTCTAGCCGAGTGGGTTTGGGTCTAGCCGAGTGGGTTTGGGTCCAGCCGAGTGGGTTTGGGTCTAGCCGAGTGGGATTGGGTCGAGCCGAGTGGGTTTGGGTCTAGCCGAGTGGGTTAGGGTCTAGCCGAGTGGGTTTGGGTGTAGCCGAGTGGGTTTGGGTCTAGCCCAGTGGATTTGGGTCTAGCCGAGTGGGTTTGGGTGTAGCCGAGTGGGTTTGCGTCTAGCCGAGTGGGTTTGGGTGTAGCCAAGTGGGTTTGGGTCTAGCCGAGTGGGTTTGGGTCTAGCCGAGTGGGTTTGGGTCTAGCCGAATGGGTTTGGGTCTAGCCGAGTGGGTTTGGGTCTAGCCGAGTATGTTTCGGTGTAGCCCAGTGGGTTTGGGTCTAGCCGAGCGGGTTTGGGTCTAGCCGAGTGGGTTTGGGTCTAGCCGAGTGGGTTTCGGTCTAGCCGAGTGGGTTTGGGTCTAGCCAAGTATGTTTTGGTGTAGCCCAGTGGGTTTGGGTCTAGCCGAGAGGGTTTGGGTCTAGCCGAGTTAGTTTGGGTGTAGCCGAGTGGGTTTGGGTCTAGCCGAGCGGGTTTACGTCTAGCCGAGTGGGTTTGGGTCTAGCGGAGTGGGTTTGGGTGTAGCCGAGTGGGTTTGGGTGTAGCCGAGTGGGTTGGGTCTGGACGAGTGGGTTTGGGTCTAGCCGAGTGGGTTTGGGTCTAGCCGAGTGGGTTTGGGTCTAGCCTAGTGGGTTTGGGTCTAGCCAAGTGGGTTTGGGTCCAGCGGAGTGGGTTTGGGTCTAGCGGAGTGGGTCTGGGTCTAGCCGAGTGGGTTTGGATCTAGCCGAGTGGGTTTGGGTCTAACCGAGTGGGTTTGTGTCTAGCGGAGTGGGTTTGGGTCTAGCGGAGTGGGATTGGGTCTAGCCGAGTGGGTTTGTGTCTAGCCGAGTGGGTTTGGGACTAGCCGAGTGGGTTTCGGTCTAGCCGAGTGGGTTTGGGTCTAGTTGAATGGGTTTGGGTCTAGCCGAGTGGGTTTGGGTCTACCGGAGTGGGTTTGGGAGTAGCGGAGTGAGTTTGGGTGTAGCTGAGTGGGTTTGGGACCAGCCGAGTGGGTTTGGGTCTAGCCGAGTGGGTTTGGGTTTAGCCGAATTGGTTAGGGTGTAGCCGAGTGGGTTTGGGTCTAGCCGAGTGGGTTTGGGTCTACCCGAGTGGGTTTGGGTCTAGCCGAGTGGGTTTGGGTCTAGCCGAGTGGGTGTGGGTCTAGCCGAGTGGGTTTCGGTCTAGCCAAGTGGGTTTGGGTCTAGCCGAGTGGGTTTGGGTCTATCCGAGTGGGTTTGGGTCTAGCCGAGTGGGTTTGGGTCTAGCCGAGTGGGTTGTTGTCTAGCCGATTGGGTTTGGGTCTAGCCGAGTGGGTTTGGGTATAGCCGAGTGGGTTTGGGTCTAGCCGAGTGGGTTTGGGCCTAGCCGAGTGGGTTTGGGTCTACCGGAGTGGGTTTGGGTGTAACGGAGTGGGTTTGGGTGTAGCTGAGTGGGTTTGGGACCAGCCGAGTGGGTTTGGGTCTAGCCGAGTTGGTTTGGGTGTAGCCGAATTGGTTTGGGTCTACCCGAGTGGGTTTGTGTGTAGCCGAGTGGGTTTGCTTCTAGCCGAATGGGTTTGGGTCTTGCCGAGTGGGTTTGGGTCTAGCCGAGTGCGTTTGGGTATAGCCGAGTGGGTTTGGGTCTAGCCGAGTGGGTTTGGGTCAAGCGGAGTTGGTATGGGTCTAGCGGAGTGGGTTTGGGTCTAGCGGAGTGGGTTTGGGTGTAGCCGAGTGGGTTTGGGTCTAGCCGAGTGGGTTTGGGTCTACCCGAGTGGGTTTGGGTCTAGCCGAGTGGGTTTGGGTCTAGCCGAGTGGGTGTGGGTCTAGCCGAGTGGGTTTGGGTCTAGCCAAGTGGGTTTGGGTCTAGCCGAGTGGGTTTGGGTCTATCCGAGTGGGTTTGGGTCTAGCCGAGTGGGTTTGTGTCTAGCCGAGTGGGTTTGTGTCTAGCCGAGTGGGTTTGGGTCTAGCCGAGTGGGTTTGGGTATAGCCGAGTGGGTTTGGGTCTAGCCGAGTGGGTTTGGATCTAGCCGAGTGGGTTGGGGTCGAGCCGAGTGGGTTTGGGTCTAGCCGAGTGGGTTTGTGTCTAGCCGAGTGGGTTTGGGTGTAGCCGAGGGGGTTTGGGTCTAGCCAAGTGGGTTTGGGTCTAGCCGAGTGGGTTTGGGTCTAGCCGAGTGGGTTTGGGTCTAGGCGAGTGGGGTTGGGTCTAGCCTAGTGGGTTTGGGTCTAGCCGATTGGGTTTGGGTCTAGCCGAGTGGGTTTGGGTCTAGCCGAGTGGGTTTGGGTCTAGCCGAATGGGTTTGTGTCTAGCCGAGTGGGTTTGGGTCTAGCCGAGTGGGTTTGGGTCTAGCTGAGTGGGTTTGGGTCTAGCCGAGTGGGTTTGGGTCTAGCCGAGTGGGTTTGGTTCTAGCCGAGTGGGTTTGGGTTTATCCGAGTGGGTTTGGGTCTAGCCGAGTGGGTTTGGGTCTAGCCCAGTGGATTTGGGTCTAGCCGAGTGGGTTAGGGTGTAGCCGAGTGGGTTTGGGTCTAGCCGAGTGGGTTTGTGTCTAGCCGAGTGGGTTTTGGTCTAGCCGAGGGGGTTTGGGTCCAGCCCAGTGGGTTTCGGTCGAGCCGAGTGGGTTTGGGTCTAGCCGAGTGGGTTTGGGTCTAGGCGAGTGGGTTTGGGTCTAGCCGAGTGGGTTTGGGTCTAGCCGAGTGGGTTTGGGTCTAGCCTAGTGGGTTTGGGTCTAGCCGAGTGGGTTAGGGTGTAGCCGAGTGGGTTTTGGTGTAGCCGAGTCGGATTGGGTCTAGCCGAGTGGGTTTGGGTCTAGCTGAGTGGGTTTGGGTCTAGCCGAGTGGGTTTGGGTCTAGCCGAGTGGGTTTGGGTCTAGCCGAGTGGGCTTGGTTCTAGCCGAGTGGGTTTGGGTTTATCCGAGTGGGTTTGGGTCTAGCCGAGTGGGTTTGGGTCTAGCCCAGTGGATTTGGGTCTAGCCGAGTAGATTTGGGTGTAGCCGAGTGTGTTTGCGTCTAGCCGAGTGGGTTTGGGTCTAGCCAAGTGGGTTTGGGTCTAGCCGAGTGGGTTTGGGTCTAGCCGAGTGGGTTTGGGTCTAGCCGAGTGGGTTTGGGTCTAGCCGAGTGGGTTTGCGTCTAGCAGAGTGGGTTTGGGTCTAGCCGAGTGGGTTTGGGTCTAGCCAAGTGGGTTTGGGTCTAGCCGAGTGGGTTTGTGTTTCGCCGAGTGGGTTTCAGTCTAGCCGAGTGGGTTTGGGTCTAGCGGAGTGGGTTTGGGTCTAGCGGAGTGGGTTTGGGTCTAGCGGAGTGGGTTTGGGTCTAGCGGAGTGGGTTTGGGTCTAGCCGAATGGGTTTGGGTCTGGCCGAGTGGGAATGGATCTACCCGAGTGGGTTTGGGTCTAGCGGAGTGGGTTTGGGTCTAGCCGAGTGGGTTTGGGTCTAGCCGAGTGTGTTTGGGTCTAGCCGAGTGGGTTTGGGTCTAGCCGAGTGGGTTTGGGTCTAGCCGAGTGGGTTTGGGACTAGCCGAGTGGGTTTGGGTCTAGCCGAGTGGGTTTGGGTCTAGCCGAGTGGGTTTGGGTCGAGCAGAGTGGGTTTGGGTCTAGCCGAGTGGGTTTGGGTCTAGCCGAGTGGGTTTGAGTCTATCCGAGTGGGTTTGGGTCTAGCCGAGTGGGTTTCGGTCTAGCCGAGTGGGTTTGGGTCTAGCGGATTGGGTTTCGGTCTAGCCGAGTGGGTTTGGGTTTAGCCGAGTGGGTTTGGGTCTAGCGGAGTGGGTTTGGGTCTAGCCAAATGGGTTTGGGTCTAGCCGAGTGGTTTTGGGTCTAGCCGAGTGGGTTTGGGTCTAGCCGAGTGGGTTTGGGTCTAGCCGAGTGGGTTTGGGTCTAGCCGAGTGGGTTTGGGTCTAGCGGAGTGGGTTTGGGTCTAGCCGAGTGGGTTGGGGTCTAGCCGAGTGGGTTTGGGTCTAGCGGAGTGGGTTTGGGTCTAGCCGAGTGGGTTTGGGCCTAGCCGAGTGGTTTGGGTCTAGCGGAGTGGGTTTGGGTCTCGCTGAGTGGGTTTGGGTCTAGCCGAGTCGGTTTGGGTCCAGCGGAGTGGGTTTGGGTTTAGCGGAGTGGGTTTGGGTCTAGCCGAGTGGGTTTGGGTCTAGCCGAGTGGGTTTGGGTCTAGCCGTGTGGGTTTGGGTCTAGCCGAGTGGGTTTGGGTCCAGCCGAGTGGGTTTGGGTCTTGCCGTGTGGGTTTGGGTCTAGCCGAGTGGGTTTGTGTCTAGTGGAGTGGGTTTGGGTGTAGCCGAGTGGGTTTGGGTCGAACTGAGTGGGTTTGGGTCCAGACGAGTGGGTTTGGGTCCAGCCGAGTGGGTTTGGGTGCAGCAGAGTGGGTTTGGGTCTAGCCGAGTGGGTTTGGGTCTAGCCGTGTGGGTTTGGGTCTAGCCAAGTGGGTTTGGGTCTAGCCGAGTGGATTTGGGTCTAGCGGAGTGGGTTTGGGTCTAGCGGAGTGGGTTTGGGTCTAGCCGAGTGGGTTTGGGTCTAGCCGAGTGGGTTAGGGTCTAGCCGAGTGGGTTTGGGTGTAGCCGAGTCGGATTGGGTCTAGCCGAGTGGGTTTGGGTCTAGCTGAGTGGGTTTGGGTCTAGCCGAGTGGGTTTGGGTCTAGCCGAGTGGGCTTGGTTCTAGCCGAGTGGGTTTGGGTTTATCCGAGTGGGTTTGGGTCTAGCCGAGTGGGTTTGGGTCAAGCCCAGTGGATTTGGGTCTAGCCGAGTAGGTTTGGGTGTAGCCGAGTGGGTTTGCGTCTAGCCGAGTGGGTTTGGGTCTAGCCAAGTGGGTTTGGGTCTAGCCGAGTGGGTTTGGGTCTAGCCGAGTGGGTTTGGCTCTAGCCGAGTGGGTTTGGGTCTAGCCGAGTGGGTTTGCGTCTAGCAGAGTGGGTTTGGGTCTAGCCGAGTGGGTTTGGGTCTAGCCAAGTGGGTTTGGGTCTAGCCGAGTGGGTTTGTGTATAGCCGAGTGGGTTTCAGTCAAGCCGAGTGGGTTTGGGTCTAGCGGAGTGGGTTTGGGTCTAGCGGAGTGGGTTTGGGTCTAGCGGAGTCGGTTTGGGTCTAGCGGAGTGGGTTTGGGTCTAGCCGAATGGGTTTGGGTCTGGCCGAGTGGGATTGGATCTACCCGAGTGGGTTTGGGTCTAGCGGAGTGGGTTTGGGTCTAGCCGAGTGGGTTTGGGTCTAGCCGAGCGGGTTTGGGTCTAGCCGAGTGGGTTTGGGTCTAGCCGAGTGGGTTTCGGTCTAGCCGAGTGGGTTTGGGTCCAGCCAAGTATGTTTCGGTGTAGCCCAGTGGGTTTGGGTCTAGCCGAGAGGGTTTGGGTCTAGCCGAGTTAGTTTGGGTGTAGCCGAGTGGGTTTGGGTCTAGCCGAGCGGGTTTGGGTCAGGACGAGTGGGTTTGGGTCTAGCCGAGTGGGTTTGGGTCTAGCCGAGTGGGTTTGGGTCTAGCCGAGTGGGTTTGGGTCTAGCCTAGTGGGTTTGGGTTTATCCGAGTGGGTTTGGGTCTAGCCGAGTGGGTTTGGGTCAAGCCGAGTGGGTTTGGGTCTAGCCGAGTGGGTTTGGGTCTAGCCGAGTGGGTTTGGGTCTAGCCGTGTGGGTTTGGGTCTAGCCGAGTGGGTTTGGGTCCAGCCGAGTGGGTTTGGGTCTTGCCGTGTGGGTTTGGGTCTAGCCGAGTGGGTTTGTGTCTAGTGGAGTGGGTTTGGGTGTAGCCGAGTGGGTTTGGGTCGAACTGAGTGGGTTTGGGTCCAGACGAGTGGGTTTGGGTCCAGCCGAGTGGGTTTGGGTGCAGCAGAGTGGGTTTGGGTCTAGCCGAGTGGGTTTGGGTCTAGCCGTGTGGGTTTGGGTCTAGCCAAGTGGGTTTGGGTCTAGCCGAGTGGATTTGGGTCTAGCGGAGTGGGTTTGGGTCTAGCGGAGTGGGTTTGGGTCTAGCCGAGTGGGTTTGGGTCTAGCCGAGTGGGTTAGGGTCTAGCCGAGTGGGTTTGGGTGTAGCCGAGTCGGATTGGGTCTAGCCGAGTGGGTTTGGGTCTAGCTGAGTGGGTTTGGGTCTAGCCGAGTGGGTTTGGGTCTAGCCGAGTGGGCTTGGTTCTAGCCGAGTGGGTTTGGGTTTATCCGAGTGGGTTTGGGTCTAGCCGAGTGGGTTTGGGTCAAGCCCAGTGGATTTGGGTCTAGCCGAGTAGGTTTGGGTGTAGCCGAGTGGGTTTGCGTCTAGCCGAGTGGGTTTGGGTCTAGCCAAGTGGGTTTGGGTCTAGCCGAGTGGGTTTGGGTCTAGCCGAGTGGGTTTGGCTCTAGCCGAGTGGGTTTGGGTCTAGCCGAGTGGGTTTGCGTCTAGCAGAGTGGGTTTGGGTCTAGCCGAGTGGGTTTGGGTCTAGCCAAGTGGGTTTGGGTCTAGCCGAGTGGGTTTGTGTATAGCCGAGTGGGTTTCAGTCAAGCCGAGTGGGTTTGGGTCTAGCGGAGTGGGTTTGGGTCTAGCGGAGTGGGTTTGGGTCTAGCGGAGTCGGTTTGGGTCTAGCGGAGTGGGTTTGGGTCTAGCCGAATGGGTTTGGGTCTTGCCGAGTGGGATTGGATCTACCCGAGTGGGTTTGGGTCTAGCGGAGTGGGTTTGGGTCTAGCCGAGTGGGTTTGGGTCTAGCCGAGCGGGTTTGGGTCTAGCCGAGTGGGTTTGGGTCTAGCCGAGTGGGTTTCGGTCTAGCCGAGTGGGTTTGGGTCCAGCCAAGTATGTTTCGGTGTAGCCCAGTGGGTTTGGGTCTAGCCGAGAGGGTTTGGGTCTAGCCGAGTTAGTTTGGGTGTAGCCGAGTGGGTTTGGGTCTAGCCGAGCGGGTTTGGGTCAGGACGAGTGGGTTTGGGTCTAGCCGAGTGGGTTTGGGTCTAGCCGAGTGGGTTTGGGTCTAGCCGAGTGGGTTTGGGTCTAGCCTAGTGGGTTTGGGTTTATCCGAGTGGGTTTGGGTCTAGCCGAGTGGGTTTGGGTCAAGCCGAGTGGGTTTGGGTCTAGCCGAGTGGGTTTGTGTCTAGCCGAGTGGGTTTGGGTCTAGTGGAGTGGGTTTGGGTCTAGCCGAGTGGGTTTAGGTCTAGCCGAGTGGTATTGGATCTAGCCGAGTGGTTTTGGGTCTAGCCGATTGGGTTTGGGTCTAGCCGAGTGGGTTTGGGTCCAGCCGAGTGGGTTTGGGTCTAGCCGAGTGGGATTGGGTCGAGCCGAGTGGGTTTGGGTCTAGCCGAGTGGGTTAGGGTCTAGCCGAGTGGGTTTGGGTGTAGCCGAGTGGGTTTGGGTCTAGCCCAGTGGATTTGGGTCTAGCCGAGTGGGTTTGGGTGTAGCCGAGTGGGTTTGCGTCTAGCCGAGTGGGTTTGGGTGTAGCCAAGTGGGTTTGGGTCTAGCCGAGTGGGTTTGGGTCTAGCCGAGTGGGTTTGGGTCTAGCCGAGTGGGTTTCGGTCTAGCCGAGTGGGTTTGGGTCTAGCCGAGTATGTTTCGGTGTAGCCGAGTGGGTTTGGGTCTAGCCGAGCGGGTTTGGGTCTAGCCGAGTGGGTTTGGGTCTAGCCGAGTGGGTTTCGGTCTAGCCGAGTGGGTTTGGGTCTAGCCAAGTATGTTTCGGTGTAGCCCAGTGGGTTTGGGTCTAGCCGAGAGGGTTTGGGTCTAGCCGAGTTAGTTTGGGTGTAGCCGAGTGGGTTTGGGTCTAGCCGAGCGGGTTTACGTCTAGCCGAGTGGGTTTGGGTCTAGCGGAGTGGGTTTGGGTGTAGCCGAGTGGGTTTGGGTGTAGCCGAGTGGGTTTGGGTCTGGACGAGTGGGTTTGGGTCTAGCCGAGTGGGTTTGGGTCTAGCCGAGTGGGTTTGGGTCTAGCCTAGTGGGTTTGGGTCTAGCCAAGTGGGTTTGGGTCCAGCGGAGTGGGTTTGGGTCTAGCGGAGTGGGTTTGGGTCTAGCCGAGTGGGTTTGGATCTAGCCGAGTGGGTTTGGGTCTAACCGAGTGGGTTTGTGTCTAGCGGAGTGGGTTTGGGTCCAGCGGAGTGGGATTTGGTCTAGCCGAGTGGGTTTGTGTCTAGCCGAGTGGGTTTGGGACTAGCCGAGTGGGTTTCAGTCTAGCCGAGTGGGTTTGGGTGTAGATGAATGGGTTTGGGTCTAGCCGAGTGGGTTTAGGTCTAGCCGAATGGTATTGGATCTAGCCGAGTGGTTTTGGGTCTAGCCGATTGGGTTTGGGTCTAGCCGAGTGGGTTTGGGTCCAGCCGAGTGGGTTTGGGTCTAGCCGAGTGGGATTGGGTCGAGCCGAGTGGGTTTGGGTCTAGCCGAGTGGGTTAGGGTCTAGCCGAGTGGGTTTGGGTGTAGCCCAGTGGGTTTGGGTCTAGCCCAGTGGATTTGGGTCTAGCCGAGTGGGTTTGGGTGTAGCCGAGTGGGTTTGCGTCTAGCCGAGTGGGTTTGGGTGTAGCCAAGTGGGTTTGGGTCTAGCCGAGTGGGTTTGGGTCTAGCCGAGTGGGTTTGGGTGTAGCCGAGTGGGTTTCAGTCTAGCCGAGTGGGTTTGGGTCTAGCCGAGTATGTTTCGGTGTAGCCCAGTGGGTTTGGGTCTAGCCGAGAGGGTTTGGGTCTAGCCGAATTAGTTTCGGTGTAGCCGAGTGGGTTTGGGTCTAGCCGAGCGGGTTTGGGTCTAGCCGAGTGGGTTTGGGTCTAGCCGAGTGGGTTTCGGTCTAGCCGAGTGGGTTTGGGTCTAGCCAAGTATGTTTCGGTGTAGCCCAGTGGGTTTGGGTCTAGCCGAGAGGGTTTGGGTCTAGCCGAGTTAGTTTGGGTGTAGCCGAGTGGGTTTGGGTCTAGCCGAGCGGGTTTACGTCTAGCCGAGTGGGTTTGGGTCTAGCGGAGTGGGTTTGGGTGTAGCCGAGTGGGTTTGGGTGTAGCCGAGTGGGTTTGGGTCTGGACGAGTGGGTTTGGGTCTAGCCGAGTGGGTTTGGGTCTAGCCGAGTGGGTTTGGGTCTAGCCGAGTGGGTTTGGGTCTAGCCAAGTGGGTTTGGGTCCAGCGGAGTGGGTTTGGGTCTAGCGGAGTGGGTTTGGGTCTAGCGGAGTGGGTTTGGATCTAGCCGAGTGGGTTTGGGTCTAACCGAGTGGGTTTGTGTCTAGCGGAGTGGGTTTGGGTCCAGCGGAGTGGGATTGGGTCTAGCCGAGTGGGTTTGTGTCTAGCCGAGTGGGTTTGGGACTGGCCGAGTGGGTTTGGGTCTACCGGAGTGGGTTTGGGTGTAGCGGAGTGGGTTTAGGTGTAGCTGAGTGGGTTTGGGACCAGCCGAGTGGGTTTGGGTCTAGCCGAGTGGGTTTGGGTTTAGCCGAATTGGTTAGGGTGTAGCCGAGTGGGTTTGGGTCTAGCCGAGTGGGTTTGGGTCTACCCGAGTGGGTTTGGGTCTAGCCGAGTGGGTTTGGGTCTAGCCGAGTGGGTGTGGGTCCAGCCGAGTGGGTTTGGGTCTAGCCAAGTGGGTTTGGGTCTAGCCGAGTGGGTTTGGGTCTATCCGAGTGGGTTTGGGTCTAGCCGAGTGGGTTTGGGTCTAGCCGAGTGGGTTGTTGTCTAGCCGATTGGGTTTGGGTCTAGCCGAGTGGGTTTGGGTATAGCCGAGTGGGTTTGGGTCGAGCCGAGTGGGTTTGGGCCTAGCCGAGTGGGTATGGGTCTACCGGAGTGGGTTTGGGTGTAACGGAGTGGGTTTGGGTGTAGCTGAGTGGGTTTGGGACCAGCCGAGTTGGTTTGGGTCTAGCCGAGTGGGTTTGGGTGTAGCCGAATTGGTTTGGGTCTACCCGAGTGGGTTTGTGTGTAGCCGAGTGGGTTTGCTTCTAGCCGAATGGGTTTGGGTCTAGCCGAGTGGGTTTGGGTGTAGCCAAGTGGGTTTGGGTCTAGCCGAGTGGGTTTGGGTCTAGCCGAGTGGGTTTGGGTCTAGCCGAGTGGGTTTCGGTCTAGCCGAGTGGGTTTGGGTCTAGCCGAGTATGTTTCGGTGTAGCCCAGTGGGTTTGGGTCTAGCCGAGAGGGTTTGGGTCTAGCCGAGTTAGTTTGGGTGTAGCCGAGTGGGTTTGGGTCTAGCCGAGCGGGTTTACGTCTAGCCGAGTGGGTTTGGGTCTAGCGGAGTGGGTTTGGGTGTAGCCGAGTGGGTTTGGGTGTAGCCGAGTGGGTTTGGGTCTGGACGAGTGGGTTTGGGTCTAGCCGAGTGGGTTTGGGTCTAGCCGAGTGGGTTTGGGTCTAGCCTAGTGGGTTTGGGTCTAGCCAAGTGGGTTTGGGTCCAGCGGAGTGGGTTTGGGTCTAGCGGAGTGGGTTTGGGTCTAGCGGAGTGGGTTTGGATCTAGCCGAGTGGGTTTGGGTCTAACCGAGTGGGTTTGTGTCTAGCGGAGTGGGTTTGGGTCCAGCGGAGTGGGATTGGGTCTAGCCGAGTGGGTTTGTGTCTAGCCGAGTGGGTTTGGGACTAGCCGAGTGGGTTTCGGTCTAGCCGAGTGGGTTTGGGTGTAGCTGAATGGGTTTGGGTCTAGCCGAGTGGGTTTGGGTCTACCGGAGTGGGTTTGGGTGTAGCGGAGTGGGTTTGGGTGTAGCTGAGTGGGTTTGGGACCAGCCGAGTGGGTTTGGGTCTAGCCGAGTGGGTTTGGGTTTAGCCGAATTGGTTAGGGTGTAGCCGAGTGGGTTTGGGTCTAGCCGAGTGGGTTTGGGTCTACCCGAGTGGGTTTGGGTCTAGCCGAGTGGGTTTGGGTCTAGCCGAGTGGGTGTGGGTCTAGCCGAGTGGGTTTGGGTCTAGCCAAGTGGGTTTGGGTCTAGCCGAGTGGGTTTGGGTCTATCCGAGTGGGTTTGGGTCTAGCCGAGTGGGTTTGGGTCTAGCCGAGTGGGTTGTTGTCTAGCCGATTGGGTTTGGGTATAGCCGAGTGGGTTTGGGTATAGCCGAGTGGGTTTGGGTCGAGCCGAGTGGGTTTGGGCCTAGCCGAGTGGGTTTGGGTCTACCGGAGTGGGTTTGGGTGTAACGGAGTGGGTTTGGGTGTAGCTGAGTGGGTTTGGGACCAGCCGAGTGGGTTTGGGTCTAGCCGAGTGGGTTTGGGTGTAGCCGAATTGGTTTGGGTCTACCCGAGTGGGTTTGTGTGTAGCCGAGTGGGTTTGCTTCTAGCCGAATGGGTTTGGGTCTAGCCGAGTGGGTTTGGGTCTAGCCGAGTGGGTTTGGGTATAGCCGAGTGGGTTTGGGTCTAGCCCAGTGGATTTGGGTCTAGCCGAGTGGGTTTGGGTGTAGCCGAGTGGGTTTGCGTCTAGCCGAGTGGGTTTGGGTGTAGCCAAGTGGGTTTGGGTCTAGCCGAGTGGGTTTGGGTCTAGCCGAGTGGGTTTGGGTCTAGCCGAGTGGGTTTCGGTCTAGCCGAGTGGGTTTGGGTCTAGCCGAGTATGTTTCGGTGTAGCCCAGTGGGTTTGGGTCTAGCCGAGAGGGTTTGGGTCTAGCCGAGTTAGTTTCGGTGTAGCCGAGTGGGTTTGGGTCTAGCCGAGCGGGTTTGGGTCTAGCCGAGTGGGTTTGGGTCTAGCCGAGTGGGTTTCGGTCTAGCCGAGTGGGTTTGGGTCTAGCCAAGTATGTTTCGGTGTAGCCCAGTGGGTTTGGGTCTAGCCGAGAGGGTTTGGGTCTAGCCGAGTTAGTTTGGGTGTAGCCGAGTGGGTTTGGGTCTAGCCGAGCGGGTTTGGGTCAGGACGAGTGGGTTTGGGTCTAGCCGAGTGGGTTTGGGTCTAGCCGAGTGGGTTTGGGTCTAGCCGAGTGGGTTTGGGTCTAGCCTAGTGGGTTTGGGTTTATCCGAGTGGGTTTGGGTCTAGCCGAGTGGGTTTGGGTCTAGCCGAGTGGGTTTGGGTCTAGCCGAGTGGGTTTGTGTCTAGCCGAGTGGGTTTGGGTCTAGTGGAGTGGGTTTGGGTCTAGCCGAGTGGGTTTAGGTCTAGCCGAGTGGTATTGGATCTAGCCGAGTGGTTTTGGGTCTAGCCGAGTGGGTTTGGGTCTAGCCGAGTGGGTTTGGGTCCAGCCGAGTGGGTTTGGGTCTAGCCGAGTGGGATTGGGTCGAGCCGAGTGGGTTTGGGTCTAGCCGAGTGGGTTAGGGTCTAGCCGAGTGGGTTTGGGTGTAGCCGAGTGGGTTTGGGTCTAGCCCAGTGGATTTGGGTCTAGCCGAGTGGGTTTGGGTGTAGCCGAGTGGGTTTGCGTCTAGCCGAGTGGGTTTGGGTGTAGCCAAGTGGGTTTGGGTCTAGCCGAGTGGGTTTGGGTCTAGCCGAGTGGGTTTGGGTCTAGCCGAATGGGTTTCGGTCTAGCCGAGTGGGTTTGGGTCTAGCCGAGTATGTTTCGGTGTAGCCCAGTGGGTTTGGGTCTAGCCGAGCGGGTTTGGGTCTAGCCGAGTGGGTTTGGGTCTAGCCGAGTGGGTTTCGGTCTAGCCGAGTGGGTTTGGGTCTAGCCAAGTATGTTTTGGTGTAGCCCAGTGGGTTTGGGTCTAGCCGAGAGGGTTTGGTTCTAGCCGAGTTAGTTTGGGTGTAGCCGAGTGGGTTTGGGTCTAGCCGAGCGGGTTTACGTCTAGCCGAGTGGGTTTGGGTCTAGCGGAGTGGGTTTGGGTGTAGCCGAGTGGGTTTGGGTGTAGCCGAGTGGGTTGGGTCTGGACGAGTGGGTTTGGGTCTAGCCGAGTGGGTTTGGGTCTAGCCGAGTGGGTTTGGGTCTAGCCTAGTGGGTTTGGGTCTAGCCAAGTGGGTTTGGGTCCAGCGGAGTGGGTTTGGGTCTAGTGGAGTGGGTCTGGGTCTAGCCGAGTGGGTTTGGATCTAGCCGAGTGGGTTTGGGTCTAACCGAGTGGGTTTGTGTCTAGCGGAGTGGGTTTGGGTCTAGCGGAGTGGGATTGGGTCTAGCCGAGTGGGTTTGTGTCTAGCCGAGTGGGTTTGGGACTAGCCGAGTGGGTTTCGGTCTAGCCGAGTGGGTTTGGGTCTAGCTGAATGGGTTTGGGTCTAGCCGAGTGGGTTTGGGTCTACCGGAGTGGGTTTGGGAGTAGCGGAGTGAGTTTGGGTGTAGCTGAGTGGGTTTGGGACCAGCCGAGTGGGTTTGGGTCTAGCCGAGTGGGTTTGGGTTTAGCCGAATTGGTTAGGGTGTAGCCGAGTGGGTTTGGGTCTAGCCGAGTGGGTTTGGGTCTACCCGAGTGGGTTTGGGTCTAGCCGAGTGGGTTTGGGTCTAGCCGAGTGGGTGTGGGTCTAGCCGAGTGGGTTTCGGTCTAGCCAAGTGGGTTTGGGTCTAGCCGAGTGGGTTTGGGTCTATCCGAGTGGGTTTGGGTCTAGCCGAGTGGGTTTGGGTCTAGCCGAGTGGGTTGTTGTCTAGCCGATTGGGTTTGGGTCTAGCCGAATGGGTTTGGGTATAGCCGAGTGGGTTTGGGTCTAGCCGAGTGGGTTTGGGCCTAGCCGAGTGGGTTTGGGTCTACCGGAGTGGGTTTGGGTGTAACGGAGTGGGTTTGGGTGTAGCTGAGTGGGTTTGGGACCAGCCGAGTGGGTTTGGGTCTAGCCGAGTTGGTTTGGGTGTAGCCGAATTGGTTTGGGTCTACCCGAGTGGGTTTGTGTGTAGCCGAGTGGGTTTGCTTCTAGCCGAATGGGTTTGGGTCTTGCCGAGTGGGTTTGGGTCTAGCCGAGTGGGTTTGGGTATAGCCGAGTGGGTTTGGGTCTAGCCGAGTGGGTTTGGGTCTAGCCAAGTGGGTTTGGGTCCAGCGGAGTGGGTTTGGGTCTAGTGGAGTGGGTCTGGGTCTAGCCGAGTGGGTTTGGATCTAGCCGAGTGGGTTTGGGTCTAACCGAGTGGGTTTGTGTCTAGCGGAGTGGGTTTGGGTCTAGCGGAGTGGGATTGGGTCTAGCCGAGTGGGTTTGTGTCTAGCCGAGTGGGTTTGGGACTAGCCGAGTGGGTTTCGGTCTAGCCGAGTGGGTTTGGGTCTAGCTGAATGGGTTTGGGTCTAGCCGAGTGGGTTTGGGTCTACCGGAGTGGGTTTGGGAGTAGCGGAGTGAGTTTGGGTGTAGCTGAGTGGGTTTGGGACCAGCCGAGTGGGTTTGGGTCTAGCCGAGTGGGTTTGGGTTTAGCCGAATTGGTTAGGGTGTAGCCGAGTGGGTTTGGGTCTAGCCGAGTGGGTTTGGGTCTACCCGAGTGGGTTTGGGTCTAGCCGAGTGGGTTTGGGTCTAGCCGAGTGGGTGTGGGTCTAGCCGAGTGGGTTTCGGTCTAGCCAAGTGGGTTTGGGTCTAGCCGAGTGGGTTTGGGTCTATCCGAGTGGGTTTGGGTCTAGCCGAGTGGGTTTGGGTCTAGCCGAGTGGGTTGTTGTCTAGCCGATTGGGTTTGGGTCTAGCCGAATGGGTTTGGGTATAGCCGAGTGGGTTTGGGTCTAGCCGAGTGGGTTTGGGCCTAGCCGAGTGGGTTTGGGTCTACCGGAGTGGGTTTGGGTGTAACGGAGTGGGTTTGGGTGTAGCTGAGTGGGTTTGGGACCAGCCGAGTGGGTTTGGGTCTAGCCGAGTTGGTTTGGGTGTAGCCGAATTGGTTTGGGTCTACCCGAGTGGGTTTGTGTGTAGCCGAGTGGGTTTGCTTCTAGCCGAATGGGTTTGGGTCTTGCCGAGTGGGTTTGGGTCTAGCCGAGTGGGTTTGGGTATAGCCGAGTGGGTTTGGGTCTAGCCGAGTGGGTTTGGGTCAAGCGGAGTTGGTATGGGTCTAGCGGAGTGGGTTTGGGTCTAGCGGAGTGGGTTTGGGTGTAGCCGAGTGGGTTTGGGTCTAGCCGAGTGGGTTTGGGTCTACCCGAGTGGGTTTGGGTCTAGCCGAGTGGGTTTGGGTCTAGCCGAGTGGGTGTGGGTCTAGCCGAGTGGGTTTGGGTCTAGCCAAGTGGGTTTGGGTCTAGCCGAGTGGGTTTGGGTCTATCCGAGTGGGTTTGGGTCTAGCCGAGTGGGTTTGTGTCTAGCCGAGTGGGTTTGTGTCTAGCCGAGTGGGTTTGGGTCTAGCCGAGTGGGTTTGGGTATAGCCGAGTGGGTTTGGGTCTAGCCGAGTGGGTTTGGATCTAGCCGAGTGGGTTGGGGTCGAGCCGAGTGGGTTTGGGTCTAGCCGAGTGGGTTTGTGTCTAGCCGAGTGGGTTTGGGTGTAGCCGAGGGGGTTTGGGTCTAGCCAAGTGGATTTGGGTCTAGCCGAGTGGGTTTGGGTCTAGCCGAGTGGGTTTGGGTCTAGGCGAGTGGGGTTGGGTCTAGCCTAGTGGGTTTGGGTCTAGCCGATTGGGTTTGGGTCTAGCCGAGTGGGTTTGGGTCTAGCCGAGTGGGTTTGGGTCTAGCCGAATGGGTTTGTGTCTAGCCGAGTGGGTTTGGGTCTAGCCGAGTGGGTTTGGGTCTAGCTGAGTGGGTTTGGGTCTAGCCGAGTGGGTTTGGGTCTAGCCGAGTGGGCTTGGTTCTAGCCGAGTGGGTTTGGGTTTATCCGAGTGGGTTTGGGTCTAGCCGAGTGGGTTTGGGTCTAGCCCAGTGGATTTGGGTCTAGCCGAGTAGATTTGGGTGTAGCCGAGTGTGTTTGCGTCTAGCCGAGTGGGTTTGGGTCTAGCCAAGTGGGTTTGGGTCTAGCCGAGTGGGTTTGGGTCTAGCCGAGTGGGTTTGGGTCTAGCCGAGTGGGTTTGGGTCTAGCCGAGTGGGTTTGCGTCTAGCAGAGTGGGTTTGGGTCTAGCCGAGTGGGTTTGGGTCTAGCCAAGTGGGTTTGGGTCTAGCCGAGTGGGTTTGTGTTTCGCCGAGTGGGTTTCAGTCTAGCCGAGTGGGTTTGGGTCTAGCGGAGTGGGTTTGGGTCTAGCGGAGTGGGTTTGGGTCTAGCGGAGTGGGTTTGGGTCTAGCGGAGTGGGTTTGGGTCTAGCCGAATGGGTTTGGGTCTGGCCGAGTGGGAATGGATCTACCCGAGTGGGTTTGGGTCTAGCGGAGTGGGTTTGGGTCTAGCCGAGTGGGTTTGGGTCTAGCCGAGTGTGTTTGGGTCTAGCCGAGTGGGTTTGGGTCTAGCCGAGTGGGTTTGGGTCTAGCCGAGTGGGTTTGGGACTAGCCGAGTGGGTTTGGGTCTAGCCGAGTGGGTTTGGGTCTAGCCGAGTGGGTTTGGGTCGAGCAGAGTGGGTTTGGGTCTAGCCGAGTAGGTTTGGGTCTAGCCGAGTGGGTTTGAGTCTATCCGAGTGGGTTTGGGTCTAGCCGAGTGGGTTTCGGTCTAGCCGAGTGGGTTTGGGTCTAGCGGATTGGGTTTCGGTCTAGCCGAGTGGGTTTGGGTTTAGCCGAGTGGGTTTGGGTCTAGCGGAGTGGGTTTGGGTCTAGCCAAATGGGTTTGGGTCTAGCCGAGTGGGTTTGGGTCTAGCCGAGTGGGTTTGGGTCTAGCCGAGTGGGTTTGGGTCTAGCCGAGTGGGTTTGGGTCTAGCCGAGTGGGTTTGGGTCTAGCGGAGTGGGTTTGGGTCTAGCCGAGTGGGTTGGGGTCTAGCCGAGTGGGTTTGGGTCTAGCGGAGTGGGTTTGGGTCTAGCCGAGTGGGTTTGGGCCTAGCCGAGTGGTTTGGGTCTAGCGGAGTGGGTTTGGGTCTCGCTGAGTGGGTTTGGGTCTAGCCGAGTCGGTTTGGGTCCAGCGGAGTGGGTTTGGGTTTAGCGGAGTGGGTTTGGGTCTAGCCGAGTGGGTTTGGGTCTAGCCGAGTGGGTTTGGGTCTAGCCGTGTGGGTTTGGGTCTAGCCGAGTGGGTTTGGGTCCAGCCGAGTGGGTTTGGGTCTTGCCGTGTGGGTTTGGGTCTAGCCGAGTGGGTTTGTGTCTAGTGGAGTGGGTTTGGGTGTAGCCGAGTGGGTTTGGGTCGAACTGAGTGGGTTTGGGTCTAGCCGAGTGGGTTTGGGTCCAGACGAGTGGGTTTGGGTCCAGCCGAGTGGGTTTGGGTGCAGCAGAGTGGGTTTGGGTCTAGCCGAGTGGGTTTGGGTCTAGCCGTGTGGGTTTGGGTCTAGCCAAGTGGGTTTGGGTCTAGCCGAGTGGATTTGGGTCTAGCGGAGTGGGTTTGGGTCTAGCGGAGTGGGTTTGGGTCTAGCCGAGTGGGTTTGGGTCTAGCCGAGTGGGTTAGGGTCTAGCCGAGTGGGTTTGGGTGTAGCCGAGTCGGATTGGGTCTAGCCGAGTGGGTTTGGGTCTAGCTGAGTGGGTTTGGGTCTAGCCGAGTGGGTTTGGGTCTAGCCGAGTGGGCTTGGTTCTAGCCGAGTGGGTTTGGGTTTATCCGAGTGGGTTTGGGTCTAGCCGAGTGGGTTTGGGTCAAGTCCAGTGGATTTTGGTCTGGCCGAGTAGGTTTGGGTGTAGCCGAGTGGGTTTGCGTCTAGCCGAGTGGGTTTGGGTCTAGCCAAGTGGGTTTGGGTCTAGCCGAGTGGGTTTGGGTCTAGCCGAGTGGGTTTGGCTCTAGCCGAGTGGGTTTGGGTCTAGCCGAGTGGGTTTGCGTCTAGCAGAGTGGGTTTGGGGCTAGCCGAGTGGGTTTGGGTCTAGCCAAGTGGGTTTGGGTCTAGCCGAGTGGGTTTGTGTATAGCCGAGTGGGTTTCAGTCAAGCCGAGTGGGTTTGGGTCTAGCGGAGTGGGTTTGGGTCTAGCGGAGTGGGTTTGGGTCTAGCGGAGTCGGTTTGGGTCTAGCGGAGTGGGTTTGGGTCTAGCCGAATGGGTTTGGGTCTGGCCGAGTGGGATTGGATCTACCCGAGTGGGTTTGGGTCTAGCGGAGTGGGTTTGGGTCTAGCCGAGTGGGTTTGGGTCTAGCCGAGTGTGTTTGGGTCTAGCCGAGTGGGTTTGGGTCTAGCCGAGTGGGTTTGGGTCTAGCCGAGTGGGTTTGGGACTAGCCGAGTGGGTTTGGGTCCAGCCGAGTGGGTTTGGGTCTAGCCGAGTGGGTTTGGGTCGAGCAGAGTGGGTTTGGGTCTAGCCGAGTGGGTTTGGGTCTAGCCGAGTGGGTTTGAGTCTATCCGAGTGGGTTTGGGTCTAGCCGAGTGGGTTTCGGTCTAGCCGAGTGGGTTTGGGTCTAGCGGATTGGGTTTCGGTCTAGCCGAGTGGGTTTGGGTCTAGCCGAGTGGGTTTGGGTCTAGCGGAGTGGGTTTGGGTCTAGCCGAATGGGTTTGGGTCTAGCCGAGTGGGTTTGGGTCTAGCCGAGTGGGTTTGGGTCTAGCCGAGTGGGTTTGGGTCTAGCCGAGTGGGTTTGGGTCTAGCCGAGTGGGTTTGGGTCTAGCGGAGTGGGTTTGGGTCTAGCCGAGTGGGTTTGGGTCTAGCCGAGTGGGTTTGGGTCTAGCGGAGTGGGTTTGGGTCTAGCCGAGTGGGTTTGGGCCTAGCCGAGTGGTTTGGGTCTAGCGGAGTGGGTTTGGGTCTAGCTGAGTGGGTTTGGGTCTGGCCGAGTGGGATTGGATCTACCCGAGTGGGTTTGGGTCTAGGCGAGTGGGTTTGGGTCTAGCCGTGTGGGTTTGGGTGTAGCCGAGTGGGTTTGGGTCCAGCCGAGTGGGTTTGGGTCTTGCCGTGTGGGTTAGGGTCCAGCCGAGTGGGTTTGGGTCTTGCCGTGTGGGTTTGGGTCTAGCCGAGTGGGTTTGTGTCTAGTGGAGTGGGTTTGGGTGTAGCCGAGTGGGTTTGGGTCGAACTGAGTGGGTTTGGGTCTAGCCGAGTGGGTTTGGGTCCAGACGAGTGGGTTTGGTCCAGCCGAGTGGGTTTGGGCCCAGCAGAGTGGGTTTGGGTCTAGCCGAGTGGGTTTGGGTCTAGCCGAGTGGGTTTGGGTCTAGCCGAGTGGGTTTGGGTCTAGCCGAGTGGATTTGGGTCTAGCGGAGTGGGTTTGGGTATAGCGGAGTGGGTTTTTGGTCTAGCCTAATGGGTTTGGGTCTAGCCAAGTGGGTTTGGGTCTAGCCGAGTGGGTTTGAGTCTAGCCGAGTGGGTTTGGGTGTAGCGGAGTGGGTTTGGGTCTAGCCGAGTGGGTTTGGGTCTAGCCGAGTGGGTTTGGGTCTAGCCGAGTGGGTTAGGGTCTAGCCGAGTGGGTTTGGGTGTAGCCGAGTCGGATTGGGTCTAGCCGAGTGGGTTTGGGTCTAGCTGAGTGGGTTTGGGTCTAGCCGAGTGGGTTTGGGTCTAGCCGAGTGGGCTTGGTTCTAGCCGAGTGGGTTTGGGTTTATCCGAGTGGGTTTGGGTCTAGCCGAGTGGGTTTGGGTCAAGCCCAGTGGATTTGGGTCTAGCCGAGTAGGTTTGGGTGTAGCCGAGTGGGTTTGCGTCTAGCCGAGTGGGTTTGGGTCTAGCCAAGTGGGTTTGGGTCTAGCCGAGTGGGTTTGGGTCTAGCCGAGTGGGTTTGGCTCTAGCCGAGTGGGTTTGGGTCTAGCCGGGTGGGTTTGCGTCTAGCAGAGTGGGTTTGGGTCTAGCCGAGTGGGTTTGGGTCTAGCCAAGTGGGTTTGGGTCTAGCCGAGTGGGTTTGTGTATAGCCGAGTGGGTTTCAGTCAAGCCGAGTGGGTTTGGGTCTAGCGGAGTGGGTTTGGGTCTAGCGGAGTGGGTTTGGGTCTAGCGGAGTCGGTTTGGGTCTAGCGGAGTGGGTTTGCGTCTAGCCGAATGGGTTTGGGTCTGGCCGAGTGGGATTGGATCTACCCGAGTGGGTTTGGGTCTAGCGGAGTGGGTTTGGGTCTAGCCGAGTGGGTTTGGGTCTAGCCGAGTGTGTTTGGGTCTAGCCGAGTGGGTTTGGGTCTAGCCGAGTGGGTTTGAGTCTAGCCGAGTGGGTTTGGGACTAGCCGAGTGGGTTTGGGTCCAGCCGAGTGGGTTTGGGTCTAGCCGAGTGGGTTTGGGTCGAGCAGAGTGGGTTTGGGTCTAGCCGAGTGGGTTTGGGTCTAGCCGAGTGGGTTTGAGTCTATCCGAGTGGGTTTGGGTCTAGCCGAGTGGGTTTCGGTCTAGCCGAGTGGGTTTGGGTCTAGCGGATTGGGTTTCGGTCTAGCCGAGTGGGTTTGGGTCTAGCCGAGTGGGTTTGGGTCTAGCGGAGTGGGTTTGGGTCTAGCCGAATGGGTTTGGGTCTAGCCGAGTGGGTTTGGGTCTAGCCGAGTGGGTTTGGGTCTAGCCGAGTGGGTTTGGGTCTAGCCGAGTGGGTTTGGGTCTAGCGGAGTGGGTTTGGGTCTAGCGGAGTGGGTTTGGGTCTAGCCGAGTGGGTTTGGGTCTAGCCGAGTGGGTTTGGGTCTAGCCGAGTGGGTTTGGGTCTAGCCGAGTGGGTTTGGGTCTAGCCGAGTGGATTTGGGTCTAGCGGAGTGGGTTTGGGTCTAGCGGAGTGGGTTTGGGTCTAGCCGAATGGGTTTGGGTCTAGCCAAGTGGGTTTGGGTCTAGCCGAGTGGGTTTGAGTCTAGCCGAGTGGGTTTGGGTGTAGCGGAGTGGGTTTGGGTCCAGCCGAGTGGGTTTGGGTCTAGCCGAGTGGGTTTGGGTCTAGCCAAGTGGGTTTGGGTCTAGCCGAGTGGGTTTGGGTCTAGCCGAGTGGGTTTGGGTCAAGCCTAGTGGGTTTGGGTCTAGCCGAGTGGGTTTGGGACTAGCCGAGTGGGTTTGGGTCCAGCCGAGTGGGTTTGGGTCGAGCCAAGTGGGTTTGGGTCTAGCCGAGTGGGTTTGGGTCTAGCCGAGTGGGTTTGGGTCTAGCCGAGTGGGTTTGGGTCTAGCCGAGTGGGTTTGTGTCTAGCCGAGTGGGTTTGGGTCTAGTGGAGTGGGTTTGGGTCCAGCCGAGTGGGTTTAGGTCTAGCCGAGTGGTATTGGATCTAGCCGAGTGGTTTTGGGTCTAGCCGAGTGGGTTTGGGTCTAGCCGAGTGGGTTTGGGTCCAGCCGAGTGGGTTTGGGTCTAGCCGAGTGGGATTGGGTCGAGCCGAGTGGGTTTGGGTCTAGCCGAGTGGGTTTGGGTCTAGCCGAGTGGGTTTGGGTCTAGCCGAGTGGGTTTCGGTCTGGCTGAGTGGGTTTGGGTCTAGCCGAGTGGGTTTGGGTCTAGCCGAGTGGGTTTGGGTCTAGCAGAGTGGGTTTGGGTCTAGCCGAATGGGTTTGGGGCTAGCCGAGTGGGTTTGGATCTAGCCGAGTGGGTTTGGGTCTAGCCGAGTGGGTTTGGGTCTAGCCGAGTGGGTTTGGGTCTAGCCGAGTGGGTTTGGGTCTAGCCGAGTGGGTTTGGGTCTAGCCGAGTGGGTTTGGGTCTAGCTGAGTGGGTTTGGAACTAGCCGAGTGGGTTTGGGTCTAGCCGAGTGGGTTTGGGTCTAGCCTAGTGGGTTTGGGTCTAGCCGAGTGGGTTTGGGACTAGCCGAGTGGGTTTGGGTCTAGCCGAGTGGGTTTGGGTCGAGCCCAGTGGGTTTGGGTCTAGCCGAGTGGGTTTGGGTCTAGCCGAGTGGGTTTGGGTCTAGCCGAGTGGGTTTGTGTCTAGCCGAGTGGGTTTGGGTCTAGTGGAGTGGGTTTGGGTCTAGCCGAGTGGGTTTAGGTCTAGCCGAGTGGTATTGGATCTAGCCGAGTGGTTTTGGGTCTAGCCGAGTGGGTTTGGGTCTAGCCAAGTGGGTTTGGGTCTAGCCGAGTGGGTTTGTGTCTAGCCGAGTGGGATTGGGTCGAGCCGAGTGGGTTTGGGTCTAGCCGAGTGGGTTTGGGTCTAGCCGAGTGGGTTTGGGTCTAGCCGAGTGGGTTTGGGTCTAGCTGAGTGGGTTTGGGTCTAGCCGATTGGGTTTGGGTCTCGCCGAGTGGGTTTGGGTCTAGCCGAGTGGGTTTGGGTCTAGCCGAGTGGGTTTGGGTCTAGCCGAGTGGGTTTGGGTCTAGCCGAGTGGGTTTGGGTCTAGCAGAGTGGGTTTGGGTCTAGCCGAGTGGGTTTGTGTCTAGCCGAGTGGGTTTGGGTCGAGCCGAGTGGGTTTGGGTCTCGCCGAGTGGGTTTGGGTCTAGCCGAGTGGGTTTGGGTCTCGCCGAGTGGGTTTGGGTCTAGCCGAGTGGGTTTGGGTCTAGCCGAGTGGGTTTGTGTCTAGCCGAGTGGGTTTGGGTCTAGCCGAGAGGGTTTGGGTCTAGCCGAGTAGGTTTGGGTCTAGCCGAGTGGGTTTGGGTCTAGCCGAGTGGGTTTGGGTCTAGCGGAGTCGGTTTGGGTGTAGCGGAGTGGGTTTGGGTCTAGCCGAATGGGTTTGGGTCTAGCCGAGTGGTTTTGGGTCTAGCCGAGTGGTTTTGGGTCTAGCGGAGTGGGTTTGGGTCTAGCCGAGTGGGTTTGGGTCTAGCCGAGTGGGTTTGGGTCTAGCGGAGTGGGTTTGGGTCTAGCCGAGTGGGTTTGGGTCTAGCCGAGTCGGATTGGGTCTAGCGGAGTGGGTTTGGGTTTTGCGGTGTGGGTTTGGGTCTAGCCGAGTGGGTTTGAGTCTAGCCGAGTGGGTTTGGGTCTAGCCGTGCGGGTTTGGGTCTAGCCGAGTGGGTTTGGGTCCAGCCGAGTGGGTTTGGGTCTAGCCGAGTGGGTTTAGGTCTTGCCGTGTGGGTTTGGGTCTAGCCGAGTGGGTTTGTGTCTAGTGGAGTGGGTTTGGGTGTAGCCGAGAGGGTTTGGGTCGAACTGAGTGGGTTTGGGTCCAGCCGAGTGGGTTTGGGTCCAGCCCAGTGGGTTTGGGTCCAGCCGAGTGGGTTTGGGTCCAGCCGAGTGGGTTTGGGTCTTGCCGAGTGGGTTTGGGTCCAGCCGAGTGGGTTTGGGTCTAGCCGAGTGGGATTGGGTCTAGCCGAGTGGATTTGGGTCTAGCCGAGTGGGTTTGGGTCTAGCGGAGTGGGTTTGGGTCTTGCCGAATGGGTTTGGGTCTAGCCAAGTGGGTTTGGGTCTAGCCGAGTGGGTTTGGGTCTAGCCGAGTGGGTTTGGGTCAAGCCGAGTGGGTTTGGGTCTAGCCGAGTGGGTTTGGGTCTAGCGGAGTGGGTTTGGGTCTAGCAGAGTGGGTTTGGGTCTAGTCGAGTCGGTTTGGGTCTAGCGGAGTGGGTTTGGTTTTAGCGGAGTGGGTTTGGGTCTAGCCGAGTGGGTTTGGGTCCAGCCGAGTGGGTTTGGGTCCAGCCGAGTGGGTTTGGGTCCAGCCGAGTGGGTTTGGGTCTCGCCGAGTGGGTTTGTGTCTAGCCGAGTGGGTTTGGGTCTAGCCGAGTGGGTTTGGGTCTAGCCGAGTGGATTTGGATGTAGCCGAGTGGGTTTGGGTCTAGCCGAGTGGGTTTGGGTCTAGCCGAGTGGGTTTAAGTCTTGCCGAGTGGGTTTGTGTCTAGCCGAGTGGGTTTGGGTCTAGCCGAGTGGGTTTGGGTCTAGCCGAGTGGGTTTGGGTCTAGCCGAGAGGGTTTGGGTCTAGCCGAATGCGTTTGGGGCTAGCCGAGTGGGTTTGGGTCGAGCCGAGTGGGTTTGGGTCTAGCCAAGTCAGTTTGGGTCTTGCCGAGTGGTTTTGGGTCTAGCCGAGTGGGTTTGGGTCTTGCCGAGTGGGTTTGGGTCTAGCCGTGTGGGTTTGGGTCTAGCCGAGTGGGTTTGGGTATAGCCGAGTGGGTTTGTGTCTAGGCGAGTGGGTTTGGGTCTAGCCGAGTGGGTTTCTGTCTAGCCGAGTGGGTTTGGGTCTAGCGGAGTGGGTTTGGGTCTAGCGGAGTGGGTTTGGGTCTAGCGGAGTGGCTTTGGGTCTAGCGGAGTGGGTTTGGGTCAAGCTGAATGGGTTTAGGTCTAGCCGAGTGGGTTTGGGTCTAGCCGTGTGGGTTTGGGTCTATCGGAGCGGGTTTGGGTCTAGCCGAGTGGGTTTGGAACTAGTCGAGTGGGTTTGGGTCTAGCCGAGTGGGTTTGGGTCTAGCCGAGTGGGTTTGGGTCTAGCCGAGTGGGTTTGGGTCTAGCCGAGTGGGTTTGGGTCTAGCCGAGTGGGTTTGGGTCTAGCCGAGTGGGTTTGTGTCTAGCCGAGTGGCTTTGGGTCTAGCTGCATGGGTTTAGGTCTAGCCGAGTGGGTTTGGGTCTAGCCGTGTGGGTTTGGGTCTAGCCGAGTGGGTTTGGGTCTAGCGGAGTGGGTTTGGGTCTCTCCGAGTGGGTTTGGGTCTAGCCGAGTCGGTTTGGGTCTAGCGGAGTGGGTTTGGGTTTAGCGGAGTGGGTTTGGGTCTAGCGGAGTGGGTTTGGGTGTAGCCGAGTGGGTTTGGGTGTAGCCGAGTGGGTTTGGGTCTGGACGAGTGGGTTTGGGTCTAGCCGAGTGGGTTTGGGTCTAGCCTAGTGGGTTTGGGTCTAGCCAAGTGGGTTTGGGTCCAGCGGAGTGGGTTTGGGTCTAGCGGAGTGGGTGTGGGTCTAGCGGAGTGGGTTTGGATCTAGCCGAGTGGGTTTGGGTCTAACCGAGTGGGTTTGTGTCTAGCGGAGTGGGTTTGGGTCCAGCGGAGTGGGATTGGGTCTAGCCGAGTGGGTTTGTGTCTAGCCGAGTGGGTTTGGGACTAGCCGAGTGGGTTTCGGTCTAGCCGAGTGGGTTTGGGTGTAGCTGAATGGGTTTGGGTCTAGCCGAGTGGGTTTGCGTCTAGCCGAGTGGGTTTGGGTGTAGCCAAGTGGGTTTGGGTCTAGCCGAGTGGGTTTGGGTCTAGCCGAGTGGGTTTGGGTCTAGCCGAGTGGGTTTCGGTCTAGCCGAATGGGTTTGGGTCTAGCCGAGTATGTTTCGGTGTAGCCCGGTGGGTTTGGGTCTAGCCGAGAGGGTTTGGGTCTAGCCGAGTTAGTTTCGGTGTAGCCGAGCGGGTTTGGGTCTAGCCGAGCGGGTTTGGGTCTAGCCGAGTGGGTTTGGGTCTAGCCGAGTGGGTTTCGGTCTAGCCGAGTGGGGTTGGGTCTAGCCAAGTATGTTTCGGTGTAGCCCAGTGGGTTTGGGTCTAGCCGAGAGGGTTTGGGTCTAGCCGAGTTAGTTTGGGTGTAGCCGAGTGGGTTTGGGTCTAGCCGAGCGGGTTTACGTCTAGCCGAGTGGGTTTGGGTCTAGCGGAGTGGGTTTGGGTGTAGCCGAGTGGGTTTGGGTGTAGCCGAGTGGGTTTGGGTCTGGACGAGTGGGTTTGGGTCTAGCCGAGTGGGTTTGGGTCTAGCCGAGTGGGTTTGGGTCTAGCCTAGTGGGTTTGGGTCTAGCCAAGTGGGTTTGGGTCCAGCGGAGTGGGTTTGGGTCTAGCGGAGTGGGTTTGGGTCTAGCGGAGTGGGTTTGGATCTAGCCGAGTGGGTTTGGGTCTAACCGAGTGGGTTTGTGTCTAGCGGAGTGGGTTTGGGTCCAGCGGAGTGGGATTGGGTCTAGCCGAGTGGGTTTGTGTCTAGCCGAGTGGGTTTGGGACTAGCCGAGTGGGTTTCGGTCTAGCCGAGTGGGTTTGGGTGTAGCTGAATGGGTTTGGGTCTAGCCGAGTGGGTTTGGGTCTACCGGAGTGGGTTTGGGTTTAGCGGAGTGGGTTTGGGTGTAGCTGAGTGGGTTTGGGACCAGCCGAGTGGGTTTGGGTCTAGCCGAGTGGGTTTGGGTTTAGCCGAATTGGTTAGGGTGTAGCCGAGTGGGTTTGGGTCTAGCCGAGTGGGTTTGGGTCTACCCGAGTGGGTTTGGGTCTAGCCGAGTGGGTTTGGGTCTAGCCGAGTGGGTGTGGGTCTAGCCGAGTGGGTTTGGGTCTAGCCAAGTGGGTTTGGGTCTAGCCGAGTGGGTTTGGGTCTATCCGAGTGGGTTTGGGTCTAGCCGAGTGGGTTTGGGTCTAGCCGAGTGGGTTGTTGTCTAGCCGATTGTGTTTGGGTCTAGCCGAGTGGGTTTGGGTATAGCCGAGTGGGTTTGGGTCGAGCCGAGTGGGTTTGGGCCTAGCCGAGTGGGTTTGGGTCTACCGGAGTGGGTTTGGGTGTAACGGAGTGGGTTTGGGTGTAGCTGAGTGGGTTTGGGACCAGCCGAGTGGGTTTAGGTCTAGCCGAGTGGGTTTGGGTGTAGCCGAATTGGTTTGGGTCTACCCGAGTGGGTTTGTGTGTAGCCGAGTGGGTTTGCTTCTAGCCGAATGGGTTTGGGTCTAGCCGAGTGGGTTTGGGTCTAGCCGAGTGGGTTTGGGTATAGCCGAGTGGGTTTGGGTCTAGCCCAGTGGATTTGGGTCTAGCCGAGTGGGTTTGGGTGTAGCCGAGTGGGTTTGCGTCTAGCCGAGTGGGTTTGGGTGTAGCCAAGTGGGTTTGGGTCTAGCCGAGTGGGTTTGGGTCTAGCCGAGTGGGTTTGGGTCTAGCCGAGTGGGTTTCGGTCTAGCCGAGTGGGTTTGGGTCTAGCCGAGTATGTTTCGGTGTAGCCCAGTGGGTTTGGGTCTAGCCGAGAGGGTTTGGGTCTAGCCGAGTTAGTTTCGGTGTAGCCGAGTGGGTTTGGGTCTAGCCGAGCGGGTTTGGGTCTAGCCGAGTGGGTTTGGGTCTAGCCGAGTGGGTTTCGGTCTAGCCGAGTGGGTTTGGGTCTAGCCAAGTATGTTTCGGTGTAGCCCAGTGGGTTTGGGTCTAGCCGAGAGGGTTTGGGTCTAGCCGAGTTAGTTTGGGTGTAGCCGAGTGGGTTTGGGTCTAGCCGAGCGGGTTTGGGTCAGGACGAGTGGGTTTGGGTCTAGCCGAGTGGGTTTGGGTCTAGCCGAGTGGGTTTGGGTCTAGCCGAGTGGGTTTGGGTCTAGCCTAGTGGGTTTGGGTTTATCCGAGTGGGTTTGGGTCTAGCCGAGTGGGTTTGGGTCTAGCCGAGTGGGTTTGGGTCTAGCCGAGTGGGTTTGTGTCTAGCCGAGTGGGTTTGGGTCTAGTGGAGTGGGTTTGGGTCTAGCCGAGTGGGTTTAGGTCTAGCCGAGTGGTATTGGATCTAGCCGAGTGGTTTTGGGTCTAGCCGAGTGGGTTTGGGTCTAGCCGAGTGGGTTTGGGTCCAGCCGAGTGGGTTTGGGTCTAGCCGAGTGGGATTGGGTCGAGCCGAGTGGGTTTGGGTCTAGCCGAGTGGGTTAGGGTCTAGCCGAGTGGGTTTGGGTGTAGCCGAGTGGGTTTGGGTCTAGCCCAGTGGATTTGGGTCTAGCCGAGTGGGTTTGGGTGTAGCCGAGTGGGTTTGCGTCTAGCCGAGTGGGTTTGGGTGTAGCCAAGTGGGTTTGGGTCTAGCCGAGTGGGTTTGGGTCTAGCCGAGTGGGTTTGGGTCTAGCCGAATGGGTTTCGGTCTAGCCGAGTGGGTTTGGGTCTAGCCGAGTATGTTTCGGTGTAGCCCAGTGGGTTTGGGTCTAGCCGAGCGGGTTTGGGTCTAGCCGAGTGGGTTTGGGTCTAGCCGAGTGGGTTTCGGTCTAGCCGAGTGGGTTTGGGTCTAGCCAAGTATGTTTTGGTGTAGCCCAGTGGGTTTGGGTCTAGCCGAGAGGGTTTGGGTCTAGCCGAGTTAGTTTGGGTGTAGCCGAGTGGGTTTGGGTCTAGCCGAGCGGGTTTACGTCTAGCCGAGTGGGTTTGGGTCTAGCGGAGTGGGTTTGGGTGTAGCCGAGTGGGTTTGGGTGTAGCCGAGTGGGTTGGGTCTGGACGAGTGGGTTTGGGTCTAGCCGAGTGGGTTTGGGTCTAGCCGAGTGGGTTTGGGTCTAGCCTAGTGGGTTTGGGTCTAGCCAAGTGGGTTTGGGTCCAGCGGAGTGGGTTTGGGTCTAGCGGAGTGGGTCTGGGTCTAGCCGAGTGGGTTTGGATCTAGCCGAGTGGGTTTGGGTCTAACCGAGTGGGTTTGTGTCTAGCGGAGTGGGTTTGGGTCTAGCGGAGTGGGATTGGGTCTAGCCGAGTGGGTTTGTGTCTAGCCGAGTGGGTTTGGGACTAGCCGAGTGGGTTTCGGTCTAGCCGAGTGGGTTTGGGTCTAGTTGAATGGGTTTGGGTCTAGCCGAGTGGGTTTGGGTCTACCGGAGTGGGTTTGGGAGTAGCGGAGTGAGTTTGGGTGTAGCTGAGTGGGTTTGGGACCAGCCGAGTGGGTTTGGGTCTAGCCGAGTGGGTTTGGGTTTAGCCGAATTGGTTAGGGTGTAGCCGAGTGGGTTTGGGTCTAGCCGAGTGGGTTTGGGTCTACCCGAGTGGGTTTGGGTCTAGCCGAGTGGGTTTGGGTCTAGCCGAGTGGGTGTGGGTCTAGCCGAGTGGGTTTCGGTCTAGCCAAGTGGGTTTGGGTCTAGCCGAGTGGGTTTGGGTCTATCCGAGTGGGTTTGGGTCTAGCCGAGTGGGTTTGGGTCTAGCCGAGTGGGTTGTTGTCTAGCCGATTGGGTTTGGGTCTAGCCGAGTGGGTTTGGGTATAGCCGAGTGGGTTTGGGTCTAGCCGAGTGGGTTTGGGCCTAGCCGAGTGGGTTTGGGTCTACCGGAGTGGGTTTGGGTGTAACGGAGTGGGTTTGGGTGTAGCTGAGTGGGTTTGGGACCAGCCGAGTGGGTTTGGGTCTAGCCGAGTTGGTTTGGGTGTAGCCGAATTGGTTTGGGTCTACCCGAGTGGGTTTGTGTGTAGCCGAGTGGGTTTGCTTCTAGCCGAATGGGTTTGGGTCTTGCCGAGTGGGTTTGGGTCTAGCCGAGTGGGTTTGGGTATAGCCGAGTGGGTTTGGGTCTAGCCGAGTGGGTTTGGGTCAAGCGGAGTTGGTATGGGTCTAGCGGAGTGGGTTTGGGTCTAGCGGAGTGGGTTTGGGTGTAGCCGAGAGGGTTTGGGTCTAGCCGAGTGGGTTTGGGTCTACCCGAGTGGGTTTGGGTCTAGCCGAGTGGGTTTGGGTCTAGCCGAGTGGGTGTGGGTCTAGCCGAGTGGGTTTGGGTCTAGCCAAGTGGGTTTGGGTCTAGCCGAGTGGGTTTGGGTCTATCCGAGTGGGTTTGGGTCTAGCCGAGTGGGTTTGTGTCTAGCCGAGTGGGTTTGTGTCTAGCCGAGTGGGTTTGGGTCTAGCCGAGTGGGTTTGGGTATAGCCGAGTGGGTTTGGGTCTAGCCGAGTGGGTTTGGATCTAGCCGAGTGGGTTGGGGTCGAGCCGAGTGGGTTTGGGTCTAGCCGAGTGGGTTTGTGTCTAGCCGAGTGGGTTTGGGTGTAGCCGAGGGGGTTTGGGTCTAGCCAAGTGGGTTTGGGTCTAGCCGAGTGGGTTTGGGTCTAGCCGAGTGGGTTTGGGTCTAGGCGAGTGGGGTTGGGTCTAGCCTAGTGGGTTTGGGTCTAGCCGATTGGGTTTGGGTCTAGCCGAGTGGGTTTGGGTCTAGCCGAGTGGGTTTGGGTCTAGCCGAATGGGTTTGTGTCTAGCCGAGTGGGTTTGGGTCTAGCCGAGTGGGTTTGGGTCTAGCTGAGTGGGTTTGGGTCTAGCCGAGTGGGTTTGGGTCTAGCCGAGTGGGTTTGGTTCTAGCCGAGTGGGTTTGGGTTTATCCGAGTGGGTTTGGGTCTAGCCGAGTGGGTTTGGGTCTAGCCCAGTGGATTTGGGTCTAGCCGAGTGGGTTTGGGTGTAGCCGAGTGGGTTTGGGTCTAGCCGAGTGGGTTTGTGTCTAGCCGAGTGGGTTTTGGTCTAGCCGAGGGGGTTTGGGTCCAGCCCAGTGGGTTTCGGTCGAGCCGAGTGGGTTTGGGTCTAGCCGAGTGGGTTTGGGTCTAGGCGAGTGGGTTTGGGTCTAGCCGAGTGGGTTTGGGTCTAGCCGAGTGGGTTTGGGTCTAGCCTAGTGGGTTTGGGTCTAGCCGAGTGGGTTAGGGTGTAGCCGAGTGGGTTTTGGTGTAGCCGAGTCGGATTGGGTCTAGCCGAGTGGGTTTGGGTCTAGCTGAGTGGGTTTGGGTCTAGCCGAGTGGGTTTGGGTCTAGCCGAGTGGGTTTGGGTCTAGCCGAGTGGGCTTGGTTCTAGCCGAGTGGGTTTGGGTTTATCCGAGTGGGTTTGGGTCTAGCCGAGTGGGTTTGGGTCTAGCCCAGTGGATTTGGGTCTAGCCGAGTAGATTTGGGTGTAGCCGAGTGTGTTTGCGTCTAGCCGATTGGGTTTGGGTCTAGCCAAGTGGGTTTGGGTCTAGCCGAGTGGGTTTGGGTGTAGCCGAGTGGGTTTGGGTCTAGCCGAGTGGGTTTGGGTCTAGCCGAGTGGGTTTGCGTCTAGCAGAGTGGGTTTGGGTCTAGCCGAGTGGGTTTGGGTCTAGCCAAGTGGGTTTGGGTCTAGCCGAGTGGGTTTGTGTTTCGCCGAGTGGGTTTCAGTCTAGCCGAGTGGGTTTGGGTCTAGCGGAGTGGGTTTGGGTCTAGCGGAGTGGGTTTGGGTCTAGCGGAGTGGGTTTGGGTCTAGCGGAGTGGGTTTGGGTCTAGCCGAATGGGTTTGGGTCTGGCCGAGTGGGAATGGATCTACCCGAGTGGGTTTGGGTCTAGCGGAGTGGGTTTGGGTCTAGCCGAGTGGGTTTGGGTCTAGCCGAGTGTGTTTGGGTCTAGCCGAGTGGGTTTGGGTCTAGCCGAGTGGGTTTGGGTCTAGCCGAGTGGGTTTGGGACTAGCCGAGTGGGTTTGGGTCTAGCCGAGTGGGTTTGGGTCTAGCCGAGTGGGTTTGGGTCGAGCAGAGTGGGTTTGGGTCTAGCCGAGTGGGTTTGGGTCTAGCCGAGTGGGTTTGAGTCTATCCGAGTGGGTTTGGGTCTAGCCGAGTGGGTTTCGGTCTAGCCGAGTGGGTTTGGGTCTAGCGGATTGGGTTTCGGTCTAGCCGAGTGGGTTTGGGTTTAGCCGAGTGGGTTTGGGTCTAGCGGAGTGGGTTTGGGTCTAGCCAAATGGGTTTGGGTCTAGCCGAGTGGGTTTGGGTCTAGCCGAGTGGGTTTGGGTCTAGCCGAGTGGGTTTGGGTCTAGCCGAGTGGGTTTGGGTCTAGCCGAGTGGGTTTGGGTCTAGCGGAGTGGGTTTGGGTCTAGCCGAGTGGGTTGGGGTCTAGCCGAGTGGGTTTGGGTCTAGCGGAGTGGGTTTGGGTCTAGCCGAGTGGGTTTGGGCCTAGCCGAGTGGTTTGGGTCTAGCGGAGTGGGTTTGGGTCTCGCTGAGTGGGTTTGGGTCTAGCCGAGTCGGTTTGGGTCCAGCGGAGTGGGTTTGGGTTTAGCGGAGTGGGTTTGGGTCTAGCCGAGTGGGTTTGGGTCTAGCCGAGTGGGTTTGGGTCTAGCCGTGTGGGTTTGGGTCTAGCCGAGTGGGTTTGGGTCCAGCCGAGTGGGTTTGGGTCTTGCCGTGTGGGTTTGGGTCTAGCCGAGTGGGTTTGTGTCTAGTGGAGTGGGTTTGGGTGTAGCCGAGTGGGTTTGGGTCGAACTGAGTGGGTTTGGGTCCAGACGAGTGGGTTTGGGTCCAGCCGAGTGGGTTTGGGTGCAGCAGAGTGGGTTTGGGTCTAGCCGAGTGGGTTTGCGTCTAGCAGAGTGGGTTTGGGTCTAGCCGAGTGGGTTTGGGTCTAGCCAAGTGGGTTTGGGTCTAGCCGAGTGGGTTTGTGTATAGCCGAGTGGGTTTCAGTCAAGCCGAGTGGGTTTGGGTCTAGCGGAGTGGGTTTGGGTCTAGCGGAGTGGGTTTGGGTCTAGCGGAGTCGGTTTGGGTCTAGCGGAGTGGGTTTGGGTCTAGCCGAATGGGTTTGGGTCTGGCCGAGTGGGATTGGATCTACCCGAGTGGGTTTGGGTCTAGCGGAGTGGGTTTGGGTCTAGCCGAGTGGGTTTGGGTCTAGCCGAGCGGGTTTGGGTCTAGCCGAGTGGGTTTGGGTCTAGCCGAGTGGGTTTCGGTCTAGCCGAGTGGGTTTGGGTCCAGCCAAGTATGTTTCGGTGTAGCCCAGTGGGTTTGGGTCTAGCCGAGAGGGTTTGGGTCTAGCCGAGTTAGTTTGGGTGTAGCCGAGTGGGTTTGGGTCTAGCCGAGCGGGTTTGGGTCAGGACGAGTGGGTTTGGGTCTAGCCGAGTGGGTTTGGGTCTAGCCGAGTGGGTTTGGGTCTAGCCGAGTGGGTTTGGGTCTAGCCTAGTGGGTTTGGGTTTATCCGAGTGGGTTTGGGTCTAGCCGAGTGGGTTTGGGTCAAGCCGAGTGGGTTTGGGTCTAGCCGAGTGGGTTTGTGTCTAGCCGAGTGGGTTTGGGTCTAGTGGAGTGGGTTTGGGTCTAGCCGAGTGGGTTTAGGTCTAGCCGAGTGGTATTGGATCTAGCCGAGTGGTTTTGGGTCTAGCCGATTGGGTTTGGGTCTAGCCGAGTGGGTTTGGGTCCAGCCGAGTGGGTTTGGGTCTAGCCGAGTGGGATTGGGTCGAGCCGAGTGGGTTTGGGTCTAGCCGAGTGGGTTAGGGTCTAGCCGAGTGGGTTTGGGTGTAGCCGAGTGGGTTTGGGTCTAGCCCAGTGGATTTGGGTCTAGCCGAGTGGGTTTGGGTGTAGCCGAGTGGGTTTGCGTCTAGCCGAGTGGGTTTGGGTGTAGCCAAGTGGGTTTGGGTCTAGCCGAGTGGGTTTGGGTCTAGCCGAGTGGGTTTGGGTCTAGCCGAGTGGGTTTCGGTCTAGCCGAGTGGGTTTGGGTCTAGCCGAGTATGTTTCGGTGTAGCCCAGTGGGTTTGGGTCTAGCCGAGAGGGTTTGGGTCTAGCCGAGTTAGTTTCGGTGTAGCCGAGTGGGTTTGGGTCTAGCCGAGCGGGTTTGGGTCTAGCCGAGTGGGTTTGGGTCTAGCCGAGTGGGTTTCGGTCTAGCCGAGTGGGTTTGGGTCTAGCCAAGTATGTTTCGGTGTAGCCCAGTGGGTTTGGGTCTAGCCGAGAGGGTTTGGGTCTAGCCGAGTTAGTTTGGGTGTAGCCGAGTGGGTTTGGGTCTAGCCGAGCGGGTTTACGTCTAGCCGAGTGGGTTTGGGTCTAGCGGAGTGGGTTTGGGTGTAGCCGAGTGGGTTTGGGTGTAGCCGAGTGGGTTTGGGTCTGGACGAGTGGGTTTGGGTCTAGCCGAGTGGGTTTGGGTCTAGCCGAGTGGGTTTGGGTCTAGCCTAGTGGGTTTGGGTCTAGCCAAGTGGGTTTGGGTCCAGCGGAGTGGGTTTGGGTCTAGCGGAGTGGGTTTGGGTCTAGCCGAGTGGGTTTGGATCTAGCCGAGTGGGTTTGGGTCTAACCGAGTGGGTTTGTGTCTAGCGGAGTGGGTTTGGGTCCAGCGGAGTGGGATTGGGTCTAGCCGAGTGGGTTTGTGTCTAGCCGAGTGGGTTTGGGACTAGCCGAGTGGGTTTCAGTCTAGCCGAGTGGGTTTGGGTGTAGATGAATGGGTTTGGGTCTAGCCGAGTGGGTTTAGGTCTAGCCGAATGGTATTGGATCTAGCCGAGTGGTTTTGGGTCTAGCCGATTGGGTTTGGGTCTAGCCGAGTGGGTTTGGGTCCAGCCGAGTGGGTTTGGGTCTAGCCGAGTGGGATTGGGTCGAGCCGAGTGGGTTTGGGTCTAGCCGAGTGGGTTAGGGTCTAGCCGAGTGGGTTTGGGTGTAGCCCAGTGGGTTTGGGTCTAGCCCAGTGGATTTGGGTCTAGCCGAGTGGGTTTGGGTGTAGCCGAGTGGGTTTGCGTCTAGCCGAGTGGGTTTGGGTGTAGCCAAGTGGGTTTGGGTCTAGCCGAGTGGGTTTGGGTCTAGCCGAGTGGGTTTGGGTGTAGCCGAGTGGGTTTCAGTCTAGCCGAGTGGGTTTGGGTCTAGCCGAGTATGTTTCGGTGTAGCCCAGTGGGTTTGGGTCTAGCCGAGAGGGTTTGGGTCTAGCCGAATTAGTTTCGGTGTAGCCGAGTGGGTTTGGGTCTAGCCGAGCGGGTTTGGGTCTAGCCGAGTGGGTTTGGGTCTAGCCGAGTGGGTTTCGGTCTAGCCGAGTGGGTTTGGGTCTAGCCAAGTATGTTTCGGTGTAGCCCAGTGGGTTTGGGTCTAGCCGAGAGGGTTTGGGTCTAGCCGAGTTAGTTTGGGTGTAGCCGAGTGGGTTTGGGTCTAGCCGAGCGGGTTTACGTCTAGCCGAGTGGGTTTGGGTCTAGCGGAGTGGGTTTGGGTGTAGCCGAGTGGGTTTGGGTGTAGCCGAGTGGGTTTGGGTCTGGACGAGTGGGTTTGGGTCTAGCCGAGTGGGTTTGGGTCTAGCCGAGTGGGTTTGGGTCTAGCCGAGTGGGTTTGGGTCTAGCCAAGTGGGTTTGGGTCCAGCGGAGTGGGTTTGGGTCTAGCGGAGTGGGTTTGGGTCTAGCGGAGTGGGTTTGGATCTAGCCGAGTGGGTTTGGGTCTAACCGAGTGGGTTTGTGTCTAGCGGAGTGGGTTTGGGTCCAGCGGAGTGGGATTGGGTCTAGCCGAGTGGGTTTGTGTCTAGCCGAGTGGGTTTGGGACTGGCCGAGTGGGTTTGGGTCTACCGGAGTGGGTTTGGGTGTAGCGGAGTGGGTTTAGGTGTAGCTGAGTGGGTTTGGGAACAGCCGAGTGGGTTTGGGTCTAGCCGAGTGGGTTTGGGTTTAGCCGAATTGGTTAGGGTGTAGCCGAGTGGGTTTGGGTCTAGCCGAGTGGGTTTGGGTCTACCCGAGTGGGTTTGGGTCTAGCCGAGTGGGTTTGGGTCTAGCCGAGTGGGTGTGGGTCCAGCCGAGTGGGTTTGGGTCTAGCCAAGTGGGTTTGGGTCTAGCCGAGTGGGTTTGGGTCTATCCGAGTGGGTTTGGGTCTAGCCGAGTGGGTTTGGGTCTAGCCGAGTGGGTTGTTGTCTAGCCGATTGGGTTTGGGTCTAGCCGAGTGGGTTTGGGTATAGCCGAGTGGGTTTGGGTCGAGCCGAGTGGGTTTGGGCCTAGCCGAGTGGGTATGGGTCTACCGGAGTGGGTTTGGGTGTAACGGAGTGGGTTTGGGTGTAGCTGAGTGGGTTTGGGACCAGCCGAGTTGGTTTGGGTCTAGCCGAGTGGGTTTGGGTGTAGCCGAATTGGTTTGGGTCTACCCGAGTGGGTTTGTGTGTAGCCGAGTGGGTTTGCTTCTAGCCGAATGGGTTTGGGTCTAGCCGAGTGGGTTTGGGTGTAGCCAAGTGGGTTTGGGTCTAGCCGAGTGGGTTTGGGTCTAGCCGAGTGGGTTTGGGTCTAGCCTAGTGGGTTTGGGTCTAGCCAAGTGGGTTTGCGTCCAGCGGAGTGGGTTTGGGTCTAGCGGAGTGGGTTTGGGTCTAGCGGAGTGGGTTTGGATCTAGCCGAGTGGGTTTGGGTCTAACCGAGTGGGTTTGTGTCTAGCGGAGTGGGTTTGGGTCCAGCGGAGTGGGATTGGGTCTAGCCGAGTGGGTTTGTGTCTAGCCGAGTGGGTTTGGGACTAGCCGAGTGGGTTTCGGTCTAGCCGAGTGGGTTTGGGTGTAGCTGAATGGGTTTGGGTCTAGCCGAGTGGGTTTGGGTCTACCGGAGTGGGTTTGGGTGTAGCGGAGTGGGTTTGGGTGTAGCTGAGTGGGTTTGGGACCAGCCGAGTGGGTTTGGGTCTAGCCGAGTGGGTTTGGGTTTAGCCGAATTGGTTAGGGTGTAGCCGAGTGGGTTTGGGTCTAGCCGAGTGGGTTTGGGTCTACCCGAGTGGGTTTGGGTCTAGCCGAGTGGGTTTGGGTCTAGCCGAGTGGGTGTGGGTCTAGCCGAGTGGGTTTGGGTCTAGCCAAGTGGGTTTGGGTCTAGCCGAGTGGGTTTGGGTCTATCCGAGTGGGTTTGGGTCTAGCCGAGTGGGTTTGGGTCTAGCCGAGTGGGTTGTTGTCTAGCCGATTGGGTTTGGGTCTAGCCGAGTGGGTTTGGGTATAGCCGAGTGGGTTTGGGTCGAGCCGAGTGGGTTTGGGCCTAGCCGAGTGGGTTTGGGTCTACCGGAGTGGGTTTGGGTGTAACGGAGTGGGTTTGGGTGTAGCTGAGTGGGTTTGGGACCAGCCGAGTGGGTTTGGGTCTAGCCGAGTGGGTTTGGGTGTAGCCGAATTGGTTTGGGTCTACCCGAGTGGGTTTGTGTGTAGCCGAGTGGGTTTGCTTCTAGCCGAATGGGTTTGGGTCTAGCCGAGTGGGTTTGGGTCTAGCCGAGTGGGTTTGGGTATAGCCGAGTGGGTTTGGGTCTAGCCCAGTGGATTTGGGTCTAGCCGAGTGGGTTTGGGTGTAGCCGAGTGGGTTTGCGTCTAGCCGAGTGGGTTTGGGTGTAGCCAAGTGGGTTTGGGTCTAGCCGAGTGGGTTTGGGTCTAGCCGAGTGGGTTTGGGTGTAGCCGAGTGGGTTTCAGTCTAGCCGAGTGGGTTTGGGTCTAGCCGAGTATGTTTCGGTGTAGCCCAGTGGGTTTGGGTCTAGCCGAGAGGGTTTGGGTCTAGCCGAATTAGTTTCGGTGTAGCCGAGTGGGTTTGGGTCTAGCCGAGCGGGTTTGGGTCTAGCCGAGTGGGTTTGGGTCTAGCCGAGTGGGTTTCGGTCTAGCCGAGTGGGTTTGGGTCTAGCCAAGTATGTTTCGGTGTAGCCCAGTGGGTTTGGGTCTAGCCGAGAGGGTTTGGGTCTAGCCGAGTTAGTTTGGGTGTAGCCGAGTGGGTTTGGGTCTAGCCGAGCGGGTTTACGTCTAGCCGAGTGGGTTTGGGTCTAGCGGAGTGGGTTTGGGTGTAGCCGAGTGGGTTTGGGTGTAGCCGAGTGGGTTTGGGTCTGGACGAGTGGGTTTGGGTCTAGCCGAGTGGGTTTGGGTCTAGCCGAGTGGGTTTGGGTCTAGCCGAGTGGGTTTGGGTCTAGCCAAGTGGGTTTGGGTCCAGCGGAGTGGGTTTGGGTCTAGCGGAGTGGGTTTGGGTCTAGCGGAGTGGGTTTGGATCTAGCCGAGTGGGTTTGGGTCTAACCGAGTGGGTTTGTGTCTAGCGGAGTGGGTTTGGGTCCAGCGGAGTGGGATTGGGTCTAGCCGAGTGGGTTTGTGTCTAGCCGAGTGGGTTTGGGACTGGCCGAGTGGGTTTGGGTCTACCGGAGTGGGTTTGGGTGTAGCGGAGTGGGTTTAGGTGTAGCTGAGTGGGTTTGGGAACAGCCGAGTGGGTTTGGGTCTAGCCGAGTGGGTTTGGGTTTAGCCGAATTGGTTAGGGTGTAGCCGAGTGGGTTTGGGTCTAGCCGAGTGGGTTTGGGTCTACCCGAGTGGGTTTGGGTCTAGCCGAGTGGGTTTGGGTCTAGCCGAGTGGGTGTGGGTCCAGCCGAGTGGGTTTGGGTCTAGCCAAGTGGGTTTGGGTCTAGCCGAGTGGGTTTGGGTCTATCCGAGTGGGTTTGGGTCTAGCCGAGTGGGTTTGGGTCTAGCCGAGTGGGTTGTTGTCTAGCCGATTGGGTTTGGGTCTAGCCGAGTGGGTTTGGGTATAGCCGAGTGGGTTTGGGTCGAGCCGAGTGGGTTTGGGCCTAGCCGAGTGGGTATGGGTCTACCGGAGTGGGTTTGGGTGTAACGGAGTGGGTTTGGGTGTAGCTGAGTGGGTTTGGGACCAGCCGAGTTGGTTTGGGTCTAGCCGAGTGGGTTTGGGTGTAGCCGAATTGGTTTGGGTCTACCCGAGTGGGTTTGTGTGTAGCCGAGTGGGTTTGCTTCTAGCCGAATGGGTTTGGGTCTAGCCGAGTGGGTTTGGGTGTAGCCAAGTGGGTTTGGGTCTAGCCGAGTGGGTTTGGGTCTAGCCGAGTGGGTTTGGGTCTAGCCGAGTGGGTTTCGGTCTAGCCGAGTGGGTTTGGGTCTAGCCGAGTATGTTTCGGTGTAGCCCAGTGGGTTTGGGTCTAGCCGAGAGGGTTTGGGTCTAGCCGAGTTAGTTTCGGTGTAGCCGAGTGGGTTTGGGTCTAGCCGAGCGGGTTTGGGTCTAGCCGAGTGGGTTTGGGTCTAGCCGAGTGGGTTTCGGTCTAGCCGAGTGGGTTTGGGTCTAGCCAAGTATGTTTCGGTGTAGCCCAGTGGGTTTGGGTCTAGCCGAGAGGGTTTGGGTCTAGCCGAGTTAGTTTGGGTGTAGCCGAGTGGGTTTGGGTCTAGCCGAGCGGGTTTACGTCTAGCCGAGTGGGTTTGGGTCTAGCGGAGTGGGTTTGGGTGTAGCCGAGTGGGTTTGGGTGTAGCCGAGTGGGTTTGGGTCTGGACGAGTGGGTTTGGGTCTAGCCGAGTGGGTTTGGGTCTAGCCGAGTGGGTTTGGGTCTAGCCTAGTGGGTTTGGGTCTAGCCAAGTGGGTTTGCGTCCAGCGGAGTGGGTTTGGGTCTAGCGGAGTGGGTTTGGGTCTAGCGGAGTGGGTTTGGATCTAGCCGAGTGGGTTTGGGTCTAACCGAGTGGGTTTGTGTCTAGCGGAGTGGGTTTGGGTCCAGCGGAGTGGGATTGGGTCTAGCCGAGTGGGTTTGTGTCTAGCCGAGTGGGTTTGGGACTAGCCGAGTGGGTTTCGGTCTAGCCGAGTGGGTTTGGGTGTAGCTGAATGGGTTTGGGTCTAGCCGAGTGGGTTTGGGTCTACCGGAGTGGGTTTGGGTGTAGCGGAGTGGGTTTGGGTGTAGCTGAGTGGGTTTGGGACCAGCCGAGTGGGTTTGGGTCTAGCCGAGTGGGTTTGGGTTTAGCCGAATTGGTTAGGGTGTAGCCGAGTGGGTTTGGGTCTAGCCGAGTGGGTTTGGGTCTACCCGAGTGGGTTTGGGTCTAGCCGAGTGGGTTTGGGTCTAGCCGAGTGGGTGTGGGTCTAGCCGAGTGGGTTTGGGTCTAGCCAAGTGGGTTTGGGTCTAGCCGAGTGGGTTTGGGTCTATCCGAGTGGGTTTGGGTCTAGCCGAGTGGGTTTGGGTCTAGCCGAGTGGGTTGTTGTCTAGCCGATTGGGTTTGGGTCTAGCCGAGTGGGTTTGGGTATAGCCGAGTGGGTTTGGGTCGAGCCGAGTGGGTTTGGGCCTAGCCGAGTGGGTTTGGGTCTACCGGAGTGGGTTTGGGTGTAACGGAGTGGGTTTGGGTGTAGCTGAGTGGGTTTGGGACCAGCCGAGTGGGTTTGGGTCTAGCCGAGTGGGTTTGGGTGTAGCCGAATTGGTTTGGGTCTACCCGAGTGGGTTTGTGTGTAGCCGAGTGGGTTTGCTTCTAGCCGAATGGGTTTGGGTCTAGCCGAGTGGGTTTGGGTCTAGCCGAGTGGGTTTGGGTATAGCCGAGTGGGTTTGGGTCTAGCCCAGTGGATTTGGGTCTAGCCGAGTGGGTTTGGGTGTAGCCGAGTGGGTTTGCGTCTAGCCGAGTGGGTTTGGGTGTAGCCAAGTGGGTTTGGGTCTAGCCGAGTGGGTTTGGGTCTAGCCGAGTGGGTTTGGGTCTAGCCGAGTGGGTTTCGGTCTAGCCGAGTGGGTTTGGGTCTAGCCGAGTATGTTTCGGTGTAGCCCAGTGGGTTTGGGTCTAGCCGAGAGGGTTTGGGTCTAGCCGAGTTAGTTTCGGTGTAGCCGAGTGGGTTTGGGTCTAGCCGAGCGGGTTTGGGTCTAGCCGAGTGGGTTTGGGTCTAGCCGAGTGGGTTTCGGTCTAGCCGAGTGGGTTTGGGTCTAGCCAAGTATGTTTCGGTGTAGCCCAGTGGGTTTGGGTCTAGCCGAGAGGGTTTGGGTCTAGCCGAGTTAGTTTGGGTGTAGCCGAGTGGGTTTGGGTCTAGCCGAGCGGGTTTGGGTCAGGACGAGTGGGTTTGGGTCTAGCCGAGTGGGTTTGGGTCTATCCGAGTGGGTTTGGGTCTAGCCGAGTGGGTTTGGGTCTAGCCTAGTGGGTTTGGGTTTATCCGAGTGGGTTTGGGTCTAGCCGAGTGGGTTTGGGTCTAGCCGAGTGGGTTTGGGTCTAGCCGAGTGGGTTTGTGTCTAGCCGAGTGGGTTTGGGTCTAGTGGAGTGGGTTTGGGTCTAGCCGAGTGGGTTTAGGTCTAGCCGAGTGGTATTGGATCTAGCCGAGTGGTTTTGGGTCTAGCCGAGTGGGTTTGGGTCTAGCCGAGTGGGTTTGGGTCCAGCCGAGTGGGTTTGGGTCTAGCCGAGTGGGATTGGGTCGAGCCGAGTGGGTTTGGGTCTAGCCAAGTATGTTTCGGTGTAGCCCAGTGGGTTTGGGTCTAGCCGAGAGGGTTTGGGTCTAGCCGAGTTAGTTTGGGTGTAGCCGAGTGGGTTTGGGTCTAGCCGAGCGGGTTTGGGTCAGGACGAGTGGGTTTGGGTCTAGCCGAGTGGGTTTGGGTCTAGCCGAGTGGGTTTGGGTCTAGCCGAGTGGGTTTGGGTCTAGCCTAGTGGGTTTGGGTTTATCCGAGTGGGTTTGGGTCTAGCCGAGTGGGTTTGGGTCTAGCCGAGTGGGTTTGGGTCTAGCCGAGTGGGTTTGTGTCTTGCCGAGTGGGTTTGGGTCTAGTGGAGTGGGTTTGGGTCTAGCCGAGTGGGTTTAGGTCTAGCCGAGTGGTATTGGATCTAGCCGAGTGGTTTTGGGTCTAGCCGAGTGGGTTTGGGTCTAGCCGAGTGGGTTTGGGTCCAGCCGAGTGGGTTTGGGTCTAGCCGAGTGGGATTGGGTCGAGCCGAGTGGGTTTGGGTCTAGCCGAGTGGGTTAGGGTCTAGCCGAGTGGGTTTGGGTGTAGCCGAGTGGGTTTGGGTCTAGCCCAGTGGATTTGGGTCTAGCCGAGTGGGTTTGGGTGTAGCCGAGTGGGTTTGCGTCTAGCCGAGTGGGTTTGGGTGTAGCCAAGTGGGTTTGGGTCTAGCCGAGTGGGTTTGGGTCTAGCCGAGTGGGTTTGGGTCTAGCCGAATGGGTTTCGGTCTAGCCGAGTGGGTTTGGGTCTAGCCGAGTATGTTTCGGTGTAGCCCAGTGGGTTTGGGTCTAGCCGAGCGGGTTTGGGTCTAGCCGAGTGGGTTTGGGTCTAGCCGAGTGGGTTTCGGTCTAGCCGAGTGGGTTTGGGTCTAGCCAAGTATGTTTTGGTGTAGCCCAGTGGGTTTGGGTCTAGCCGACAGGGTTTGGGTCTAGCCGAGTTAGTTTGGGTGTAGCCGAGTGGGTTTGGGTCTAGCCGAGCGGGTTTACGTCTAGCCGAGTGGGTTTGGGTCTAGCGGAGTGGGTTTGGGTGTAGCCGAGTGGGTTTGGGTGTAGCCGAGTGGGTTGGGTCTGGACGAGTGGGTTTGGGTCTAGCCGAGTGGGTTTGGGTCTAGCCGAGTGGGTTTGGGTCTAGCCTAGTGGGTTTGGGTCTAGCCAAGTGGGTTTGGGTCCAGCGGAGTGGGTTTGGGTCTAGCGGAGTGGGTCTGGGTCTAGCCGAGTGGGTTTGGATCTAGCCGAGTGGGTTTGGGTCTAACCGAGTGGGTTTGTGTCTAGCGGAGTGGGTTTGGGTCTAGCGGAGTGGGATTGGGTCTAGCCGAGTGGGTTTGTGTCTAGCCGAGTGGGTTTGGGACTAGCCGAGTGGGTTTCGGTCTAGCCGAGTGGGTTTGGGTCTAGCTGAATGGGTTTGGGTCTAGCCGAGTGGGTTTGGGTCTACCGGAGTGGGTTTGGGAGTAGCGGAGTGAGTTTGGGTGTAGCTGAGTGGGTTTGGGACCAGCCGAGTGGGTTTGGGTCTAGCCGAGTGGGTTTGGGTTTAGCCGAATTGGTTAGGGTGTAGCCGAGTGGGTTTGGGTCTAGCCGAGTGGGTTTGGGTCTACCCGAGTGGGTTTGGGTCTAGCCGAGTGGGTTTGGGTCTAGCCGAGTGGGTGTGGGTCTAGCCGAGTGGGTTTCGGTCTAGCCAAGTGGGTTTGGGTCTAGCCGAGTGGGTTTGGGTCTATCCGAGTGGGTTTGGGTCTAGCCGAGTGGGTTTGGGTCTAGCCGAGTGGGTTGTTGTCTAGCCGATTGGGTTTGGGTCTAGCCGAGTGGGTTTGGGTATAGCCGAGTGGGTTTGGGTCGAGCCGAGTGGGTTTGGGCCTAGCCGAGTGGGTTTGGGTCTACCGGAGTGGGTTTGGGTGTAACGGAGTGGGTTTGGGTGTAGCTGAGTGGGTTTGGGACCAGCCGAGTGGGTTTGGGTCTAGCCGAGTTGGTTTGGGTGTAGCCGAATTGGTTTGGGTCTACCCGAGTGGGTTTGTGTGTAGCCGAGTGGGTTTGCTTCTAGCCGAATGGGTTTGGGTCTTGCCGAGTGGGTTTGGGTCTAGCCGAGTGGGTTTGGGTCTATCCGAGTGGGTTTGGGTCTAGCCGAGTGGGTTTGTGTCTAGCCGAGTGGGTTTGGGTATAGCCGAGTGGGTTTGGGTCTAGCCGAGTGGGTTTGGGTCAAGCGGAGTTGGTATGGGTCTAGCGGAGTGGGTTTGGGTCTAGCGGAGTGGGTTTGGGTGTAGCCGAGTGGGTTTGGGTCTAGCCGAGTGGGTTTGGGTCTACCCGAGTGGGTTTGGGTCTAGCCGAGTGGGTTTGGGTCTAGCCGAGTGGGTGTGGGTCTAGCCGAGTGGGTTTGGGTCTAGCCGAGTGGGTTTGGGTCTAGCCGAGTGGGTTTGGGTCTATCCGAGTGGGTTTGGGTCTAGCCGAGTGGGTTTGTGTCTAGCCGAGTGGGTTTGTGTCTAGCCGAGTGGGTTTGGGTCTAGCCGAGTGGGTTTGGGTATAGCCGAGTGGGTTTGGGTCTAGCCGAGTGGGTTTGGATCTAGCCGAGTGGGTTGGGGTCGAGCCGAGTGGGTTTGGGTCTAGCCGAGTGGGTTGGGGTCGAGCCGAGTGGGTTTGGGTCTAGCCGAGTGGGTTTGTGTCTAGCCGAGTGGGTTTGGGTGTAGCCGAGGGGGTTTGGGTCTAGCCAAGTGGATTTGGGTCTAGCCGAGTGGGTTTGGGTCTAGCCGAGTGGGTTTGGGTCTAGGCGAGTGGGGTTGGGTCTAGCCTAGTGGGTTTGGGTCTAGCCGATTGGGTTTGGGTCTAGCCGAGTGGGTTTGGGTCTAGCCGAGTGGGTTTGGGTCTAGCCGAATGGGTTTGTGTCTAGCCGAGTGGGTTTGGGTCTAGCCGAGTGGGTTTGGGTCTAGCTGAGTGGGTTTGGGTCTAGCCGAGTGGGTTTGGGTCTAGCCGAGTGGGCTTGGTTCTAGCCGAGTGGGTTTGGGTTTATCCGAGTGGGTTTGGGTCTAGCCGAGTGGGTTTGGGTCTAGCCCAGTGGATTTGGGTCTAGCCGAGTAGATTTGGGTGTAGCCGAGTGTGTTTGCGTCTAGCCGAGTGGGTTTGGGTCTAGCCAAGTGGGTTTGGGTCTAGCCGAGTGGGTTTGGGTCTAGCCGAGTGGGTTTGGGTCTAGCCGAGTGGGTTTGGGTCTAGCCGAGTGGGTTTGCGTCTAGCAGAGTGGGTTTGGGTCTAGCCGAGTGGGTTTGGGTCTAGCCAAGTGGGTTTGGGTCTAGCCGAGTGGGTTTGTGTTTCGCCGAGTGGGTTTCAGTCTAGCCGAGTGGGTTTGGGTCTAGCGGAGTGGGTTTGGGTCTAGCGGAGTGGGTTTGGGTCTAGCGGAGTGGGTTTGGGTCTAGCGGAGTGGGTTTGGGTCTAGCCGAATGGGTTTGGGTCTGGCCGAGTGGGAATGGATCTACCCGAGTGGGTTTGGGTCTAGCGGAGTGGGTTTGGGTCTAGCCGAGTGGGTTTGGGTCTAGCCGAGTGTGTTTGGGTCTAGCCGAGTGGGTTTGGGTCTAGCCGAGTGGGTTTGGGTCTAGCCGAGTGGGTTTGGGACTAGCCGAGTGGGTTTGGGTCTAGCCAAGTGGGTTTGGGTCTAGCCGAGTGGGTTTGGGTCGAGCAGAGTGGGTTTGGGTCTAGCCGAGTGGGTTTGGGTCTAGCCGAGTGGGTTTGAGTCTATCCGAGTGGGTTTGGGTCTAGCCGAGTGGGTTTCGGTCTAGCCGAGTGGGTTTGGGTCTAGCGGATTGGGTTTCGGTCTAGCCGAGTGGGTTTGGGTTTAGCCGAGTGGGTTTGGGTCTAGCGGAGTGGGTTTGGGTCTAGCCAAATGGGTTTGGGTCTAGCCGAGTGGGTTTGGGTCTAGCCGAGTGGGTTTGGGTCTAGCCGAGTGGGTTTGGGTCTAGCCGAGTGGGTTTGGGTCTAGCCGAGTGGGTTTGGGTCTAGCGGAGTGGGTTTGGGTCTAGCCGAGTGGGTTGGGGTCTAGCCGAGTGGGTTTGGGTCTAGCGGAGTGGGTTTGGGTCTAGCCGAGTGGGTTTGGGCCTAGCCGAGTGGTTTGGGTCTAGCGGAGTGGGTTTGGGTCTCGCTGAGTGGGTTTGGGTCTAGCCGAGTCGGTTTGGGTCCAGCGGAGTGGGTTTGGGTTTAGCGGAGTGGGTTTGGGTCTAGCCGAGTGGGTTTGGGTCTAGCCGAGTGGGTTTGGGTCTAGCCGTGTGGGTTTGGGTCTAGCCGAGTGGGTTTGGGTCCAGCCGAGTGGGTTTGGGTCTTGCCGTGTGGGTTTGGGTCTAGCCGAGTGGGTTTGTGTCTAGTGGAGTGGGTTTGGGTGTAGCCGAGTGGGTTTGGGTCGAACTGAGTGGGTTTGGGTCTAGCCGAGTGGGTTTGGGTCCAGACGAGTGGGTTTGGGTCCAGCCGAGTGGGTTTGGGTGCAGCAGAGTGGGTTTGGGTCTAGCCGAGTGGGTTTGGGTCTAGCCGTGTGGGTTTGGGTCTAGCCAAGTGGGTTTGGGTCTAGCCGAGTGGATTTGGGTCTAGCGGAGTGGGTTTGGGTCTAGCGGAGTGGGTTTGGGTCTAGCCGAGTGGGTTTGGGTCTAGCCGAGTGGGTTAGGGTCTAGCCGAGTGGGTTTGGGTGTAGCCGAGTCGGATTGGGTCTAGCCGAGTGGGTTTGGGTCTAGCTGAGTGGGTTTGGGTCTAGCCGAGTGGGTTTGGGTCTAGCCGAGTGGGCTTGGTTCTAGCCGAGTGGGTTTGGGTTTATCCGAGTGGGTTTGGGTCTAGCCGAGTGGGTTTGGGTCAAGTCCAGTGGATTTTGGTCTGGCCGAGTAGGTTTGGGTGTAGCCGAGTGGGTTTGCGTCTAGCCGAGTGGGTTTGGGTCTAGCCAAGTGGGTTTGGGTCTAGCCGAGTGGGTTTGGGTCTAGCCGAGTGGGTTTGGCTCTAGCCGAGTGGGTTTGGGTCTAGCCGAGTGGGTTTGCGTCTAGCAGAGTGGGTTTGGGGCTAGCCGAGTGGGTTTGGGTCTAGCCAAGTGGGTTTGGGTCTTGCCGAGTGGGTTTGTGTATAGCCGAGTGGGTTTCAGTCAAGCCGAGTGGGTTTGGGTCTAGCGGAGTGGGTTTGGGTCTAGCGGAGTGGGTTTGGGTCTAGCGGAGTCGGTTTGGGTCTAGCGGAGTGGGTTTGGGTCTAGCCGAATGGGTTTGGGTCTGGCCGAGTGGGATTGGATCTACCCGAGTGGGTTTGGGTCTAGCGGAGTGGGTTTGGGTCTAGCCGAGTGGGTTTGGGTCTAGCCGAGTGTGTTTGGGTCTAGCCGAGTGGGTTTGGGTCTAGCCGAGTGGGTTTGGGTCTAGCCGAGTGGGTTTGGGACTAGCCGAGTGGGTTTGGGTCCAGCCGAGTGGGTTTGGGTCTAGCCGAGTGGGTTTGGGTCGAGCAGAGTGGGTTTGGGTCTAGCCGAGTGGGTTTGGGTCTAGCCGAGTGGGTTTGAGTCTATCCGAGTGGGTTTGGGTCTAGCCGAGTGGGTTTCGGTCTAGCCGAGTGGGTTTGGGTCTAGCGGATTGGGTTTCGGTCTAGCCGAGTGGGTTCGGGTCTAGCCGAGTGGGTTTGGGTCTAGCGGAGTGGGTTTGGGTCTAGCCGAATGGGTTTGGGTCTAGCCGAGTGGGTTTGGGTCTAGCCGAGTGGGTTTGGGTCTAGCCGAGTGGGTTTGGGTCTAGCCGAGTGGGTTTGGGTCTAGCCGAGTGGGTTTGGGTCTAGCGGAGTGGGTTTGGGTCTAGCCGAGTGGGTTTGGGTCTAGCCGAGTGGGTTTGGGTCTAGCGGAGTGGGTTTGGGTCTAGCCGAGTGGGTTTGGGCCTAGCCGAGTGGTTTGGGTCTAGCGGAGTGGGTTTGGGTCTAGCTGAGTGGGTTTGGGTCTGGCCGAGTGGGATTGGATCTACCCGAGTGGGTTTGGGTCTAGGCGAGTGGGTTTGGGTCTAGCCGTGTGGGTTTGGGTCTAGCCGAGTGGGTTTGGGTCCAGCCGAGTGGGTTTGGGTCTTGCCGTGTGGGTTAGGGTCCAGCCGAGTGGGTTTGGGTCTTGCCGTGTGGGTTTGGGTCTAGCCGAGTGGGTTTGTGTCTAGTGGAGTGGGTTTGGGTGTAGCCGAGTGGGTTTGGGTCGAACTGAGTGGGTTTGGGTCTAGCCGAGTGGGTTTGGGTCCAGACGAGTGGGTTTGGTCCAGCCGAGTGGGTTTGGGCCCAGCAGAGTGGGTTTGGGTCTAGCCGAGTGGGTTTGGGTCTAGCCGAGTGGGTTTGGGTCTAGCCGAGTGGGTTTGGGTCTAGCCGAGTGGATTTGGGTCTAGCGGAGTGGGTTTGGGTATAGCGGAGTGGGTTTGGGTCTAGCCGAATGGGTTTGGGTCTAGCCAAGTGGGTTTGGGTCTAGCCGAGTGGGTTTGAGTCTAGCCGAGTGGGTTTGGGTGTAGCGGAGTGGGTTTGGGTCTAGCCGAGTGGGTTTGGGTCTAGCCGAGTGGGTTTGGGTCTAGCCGAGTGGGTTAGGGTCTAGCCGAGTGGGTTTGGGTGTAGCCGAGTCGGATTGGGTCTAGCCGAGTGGGTTTGGGTCTAGCTGAGTGGGTTTGGGTCTAGCCGAGTGGGTTTGGGTCTAGCCGAGTGGGCTTGGTTCTAGCCGAGTGGGTTTGGGTTTATCCGAGTGGGTTTGGGTCTAGCCGAGTGGGTTTGGGTCAAGCCCAGTGGATTTGGGTCTAGCCGAGTAGGTTTGGGTGTAGCCGAGTGGGTTTGCGTCTAGCCGAGTGGGTTTGGGTCTAGCCAAGTGGGTTTGGGTCTAGCCGAGTGGGTTTGGGTCTAGCCGAGTGGGTTTGGCTCTAGCCGAGTGGGTTTGGGTCTAGCCGAGTGGGTTTGCGTCTAGCAGAGTGGGTTTGGGTCTAGCCGAGTGGGTTTGGGTCTAGCCAAGTGGGTTTGGGTCTAGCCGAGTGGGTTTGTGTATAGCCGAGTGGGTTTCAGTCAAGCCGAGTGGGTTTGGGTCTAGCGGAGTGGGTTTGGGTCTAGCGGAGTGGGTTTGGGTCTAGCGGAGTCGGTTTGGGTCTAGCGGAGTGGGTTTGCGTCTAGCCGAATGGGTTTGGGTCTGGCCGAGTGGGATTGGATCTACCCGAGTGGGTTTGGGTCTAGCGGAGTGGGTTTGGGTCTAGCCGAGTGGGTTTGGGTCTAGCCGAGTGTGTTTGGGTCTAGCCGAGTGGGTTTGGGTCTAGCCGAGTGGGTTTGAGTCTAGCCGAGTGGGTTTGGGACTAGCCGAGTGGGTTTGGGTCCAGCCGAGTGGGTTTGGGTCTAGCCGAGTGGGTTTTGTCGAGCAGAGTGGGTTTGGGTCTAGCCGAGTGGGTTTGGGTCTAGCCGAGTGGGTTTGAGTCTATCCGAGTGGGTTTGGGTCTAGCCGAGTGGGTTTCGGTCTAGCCGAGTGGGTTTGGGTCTAGCGGATTGGGTTTCGGTCTAGCCGAGTGGGTTTGGGTCTAGCCGAGTGGGTTTGGGTCTAGCGGAGTGGGTTTGGGTCTAGCCGAATGGGTTTGGGTCTAGCCGAGTGGGTTTGGGTCTAGCCGAGTGGGTTTGGGTCTAGCCGAGTGGGTTTGGGTCTAGCCGAGTGGGTTTGGGTCTAGCCGAGTGGGTTTGGGTCTAGCGGAGTGGGTTTGGGTCTAGCCGAGTGGGTTTGGGTCTAGCCGAGTGGGTTTGGGTCTAGCGGAGTGGGTTTGGGTCTAGCCGAGTGGGTTTGGGCCTAGCCGAGTGGTTTGGGTCTAGCGGAGTGGGTTTGGGTCTAGCTGAGTGGGTTTGGGTCTGGCCGAGTGGGATTGGATATACCCGAGTGGGTTTGGGTCTAGCCGAGTGGGTTTGGGTCTAGCCGTGTGGGTTTGGGTCTAGCCGAGTGGGTTTGGGTCCAGCCGAGTGGGTTTGGGTCTTGCCGTGTGGGTTTGGGTCCAGCCGAGTGGGTTTGGGTCTTGCCGTGTGGGTTTGGGTCTAGCCGAGTGGGTTTGTGTCTAGTGGAGTGGGTTTGGGTGTAGCCGAGTGGGTTTGGGTCGAACTGAGTGGGTTTGGGTCTAGCCGAGTGGGTTTGGGTCCAGACGAGTGGGTTTGGTCCAGCCGAGTGGGTTTGGGTCCAGCAGAGTGGGTTTGGGTCTAGCCGAGTGGGTTTGGGTCTAGCCGAGTGGGTTTGGGTCTAGCCGAGTGGGTTTGGGTCTAGCCGAGTGGATTTGGGTCTAGCGGAGTGGGTTTGGGTCTAGCGGAGTGGGTTTGGGTCTAGCCGAATGGGTTTGGGTCTAGCCAAGTGGGTTTGGGTCTAGCCGAGTGGGTTTGAGTCTAGCCGAGTGGGTTTGGGTGTAGCGGAGTGGGTTTGGGTCCAGCCGAGTGGGTTTGGGTCTAGCCGAGTGGGTTTGGGTCTAGCCAAGTGGGTTTGGGTCTAGCCGAGTGGGTTTGGGTCTAGCCGAGTGGGTTTGGGTCAAGCCTAGTGGGTTTGGGTCTAGCCGAGTGGGTTTGGGACTAGCCGAGTGGGTTTGGGTCCAGCCGAGTGGGTTTGGGTCGAGCCAAGTGGGTTTGGGTCTAGCCGAGTGGGTTTGGGTCTAGCCGAGTGGGTTTGGGTCTAGCCGAGTGGGTTTGGGTCTAGCCGAGTGGGTTTGTGTCTAGCCGAGTGGGTTTGGGTCTAGTGGAGTGGGTTTGGGTCCAGCCGAGTGGGTTTAGGTCTAGCCGAGTGGTATTGGATCTAGCCGAGTGGTTTTGGGTCTAGCCGAGTGGGTTTGGGTCTAGCCGAGTGGGTTTGGGTCCAGCCGAGTGGGTTTGGGTCTAGCCGAGTGGGATTGGGTCGAGCCGAGTGGGTTTGGGTCTAGCCGAGTGGGTTTGGGTCTAGCCGAGTGGGTTTGGGTCTAGCCGAGTGGGTTTCGGTCTGGCTGAGTGGGTTTGGGTCTAGCCGAGTGGGTTTGGGTCTAGCCGAGTGGGTTTGGGTCTAGCAGAGTGGGTTTGGGTCTAGCCGAATGGGTTTGGGGCTAGCCGAGTGGGTTTGGATCTAGCCGAGTGGGTTTGGGTCTAGCCGAGTGCGTTTGGGTCTAGCCGAGTGGGTTTGGGTCTAGCCGAGTGGGTTTGGGTCTAGCCGAGTGGGTTTGGGTCTAGCCGAGTGGGTTTGGGTCTAGCTGAGTGGGTTTGGAACTAGCCGAGTGGGTTTGGGTCTAGCCGAGTGGGTTTGGGTCTAGCCTAGTGGGTTTGGGTCTAGCCGAGTGGGTTTGGGACTAGCCGAGTGGGTTTGGGTCTAGCCGAGTGGGTTTGGGTCGAGCCCAGTGGGTTTGGGTCTAGCCGAGTGGGTTTGGGTCTAGCCGAGTGGGTTTGGGTCTAGCCGAGTGGGTTTGTGTCTAGCCGAGTGGGTTTGGGTCTAGTGGAGTGGGTTTGGGTCTAGCCGAGTGGGTTTAGGTCTAGCCGAGTGGTATTGGATCTAGCCGAGTGGTTTTGGGTCTAGCCGAGTGGGTTTGGGTCTAGCCAAGTGGGTTTGGGTCTAGCCGAGTGGGTTTGTGTCTAGCCGAGTGGGATTGGGTCGAGCCGAGTGGGTTTGGGTCTAGCCGAGTGGGTTTGGGTCTAGCCGAGTGGGTTTGGGTCTAGCCGAGTGGGTTTGGGTCTAGCTGAGTGGGTTTGGGTCTAGCCGATTGGGTTTGGGTCTCGCCGAGTGGGTTTGGGTCTAGCCGAGTGGGTTTGGGTCTAGCCGAGTGGGTTTGGGTCTAGCCGAGTGGGTTTGGGTCTAGCCGAGTGGGTTTGGGTCTAGCAGAGTGGGTTTGGGTCTAGCCGAGTGGGTTTGTGTCTAGCCGAGTGGGTTTGGGTCGAGCCGAGTGGGTTTGGGTCTCGCCGAGTGGGTTTGGGTCTAGCCGAGTGGGTTTGGGTCTCGCCGAGTGGGTTTGGGTCTAGCCGAGTGGGTTTGGGTCTAGCCGAGTGGGTTTGTGTCTAGCCGAGTGGGTTTGGGTCTAGCCGAGAGGGTTTGGGTCTAGCCGAGTAGGTTTGGGTCTAGCCGAGTGGGTTTGGGTCTAGCCGAGTGGGTTTGGGTCTAGCGGAGTCGGTTTGGGTGTAGCGGAGTGGGTTTGGGTCTAGCCGAATGGGTTTGGGTCTAGCCGAGTGGTTTTGGGTCTAGCCGAGTGGTTTTGGGTCTAGCGGAGTGGGTTTGGGTCTAGCCGAGTGGGTTTGGGTCTAGCCGAGTGGGTTTGGGTCTAGCGGAGTGGGTTTGGGTCTAGCCGAGTGGGTTTGGGTCTAGCCGAGTCGGATTGGGTCTAGCGGAGTGGGTTTGGGTTTTGCGGTGTGGGTTTGGGTCTAGCCGAGTGGGTTTGAGTCTAGCCGAGTGGGTTTGGGTCTAGCCGTGCGGGTTTGGGTCTAGCCGAGTGGGTTTGGGTCCAGCCGAGTGGGTTTGGGTCTAGCCGAGTGGGTTTAGGTCTTGCCGTGTGGGTTTGGGTCTAGCCGAGTGGGTTTGTGTCTAGTGGAGTGGGTTTGGGTGTAGCCGAGAGGGTTTGGGTCGAACTGAGTGGGTTTGGGTCCAGCCGAGTGGGTTTGGGTCCAGCCCAGTGGGTTTGGGTCCAGCCGAGTGGGTTTGGGTCCAGCCGAGTGGGTTTGGGTCTTGCCGAGTGGGTTTGGGTCCAGCCGAGTGGGTTTGGGTCTAGCCGAGTGGGATTGGGTCTAGCCGAGTGGATTTGGGTCTAGCCGAGTGGGTTTGGGTCTAGCGGAGTGGGTTTGGGTCTTGCCGAATGGGTTTGGGTCTAGCCAAGTGGGTTTGGGTCTAGCCGAGTGGGTTTGGGTCTAGCCGAGTGGGTTTGGGTCAAGCCGAGTGGGTTTGGGTCTAGCCGAGTGGGTTTGGGTCTAGCGGAGTGGGTTTGGGTCTAGCAGAGTGGGTTTGGGTCTAGTCGAGTCGGTTTGGGTCTAGCGGAGTGGGTTTGGTTTTAGCGGAGTGGGTTTGGGTCTAGCCGAGTGGGTTTGGGTCCAGCCGAGTGGGTTTGGGTCCAGCCGAGTGGGTTTGGGTCCAGCCGAGTGGGTTTGGGTCTCGCCGAGTGGGTTTGTGTCTAGCCGAGTGGGTTTGGGTCTAGCCGAGTGGGTTTGGGTCTAGCCGAGTGGATTTGGATGTAGCCGAGTGGGTTTGGGTCTAGCCGAGTGGGTTTGGGTCTAGCCGAGTGGGTTTAAGTCTTGCCGAGTGGGTTTGTGTCTAGCCGAGTGGGTTTGGGTCTAGCCGAGTGGGTTTGGGTCTAGCCGAGTGGGTTTGGGTCTAGCCGAGAGGGTTTGGGTCTAGCCGAATGCGTTTGGGGCTAGCCGAGTGGGTTTGGGTCGAGCCGAGTGGGTTTGGGTCTAGCCAAGTCAGTTTGGGTCTTGCCGAGTGGTTTTGGGTCTAGCCGAGTGGGTTTGGGTCTTGCCGAGTGGGTTTGGGTCTAGCCGTGTGGGTTTGGGTCTAGCCGAGTGGGTTTGGGTATAGCCGAGTGGGTTTGTGTCTAGGCGAGTGGGTTTGGGTCTAGCCGAGTGGGTTTCTGTCTAGCCGAGTGGGTTTGGGTCTAGCGGAGTGGGTTTGGGTCTAGCGGAGTGGGTTTGGGTCTAGCGGAGTGGCTTTGGGTCTAGCGGAGTGGGTTTGGGTCAAGCTGAATGGGTTTAGGTCTAGCCGAGTGGGTTTGGGTCTAGCCGTGTGGGTTTGGGTCTATCGGAGCGGGTTTGGGTCTAGCCGAGTGGGTTTGGAACTAGTCGAGTGGGTTTGGGTCTAGCCGAGTGGGTTTGGGTCTAGCCGAGTGGGTTTGGGTCTAGCCGAGTGGGTTTGGGTCTAGCCGAGTGGGTTTGGGTCTAGCCGAGTGGGTTTGGGTCTAGCCGAGTGGGTTTGTGTCTAGCCGAGTGGCTTTGGGTCTAGCTGCATGGGTTTAGGTCTAGCCGAGTGGGTTTGGGTCTAGCCGTGTGGGTTTGGGTCTAGCCGAGTGGGTTTGGGTCTAGCGGAGTGGGTTTGGGTCTCTCCGAGTGGGTTTGGGTCTAGCCGAGTCGGTTTGGGTCTAGCGGAGTGGGTTTGGGTTTAGCGGAGTGGGTTTGGGTCTAGCGGAGTGGGTTTGGGTCTAGCCGAGTGGGTTTGGGTCTAGCCGTGTGGGTTTGGGTCTAGCCGAGTGGGTTTGCGTCCAGCCGAGTGGGTTTGGGTCTAGCCGAGTGGGTTTGGGTCTTGCTGTGTGGGTTTGGGTCTAGCCGAGTGGGTTTGTGTCTAGTGCAGTGGGTTTGGGTGTAGCCGAGTGGGTTTGGGTCGAACTGAGTGGGTTTGGGTCTAGCCGAGTGGGTTTGGGTCCAGCCGAGTGGGTTTGGGTCCAGCCGGGTGGGTTAGGGTCCAGCCGAGTGGGTTTGGGTCTAGCCGAGTGGGTTTGGGTCTAGCCGAGTGGGTTTTGTTCTAGCGGAGTGGGTTTGGGTCTAGCCGAGTGGATTTGGGTCTAGCCGAGTGGGTTTGGGTCTAGCCGAGTGGGTTTGGGTCTAGCCGATTGGGTTTGGGTCTAGCCGAGTGGGTTTGGGTCTAGCGGAGTGGGTTTGGGTCTAGCCGAGTGGGTTTGGGTCTAGCCGAGTGGGTTTGGGTCTAGCAGAGTGGGTTTGGGTCTCTCCGAGTGGGTTTGGGTCTAGCTGAGTCTGTTTGGGTCTAGCGGAGTGGGTTTGGGTTTAGCGGAGTGGGTTTGGGTCTAGCCGAGTGGGTTTGGGTCTAGCCGAGTGGGTTTGGGTCTAACCGAGTGGGTTTGGGTCTAGCCGAGTGGGTTTGGGTCGAGCCGAGTGGGTTTGGGTCTCGCCGAGTGGGTTTGGGTCTAGCCGAGTGGGTTTGGGTCTCGCCGAGTGGGTTTGGGTCTAGCCGAGTGGGTTTGGGTCTAGCCGAGTGGGTTTGTGTCTAGCCGAGTGGGTTTGGGTCTAGCCGAGAGGGTTTGGGTCTAGCCGAGTAGGTTTGGGTCTAGCCGAGTGGGTTTGGGTCTAGCCGAGTGGGTTTGGGTCTAGCGGAGTCGGTTTGGGTGTAGCGGAGTGGGTTTGGGTCTAGCCGAATGGGTTTGGGTCTAGCCGAGTGGGTTTGGGTCTAGCCGAGTCGGATTGGGTCTAGCGGAGTGGGTTTGGGTTTTGCGGTGTGGGTTTGGGTCTAGCCGAGTGGGTTTGAGTCTAGCCGAGTGGGTTTGGGTCTAGCCGTGTGGGTTTGGGTCTAGCCGAGTGGGTTTGGGTCCAGCCGAGTGGGTTTGGGTCTAGCCGAGTGGGTTTAGGTCTTGCCGTGTGGGTTTGGGTCTAGCCGAGTGGGTTTGTGTCTAGTGGAGTGGGTTTGGGTGTAGCCGAGAGGGTTTGGGTCGAACTGAGTGGGTTTGGGTCCAGCCGAGTGGGTTTGGGTCCAGCCCAGTGGGTTTGGGTCCAGCCGAGTGGGTTTGGGTCCAGCCGAGTGGGTTTGGGTCTTGCCGAGTGGGTTTGGGTCTAGCCGAGTGGGTTTGGGTCTAGCCGAGTGGGATTGGGTCTAGCCGAGTGGATTTGGGTCTAGCCGAGTGGGTTTGGGTCTAGCGGAGTGGGTTTGGGTCTTGCCGAAAGGGTTTGGGTCTAGCCAAGTGGGTTTGGGTCTAGCCGAGTGGGTTTGGGTCTAGCCGAGTGGGTTTGGGTCTAGCCGAGTGGGTTTGGGTCTAGCCGAGTGGGTTTGGGTCTAGCGGAGTGGGTTTGGGTCTAGCAGAGTGGGTTTGGGTCTAGTCGAGTCGGTTTGGGTCTAGCGGAGTGGGTTTGGTTTTAGCGGAGTGGGTTTGGGTCTAGCCGAGTGGGTTTGGGTCCAGCCGAGTGGGTTTGGGTCCAGCCGAGTGGGTTTGGGTCCAGCCGAGTGGGTTTGGGTCTAGCCGAGTGGGTTTGTGTCTAGCCGTGTGGGTTTGGGTCTAGCCGAGTGGGTTTGGGTCTAGCCGAGTGGATTTGGATGTAGCCGAGTGGGTTTGGGTCTGGCCGAGTGGGTTTGGGTCTAGCCGAGTGGGTTTAGGTCTTGCCGAGTGGGTTTGTGTCTAGCCGAGTGGGTTTGGGTCTAGCCGAGTGGGTTTGGGTCTAGCCGAGTGGGTTTGGGTCTAGCCGAGAGGGTTTGGGTCTAGCCGAATGCGTTTGGGGCTAGCCGAGTGGGTTTGGGTCGAGCCGAGTGGGTTTGGGTCTAGCCGAGTCAGTTTGGGTCTTGCCGAGTGGTTTTGGGTCTAGCCGAGTGGGTTTGGGTCTAGCCGAGTGGGTTTGGGTCTAGCCGTGTGGGTTTGGGTCTAGCCGAGTGGGTTTGGGTATAGCCGAGTGGGTTTGTGTCTAGGCGAGTGGGTTTGGGTCTAGCCGAGTGGGTTTCTGTCTAGCCGAGTGGGTTTGGGTCTAGCGGAGTGGGTTTGGGTCTAGCGGAGTGGGTTTGGGTCTAGCGGAGTGGCTTTGGGTCTAGCGGAGTGGGTTTGGGTCTAGCTGAATGGGTTTAGGTCTAGCCGAGTGGGTTTGGGTCTAGCCGTGTGGGTTTGGGTCCAGCCGAGTGGGTTTGGGTCTAGCCGAGTGGGTTTGTGTCTAGCCGTGTGGGTTTGGGTCTAGCCGAGTGGGTTTGGGTCTAGCCGAGTGGATTTGGATGTAGCCGAGTGGGTTTGGGTCTGGCCGAGTGGGTTTGGGTCTAGCCGAGTGGGTTTAGGTCTTGCCGAGTGGGTTTGTGTCTAGCCGAGTGGGTTTGGGTCTAGCCGAGTGGGTTTGGGTCTAGCCGAGTGGGTTTGGGTCTAGCCGAGAGGGTTTGGGTCTAGCCGAATGCGTTTGGGGCTAGCCGAGTGGGTTTGGGTCGAGCCGAGTGGGTTTGGGTATAGCCGAGTCAGTTTGGGTCTTGCCGAGTGGTTTTGGGTCTAGCCGAGTGGGTTTGGGTCTAGCCGAGTGGGTTTGGGTCTAGCCGTGTGGGTTTGGGTCTAGCCGAGTGGGTTTGGGTATAGCCGAGTGGGTTTGTGTCTAGGCGAGTGGGTTTGGGTCTAGCCGAGTGGGTTTCTGTCTAGCCGAGTGGGTTTGGGTCTAGCGGAGTGGGTTTGGGTCTAGCGGAGTGGGTTTGGGTCTAGCGGAGTGGCTTTGGGTCTAGCGGAGTGGGTTTGGGTCTAGCTGAATGGGTTTAGGTCTAGCCGAGTGGGTTTGGGTCTAGCCGTGTGGGTTTGGGACTATCGGAGCGGGTTTGTGTCTAGCCGAGTGGGTTTGGAACTAGTCGAGTGGGTTTGGGTCTAGCCGAGTGGGTTTGGGTCTAGCCGAGTGGGTTTGGGTCTAGCCGAGTGGGTTTGGGTCTAGCCGAGTGGGTTTGGGTCTAGCCGAGTGGGTTTGGGTCTAGCCGAGTGGGTTTGTGTCTAGCCGAGTGGGTTTGGGTCTAGCCGAGAGGGTTTGGGTCTAGCCGAGTGGGTTTGGGTCTAGCCGAGTGGGTTTGGGTCTAGCCGAGTGGGTTTGGGTCTAGCGGAGTGGGTTTGGGTCTAGCCGAGTGGGTTTGGGTCTAGCCGAGTGGGTTTGGGTCTAGCGGAGTGGGTTTGGGTCTCTCCGAGTGGGTTTGGGTCTAGCCGAGTCGGTTTGGGTCTAGCGGAGTGGGTTTGGGTTTAGCGGAGTGGGTTTGGGTCTAGCGGAGTGGGTTTGGGTCTAGCGGAGTGGGTTTGGGTCTAGCGGAGTGGGTTTGGGTCTAGCTGAATGGGTTTAGGTCTAGCCGAGTGGGTTTGGGTCTAGCCGTGTGGGTTTGGGTCTAGCGGAGCGGGTTTGGGTCTAGCCGAGTGGGTTTGGAACTAGTCGAGTGGGTTTGGGTCTAGCCGAGTGGGTTTGGGTCTAGCCGAGTGGGTTTGGGTCTAGCCGAGTGGGTTTGGGTCTAGCCGAGTGGGTTTGGGTCTAGCCGAGTGGGTTTGGGTCTAGCCGAGTGGGTTTGGGTCTAGCCGAGTGGGTTTGTGTCTAGCCGAGTGGGTTTGGGTCTAGCCGAGTGGGTTTGGGTCTAGCCGAGTGGGTTTGGGTCTAGCCGAGTGGGTTTGGGTCTAGCGGAGTGGGTTTGGGTCTAGCCGAGTGGGTTTGGGTCTAGCCGAGTGGATTTGGGTCTAGCGGAGTGGGTTTGGGTCTCTCCGAGTGGGTTTGGGTCTAGCCGAGTCGGTTTGGTTCTTTCGGAGTGTGTTTGGGTTTAGCGGAGTGGGTTTGGGTCTAGCGGAGTGGGTTTGGGTCTGGCCGAGTGGGTTTGGGTCTAGCCGTGTGGGTTTGGGTCTAGCCGAGTGGGTTTGGGTCCAGCCGAGTGGGTTTGGGTCTAGCCGAGTGGGTTTGGGTCTTGCTGTGTGGGTTTGGGTCTAGCCGAGTGGGTTTGTGTCTAGTGCAGTGGGTTTGGGTGTAGCCGAGTGGGTTTGGGTCGAACTGAGTGGGTTTGGGTCTAGCCGAGTGGGTTTGGGTCCAGCCGAGTGGGTTTGGGTCCAGCCGGGTGGGTTAGGGTCCAGCCGAGTGGGTTTGGGTCTAGCCGAGTAGGTTTGGGTCTAGCCGAGTGGGTTTTGTTCTAGCGGAGTGGGTTTGGGTCTAGCCGAGTGGATTTGGGTCTAGCCGAGTGGGTTTGGGTCTTGCCGAGTGGGTTTGGGTCTAGCCGAATGGGTTTGGGTCTAGCCGAGTGGGATTGGGTCTAGCCGAGTGGATTTGGGTCTAGCCGAGTGGGTTTGGGTCTAGCGGAGTGGGTTTGGGTCTTGCCGAATGGGTTTGGGTCTAGCCAAGTGGGTTTGGGTCTAGCCGAGTGGGTTTGGGTCTAGCCGAGTGGGTTTGGGTCTAGCCGAGTGGGTTTGGGTCTAGCCGAGTGGGTTTTGGTCTAGCGGAGTGGGTTTGGGTCTAGCAGAGTGGGTTTGGGTCTAGACGAGTCGGTTTGGGTCTAGCGGAGTGGGTTTGGTTTTAGCGGAGTGGGTTTGGGTCTAGCCGAGTGGGTTTGGGTCCAGCCGAGTGGGTTTGGGTCCAGCCGAGTGGGTTTGGGTCCAGCCGAGTGGGTTTGGGTCTAGCCGAGTGGGTTTGTGTCTAGCCGAGTGGGTTTGGGTCTAGCCGAGTGTGTTTGGGTCTAGCCGAGTGGATTTGGATGTAGCCGAGTGGGTTTGGGTCTAGCCGAGTGGGTTTGGGTCTAGCCGAGTGGGTTTAGGTCTTGCCGAGTGGGTTTGGGTCTAGCCGAGTCAGTTTGGGTCTTGCCGAGTGGTTTTGGGTCTAGCCGAGTGGGTTTGGGTCTAGCCGAGTGGGTTTGGGTCTAGCCGTGTGGGTTTGGGTCTAGCCGAGTGGGTTTGGGTATAGCCGAGTGGGTTTGTGTCTAGGCGAGTGGGTTTGGGTCTAGCCGAGTGGGTTTCTGTCTAGCCGAGTGGGTTTGGGTCTAGCGGAGTGGGTTTGGGTCTAGCGGAGTGTGTTTGGGTCTAGCGGAGTGGCTTTGGGTCTAGCGGAGTGGGTTTGGGTCTAGCTGAATGGGTTTAGGTCTAGCCGAGTGGGTTTGGGTCTAGCCGTGTGGGTTTGGTTCTATCGGAGCGGGTTTGTGTCTAGCCGAGTGGGTTTGGAACTAGTCGAGTGGGTTTGGGTCTAGCCGAGTGGGTTTGGGTCTAGCCGAGTGGGTTTGGGTCTAGCCGAGTGGGTTTAGGTCTTGCCGAGTGGGTTTGGGTCTAGCCGAGTCAGTTTGGGTCTTGCCGAGTGGTTTTGGGTCTAGCCGAGTGGGTTTGGGTCTAGCCGAGTGGGTTTGGGTCTAGCCGTGTGGGTTTGGGTCTAGCCGAGTGGGTTTGGGTATAGCCGAGTGGGTTTGTGTCTAGGCTAGTGGGTTTGGGTCTAGCCGAGTGGGTTTCTGTCTAGCCGAGTGGGTTTGGGTCTAGCGGAGTGGGTTTGGGTCTAGCGGAGTGTGTTTGGGTCTAGCGGAGTGGCTTTGGGTCTAGCGGAGTGGGTTTGGGTCTAGCTGAATGGGTTTAGGTCTAGCCGAGTGGGTTTGGGTCTAGCCGTGTGGGTTTGGTTCTATCGGAGCGGGTTTGTGTCTAGCCGAGTGGGTTTGGAACTAGTCGAGTGGGTTTGGGTCTAGCCGAGTGGGTTTGGGTCTAGCCGAGTGGGTTTGGGTCTAGCCGAGTGGGTTTGGGTCTAGCCGTGTGGGTTTGGGTCTAGCCGAGTGGGTTTGTGTCTAGCCGAGTGGGTTTGTGTCTAGCCGAGTGGGTTTGGGTCTAGCCGAGAGGGTTTGGGTCTAGCCGAGTGGGTTTGGGTCTAGCCGAGTGGGTTTGGGTCTAGCCGAGTGGGTTTGGGTCTAGCGGAGTGGGTTTGGGTCTAGCCGAGTGGGTTTGGGTCTAGCCGAGTGGGTTTGGGTCTAGCGGAGTGGGTTTGGGTCTCTCCGAGTGGGTTTGGGTCTAGCCGAGTCGGTTTGGGTCTAGCAGAGTGGGTTTGGGTTTAGCGGAGTGGGTTTGGGTCTAGCGGAGTGGGTTTGGGTCTAGCGGAGTGGGTTTGGGTCTAGCGGAGTGGGTTTGGGTCTAGCTGAATGGGTTTAGGTCTAGCCGAGTGGGTTTGGGTCTAGCCGTGTGTGTTTGGGTCTAGCGGAGCGGGTTTGGGTCTAGCCGAGTGGGTTTGGAACTAGTCGAGTGGGTTTGGGTCTAGCCGAGTGGGTTTGGGTCTAGCCGAGTGGGTTTGGGTCTAGCCGAGTGGATTTGGGTCTAGCGGAGTGGGTTTGGGTCTAGCCGAGTGGGTTTGGGTCTAGCCGAGTGGGTTTGGGTCTAGCGGAGTGGGTTTGGGTCTCTCCGAGTGGGTTTGGGTCTAGCCGAGTGGGTTTGGGTCTAGCGGAGTGGGTTTGGGTCTAGCAGAGTGGGTTTGGGTCTAGACGAGTCGGTTTGGGTCTAGCGGAGTGGGTTTGGTTTTAGCGGAGTGGGTTTGGGTCTAGCCGAGTGGGTTTGGGTCCAGCCGAGTGGGTTTGGGTCCAGCCGAGTGGGTTTGGGTCCAGCCGAGTGGGTTTGGGTCTAGCCGAGTGGGTTTGTGTCTAGCCGAGTGGGTTTGGGTCTAGCCGAGTGTGTTTGGGTCTAGCCGAGTGGATTTGGATGTAGCCGAGTGGGTTTGGGTCTAGCCGAGTGGGTTTGGGTCTAGCCGAGTGGGTTTAGGTCTTGCCGAGTGGGTTTGGGTCTAGCCGAGTCAGTTTGGGTCTTGCCGAGTGGTTTTGGGTCTAGCCGAGTGGGTTTGGGTCTAGCCGAGTGGGTTTGGGTCTAGCCGTGTGGGTTTGGGTCTAGCCGAGTGGGTTTGGGTATAGCCGAGTGGGTTTGTGTCTAGGCGAGTGGGTTTGGGTCTAGCCGAGTGGGTTTCTGTCTAGCCGAGTGGGTTTGGGTCTAGCGGAGTGGGTTTGGGTCTAGCGGAGTGTGTTTGGGTCTAGCGGAGTGGCTTTGGGTCTAGCGGAGTGGGTTTGGGTCTAGCTGAATGGGTTTAGGTCTAGCCGAGTGGGTTTGGGTCTAGCCGTGTGGGTTTGGTTCTATCGGAGCGGGTTTGTGTCTAGCCGAGTGGGTTTGGAACTAGTCGAGTGGGTTTGGGTCTAGCCAAGTGGGTTTGGGTCTAGCCGAGTGGGTTTGGGTCTAGCCGAGTGGGTTTGGGTCTAGCCGTGTGGGTTTGGGTCTAGCCGAGTGGGTTTGTGTCTAGCCGAGTGGGTTTGTGTCTAGCCGAGTGGGTTTGGGTCTAGCCGAGAGGGTTTGGGTCTAGCCGAGTGGGTTTGGGTCTAGCCGAGTGGGTTTGGGTCTAGCCGAGTGGGTTTGGGTCTAGCGGAGTGGGTTTGGGTCTAGCCGAGTGGGTTTGGGTCTAGCCGAGTGGGTTTGGGTCTAGCGGAGTGGGTTTGGGTCTCTCCGAGTGGGTTTGGGTCTAGCCGAGTCGGTTTGGGTCTAGCAGAGTGGGTTTGGGTTTAGCGGAGTGGGTTTGGGTCTAGCGGAGTGGGTTTGGGTCTAGCGGAGTGGGTTTGGGTCTAGCGGAGTGGGTTTGGGTCTAGCTGAATGGGTTTAGGTCTAGCCGAGTGGGTTTGGGTCTAGCCGTGTGGGTTTGGTTCTATCGGAGCGGGTTTGTGTCTAGCCGAGTGGGTTTGGAACTAGTCGAGTGGGTTTGGGTCTAGCCGAGTGGGTTTGGGTCTAGCCGAGTGGGTTTGGGTCTAGCCGAGTGGGTTTAGGTCTTGCCGAGTGGGTTTGGGTCTAGCCGAGTCAGTTTGGGTCTTGCCGAGTGGTTTTGGGTCTAGCCGAGTGGGTTTGGGTCTAGCCGAGTGGGTTTGGGTCTAGCCGTGTGGGTTTGGGTCTAGCCGAGTGGGTTTGGGTATAGCCGAGTGGGTTTGTGTCTAGGCGAGTGGGTTTGGGTCTAGCCGAGTGGGTTTCTGTCTAGCCGAGTGGGTTTGGGTCTAGCGGAGTGGGTTTGGGTCTAGCGGAGTGTGTTTGGGTCTAGCGGAGTGGCTTTGGGTCTAGCGGAGTGGGTTTGGGTCTAGCTGAATGGGTTTAGGTCTAGCCGAGTGGGTTTGGGTCTAGCCGTGTGGGTTTGGTTCTATCGGAGCGGGTTTGTGTCTAGCCGAGTGGGTTTGGAACTAGTCGAGTGGGTTTGGGTCTAGCCGAGTGGGTTTGGGTCTAGCCGAGTGGGTTTGGGTCTAGCCGAGTGGGTTTGGGTCTAGCCGTGTGGGTTTGGGTCTAGCCGAGTGGGTTTGTGTCTAGCCGAGTGGGTTTGTGTCTAGCCGAGTGGGTTTGGGTCTAGCCGAGAGGGTTTGGGTCTAGCCGAGTGGGTTTGGGTCTAGCCGAGTGGGTTTGGGTCTAGCCGAGTGGGTTTGGGTCTAGCGGAGTGGGTTTGGGTCTAGCCGAGTGGGTTTGGGTCTAGCCGAGTGGGTTTGGGTCTAGCGGAGTGGGTTTGGGTCTCTCCGAGTGGGTTTGGGTCTAGCCGAGTCGGTTTGGGTCTAGCAGAGTGGGTTTGGGTTTAGCGGAGTGGGTTTGGGTCTAGCGGAGTGGGTTTGGGTCTAGCGGAGTGGGTTTGGGTCTAGCGGAGTGGGTTTGGGTCTAGCTGAATGGGTTTAGGTCTAGCCGAGTGGGTTTGGGTCTAGCCGTGTGTGTTTGGGTCTAGCGGAGCGGGTTTGGGTCTAGCCGAGTGGGTTTGGAACTAGTCGAGTGGGTTTGGGTCTAGCCGAGTGGGTTTGGGTCTAGCCGAGTGGGTTTGGGTCTAGCCGAGTGGATTTGGGTCTAGCGGAGTGGGTTTGGGTCTAGCCGAGTGGGTTTGGGTCTAGCCGAGTGGGTTTGGGTCTAGCGGAGTGGGTTTGGGTCTCTCCGAGTGGGTTTGGGTCTAGCCGAGTGGGTTTGGGTCTAGCGGAGTGGGTTTGGGTCTAGCAGAGTGGGTTTGGGTCTAGACGAGTCGGTTTGGGTCTAGCGGAGTGGGTTTGGTTTTAGCGGAGTGGGTTTGGGTCTAGCCGAGTGGGTTTGGGTCCAGCCGAGTGGGTTTGGGTCCAGCCGAGTGGGTTTGGGTCCAGCCGAGTGGGTTTGGGTCTAGCCGAGTGGGTTTGTGTCTAGCCGAGTGGGTTTGGGTCTAGCCGAGTGTGTTTGGGTCTAGCCGAGTGGATTTGGATGTAGCCGAGTGGGTTTGGGTCTAGCCGAGTGGGTTTGGGTCTAGCCGAGTGGGTTTAGGTCTTGCCGAGTGGGTTTGGGTCTAGCCGAGTCAGTTTGGGTCTTGCCGAGTGGTTTTGGGTCTAGCCGAGTGGGTTTGGGTCTAGCCGAGTGGGTTTGGGTCTAGCCGTGTGGGTTTGGGTCTAGCCGAGTGGGTTTGGGTATAGCCGAGTGGGTTTGTGTCTAGGCGAGTGGGTTTGGGTCTAGCCGAGTGGGTTTCTGTCTAGCCGAGTGGGTTTGGGTCTAGCGGAGTGGGTTTGGGTCTAGCGGAGTGTGTTTGGGTCTAGCGGAGTGGCTTTGGGTCTAGCGGAGTGGGTTTGGGTCTAGCTGAATGGGTTTAGGTCTAGCCGAGTGGGTTTGGGTCTAGCCGTGTGGGTTTGGTTCTATCGGAGCGGGTTTGTGTCTAGCCGAGTGGGTTTGGAACTAGTCGAGTGGGTTTGGGTCTAGCCGAGTGGGTTTGGGTCTAGCCGAGTGGGTTTGGGTCTAGCCGAGTGGGTTTGGGTCTAGCCGTGTGGGTTTGGGTCTAGCCGAGTGGGTTTGTGTCTAGCCGAGTGGGTTTGTGTCTAGCCGAGTGGGTTTGGGTCTAGCCGAGAGGGTTTGGGTCTAGCCGAGTGGGTTTGGGTCTAGCCGAGTGGGTTTGGGTCTAGCCGAGTGGGTTTGGGTCTAGCGGAGTGGGTTTGGGTCTAGCCGAGTGGGTTTGGGTCTAGCCGAGTGGGTTTGGGTCTAGCGGAGTGGGTTTGGGTCTCTCCGAGTGGGTTTGGGTCTAGCCGAGTCGGTTTGGGTCTAGCAGAGTGGGTTTGGGTTTAGCGGAGTGGGTTTGGGTCTAGCGGAGTGGGTTTGGGTCTAGCGGAGTGGGTTTGGGTCTAGCGGAGTGGGTTTGGGTCTAGCTGAATGGGTTTAGGTCTAGCCGAGTGGGTTTGGGTCTAGCCATGTGGGTTTGGGTCTAGCGGAGCGGGTTTGGGTCTAGCCGAGTGGGTTTGGAACTAGTCGAGTGGGTTTGGGTCTAGCCGAGTGGGTTTGGGTCTAGCCGAGTGGGTTTGGGTCTAGCCGAGTGGATTTGGGTCTAGCGGAGTGGGTTTGGGTCTAGCCGAGTGGGTTTGGGTCTAGCCGAGTGGGTTTGGGTCTAGCGGAGTGGGTTTGGGTCTCTCCGAGTGGGTTTGGGTCTAGCCGAGTCGGTTTGGGTCTAGCGGAGTGGGTTTGGGTTTAGCGGAGTGGGTTTGGGTCTAGCGGAGTGGGTTTGGGTCTAGCCGAGTGGGTTTGGGTCTAGCCGTGTGGGTTTGGGTCTAGCCGAGTGGGTTTGGGTCCAGCCGAGTGGGTTTGGGTCTAGCCGAGTGGGTTTGGGTCTTGCTGTGTGGGTTTGGGTCTAGCCGAGTGGGTTTGTGTCTAGTGCAGTGGGTTTGGGTGTAGCCGAGTGGGTTTGGGTCGAACTGAGTGGGTTTGGGTCTAGCCGAGTGGGTTTGGGTCCAGCCGAGTGGGTTTGGGTCCAGCCGGGTGGGTTAGGGTTAAGCCGAGTGGGTTTGGGTCTAGCCGAGTAGGTTTGGGTCTAGCCGAGTGGGTTTTGTTCTAGCGGAGTGGGTTTGGGTCTAGCCGAGTGGATTTGGGTCTAGCCGAGTGGGTGTGGGTCTTGCCGAGTGGGTTTGGGTCTAGCCGAATGGGTTTGGGTCTAGCCGAGTGGGATTGGGTCTAGCCGAGTGGATTTGGGTCTAGCCGAGTGGGTTTGGGTCTAGCAGAGTGGGTTTGGGTCTTGCCGAATGGGTTTGGGTCTAGCCAAGTGGGTTTGGGTCTAGCCGAGTGGGTTTGGGTCTAGCCGAGTGGGTTTGGGTCTAGCCGAGTGGGTTTGGGTCTAGCCGAGTGGGTTTGGGTCTAGCGGAGTGGGTTTGGGTCTAGCAGAGTGGGTTTGGGTCTAGTCGAGTCGGTTTGGGTCTAGCGGAGTGGGTTTGGTTTTAGCGGAGTGGGTTTGGGTCTAGCCGAGTGGGTTTGGGTCCAGCCGAGTGGGTTTGGGTCCAGCCGAGTGGGTTTGGGTCCAGCCGAGTGGGTTTGGGTCTAGCCGAGTGGGTTTGTGTCTAGCCGAGTGGGTTTGGGTCTAGCCGAGTGTGTTTGGGTCTAGCCGAGTGGATTTGGATGTAGCCGAGTGGGTTTGGGTCTAGCCGAGTGGGTTTGGGTCTAGCCGAGTGGGTTTAGGTCTTGCCGAGTGGGTTTGGGTCTAGCCGAGTCAGTTTGGGTCTTGCCGAGTGGTTTTGGGTGTAGCCGAGTGGGTTTGGGTCTAGCCGAGTGGGTTTGGGTATAGCCGAGTGGGTTTGGGTCTAGCGGAGTGGGTTTGGGTCTAGCGGAGTGGGTTTGGGTCTAGCGGAGTGGCTTTGGGTCTAGCCGAGTGGGTTTGGGTCTAGCCGAGTGGGTTTGGGTCTAGCCGAGTGGGTTTGTGTCTAGCCGAGTGGGTTTGGGTCTAGCCGAGAGGGTTGGGGTCTAGCCGAGTGGGTTTGGGTCTAGCCGAGTGGGTTTGGGTCTAGCCGAGTGGGTTTGGGTCTAGCGGAGTGGGTTTGGGTCTAGCCGAGTGGGTTTGGGTCTAGCCGAGTGGGTTTGGGTCTAGCGGAGTGGGTTTGGGTCTCTCCGAGTGGGTTTGGGTCTAGCCGAGTGGGTTTGGGTCTAGCAGAGTGGGTTTGGGTTTAGCGGAGTGGGTTTGGGTCTAGCGGAGTGGGTTTGGGTCTAGCGGAGTGGGTTTGGGTCTAGCGGAGTGGGTTTGGGTCTAGCTGAATGGGTTTAGGTCTAGCCGAGTGGGTTTGGGTCTAGCCGTGTGGGTTTGGGTCTAGCGGAGCGGGTTTGGGTCTAGCCGAGTGGGTTTGGAACTAGTCGAGTGGGTTTGGGTCTAGCCGAGTGGGTTTGGGTCTAGCCGAGTGGGTTTGGGTCTAGCCGAGTGGGTTTGGGTCTAGCCGAGTGGGTTTGGGTCTAGCCGAGTGGGTTTGGGTCTAGCCGAGTGGGTTTGGGTCTAGCGGAGTGGGTTTGGGTCTCTCCAAGTGGGTTTGGGTCTAGCCGAGTCGGTTTGGGTCTAGCGGAGTGGGTTTGGGTTTAGCGGAGTGGGTTTGGGTCTAGCGGAGTGGGTTTGGGTCTAGCCGAGTGGGTTTGGGTCTAGCCGTGTGGGTTTGGGTCTAGCCGAGTGGGTTTGGGTCCAGCCGAGTGGGTTTGGGTCTAGCCGAGTGGGTTTGGGTCTTGCTGTGTGGGTTTGGGTCTAGCCGAGTGGGTTTGTGTCTAGTGCAGTGGGTTTGGGTGTAGCCGAGTGGGTTTGGGTCTAGCCGAGTGGGTTTGGGTCTAGCCGAGTGGGTTTTGTTCTAGCGGAGTGGGTTTGGGTCCAGCCGGGTGGGTTAGGGTAGGCCGAGTGGGTTTGGGTCTAGCCGAGTGGGTTTGGGTCTAGCCGAGTGGGTTTTGTTCTAGCGGAGTGGGTTTGGGTCTAGCCGAGTGGGTTTGGGTGTAGCCGAGTGGGTTTGGGTCTAGCCGAGTGGGTTTGGGTCTAGCGGAGTGGGTTTGGGTCTCTCCGAGTGGGTTTGGGTCTAGCCGAGTCGGTTTGGGTCTAGCGGAGTGGGTTTGGGTCTAGCTGAATGGGTTTAGGTCTAGCCGAGTGGGTTTGGGTCTAGCCGTGTGGGTTTGGGTCTAGCGGAGCGGGTTTGGGTCTAGCCGAGTGGGTTTGGAACTAGTCGAGTGGGTTTGGGTCTAGCCGAGTGGGTTTGGGTCTAGCCGAGTGGGTTTGGGTCTAGGCGAGTGGGTTTGGGTCTAGCCGAGTGGGTTTGGGTCTAGCCGAGTGGGTTTGGGTCTAGCCGAGTGGGTTTGGGTCTAGCCGAGTGGGTTTGTGTCTTGCCGAGTGGGTTTGGGTCTAGCCGAGAGGGTTTGGGTCTAGCCGAGTAGGTTTGGGTCTAGCCGAGTGGGTTTGTGTCTAGCCGAGTGGGTTTGGGTCTAGCCGAGAGGGTTTGGGTCTAGCCGAGTGGGTTTGGGTCTAGCCGAGTGGGTTTGGGTCTAGCCGAGTGGGTTTGGGTCTAGCGGAGTGGGTTTGGGTCTAGCCGAGTGGGTTTGGGTCTAGCCGAGTGGGTTTCGGTCTAGCGGAGTGGGTTTGGGTCTCTCCGAGTGGGTTTGGGTCTAGCCGAGTCGGTTTGGGTCTAGCGGAGTGGGTTTGGGTTTAGCGGAGTGGGTTTGGGTCTAGCGGAGTGGGTTTGGGTCTAGCCGAGTGGGTTTGGGTCTAGCCGTGTGGGTTTGGGTCTAGCCGAGTGGGTTTGGGTCCAGCCGAGTGGGTTTGGGTCTAGCCGAGTGGGTTTGGGTCTTGCTGTGTGGGTTTGGGTCTAGCCGAGTGGGTTTGTGTCTAGTGCAGTGGGTTTGGGTGTAGCCGAGTGGGTTTTGGTCGAACTGAGTGGGTTTGGGTCTAGCCGAGTGGGTTTGGGTCCAGCCGAGTGGGTTTGGGTCTAGCCGAATGGGTTTGGGTCTAGCCGAGTGGATTTGGGTCTAGCGGAGTGGGTTTGGGTCTAGCCGTGTGGGTTTGGGTCTAGCCGAGTGGGTTTAGGACTTGCCGAGTGTGTATGGGTCTAGCCGAGTGGGTTTGGGTCTAGCCGAGTGGGTTTGGGTCTAGCCGAGTGGGTTTTGGTCTAGCCGATTGGGTTTGGGTCTAGCAGAGTGGGTTTGGGTCTAGCCGAGTGGGTTTGGGGCTAGCCGAGTTGGTTTGGGTCTAGCCGAGTGGGTTTGGGTCTAGCCGAGTCAGTTTGGGTCTAGCCGAGTGGGTTTGGGTCTAGACGAGTGGGTTTGGGTCTAGCCGAGTGGGTTTGGGTCTAACCGAGTGGGTTTGGGTCTAGCCGAGTGGGATTGGGTACAGCCGAGTGGGTTTGTGTCTAGGCGAGTGGGTTTGGGTCTAGCCGAGTGGGTTTGGGACTAGCCGAGTGGGTTTGGGTCTAGCCGAGTGGGTTTGGGTCTAGCCGAGTCAGTTTGAGTCTAGCCGAGTGGGTTTGGGTCTAGACGAGTGGGTTTGGGTCTAGCCGAGTGGGTTTGGGTCTAACCGAGTGGGTTTGGGTCCAGCCGAGTGGGTTTGGGTATAGCCGAGTGGGTTTGTGTCTAGGCGAGTGGGTTTGGGTCTAGCCGAGTGGGTTTGGGACTGGCCGAGTGGGTTTGGGTCTAGCCTAGTGGTTTGGGTCTAGCGGAGTGGGTTTGTGTTTATCGGAGTGGGTTTGGGTCTAGCCGAGTGGGTTTGCGTCTAGCCGATTGGGTTTGGGTCCAGCCGTGTGGGTTTGGGTCTAGCCGAGTGGGTTTGGGTCTAGCCGAGTGGGTTTGGGTCTAGCCGAGTGGGTTTGGGTCTAGCCGTGTGGGTTTGGATCTAGCCGAGTGGGTTTGTGTCTAGTGGAGTGGGATTGGTTGTAGCCGAGTGGGTTTGGATCTAGCCGAGTGGGTGTGGGTCTAGCCGAGTGGGTTTTTGTCTAGCCGAGTGGGTTTGGGTCTAGCCGAGTGGGTTTGGGTCTAGCCGAGTGGGTCTGGGTCTAGCGGAGTGGGTTTGGGTCTAGCCGAGTGGGTTTGGGTCTAGCCAAGTGGGTTTGGGTCTAGCCGAGTGGGTTTGGGTCTAGCCGAGTGGGGTTGCGTCTAGCCGAGTCGTTTTGGGTCCAGCCGATTGGGTTTGGGTCTAGCCGAGTGGGTTTGGGTCTTGCCGAGTGGGGTTGTGTCTACCCGAGTGGGTTTGTGTCTAGCCGAGTGGGTTTGGGTCTAGCTGAGTGGCTCTGGGTCTAGCCGAGTGGGTTTGGGTCTAGCCGAGTGGTTTTGGGTCTAGCCGAATGGGTTTGGGTCCAGCCGAGTGGGTTTGGGTCTAGCCGAGTGGGTTTGGGTCTTGCCGTGTGGGATTGGGTCTAGCCGAGTGGGTTTGTGTCTAGTGCAGTGGGTTTGGTTGTAGCCGAGTGGGTTTGGGTCGAACTGAGTGGGTTTGGGTCTAGCCGAGTGGGTTTGGGTCCAGCCGAGTGGGTTTGGGTCCAGCCGAGTGGGTTTGGGTCTAGCCGAGTGGGTTTGGGTCTAGCGGAGTGGGTTTGGGTCTAGCCGAGTGCGTTTGGGTCTGGCCGAGTGGGTTTAGGTCTTGCCGAGTGTGTTTGGGTCTAGCCGAGTGGGTTTGGGTCTAGCCGAGTGGGTTTGGGTCTAGCCGAGTGGGTTTTGGTCTAGCCGAGTGGGTTTGGGTCTAGCCGAGTGGGTTTGGGTCTAGCCGAGTGGGTTTGGGGCTAGCCGTGTGGGTTTGGGTCTAGCCGAGTGGGTTTGGGTCTAGCTGAGTCAGTTTGGGTCTAGCCGAGTGAGTTTGGGTCTAGCCGTGTGGGTTTGGGCCTAGCCGAGTGGGTTTGTGTCTAGCCGAGTGGGTTTGGGTCTAACCGAGTGGGTTTGGGTCTAGCCGAGTGGGTTAGGGTATGGCCGAGTGGGTTTGTGTCTAGGCGAGTGGGTTTGGGTCTAGTCGAGTGGGTTCGGGACTAGCCGAGTGGGTTTGGGTCTAGCTTAGTGGGTTTGGGTCTAGCCTAGTGGGTTTGGGTCTAGCCGATTGGGTTTGGGTCCAGCCGTGTGGGTTTGGGTCTAGCCGAGTGGGTTTGGGTCTAGCCGAGTGGGTTTGGGTCTAGCCGAGTGGGTTTGGGTCTAGCCGTGTGGGTTTGGGTCTAGCCGAGTGGGTTTGTGACTAGTGGAGTGGGATTGGGTGTAGCCGAGTGGGTTTGGGTCTAGCCGAGTGGGTTTGGATCTAGCCGAGTGGGTTTTGGTCTAGCCGAGTGGGTTTGGGTCTAGCCGAGTGGGTTTGGGTCTAGCCGAGTGGGTCTGGGTCTAGCCGAGTGGGTTTGGGTCTAGCCGAGTGGGTTTGGGTCTAGCGGAGTGGGTTTGGGTCTCTCCGAGTGGGTTTGGGTCTAGCCGAGTCGGTTTGGGTCTAGCGGAGTGGGTTTGGGTTTAGCGGAGTGGGTTTGGGTCTAGCGGAGTGGGTTTGGGTCTAGCGGAGTGGGTTTGGGTCTAGCGGAGTGGGTTTGGGTCTAGCTGAATGGGTTTAGGTCTAGCCGAGTGGGTTTGGGTCTAGCCGAGTGGGTTTGGGTCTAGCCGAGTCGGTTTGGGTGTCGCCGAGTGGGTTTGGGTCTAGCCGAGTGGGTTTGTGTCTAGCCGAGTGGGTTTGGGTCTAGCCGAGTGGGTTTGTGTCTAGCCGAGTGGGTTTGGGTCTAGCCGAGAAGGTTTGGGTCTAGCCGAGTGGGTTTGGGTCTAGCCGAGTGGGTTTGGGTCTAGCCGAGTGGGTTTGGGTCTAGCCGAGTGGGTTTGGGTCTAGCGGAGTGAGTTTGGGTCTCTCCGAGTGGGTTTGGGTCTAGCCGAGTCGGTTTGGGTCTAGCGGAGTGGGTTTGGGTTTAGCGGAGTGGGTTTAGGTCTAGCGGAGTGGGTTTGGGTCTAGCCGAGTGGGTTTGGGTCTAGCCGTGTGGGTTTGGGTCTAGCCGAGTGGGTTTGAGTCCAGCCGAGTGGGTTTGGGTCTAGCCGAGTGGGTTTGGGTCTTGCTGTGTGGGTTTGGGTCTAGCCGAGTGGGTTTGTGTCTAGTGCAGTGGGTTTAGGTGTAGCCGAGTGGGTTTGGGTCGAACTGAGTGGGTTTGGGTCTAGCCGAGTGGGTTTGGGTCCAGCCGAGTGGGTTTGGGTCCAGCCGGGTGGGTTTGGGTCCAGCCGTGTGGGTTTGGGTCTAGCCGAGTGGGTTTGTGACTAGTGGAGTGGGATTGGGTGTAGCCGAGTGGGTTTGGGTCTAGCCGAGTGGGTTTGGATCTAGCCGAGTGGGTTTTGGTCTAGCCGAGTGGGTTTGGGTCTAGCCGAGTGGGTTTGGGTCTAGCCGAGTGGGTCTGGGTCTAGCCGAGTGGGTTTGGGTCTAGCCGAGTGGGTTTAGGTCTAGCCGAGTGGGTTTGGGTCTAGCCGAGTGGGGTTGGGTCTGGCCGAGTGGATTTGGGTCTTGCCGAGTGGGTTTGGGTCTAGCGGAGTGGGTTTGGGTCTCTCCGAGTGGGTTTGGGTCTAGCCGAGTCGGTTTGGGTCTAGCGGAGTGGGTTTGGGTTTAGCGGAGTGGGTTTGGGTCTAGCGGAGTGGGTTTGGGTCTAGCGGAGTGGGTTTGGGTCTAGCGGAGTGGGTTTGGGTCTAGCTGAATGGGTTTAGGTCTAGCCGAGTGGGTTTGGGTCTAGCCGTGTGGGTTTGGGTCTAGCGGAGCGGGTTTGGGTCTAGCCGAGTGGGTTTGGAACTAGTCGAGTGGGTTTGGGTCTAGCCGAGTGGTTTTGGGTCTAGGCGAGTGGGTTTGGGTCTAGCCGAGTGGGTTTGGGTCTAGCCGAGTGGGTTTGTGTCTAGCCGAGTGGGTTTGGGTCTAGCCGAGAGGGTTTGGGTCTAGCCGAGTGGGTTTGGGTCTAGCCGAGTGGGTTTGGGTCTAGCCGAGTGGGTTTGGGTCTAGCGGAGTGGGTTTGGGTCTAGCCGAGTGGGTTTGGGTCTAGCCGAGTGGGTTTGGGTCTAGCGGAGTGGGTTTGGGTCTCCCCGAGTGGGTTTGGGTCTAGCCGAGTCGGTTTGGGTCTAGCGGAGTGGGTTTGGGTTTAGCGGAGTGGGTTTGGGTCTAGCGGAGTGGGTTTGGGTCTAGCCGAGTGGGTTTGGGTCTAGCCGTGTGGGTTTGGGTCTAGCCGAGTGGGTTTGGGTCCAGCCGAGTGGGTTTGGGTCTAGCCGAGTGGGTTTGGGTCTTGCTGTGTGGGTTTGGGTCTAGCCGAGTGGGTTTGTGTCTAGTGCAGTGGGTTTGGGGGTAGCCGAGTGGGTTTGGGTCGAACTGAGTGGGTTTGGGTCTAGCCGAGTGGGTTTGGGTCCAGCCGAGTGGGTTTGGGTCCAGCCGGGTGGGTTTGGGTCCAGCCGAGTGGGTTCGGGTCTAGCCGAGTGGGTTTGGGTCTAGCCGAGTGGGTTTTGTTCTAGCGGAGTGGGTTTGGGTCTAGCCGAGTGGATTTGGGTGGAGCCGAGTGGGTTTGGGTCTAGCCGAGTGGGTTTGGGTCTAGCCGAGTGGGTTTGGGTCTAGCCGTGTGGGTTTGGGTCTAGCGGAGCGGGTTTGGGTCTAGCCGAGTGGGTTTGGAACTAGTCGAGTGGGTTTGGGTCTAGCCGAGTGGGTTTGGGTCTAGCCGAGTGGGTTTGGGTCTAGCCGAGTGGGTTTGGGTCTAGCCGAGTGGGTTTGGGTCTAGCCGAGTGGGTTTGGGTCTCGCCGAGTGGGTTTGGGTCTAGCCGAGTGGGTTTGTGTCTAGCCGAGTGGGTTTGGGTCTAGCCGAGAGGGTTTGGGTCTAGCCGAGAGGGTTTGGGTCTAGCCGAGTGGGTTTGGGTCTAGCCGAGTGGGTTTGGGTCTAGCCGAGTGGGTTTGGGTCTAGCCGAGTGGGTTTGGGTCTAGCCGAGTGGGTTTGGGTCTAGCGGAGTGGGTTTGGGTCTCTCCGAGTGGGTTTGGGTCTAGCCGAGTCGGTTTGGGTCTAGCGGAGTGGGTTTGGGTTTAGCGGAGTGAGTTTGGGTCTAGCGGAGTGGGTTTGGGTCTAGCCGAGTGGGTTTGGGTCTAGCCGTGTGGGTTTGGGTCTAGCCGAGTGGGTTTGGGTCCAGCCGAGTGGGTTTGGGTCTAGCCGAGTGGGTTTGGGTCTTGCTGTGTGGGTTTGGGTCTAGCCGAGTGGGTTTGTGTCTAGTGCAGTGGGGTTGGGTGTAGCCGAGTGGGTTTGGGTCGAACTGAGTGGGTTTGGGTCTAGCCGAGTGGGTTTGGGTCCAGCCGACTGGGTTTGGGTCCAGCCGGGTGGGTTTGGGTCCAGCCGAGAGGGTTTGGGTCTAGCCGAGTGGGTTTGGGTCTAGCCGAGAGGGTTTGGGTCTAGCGGAGTGGGTTTGGGTCTAGCCGAGTGGGTTTGGGTCTAGCCGAGTGGGTTTGGGTCTAGCCGAGTGGGTTTGGGTCTAGCGGAGTGGGTTTGGGTCTCTCCGAGTGGGTTTGGGTCTAGCCGAGTCGGTTTGGGTCTAGCAGAGTGGGTTTGGGTTTAGCGGAGTGGGTTTGGGTCTAGCGGAGTGGGTTTGGGTCTAGCGGAGTGGGTTTGGGTCTAGCGGAGTGGGTTTGGGTCTAGCTGAATGGGTTTAGGTCTAGCCGAGTGGGTTTGGGTCTAGCCGTGTGGGTTTGGGTCTAGCGGAGCGGGTTTGGGTCTAGCCGAGTGGGTTTGGAACTAGTCGAGTGGGTTTGGGTCTAGCCGAGTGGGTTTGGGTCTAGCCGAGTGGGTTTGGGTCTAGCCGAGTGGGTTTGGGTCTAGCCGAGTGGGTTTGGGTCTAGCCGAGTGGGTTTGGGTCTAGCCGAGTGGGTTTGGGTCTAGCGGAGTGGGTTTGGGTCTCTCCAAGTGGGTTTGGGTCTAGCCGAGTCGGTTTGGGTCTAGCGGAGTGGGTTTGGGTTTAGCGGAGTGGGTTTGGGTCTAGCGGAGTGGGTTTGGGTCTAGCCGAGTGGGTTTGGGTCTAGCCGAGTGGGTTTGGGTCTAGCCGAGTGGGTTTGGGTCCAGCCGAGTGGGTTTGGGTCTAGCCGAGTGGGTTTGGGTCTTGCTGTGTGGGTTTGGGTCTAGCCGAGTGGGTTTGTGTCTAGTGCAGTGGGTTTGGGTGTAGCCGAGTGGGTTTGGGTCGAACTGAGTGGGTTTGGGTCTAGCCGAGTGGGTTTGGGTCCAGCCGAGTGGGTTTGGGTCCAGCCGGGTGGGTTAGGGTAGGCCGAGTGGGTTTGGGTCTAGCCGAGTGGGTTTGGGTCTAGCCGAGTGGGTTTTGTTCTAGCGGAGTGGGTTTGGGTCTAGCCGAGTGGGTTTGGGTGTAGCCGAGTGGGTTTGGGTCTAGCCGAGTGGGTTTGGGTCTAGCGGAGTGGGTTTGGGTCTCTCCGAGTGGGTTTGGGTCTAGCCGAGTCGGTTTGGGTCTAGCGGAGTGGGTTTGGGTCTAGCTGAATGGGTTTAGGTCTAGCCGAGTGGGTTTGGGTCTAGCCGTGTGGGTTTGGGTCTAGCGGAGCGGGTTTGGGTGTAGCCGAGTGGGTTTGGAACTAGTCGAGTGGGTTTGGGTCTAGCCGAGTGGGTTTGGGTCTAGCCGAGTGGGTTTGGGTCTAGGCGAGTGGGTTTGGGTCTAGCCGAGTGGGTTTGGGTCTAGCCGAGTGGGTTTGGGTCTAGCCGAGTGGGTTTGGGTCTAGCCGAGTGGGTTTGTGTCTTGCCGAGTGGGTTTGGGTCTAGCCGAGAGGGTTTGGGTCTAGCCGAGTAGGTTTGGGTCTAGCCGAGTGGGTTTGTGTCTAGCCGAGTGGGTTTGGGTCTAGCCGAGAGGGTTTGGGTCTAGCCGAGTGGGTTTGGGTCTAGCCGAGTGGGTTTGGGTCTAGCCGAGTGGGTTTGGGTCTAGCGGAGTGGGTTTGGGTCTAGCCGAGTAGGTTTGGGTCTAGCCGAGTGGGTTTCGGTCTAGCGGAGTGGGTTTGGGTCTCTCCGAGTGGGTTTGGGTCTAGCCGAGTCGGTTTGGGTCTAGCGGAGTGGGTTTGGGTTTAGCGGAGTGGGTTTGGGTCTAGCGGAGTGGGTTTGGGTCTAGCCGAGTGGGTTTGGGTCTAGCCGTGTGGGTTTGGGTCTAGCTGAGTGGGTTTGGGTCCAGCCGAGTGGGTTTGGGTCTAGCCGAGTGGGTTTGGGTCTTGCTGTGTGGGTTTGGGTCTAGCCGAGTGGGTTTGTGTCTAGTGCAGTGGGTTTGGGTGTAGCCGAGTGGGTTTTGGTCGAACTGAGTGGGTTTGGGTCTAGCCGAGTGGGTTTGGGTCCAGCCGAGTGGGTTTGGGTCTAGCCGAATGGGTTTGGGTCTAGCCGAGTGGATTTGGGTCTAGCGGAGTGGGTTTGGGTCTAGCCGTGTGGGTTTGGGTCTAGCCGAGTGGGTTTAGGTCTTGCCGAGTGTGTATGGGTCTAGCCGAGTGGGTTTGGGTCTAGCCGAGTGGGTTTGGGTCTAGCCGAGTGGGTTTTGGTCTAGCCGATTGGGTTTGGGTCTAGCAGAGTGGGTTTGGGTCTAGCCGAGTGGGTTTGGGGCTAGCCGAGTTGGTTTGGGTCTAGCCGAGTGGGTTTGGGTCTAGCCGAGTCAGTTTGGGTCTAGCCGAGTGGGTTTGGGTCTAGACGAGTGGGTTTGGGTCTAGCCGAGTGGGTTTGGGTCTAACCGAGTGGGTTTGGGTCTAGCCGAGTGGGATTGGGTACAGCCGAGTGGGTTTGTGTCTAGGCGAGTGGGTTTGGGTCTAGCCGAGTGGGTTTGGGACTAGCCGAGTGGGTTTGGGTCTAGCCGAGTGGGTTTGGGTCTAGCCGAGTCAGTTTGAGTCTAGCCGAGTGGGTTTGGGTCTAGACGAGTGGGTTTGGGTCTAGCCGAGTGGGTTTGGGTCTAACCGAGTGGGTTTGGGTCCAGCCGAGTGGGTTTGGGTATAGCCGAGTGGGTTTGTGTCTAGGCGAGTGGGTTTGGGTCTAGCCGAGTGGGTTTGGGACTGGCCGAGTGGGTTTGGGTCTAGCCTAGTGGTTTGGGTCTAGCGGAGTGGGTTTGTGTTTATCGGAGTGGGTTTGGGTCTAGCCGAGTGGGTTTGCGTCTAGCCGATTGGGTTTGGGTCCAGCCGTGTGGGTTTGGGTCTAGCCGAGTGGGTTTGGGTCTAGCCGAGTGGGTTTGGGTCTAGCCGAGTGGGTTTGGGTCTAGCCGTGTGGGTTTGGATCTAGCCGAGTGGGTTTGTGTCTAGTGGAGTGGGATTGGTTGTAGCCGAGTGGGTTTGGATCTAGCCGAGTGGGTGTGGGTCTAGCCGAGTGGGTTTTTGTCTAGCCGAGTGGGTTTGGGTCTAGCCGAGTGGGTTTGGGTCTAGCCGAGTGGGTCTGGGTCTAGCGGAGTGGGTTTGGGTCTAGCCGAGTGGGTTTGGGTCTAGCCAAGTGGGTTTGGGTCTAGCCGAGTGGGTTTGGGTCTAGCCGAGTGGGGTTGCGTCTAGCCGAGTCGTTTTGGGTCCAGCCGATTGGGTTTGGGTCTAGCCGAGTGGGTTTGGGTCTTGCCGAGTGGGGTTGTGTCTACCCGAGTGGGTTTGTGTCTAGCCGAGTGGGTTTGGGTCTAGCTGAGTGGCTCTGGGTCTAGCCGAGTGGGTTTGGGTCTAGCCGAGTGGTTTTGGGTCTAGCCGAATGGGTTTGGGTCCAGCCGAGTGGGTTTGGGTCTAGCCGAGTGGGTTTGGGTCTTGCCGTGTGGGTTTGGGTCTAGCCGAGTGGGTTTGTGTCTAGTGCAGTGGGTTTGGTTGTAGCCGAGTGGGTTTGGGTCGAACTGAGTGGGTTTGGGTCTAGCCGAGTGGGTTTGGGTCCAGCCGAGTGGGTTTGGGTCCAGCCGAGTGGGTTTGGGTCTAGCCGAGTGGGTTTGGGTCTAGCGGAGTGGGTTTGGGTCTAGCCGAGTGCGTTTGGGTCTGGCCGAGTGGGTTTAGGTCTTGCCGAGTGTGTTTGGGTCTAGCCGAGTGGGTTTGGGTCTAGCCGAGTGGGTTTGGGTCTAGCCGAGTGGGTTTTGGTCTAGCCGAGTGGGTTTGGGTCTAGCCGAGTGGGTTTGGGTCTAGCCGAGTGGGTTTGGGGCTAGCCGTGTGGGTTTGGGTCTAGCCGAGTGGATTTGGGTCTAGCTGAGTCAGTTTGGGTCTAGCCGAGTGAGTTTGGGTCTAGCCGTGTGGGTTTGGGCCTAGCCGAGTGGGTTTGTGTCTAGCCGAGTGGGTTTGGGTCTAACCGAGTGGGTTTGGGTCTAGCCGAGTGGGTTAGGGTATGGCCGAGTGGGTTTGTGTCTAGGCGAGTGGGTTTGGGTCTAGTCGAGTGGGTTCGGGACTAGCCGAGTGGGTTTGGGTCTAGCTTAGTGGGTTTGGGTCTAGCCTAGTGGGTTTGGGTCTAGCCGATTGGGTTTGGGTCCAGCCGTGTGGGTTTGGGTCTAGCCGAGTGGGTTTGGGTCTAGCCGAGTGGGTTTGGGTCTAGCCGAGTGGGTTTGGGTCTAGCCGTGTGGGTTTGGGTCTAGCCGAGTGGGTTTGTGACTAGTGGAGTGGGATTGGGTGTAGCCGAGTGGGTTTGGGTCTAGCCGAGTGGGTTTGGATCTAGCCGAGTGGGTTTTGGTCTAGCCGAGTGGGTTTGGGTCTAGCCGAGTGGGTTTGGGTCTAGCCGAGTGGGTCTGGGTCTAGCCGAGTGGGTTTGGGTCTAGCCGAGTGGGTTTGGGTCTAGCGGAGTGGGTTTGGGTCTCTCCGAGTGGGTTTGGGTCTAGCCGAGTCGGTTTGGGTCTAGCGGAGTGGGTTTGGGTTTAGCGGAGTGGGTTTGGGTCTAGCGGAGTGGGTTTGGGTCTAGCGGAGTGGGTTTGGGTCTAGCGGAGTGGGTTTGGGTCTAGCTGAATGGGTTTAGGTCTAGCCGAGTGGGTTTGGGTCTAGCCGAGTGGGTTTGGGTCTAGCCGAGTCGGTTTGGGTGTCGCCGAGTGGGTTTGGGTCTAGCCGAGTGGGTTTGTGTCTAGCCGAGTGGGTTTGGGTCTAGCCGAGTGGGTTTGTGTCTAGCCGAGTGGGTTTGGGTCTAGCCGAGAAGGTTTGGGTCTAGCCGAGTGGGTTTGGGTCTAGCCGAGTGGGTTTGGGTCTAGCCGAGTGGGTTTGGGTCTAGCCGAGTGGGTTTGGGTCTAGCGGAGTGGGTTTGGGTCTCTCCGAGTGGGTTTGGGTCTAGCCGAGTCGGTTTGGGTCTAGCGGAGTGGGTTTGGGTTTAGCGGAGTGGGTTTGGGTCTAGCGGAGTGGGTTTGGGTCTAGCCGAGTGGGTTTGGGTCTAGCCGTGTGGGTTTGGGTCTAGCCGAGTGGGTTTGAGTCCAGCCGAGTGGGTTTGGGACTAGCCGAGTGGGTTTGGGTCTTGCTGTGTGGGTTTGGGTCTAGCCGAGTGGGTTTGTGTCTAGTGCAGTGGGTTTGGGTGTAGCCGAGTGGGTTTGGGTCGAACTGAGTGGGTTTGGGTCTAGCCGAGTGGGTTTGGGTCCAGCCGAGTGGGTTTGGGTCCAGCCGGGTGGGTTTGGGTCCAGCCGTGTGGGTTTGGGTCTAGCCGAGTGGGTTTGTGACTAGTGGAGTGGGATTGGGTGTAGCCGAGTAGGTTTGGGTCTAGCCGAGTGGGTTTGGATCTAGCCGAGTGGGTTTTGGTCTAGCCGAGTGGGTTTGGGTCTAGCCGAGTGGGTTTGGGTCTAGCCGAGTGGGTCTGGGTCTAGCCGAGTGGGTTTGGGTCTAGCCGAGTGGGTTTAGGTCTAGCCGAGTGGGTTTGGGTCTAGCCGAGTGGGGTTGGGTCTAGCCGAGTGGATTTGGGTCTAGCCGAGTGGGTTTGGGTCTAGCGGAGTGGGTTTGGGTCTCTCCGAGTGGGTTTGGGTCTAGCCGAGTCGGTTTGGGTCTAGCGGAGTGGGTTTGGGTTTAGCGGAGTGGGTTTGGGTCTAGCGGAGTGGGTTTGGGTCTAGCGGAGTGGGTTTGGGTCTAGCGGAGTGGGTTTGGGTCTAGCTGAATGGGTTTAGGTCTAGCCGAGTGGGTTTGGGTCTAGCCGTGTGGGTTTGGGTCTAGCGGAGCGGGTTTGGGTCTAGCCGAGTGGGTTTGGAACTAGTCGAGTGGGTTTGGGTCTAGCCGAGTGGTTTTGGGTCTAGGCGAGTGGGTTTGGGTCTAGCCGAGTGGGTTTGTGTCTAGCCGAGTGGGTTTGTGTCTAGCCGAGTGGGTTTGGGTCTAGCCGAGAGGGTTTGGGTCTAGCCGAGTGGGTTTGGGTCTAGCCGAGTGGGTTTGGGTCTAGCCGAGTGGGTTTGGGTCTAGCGGAGTGGGTTTGGGTCTAGCCGAGTGGGTTTGGGTCTAGCCGAGTGGGTTTGGGTCTAGCGGAGTGGGTTTGGGTCTCCCCGAGTGGGTTTGGGTCTAGCCGAGTCGGTTTGGGTCTAGCGGAGTGGGTTTGGGTTTAGCGGAGTGGGTTTGGGTCTAGCGGAGTGGGTTTGGGTCTAGCCGAGTGGGTTTGGGTCTAGCCGTGTGGGTTTGGGTCTAGCCGAGTGGGTTTGGGTCCAGCCGAGTGGGTTTGGGTCTAGCCGAGTGGGTTTGGGTCTTGCTGTGTGGGTTTGGGTCTAGCCGAGTGGGTTTGTGTCTAGTGCAGTGGGTTTGGGGGTAGCCGAGTGGGTTTGGGTCGAACTGAGTGGGTTTGGGTCTAGCCGAGTGGGTTTGGGTCCAGCCGAGTGGGTTTGGGTCCAGCCGGGTGGGTTTGGGTCCAGCCGAGTGGGTTTGGGTCTAGCCGAGTGGGTTTGGGTCTAGCCGAGTGGGTTTTGTTCTAGCGGAGTGGGTTTGGGTCTAGCCGAGTGGATTTGGGTGGAGCCGAGTGGGTTTGGGTCTAGCCGAGTGGGTTTGGGTCTAGCCGAGTGGGTTTGGGTCTAGCCGTGTGGGTTTGGGTCTAGCGGAGCGGGTTTGGGTCTAGCCGAGTGGGTTTGGAACTAGTCGAGTGGGTTTGGGTCTAGCCGAGTGGGTTTGGGTCTAGCCGAGTGGGTTTGGGTCTAGCCGAGTGGGTTTGGGTCTAGCCGAGTGGGTTTGGGTCTAGCCGTGTGGGTTTGGGTCTAGCCGAGTGGGTTTGGGTCCAGCCGAGTGGGTTTGGGTCTAGCCGAGTGGGTTTGGGTCTTGCTGTGTGGGTTTGGGTCTAGCCGAGTGGGTTTGTGTCTAGTGCAGTGGGTTTGGGGGTAGCCGAGTGGGTTTGGGTCGAACTGAGTGGGTTTGGGTCTAGCCGAGTGGGTTTGGGTCCAGCCGAGTGGGTTTGGGTCCAGCCGGGTGGGTTTGGGTCCAGCCGAGTGGGTTTGGGTCTAGCCGAGTGGGTTTGGGTCTAGCCGAGTGGGTTTTGTTCTAGCGGAGTGGGTTTGGGTCTAGCCGAGTGGATTTGGGTGGAGCCGAGTGGGTTTGGGTCTAGCCGAGTGGGTTTGGGTCTAGCCGAGTGGGTTTGGGTCTAGCCGTGTGGGTTTGGGTCTAGCGGAGCGGGTTTGGGTCTAGCCGAGTGGGTTTGGAACTAGTCGAGTGGGTTTGGGTCTAGCCGAGTGGGTTTGGGTCTAGCCGAGTGGGTTTGGGTCTAGCCGAGTGGGTTTGGGTCTAGCCGAGTGGGTTTGGGTCTAGCCGAGTGGGTTTGGGTCTCGCCGAGTGGGTTTGGGTCTAGCCGAGTGGGTTTGTGTCTAGCCGAGTGGGTTTGGGTCTAGCCGAGAGGGTTTGGGTCTAGCCGAGAGGGTTTGGGTCTAGCCGAGTGGGTTTGGGTCTAGCCGAGTGGGTTTGGGTCTAGCCGAGTGGGTTTGGGTCTAGCCGAGTGGGTTTGGGTCTAGCCGAGTGGGTTTGGGTCTAGCGGAGTGGGTTTGGGTCTCTCCGAGTGGGTTTGGGTCTAGCCGAGTCGGTTTGGGTCTAGCGGAGTGGGTTTGGGTTTAGCGGAGTGACTTTGGGTCTAGCGGAGTGGGTTTGGGTCTAGCCGAGTGGGTTTGGGTCTAGCCGTGTGGGTTTGGGTCTAGCCGAGTGGGTTTGGGTCCAGCCGAGTGGGTTTGGGTCTAGCCGAGTGGGTTTGGGTCTTGCTGTGTGGGTTTGGGTCTAGCCGAGTGGGTTTGTGTCTAGTGCAGTGGGGTTGGGTGTAGCCGAGTGGGTTTGGGTCGAACTGAGTGGGTTTGGGTCTAGCCGAGTGGGTTTGGGTCCAGCCGACTGGGTTTGGGTCCAGCCGGGTGGGTTTGGGTCCAGCCGAGAGGGTTTGGGTCTAGCCGAGTGGGTTTGGGTCTAGCCGAGTGGGTTTTGTTCTAGCGGAGTGGGTTTGGGTCTAGCCGAGTGGATTTGGGTCTAGCCGAGTGGATTTGGGTCTAGCCGAGTGGGTTTGGGTCTAGCGGAGTGGGTTTGGGTCTAGCCGAATGGGTTTGGGTCTAGCCGAGTGGGTTTGGGTCTAGCAGAGTGGGTTTAGGTCTAGCCGTGTGGGTTTGGGTCTAGCCGAGTGGGTTTAGGTCTTGCCGAGTGTGTATGGGTCTAGCCGAGTGGGTTTGGGTCTAGCCGAGTGGGTTTGGGTCTAGCCGAGTGGGTTTTGGTCTAGCCGAATGGGTTTGGGTCTAGCCGAGTGGGTTTGGGTCTAGCCGAGTGGGTTTGGGGCTAGCCGAGTGGGTTTGGGTCTAGCCGAGTGGGTTTGGGTCTAGCCGAGTCAGTTTGGGTCTAGCCGAGTGGGTTTGGGTCTAGACGAGTGGGTTTTTTGTCTAGCCGAGTGCGTTTGGGTCTAACCGAGTGGGTTTGGGTCTAGCCGAGTGGGATTGGGTATAGCCGAGTGGGTTTGTGTCTAGGCGACTGGGTTTGGGTCTAGCCGAGTGGGTTTGGGACTAGCCGAGTGGGTTTGGGTCTAGCCGAGTGGGTTTGGGTCTAGCCGAGTCAGTTTGGGTCTAGCCGTGTGGGTTTGGGTCTAGACGAGTGGGTTTGGGTCTAACCGAGTGGGTTTGGGTCTAGCCGAGTGGGTTTGGGTATGGCCGAGTGGGTTTGTGTCTAGGCGAGTGGGTTTGGGTCTAGCCGAGTGGGTTTGGGACTAGCCGAGTGGGTTTGGGTCTAGCCTAGTGGGTTTGGGTCTAGCGGAGTGGGTTTGTGTTTAGCGGAGTGGGTTTGGGTCTAGCCGAGTGTGTTTGGGTCTAGCCGATTGGGTTTGGGTCGAGCCGTGTGGGTTTGGGTCTAGCCGAGTGTGTTTGGGTCTAGCCGAGTGGGTTTGGGTCTAGCCGAGTGGGTTTGGGTCTAGCCGTGTGGGTTTCGGTCTAGCCGAGTGGGTTTGTGTCTAGTGGAGTGGGATTGGTTGTAGCCGAGTGGGTTTGGATCTAGCCGAGTGGGTTTGGGTCTAGCCGAGTGGGTTTTGGTCTAGCCGAGTGGGTTTGGGTCTAGCCGAGTGGGTTTGGGTCTAGCCGAGTGGGTCTGGGTCTAGCGGAATGGGTTTGGGTCTAGCCGAGTGGGTTTGTGTCTAGCCGAGTGGGTTTGGGTCTAGCTGAGTGGCTGTGGGTCTAGCCGAGTGGTTTGGGTCTAGCCGAGTGGTTTTGGGTCTAGCCGAATGGGTTTGGGTCCAGCCGAGTGGGTTTGGGTCTAGCCGAGTGGGTTTGGGTCTTGCCGTGTGGGTTTGGGTCTAGCCGAGTGGGTTTGTGTCTAGTGCAGTGGGTTTGGTTGCAGCCGAGTGGGTTTGGGTCGAACTGAGTGGGTTTGGGTCTAGCCGAGTGGGTTTGGGTCCAGCCGAGTGGGTTTGGGTCCAGCCGAGTGGGTTTGGGTCTAGCCGAGTGGGTTTGGGTCTAGCGGAGTGGGTTTGGGTCTAGCCGAGTGGGTTTGGGTCTGGCCGAGTGGGTTTAGGTCTTGCCGAGTGTGTTTGGGTCTAGCCGAGTGGGTTTGGGTCTAGCCGAGTGGGTTTGGGTCTAGCCGAGTGGGTTTGGGTCTAGCCGAGTGGGTTTGGGGCTAGCCGTGTGGGTTTGGGTCTAGCCGAGTGGGTTTGGGTCTAGCTGAGTCAGTTTGGGTCTAGCCGAGTGAGTTTGGGTCTAGCCGTGTGGGTTTGGGCCTAGCCGAGTGGGTTTGTGTCTAGCCGAGTGGGTTTGGGTCTAACCGAGTGGGTTTGGGTCTAGCCGAGTGGGTTAGGGTATGGCCGAGTGGGTTTGTGTCTAGGCGAGTGGGTTTGGGCCTAGCCGAGTGGGTTCGGGACTAGCCGAGTGGGTTTGGGTCTAGCCTAGTGGGTTTGGGTCTAGCCTAGTGGGTTTGGGTCTAGCCGATTGGGTTTGGGTCCAGCCGTGTAGGTTTGTGTCTAGCCGAGTGGGTTTGGGTCTAGCCGAGTGGGTTTGGGTCTAGCCGAGTGGGTTTGGGTCTAGCCGTGTGGGTTTGGGTCTAGCCGAGTGAGTTTGTGACTAGTGGAGAGGGATTGGGTGTAGCCGAGTGGGTTTGGGTCTAGCCGAGTGGGTTTGGGTCTAGCCGAGTGGGTTTTGGTCTAGCCGAGTGGGTTTGGGTCTAGCCGAGTGGGTTTGGGTCTGGCCGAGTGGGTCTGGGTCTAGCCGAGTGGGTTTGGGTCTAGCCGAGTGGGTTTTGGTCTAGCCGAGTGGGTTTAGGTCTAGCCGAGTGGGTTTGGGTCTAGCCGAGTGGGTTTGGGTCTAGCCGAGTGGGTTTGTGTCTACCCGAGTGGGTTTGTGTCTAGCTGAGTGGGTTTGGGTCTAGCTGAGTGGCTCTGGGTCTAGCCGAGTGGGTTTGGGCCTAGCCGAGTGGGTTTGGGTCTAGCCGAATGGGTTTGGGTCCAGCCGAGTGGGTTTGGGTCTAGCCGAGTGGGTTTGTGTCTTGCCGTGTGGGTTTGGGTCTAGCCGAGTGGGTTTGTGTCTAGTGCAGTGGGTTTGGTTGTAGCCGAGTGGGTTTGGGTCGAACTGAGTGGGTTTGGGTCTAGCCGAGTGGGTTTGGGTCCAGCCGAGTGGGTTTGGGTCCAGCCGAGTGGGTTTGGGTCTAGCCGAGTGGGTTTGGGTCTAGCCGAGTGGGTTTGGGTCTAGCCGAGTGGGTTTGGGTCTAGCCGAGTGGGTTTAGGTCTTGCCGAGTGTGTTTGGGTCTAGCCGAGTGGGTTTGGGTCTAGCCGAGTGGGTTTGGGTCTAGCCGAGTAGGTTTTGGTCTAGCCGAGTGGTTTGGGTCTAGCCGAGTGGGTTTGGGTCTAGCCGAGTGGGTTTGGGGCTAGCCGTGTGGGTTTGGGTCTAGCCGAGTGGGTTTGGGTCTAGCTGAGTCAGTTTGTGTCTAGCCGAGTGGGTTTGGGTCTAGCCGTGTGGGTTTGGGTCTAGCCGAGTGGGTTTGTGTCTAGCCGAGTGGGTTTGGGTCTAACCGAGTGGGTTTGGGTCTAGCCGCGTGGGTTAGGGTATAGCCGAGTGGGTTTGTGTCTAGGCGAGTGGGTTTGGGTCTAGCCGAGTGGGTTCAAGACTAGCCGAGTGGGTTTGGGTCTAGCCTAGTGGGTTTGGGTCTAGCGGAGTGGGTTTGTGTTTAGCGGAGTGGGTTTGGGTCTAGCCGAGTGGGTTTGGGTCTAGCCGAGTGGGTTTGGGTCTAGCCGTGTGGGTTTCGGTCTAGCCGAGTGGGTTTGTGTCTAGTGGAGTGGGATTGGTTGTAGCCGAGTGGGTTTGGATCTAGCCGAGTGGGTTTGGGTCTAGCCGAGTGGGTTTTGGTCTAGCCGAGTGGGTTTGGGTCTAGCCGAGTGGGTTTGGGTCTAGCCGAGTGGGTCTGGGTCTAGCGGAATGGGTTTGGGTCTAGCCGAGTGGGTTTGTGTCTAGCCGAGTGGGTTTGGGTCTAGCTGAGTGGCTGTGGGTCTAGCCGAGTGGGTTTGGGTCTAGCCGAGTGGTTTTGGGTCTAGCCGAATGGGTTTGGGTCCAGCCGAGTGGGTTTGGGTCTAGCCGAGTGGGTTTGGGTCTTGCCGTGTGGGTTTGGGTCTAGCCGAGTGGGTTTGTGTCTAGTGCAGTGGTTTTGGTTGCAGCCGAGTGGGTTTGGGTCGAACTGAGTGGGTTTGGGTCTAGCCGAGTGGGTTTGGGTCCAGCCGAGTGGGTTTGGGTCCAGCCGAGTGGGTTTGGGTCTAGCCGAGTGGGTTTGGGTCTAGCGGAGTGGGTTTGGGTCTAGCCGAGTGGGTTTGGGTCTGGCCGAGTGGGTTTAGGTCTTGCCGAGTGTGTTTGGGTCTAGCCGAGTGGGTTTGGGTCTAGCCGAGTGGGTTTGGGTCTAGCCGAGTGGGTTTGGGTCTAGCCGAGTGGGTTTGGGGCTAGCCGTGTGGGTTTGGGTCTAGCCGAGTGGGTTTGGGTCTAGCTGAGTCAGTTTGGGTCTAGCCGAGTGAGTTTGGGTCTAGCCGTGTGGGTTTGGGCCTAGCCGAGTGGGTTTGTGTCTAGCCGAGTGGGTTTGGGTCTAACCGAGTGGGTTTGGGTCTAGCCGAGTGGGTTAGGGTATGGCCGAGTGGGTTTGTGTCTAGGCGAGTGGGTTTGGGCCTAGCCGAGTGGGTTCGGGACTAGCCGAGTGGGTTTGGGTCTAGCCTAGTGGGTTTGGGTCTAGCCTAGTGGGTTTGGGTCTAGCCGATTGGGTTTGGGTCCAGCCGTGTGGGTTTGGGTCTAGCCGAGTGGGTTTGGGTCTAGCCGAGTGGGTTTGGGTCTAGCCGAGTGGGTTTGGGTCTAGCCGTGTGGGTTTGGGTCTAGCCGAGTGAGTTTGTGACTAGTGGAGTGGGATTGGGTGTAGCCGAGTGGGTTTGGGTCTAGCCGAGTGGGTTTGGGTCTAGCCGAGTGGGTTTTGGTCTAGCCGAGTGGGTTTGGGTCTAGCCGAGTGGGTTTGGGTCTGGCCGAGTGGGTCTGGGTCTAGCCGAGTGGGTTTGGGTCTAGCCGAGTGGGTTTTGGTCTAGCCGAGTGGGTTTAGGTCTAGCCGAGTGGGTTTGGGTCTAGCCGAGTGGGTTTGGGTCTAGCCGAGTGGGTTTGTGTCTACCCGAGTGGGTTTGTGTCTAGCTGAGTGGGTTTGGGTCTAGCTGAGTGGCTCTGGGTCTAGCCGAGTGGGTTTGGGTCTAGCCGAGTGGGTTTGGGTCTAGCCGAATGGGTTTGGGTCCAGCCGAGTGGGTTTGGGTCTAGCCGAGTGGGTTTGTGTCTTGCCGTGTGGGTTTGGGTCTAGCCGAGTGGGTTTGTGTCTAGTGCAGTGGGTTTGGTTGTAGCCGAGTGGGTTTGGGTCGAACTGAGTGGGTTTGGGTCTAGCCGAGTGGGTTTGGGTCCAGCCGAGTGGGTTTGGGTCCAGCCGAGTGGGTTTGGGTCTAGCCGAGTGGGTTTGGGTCTAGCCGAGTGGGTTTGGGTCTAGCCGAGTGGGTTTGGGTCTAGCCGAGTGGGTTTAGGTCTTGCCGAGTGTGTTTGGGTCTAGCCGAGTGGGTTTGGGTCTAGCCGAGTGGGTTTGGGTCTAGCCGAGTAGGTTTTGGTCTAGCCGAGTGGTTTGGGTCTAGCCGAGTGGGTTTGGGTCTAGCCGAGTGGGTTTGGGGCTAGCCGTGTGGGTTTGGGTCTAGCCGAGTGGGTTTGGGTCTAGCTGAGTCAGTTTGTGTCTAGCCGAGTGGGTTTGGGTCTAGCCGTGTGGGTTTGGGTCTAGCCGAGTGGGTTTGTGTCTAGCCGAGTGGGTTTGGGTCTAACCGAGTGGGTTTGGGTCTAGCCGCGTGGGTTAGGGTATAGCCGAGTGGGTTTGTGTCTAGGCGAGTGGGTTTGGGTCTAGCCGAGTGGGTTCAAGACTAGCCGAGTGGGTTTGGGTCTAGCCTAGTGGGTTTGGGTCTAGCGGAGTGGGTTTGTGTTTAGCGGAGTGGGTTTGGGTCTAGCCGAGTGGGTTTGGGTCTAGCCGATTGGGTTTGGGTCCAGCCGTGTGGGTTTGGGTCTAGCCGAGTGGGTTTGGGTCTAGCCGAGTGGGTTTGGGTCTAGCCGAGTGGGTTTCGGTCTAGCCGAGTGGGTTTGCGTCTAGCCGAGTGGGTTTGTGTCTAGCCGAGTGGGTTTGGGTCTAGCCGTGTGGGTTTGGGTCTAGCCGATTGGGTTTGTGTCTAGTGGAGTGGGTTTGGGTGTAGCCGAGTCGGTTTGGGTGTAGCCGAGTGGGTTTGGGTCTAGCCGAGTGGGTTTGGGTCTCGCCGAGTGGGTTTAGGTCTAGCCGAGTGGGTTTGGGTCTAGCCGAGTGGGTTTGTGTCTAGCCGAGTGGGTTTGGGTCTAGCCGAGTGGGGTTTGGTCTAGCCGAGTGGGTTTGGATCTAGCCGAGTGGGTATGGGTCTAGCGGAGTGGGTCTGGGTCTAGCCGAGTGGGTTTGGGTCTAGCCGAGTGGGTTTGGGTCTAGCCGAATGGGTTTGGGTCTAGCCGAGTGGGTTTGGGTCTAGCCGAGTGGGTTTGGGTCTAGCCGAGTGGGTTTGGGTCTAGCCGAGTGGGTTTGGGTCTAGCCGAGTGGGTTTGGGTCTAGCCGAATGGGTTTGTGTCTACCCGAGTGGGTTTGTGTCTAGCCGAGTGGGTTTGGGTCTAGCTGAGTGGCTCTGGGTCTAGCCGAGTGGGTTTGGGTCTAGCCGCGTGGGTTTGGGTCTAGCCGAATGGGTTTGGGTCTAGCCGAGTGGGTTTGGGTCTAGCCGAGTGGGTTTGGGTCTAGCCGAATGGGATTGGGTCTAGCCGAGTGGGTTTGGGTCTAGCCGAGTGGGTTTGGGTCTAGTGGAGTGGGTTTGGATCTAGCCGAGTGGGTTTGGGTCTAGCCGAGTGGGTTTGGGTCTAGCCGAGTGGGTTTGTGTCTAGCCGAGTGGGTTTGGGTCTAGCCGAGTGGGTTTGGGTCTAGCCGAGTGGGTTTGCGTCCAGCCGAGTGGGTTTGGGTCTAGCCGATTGGGCTTGGGTGTAGCCGAGTGGGTTTGGGTGTGGCCGAGTGGGTGTGGGTCTAGCGGAGTGGGTTTGGTATCTGATGCATCGGTATGCAAGACGAAAGGCCTGTCGAAGTTTGGGTATGCCAAAACCGGTGGATGTGTCAACATGTCAATCAGTCTCTCGAGTACACTTTGATGTTCAGCAGTCCACTGTATGGGTGCCCTGGATGACAGTTGGGGTCCCTTGGCTTTACCTTGTCGCGACTGGACTTGAATTGAGGATTTCCCTTGGAGCATCTCATACAATGGCTTTGCTATCTTTGAGAAGTTTTGAACGTATGTCCTGTAGTAACTGAGAAAACCGAGAACCCTTCTCAAATCACCTACCGTCTGTGGTGTTTTGTCTTTCAAAGCCAGCACAGCATTCGGGTCCTTGGGATCAACTCGAATACCGTTAGCAGAGACAAGGCGGCCAACATAGCGAACCTCTTGCTTGAACAACTCACACTTTTCAGATCGGAGCTTTACCCCTTGATGTTGCAAAGCTTGGAGAACCTTGCGGACCACTTCCACATGATCTTCAAATGACCGCGAGTAGCAGAGGATGTCATCGAGGTAGGGTATACAGCACTCATCCCTCAGCGAACTCAACATCTCCTCCATACTTCTCTGGAATGCTGCTGGCGCGTTTGATAGGCCAAACGGGATCCTTACCCACTCATAAAACCCCCAGGGTGTGATGAAAGCAGTGAGATGACGTGAACTTTCAGCCACGAAACCCTGGTGGTAGGCCTTACCCTGGTCAAGGATGCTAAACCACGAGTAACCACCCAAGGTGTCCAGCAAGTCTCGTATTCGACGCAGTGGGTGTCTATCCGGCACCGTTTTCTGATTCAATAGACGATAATCTATGCAGAGGCGCAGCGTACCGTCTTTCTTCCGCACACACACAACTGGAGCGGCATAGGAGGACCTAGATTTCACAATCCATCCCTTGACAAGGAGGTCTTGAACATATTCTTTTACTTCTCTCAACAGCGGTTTTGGGATGGATGTGTACGCTCTCTGCACAGGAATGTCATCTTTCAGATTTATCACCATTTGCAGGCTTGGGTTGCATCCAATATCATTTTCATCTCTGGCAAAGGCTTTTGACTCCTCAAATAACATTTTCCTGACAACCTCTTGCTGATTTTCCTCCAGGTGATCAAGATTCACGAGCGGATGCCACAGTGATGGAGTTGGTTGATGAAGTTGAGAGGTGACCTCGTTGACTGTTGTCATGGATGCCACTTTTCTTGGAGGGTCAGCTTCCACAACCCTTTCAATATGCTGTAAGGTGCCCAGGGCTGTCTTACGTGGCAAGATAATGTCATGGCTGGTGTTGTTGCCAACAGCAATGGTGACATACGGTTTTAAAGGATGCTGCATTTCAACCAAACCTGCTCCTAGATCTAGCTGATCCAAAGGCTGACTGCCTTCGTCTGATTCGAACAATACCAGACGGCCATAGGAGTTCATGGTTGGAGGAACCCGGCATCTCACCCAGCTGACTTGTCCAGCTGGAACGACCACGTCCTTTGCACCAGTTCTTAGGCATCCTTGTGGCATACTTGGCTCCACTGTCTGAATAAAACTCACCACTGCTTCGGCTTTCTCACTTGAAACACCAATGGCATTCTGAAACAACTGTATCAGAGTAGGTACTAACCTTTCTGGCTGTCCCTCAACAAGCTGCTCAAGAACATTAAAACCAATCAACGGTCTTTCCATGGTCAAGCTGCTAACTAAGAATGGGACACTGATGGCAAGACTTGGGTCCTCATTCCCAGGTAGGTTGGTCATTATAGGAACCCATCCATCAAAAGGAATGAGCTCTCCATTGACTGCATAAACCTTTAGCTCATCCAGTTCCTCAATGATCTCAGACATTGGTCGAATGTTTAGATCAGGCAGGTGTAGATCTTTCCAGGCACGGCTGATAATACTAACTTGTGCGCCCGAGTCAAGCAATGCAGTTACCGCCAAACCACTTAGATTACATTGTATCAGAGCCTTCTTTCCTATCATGTTAGCGACAGCTTTACGTTTGGTACATTGTGGTTCAAAAGAGAACTGAGAAGATGATTTGCTTCGTTTGTCATTGTACTGTGTGCTCGCTACTTCTGAAGTGGTGGACAAAGGAAAATCTGTATTGTTGTCATCACAATCAGTTTGAGTTTGGGGACGTTTCTCAGATCCGATCACTGGGCGCCCCCCTGCAGCGACCGGTGCAAGTTTCCCTGACTCTTCTGTTTCTTTAAGCAGCCAACAGCTCTGTGGCCTTCCTCCCCACACGAGAAACAATGGTTACAGTCTGGGCGGTTTTGTTCAACACATTTTGGACAACCGTATGATTTATCTCTCCTGGGTCTCATTTTATTTTGAGAATATTGGTTCCTCACATCTGTTGGTTGTGGCTTAATTTGTCGTTTCATGGCCTCAATCATACTTGTGAGCTCATCTACCTTGGCTGTAAGCTCTTTAATTGGGTCTGTCTTTACTTTTGGCGCCACACTCTCTTGCTTGCTACCCTGCTCTTTTGCTGTATTCGGGTCAAACTGTGCACCATGTGCATGAACTGCAGCCTGCCGACGAAAAGGACCTATCCTCTTTTGTCTCTCACTTTCTTCATTGGTGATTTTCATTACCTGGCGCAATATTGTCTCATCACTTACTTCACCACTGGACAAGAGAGGTTTTATTTCTCTGCGTAGCTCACTGTGTTTGTAGCCCAATCCCTGGTAAACTGTATGTAGGAAGCCATCTTGAACAGTGGCTGCACTGTATTTTATACCTGCGTCTGACAGTTTTGATGTGAATAGGACACGTTGCTTCAAACCTATGACACGATAGAGGAATTGTTGTGGTGTCTCGTTCTCCTCCTGCTTGGCACATATTAACTCTTGAAATAACTCTGCACTGCTTTTTTCTCTTAGGTGAGCCTGGAGAAATCCCTTGAGTTCCATCACAGTCAAGTCATCCTTGTTCATTAGCATCTCTTTAAAAATTCCAGGTTTCATTATCCGGAGCACACCACGAACTATCTCTGCATCATGGAAGCCTTCTTTGATCCCTTCTTCTATTTGCTTACAGACATTGCTATAACTAATGTCTGACGAATGATCACCAACCTGGCCCCCTTGTACCTTAAACTCCCTTCTCTGGAGATAGGCGAGATCTCTTATGGAAATCATCCCCTCTCGATTGGGTTGAACAACTGTCGGGTTGTGGTATGATAAGTCACTTCGAGACTTATTAGCCTGTGCTGCTACAGGCGGACAGTCTTCTGGTGACTGAGTTGTCGGTACCATAATGCTTTGTTTCAGCCTTTTACCAAGCTCCTCATAGCTAGTGAGCATTTCGAGTAACTCTACGTTTGTGGAGTCAGATACAGCAGTAGGTAGTACTGGGTCAGTGGTGAAAGCATCACTGTTTGGCAAAGTAGAACTGACTTGGAACATTTGGTTAGTAGTATCTCCATGAGCACCTATGGGTTGTGTTTCTAGCTCTGGCAAACACAATACTTTTCGGGTCTTTACAATATCATCAATAGCATCTTTCAGACCCCACAATTCAGACATTCCACTGTCTTCTGACTTTAACAAATGCTTACTGTACATGAATGAACTGATTTTGTCGAAGCAGCCTTCATGGTCTCCTTCATGGAGTTCAGACAGGTCCCAATCTGACGTTGAACCCATCTCTTTGGCGATGTGAAAAAGCTCTGCAGCTGACAAGGTGAGCAGTGACTTCCGAATGTCCCACACTAGGCTCTTCCTCCCACTCTCTGACATGGCAGCAGCGTTTCACCGTCCTTCACGATGGATCACAGTTCAGCAATGGCACAGTCTCTGCTCCGACTCACCGCTCTCGGCACTCAGCTCGAATCAGCACTGTCTCGGTCTCAGGTGTCATTAGTTGATCAGCTCCACTCCAACCACGAAGTGGCGCCGATCCCGGACGAGCCCCCACGATCTGTTACGGGTCCCAAGGTTGGGCACCGTAAAGCAGATAGATAACCTGTATAAAAGCAGGTGTGAGAAGGCAAATGAGGACACAGTGCATCTTAATTCATCCCCAGGTTGCTTCTGCTGGTTGTTTTATTCAATAATCATGTAAACACAAAACATTGCTCTTATCATTGGTTCAGTCATCCATTTTGTCTCTCCCTAACACACCCATTTTGTTACAGTTTCACTCACAGCCCATTCTTTCCTATGTTTCCCTTGTACTCAATACACTCTCTGTGCGATTTACACACTTGTATTTTTGATTTTACACTTCAATAAATATTATTAGGCACTTAATTAACCTTCACTGTACATTTCCAGCAACATGCTAAAAGTTGACATTTGGCCTTTTTTTCTATGCCATATCCTCATTGCAACGTCTGCAACCACCACAGGTTATGGAATGACCTAATAAGAAACATGCCCATGCTACACATTATTATATCTTCCAACCCAGCACACAGAAACATTAACAACCAGTAACCCACTAACTTCAACTTTCTTAACACCCAAAACAACACAGAAACTTCACCCAACCATATTCAAACCCCAAAAGTGCATATTTGTGTGGTCCTGACAGTCTACCAACCTGTATAAAAGCAGGTATGAGAAGGCAAATGAGGACACAGTGCATCTTAATTCATCCCCAGGTTGCTTCTGCTGAGATGGGGGGGGGGGGGGGGGAGTGCCTTGCTGTTTCCAGTCCCCGCAGCAACTGGAGTAACACAGAGGTTCCCCCTCACTGCTGCACCTTATAAACTGCCAATACACCATCACATAAATTAAATCAATGTGGGCACACCGTCTTAGATGCGCCACATCTAGCGGAGTGGGTTTGGGTCTAGCCGAGTGGGTTTGGGTCTAGCGGAGTGGGTTTGGATCTAGCCGAGTGGGTTTGGGTCTAGCCGAGTGGGTTTGGATCTAGCCGAGTGGGTTTGGGTCAAGCCGTGTGGGTTTGGGTCTAGCCGAGTGGGTTTGGGTCTAGTGGACTGGGTTTGGGTGTAGCCAAGTGCGTTTTGGTCTAGCGGAGTGGGTTTGGGTGTAGCCGAGTGGGTTTGGGTCTAGCCGAGTGGGTTTGGGTCTAGTGGAGTGGGTTTGGGTGTAGCCGAGTGGGTTTGGGTCTAGCCGAGTGGGTTTAGAAACATAGAAACATAGAAAATAGGTGCAGGAGTAGGCCATTCGGCCCTTCGAGCCTGCACCGCCATTCAATGTGATCATGGCTGATCATCCAACTCAGTATCCCGTACCTGCCTTCTCTCCATACCCCCTGATCCCTTTAGCCACAAGTGCCACATCTAACGCCCTCTTAAATATAGCCAATGAACTGGCCTCAACTACCTTCTGTGGCAGAGAATTCCAGAGACTCACCACTCTCTGTGTAAAGAATGTTTTCCTCATTTCGGTCCTAAAGGAATTCCCCCTTATCCTTAGACTGTGGCCCCTTGTTCTGGACTCCACCAACATCGGGAACAATCTTCCAGCATCTAGCTTGTCCAACCCCTTAAGAATTTTGTAGGTTTCTATAAGATCCCCCTTCAATCTTCTAAATTCCATCGAGTACAAACCGAGTCTATCCAATCTTTCCTCATATGAAAGTCCTGACATCCCAGGAATCAGTCTGGTGAATCTTCTCTGTACCCCCTCTATGGCAAGGATGTCTTTCCTCAGATTTGGAGACCAAAACTGTACGCAGTACTCCAGGTGTGGCCTCAACAAAACCCTGTACAACTGCAGTAGAACCTCCCTGCTCCTATACTCAAATCCTTTCGCTATGAATGCTAACATACCATTTGCTTTCTGTGGGTTTGGGTCCAGCCGAGTGGGTTTGGGTCCAGCCGAGTGGGTTTGGGTCTAGCCGAGTGGGTTTGGGTCTAGCCGAGTGGGTTTGGGTCTAGCCGAGTAGGTTTGGGTCTAGCCGAGTGGGTTTGTGTCTACCCGAGTGGGTTTGTGTCTAGCCGAGTGGGTTTGGGTCTAGCCGAGTGGGTTTGTGTCTAGCCGAATGGGTTTGGGTCCAGCCGAGTGGGTTTGGGTCCAGCCGAGTGAATTTGTGTCTTGCCGTGTGGGTTTGGGTCTAGCCGAGTGGGTTTGTGTCTAGTGCAGTGGGTTTGGTTGTAGCCGAGTGGGTTTGGGTCGAACTGAGTGGGTTTGGGTCTAGCCGAGTGGGTTTGGGTCCAGCCGAGTGGGTTTGGGTCTAGCCGAGTGGGTTTGTGTCCAGTGCAGTGGGTTTGGTTGTAGCCGAGTGGGTTTGGGTCGAACTGAGTGGGTGTGGGTCTAGCCGAGTGGGTTTGGGTCCAGCCGAGTGGGTTTGGGTCCAGCCGAGTGGGTTTGGGTCTAGCCGAGTGGGTTTGGGTCTAGCCGAGTGGGTTTGGGTCTAGCCGAGTGGGTTTGGGTCTAGCCGAGTGGGTTTAGGTCTTGCCGAGTGTGTTTGGGTCTAGCCGAGTGGGTTTGGGTCTAGCCGAGTGGGTTTGGGTCTAGCCGAGTGGGTTTTGGTCTAGCCGAGTGGTTTGGGTCTAGCCGAGTGGGTTTGGGTCTAGCCGAGTGGGTTTGGGGCTAGCCGTGTGGGTTTGGGTCTAGCCGAGTGGGTTTGGGTCTAGCTGAGTCAGTTTGGGTCTAGCCGAGTGGGTTTGGGTCTAGCCGTGTGGGTTTGGGTCTAGCCGAGTGGGTTTGTGTCTAGCCGAGTGGGTTTGGGTCTAACCGAGTGGGTTTGGGTCTAGCCGAGTGGGTTAGGGTATAGCCGAGTGGGTTTGTGTCTAGGCGAGTGGGTTTGGGTCTAGCCGAGTGGGTTCGGGACTAGCCGAGTGGGTTTGGGTCTAGCCTAGTGGGTTTGGGTCTAGCGGAGTGGGTTTGTGTTTAGCGGAGTGGGTTTGGGTCTAGCCGAGTGGGTTTGGGTCTAGCCGATTGGGTTTGGGTCCAGCCGTGTGGGTTTGGGTCTAGCCGAGTGGGTTTGGGTCTAGCCGAGTGGGTTTGGGTCTAGCCGAGTGGGTTTGGGTCTAGCCGTGTGGGTTTGGGTCTAGCCGAGTGGGTTTGTGTCTAGTGGAGTGGGTTTGGGTGTAGCCGAGTGGGTTTGGGTGTAGCCGAGTGGGTTTGGGTCTAGCCGAGTGGGTTTGGGTCTAGCCGAGTGGGTTTAGGTCTAGCCGAGTGGGTTTGGGTCTAGCCGAGTGGGTTTGGGTCTAGCCGAGTGGGGTTTGGATCTAGCCGAGTGGGTTTGGATCTAGCCGAGTGGGTATGGGTCTAGCCGAGTGGGTCTGGGTCTAGCCGAGTGGGTTTGGGTCTAGCCGAGTGGGTTTGGGTCTAGCCGAAAGGGTTTGGGTCTAGCCGAGTGGGTTTGGGTCTAGCCGAGTGGGTTTGGGTCTAGCCGAGTGGGTTTGGGTCTAGCCGAGTGGGTTTGGGTCTAGCCGAGTGGGTTTGGGTCTAGCCGAATGGGTTTGTGTCTACCCGAGTGGGTTTGTGTCTAGCCGAGTGGGTTTGGGTCTAGCTGAGTGGCTCTGGGTCTAGCCGAGTGGGTTTGGGTCTAGGCGCGTGGGTTTGGGTCTAGCCGAATGGGTTTGGGTCTAGCCGAGTGGGTTTGGGTCTAGCCGAGTGGGTTTGGGTCTAGCCGAATGGGATTGGGTCTAGCCGAGTGGGTTTGGGTCTAGCCGAGTGGGTTTGGGTCTAGTGGAGTTGGTTTGGATCTAGCCGAGTGGGTTTGGGTCTAGCCGAGTGGGTTTGCGTCAAGCCGAGTGGGTTTGTGTCTAGCCGAGTGGGTTTGGGTCTAGCCGAGTGGGTTTGGGTCCAGCCGAGTGGGTTTGCGTCCAGCCGAGTGGGTTTGGGTCTAGCCGATTGGGCTTGGGTGTAGCCGAGTGGGTTTGGGTGTGGCCGAGTGGGTGTGGGTCTAGCGGAGTGGGTTTGGGTCTAGCGGAGTGTGTTTGGGTCTAGCCGAGTGGGTTTTGGTCTAGCGGAGTGGGTTTGGACCTAGCTGAGTGGGTTTGGGTCTAGCCGAGTGGGTTTGGATCTAGCCGAGTGGGTTTGGGTCAAGCCGTGTGGGTTTGGGTCTAGCCGAGTGGGTTTGGGTATAGTGGACTGGGTTTGGGTGTAGCCAAGTGGGTTTTGGTCTAGCGGAGTGGGTTTGGGTGTAGCCGAGTGGGTTTGGGTCTAGCCGAGTGGGTTTGGGTCTAGTGGAGTGGGTTTGGGTGTAGCCGAGTGGGTGTGGGTCGAACTGAGTGGGTTTGGGTCTAGCCGAGTGGGTTTGGGTGCAGCCGAGTGGGTTTGGGTCCAGCCGAGTGGGTTTGGGACCAGCCGAGTGGGTTTGGGTCTAGCCGAGTGGGTTTGGGTCTAGCCGAGTGGGTTTGTGTCTACCCGAGTGGGTTTGTGTCTAGCCGAGTGGGTTTGGGTCTAGCTGAGTGGCTCTGGGTCTAGCCGAGTGGGTTTGGGTCTAGCCGAGTGGGTTTGGGTCTAGCCGAATGGGTTTGGGTCTTGCCGTGTGGGTTTGGGTCTAGCCGAGTGGGTTTGTGTCTAGTGCAGTGGGTTTGGGTGTAGCCGAGTGGGTTTGGGTCGAATCGAGTGGGTTTGGGTCCAGCCGACTGGGTTTGGGTCCAGCCGAGTGGGTTTGGGTCTAGCCGAGTGGGTTTGGGTCTAGCCGAGTGGGTTTGGGTCTAACCGAGTGGGTTTGGGTCTAGCCGAGTGGATTTCGGTCTAGCCGAGTAGGTTTGGGTCTAGCGGAGTGGGTTTGGGTCTAGCCGAATGGGTTTGGGTCTAGCCAAGTGGGTTTGGGTCTAGCCGAGTAGGTTTGGGTCTAGCCGAGTGGGTTTGGGTCTAGCCGAGTGGGTTTGTGTCTACCCAAGTGGGTTTGTGTCTAGCCGAGTGGGTTTGGGTCTAGCTGAGTGGCTCTGGGTCTAGCCGAGTGGGTTTGGGTGTAACCGAGTGGGTTTGGGTGTAGCCGAGTGGGTTTGGGTCGAACTGAGTGGGTTTGGGTCTACCCGAGTGGGTTTGGGTCCAGCCGAGTGGGTTTTGGTCTAGCGGAGTGGGTTTTGGTGTAGCCGAGTGGGTTTGGGTCCAGCCGAGTGGGTTTGGGTCTAGCCGAGTGGGTTTGTGTCTAGCCGAGTGGGTTTGGGACTAGCCGAGTGGGTTTGTGTATTGCCGAGTGGGTTTGGGTCTAGCCGAGTGGGTTTGGGTCTAGCGGAGTGGGTTTGGGTCTAGCCGAGTGGGTTTGGGTCTAGCCGAGTGGGTTTAGGTCTTGCCGAGTGTGTTTGGGTCTAGCCGAGTGGGTTTGGGTCTAGCCGAGTGGGTTTGGGTCTAGCCGAGTGGGTTTCGGTCTAGCCGAGTGGGTTTGCGTCTAGCCGAGTGGGTTTGGGTCTAGTTGAGTGGGTTTGGGTCTAGCCGAGTGGGTTTGGGTCTTGCCGAGTGGGTTTGTGTCTACCCGAGTGGGTTTGTGTCTAGCCGAGTGGGTTTGGGTCTAGCTGAGTGGCTCTGGGTCTGGCCGAGTGGGTTTGGGTCTAGCCGAGTGGGTTTGGGTCTAGCCGAATGGGTTTGGGTCTTGCCGTGTGGGTTTGGGTCTAGCCGAGTGGGTTTGTGTCTAGTGCAGTGGGTTTGGGTGTAGCCGAGTGGGTTTGGGTCGAACTGAGTGGGTTTGGGTCTAGCCGAGTGGGTTTGGTTCCAGCCGAGTGGGTTTGGGTCCAGCCGAGTGGGTTTAGGTCTAGCCGAGTGGGTTTGGGTCTAGCGGAGTGGGTTTGCGGCTAGCCGAGTGGGTTTGGGTCTAGCCGAGTGGGTTTAGGTCTTGCCGAGTGTGTTTGGGTCTAGCCGAGTGGGTTTGGGTCTAGCCGAGTGGGTTTGGGTCGAGCCGAGTGGGTTTTGGTCTAGCCGAGTGGGTTTGGGTCTGGCTGAGTGGCTCTGGGTCTAGCCGAGTGGGTTTGGGTCTAGCCGAGTGGGTTTGGGTCTAGCCGAATGGGTTTGGGTCCAGCCGAGTTGGTTTGGGTCTAGCCGAGTGGGTTTGGGTCTTGCCGTGTGGGTTTGGGTCTAGCCGAGTGGGTTTGTGTCTAGTGCAGTGGGTTTGGTTGTAGCCGAGTGGGTTTGGGTCGAACTGAGTGGGTTTGGGTCTAGCCGAGTGGGTTTGGGTCCAGCCGAGTGGGTTTGGGTCCAGCCGAGTGGGTTTGGGTCTAGCCGAGTGGGTTTGGGTCTAGCCGAGTGGGTTTGGGTCTAGCCGAGTGGGTTTGGGTCTAGCCTAGTGGGTTTATGTCTTGCCGAGTGTGTTTGGGTCTAGCCGAGTGGGTTTGGGTCTAGCCGAGTGGGTTTGGGTCTAGCCGAGTGGGTTTTGGTCTAGCCGAGTGGGTTTGGGTCTAGCCGAGTGGGTTTGTGTCTAGCCGAGTGGGTTTGGGGCTAGCCGTGTGGGTTTGGGTCTAGCCGAGTGGGTTTGGGTCTAGCTGAGTCAGTTTGGGCCTAGCCGAGTGGGTTTGGGTCTAGCCGTGTGGGTTTGGGTCTAGCCGATTGGGTTTGTGTCTAGCCGAGTGGGTTTGGGTCTAACCGAGTGGGTTTGGTTCCAGCCGAGTGGGTTAGGGTATAGCCGAGTGGGTTTGTGTCTAGGCGAGTGGGTTTGGGTCTAGCCGAGTGGGTTCGGGACTAGCCGAGTGGGTTTGGGTCTAGCCTAGTGGGTTTGGGTCTAGCGGAGTGGGTTTGTGTTTAGCGGAGTGGGTTTGGGTCTAGCCGAGCGGGTTTGGGTCTAGCCGATTGGGTTTGGGTCCAGCCGTGTGGGTTTGGGTCTAGCCGAGTGGGTTTGGGTCTAGCCGAGTGGGTTTGCGTCTAGCCGAGTGGGTTTGGGTCTAGCCGTGTGGGTTTGGGTCTAGCCGAGTGGGTTTGTGTCTAGTGGAGTGGGTTTGGGTGTAGCCGAGTGGGTTTGGGTGTAGCCGAGTGGGTTTGGGTCTGGCTGAGTGGCTCTGGGTCTAGCCGAGTGGGTTTGGGTCTAGCCGAGTGGGTTTGGGTCTAGCCGAATGGGTTTGGGTCTTGCCGTGTGGGTTTGGGTCTAGCCGAGTGGGTTTGTGTCTAGTGCAGTGGGTTTGGTTATAGCCGAGTGGGTTTGGGTCGAACTGAGTGGGTTTGGGTCTAGCCGAGTGGGTTTGGGTCCAGCCGAGTGGGTTTGGGTCTAGCGGAGTGGGTTTGGGTCGAGCCGAGTGGGTTTGGGTCCAGCCGAGTGGGTTTGGGACTAGCCGAGTGGGTTTGTGTATTGCCGAGTGGGTTTGGGTCTAGCCGAGTGGGTTTGGGTCTAGCGGAGTGGGTTTGGGTCTAGCCGAGTGGGTTTGGGTCTAGCCGAGTGGGTTTAGGTCTTGCCGAGTGTGTTTGGGTCTAGCCGAGTGGGTTTGGGTCTAGCCGAGTGGGTTTGGGTCTAGCCGAGTGGGTTTCGGTCTAGCCGAGTGGGTTTGCGTCTAGCCGAGTGGGTTTGGGTCTAGTTGAGTGGGTTTGGGTCTAGCCGAGTGGGTTTGGGTCTTGCCGAGTGGGTTTGTGTCTACCCGAGTGGGTTTGTGTCTAGCCGAGTGGGTTTGGGTCTAGCTGAGTGGCTCTGGGTCTGGCCGAGTGGGTTTGGGTCTAGCCGAGTGGGTTTGGGTCTAGCCGAATGGGTTTGGGTCTTGCCGTGTGGGTTTGGGTCTAGCCGAGTGGGTTTGTGTCTAGTGCAGTGGGTTTGGGTGTAGCCGAGTGGGTTTGGGTCGAACTGAGTGGGTTTGGGTCTAGCCGAGTGGGTTTGGTTCCAGCCGAGTGGGTTTGGGTCCAGCCGAGTGGGTTTAGGTCTAGCCGAGTGGGTTTGGGTCTAGCGGAGTGGGTTTGCGGCTAGCCGAGTGGGTTTGGGTCTAGCCGAGTGGGTTTAGGTCTTGCCGAGTGTGTTTGGGTCTAGCCGAGTGGGTTTGGGTCTAGCCGAGTGGGTTTGGGTCGAGCCGAGTGGGTTTTGGTCTAGCCGAGTGGGTTTGGGTCTGGCTGAGTGGCTCTGGGTCTAGCCGAGTGGGTTTGGGTCTAGCCGAGTGGGTTTGGGTCTAGCCGAATGGGTTTGGGTCCAGCCGAGTTGGTTTGGGTCTAGCCGAGTGGGTTTGGGTCTTGCCGTGTGGGTTTGGGTCTAGCCGAGTGGGTTTGTGTCTAGTGCAGTGGGTTTGGTTGTAGCCGAGTGGGTTTGGGTCGAACTGAGTGGGTTTGGGTCTAGCCGAGTGGGTTTGGGTCCAGCCGAGTGGGTTTGGGTCCAGCCGAGTGGGTTTGGGTCTAGCCGAGTGGGTTTGGGTCTAGCCGAGTGGGTTTGGGTCTAGCCGAGTGGGTTTGGGTCTAGCCTAGTGGGTTTATGTCTTGCCGAGTGTGTTTGGGTCTAGCCGAGTGGGTTTGGGTCTAGCCGAGTGGGTTTGGGTCTAGCCGAGTGGGTTTTGGTCTAGCCGAGTGGGTTTGGGTCTAGCCGAGTGGGTTTGTGTCTAGCCGAGTGGGTTTGGGGCTAGCCGTGTGGGTTTGGGTCTAGCCGAGTGGGTTTGGGTCTAGCTGAGTCAGTTTGGGCCTAGCCGAGTGGGTTTGGGTCTAGCCGTGTGGGTTTGGGTCTAGCCGATTGGGTTTGTGTCTAGCCGAGTGGGTTTGGGTCTAACCGAGTGGGTTTGGTTCCAGCCGAGTGGGTTAGGGTATAGCCGAGTGGGTTTGTGTCTAGGCGAGTGGGTTTGGGTCTAGCCGAGTGGGTTCGGGACTAGCCGAGTGGGTTTGGGTCTAGCCTAGTGGGTTTGGGTCTAGCGGAGTGGGTTTGTGTTTAGCGGAGTGGGTTTGGGTCTAGCCGAGCGGGTTTGGGTCTAGCCGATTGGGTTTGGGTCCAGCCGTGTGGGTTTGGGTCTAGCCGAGTGGGTTTGGGTCTAGCCGAGTGGGTTTGCGTCTAGCCGAGTGGGTTTGGGTCTAGCCGTGTGGGTTTGGGTCTAGCCGAGTGGGTTTGTGTCTAGTGGAGTGGGTTTGGGTGTAGCCGAGTGGGTTTGGGTGTAGCCGAGTGGGTTTGGGTCTGGCTGAGTGGCTCTGGGTCTAGCCGAGTGGGTTTGGGTCTAGCCGAGTGGGTTTGGGTCTAGCCGAATGGGTTTGGGTCTTGCCGTGTGGGTTTGGGTCTAGCCGAGTGGGTTTGTGTCTAGTGCAGTGGGTTTGGTTATAGCCGAGTGGGTTTGGGTCGAACTGAGTGGGTTTGGGTCTAGCCGAGTGGGTTTGGGTCCAGCCGAGTGGGTTTGGGTCTAGCGGAGTGGGTTTGGGTCGAGCCGAGTGGGTTTGGGTCCAGCCGAGTGGGTTTGGGTCTAGCCGAGTGGGTTTGGGTCTAGCCGAGTGGGTTTGGGTCCAGCCGAGTGGGTTTGGGTCTAGCCGAGTGGGTTTGGGTCTAGCCGAGTGGGTTTGGGCCTAGCGGAGTGGGTTTGGATGTAGCCGAGTCGGTTTGGGTCCAGCCGAGTGGGTTTGGGTCGAGCCGAGTGGGTTTGGGTCTAGCCGCGTGGGTTTGGGTCTAGCCGAGTGGGTAATCGTCTAGTCGAGTCGGTTTGGGTCGAGCCGACTGGGTTTGGGTCTTGCCGATTGGGTTTGGGTCTAGCCGAGTGGGTTTGGGTCTAGCCGAGTGGGTTTGGGTCTAGCCGAGTGGGTTTGGGCCTAGCGGAGTGGGTTTGGATGTAGCCGAGTCGGTTTGGGTCCAGCCGAGTGGGTTTGGGTCGAGCCGAGTGGGTTTGGGTCCAGCCGAGTGGGTTTGGGTCTAGCCGAGTGGGTTTGGGTCCAGCCGTGTGGGTTTCGGTCCAGCCGAGTGGGTTTGGGTCTAGTGGAGTGATTTTGGGTGTAGCCGAGTGGGTCAGGGTCTAGCCGAGTGGGTTTGGGTCTAGCCGAGTGGGTTTGGGTCTAGTCGAGTGGGTTTGGGTCGAGCCGAGTGGGTTTGGGTCCAGCGGAGTGGGTTTTGGTCTAGCCGAGTGGGTTTGGGTCTAGCGGAGTGGGGTTGGGAGTAGCCGAGTGGGTTTTGGCCTACCGAGTGTGTTTGGGTCTAGCCGAGTGGGTTTGGGTGTAGCCGTGTGGGTTTGGGTCTAGCCGAGGGGGTTTGGGTCTATCCGAGTGGGTTTGGGCCTAGCCGAGTGGGTTTGGGTCTAGCCGAGTGGGTTTGGGACTAGCCGAGTTGGTTTGGGTCTAGCCGAGTGGGTTTGGGTCTAGCCGAGTGGGTTTGGGTCTAGCCGAGTGGGTTTGGGTCTAGAGGAGTGGGTTTGGGTCGAGCCGAGTGGGTTTGGGTCCAGCCGAGTGGGTTTGGGTCTAGCCGAGTGGGTTTGGGTCTAGCGGAGTGGGTTTGGGTCTAGCAGAGTGGGTTTGGGGCTAGCCGAGTGGGTTTGGGTCTAGCCGAGTGGGTTTGGGTCTAGCCGAGTGGGTTTGGGTCTAGCCGAGTGGGTTTGGTTCTAGCTGAGTGGGTTTGGGACTAGCCGAGTGGGTTTGGCTCTAGCGGAGTGGGTTTGGGTCTAGCGGAGTGGGTTTGGGTCTAGCGGAGTGGGTTTGGGCCTTGCCGAGTGAGTTTGGGTCAAGTCGAGTGGGTTTGGGTCTAGCCGAGTGGGTTTGGGTCTAGCCGAGTGGGTTTGGGTCTAGCCGAGTGGGTTTGGGTCTAGCCGAGTGGGTTTGGGCCTAGCGGAGTGGGTTTGGATGTAGCCGAGTCGGTTTGGGTCCAGCCGAGTGGGTTTGGGTCCAGCCGAGTGGGTTTGGGTCTAGCCGCGTGGGTTTGGGTCTAGCCGAGTGGGTAATCGTCTAGTCGAGTCGGTTTGGGTCGAGCCGACTGGGTTTGGGTCTTGCCGATTGGGTTTGGGTCTAGCCGAGTGGGTTTGGGTCTAGCCGAGTGGGTTTGGGTCTAGCCGAGTGGGTTTGGGTCTAGCCGAGTGGGTTTGGGTCTAGCCGAGTGGGTTTGGATCTAGCCGAGTGGGTATGGGTCTAGCCGAGTGGGTCTGGGTCTAGCCGAGTGGGTTTGGGTCTAGCCGAGTGGGTTTGGTTCTAGCCGAATGGGTTTGGGTCTAGCCGAGTGGGTTTGGGTCTAGCCGAGTGGGTTTGGGTCTAGCCGAGTGGGTTTGGGTCTAGCCGAGTGGGTTTGGGTCTGGCCGAGTGGGGTTGCGTCTAGCCGAGTGGGTTTGCGGCTACCCGAGTGGGTTTGGGTCTAGCCGAGTGGGTTTGGGTCTAGCCGAGTGGGTTTGTGTCTACCCGAGTGGGTTTGTGTCTAGCCGAGTGGGTTTGGGTCTGGCTGAGTGGCTCTGGGTCTAGCCGAGTGGGTTTGGGTCTAGCCGAGTGGGTTTGGGTCTAGCCGAATCGGTTTGGGTCTTGCCGTGTGGGTTTGGGTCTAGCCGAGTGGGTTTGTGTCTAGTGCAGTGGGTTTGGTTATAGCCGAGTGGGTTTGGGTCGAACTGAGTGAGTTTGGGTCTAGCCGAGTGGGTTTGGGTCCAGCCGAGTGGGTTTGGGTCTAGCGGAGTGGGTTTGGGTCGAGCCGAGTGGGTTTGGGTCCAGCCGAGTGGGTTTGGGTCTAGCCGAGTGGGTTTGGGTCTAGCGGAGTGGGTTTGGGTCTAGCCGAGTGGGTTTGGGTCTAGCCGAGTGGGTTTGGGTCTAGCCGAGTGGGTTTGGGTCTAGCCGAGTGGGTTTGGGTCTAGCCGAGTGGGTTTGGTTCTAGCTGAGTGGGTTTGGGACTAGCCGAGTGGGTTTGGCTCTAGCGGAGTGGGTTTGGGTCTAGCGGAGTGGGTTTGGGTCTAGCGGAGTGGGTTTGGGCCTAGCCGAGTGAGTTTGGGTCAAGTCGAGTGGGTTTGGGTCTAGCCGAGTGGGTTTGGGTCCAGCCGAGTGGGTTTGGGTCTAGCCGAGTGGGTTTGGGTCTAGCCGAGTGGGTTTGGGCCTAGCGGAGTGGGTTTGGATGTAGCCGCGTCGGTTTGGGTCCAGCCGAGTGGGTTTGGGTCGAGCCGAGTGGGTTTGGGTCTAGCCGCGTGGGTTTGGGTCTAGCCGAGTGGGTAATCGTCTAGTCGAGTCGGTTTGGGTCGAGCCGACTGGGTTTGGGTCTTGCCGATTGGGTTTGAGTCTAGCCGAGTGGGTTTGGGTCTAGCCGAGTGGGTTTGGGTCTAGCCGAGTGGGTTTGGGCCTAGCGGAGTGGGTTTGGATGTAGCCGAGTCGGTTTGGGTCCAGCCGAGTGGGTTTGGGTCGAGCCGAGTGGGTTTGGGTCCAGCCGAGTGGGTTTGGGTCTAGCCGAGTGGGTTTGGGTCCAGCCGTGTGGGTTTCGGTCCAGCCGAGTGGGTTTGGGTCTAGTGGAGTGATTTTGGGTGTAGCCGAGTGGGTCAGGGTCTAGCCGAGTGGGTTTGGGTCTAGCCGAGTGGGTTTGGGTCTAGTCGAGTGGGTTTGGGTCGAGCCGAGTGGGTTTGGGTCCAGCGGAGTGGGTTTTGGTCTAGCCGAGTGGGTTTGGGTCTAGCGGAGTGGGGTTGGGAGTAGCCGAGTGGGTTTTGGCCTACCGAGTGTGTTTGGGTCTAGCCGAGTGGGTTTGGGTGTAGCCGTGTGGGTTTGGGTCTAGCCGAGGGGGTTTTGGTCTATCCGAGTGGGTTTGGGCCTAGCCGAGTGGGTTTGGGTCTAGCCGAGTGGGTTTGGGACTAGCCGAGTTGGTTTGGGTCTAGCCGAGTGGGTTTGGGTCTAGCCGAGTGGGTTTGGGTCTAGCCGAGTGGGTTTGGGTCTAGAGGAGTGGGTTTGGGTCGAGCCGAGTGGGTTTGGGTCCAGCCGAGTGGGTTTGGGTCTAGCCGAGTGGGTTTGGGTCTAGCGGAGTGGGTTTGGGTCTAGCTGAGTGGGTTTGGGGCTAGCCGAGTGGGTTTGGGTCTAGCCGAGTGGGTTTGGGTCTAGCCGAGTGGGTTTGGGTCTAGCCGAGTGGGTTTGGTTCTAGCTGAGTGGGTTTGGGACTAGCCGAGTGGGTTTGGCTCTAGCGGAGTGGGTTTGGGTCTAGCGGAGTGGGTTTGGGTCTAGCGGAGTGGGTTTGGGCCTTGCCGAGTGAGTTTGGGTCAAGTCGAGTGGGTTTGGGTCTAGCCGAGTGGGTTTGGGTCTAGCCGAGTGGGTTTGGGTCTAGCCGAGTGGGTTTGGGTCTAGCCGAGTGGGTTTGGGCCTAGCAGAGTGGGTTTGGATGTAGCCGAGTCGGTTTGGGTCCAGCCGAGTGGGTTTGGGTCGAGCCGAGTGGGTTTGGGTCTAGCCGCGTGGGTTTGGGTCTAGCCGAGTGGGTAATCGTCTAGTCGAGTCGGTTTGGGTCGAGCCGACTGGGTTTGGCTCTTGCCGATTGGGTTTGGGTCTAGCCGAGTGGGTTTGGGTCTAGCCGAGTGGGTTTTGGTCTATCCGAGTGGGTTTGGGTCTATCCGAGTGAGTTTGGGTCCAGCCGAGTGGGTTTGGGTCTAGCCGAGTGGGTTTGGGTCCAGCCGTGTGGGTTTCGGTCCAGCCGAGTGGGTTTGGGTCTAGTGGAGTGATTTTGGGTGTAGCCGAGTGGGTCAGGGTCTAGCCGAGTGGGTTTGGGTCTAGCCGAGTGGGTTTGGGTCTAGTCGAGTGGGTTTGGGTCGAGCCGAGTGGGTTTGGGTCTAGCCGCGTGGGTTTGGGTCTAGCCGAGTGGGTAATCGTCTAGTCGAGTCGGTTTGGGTCGAGCCGAGTGGGTTTGGGTCTTGCCGAGTGGGTTTGGGTCTAGCCGAGTGGGTTTGGGTCTAGCCGAGTGGGTTTTGGTCTATCCGAGTGGGTTTGGGTCCAGCCGAGTGGGTTTGGGTCTAGCCGAGTGGGTTTGTGTCTAGCGGAGTGGGTTTGGGTCTAGCGGAGTGGCTTTGGGTCTAGCGCAGTGGGTTTGGGTCTAGCCGAGTGGGTTTGGGTCTTGCCGAGAGGGTTTGGGTATAGCCGAGTGGGTTTGGGTCCAGCCGAGTGGGTTTGGGTCTAGCGGAGTGGGTTTGGGTCTAGCGGAGTGGGTTTGGGTCTAGCGGAGTGGGGTTGGGACTAGCCGAGTGGGTTTGGGTCTAGCGGAGTGTGTTTGGGGCTAGCGGAGTGGGTTTGGGTCTAGCCAAGTGGGTTTGGGTCTAGCCGAGTGGGTTTGGGTCTAGCCAAGTGGATTTGGGTCTAGCGGATTGGGTTTGGGTCTAGCGGAGTGGATTTGGGTCTAGCGGAGTGGGTTTGGGTCTAGCCGAGTGGGTTTGGGTCTAGCCGAGTGGGTTTGGGTCTAGTCGAGTGGGATTGGGTCTAGCCGATTGGGTGTGGGTCTAGCCGAGTGGGTTTGGGTCTAGCCGAGTGGGTTTGGGTCTAGCCGAGTGGGTTTGGGTCCAGCGGAGTGGGTTTTGGTCTAGCCGAGTGGGTTTGGGTCTAGCGGAGTGGGGTTGGGAGTAGCCGACTAGGTTTTGGTCTAGCCGAGTGTGTTTGGGTCTAGCCGAGTGGGTTTGGGTGTAGCCGTGTGGGTTTGGGTCTAGCCGAGGGGGTTTGGGTCTATCCGAGTGGGTTTGGGCCTAGCCGAGTGGGTTTGGGTCTAGCCGAGTGGGTTTGGGTCTAGCCGAGTTGGTTTGGGTCTAGCCGAGTGGGTTTGGGTCCAGCCGAGTGGGTTTGGGTCTAGCCGAGTGGGTTTGGGTCTAGCCAAGTGGGTTTGGGTCGAGACGAGCGGGTTTGGGTCCAGCCGAGTGGGTTTGGGTCTAGCCGAGTGGGTTTGGGTCTAGCGGAGTGGGTTTGGGTCTAGCCGAGTGGGTTTGGGTCTAGCCGAGTGGGTTTGGGTCTAGCCGAATGGGTTTGGGTCTAGCCGAGTGGGTTTGTGTCTAGCCGAGTGGGTTCGGGTCTAACCGAGTGGGTTTGGGTCTAGCCGAGTGGGTTAGGGTATAGCCGAGTGGGTTTGTGTCTAGGCGAGTGGGTTTGGGTCTAGCCGAGTGGGTTCGGGACTAGCCGAGTGGGTTTGTGTCTAGCCTAGTGGGTTTGGGTCTAGCGGAGTGGGTTTGTGTTTTGCGGAGTGGGTTTGGGTCTAGCCGAGTGGGTTTGGGTCTAGCCGAGTGGGTTTGGGTCCAGCGGAGTGGGTTTTGGTCTAGCCGAGTGGGTTTGGGTCTAGCGGAGTGGGGTTGGGAGTAGCCGACTAGGTTTTGGTCTAGCCGAGTGTGTTTGGGTCTAGCCGAGTGGGTTTGGGTGTAGCCGTGTGGGTTTGGGTCTAGCCGAGGGGGTTTGGGTCTATCCGAGTGGGTTTGGGCCTAGCCGAGTGGGTTTGGGTCTAGCCGAGTGGGTTTGGGTCTAGCCGAGTTGGTTTGGGTCTAGCCGAGTGGGTTTGGGTCCAGCCGAGTGGGTTTGGGTCTAGCCGAGTGGGTTTGGGTCTAGCCAAGTGGGTTTGGGTCGAGACGAGTGGGTTTGGGTCCAGCCGAGTGGGTTTGGGTCTAGCCGAGTGGGTTTGGGTCTAGCGGAGTGGGTTTGGGTCTAGCCGAGTGGGTTTGGGTCTAGCCGAGTGGGTTTGGGTCTAGCCGAATGGGTTTGGGTCTAGCCGAGTGGGTTTGTGTCTAGCCGAGTGGGTTCGGGTCTAACCGAGTGGGTTTGGGTCTAGCCGAGTGGGTTAGGGTATAGCCGAGTGGGTTTGTGTCTGGGCGAGTGGGTTTGGGTCTGGCCGAGTGGGTTCGGGACTAGCCGAGTGGGTTTGTGTCTAGCCTAGTGGGTTTGGGTCTAGCGGAGTGGGTTTGTGTTTTGCGGAGTGGGTTTGGGTCTAGCCGAGTGGGTTTGGGTCTAGCCAATTGGGTTTGGGTCCAGCCGTGTGGGTTTGGGTCTAGCCGAGTGGGTTTGGGTCTAGCCGAGTGGGTTTGGGTCGAGCCGAGTGGGTTTGGGTCTAGCCGTGTGGGTTTGGGTCTAGCCGAGTGGGTTTGTGACTAGTGGAGTGGGATTGGGTGTAGCCGAGAGGGTTTGGGTCTAGCCGAGTGGGTTTGGGTCTAGCCGAGTGGGTTTTGGTCTAGCCGAGTGGGTTTGGGTCTAGCCGAGTGGGTTTGGGTCTAGCCGAGTGGGTCTGGGTCTAGCCGAGTGGGTTTGGGTCTAGCCGAGTGGGTTTGGGTCTAGCCGAGTGGGTTTGGGTCTAGCCGTGTGGGGTTGCGTCTAGCCGAGTGGGTTTGGGTCTACCCGAGTGGGTTTGGGTCTAGCCGAGTGGGTTTGGGTCTAGCCGAGTGGGTTTGTGTCTACCCGAGTGGGTTTGTGTCTAGCCGAGTGGGTTTGGGTCTAGCTGAGTGGCTCTGGGTCTAGCCGAGTGGGTTTGGGTCTAGCCGAATGGGTTTGGGTCTAGCCGAATGGGTTTGGGTCCAGCCGAGTGGGTTTGGGTCTAGCCGAGTGGGTTTGGGTCTGCCGTGTGGGTTTGGGTCTAGCCGAGTGAGTTTGTGTCTAGTGCAGTGGGTTTGGTTGTAGCCGAGTGGGTTTGGGTCGAACTGACTGGGTTTGGGTCCAGCCGAGTGGGTTTGGGTCCAGCCGAGTGGGTTTGGGTCCAGCCGAGTGGGTTTGGGTCTAGCCGAGTGGGTTTGGTTCTAGCCGAGTGGGTTTGAGTCTAGCCGAGTGGGTTTGGGTCTAGCCTAGTGGGTTTAGGTCTTGCCGAGTGTGTTTGGGTCTAGCCGAGTGGGTTTGGGTCTAGCCGAGTGGGTTTGGGTCTAGCCGAGTGGGTTTTGGTCTAGCCGAGTGGGTTTGGGTCTAGCCGAGTGGGTTTGGGTCTAGCCGAGTGGGTTTTGGGCTAGCCGAGTGGGTGTGGGTCTAGCCGAGTGGGTTTGGGTCTAGCCGAGTGGGTTTGGGTCCAGCGGAGTGGGTTTTGGTCTGGCCGAGTGGGTTTGGGTCTAGCAGAATGGGGTTGGGAGTAGCCGACTAGGTTTTGGTCTAGCCGAGTGTGTTTGGGTCTAGCCGAGTGGGTTTGGGTGTAGCCGTGTGGGTTTGGGTCTAGCCGAGGGTGTTTGGGTCTATCCGAGTGGGTTTGGGCCTAGCCGAGTGGGTTTGGGTCTAGCCGAGTGGGTTTGGGTGTAGCCGAGTTGGTTTGGGTCTAGCCGAGTGGGTTTGGGTCTAGCCGAGTGGGTTAGGGTCTAGCCGAGTGGGTTTGCGTCTAGCGGAGTGGGTTTGGGTCGAGCCGAGTGGGTTTGGGTCCGGCCGAGTGGGTTTGGGTCTAGCCGAGTGGGATTGGGTCTAGCCGAGTGGGTTTGGGTCTAGCCGAGTGGGTTTGTGTCTAGCCGAGTGGGTTTGGGTCTAGCCGAGTGGGTTTGGGTCTAGCCGAGTGGGTTTGGGTCTAGCCGAGTGGGTGTGGGTCTAGCCGAGTGGGTTTGGGTCTAGCCGAGTAGGTTTGGGTCTAGCCGAGTGGGTTTGGGTCCAGCGGAGTGGGTTTTGGTCTAGCCGAGTGGGTTTGGGTCTAGCGGAGTGGGGTTGGGAGTAGCGGACTAGGTTTTGGTCTAGCCGAGTGTGTTTGGGTCTAGCCGAGTGGGTGTGGGTCTAGCCGAGTGGGTTTGGGTCTAGCCGAGTAGGTTTGGGTCTAGCCGAGTGGGTTTGGGTCCAGCGGAGTGGGTTTTGGTCTAGCCGAGTGGGTTTGGGTCTAGCGGAGTGGGGTTGGGAGTAGCGGATTAGGTTTTGGTCTAGCCGAGTGTGTTTGGGTCTAGCCGAGTGGGTTTGGGTGTAGCCGTGTGGGTTTGGGTCTAGCCGAGGGGGTTTGGGTCTATCCGAGTGGGTTTGGGCCTAGCCGAGTGGGTTTGGGTCTAGCCGAGTGGGTTTGGGTCTAGCCGAGTTGGTTTGGGTCTAGCCGAGTGGGTTTGGGTCTAGCCGAGTGGGTTTGCGTCTAGCCGAGTGGGTTTGGGTCTAGCGGAGTGGGTTTGGGTTAAGCCGAGTGGGTTTGGGTCCAGCCGAGTGGGTTTGGGTCTAGCCGAGTGGGTTTGGGTCTAGCGGAGTGGGTTTGGGTCTAGCCGAGTGGGTTTGGGTCTAGCCGAGTGGGTTTGGGTCGAGCCGAGTGGGTTTGGGTCTAGCCGAGTGGGTTTGTGTCTAGCCGAGTGGGTTTGGGTCTAACCGAGTGGGTTTGGGTCCAGCCGAGTGGGTTAGGGTAAAGCCGAGTGGTTTTGTGTCTAGGCGAGTTGGTTTGGGTCTAGCCGAGTGGGTTCGGGACTAGCCGAGTGGGTTTGGGTCTAGCCTAGTGGGTTTGGGTCTAGCAGAGTGGGTTTGTGTTTTGCGGAGTGGGTTTGGGTCTAGCCGAGTGGGTTTGAGTCTAGCCGATTGGGTTTGGGTCCAGCCGTGTGGGTTTGGGTCTAGTCGAGTGGGTTTGGGTCTAGCCGAGTGGGTTTGGGTCTAGCCGAGTGGGTTTGGGTCTAGCCGTGTGGGTTTGGGTCTAGCCGAGTGGGTTTGTGACTAGTGGAGTGGGATTGGGTGTAGCCGAGTGGGTTTGGGTCTAGCCGAGTGGGTTTGGGTCTAGCCGAGTGGGTTTTGGTCTAGCCGAGTGGGTTTGGGTCTAGCCGAGTGGGTTTGGGTCTAGCCGAGTGGGTGTGGGTCTAGCCGAGTGGGTTTGGGTCTAGCCGAGTGGGTTTGGGTCTAGCCGAGTGGGTTTGGGTCCAGCGGAGTGGGTTTTGGTCTAGCCGAGTGGGTTTGGGTCTAGCGGAGTGGGGTTGGGAGTAGCCGACTAGGTTTTGGTCTAGCCGAGTGTGTTTGGGTCTAGCCGAGTGGGTTTGGGTGTTGCCGTGTGGGTTTGGGTCTAGCCGAGGGGGTTTGGGTCTATCCGAGTGGGTTTGGGCCTAGCCGAGTGGGTTTGGGTCTAGCCGATTGGGTTTGGGTCTAGCCGAGTTGGTTTGGGTCTAGCCGAGTGGGTTTGGGTCTAGCCGAGTGGGTTTGGGTCTAGCCGAGTGGGTTTGGGTCTAGCGGAGTGGGTTTGGGTCGAGCCGAGTGGGTTTGGGTCGAGCCGAGTGGGTTTGGGTCTAGCGGAGTGGGTTTGGGTCTAGCGGAGTGGGTTTGGGTCTAGCCGAGTGGGTTTGGGGCTAGCCGAGTGGGTGTGGGTCTAGCCGAGTGGGTTTGGGTCTAGCCGAGTGGGTTTGGGTCTAGCCGAGTGGGTTTGGGTCCAGCGGAGTGGGTTTTGGTCTAGCCGAGTGGGTTTGGGTCAAGCCGAGTGGGGTTGGGTCTAGCGGAGTGGGTTTGGGTCTAGCCGTGTGGGTTTGGGTCTAGCCGAGTGGGTTTGGGTCTAGCCGAGTGGGTTTGTGTCTAGCCGAGTGGGTTTGTGTCTACCCGAGTGGGTTTGGGTCTAGCCGAGTGGGTTTGGGTCTAGCCGAGTGGGTTTGGGTCTAGCCGAGTGGGTTTGGGTCTAGCCGAGTGGGTGTGGGTCTAGCCGAGTGGGTTTGGGTCTAGCCGAGTGGGTTTGGGTCTAGCCGAGTGGGTTTGGGTCCAGCGGAGTGGGTTTTGGTCTAGCCGAGTGGGTTTGGGTCTAGCGGAGTGGGGTTGGGAGTAGCCGACTAGGTTTTGGTGTAGCCGAGTGTGTTTGGGTCTAGCCGAGTGGGTTTGGGTGTAGCCGTGTGGGTTTGGGTCTAGCCGAGGGGGTTTGGGTCTATCCGAGTGGGTTTGGGCCTAGCCGAGTGGGTTTGGGTCTAGCCGAGTGGGTTTGGGTCTAGCCGAGTGGGTTTGGGTCTAGCCGAGTGGGTTTGGGTCTAGCCGAGTGGGTTTGTGTCTAGCCGAGTGGGTTTGGGTCTAACCTAGTGGGTTTGGGTCTGGCCGAGTGGGTTTGGGTATAGCCGAGTGGGTTTGTGTCTAGGCGAGTGGGTTTGGGTCTAGCCGAGTGGGTTCGGGACTAGCCGAGTGGGTTTGGGTCTAGCCTAGTGGGTTTGGGTCTAGCGGAGTGGGTTTGTGTTTTGCGGAGTGGGTTTGGGTCTAGCCGAGTGGGTTTGGGTCTAGCCGATTGGGTTTGGGTCCAGCCGTGTGGGTTTGGGTCTAGCCGAGTGGGTTTGGGTCTAGCCGAGTGGGTTTGGGTCTAGCCGAGTGGGTTTGGGTCTAGCCGTGTGGGTTTGGGTCTAGCCGAGTGGGTTTGTGACTAGTGGAGTGGGATTGGGTGTAGCCGAGTGGGTTTGGGTCTAGCCGAGTGGGTTTGGGTCTAGCCGAGTGGGTTTTGGTCTAGCCGAGTGGGTTTGGGTCTAGCCGAGTGGGTTTGGGTCTAGCCGAGTGGGTCTGGGTCTAGCCGAGTGGGTTTGGGTCTAGCCGAGTGGGTTTGGGTCTAGCCGAGTGGGTTTGGGTCTAGCCGAGTGGGTTTGGGTCTAGCCGAGTGGGGTTGCGTCTAGCCGAGTGGGTTTGGGTCTACCTGAGTGGGTTTGGGTCTAGCCGAGTGGGTTTGGGTCTAGCCGAGTGGGTTTGGGTCGAGCCGAGTGGGTTTGGGTCGAGCCGAGTGGGTTTGGGTCTAGCGGAGTGGGTTTGGGTCTAGCGGAGTGGGTTTGGGTCTAGCCGAGTGGGTTTGGGGCTAGCCGAGTGGGTGTGGGTCTAGCCGAGTGGGTTTGGGTCTAGCCGAGTGGGTTTGGGTCTAGCCGAGTGGGTTTGGGTCCAGCGGAGTGGGTTTTGGTCTAGCCGAGTGGGTTTGGGTCAAGCCGAGTGGGGTTGGGTCTAGCGGAGTGGGTTTGGGTCTAGCCGTGTGGGTTTGGGTCTAGCCGAGTGGGTTTGGGTCTAGCCGAGTGGGTTTGTGTCTAGCCGAGTGGGTTTGTGTCTACCCGAGTGGGTTTGGGTCTAGCCGAGTGGGTTTGGGTCTAGCCGAGTGGGTTTGGGTCTAGCCGAGTGGGTTTGGGTCTAGCCGAGTGGGTGTGGGTCTAGCCGAGTGGGTTTGGGTCTAGCCGAGTGGGTTTGGGTCTAGCCGAGTGGGTTTGGGTCCAGCGGAGTGGGTTTTGGTCTAGCCGAGTGGGTTTGGGTCTAGCGGAGTGGGGTTGGGAGTAGCCGACTAGGTTTTGGTGTAGCCGAGTGTGTTTGGGTCTAGCCGAGTGGGTTTGGGTGTAGCCGTGTGGGTTTGGGTCTAGCCGAGGGGGTTTGGGTCTATCCGAGTGGGTTTGGGCCTAGCCGAGTGGGTTTGGGTCTAGCCGAGTGGGTTTGGGTCTAGCCGAGTGGGTTTGGGTCTAGCCGAGTGGGTTTGGGTCTAGCCGAGTGGGTTTGTGTCTAGCCGAGTGGGTTTGGGTCTAACCGAGTGGGTTTGGGTCTGGCCGAGTGGGTTTGGGTATAGCCGAGTGGGTTTGTGTCTAGGCGAGTGGGTTTGGGTCTAGCCGAGTGGGTTCGGGACTAGCCGAGTGGGTTTGGGTCTAGCCTAGTGGGTTTGGGTCTAGCGGAGTGGGTTTGTGTTTTGCGGAGTGGGTTTGGGTCTAGCCGAGTGGGTTTGGGTCTAGCCGATTGGGTTTGGGTCCAGCCGTGTGGGTTTGGGTCTAGCCGAGTGGGTTTGGGTCTAGCCGAGTGGGTTTGGGTCTAGCCGAGTGGGTTTGGGTCTAGCCGTGTGGGTTTGGGTCTAGCCGAGTGGGTTTGTGACTAGTGGAGTGGGATTGGGTGTAGCCGAGTGGGTTTGGGTCTAGCCGAGTGGGTTTGGGTCTAGCCGAGTGGGTTTTGGTCTAGCCGAGTGGGTTTGGGTCTAGCCGAGTGGGTTTGGGTCTAGCCGAGTGGGTCTGGGTCTAGCCGAGTGGGTTTGGGTCTAGCCGAGTGGGTTTGGGTCTAGCCGAGTGGGTTTGGGTCTAGCCGAGTGGGTTTGGGTCTAGCCGAGTGGGGTTGCGTCTAGCCGAGTGGGTTTGGGTCTACCTGAGTGGGTTTGGGTCTAGCCGAGTGGGTTTGGGTCTAGCCGAGTGGGTTTGTGTCTACCCGAGTGGGTTTGTGTCTAGCCGAGTGGGTTTGGGTCTAGCTGAGTGGCTCTGGGTCTAGCCGAGTGGGTTTGGGTCTAGCCGAGTGGGTTTGGGTCTAGCCGAATGGGTTTGGGTCCAGCCGAGTGGGTTTGGGTCTAGCCGAGTGGGTTTGGGTCCTGCCGTGTGGGTTTGGGTCTAGCCGAGTGGGTTTGTGTCTAGTGCAGTGGGTTTGGTTGTAGCCGAGTGGGTTTTGGTCGAAGTGAGTGGGTTTGGGTCTAGCCGAGTGGGTTTGGGTCCAGCCGAGTGGGTTTGGGTCTAGCCGAGTGGGTTTGGGTCCAGCCGAGTGGGTTTGGGGCTAGCCGTGTGGGTTTGGGTCTAGCCGAGTGGGTTTGTGTCTAGGCGAGTGGGTTTGGGTCTAGCCGAGTGGGTTCGGGACCAGCCGAGTGGGTTTGGGTCTAGCCTAGTGGGTTTGGGTCTAGCGGAGTGGGTTTGTGTTTTGCGGAGTGGGTTTGGGTGTAGCCGAGTGGGTTTGGGTCTAGCCGAGTGGGTCTGGGTCTAGCCGAGTGGGTTTGGGTCTAGCCGAGTGGGTTTGGGTCTAGCCGAGTGGGTTTGGGTCTAGCCGAGTGGGTTTGGGTCTAGCCGAGTGGGGTTGCGTCTAGCCGAGTGGGTTTGGGTCTACCTGAGTGGGTTTGGGTCTATCCGAGTGGGTTTGGGTCTAGCCGAGTGGGTTTGTGTCTACCCGAGTGGGTTTGTGTCTAGCCGAGTGGGTTTGGGTCTAGCTGAGTGGCTCTGGGTCTAGCCGAGTGGGTTTGGGTCTAGCCGAGTGGGTTTGGGTCTAGCCGAATGGGTTTGGGTCCAGCCGAGTGGGTTTGGGGCTAGCCGTGTGGGTTTGGGTCTAGCCGAGTGGGTTTGGGTCTAGCTGAGTCAGTTTGGGTCTAGCCGAGTGGGTTTGGGTCTAGCCGTGTGGGTTTGGGTCTAGCCGAGTGGGTTTGTGTCTAGCCCAGTGGGTTTGGGTCTAACCGAGTGGGTTTGGGTCTAGCCGAGTGGGTTAGGGTATAGCCGAGTGGGTTTGTGTCTAGGCGAGTGGGTTTGGGTCTAGCCGAGTGGGTTCGGGACTAGCCGAGTGGGTTTGGGTCTAGCCGAGTGGGTTTGGGTCTAGCCTAGTGGGTTTAGGTCTTGCCGAGTGTGTTTGGGTCTAGCCGAGTGGGTTTGGGTCTAGCCGAGTGGGTTTTGGTCTAGCCGAGTGGGTTTGGGGCTAGCCGAGTGGGTTTGGGTCTAGCCGAGTGGGTTTGGGGCTAGCCGAGTGGGTGTGGGTCTAGCCGAGTGGGTTTGGGTCTAGCCGAGTGGGTTTGGGTCTAGCCGAGTGGGTTTGGGTCCAGCGGAGTGGGTTTTGGTCTAGCCGAGTGGGTTTGCGTCTAGCGGAATGGGGTTGGGAGTAGCCGACTAGGTTTTGGTCTAGCCGAGTGTGTTTGGGTCTAGCCGAGTGGGTTTGGGTGTAGCCGTGTGGGTTTGGGTCTAGCCGAGGGGGTTCGGGTCTATCCGAGTGGGTTTGGGCCTAGCCGAGTGGGTTTGGGTCTAGCCGAGTGGGTTTGGGTCTAGCCGAGTTGGTTTGGGTCTAGCCGAGTGGGTTTGGGTCTAGCCGAGTGGGTTAGGGTCTAGCCGAGTGGGTTTGCGTCTAGCGGAGTGGGTTTGGGTCGAGCCGAGTGGGTTTGGGTCCAGCCGAGTGGGTTTGGGTCTAGCCGAGTGGGTTTGGGTCTAGCGGAGTGGGTTTGGGTCTAGCCGAGTGGGTTTGGGTCTAGCCGAGTGGGTTTGGGTCTAGCGGAGTGGGGTTGGGAGTAGCCGACTAGGTTTTGGTCTAGCCGAGTGTGTTTGGGTCTAGCCAAGTGGGTTTGGGTGTAGTCGTGTGGGTTTGGGTCTAGCCGAGGGGGTTTGGGTCTATCCGAGTGGGTTTGGGCCTAGCCGAGTGGGTTTGGGTCTAGCCGAGTGGGTTTGGGTCTAGCCGAGTTGGTTTGGGTCTAGCCGAGTGGGTTTGGGTCTAGCCGAGTGGGTTTGGGTCTAGCGGAGTGGGTTTGGGTCTAGCGGAGTGGGTTTGGGTCAAGCCGAGTGGGTTTGGGTCCAGCCGAGTGGGTTTGGGTCTAGCCGAGTGGGTTTGGGTCTAGCGGAGTGGGTTTGGGTCTAGCCGAGTGGGTTTGGGTCTAGCCGAGTGGGTTTGGGTCGAGCCGAGTGGGTTTGGGTCTAGCCGAGTGGGTTTGTGTCTAGCCGAGTGGGTTTGGGTCTAACCGAGTGGGTTTGGGTCTAGCCGAGTGGGTTAGGGTATAGCCGAGTGGGTTTGTGTCTAGGCGAGAGGGTTTGGGTCTAGCCGAGTGGGTTCGGGACTAGCCGAGTGGGTTTGGGTCTAGCCTAGTGGGTTTGGGTCTAGCAGAGTGGGTTTGTGTTTTGCGGAGTGGGTTTGGGTCTAGCCGAGTGGGTTTGGGTCTAGCCGATTGGGTTTGGGTCCAGCCGTGTGGGTTTGGGTCTAGCCGTGTGGGTTTGGGTCTAGCCGAGTGGGTTTGGGTCTAGCCGAGTGGGTTTGGGTCTAGCCGTGTGGGTTTGGGTCTAGCCGAGTGGGTTTGTGACTAGTGGAGTGGGATTGGGTGTAGCCGAGTGGGTTTGGGTCTAGCCGAGTGGGTTTGGGTCTAGCCGAGTGGGTTTTGGTCTAGCCGAGTGGGTTTGGGCCTAGCCGAGTGGGTTTGGGTCTAGCCGAGTTGGTCTGGGTCTAGCCGAGTGGGTTTAGGTCTTGCCGAGTGTGTTTGGGTCTAGCCGAGTGGGTTTGGGTCTAGCCGAGTGGGTTTGGGTCTAGCCGAGTGGGTTTTGGTCTAGCCGAGTGGGTTTGGGTCTAGCCGAGTGGGTTTGGGTCTAGCCGAGTGGGTGTGGGTCTATCCGAGTGGGTTTGGGTCTAGCCGAGTGGGTTTGGGTCTAGCGGAGTGGGGTTGGGAGTAGCCGACTAGGTTTTGGTCTAGCCGAGTGTGTTTGGGTCTAGCCGAGTGGGTTTGGGTGTAGCCGTGTGGGTTTGGGTCTAGCCGAGTGGGTTTGGGTCTAGCCGAGTGGGTTTGGGTCCAGCGGAGTGGGTTTTGGTCTAGCCGAGTGGGTTTGCGTCTAGCGGAATGGGGTTGGGAGTAGCCGACTAGGTTTTGGTCTAGCCGAGTGTGTTTGGGTCTAGCCGAGTGGGTTTGGGTGTAGCCGTGTGGGTTTGGGTCTAGCCGAGGGGGTTCGGGTCTATCCGAGTGGGTTTGGGTCTAGCCGAGTGGGTTTGGGTCTAGCCGAGTTGGTTTGGGTCTAGCCGAGTGGGTTTGGGTCTAGCCGAGTGGGTTAGGGTCTAGCCGAGTGGGTTTGCGTCTAGCGGAGTGGGTTTGGGTCGAGCCGAGTGGGTTTGGGTCCAGCCGAGTGGGTTTGGGTCTAGCCGAGTGGGTTTGGGTCTAGCGGAGTGGGTTTGGGTCTAGCCGAGTGGGTTTGGGTCTAGCCGAGTGGGTTTGGGTCTAGCGGAGTGGGGTTGGGAGTAGCCGACTAGGTTTTGGTCTAGCCGAGTGTGTTTGGGTCTAGCCAAGTGGGTTTGGGTGTAGTCGTGTGGGTTTGGGTCTAGCCGAGGGGGTTTGGGTCTATCCGAGTGGGTTTGGGCCTAGCCGAGTGGGTTTGGGTCTAGCCGAGTGGGTTTGGGTCTAGCCGAGTTGGTTTGGGTCTAGCCGAGTGGGTTTGGGTCTAGCCGAGTGGGTTTGGGTCTAGCGGAGTGGGTTTGGGTCTAGCGGAGTGGGTTTGGGTCAAGCCGAGTGGGTTTGGGTCCAGCCGAGTGGGTTTGGGTCTAGCCGAGTGGGTTTGGGTCTAGCGGAGTGGGTTTGGGTCTAGCCGAGTGGGTTTGGGTCTAGCCGAGTGGGTTTGGGTCGAGCCGAGTGGGTTTGGGTCTAGCCGAGTGGGTTTGTGTCTAGCCGAGTGGGTTTGGGTCTAACCGAGTGGGTTTGGGTCTAGCCGAGTGGGTTAGGGTATAGCCGAGTGGGTTTGTGTCTAGGCGAGAGGGTTTGGGTCTAGCCGAGTGGGTTCGGGACTAGCCGAGTGGGTTTGGGTCTAGCCTAGTGGGTTTGGGTCTAGCAGAGTGGGTTTGTGTTTTGCGGAGTGGGTTTGGGTCTAGCCGAGTGGGTTTGGGTCTAGCCGATTGGGTTTGGGTCCAGCCGTGTGGGTTTGGGTCTAGCCGTGTGGGTTTGGGTCTAGCCGAGTGGGTTTGGGTCTAGCCGAGTGGGTTTGGGTCTAGCCGTGTGGGTTTGGGTCTAGCCGAGTGGGTTTGTGACTAGTGGAGTGGGATTGGGTGTAGCCGAGTGGGTTTGGGTCTAGCCGAGTGGGTTTGGGTCTAGCCGAGTGGGTTTTGGTCTAGCCGAGTGGGTTTGGGCCTAGCCGAGTGGGTTTGGGTCTAGCCGAGTTGGTCTGGGTCTAGCCGAGTGGGTTTAGGTCTTGCCGAGTGTGTTTGGGTCTAGCCGAGTGGGTTTGGGTCTAGCCGAGTGGGTTTGGGTCTAGCCGAGTGGGTTTTGGTCTAGCCGAGTGGGTTTGGGTCTAGCCGAGTGGGTTTGGGTCTAGCCGAGTGGGTGTGGGTCTATCCGAGTGGGTTTGGGTCTAGCCGAGTGGGTTTGGGTCTAGCGGAGTGGGGTTGGGAGTAGCCGACTAGGTTTTGGTCTAGCCGAGTGTGTTTGGGTCTAGCCGAGTGGGTTTGGGTGTAGCCGTGTGGGTTTGGGTGTAGCCGTGTGGGTTTGGGTCTAGCCGAGGGGGTTCGGGTCTATCCGAGTGGGTTTGGGCCTAGCCGAGTGGGTTTGGGTCTAGCCGAGTGGGTTTGGGTCTAGCCGAGTTGGTTTGGGTCTAGCCGAGTGGGTTTGGGTCTAGCCGAGTGGGTTAGGGTCTAGCCGAGTGGGTTTGCGTCTAGCGGAGTGGGTTTGGGTCGAGCCGAGTGGGTTTGGGTCCAGCCGAGTGGGTTTGGGTCTAGCCGAGTGGGTTTGGGTCTAGCGGAGTGGGTTTGGGTCTAGCCGAGTGGGTTTGGGTCTAGCCGAGTGGGTTTGGGTCTAGCGGAGTGGGGTTGGGAGTAGCCGACTAGGTTTTGGTCTAGCCGAGTGTGTTTGGGTCTAGCCGAGTGGGTTTGGGTGTAGTCGTGTGGGTTTGGGTCTAGCCGAGGGGGTTTGGGTCTATCCGAGTGGGTTTGGGCCTAGCCGAGTGGGTTTGGGTCTAGCCGAGTGGGTTTGGGTGTAGCCGAGTTGGTTTGGGTCTAGCCGAGTGGGTTTGGGTCTAGCCGAGTGGGTTTGGGTCTAGCGGAGTGGGTTTGGGTCTAGCGGAGTGGGTTTGGGTCAAGCCGAGTGGGTTTGGGTCCAGCCGAGTGGGTTTGGGTCTAGCCGAGTGGGTTTGGGTCTAGCGGAGTGGGTTTGGGTCTAGCCGAGTGGGTTTGGGTCTAGCCGAGTGGGTTTGGGTCGAGCCGAGTGGGTTTGGGTCTAGCCGAGTGGGTTTGTGTCTAGCCGAGTGGGTTTGGGTCTAACCGAGTGGGTTTGGGTCTAGCCGAGTGGGTTAGGGTATAGCCGAGTGGGTTTGTGTCTAGGCGAGAGGGTTTGGGTCTAGCCGAGTGGGTTCGGGACTAGCCGAGTGGGTTTGGGTCTAGCCTAGTGGGTTTGGGTCTAGCAGAGTGGGTTTGTGTTTTGCGGAGTGGGTTTGGGTCTAGCCGAGTGGGTTTGGGTCTAGCCGATTGGGTTTGGGTCCAGCCGTGTGGGTTTGGGTCTAGCCGTGTGGGTTTGGGTCTAGCCGAGTGGGTTTGGGTCTAGCCGAGTGGGTTTGGGTCTAGCCGTGTGGGTTTGGGTCTAGCCGAGTGGGTTTGTGACTAGTGGAGTGGGATTGGGTGTAGCCGAGTGGGTTTGGGTCTAGCCGAGTGGGTTTGGGTCTAGCCGAGTGGGTTTTGGTCTAGCCGAGTGGGTTTGGGCCTAGCCGAGTGGGTTTGGGTCTAGCCGAGTTGGTCTGGGTCTAGCCGAGTGGGTTTAGGTCTTGCCGAGTGTGTTTGGGTCTAGCCGAGTGGGTTTGGGTCTAGCCGAGTGGGTTTGGGTCTAGCCGAGTGGGTTTTGGTCTAGCCGAGTGGGTTTGGGTCTAGCCGAGTGGGTTTGGGTCTAGCCGAGTGGGTGTGGGTCTATCCGAGTGGGTTTGGGTCTAGCCGAGTGGGTTTGGGTCTAGCGGAGTGGGGTTGGGAGTAGCCGACTAGGTTTTGGTCTAGCCGAGTGTGTTTGGGTCTAGCCGAGTGGGTTTGGGTGTAGCCGTGTGGGTTTGGGTCTAGCCGAGGGGGTTTGGGTCTATCCGAGTGGGTTTGGGCCTAGCCGAGTGGGTTTGGGTCTAGCCGAGTGGGTTTGGGTCTAGCCGAGTTGGTTTGGGTCTAGCCGAGTGGGTTTTGGTCTAGCCGAGTGGGTTTGGGTCCAGCGGAGTGGGTTTTGGTCTAGCCGAGTGGGTTTGGGTCTAGCGGAGTGGGGTTGGGAGTAGCCGACTAGGTTTGGGTCTAGCCGAGTGTGTTTGGGTCTAGCCGAGTGGGTTTGGGTGTAGCCGTGTGGGTTTGGGTCTAGCCGAGGGGGTTTGGGTCTATCCGGGTGGGTTTGGGCCTAGCCGAGTGGGTTTGGGTCTAGCCGAGTGGGTTTGGGTCTAGTCGAGTGGGTTTGGGTCTAGCCGAGTGAGTTTGGGTCTAGCGGAGTGGGTTTGGGTCGAGCCGAGTGGGTTTGGGTCGAGCCGAGTGGGTTTGGGTCTAGCCGAGTGGGTTTGGGTCTAGCGGAGTGGGTTTGGGTCTAGCCGAGGGGGTTTGGGTCTAGCCGAGTGGGTTTGGGTCTAGCCGAGTGGGTTTGGGTCTAGCCGAGTGGGTTTGTGTCTAGCCGAGTGGGTTTGGGTCTAACCGAGTGGGTTTGGGTCTAGCCGAGTGGGTTAGGGTATAGCCGAGTGGGTTTTTGTCTAGGCGAGTGGGTTTGGGTCTAGCCGAGTGGGTTCGGGACTAGCCGAGTGGGTTAGGGTCTAGCCTATTGGGTTTGGGTCTAGCGGAGTGGGTTTGTGTTTTGCGGAGTGGGTTTGGGACTAGCCGAGTGGGTTTGGGTCTAGCCGATTGGGTTTGGGTCCAGCCGTGTGGGTTTGGGTCTAGCCGAGTGGGTTTGGGTCTAGCCGAGTGGGTTTGGGTCTAGCCGAGTGGGTTTGATGTCTAGCCGTGTGGGTTTGGGTCCAGCCGAGTGGGTTTGTGACTAGTGGAGTGGGATTGGGTGTAGCCGAGTGGGTTTGGGTCTAGCCGAGTGGGTTTGGGTCTAACCGAGTGGGTTTTGGTCTAGCCGAGTGGGTTTGGTTCTAGCCGAGTGGGTTTGGGTCTAGCCGAGTGGGTCTGGGTCTAGCCGAGTGGGTTTGGGTCTAGCCGAGTGGGTTTGGGTCTAGCCGAGTGGGTTTGGGTCTAGCCGAGTGGGTTTGGGTCTAGCCGAGTGAGGTTGCGTCTAGCCGAGTGGGTTTGGGTCTACCCGAGTGGGTTTGGGTCTAGCCGAGTGGGTTTGGGTCTAGCCGAGTGGGTTTGTGTCTACCCGAGTGGGTTTGTGTCTAGCCGAGTGGGTTTGGGTCTGGCTGAGTGGCTCTGGGTCTAGCCGAGTGGGTTTGGGTCTAGCCGAGTGGGTTTGGGTCTAGCCGAATGGGTTTGGGTCCAGCCGAGTGGGTTTGGGTCTAGCCGAGTGGGTTTGGGTCTTGCCGTGTGGGTTTGGGTCTAGCCGAGTGGGTTTGTGTCTAGTGCAGTGGGTTTGGTTGTAGCCGAGTGGGTTTGGGTCGAACTGAGTGGGTTTGGGTCTAGCCGAGTGGGTTTGGGTCCAGCCGAGTGGGTTTGGGTCCAGCCGAGTGGGTTTGGGTCTAGCCGAGTGGGTTTGGGTCTAGCCGAGTGGGTTTGGGTCTAGCCGAGTGGGTTTGGGTCTAGCCTAGTGGGTTTATGTCTTGCCGAGTGTGTTTGGGTCTAGCCGAGTGGGTTTGTGTCTAGCCGAGTGGGTTTGGGTCTAGCCGAGTGGGTTTTGGTCTAGCCGAGTGGGTTTGGGTCTAGCCGAGTGGGTTTGGGTCTAGCCGAGTGGGTTTGGGGCTAGCCGTGTGGGTTTGGGTCTAGCCGAGTGGGTTTGGGTCTAGCTGAGTCAGTTTGGGCCTAGCCGAGTGGGTTTGGGTCTAGCCGTGTGGGTTTGGGTCTAGCCGAGTGGGTTTGTGTCTAGCCGAGTGGGTTTGGGTCTAACCGAGTGGGTTTGGGTCCAGCCGAGTGGGTTAGGGTATAGCCGAGTGGGTTTGTGTCTAGGCGAGTGGGTTTGGGTCTAGCCGAGTGGGTTCGGGACTAGCCGAGTGGGTTTGGGTCTAGCCTAGTGGGTTTGGGTCTAGCGGAGTGGGTTTGTGTTTAGCGGAGTGGGTTTGGGTCTAGCCGAGTGGGTTTGTGTCTAGCCGATTGGGTTTGGGTCCAGCCGTGTGGGTTTGGGTCTAGCCGAGTGGGTTTGGGTCTAGCCGAGTGGGTTTGCGTCTAGCCGAGTGGGTTTGGGTCTAGCCGTGTGGGTTTGGGTCTAGCCGAGTGGGTTTGTGTCTAGTGGAGTGGGTTTGGGTGTAGCCGAGTGGGTTTGGGTGTAGCCGAGTGGGTTTGGGTCTAGCCGAGTGGGTTTGGGTCTAGCCGAGTGGGTTTAGGTCTATGCGAGTGGGTTTGGGTCTAGCCGAGTGGGTTTGGGTCTAGCCGAGTGGGTTTGGGTCTAGCCGAGTGGGTTTTGGTCTAGCCGAGTGGGTTTGGATCTAGCCGAGTGGGTATGGGTCTAGCCGAGTGGGTCTGGGTCTAGCCGAGTGGGTTTGGGTCTAGCCGAGTGGGTTTGGGTCTAGCCGAATGGGTTTGGGTCTAGCCGAGTGGGTTTGGGTCTAGCCGAGTGGGTTTGGGTCTAGCCGAGTGGGTTTGGGTCTAGCCGAGTGGGTTTGGGTCTGGCCGAGTGGGGTTGCGTCTAGCCGAGTGGGTTTGCGGCTACCCGAGTGGGTTTGGGTCTAGCCGAGTGGGTTTGGGTCTAGCCGAGTGGGTTTGTGTCTACCCGAGTGGGTTTGTGTCTAGCCGAGTGGGTTTGGGTCTGGCTGAGTGGCTCTGGGTCTAGCCGAGTGGGTTTGGGTCTAGCCGAGTGGGTTTGGGTCTAGCCGAATGGGTTTGGGTCCAGCCGAGTGGGTTTGGGTCTAGCCGAGTGGGTTTGGGTCTTGCCGTGTGGGTTTGGGTCTAGCCGAGTGGGTTTGTGTCTAGTGCAGTGGGTTTGGTTATAGCCGAGTGGGTTTGGGTCGAACTGAGTGGGTTTGGGTCTAGCCGAGTGGGTTTGGGTCCAGCCGACTGGGTTTGGGTCCAGCCGAGTGGGTTTGGGTCTAGCCGAGTGGGTTTGGGTCTAGCCGAGTGGGTTTGGGTCTAGCCGAGTGGGTTTGGGTCTAGCCGAGTGGGTTTGGGTCTAGCGGAGTGGGTTTTGGTCTAGCCGAGTGGGTTTGGATCTAGCCGAGTGGGTATGGGTCTAGCCGAGTGGGTCTGGGTCTAGCCGAGTGGGTTTGGGTCTAGCCGAGTGGGTTTGGGTCTAGCCGAATGGGTTTGGGTCTAGCCGAGTGCGTTTGGGTCTAGACGAGTGGGTTTGGGTCTAGCCGAGTGGGTTTGAGTCTAGCCGAGTGGGTTTGGGTCTAGCCGAATGGGTTTGGGTCTAGCCGAGTGGGTTTCGGTCCAGCCGAGTGGGTTTGGGTCTAGCCGAATGGGATTGGGTCTAGCCGAGTGGGTTTGGGTCTAGCCGAGTGGGTTTGGGTCTAGTGGAGTGGGTTTGCATCTAGCCGAGTGGGTTTGGGTCTAGCCGAGTGGGTTTGCGTCAAGCCGAGTGGGTTTGTGTCTAGCCGAGTGGGTTTGGGTCTAGCCGAGTGGGTTTGGGTCTAGCCGAGTGGGTTTGTGTCTACCCGAGTGGGTTTGTGTCTAGCCGAGTGGGTTTGGGTCTAGCTGAGTGGCTCTGGGTCTAGCCGACTGGGTTTGGGTCTAGCCGAGTGGGTTTGGGTCTAGCCGATTGGGTTTGGGTCTAGCCGAGTGGGTTTGGGTCTAGCCGAGTGGGTTTGGGTCTAGCCGAGTGGGTTTGGGTCTAGCCGAGTGGGTTTGGGTCTAGCCGAATGGGATTGGGTCTAGCCGAGTGGGTTTGGGTCTAGCCGAGTGGGTTTGGGTCTAGTGGAGTGGGTTTGGATCTAGCCGAGTGGGTTTGGGTCTAGCCGAGTGGGTTTGCGTCAAGACGAGTGGGTTTGTGTCTAGCCGAGTGGGTTTGGGTCTAGCCGAGTGGGTTTGGGTCTAGCCGAGTGGGTTTGGGTCTAGCCGAATGGGTTTGGGTCTAGCCGAGTGGGTTTGGATCTAGCCGAGTGGGTTTGGGTCTAGCCGAATGGGATTGGGTCTAGCCGAGTGGGTTTGGGTCTAGCCGAGTGGGTTTGGGTCTAGTGGAGTGGGTTTGGATCTAGCCGAGTGGGTTTGGGTCTAGCCGAGTGGGTTTGCGTCAAGCCGAGTGGGTTTGTGTCTAGCCGAGTGGGTTTGGGTCTAGCCGAGTGGGTTTGGGTCTAGTGGACTGGGTTTGTTTGTAGCCAAGTGGGTTTTGGTCTAGCGGAGTGGGTTTGGGTGTAGCCGAGTGGGTTTGGGTCTAGCCGAGTGGGTTTGGGTCTAGTGGAGTGGGTTTGGGTGTAGCCGAGTGGGTTTGGGTCGAACTGAGTGGGTTTGGGTCTAGCCGAGTGGGTTTGGGTGCAGCCGAGTGGGTTTGGGTCCAGCCGAGTGGGTTTGGGTCCAGCCGAGTGGGTTTGGGTCTAGCCGAGTGGGTTTGGGTCTAGCCGAGTGGGTTTGGGTCTAGCCGAGTGGGTTTGGGTCTAGCCGAGTGGATTTGGGTCTAGCCGAGTAGGTTTGGGTCTAGCGGAGTGGGTTTGTGTCTAGCCGAATGGGTTTGGGTCTTGCCATGTGGGTTTGGGTCTTGCCGAGTGGGTTTGTGTCTAGTGCAGTGGGTTTGGGTGTAGCCGAGTGGGTTTGGGTCTAGCCGAGTGGGTTTGGGTCTAGCCGAATGGGTTTGGGTCTAGCCGAGTGCGTTTGGGTCTAGACGAGTGGGTTTGGGTCTAGCCGAGTGGGTTTGGGTCTAGCCGAGTGGGTTTGGGTCTAGCCGAATGGGTTTGGGTCTAGCCGAGTGGGTTTCGGTCCAGCCGAGTGGGTTTGGGTCTAGCCGAATGGGATTGGGTCTAGCCGAGTGGGTTTGGGTCTAGCCGAGTGGGTTTGGGTCTAGTGGAGTGGGTTTGGATCTAGCCGAGTGGGTTTGGGTCTAGCCGAGTGGGTTTGCGTCAAGCCGAGTGGGTTTGTGTCTAGCCGAGTGGGTTTGGGTGTAGCCGAGTGGGTTTGGGTCTAGCCGAGTGGGTTTGTGTCTACCCGAGTGGGTTTGTGTCTAGCCGAGTGGGTTTGGGTCTAGCTGAGTGGCTCTGGGTCTAGCCGACTGGGTTTGGGTCTAGCCGAGTGGGTTTGGGTCTAGCCGATTGGGTTTGGGTCTAGCCGAGTGGGTTTGGGTCTAGCCGAGTGGGTTTGGGTCTAGCCGAGTGGGTTTGGGTCTAGCCGAGTGGGTTTGGGTCTAGCCGAATGGGATTGGGTCTAGCCGAGTGGGTTTGGGTCTAGCCGAGTGGGTTTGGGTCTAGTGGAGTGGGTTTGGATCTAGCCGAGTGGGTTTGGGTCTAGCCGAGTGGGTTTGCGTCAAGACGAGTGGGTTTGTGTCTAGCCGAGTGGGTTTGGGTCTAGCCGAGTGGGTTTGGGTCTAGCCGAGTGGGTTTGGGTCTAGCCGAATGGGTTTGGGTCTAGCCGAGTGGGTTTGGATCTAGCCGAGTGGGTTTGGGCCTAGCCGAATGGGGTTGGGTCTAGCCGAGTGGGTTTGGGTCTAGCCGAGTGGGTTTGGGTCTAGTGGAGTGGGTTTGGATCTAGCCGAGTGGGTTTGGGTCTAGCCGAGTGGGTTTGCGTCAAGCCGAGTGGGTTTGTGTCTAGCCGAGTGGGTTTGGGTCTAGCCGAGTGGGTTTGGGTCTAGTGGACTGGGTTTGTTTGTAGCCAAGTGGGTTTTGGTCTAGCGGAGTGGGTTTGGGTGTAGCCGAGTGGGTTTGGGTCTAGCCGAGTGGGTTTGGGTCCAGTGGAGTGGGTTTGGGTGTAGCCGAGTGGGTTTGGGTCGAACTGAGTGGGTTTGGGTCTAGCCGAGTGGGTTTGGGTGCAGCCGAGTGGGTTTGGGTCCAGCCGAGTGGGTTTGGGTCCAGCCGAGTGGGTTTGGGTCTAGCCGAGTGGGTTTGGGTCTAGCCGAGTGGGTTTGGGTCTAGCCGAGTGGGTTTGGGTCTAGCCGAGTGGATTTGGGTCTAGCCGAGTAGGTTTGGGTCTAGCGGAGTGGGTTTGTGTCTAGCCGAATGGGTTTGGGTCTTGCCATGTGGGTTTGGGTCTTGCCGAGTGGGTTTGTGTCTAGTGCAGTGGGTTTGGGTGTAGCCGAGTGTGTTTGGGTCGAACTGAGTGGGTTTGGGTCTAGCCGAGTGGGTTTGGGTCCAGCCGAGTGGGTTTTGGTCTAGCGGAGTGGGTTTTGGTGTAGCCGAGTGGGTTTGGGTCCAGCCGAGTGGGTTTGGGTCTAGCCGAGTGGGTTTGTGTCTAGCCGAGTGGGTTTGGGACTAGCCGAGTGGGTTTGTGTATTGCCGAGTGGGTTTGGGTTTAGCCGGTGGGGTTTGGGTCTAGCCGAGTGGGTTTGGGTCTAGCCGAGTGGGTCTGGGTCTAGCCGAGTGGGTTTGGGTCTAGCCGAGTGGGTTTGGGTCTAGCCGAGTGGGTCTGGGTCTAGCCGAGTGGGCTTGGGTCTAGCCGAGTGGGTTTGGGACCAGCCGAGTGGGTTTGGGTCTAGCCGAGTGGGTTTGGGTCTAGCCGAGTGGGTTTGCGTCTGGCCGAGTGGGTTTGGGTCTAGCCGAGTGGGTTTGGGTCTAGCCGAGAGGGTTTGGGTCTAGCCGAGTGGGTTTGTGTCTACCCGAGTGGGTTTGTGTCTAGCCGAGTGGGTTTTGGTCCAGCTGAGTGGCTCTGGGTCTAGCCGAGTGGGTTTGGATCTAGCCGAGTGGGTTTGGGTCTAGCCGAATGGGTTTGGGTCTTGCCGTGTGGGTTTGGGTCTAGCCGAGTGGGTTTGTGTCTAGTGCAGTGGGTTTGGGTGTAGCCGAGTGGGTTTGGGTCGAACTGAGTGGGTTTGGGTCCAGCCGAATGGGTTTGGGTCCAGCCTAGTGGGTTTGGGTCCAGCCGAGTGGGTTTGGGTCTAGCCGAGTGGGTTTGGGTCTAGCGGAGTGGGTTTGGGTCTAGCCGAGTGGGTTTGGGTCTAGCCGAGTGGGTTTAGGTCTTGCCGAGTGTGTTTGGGTCTAGCCGAGTGGGTTTGGGTCTAGCCGAGTGGGTTTGGGTCTAGCCGAGTGGGTTTGGGTCTAGCCGAGTGGGTTTGCGTCTAGCCGAGTGGGTTTGGGTCTAGCCGAGTGGGTTTGGGTCTAGCCGAGTGGGTTTGGGTCTTGCCGAGTGGGTTTGTGTCTACCCGAGTGGGTTTGTGTCTAGCCGAGTGGGTTTGGGTCTAGCTGAGTGGCTCTGGGTCTAGCCGAGTGGGTTTGGGTCTAGCCGAGTGGGTTTGGGTCTAGCCGAATGGGTTTGGGTCTTGCCGTGTGGGTTTGGGTCTATCCGAGTGGGTTTGTGTCTGGTGCAGTGGGTTTGGGTGTAGCCGAGTGGGTTTGGGTCGAACTGAGTGGGTTTGGGTCTAGCCGAGTGGGTTTGGGTCCAGCCGAGTGAGTTTGGGTCCAGCCGAATGGGTTTGGGTCTAGCCGAGTGGGTTTGGGTCTAGCGGAGTGGGTTTGCGGCTAGCCGAGTGGGTTTGGGTCTAGCCGAGTGGGTTTAGGTCTTGCCGAGTGTGTTTGGGTCTAGCCGAGTGGGTTTGGGTCTAGCCGAGTGGGTTTGGGTCGAGCCGAGTGGGTTTTGGTATAGCCGAGTGGGTTTGGGTCTAGCCGAGTGGGTTTGGGTCTAGCCGAGTGGGTTTGGGGCGAGCCGTGTGGGTTTGGGTCTAGCCGAGTGGGTTTGGGTCTAGCTGAGTCAGTTTGGGTCTAGCTGAGTGGGTTTGGGTCTAGCCGTGTGGGTTTGGGTCTAGCCTAGTGGGTTTGGGTATAGCCGAGTGGGTTTGTGTCTAAGCGAGTGGGTTTGGGTCTAGCCGAGTGGGTTTGGGACTAGCCGAGTGGGTTTGGGTCTAGCCTAGTGGGTTTGGGTCTAGCGGAGTGAGTTTGTGTTTAGCGGAGTGGGTTTGGGTCTAGCCGAGTGGGTTTGGGTCTAGCCGATTGGGTTTGGGTCCAGCCGTGTGGGTTTGGGTCTAGCCGAGTGGGTTTGGGTCTAGCCGAGTGGGTTTGGGTCTAGCCGAGTGGGTTGGGTCTAGCCGTGTGGGTTTGGGTCTAGCCGAGTGGGTTTGGGTCTAGTGGAGTGGGTTTGGGTGTAGCCGAGTGGGTTTGGGTCTAGCCGAGTGGGTTTGGGTATAGCCGAGTGGGTTTAGGTCTATGCGAGTGGGTTTGGGTCTAGCCGAGTGGGTTTGGGTCTAGCCGAGTGGGTTTGGGTCTAGCCGAGTGGGTTTTGGTCTAGCCGAGTGGGTTTGGATCTAGCCGAGTGGGTATGGGTCTAGCCGAGTGGGTCTGGGTCTAGCCGAGTGGGTTTGGGTCTAGCCGAGTGGGTTTGGGTCTAGCCGAATGGGTTTGGGTCTAGCCGAGTGGGTTTGGGTCTAGCCGAGTGGGTTTCGGTCTAGCCGAGTGGGTTTGTGTCTAGGCGAGTGGGTTTGGGTCTAGCCGAGTGGGTTCGGGACTAGCCGAGTGGGTTTGGGTCTAGCCTAGTGGGTTTGGGTCTAGCGGAGTGGGTTTGTGTTTAGGCGAGTGGGTTTGGGTCTAGCCGAGTGGGTTCGGGACTAGCCGAGTGGGTTTGGGTCTAGCCTAGTGGGTTTGGGTCTAGCGGAGTGGGTTTGTGTTTAGCGGAGTGGGTTTGGGTCTAGCCGAGTGGGTTTGGGTCTAGCCGATTGGGTTTGGGTCCAGCCATGTGGGTTTGGGTCTAGCCGAGTGGGTTTGTGTCTAGCCGAGTGGGTTTGCGTCTAGCCGAGTGGGTTTGGGTCTAGCCGTGTGGGTTTGGGTCTAGCCGAGTGGGTTTGTGTCTAGTGGAGTGGGTTTGGGTGTAGCCGAGTGGGTTTGGGTGTAGCCGAGTGTGTTTGGGTCTAGCCGAGTGGGTTTGGGTCTAGCCGAGTGGGTTTGGGTCTAGCCGAGTGGGTTTGGGTCTAGCCGAGTGGGTTTGGGTCTAGCCGAGTGGGTTTGGGTCTAGCGGAGTGGGTTTTGGTCTAGCCGAGTGGGTTTGGATCTAGCCGAGTGGGTATGGGTCTAGCCGAGTAGGTCTGGGTCTAGCCGAGTGGGTTTGGGTCTAGCCGAGTGGGTTTGGGTCTAGCCGAATGGGTTTGGGTCTAGCCGAGTGCGTTTGGGTCTAGACGAGTGGGTTTGGGTCTAGCCGAGTGGGTTTGGGTCTAGCCGAGTGGGTTTGGGTCTAGCCGAATGGGTTTGGGTCTAGCCGAGTGGGTTTCGGTCCAGCCGAGTGGGTTTGGGTCTAGCCGAATGGGATTGGGTCTAGCCGAGTGGGTTTGGGTCTAGCCGAGTGGGTTTGGGTCTAGTGGAGTGGGTTTGGATCTAGCCGAGTGGGTTTGGGTCTAGCCGAGTGGGTTTGCGTCAAGCCGAGTGGGTTTGTGTCTAGCCGAGTGGGTTTGGGTCTAGCCGAGTGGGTTTGGGTCTAGCCGAGTGGGTTTGTGTCTACCCGAGTGGGGTTGTGTCTAGCCGAGTGGGTTTGGGTCTAGCTGAGTGGCTCTGGGTCTAGCCGAGTGGGTTTGGGTCTAGCCGAGTGGGTTTGGGTCTAGCCGAATGGGTTTGGGTCTAGCCGAGTGGGTTTGGGTCTAGCCGAGTGGGTTTGGGTCTAGCCGAATGGGATTGGGTCTAGCCGAGTGGGTTTGGGTCTAGCCGAGTGGGTTTGGGTCTAGTGGAGTGGGTTTGGATCTAGCCGAGTGGGTTTGGGTCTAGCCGAGTGGGTTTGCGTCAAGACGAGTGGGTTTGTGTCTAGCCGAGTGGGTTTGGGTCTAGCCGAGTGGGTTTGGGTCTAGCCGAGTGGGTTTGGGTCTAGCCGAATGGGTTTGGGTCTAGCCGAGTGGGTTTGGATCTAGCCGAGTGGGTTTGGGTCTAGCCGAATGGAATTGGGTCTAGCCGAGTGGGTTTGGGTCTAGCCGAGTGGGTTTGGGTCTAGTGGAGTGGGTTTGGATCTAGCCGAGTGGGTTTGGGTCTAGCCGAGTGGGTTTGCGTCAAGCCGAGTGGGTTTGTGTCTAGCCGAGTGGGTTTGGGTCTAGCCGAGTGGGTTTTGGTCTAGCCGAGTGGGTTTGCGTCCAGCCGAGTGGGTTTGGGTCTAGCCGATTGGGCTTGGGTGTAGCCGAGTGGGTTTGGGTCTAGTGGACTGGGTTTGTTTGTAGCCAAGTGGGTTTTGGTCTAGCGGAGTGGGTTTGGGTGTAGCCGAGTGGGTTTGGGTCTAGCCGAGTGGGTTTGGGTCTAGTGGAGTGGGTTTGGGTGTAGCCGAGTGGGTTTGGGTCGAACTGAGTGGGTTTGGGTCTAGCCGAGTGGGTTTGGGTGCAGCCGAGTGGGTTTGGGTCCAGCCGAGTGGGTTTGGGTCCAGCCGAGTGGGTTTGGGTCTAGCCGAGTGGGTTTGGGTTCAGCCGAGTGGGTTTGGGTCTAGCCGAGTGGGTTTGGGTCTAGCCGAGTGGATTTGGGTCTAGCCGAGTAGGTTTGGGTCTAGCGGAGTGGGTTTGTGTCTAGCCGAATGGGTTTGGGTCTTGCCATGTGGGTTTGGGTCTTGCCGAGTGGGTTTGTGTCTAGTGCAGTGGGTTTGGGTGTAGCCGAGTGTGTTTGGGTCGAACTGAGTGGGTTTGGGTCTAGCCGAGTGGGTTTGGGTCCAGCCGAGTGGGTTTTGGTCTAGCGGTGTGGGTTTTCGTGTAGCCGAGTGGGTTTGGGTCCAGCCGAGTGGGTTTGGGTCTAGCCGAGTGGCTTTGTGTCTAGCCGAGTGGGTTTGGGACTAGCCGAGTGGGTTTGTGTATTGCCGAGTGGGTTTGGGTTTAGCCGATTGGGTTTGGGTCTAGCCGAGTGGGTTTGGGTCTAGCCGAGTGGGTCTGGGTCTAGCCGAGTGGGTTTGGGTCTAACCGAGTGGGTTTGGGTCTAGCCGAGTGGGTTTGCGTCAAGCCGAGTGGGTTTGTGTCTAGCCGAGTGGGTTTGGGTCTAGCCGAGTGGGTTTTGGTCTAGCCGAGTGGGTTTGCGTCCAGCCGAGTGGGTTTGGGTCTAGCCGATTGGGCTTGGGTGTAGCCGAGTGGGTTTGGGTGTGGCTGAGTGGGTGTGGGTCTAGCGGAGTGGGTTTGGATCTAGCGGAGTGGGTTTGGGTCTAGCCGAGTGGGTTTGGGTCTAGCGGTGTGGGTTTGGATCTAGCCGAGTGGGTTTGGGTCTAGCCGAGGGGGTTTGGATCTAGCCGAGTGGGTTTGGGTCAAGCCGTGTGGGTTTGGGTCTAGCCGAGTGGGTTTGGGTCTAGTGGACTGGGTTTGTTTGTAGCCAAGTGGGTTTTGGTTTAGCGGAGTGGGTTTGGGTGTAGCCGAGTGGGTTTGGGTCTAGCCGAGTGGGTTTGGGTCTAGTGGAGTGGGTTTGGGTGTAGCCGAGTGGGTTTGGGTCGAACTGAGTGGGTTTGGGTCTAGCCGAGTGGGTTTGGGTGCAGCCGAGTGGGTTTGGGTCCAGCCGAGTGGGTTTGGGTCCAGCCGAGTGGGTTTGGGTCTAGCCGAGTGGGTTTGGGTCTAGCCGAGTGGGTTTGGGTCTAGCCGAGTGGATTTGGGTCTAGCCGAGTAGGTTTGGGTCTAGCGGAGTGGGTTTGTGTCTAGCCGAATGGGTTTGGGTCTTGCCATGTGGGTTTGGGTCTTGCCGAGTGGGTTTGTGTCTAGTGCAGTGGGTTTGGGTGTAGCCGAGTGTGTTTGGGTCGAACTGAGTTGGTTTGGGTCTAGCCGAGTGGGTTTGGGTCCAGCCGAGTGGGTTTGGGTCTAGCCGAGTGGGTTTGGGTTCAGCCGAGTGGGTTTGGGTCTAGCCGAGTGGGTTTGGGTCTAGCCGAGTGGATTTGGGTCTAGCCGAGTAGGTTTGGGTCTAGCGGAGTGGGTTTGTGTCTAGCCGAATGGGTTTGGGTCTTGCCATGTGGGTTTGGGTCTTGCCGAGTGGGTTTGTGTCTAGTGCAGTGGGTTTGGGTGTAGCCGAGTGTGTTTGGGTCGAACTGAGTGGGTTTGGGTCTAGCCGAGTGGGTTTGGGTCCAGCCGAGTGGGTTTTGGTCTAGCGGTGTGGGTTTTCGTGTAGCCGAGTGGGTTTGGGTCCAGCCGAGTGGGTTTGGGTCTAGCCGAGTGGCTTTGTGTCTAGCCGAGTGGGTTTGGGACTAGCCGAGTGGGTTTGTGTATTGCCGAGTGGGTTTGGGTTTAGCCGATTGGGTTTGGGTCTAGCCGAGTGGGTTTGGGTCTTGCCGAGTGGGTCTGGGTCTAGCCGAGTGGGTTTGGGTCTAACCGAGTGGGTTTGGGTCTAGCCGAGTGGGTTTGCGTCAAGCCGAGTGGGTTTGTGTCTAGCCGAGTGGGTTTGGGTCTAGCCGAGTGGGTTTTGGTCTAGCCGAGTGGGTTTGCGTCCAGCCGAGTGGGTTTGGGTCTAGCCGATTGGGCTTGGGTGTAGCCGAGTGGGTTTGGGTGTGGCTGAGTGGGTGTGGGTCTAGCGGAGTGGGTTTGGATCTAGCGGAGTGGGTTTGGGTCTAGCCGAGTGGGTTTGGGTCTAGCGGTGTGGGTTTGGATCTAGCCGAGTGGGTTTGGGTCTAGCCGAGGGGGTTTGGATCTAGCCGAGTGGGTTTGGGTCAAGCCGTGTGGGTTTGGGTCTAGCCGAGTGGGTTTGGGTCTAGTGGACTGGGTTTGTTTGTAGCCAAGTGGGTTTTGGTTTAGCGGAGTGGGTTTGGGTGTAGCCGAGTGGGTTTGGGTCTAGCCGAGTGGGTTTGGGTCTAGTGGAGTGGGTTTGGGTGTAGCCGAGTGGGTTTGGGTCGAACTGAGTGGGTTTGGGTCTAGCCGAGTGGGTTTGGGTGCAGCCGAGTGGGTTTGGGTCCAGCCGAGTGGGTTTGGGTCCAGCCGAGTGGGTTTGGGTCTAGCCGAGTGGGTTTGGGTCTAGCCGAGTGGGTTTGGGTCTAGCCGAGTGGATTTGGGTCTAGCCGAGTAGGTTTGCGTCTAGCGGAGTGGGTTTGTGTCTAGCCGAATGGGTTTGGGTCTTGCCATGTGGGTTTGGGTCTTGCCGAGTGGGTTTGTGTCTAGTGCAGTGGGTTTGGGTGTAGCCGAGTGTGTTTGGGTCGAACTGAGTTGGTTTGGGTCTAGCCGAGTGGGTTTGGGTCCAGCCGAGTGGGTTTTGGTCTAGCGGAGTGGGTTTTGGTGTAGCCGAGTGGGTTTGGGTCCAGCCGAGTGGGTTTGGGTCTAGCCGAGTGGGTTTGCGTCTGGCCGAGTGGGTTTGGGTCTAGCCGAGTGGGTCTGGGTCTAGCCGAGTGGGTTTGGGTCTAGCCGAGTGGGTTTGGGTCTAGCCGAGTGGGTCTGGGTCTAGCCGAGTGGGCTTGGGTCTAGCCGAGTGGGTTTGGGACCAGCCGAGTGGGTTTGGGTCTAGCCGAGTGGGTTTGGGTCTAGCCGAGTGGGTTTGCGTCTGGCCGAGTGGGTTTGGGTCTAGCCGAGTGGGTTTGGGTCTAGCCGAGAGGGTTTGGGTCTAGCCGAGTGGGTTTGTGTCTACCCGAGTGGGTTTGTGTCTAGCCGAGTGGGTTTGGGTCCAGCTGAGTGGCTCTGGGTCTAGCCGAGTGGGTTTGGATCTAGCCGAGTGGGTTTGGGTCTAGCCGAATGGGTTTGGGTCTTGCCGTGTGGGTTTGGGTCTAGCCGAGTGGGTTTGTGTCTAGTGCAGTGGGTTTGGGTGTAGCCGAGTGGGTTTGGGTCGAACTGAGTGGGTTTGGGTCCAGCCGAGTGGGTTTGGGTCCAGCCTAGTGGGTTTGGGTCCAGCCGAGTGGGTTTGGGTCTAGCCGAGTGGGTTTGGGTCTAGCGGAGTGGGTTTGGGTCTAGCCGAGTGGGTTTGGGTCTAGCCGAGTGGGTTTAGGTCTTGCCGAGTGTGTTTGGGTCTAGCCGAGTGGGTTTGGGTCTAGCCGAGTGGGTTTGGGTCTAGCCGAGTGGGTTTGGGTCTAGCCGAGTGGGTTTGCGTCTAGCCGAGTGGGTTTGGGTCTAGCCGAGTGGGTTTGGGTCTAGCCGAGTGGGTTTGGGTCTTGCCGAGTGGGTTTGTGTCTACCCGAGTGGGTTTGTGTCTAGCCGAGTGGGTTTGGGTCTAGCTGAGTGGCTCTGGGTCTAGCCGAGTGGGTTTGGGTCTAGCCGAGTGGGTTTGGGTCTAGCCGAATGGGTTTGGGTCTTGCCGTGTGGGTTTGGGTCTATCCGAGTGGGTTTGTGTCTGGTGCAGTGGGTTTGGGTGTAGCCGAGTGGGTTTGGGTCGAACTGAGTGGGTTTGGGTCTAGCCGAGTGGGTTTGGGTCCAGCCGAGTGAGTTTGGGTCCAGCCGAATGGGTTTGGGTCTAGCCGAGTGGGTTTGGGTCTAGCGGAGTGGGTTTGCGGCTAGCCGAGTGGGTTTGGGTCTAGCCGAGTGGGTTTGCGTCTGGCCGAGTGGGTTTGGGTCTAGCCGAGTGGGTTTGGGTCTAGCCGAGAGGGTTTGGGTCTAGCCGAGTGGGTTTGTGTCTACCCGAGTGGGTTTGTGTCTAGCCGAGTGGGTTTGGGTCCAGCTGAGTGGCTCTGGGTCTAGCCGAGTGGGTTTGGATCTAGCCGAGTGGGTTTGGGTCTAGCCGAATGGGTTTGGGTCTTGCCGTGTGGGTTTGGGTCTAGCCGAGTGGGTTTGTGTCTAGTGCAGTGGGTTTGGGTGTAGCCGAGTGGGTTTGGGTCGAACTGAGTGGGTTTGGGTCCAGCCGAGTGGGTTTGGGTCCAGCCTAGTGGGTTTGGGTCCAGCCGAGTGGGTTTGGGTCTAGCGGAGTGGGTTTGGGTCTAGCGGAGTGGGTTTGGGTCTAGCCGAGTGGGTTTGGGTCTAGCCGAGTGGGTTTAGGTCTTGCCGAGTGTGTTTGGGTCTAGCCGAGTGGGTTTGGGTCTAGCCGAGTGGGTTTGGGTCTAGCCGAGTGGGTTTGGGTCTAGCCGAGTGGGTTTGCGTCTAGCCGAGTGGGTTTGGGTCTAGCCGAGTGGGTTTGGGTCTAGCCGAGTGGGTTTGGGTCTTGCCGAGTGGGTTTGTGTCTACCCGAGTGGGTTTGTGTCTAGCCGAGTATGTTTGGGTCTAGCTGAGTGGCTCTGGGTCTAGCCGAGTGGGTTTGGGTCTAGCCGAGTGGGTTTGGGTCTAGCCGAATGGGTTTGGGTCTTGCCGTGTGGGTTTGGGTCTATCCGAGTGGGTTTGTGTCTGGTGCAGTGGGTTTGGGTGTAGCCGAGTGGGTTTGGGTCGAACTGAGTGGGTTTGGGTCTAGCCGAGTGGGTTTGGGTCCAGCCGAGTGAGTTTGGGTCCAGCCGAATGGGTTTGGGTCTAGCCGAGTGGGTTTGGGTCTAGCGGAGTGGGTTTGCGGCTAGCCGAGTGGGTTTGGGTCTAGCCGAGTGGGTTTAGGTCTAGCCGAGTGGGTTTGGGTCTAGCCGTGTGGGTTTGGGTCTAGCCGAGTGGGTTTGGGTCTAGCCGAGTGGGTTTGGGTCTAGCCGAGTGGGTTTGGGTCTAGCCGAGTGGGTTTGGGTATAGCCGAGTGGGTTTGTGTCTAAGCGAGTGGGTTTGGGTCTAGCCGAGTGGGTTTGGGACTAGCCGAGTGGGTTTGGGTCTAGCCTAGTGGGTTTGGGTCTAGCGGAGTGAGTTTGTGTTTAGCGGAGTGGGTTTGGGTCTAGCCGAGTGGGTTTGGGTCTAGCCGATTGGGTTTGGGTCCAGCCGTGTGGGTTTGGGTCTAGCCGAGTGGGTTTGGGTCTAGCCGAGTGGGTTTGGGTCTAGCCGAGTGGGTTTGGGTCTAGCCGAGTGGCTTTGGGTCTAGCCAAGTGGGTTTGGGTCTAGCCGAGTGGGTTTGGGTCTAGCCGAGTGGGTTTGGGTCTGGCCGAGTGGGTTTGGGTCTAGCCGAGTGGGTTTGCGTCTAGCCGAGTGGGTTTGGGTCTAGCCGAGTGGGTTTGGGTCTAGCCGAGTGGGTTTGGGTCTTGCCGAGTGGGTTTGTGTCTACCCGAGTGGGTTTGTGTCTAGCCGAGTGGGTTTGGGTCTAGCTGAGTGGCTCTGGGTCTAGCCGAGTGGGTTTGGGTCTCGCCGAGTGGGTTTGGGTCTAGCCGAATGGGTGTGGGTCTTGCCGTGTGGGTTTGGGTCTATCCGAGTGTGTTTGTGTCTGGTGCAGTGGGTTTGGGTGTAGCCGAGTGGGTTTGGGTCGAACTGAGTGGGTTTGGGTCTAGCCGAGTGGGTTTGGGTCCAGCCGAGTGAGTTTGGGTCCAGCCGAATGGGTTTGGGTCTAGCCGAGTGGGTTTGGGTCTAGCGGAGTGGGTTTGCGGCTAGCCGAGTGGGTTTGGGTCTAGCCGAGTGGGTTTAGGTCTTGCCGAGTGTGTTTGGGTCTAGCCGAGTGGGTTTGGGTCTAGCCGAGTGGGTTTGGGTCGAGCCGAGTGGGTTTTGGTATAGCCGAGTGGGTTTGGGTCTAGCCGAGTGGGTTTGGGTCTAGCCGAGTGGGTTTGGGGCGAGCCGTGTGGGTTTGGGCCTAGCCGAGTGGGTTTGGGTCTAGCTGAGTCAGTTTGGGTCTAGCCGAGTGGGTTTGGGTCTAGCCGTGTGGGTTTGGGTCTAGCCGAGTGGGTTTGGGTCTAGCCGAGTGGGTTTGGGTCTAGCCGAGTGGGGTTGGGTATAGCCGAGTGGGTTTGGGTATAGCCGAGTGGGTTTGTGTCTAAGCGAGTGGGTTTGGGTCTAGCCGAGTGGGTTTGGGACTAGCCGAGTGGGTTTGGGTCTAGCCTAGTGGGTTTGGGTCTAGCGGAGTGAGTTTGTGTTTAGCGGAGTGGGTTTGGGTCTAGCCGAGTGGGTTTGGGTCTAGCCGATTGGGTTTGGGTCCAGCCGTGTGGGTTTGGGTCTAGCCGAGTGGGTTTGGGTCTAGCCGAGTGGGTTTGGGTCTAGCCGTGTGGGTTTGGGTCTAGCCGTGTGGGTTTGGGTCTAGCCGAGTGGGTTTGTGTCTAGTGGAGTGGGTTTGGGTGTAGCCGAGTGGGTTTGGGTCTAGCCGAGTGGGTTTGGGTCTAGCCGAGTGGGTTTGGGTCTAGCCGAGTGCGTTTAGGTCTAGCCGAGTGGGTTTTGGTCTAGCGGAGTGGGTTTGGGGTCGAGCTGAGTGGGTTTGGGTCTAGCCGAGTGGGTTTTGGTCTAGCCGAGTGGATTTGGATCTAGCTGAGTGGGTTTGGGTCTAGCCGAGTGGGTCTGGGTCTAGCCGAGTGGGTTTGGGTCTAGCCGAGTGGGTTTGGGTCTAGCCGAGTGGCTTTGGGTCTAGCCGAGTGGGTTTGTGTCTAGCCGAGCGGGTTTGGGACTCGCCGAGTGGGTTTGTGTATTGCCGAGTGGGTTTGGGTTTAGCCGATTGGGTTTGGGTCTAGCCGAGTGGGTTTGGGTCTAGCCGAGTGGGTCTGGGTCTAGCCGAGTGGGTTTGGGTCTAGCCGAGTGGGTTTGGGTCTAGCCGAGTGGGTCTGGGTCTAGCCGAGTGGGTTTGGGTCTAGCCGAGTGGGTTTGGGTCTAGCCGAGTGGGTTTGGGTCTAGCCGAGTGGGTTTGGGTCTAGCCGAGTGGGTTTGCGTCTAGCCGAGTGGGTTTGGGTCTAGCCGAGTGGGTTTGGGTCTAGCCGAGAGGGTTTGGGTCTAGCCGAGTGGGTTTGTGTCTACCCGAGTGGGTTTGTGTCTAGCCGAGTGGGTTTGGGTCTAGCCGAGTGGGTTTGGGTCTAGCGGAGTGGGTTTGGGTCTAGCCGAGTGGGTTTGGGTCTAGCCGAGTGGGTTTAGGTCTTGCCGAGTGTGTTTGCGTCTCGCCAAGTGGGTTTGGGTCTAGCCGAGTGGGTTTGGGTCTAGCCGAGTGGATTTGGATCTAGCTGAGTGGGTTTGGGTCTAGCCGAGTGGGTCTGGGTCTAGCCGAGTGGGTTTGGGTCTAGCCGAGTGGGTTTGGGTCTAGCCGAGTGGCTTTGGGTCTAGCCAAGTGGGTTTGGGTCTAGCCGAGTGGGTTTGGGTCTAGCCGAGTGGGTTTGGGTCTAGCCGAGTGGGTTTGGGTCTAGCCGAGTGGGTTTGTGTCTAGCCGAGTGGGTTTGGGACTCGCCGAGTGGGTTTGTGTATTGCCGAGTGGGTTTGGGTTTAGCCGATTGGGTTTGGGTCTAGCCGAGTGGGTTTGGGTCTAGCCGAGTGGGTCTGGGTCTAGCCGAGTGGGTTTGGGTCTAGCCGAGTGGGTTTGGGTCTAGCCGAGTGGGTCTGGGTCTAGCCGAGTGGGTTTGGGTCTAGCCGAGTGGGTTTGGGTCTAGCCGAGTGGGTTTGGGTCTAGCCGAGTGGGTTTGGGTCTAGCCGAGTGGGTTTGCGTCTAGCCGAGTGGGTTTGGGTCTAGCCGAGTGGGTTTGGGTCTAGCCGAGAGGGTTTGGGTCTAGCCGAGTGGGTTTGTGTCTACCCGAGTGGGTTTGTGTCTAGCCGAGTGGGTTTGGGTCTAGCCGAGTGGGTTTGGGTCCAGCGGAGTGGGTTTGGGTCTAGCCGAGTGGGTTTGGGTCTAGCCGAGTGGGTTTAGGTCTTGCCGAGTGTGTTTGCGTCTCGCCAAGTGGGTTTGGGTCTAGCCGAGTGGGTTTGGGTCTAGCCGAGTGGGTTTGGGTGTAGCCGAGTGGGTTTGCGTCTAGCCGAGTGGGTTTGGGTCTAGCCGAGTGGGTTTGGGTCTAGCCGACTGGGTTTGGGTCTTGCCGAGTGGGTTTGTGTCTACCCGAGTGGGTTTGTGTCTAGCCGAGTGGGTTTGGGTCTAGCCGAGTGGGTTTGGGTCTAGCCGAGTGGGTTTGTGTCCAGGCGAATGGGTTTGGGTCTTGCCGTGTGGGTTTGGGTCTAGCCGAGTGGGTTTGTGTCTAGTGCAGTGGGTTTGGGTGTAGCCGAGTGGGTTTGGGTCGAACTGAGTGGGTTTGGGTCTAGCCGAGTGGGTTTGGGTCCAGCCGAGTGGGTTTGGGTCCAGCCGAATGGGTTTGGGTCTAGTCGAGTGGGTTTGGGTCTAGCGGAGTGGGTTTGCGGCTAGCCGAGTGGGTTTGGGTCTAGCTGAGTGGGTTTAGGTCTTGCCGAGTGTGTTTGGGTCTAGCCGAGTGGGTTTGGGTCTAGCCGAGTGGGTTTGGGTCGAGCCGAGTGGGTTTGGGTCTAGCCGAGTGGGTTTGGGTCTAGCCGAGTGGGTTTGGGTCTAGCCGAGTGGGTTTGGGTCTAGCCGAGTGGGTTTGGGTCTAGCCGAGTGGGTTTGCGTCTAGCCGAGTGGGTTTGGGTCTAGCCGAGTGGGTTTGGGTCTAGCCGAGAGGGTTTGGGTCTAGCCGAGTGGGTTTGTGTCTACCCGAGTGGGTTTGTGTCTAGCCGAGTGGGTTTGGGTCTAGCCGAGTGGGTTTGGGTCTAGCGGAGTGGGTTTGGGTCTAGCCGAGTGGGTTTGGGTCTAGCCGAGTGGGTTTAGGTCTTGCCGAGTGTGTTTGCGTCTTGCCAAGTGGGTTTGGGTCTAGCCGAGTGGGTTTGGGTCTAGCCGAGTGGGTTTGGGTCTAGCCGAGTGGATTTGGATCTAGCTGAGTGGGTTTGGGTCTAGCCGAGTGGGTCTGGGTCTAGCCGAGTGGGTTTGGGTCTAGCCGAGTGGCTTTGGGTCTAGCCAAGTGGGTTTGGGTCTAGCCGAGTGGGTTTGGGTCTAGCCGAGTGGGTTTGGGTCTAGCCGAGTGGGTTTGGGTCTAGCCGAGTGGGTTTGTGTCTAGCCGAGTGGGTTTGGGTCTAGCCGAGTGGGTTTGGGTATAGCCGAGTGGGTTTGTGTCTAAGCGAGTGGGTTTGGGTCTAGCCGAGTGGGTTTGGGACAAGCCGAGTGGGTTTGGGTCTAGCCTAGTGGGTTTGGGTCTAGCGGAGTAAGTTTGTGTTTAGCGGAGTGGGTTTGGGTCTAGCCGAGTGGGTTTGGGTCAAGCCGATTGGGTTTGGGTCCAGCCGTGTGGGTTTGGGTCTAGCCGAGTGGGTTTGGGTCTAGCCGAGTGGGTTTGGGTCTAGCCGAGTGGGTTGGGTCTAGCCGTGTGGGTTTGGGTCTAGCCGAGTGGGTTTGTGTCTAGTGGAGTGGGTTTGGGTGTAGCCGAGTGGGTTTGGGTCTAGCCGAGTGGATTTGGATCTAGCTGAGTGGGTTTGGGTCTAGCCGAGTGGGTCTGGGTCTAGCCGAGTGGGTTTGGGTCTAGCCGAGTGGCTTTGGGTCTAGCCGAGTGGGTTTGGGTCTAGCCGAGTGGGTTTGGGTCTAGCCGAGTGGGTTTGGGTCTAGCCGAGTGGGTTTGGGTCTAGCCGAGTGGGTTTGTGTCTAGCCGAGTGGGTTTGGGTCTAGCCGAGTGGGTTTGGGTATAGCCGAGTGGGTTTGTGTCTAAGCGAGTGGGTTTGGGTCTAGCCGAGTGGGTTTGGGACAAGCCGAGTGGGTTTGGGTCTAGCCTAGTGGGTTTGGGTCTAGCGGAGTAAGTTTGTGTTTAGCGGAGTGGGTTTGGGTCTAGCCGAGTGGGTTTGGGTCAAGCCGATTGGGTTTGGGTCCAGCCGTGTGGGTTTGGGTCTAGCCGAGTGGGTTTGGGTATAGCCGAGTGGGTTTGGGTCTAGCCGAGTGGGTTGGGTCTAGCCGTGTGGGTTTGGGTCTAGCCGAGTGGGTTTGTGTCTAGTGGAGTGGGTTTGGGTGTAGCCGAGTGGGTTTGGGTCTAGCCGAGTGGGTTTGGGTCTAGCCGAGTGGGTTTGGGTCTAGCCGAGTGGCTTTGGGTCTAGCCGAGTGGGTTTGGGTCTAGCCGAGTGGGTTTGGGTCTAGCCGAGTGGGTTTGGGTCTGGCCGAGTGGGTTTGGGTCTAGCCGAGTGGGTTTGCGTCTAGCCGAGTGGGTTTGGGTCTAGCCGAGTGGGTTTGGGTCTAGCCGAGTGGGTTTGGGTCTTGCCGAGTGGGTTTGTGTCTACCCGAGTGGGTTTGTGTCTAGCCGAGTGGGTTTGGGTCTAGCTGAGTGGCTCTGGGTCTAGCCGAGTGGGTTTGGGTCTCGCCGAGTGGGTTTGGGTCTAGCCGAATGGGTGTGGGTCTTGCCGTGTGGGTTTGGGTCTATCCGAGTGGGTTTGTGTCTGGTGCAGTGGGTTTGGGTGTAGCCGAGTGGGTTTGGGTCGAACTGAGTGGGTTTGGGTCTAGCCGAGTGGGTTTGGGTCCAGCCGAGTGAGTTTGGGTCCAGCCGAATGGGTTTGGGTCTAGCCGAGTGGGTTTGGGTCTAGCGGAGTGGGTTTGCGGCTAGCCGAGTGGGTTTGGGTCTAGCCGAGTGGGTTTAGGTCTTGCCGAGTGTGTTTGGGTCTAGCCGAGTGGGTTTGGGTCTAGCCGAGTGGGTTTGGGTCGAGCCGAGTGGGTTTTGGTATAGCCGAGTGGGTTTGGGTCTAGCCGAGTGGGTTTGGGTCTAGCCGAGTGGGTTTGGGGCGAGCCGTGTGGGTTTGGGTCTAGCCGAGTGGGTTTGGGTCTAGCTGAGTCAGTTTGGGTCTAGCCGAGTGGGTTTGGGTCTAGCCGTGTGGGTTTGGGTCTAGCCGAGTGGGTTTGGGTCTAGCCGAGTGGGTTTGGGTCTAGCCGAGTGGGTTTGGGTATAGCCGAGTGGGTTTGGGTATAGCCGAGTGGGTTTGTGTCTAAGCGAGTGGGTTTGGGTCTAGCCGAGTGGGTTTGGGACTAGCCGAGTGGGTTTGGGTCTAGCCTAGTGGGTTTGGGTCTAGCGGAGTGAGTTTGTGTTTAGCGGAGTGGGTTTGGGTCTAGCCGAGTGGGTTTGGGTCTAGCCGATTGGGTTTGGGTCCAGCCGTGTGGGTTTGGGTCTAGCCGAGTGGGTTTGGGTCTAGCCGAGTGGGTTTGGGTCTAGCCGTGTGGGTTTGGGTCTAGCCGTGTGGGTTTGGGTCCAGCCGAGTGGGTTTGTGTCTAGTGGAGTGGGTTTGGGTGTAGCCGAGTGGGTTTGGGTCTAGCCGAGTGGGTTTGGGTCTAGCCGAGTGGGTTTGGGTCTAGCCGAGTGCGTTTAGGTCTAGCCGAGTGGGTTTTGGTCTAGCGGAGTGGGTTTGGGGTCGAGCTGAGTGGGTTTGGGTCTAGCCGAGTGGGTTTTGGTCTAGCCGAGTGGATTTGGATCTAGCTGTGTGGGTTTGGGTCTAGCCGAGTGGGTCTGGGTCTAGCCGAGTGGGTTTGGGTCTAGCCGAGTGGGTTTGGGTCTAGCCGAGTGGCTTTGGGTCTAGCCAAGTGGGTTTGGGTCTAGCCGAGTGGGTTTGGGTCTAGCCGAGTGGGTTTGGGTCTAGCCGAGTGGGTTTGGGTCTAGCCGAGTGGGTTTGTGTCTAGCCGAGCGGGTTTGGGACTCGCCGAGTGGGTTTGTGTATTGCCGAGTGGGTTTGGGTTTAGCCGATTGGGTTTGGGTCTAGCCGAGTGGGTTTGGGTCTAGCCGAGTGGGTCTGGGTCTAGCCGAGTGGGTTTGGGTCTAGCCGAGTGGGTTTGGGTCTAGCCGAGTGGGTCTGGGTCTAGCCGAGTGGGTTTGGGTCTAGCCGAGTGGGTTTGGGTCTAGCCGAGTGGGTTTGGGTCTAGCCGAGTGGGTTTGGGTCTAGCCGAGTGGGTTTGCGTCTAGCCGAGTGGGTTTGGGTCTAGCCGAGTGGGTTTGGGTCTAGCCGAGAGGGTTTGGGTCTAGCCGAGTGGGTTTGTGTCTACCCGAGTGGGTTTGTGTCTAGCCGAGTGGGTTTGGGTCTAGCCGAGTGGGTTTGGGTCTAGCGGAGTGGGTTTGGGTCTAGCCGAGTGGGTTTGGGTCTAGCCGAGTGGGTTTAGGTCTTGCCGAGTGTGTTTGCGTCTCGCCAAGTGGGTTTGGGTCTAGCCGAGTGGGTTTGGGTCTAGCCGAATGGATTTGGATCTAGCTGAGTGGGTTTGGGTCTAGCCGAGTGGGTCTGGGTCTAGCCGAGTGGGTTTGGGTCTAGCCGAGTGGGTTTGGGTCTAGCCGAGTGGCTTTGGGTCTAGCCAAGTGGGTTTGGGTCTAGCCGAGTGGGTTTGGGTCTAGCCGAGTGGGTTTGGGTCTAGCCGAGTGGGTTTGGGTCTAGCCGAGTGGGTTTGTGTCTAGCCGAGTGGGTTTGGGACTCGCCGAGTGGGTTTGTGTATTGCCGAGTGGGTTTGGGTTTAGCCGATTGGGTTTGGGTCTAGCCGAGTGGGTTTGGGTCTAGCCGAGTGGGTCTGGGTCTAGCCGAGTGGGTTTGGGTCTAGCCGAGAGGGTTTGGGTCTAGCCGAGTGGGTCTGGGTCTAGCCGAGTGGGTTTGGGTCTAGCCGAGTGGGTTTGGGTCTAGCCGAGTGGGTTTGGGTCTAGCCGAGTGGGTTTGGGTCTAGCCGAGTGGGATTGCGTCTAGCCGAGTGGGTTTGGGTCTAGCCGAGTGGGTTTGGGTCTAGCCGAGAGGGTTTGGGTCTAGCCGAGTGGGTTTGTGTCTACCCGAGTGGGTTTGTGTCTAGCCGAGTGGGTTTGGGTCTAGCCGAGTGGGTTTGGGTCCAGCGGAGTGGGTTTGGGTCTAGCCGAGTGGGTTTGGGTCTAGCCGAGTGGGTTTAGGTCTTGCTGAGTGTGTTTGCGTCTCGCCAAGTGGGTTTGGGTCTAGCCGAGTGGGTTTGGGTCTAGCCGAGTGGGTTTGGGTGTAGCCGAGTGGGTTTGCGTCTAGCCGAGTGGGTTTGGGTCTAGCCGAGTGGGTTTGGGTCTAGCCGACTGGGTTTGGGTCTTGCCGAGTGGGTTTGTGTCTACCCGAGTGGGTTTGTGTCTAGCCGAGTGGGTTTGGGTCTAGCCGAGTGGGTTTGGGTCTAGCCGAGTGGGTTTGGGTCCAGCCGAATGGGTTTGGGTCTTGCCGTGTGGGTTTGGGTCTAGCCGAGTGGGTTTGTGTCTAGTGCAGTGGGTTTGGGTGTAGCCGAGTGGGTTTGGGTCGAACTGAGTGGGTTTGGGTCTAGCCGAGTGGGTTTGGGTCCAGCCGAGTGGGTTTGGGTCCAGCCGAATGGGTTTGGGTCTAGCCGAGTGGGTTTGGGTCTAGCGGAGTGGGTTTGCGGCTAGCCGAGTGGGTTTGGGTCTAGCTGAGTGGGTTTAGGTCTTGCCGAGTGTGTTTGGGTCTAGCCGAGTGGGTTTGGGTCTAGCCGAGTGGGTTTGGGTCGAGCCGAGTGGGTTTGGGTCTAGCCGAGTGGGTTTGGGTCTAGCCGAGTGGGTTTGGGTCTAGCCTAGTGGGTTTGGGTCTAGCCGAGTGGGTTTGGGTCTAGCCGAGTGGGTTTGCGTCTAGCCGAGTGGGTTTGGGTCTAGCCGAGTGGGTTTGGGTCTAGCCGAGAGGGTTTGGGTCTAGCCGAGTGGGTTTGTGTCTACCCGAGTGGGTTTGTGTCTAGCCGAGTGGGTTTGGGTCTAGCCGAGTGGGTTTGGGTCTAGCGGAGTGGGTTTGGGTCTAGCCGAGTGGGTTTGGGTCTAGCCGAGTGGGTTTAGGTCTTGCCGAGTGTGTTTGCGTCTCGCCAAGTGGGTTTGGGTCTAGCCGAGTGGGTTTGGGTCTAGCCGAGTGGGTTTGGGTCTAGCCGAGTGGATTTGGATCTAGCTGAGTGGGTTTGGGTCTAGCCGAGTGGGTCTGGGTCTAGCCGAGTGGGTTTGGGTCTAGCCGAGTGGCTTTGGGTCTAGCCAAGTGGGTTTGGGTCTAGCCGAGTGGGTTTGGGTCTAGCCGAGTGGGTTTGGGTCTAGCCGAGTGGGTTTGGGTCTAGCCGAGTGGGTTTGTGTCTAGCCGAGTGGGTTTGGGACTCGCCGAGTGGGTTTGTGTATTGCCGAGTGGGTTTGGGTTTAGCCGATTGGGTTTGGGTCTAGCCGAGTGGGTTTGGGTCTAGCCGAGTGGGTCTGGGTCTAGCCGAGTGGGTTTGGGTCTAGCCGAGTGGGTTTGGGTCTAGCCGAGTGGGTCTGGGTCTAGCCGAGTGGGTTTAGGTCTAGCCGAGTGGGTTTGGGTCTAGCCGAGTGGGTTTGGGTCTAGCCGAGTGGGTTTGGGTCTAGCCGAGTGGGTTTGCGTCTAGCCGAGTGGGTTTGGGTCTAGCCGAGTGGGTTTGGGTCTAGCCGAGAGGGTTTGGGTCTAGCCGAGTGGGTTTGTGTCTACCCGAGTGGGTTTGTGTCTAGCCGAGTGGGTTTGGGTCTAGCCGAGTGGGTTTGGGTCCAGCGGAGTGGGTTTGGGTCTAGCCGAGTGGGTTTGGGTCTAGCCGAGTGGGTTTAGGTCTTGCCGAGTGTGTTTGCGTCTCGCCAAGTGGGTTTGGGTCTAGCCGAGTGGGTTTGGGTCTAGCCGAGTGGGTTTGGGTGTAGCCGAGTGGGTTTGCGTCTAGCCGAGTGGGTTTGGGTCTAGCCGAGTGGGTTTGGGTCTAGCCGACTGGGTTTGGGTCTTGCCGAGTGGGTTTGTGTCTACCCGAGTGGGTTTGTGTCTAGCCGAGTGGGTTTGGGTCTAGCCGAGTGGGTTTGGGTCTAGCCGAGTGGGTTTGGGTCCAGCCGAATGGGTTTGGGTCTTGCCGTGTGGGTTTGGGTCTAGCCGAGTGGGTTTGTGTCTAGTGCAGTGGGTTTGGGTGTAGCCGAGTGGGTTTGGGTCGAACTGAGTGGGTTTGGGTCTAGCCGAGTGGGTTTGGGTCCAGCCGAGTGGGTTTGGGTCCAGCCGAATGGGTTTGGGTCTAGCCGAGTGGGTTTGGGTCTAGCGGAGTGGGTTTGCGGCTAGCCGAGTGGGTTTGGGTCTAGCTGAGTGGGTTTAGGTCTTGCCGAGTGTGTTTGGGTCTAGCCGAGTGGGTTTGGGTCTAGCCGAGTGGGTTTGGGTCGAGCCGAGTGGGTTTGGGTCTAGCCGAGTGGGTTTGGGTCTAGCCGAGTGGGTTTGGGTATAGCCGAGTGGGTTTGTGTCTAAGCGAGTGGGTTTGGGTCTAGCCGAGTGGGTTTGGGACTAGCCGAGTGGGTTTGGGTCTAGCCTAGTGGGTTTGGGTCTAGCGGAGTGAGTTTGTGTTTAGCGGAGTGGGTTTGGGTCTAGCCGAGTGGGTTTGGGTCTAGCCGAGTGGGTTTGGGTCTAGCCGAGTGGGTTTGGGTCTAGCCGTGTGGGTTTGGGTCTAGCCGAGTGGGTTTGTGTCTAGTGGAGTGGGTTTGGGTGTAGCCGAGTGCGTTTGGGTCTAGCCGAGTGGGTTTGGGTCTAGCCGAGTGGGTTTGGGTCTAGCCGAGTGGGTTTAGGTCTAGCCGAGTGGGTTTTGGTCTAGCGGAGTGGGTTTGGGTCGAGCTGAGTGGGTTTGGGTCTAGCCGAGTGGGTCTGGGTCTAGCCGAGTGGGTTTGGGTCTAGCCGAATGGGTTTGGGTCTAGCCGAGTGGGTTTGGGTCTAGCCAAGTGGGTTTGGGTCTAGCCGAGTGGGTTTGGGTCTAGCCGAGTGGGTTTGGGTCTAGCCGAGTGGGTTTGGGTCTAGCCGAGTGGGTTTGGGTCTAGCCGAGTGGGTTTGGGTCTAGCCGAGTGGGTTTGTGTCTACCCGAGTGGGTTTGTGTCTAGCCGAGTGGGTTTGGGTCTAGCTGAGTGGCTCTGGGTCTAGCCGAGTGGGTTTGGGTCTAGCCGAGTGGGTTTGGGTCTAGCCAAATGGGTTTGGGTCTAGCCGAGTGGGTTTGGGTCTAGCCGAGTGGGTTTGGGTCTAGCCGTATGGGTTTGGGTCTAGCCGAGTGGGTTTGGGTCTAGCCGAGTGGGTTTGGGTCTAGTGGAGTGGGTTTGGATCTAGCCGAGTGGGTTTGGGTCTAGCCGAGTGGGGTTGCGTCTAGCCGATTGGGTTTGTGTCTAGCCGAGTGGGTTTGGGTCTAGCCGAGTGGGTTTGGGTCTAGCCGAGTGGGTTTGAGTCCAGCCGAGTGGGTTTGGGTCTAGCCGATTGGGCTTGGGTGTAGCCGAGTGGGTTTGGGTGTGGCCGAGTGGGTGTGGGTCTAGCGGAATGGGTTTGGGTCTAGCGGAGTGTGTTTGGGTCTAGCCGAGTGGGTTTGGGTCTAGCGGAGTGCGTTTGGATCTAGCCGAGTGGGTTTGGGTCTAGCCGAGTGGGTTTGGATTTAGCCGAGTCGGTTTGGGTCAAGCCGTGTGGGTTTGGGTCTAGCCGAGTGGGTTTGGGTCTAGTGGACTGGGTTTGGGTGAAGCCAAGTGGGTTTTGGTCTAGCGGAGTGGGTTTGGGTGTAGCCGAGTGGGTTTGGGTCCAGCCGAGTGGGTTTGGGTCTAGCCGAGTGGGTTTGTGTCTAGCCGAGTGGGTTTGGGAGTAGCCGAGTGGGTTTGTGTATTGCCGAGTGGGTTTGGGTTTAGCCGATTGGGTTTGGGTCTAGCCGAGTGGGTTTGGGTCGAGCCGAGTGGGTTTGGATCTAGCCGAGTGGGTTTGGGTCTAGCCGAGTGGGTTTGGGTCTAGCAGAGGGGGTTTGGGACTTGCCGAGTGGGTATGGCTCTAGCCGAGTGGGTTTGGGTCTAGCCGAGTGGGTTTGGGTCTAGCCGAGTGGGTTTGGGTGTAGCCGAGTGGGTTTGGGTCTAGCCGAGTGGGATTGGGTCTAGCAGAGTGGGTTTGGGTCTCGCTGAGTGGGTTTGGGACTAGCCGAGTGCGTTTGGCTCTAGCGAAGTGGGTTTGGGTCCAGCGGAGTGGGTTTGGGTCTGGCGGAGTGGGTTTGGGTCTAGCCGAGTGGGTTTGGGTCTGGCCAAGTGGGTTTGGGGCTAGCCGAGTGGGTTTGGGTCTAGCCAAGAGGGTTTGGGTCTAGCGGAGTGCGTTTGGGTCTAGCCGAGTGGGTTTGGGTCTAGCCGAGTGGGTTTGGGTCTAGCCGAGTGGGTTTGGGTCTAGCCGAGTGGGTTTGGGTATAGCGGAGTGGGTTTCGGTCTAGCCGAGTGGGTTTGGGTCTAGCCGAGTGGGTTTGGGTCTAGCCGAGTGGGTTTGGGTCTAGCCGAGTGGGTTTGGGTCTAGCGGAGTGGGTTTGGGTCTAGCCGAGTGGGTTTGGGTCCAGCTGTGTGGGTTTGGGTCCAGCCGAGTGGGTTTGGTTTTGCCGAGTGGGTTTGGGTCTAGCCGAGTGGGTTTGGGTCTAGCCGAGTGGGTTTGGGTCTAGCCGAGTGTGTTTGGGTCTAGCCGAGTGTGTTTGGGTCTAGCCGAGTGGGTTTGGGTCTAGCCGAGTGGGTTTGGGTCTACCCGAGTGGGTTTGTGTCTAGCCGAGTGGGTTTGGGTCTAGACGTGTGGGTTTGAGTCCAGCCGAGTGGGTTTGGGTCTAGACGAGTGGGTTTGGGTTTAGCCGAGTGAGTTTGGGTCTAGCCGAGTGGGTTTGGGTCTGGCCGAGTGGGTTTGGGTCTAGCCGAGTGGGTTTGGGTCTATACGAGTGGGTGTGGGTACAGCCGAGTGGGTTTGGGTCTAGCCGAGTGGGTTTGAGTCCAGCCGAGTGGGTTTGGGTCTAGACGAGTGGGTTTGGGTCTAGCCGAGTGGGTTTGGGTCTAGCCGAGTGGGTTTGGGTCTAGCCGAGTGGGTTTGGGTGTAGCCGAGTGGGTTTGGGTGTAGCCGAGTGGGTGTGGGTCTAGCGGAGTGGGTTTGGGTCTAGCGGAGTGGGTTTGGGTCTAGCCGAGTGGGTTTGGGTCTAGCAGAGTGGGTTTGGGTCTAGCCGAGTGGGTTTGGGTCTAGCCGAGTGGGTTTGGATCTAGCTGATTGGGTTTGGGTCTAGCCGAGTGGGTTTGGGTCCAGCCGTGTGGGTTTGGGTCTAGCCGGGTGGGTTTGGGTCTAGTGGACTGGGTGTGGGTGAAGCCGAGTGGGTTTGGGTCTAGCCGAGTGGGTTTGGGTCTAGACGAGTGGGTGTGGGTGCAGCCGAGTGGGTTTGGGTCTAGCCAAGTGGGTTTGGGTCTAGCGGAGTGGGTTTGGGTGTAGCCGAGTGGGTTTGGGTCTAGCCGAGTGGGTTTGGGTCTAGCCGAGTGGGTTCGTGTCTAGCCGAGTGGGTTTGGGACTAGCGGAGTGGGTTTGGGTCTTGCCGAGTGGGTTTGGGTCTAGCCGAGTGGGTTTGGGTCTAGCTGAGTGGATTTGGGTCGAGCCGAGTGGGTTTGGATCTAGCCGAGTGGGTTTGGGTCTAGCCGAGTGGGTTTGGGTCTAGCAGAGGGGGTTTGGGACTAGCCGAGTGGGTATGGCTCTAGCCGAGTGGGATTTGGTCTAGCCGAGTGGGTTTGGGTCTAGCCGAGGGGGTTTTGGTCTAGCCGAGTGGGTTTGGGTCTAGCCGACTGGGTTTGTGGCGAGCCGTGTGGGTTTGGGTCTAGCCGAGTGGGTTTGGGTCTAGCTGAGTCAGTTTGGGTCTAGCCGAGTGGGTTTGGGTCTAGCCGAGTGGGTTTGGGTCTAGCCGAGTGGGTTTGGGTCTAGCCGAGTGGGTTTGGGTCTAGCCGAGTGGGTTTGGGTCTAGCCGAGTGGGTTTGGGTCTAGCCGAGTGGGTTTGTGTCTACCCGAGTGGGTTTGTGTCTAGCCGAGTGGGTTTGGGTCTAGCTGAGTGGCTCTGGGTCTAGCCGAGTGGGTTTGGGTCTAGCCGAGTGGGTTTGGGTCTAGCCAAATGGGTTTGGGTCTAGCCGAGTGGGTTTGGGTCTAGCCGAGTGGGTTTGGGTCTAGCCGTATGGGTTTGGGTCTAGCCGAGTGGGTTTGGGTCTAGCCGAGTGGGTTTGGGTCTAGTGGAGTGGGTTTGGATCTAGCCGAGTGGGTTTGGGTCTAGCCGAGTGGGGTTGCGTCTAGCCGATTGGGTTTGTGTCTAGCCGAGTGGGTTTGGGTCTAGCCGAGTGGGTTTGGGTCTAGCCGAGTGGGTTTGAGTCCAGCCGAGTGGGTTTGGGTCTAGCCGATTGGGCTTGGGTGTAGCCGAGTGGGTTTGGGTGTGGCCGAGTGGGTGTGGGTCTAGCGGAATGGGTTTGGGTCTAGCGGAGTGTGTTTGGGTCTAGCCGAGTGGGTTTGGGTCTAGCGGAGTGGGTTTGGATCTAGCCGAGTGGGTTTGGGTCTAGCCGAGTGGGTTTGGATTTAGCCGAGTCGGTTTGGGTCAAGCCGTGTGGGTTTGGGTCTAGCCGAGTGGGTTTGGGTCTAGTGGACTGGGTTTGGGTGAAGCCAAGTGGGTTTTGGTCTAGCGGAGTGGGTTTGGGTGTAGCCGAGTGGGTTTGGGTCCAGCCGAGTGGGTTTGGGTCTAGCCGAGTGGGTTTGTGTCTAGCCGAGTGGGTTTGGGAGTAGCCGAGTGGGTTTGTGTATTGCCGAGTGGGTTTGGGTTTAGCCGATTGGGTTTGGGTCTAGCCGAGTGGGTTTGGGTCGAGCCGAGTGGGTTTGGATCTAGCCGAGTGGGTTTGGGTCTAGCCGAGTGGGTTTGGGTCTAGCAGAGGGGGTTTGGGATTTGCCGAGTGGGTATGGCTCTAGCCGAGTGGGTTTGGGTCTAGCCGAGTGGGTTTGGGTCTAGCCGAGTGGGTTTGGGTGTAGCCGAGTGGGTTTGGGTCTAGCCGAGTGGGATTGGGTCTAGCAGAGTGGGTTTGGGTCTCGCTGAGTGGGTTTGGGACTAGCCGAGTGCGTTTGGCTCTAGCGAAGTGGGTTTGGGTCCAGCGGAGTGGGTTTGGGTCTGGCGGAGTGGGTTTGGGTCTAGCCGAGTGGGTTTGGGTCTGGCCAAGTGGGTTTGGGGCTAGCCGAGTGGGTTTGGGTCTAGCCAAGAGGGTTTGGGTCTAGCGGAGTGCGTTTGGGTCTAGCCGAGTGGGTTTGGGTCTAGCCGAGTGGGTTTGGGTCTAGCCGAGTGGGTTTGGGTCTAGCCGAGTGGGTTTGGGTATAGCGGAGTGGGTTTCGGTCTAGCCGAGTGGGTTTGGGTCTAGCCGAGTGGGTTTGGGTCTAGCCGAGTGGGTTTGGGTCTAGCCGAGTGGGTTTGGGTCTAGCGGAGTGGGTTTGGGTCTAGCCGAGTGGGTTTGGGTCCAGCTGTGTGGGTTTGGGTCCAGCCGAGTGGGTTTGGTTTTGCCGAGTGGGTTTGGGTCTAGCCGAGTGGGTTTGGGTCTAGCCGAGTGGGTTTGGGTCTAGCCGAGTGTGTTTGGGTCTAGCCGAGTGTGTTTGGGTCTAGCCGAGTGGGTTTGGGTCTAGCCGAGTGGGTTTGGGTCTACCCGAGTGGGTTTGTGTCTAGCCGAGTGGGTTTGGGTCTAGACGTGTGGGTTTGAGTCCAGCCGAGTGGGTTTGGGTCTAGACGAGTGGGTTTGGGTTTAGCCGAGTGAGTTTGGGTCTAGCCGAGTGGGTTTGGGTCTGGCCGAGTGGGTTTGGGTCTAGCCGAGTGGGTTTGGGTCTATACGAGTGGGTGTGGGTACAGCCGAGTGGGTTTGGGTCTAGCCGAGTGGGTTTGAGTCCAGCCGAGTGGGTTTGGGTCTAGACGAGTGGGTTTGGGTCTAGCCGAGTGGGTTTGGGTCTAGCCGAGTGGGTTTGGGTCTAGCCGAGTGGGTTTGGGTGTAGCCGAGTGGGTTTGGGTGTAGCCGAGTGGGTGTGGGTCTAGCGGAGTGGGTTTGGGTCTAGCGGAGTGGGTTTGGGTCTAGCCGAGTGGGTTTGGGTCTAGCAGAGTGGGTTTGGGTCTAGCCGAGTGGGTTTGGGTCTAGCCGAGTGGGTTTGGATCTAGCTGATTGGGTTTGGGTCTAGCCGAGTGGGTTTGGGTCCGGCCGTGTGGGTTTGGGTCTAGCCGGGTGGGTTTGGGTCTAGTGGACTGGGTGTGGGTGAAGCCGAGTGGGTTTGGGTCTAGCCGAGTGGGTTTGGGTCTAGACGAGTGGGTGTGGGTGCAGCCGAGTGGGTTTGGGTCTAGCCAAGTGGGTTTGGGTCTAGCGGAGTGGGTTTGGGTGTAGCCGAGTGGGTTTGGGTCTAGCCGAGTGGGTTTGGGTCTAGCCGAGTGGGTTCGTGTCTAGCCGAGTGGGTTTGGGACTAACGGAGTGGGTTTGGGTCTTGCCGAGTGGGTTTGGGTCTAGCCGAGTGGGTTTGGGTCTAGCTGAGTGGATTTGGGTCGAGCCGAGTGGGTTTGGATCTAGCCGAGTGGGTTTGGGTCTAGCCGAGTGGGTTTGGGTCTAGCAGAGGGGGTTTGGGACTAGCCGAGTGGGTATGGCTCTAGCCGAGTGGGATTTGGTCTAGCCGAGTGGGTTTGGGTCTAGCCGAGGGGGTTTTGGTCCAGCCGAGTGGGTTTGGGTCTAGCCGACTGGGTTTGTGGCGAGCCGTGTGGGTTTGGGTCTAGCCGAGTGGGTTTGGGTCTAGCTGAGTCAGTTTGGGTCTAGCCGAGTGGGTTTGGGTCTAGCCGTGTGGGTTTGGGTCTAGCCGAGTGGGTTTGGGTCTAGCCGAGTGGGTTTGGGTCTAGCCGAGTGGGTTTGGGTATAGCCGAGTGGGTTTGTGTCTAAGCGAGTGGGTTTGGGTCTAGCCGAGTGGGTTTGGGACTAGCCGAGTGGGTTTGGGTCTAGCCTAGTGGGTTTGGGTCTAGCGGAGTGAGTTTGTGTTTAGCGGAGTGGGTTTGGGTCTAGCCGAGTGGGTTTGGGTCTAGCCGAGTGGGTTCGTGTCTAGCCGAGTGGGTCTGGGACTAGCGGAGTGGGTTTGGGTCTTGCCGAGTGGGATTGGGTCTAGCCGAGTGGGTTTGGGTCTAGCTGAGTGGATTTGGGTCGAGCCGAGTGGGTTTGGATCTAGCCGAGTGGGTTTGGGTCTAGCCGAGTGGGTTTGGGTCTAGCAGAGGGGGTTTGGGACTAGCCGAGTGGGTATGGCTCTAGCCGAGTGGGATTTGGTCTAGCCGAGTGGGTTTGGATCTAGCCGAGGGGGTTTGGGTCTAGCCGAGTGGGTTTGGGTCTAGCCGAGTGGGTTTGGGTCTAGCTGAGTCAGTTTGGGTCTAGCCGAGTGGGTTTGGGTCTAGCCGTGTGGGTTTGGGTCTAGCCGAGTGGGTTTGGGTCTAGCCGAGTGGGTTTGGGTCTAGCCGAGTGGGTTTGGGTCTAGCCGAGTGGGTTTGGGTATAGCCGAGTGGGTTTGTGTCTAAGCGAGTGGGTTTGGGTCTAGCCGAGTGGGTTTGGGACTAGCCGAGTGGGTTTGGGTCTAGCCGAGTGGGTTTGGGTCTAGCGGAGTGAGTTTGTGTTTAGCGGAGTGGGTTTGGGTCTAGCCGAGTGGGTTTGGGTCTAGCCGATTGGGTTTGGGTCCAGCCGTGTGGGTTTGGGTCTAGCCGAGTGGGTTTGGGTCTAGCCGAGTGGGTTTGGGTCTAGCCGAGTGGGTTTGGGTCTAGCCGTGTGGGTTTGGGTCTAGCCGAGTGGGTTTGTGTCTAGTGGAGTGGGTTTGGGTGTAGCCGAGTGGGTTTGGGTCTAGCCAAGTGGGTTTGGGTCTAGCCGAGTGGGTTTGGGTCTAGCCGAGTGGGTTTAGGTCTAGCCGAGTGGGTTTTGGTCTAGCCGAGTGGGTTTGGGTCTAGCCGAGTGGGTTTGGGTCTAGCCGAGTGGGTTTGAGTCCAGCCGAGTGGGTTTGGGTCTAGCCGATTGGGCTTGGGTGTAGCCGAGTGGGTTTGGGTGTGGCCGAGTGGGTGTGGGTCTAGCCGAGTGGGTTTGGGTCTAGCAGAGGGGGTTTGGGACTAGCCGAGTAGGTATGGCTCTAGCCGAGTGGGTTTGGGTCTAGCCGAGTGGGTTTGGGTCCAACCGAGTGGGTTTGGGTCTAGCCGAGTGGGTTTGGGTCTAGCCGTGTGGGTTTGGGTCTAGCCGAGTGGGTTTGGGTCTAGCCGAGTGGGTTTGGGTCTAGCCGAGTGGGTTTGGGTCTAGCCGAGTGGGTTTGTGTCTAAGCGAGTGGGTTTGGGTCTAAGCGAGTGGGTTTGGGTCTAGCCGAGTGGGTTTGGGTCTAGCCGAGTGGGTTTGGGTCTAGCGGAGTGAGTTTGTGTTTAGCGGAGTGGGTTTGGGTCTAGCCGAGTGGGTTTGGGTCTAGCCGATTGGGTTTGGGTACAGCCGTGTGGGTTTGGGTCTAGCCGAGTGGGTTTGGGTCTAGCCGAGTGGGTTTGGGTCTAGCCGAGTGGGTTTGGGTCTAGCCGTGTGGGTTTGGGTCTAGCCGAGTGGGTTTGTGTCTAGTGGAGTCGGTTTGGGTGTAGCCGAGTGGGTTTGGGTCTAGCCGAGTGGGTTTGGGTCTAGCCGAGTGGGTTTGGGTCTAGCCGAGTGGGTTTAGGTCTAGCCGAGTGGGTTTTGGTCTAGCCGAGTGGGTTTGGGTCTAGCCGAGTGGGTTTGGGTCTAGCCGAGTGGGTTTGAGTCCAGCCGAGTGGGTTTGGGTCTAGCCGATTGGGCTTGGGTGTAGCCGAGTGGGTTTGGGTGTGGCCGAGTGGGTGTGGGTCTAGCCGAGTGGGTTTGGGTCTAGCAGAGGGGGTTTGGGACTAGCCGAGTGGGTATGGCTCTAGCCGAGTGGGTTTGGGTCTAGCCGAGTGGGTTTGGGTCCAGCCGAGTGGGTTTGGGTGTAGCCGAGTGGGTTTGGGTCTAGCCGAGTGGGATTGGGTCTAGCCGAGTGGGTTTGGGTCTCGCTGAGTGGGTTTGGGACTAGCCGAGTGCGTTTGGCTCTAGCGAAGTGGGTTTGGGTCCAGCGGAGTGTGTTTGGGTCTGGCGGAGTGGGTTTGGGTCTAGACGAGAGGGTTTGAATCTAGCCAATTGGGTTTGGGCTAGCCGAGTGGGTTTGGGTCTAGCCAAGAGGGTTTGGGTCTAGCGGAGTGCGTTTGGGTCTAGCCGAGTGGGTTTGAGTCTAGCCGAGTTTGTTTCCGTTTAGCCGAGTGGGTTTGGGTCTAGCCGAGTGGGTTTGGGTCTAGCCGAGCGGGTTTGGGTCTACCCGAGTGGGTTTGTGTCTAGCCGAGTGGGTTTGGGTCTAGACGTGTGGGTTTGTGTCCAGCCGAGTGGGTTTGGGTTTAGCCGAGTGAGTTTGGGTCTAGCCGAGTGGGTTTGGGTCTAGCCGCGTGGGTTTGGGTGTAGCCGAGTGGGTTTGGGTGTAGCCGAGTGGGTGTGGGTCTAGCGGAGTGGGTTTGGGTCTAACGGAGTGGATTTCGGTCTAGCCGAGTGGGTTTGGGTCTTGCGGAGTGGGTTTGGGTCTCGCTGATTGGGTTTGGGACTAGCCGAGTGCGTTTGGCTCTAGCGAAGTGGGTTTGGGTCCAGCGGAGTGGGTTTGGGTCTGGCGGAGTGGGTTTGGGTCTAGCCGAGAGGGTTTGGGTCTAGCCAATTGGGTTTGGGACTAGCCGAGTGGGTATGGCTCTAGCCGAGTGGGATTTGGTCTAGCCGAGTGGGTTTGGATCTAGCCGAGGGGGTTTGGGTCTAGCCGAGCGGGTTTGGGTCTAGCCGAGTGGGTTTGTGGCGAGCCGTGTGGGTTTGGGTCTAGCCGAGTGGGTTTGGGTCTAGCTGAGTCAGTTTGGGTCTAGCCGAGTGGGTTTGGGTCTAGCCGTGTGGGTTTGGGTCTAGCCGAGTGGGTTTGGGTCTAGCCGAGTGGGTTTGGGTCTAGCCGAGTGGGTTTGGGTCTAGCCGAGTGGGTTTGGGTATAGCCGAGTGGGTTTGTGTCTAAGCGAGTGGGTTTGGGTCTAGCCGAGTGGGTTTGGGACTAGCCGAGTGGGTTTGGGTCTAGCCGAGTGGGTTTGGGTCTAGCGGAGTGAGTTTGTGTTTAGCGGAGTGGGTTTGGGTCTAGCCGAGTGGGTTTGGGTCTAGCCGATTGGGTTTGGGTCCAGCCGTGTGGGTTTGGGTCTAGCCGAGTGGGTTTGGGTCTAGCCGAGTGGGTTTGGGTCTAGCCGAGTGGGTTTGGGTCTAGCCGTGTGGGTTTGGGTCTAGCCGAGTGGGTTTGTGTCTAGTGGAGTGTGTTTGGGTGTAGCCGAGTGGGTTTGGGTCTAGCCGAGTGGGTTTGGGTCTAGCCGAGTGGGTTTGGGTCTAGCCGAGTGGGTTTAGGTCTAGCCGAGTGGGTTTTGGTCTAGCCGAGTGGGTTTGGGTCTAGCCGAGTGGGTTTGGGTCTAGCCGAGTGGGTTTGAGTCCAGCCGAGTGGGTTTGGGTCTAGCCGATTGGGCTTGGGTGTAGCCGAGTGGGTTTGGGTGTGGCCGAGTGGGTGTGGGTCTAGCCGAGTGGGTTTGGGTCTAGCAGAGGGGGTTTGGGACTAGCCGAGTGGGTATGGCTCTAGCCGAGTGGGTTTGGGTCTAGCCGAGTGGGTTTGGGTCCAGCCGAGTGGGTTTGGGTGTAGCCGAGTGGGTTTGGGTCTAGCCGAGTGGGATTGGGTCTGGCCGAGTGGGTTTGGGTCTCGCTGAGTGGGTTTGGGACTAGCCGAGTGCGTTTGGGACTAGCCGAGTGGGTATGGCTCTAGCCGAGTGGGATTTGGTCTAGCCGAGTGGGTTTGGATCTAGCCGAGGGGGTTTGGGTCTAGCCGAGCGGGTTTGGGTCTAGCCGAGTGGGTTTGTGGCGAGCCGTGTGGGTTTGGGTCTAGCCGAGTGGGTTTGGGTCTAGCTGAGTCAGTTTGGGTCTAGCCGAGTGGGTTTGGGTCTAGCCGTGTGGGTTTGGGTCTAGCCGAGTGGGTTTGGGTCTAGCCGAGTGGGTTTGGGTCTAGCCGAGTGGGTTTGGGTCTAGCCGAGTGGGTTTGGGTATAGCCGAGTGGGTTTGTGTCTAAGCGAGTGGGTTTGGGTCTAGCCGAGTGGGTTTGGGACTAGCCGAGTGGGTTTGGGTCTAGCCGAGTGGGTTTGGGTCTAGCGGAGTGAGTTTGTGTTTAGCGGAGTGGGTTTGGGTCTAGCCGAGTGGGTTTGGGTCTAGCCGATTGGGTTTGGGTCCAGCCGTGTGGGTTTGGGTCTAGCCGAGTGGGTTTGGGTCTAGCCGAGTGGGTTTGGGTCTAGCCGAGTGGGTTTGGGTCTAGCCGTGTGGGTTTGGGTCTAGCCGAGTGGGTTTGTGTCTAGTGGAGTGTGTTTGGGTGTAGCCGAGTGGGTTTGGGTCTAGCCGAGTGGGTTTGGGTCTAGCCGAGTGGGTTTGGGTCTAGCCGAGTGGGTTTAGGTCTAGCCGAGTGGGTTTTGGTCTAGCCGAGTGGGTTTGGGTCTAGCCGAGTGGGTTTGGGTCTAGCCGAGTGGGTTTGAGTCCAGCCGAGTGGGTTTGGGTCTAGCCGATTGGGCTTGGGTGTAGCCGAGTGGGTTTGGGTGTGGCCGAGTGGGTGTGGGTCTAGCCGAGTGGGTTTGGGTCTAGCAGAGGGGGTTTGGGACTAGCCGAGTGGGTATGGCTCTAGCCGAGTGGGTTTGGGTCTAGCCGAGTGGGTTTGGGTCCAGCCGAGTGGGTTTGGGTGTAGCCGAGTGGGTTTGGGTCTAGCCGAGTGGGATTGGGTCTGGCCGAGTGGGTTTGGGTCTCGCTGAGTGGGTTTGGGACTAGCCGAGTGCGTTTGGCTCTAGCGAAGTGGGTTTGGGTCCAGCGGAGTGGGTTTGGGTCTGGCGGAGTGGGTTTGGGTCTAGCCGAGAGGGTTTGGGTCTAGCCAATTGGGTTTGGGGCTAGCCGAGTGGGTTTGGGTCTAGCCAAGAGGGTTTGCGTCTAGCGGAGTGCGTTTGGGTCTAGCCGAATGGGTTTGGGTCTAGCGTGCGGGTTTTGGTCTAGCCGAGTGGGTTTGTGTCTAGTGGAGTGGGTTTGGGTGTAGCCGAGTGGGTCTGGGTCGAACTGAGTGGGATTGGGTCTAGCCGAGTGGGTTTGGGTCCAGCCGAGTGGGTTTGGGTCCAGCCGAGTGGGTTTGGTTCCAGCCGAGTGGGTTTGGGTCTAGCCGAGTGGGTTTGGGTCTAGCCGAGTGGGTTTGGGTCTAGCCGAGTGGGTTTGCGTCTTGCTGAGTGGATTTGGGTCTAGCCGAGTGGGTTTGGGTCTAGCGGAGTGGATTTGGGTCTTGCCGAGTGGGTTTGCGTCTAGCCGAGTGGGCTTGGGTGTAGCCGAGTGGGTTTGGGTGTAGCCGAGTGGGTGTGGGTCTGGCGGATTGGGTTTGGGTCTAGCGGAGTGGGTTTGGGTCTAGCCGAGTGGGTTTGGGTCTAGCGGAGTGGGTTTGGATCTAGCCGAGTGGGTTTGGGTCTAGCCAAGTGTGTTTGGATCCAGCCGAGTGGGTTTGGGTCTAGTGGACTGGGTTTGTGTGTAGCCGAGTGGGTTTGGGTGTAGCCGAGTGGGTTTGGGTCTAGCCGAGTGGGTTTGGGTCCAGCCGAGTGGGTTTGGGTCTAGCCGAGTGGGTTTGGGTCTAGCCGAGTGGGTTTTGGTCTAGCCGAGTGGGTTTGGGTCTAGCCGAGTGGGTTTGGGTCTAGCCGAGTGGGTTTGTGTCTAGCCGAGTGGATTTGGGACTAGCCGAGTGGGTTTGTGTATTGCCGAGTGGGTTTGGGTCTAGCCGATTTTTGTTTGGTCTAGCCGAGTGGGTTTGTGTCTAGCTGAGTGGGTTTGGGTCTAGCCGAGTGGGTTTGGGTCTAGCCGAGTGGGTTTGGGTCTAGCCAAGTGGGTTTGGGTCTAGCCGAGTGGGTTTGGGTCTAGCCGAGTGGGTTTGGGTCTAGCCGAGTGGGTTTGGGTCTAGCGGAGTGGGTTTGGGTCTAGCGGAATGGGTCTGGGTCTAGCGGAGTGGGTTTGTGTCTAGCGGAGCGGGTTTGGGTATAGCGGAGTGGGTTTGGGTCTAGCCGAGTGGGTTTGGGTCTAGCCGAGTGGCTTTGGATCTAGCCGAGTGGGTTTGGGTGTAGCCGAGTGGGTTTGGGTGTAGCCGATTGGGTGTGGGTCTGGCGGATTGGGTTTGGGTCTAGCGGAGTGGGTTTGGGTCTAGCCGAGTGGGTTTGGGTCTAGCGGAGTGGGTTTGGATCTAGCCGAGTGGGTTTGGGTCTAGCCGAGTGTGTTTGGATCCAGCCGAGTGGGTTTGGGTCTAGTGGACTGGGTTTGTGTGTAGCCGAGTGGGTTTGGGTCTAGCCGAGTGGGTTTGGGTCTAGCCGAGTGGGTTTGGGTCCAGCCGAGTGGGTTTGGGTCTAGCCGAGTGGGTTTGGGTCTAGCCGAGTGGGTTTGGGTCTAGCCGAGTGGGTTTTGTTCTAGCCCAGTGGGTTTGGGTCTAGCCGAGTGGGTTTGGGTCTAGCCGAGTGGGTTTGTGTCTAGCCGAGTGGGTTTGTGTCTAGTGGAGTGGGTTTGGGTGTAGCCGAGTGGGTCTGGGTCGAACTGAGTGGGATTGGGTCTAGCCGAGTGGGTTTGGGTCCAGCCGAGTGGGTTTGTGTCTAGTGGAGTGGGTTTGGGTGTAGCCGAGTGGGTCTGGGTCGAACTGAGTGGGATTGGGTCTAGCCGAGTGGGTTTGGGTCCAGCCGAGTGGGTTTGGGTCCAGCCGAGTGGGTTTGGTTCCAGCCGAGTGGGTTTGGGTCTAGCCGAGTGGGTTTGGGTCTAGCCGAGTGGGTTTGGGTCTAGCCGAGTGGGTTTGCGTCTTGCTGAGTGGATTTGGGTCTAGCCGAGTGGGTTTGGGTCTAGCGGAGTGGATTTGGGTCTAGCCGAGTGGGTTTGCGTCTAGCCGAGTGGGCTTGGGTGTAGCCGAGTGGGTTTGGGTGTAGCCGAGTGGGTGTGGGTCTGGCGGATTGGGTTTGGGTCTAGCGGAGTGGGTTTGGGTCTAGCCGAGTGGGTTTGGGTCTAGCGGAGTGGGTTTGGATCTAGCCGAGTGGGTTTGGGTCTAGCCGAGTGTGTTTGGATCCAGCCGAGTGGGTTTGGGTCTAGTGGACTGGGTTTGTGTGTAGCCGAGTGGGTTTGGGTGTAGCCGAGTGGGTTTGGGTCTAGCCGAGTGGGTTTGGGTCCAGCCGAGTGGGTTTGGGTCTAGCCGAGTGGGTTTGGGTCTAGCCGAGTGGGTTTTGGTCTAGCCGAGTGGGTTTGGGTCTAGCCGAGTGGGTTTGGGTCTAGCCGAGTGGGTTTGTGTCTAGCCGAGTGGATTTGGGACTAGCCGAGTGGGTTTGTGTATTGCCGAGTGGGTTTGGGTCTAGCCGAGTGGGTTTGGGTCTAGCCGAGTGGGTTTTGGTCTAGCCGAGTGGGTTTGGGTCTAGCCGAGTGGGTTTGGGTCTAGCCGAGTGGGTTTGGGTCTAGCCGAGTGGGTTTGGGTCTAGCCGAGTGGGTTTTGTTCTAGCCCAGTGGGTTTGGGTCTAGCCGAGTGGGTTTGGGTCTAGCCGAGTGGGTTTGTGTCTAGCCGAGTGGGTTTGTGTCTAGTGGAGTGGGTTTGGGTGTAGCCGAGTGGGTCTGGGTCGAACTGAGTGGGATTGGGTCTAGCCGAGTGGGTTTGGGTCCAGCCGAGTGGGTTTGTGTCTAGTGGAGTGGGTTTGGGTGTAGCCGAGTGGGTCTGGGTCGAACTGAGTGGGATTGGGTCTAGCCGAGTGGGTTTGGGTCCAGCCGAGTGGGTTTGGGTCCAGCCGAGTGGGTTTGGTTCCAGCCGAGTGGGTTTGGGTCTAGCCGAGTGGGTTTGGGTCTAGCCGAGTGGGTTTGGGTCTAGCCGAGTGGGTTTGCGTCTTGCTGAGTGGATTTGGGTCTAGCCGAGTGGGTTTGGGTCTAGCGGAGTGGATTTGGGTCTAGCCGAGTGGGTTTGCGTCTAGCCGAGTGGGCTTGGGTGTAGCCGAGTGGGTTTGGGTGTAGCCGAGTGGGTGTGGGTCTGGCGGATTGGGTTTGGGTCTAGCGGAGTGGGTTTGGGTCTAGCCGAGTGGGTTTGGGTCTAGCGGAGTGGGTTTGGATCTAGCCGAGTGGGTTTGGGTCTAGCCGAGTGTGTTTGGATCCAGCCGAGTGGGTTTGGGTCTAGTGGACTGGGTTTGTGTGTAGCCGAGTGGGTTTGGGTGTAGCCGAGTGGGTTTGGGTCTAGCCGAGTGGGTTTGGGTCCAGCCGAGTGGGTTTGGGTCTAGCCGAGTGGGTTTGGGTCTAGCCGAGTGGGTTTTGGTCTAGCCGAGTGGGTTTGGGTCTAGCCGAGTGGGTTTGGGTCTAGCCGAGTGGGTTTGTGTCTAGCCGAGTGGATTTGGGACTAGCCGAGTGGGTTTGTGTATTGCCGAGTGGGTTTGGGTCTAGCCGATTTTTGTTTGGTCTAGCCGAGTGGGTTTGTGTCTAGCTGAGTGGGTTTGAGTCTAGCAGAGGGGGTTTGGGACTAGCCGAGTGGGTTTGGGTCTAGCAGAGGGGGTTTGGGACTAGCCGAGTGGGTTTGGGTCTAGCGGACTGGGTTTGGGTCTAGCGGAGTGGGTTTGGGTCTAGCCGAGTGGGCTTCGGTCTAGCCGAGTGGGTTTGGGGCTAGCCGAGTGGGTTTGGGTCTAGCCAAGTGGGTTAGGGTCTACCGGAGTGGGTTTGGGTCTAGCGGAGTGGGTTTGGGTCTAGCCGAGTGAGTTTGGGTCTAGCCGAGTGGGTTTGGGTCCAGCCGAGTGGGTTTGGGTCTAGCCGAGTGGGTTTGGGTCTAGCCGAGTGGGTTTGGGTCTAGCCGAGTGGGTTTGGGTCTAGCGGAGTGGGTTTGGGTCTAGCGGAATGGGTCTGGGTCTAGCGGAGTGGGTTTGTGTCTAGCGGAGCGGGTTTGGGTATAGCGGAGTGGGTTTGGGTCTAGCCGAGTGGGTTTGGGTCTAGCCGAGTGGCTTTGGATCTAGCCGAGTGGGTTTGGGTGTAGCCGAGTGGGTTTGGATGTAGCCGATTGGGTGTGGGTCTGGCGGATTGGGTTTGGGTCTAGCGGAGTGGGTTTGGGTCTAGCCGAGTGGGTTTGGGTCTAGCGGAGTGGGTTTGGATCTAGCCGAGTGGGTTTGGGTCTAGCCGAGTGTGTTTGGATCCAGCCGAGTGGGTTTGGGTCTAGTGGACTGGGTTTGTGTGTAGCCGAGTGGGTTTGGGTCTAGCCGAGTGGGTTTGGGTCTAGCCGAGTGGGTTTGGGTCCAGCCGAGTGGGTTTGGGTCTAGCCGAGTGGGTTTGGGTCTAGCCGAGTGGGTTTGGGTCTAGCCGAGTGGGTTTTGTTCTAGCCGAGTGGGTTTGGGTCTAGCCGAGTGGGTTTGGGTCTAGCCGAGTGGGTTTGTGTCTAGCCGAGTGGATTTGGGACCAGCCGAGTGGGTTTGTGTATTGCCGAGTGGGTTTGGATATAGCCGATTTTTGTTTGGGTCTAGCCGAGTGGGTTTGGGTCTAGCCGAGTGGGTTTGGATCTAGCCGAGTGGGTTTGTGTCTAGCCGAGTGGGTTTGGGTCTAGCAGAGGGGGTTTGGGACTAGCCGAGTGGGTATGGCTCTAGCCGAGTGGGTTTGGGTCTAGCCGAGTGGGTTTGTGCCTAGCCGAGTGGGTTTGGGTCTAGCCGAGTGGGTTTGGATCTAGCCGAGTGGGTTTGGATCTAGCCGAGTGGGTTTGGGTCTAGCTGAGAGGGTTTGGGACTAGCCGAGTGCGTTTGGCTCTAGCGGAGTGGGTTTGGGTCTAGCGGACTGGGTTTGGGTCTAGCGGAGTGGGTTTGGGTCTAGCCGAGTGGGTTTGGGTGTAGCCGAGTGGGTTTGGGTGTAGCCGAGTGGGTGTGGGTCGAACTGAGTGGGATTGGGTCTAGCCGAGTGGGTTTGGGTCCAGCCGAGTGGGTTTGGGTCCAGCCGAGTGGGTTTGGTTCCAGCCGAGTGGGTTTGGGTCTAGCCGAGTGGGTTTGGGTCTAGCTGAGTGGGTTTGGGTCTAGCCGAGTGGGTTTGCGTCTTGCTGAGTGGATTTGGGTCTAGCCGAGTGGGTTTGGGTCTAGCGGAGTGGATTTGGGTCTAGCCGAATGGGTTTGCGTCTAGCCGAGTGGGCTTGGGTGTAGCCGAGTGGGTTTGGGTGTAGCCGAGTGGGTGTGGGTCTAGCGGAGTGGGTTTGGGTCTAGCGGAGTGGGTTTGGGTCTAGCCGAGTGGGTTTGGGTCTAGCGGAGTGGGTTTGGATCTAGCCGAGTGGGTTTGGGTCTAGCCGAGTGTGTTTGGATCCAGCCGAGTGGGTTTGGGTCTTGTGGACTGGGTTTGTGTGTAGCCGAGTGGGTTTGGGTGTAGCCGAGTGGGTTTGGGTCTTGCCGAGTGGGTTTGGGTCCAGCCGAGTGGGTTTGGGTCTAGCCGAGTGGGTTTGGGTCTAGCCGAGTGGGTTTGGGTCTAGCCGAGTGGGTTTTTGTCTAGCCGAGTGGGTTTGGGTCTAGCTGAGTGGGTTTGGGTCCAGCCGAGTGGGTTTGTGTCTAGCCGAGTGGGTTTGGGACTAGACGAGTGGGTTTGTGTATTGCCGAGTGGGTTTGGGTCTAGCCGATTTTTGTTTGGGTCTAGCCGAGTGGGTTTGGGTCGAGCCGAGTGGGTTTGGATCTAGCCGAGTGGGTTTGTGTCTGGCCGAGTGGGTTTGGGTCTGGCAGAGGGGGTTTGGGACTAGCCGAGTGGGTATGGCTCTAGCCGAGTGGGTTTGGGTCTAGCCGAGTGGGTTTGTGTCTAGCCGAGTGGGTTTGGGTCTAGCCGAGTGGGTTTGGATCTAGCCGAGTGGGTTTGGGTCCAGCCGAGTGGGTTTGGGTCTAGCCGAGTGGGTTTGGGTCTAGCCGAGTGGGTTTGGGTCTAGCCGAGTGGGTTTTGGTCTAGCCGAGTGGGTTTGGGCATAGCCGAGTGGGTTTGGGTCTAGCCGAGTGGGTTTGGGTCTAGCTGAGTGGGTTTGGGTCTAGCGGAGTGGGTTTGGGTCTAGCCGAGTGGGTTTGGGTCTAGCCGAGTGGGTTTGGGTCTAGCGGAGTGGGTTTGGGTCTAGCCGAGTGGGTTTGGTTCTAGCCGTGTGTGTTTGGGTCTAGCCGATTGGGTTTGGGTCCAGCCGAGTGGGTTTGGGTCTAGCCGAATGGGTTTGGGTCTAGCGTGTGGGTTTTGGTCTAGCCGAGTGGGTTTGTGTCTAGTGGAGTGGGTTTGGGTGTAGCCGAGTGGGTCTGGGTCGAACTGAGTGGGATTGGGTCTAGCCGAGTGGGTTTGGGTCCAGCCGAGTGGGTTTGGGTCCAGCCGAGTGGGTTTGGTTCCAGCCGAGTGGGTTTGGGTCTAGCCGAGTGGGTTTGGGTCTAGCCGAGTGGGTTTGGGTCTAGCCGAGTGGGTTTGCGTCTTGCTGAGTGGATTTTGGTCTAGCCGAGTGGGTTTGGGTCTAGCGGAGTGGATTTGGGTCTAGCCGAGTGGGTTTGCGTCTAGCCGAGTGGGCTTGGGTGTAGCCGAGTGGGTTTGGGTGTAGCCGAGTGGGTGTGGGTCTGGCGGATTGGGTTTGGGTCTAGCGGAGTGGGTTTGGGACTAGCCGAGTGGGTTTGGGTCTAGCGGAGTGGGTTTGGATCTAGCCGAGTGGGTTTGGGTCTAGCCGAGTGTGTTTGGATCCAGCCGAGTGGGTTTGGGTCTAGTGGACTGGGTTTGTGTGTAGCCGAGTGGGTTTGGGTCTAGCCGAGTGGGTTTGGGTCTAGCCGAGTGGGTTTGGGTCCAGCCGAGTGGGTTTGGGTCTAGCCGAGTGGGTTTGGGTCTAGCCGAGTGGGTTTTGGTCTAGCCGAGTGGGTTTGGGTCTAGCCGAGTGGGTTTGGGTCTAGCCGAGTGGGTTTGTGTCTAGCCGAGTGGATTTGGGACTAGCCGAGTGGGTTTGTGTATTGCCGAGTGGGTTTGGGTCTAGCCGATTTTTGTTTGGGTCTAGCCGAGTGGGTTTGGGTCGAGCCGAGTGGGTTTGGATCTAGCCGAGTGGGTTTGTGTCTAGCCGAGTGGGTTTGGGTCTAGCAGAGGGGGTTTGGGACTAGCCGAGTGGGTTTGGGTCTAGCGGACTGGGTTTGGGTCTAGCGGAGTGGGTTTGGGTCTAGCCGAGTGGGTTTCGGTCTAGCCGAGTGGGTTTGGGGCTAGCCGAGTGGGTTTGGGTCTAGCCAAGTGGGTTAGGGTCTACCGGAGTGGGTTTGGGTCTAGCCGAGTGGGTTTGGGTCTAGCCGAGTGAGTTTGGGTCCAGCCGAGTGGGTTTGGGTCCAGCCGAGTGGGTTTGGGTCTAGCCGAGTGGGTTTGGGTCTAGCCGAGTGGGTTTGGGTCTAGCCGAGTGGGTTTGGGTCTAGCGGAGTGGGTTTGGGTCTAGCGGAATGGGTCTGGGTCTAGCGGAGTGGGTTTGTGTCTAGCGGAGTGGGTTTGGGTATAGCGGAGTGGGTTTGGGTCTAGCCGAGTGGGTTTGGGTCTAGCCGAGTGGCTTTGGATCTAGCCGAGTGGGTTTGGGTGTAGCCGAGTGGGTTTGGGTGTAGCCGATTGGGTGTGGGTCTGGCGGATTGGGTTTGGGTCTAGCGGAGTGGGTTTGGGTCTAGCCGAGTGGGTTTGGGTCTAGCCGAGTGTGTTTGGATCCAGCCGAGTGGGTTTGGGTCTAGTGGACTGGGTTTGTGTGTAGCCGAGTGGGTTTGGGTCTAGCCGAGTGGGTTTGGGTCTAGCCGAGTGGGTTTGGGTCCAGCCGAGTGGGTTTGGGTCTAGCCGAGTGGGTTTGGGTCTAGCCGAGTGGGTTTGGGTCTAGCCGAGTGGGTTTTGTTCTAGCCGAGTGGGTTTGGGTCTAGCCGAGTGGGTTTGGGTCTAGCCGAGTGGGTTTGTGTCTAGCCGAGTGGATTTGGGACCAGCCGAGTCGGTTTGTGTATTGCCGAGTGGGTTTGGATATAGCCGATTTTTGTTTGGGTCTAGCCGAGTGGGTTTGGGTCTAGCCGAGTGGGTTTGGATCTAGCCGAGTGGGTTTGTGTCTAGCCGAGTGGGTTTGGGTCTAGCAGAGGGGGTTTGGGACTAGCCGAGTGGGTATGGCTCTAGCCGAGTGGGTTTGGGTCTAGCCGAGTGGGTTTGTGCCTAGCCGAGTGGGTTTGGGTCTAGCCGAGTGGGTTTGGATCTAGCCGAGTGGGTTTGGATCTAGCCGAGTGGGTTTGGGTCTAGCGGAGTGGGTTTGGGTCTAGCGGAATGGGTCTGGGTCTAGCGGAGTGGGTTTGGGTCTAGCGGAGTGGGTTTGGGTATAGCGGAGTGGGTTTGGGTCTAGCCGAGTGGGTTTGGGTCTAGCCGAGTGGGTTTGAGTCTAGCCGAGTGGGTTTCGCTCTAGCCGAGTGGAGTTGGGTCTAGCCGAGTGGGTTTGGGTCTAGCCGAGTGGGTTTGGGTCTAGCCGAGTAGGTTTGGGTCTAGCCGAGTGGGTTTGGGACTAGCCGAGTGGGTTTGTGTCTAGCCGAGTGGGTTTGGATCTAGCCGAAAGGGTTTGCGTCTAGCCGAGTGGGTTTGGGTCTAGCGGAGTGGGTTTGGGTCTAGCCGAGTGGGTTTGGGTCTAGCGGAGTGGGTTTGGGTCTAGCCGAGTGGGTTTGGGTCTAGCCGAGTGGGTTTGGGTCTCGCGGAGTGGGTTTGGGTCTAGCCGAGTGGGTTTGGGTCTAGCCGAGTCGGATTGGGTCTAGCGGAGTGGGTTTGGGTTTTGCGGTGTGGGTTTGGGTCTAGCCGAGTGGGTTTGGATCTAGCAGAGTGGGTTTGGGTGTAGCCGAGTGGGTGTGGGTCTAGCGGAGTGGGTTTGGGGCTAGCGGAGTGGGTTTGGGCGAGTGGGTTTGGGTCCAGCTTAGTGGGTTTGGGTCCAGCCGAGCGGGTTTGGTTTTGCCGAGTGGGTTTGGGTCCAGCCGAGTGGGTTTGGGTCTAGCCGAGTGGGTTTGGGTCTAGCCGAGTGTGTTTGGGTGTAGCCGAGTGGAGTTGGGTCTTGCCGAGTGGGTTTGGGACTAGCCGAGTGCGTTTGGGTCTACCCGAGTGGGTTTGTGTCCAACCGAGTGGGTTTGGGTCTAGCCGAGTGGGTTTGAGTCCAGCCGAGTGGGTTTGGGTCTAGACGAGTGGGTTTGGGTCTCGCCGAGTGGGTTTGGGTCTAGCCGAGTGGGTTTGGGTCTAGCCGAGTGGGTTTGGGTGTAGCCGAGTGGGTTTGGGTGTAGCCCAGTGGGTGTGGGTCTAGCGGAGTGGGTTTGGGGCTAGCGGAGTGGGTTTGGGACGAGCCGAGTGGATTTGGGACTAGCGGAGTGGATTTGGGTCATGCCGAGTGGGTTTGGGTCCAGCCGAGTGGGTTTGGATCTAGCTGAGTGGGTTTGGGTCTAGCCGAGTGGGTTTGGGTCTGGCCGAGTGGGTTTGGGTCTAGCCGAGTGGGTTTTGGTCTAGCCGAGTGGGTTTGGGTCTAGCTGAGTGGGTTTGGGTCCAGCCGAGTGGGTTTGTGTCTAGCCGAGTGGGTTTGGGACTAGCCGAGTGGGTTTGTGTATTGCCGAGTGGGTTTGGGTCTAGCCGATTTTTGTTTGGGTCTAGCCGTGTGGGTTTGGGTCGAGCCGAGTGGGTTTGGATCTAGCCGAGTGGGTTTGTGTCTAGCCGAGTGGGTTTGGGTCTAGCCGTGTGGGTTTGGGTCGAGCCGAGTGGGTTTGGATCTAGCCGAGTGGGTTTGTGTCTAGCCGAGTGGGTTTGGGTCTAGCAGAGGGGGTTTGGGACTAGCCGAGTGGGTATGGCTCTAGCCGAGTGGGTTTGGGTCTAGCCGAGTGGGTTTGTGTCTAGCCGAGTGGGTTTGGGTCTAGCCGAGTGGGTTTGGATCTAGCCGAGTGGGTTTGGGTCCAGCCGAGTGGGTTTGGGTCTAGCCGAGTGGGTTTGGGTCTAGCCGAGTGGGTTTGGGCCTAGCCGAGTGGGTTTGGGTCTAGCCGAGTGGGTTTGGGTCTAGCTGAGTGGGTTTGGGTCTAGCGGAGTGGGTTTGGGTCTAGCCGAGTGGGTTTGGGTCTAGCCGAGTGGGTTTGGGTCTAGCGGAGTGGGTTTGGGTCTAGCCGAGTGGGTTTGGGTCTAACCGTGTGGGTTTGGGTCTAGCCGATTGGGTTTGGGTCCAGCCGAGTGGGTTTGGGTCTAGCCGAGTGGGTTTGGGTCTAGCGTGTGGGTTTTGGTCTAGCCGAGTGGGTTTGTGTCTAGTGGAGTGGGTTTGGGTGTAGCCGAGTGGGTCTGGGTCGAACTGAGTGGGATTGGGTCTAGCCGAGTGGGTTTGGGTCCAGCCGAGTGGGTTTGGGTCCAGCCGAGTGGGTTTGGTTCCAGCCGAGTGGGTTTGGGTCTAGCCGAGTGGGTTTGGGTCTAGCCGAGTGGGTTTGGGTCTAGCCGAGTGGGTTTGCGTCTTGCTGAGTGGATTTGGGTCTAGCCGAGTGGGTTTGGGTCTAGCGGAGTGGATTTGGGTCTAGCCGAATGGGTTTGCATCTAGCCGAGTGGGCTTGGGTGTAGCCGAGTGGGTTTGGGTGTAGCCGAGTGGGTGTGGGTCTGGCCGAGTGGGTTTGGGTCTAGCCGAGTGGGTTTGTGTCTAGCCGAGTGGGTTTGGGACTAGCCGAGTGGGTTTGTGTATTGCCGAGTGGGTTTGGGTCTAGCCGATTTTTGTTTGGGTCTAGCCGAGTGGGTTTGGGTCGAGCCGAGTGGGTTTGGATCTAGCCGAGTGGGTTTGTGTCTAGCCGAGTGGGTTTGGGTCCAGCAGAGGGGGTTTGGGACTAGCCGAGTGGGTATGGCTCTAGCCGAGTGGGTTTGGGTCTAGCCGAGTGGGTTTGTGCCTAGCCGAGTGGGTTTGGGTCGAGCCGAGTGGGTTTGGATCTAGCCGAGTGGGTTTGGATCTAGCCGAGTGGGTTTGGGTCTAGCTGAGAGGGTGTGGGACTAGCCAAGTGCGTTTGGCTCTAGCGGAGTGGGTTTGCGTCTAGCGGACTGGGTTTGGGTCTAGCGGAGTGGGTTTGGGTCTAGCCGAGTGGGTTTGGGTCTAGCCGAGTGGGTTTGGGGCTAGCCGAGTGGGTTTGGGTCTAGCCAAGTGGGTTAGGGTCTACCGGAGTGGGTTTGGGTCTAGCCGAGTGGGTTTGGGTCTAGCCGAGTGAGTTTGGGTCTAGCCGAGTGGGTTTGGGTCCAGCCGAGTGGGTGTGGGTCTAGCCGAGTGGGTTTGGGTCTAGCCGAGTGGGTTTGGGTCTAGCCGAGTGGGTTTGGGTCTAGCGGAGTGGGTTTGGGTCTAGCGGAATGGGTCTGGGTCTAGCGGAGTGGGTTTGGGTCTAGCGGAGTGGGTTTGGGTATAGCGGAGTGGGTTTGGGTCTAGCCGAGTGGGTTTGGGTCTAGCCGAGTGGGTTTGGGTCTAGCCGAGTGGGTTTCGGTCTAGCCGAGTGGAGTTGGGTCTAGCCGAGTGGGTTTGGGTCTAGCCGAGTGCGTTTGGGTCTACCCGAGTGGGTTTGTGTCTAGCCGAGTGTGTTTGGGTCTAGCCGAGTGGGTTTGAGTCCAGCCGAGTGGGTTTGGGTCTAGACGAGTGGGTTTGGGTCTCGCCGAGTGGGTTTGGGTCTAGCCGAGTGGGTTTGGGTCTAGCCGAGTGGGTTTGGGTGTAGCCGAGGGGGTTTGGGTGTAGCCGAGTGGGTGTGGGTCTAGCGGAGTGGGTTTGGGTCTAGCCGAGTGGGTTTGGGTCTAGCTGAGTGGGTTTGGGTCTAGCCGAGTGGGTTTGCGTCTTGCTGAGTGGATTTGGGTCTAGCCGAGTGGGTTTGGGTCTAGCGGAGTGGATTTGGGTCTAGCCGAATGGGTTTGCGTCTAGCCGAGTGGGCTTGGGTGTAGCCGAGTGGGTTTGGGTGTAGCCGAGTGGGTGTGGGTCTAGCGGAGTGGGTTTGGGTCTAGCGGAGTGGGTTTGGGTCTAGCCGAGTGGGTTTGGGTCTAGCGGAGTGGGTTTGGATCTAGCCGAGTGGGTTTGGGTCTAGCCGAGTGTGTTTGGATCCAGACGAGTGGGTTTGGGTCTTGTGGACTGGGTTTGTGTGTAGCCGTGTGGGTTTGGGTGTAGCCGAGTGGGTTTGGGTCTTGCCGAGTGGGTTTGGGTCCAGCCGAGTGGGTTTGGGTCTAGCCGAGTGGGTTTGGGTCTAGCCGAGTGGGTTTGGGTCTAGCCGAGTGGGTTTTTGTCTAGCCGAGTGGGTTTGGGTCTAGCTGAGTGGGTTTGGGTCCAGCCGAGTGGGTTTGTGTCTAGCCGAGTGGGTTTGGGACTAGACGAGTGGGTTTGTGTATTGCCGAGTGGGTTTGGGTCTAGCCGATTTTTGTTTGGGTCTAGCCGAGTGGGTTTGGGTCGAGCCGAGTGGGTTTGGATCTAGCCGAGTGGGTTTGTGTCTGGCCGAGTGGGTTTGGGTCTGGCAGAGGGGGTTTGGGACTAGCCGAGTGGGTATGGCTCTAGCCGAGTGGGTTTGGGTCTAGCCGAGTGGGTTTGTGTCTAGCCGAGTGGGTTTGGGTCTAGCCGAGTGGGTTTGGATCTAGCCGAGTGGGTTTGGGTCCAGCCGAGTGGGTTTGGGTCTAGCCGAGTGGGTTTGGGTCTAGCCGAGTGTGTTTGGGTCTAGCCGAGTGGGTTTTGGTCTAGCCGAGTGGGTTTGGGCATAGCCGAGTGGGTTTGGGTCTAGCCGAGTGGGTTTGGGTCTAGCTGAGTGGGTTTGGGTCTAGCGGAGTGGGTTTGGGTCTAGCCGAGTGGGTTTGGGTCTAGCCGAGTGGGTTTGGGTCTAGCGGAGTGGGTTTGGGTCTAGCCGAGTGGGTTTGGTTCTAGCCGTGTGGGTTTGGGTCTAGCCGATTGGGTTTGGGTCCAGCCGAGTGGGTTTGGGTCTAGCCGAATGGGTTTGGGTCTAGCGTGTGGGTTTTGGTCTAGCCGAGTGGGTTTGTGTCTAGTGGAGTGGGTTTGGGTGTAGCCGAGTGGGTCTGGGTCGAACTGAGTGGGATTGGGTCTAGCCGAGTGGGTTTGGGTCCAGCCGAGTGGGTTTGGGTCCAGCCGAGTGGGTTTGGTTCCAGCCGAGTGGGTTTGGGTCTAGCCGAGTGGGTTTGGGTCTAGCCGAGTGGGTTTGGGTCTAGCCGAGTGGGTTTGCGTCTTGCTGAGTGGATTTTGGTCTAGCCGTGTGGGTTTGGGTCTAGCGGAGTGGATTTGGGTCTAGCCGAGTGGGTTTGCGTCTAGCCGAGTGGGCTTGGGTGTAGCCGAGTGGGTTTGGGTGTAGCCGAGTGGGTGTGGGTCTGGCGGATTGGGTTTGGGTCTAGCGGAGTGGGTTTGGGTCTAGCCGAGTGGGTTTGGGTCTAGCGGAGTGGGTTTGGATCTAGCCGAGTGGGTTTGGGTCTAGCCGAGTGTGTTTGGATCCAGCCGAGTGGGTTTGGGTCTAGTGGACTGGGTTTGTGTGTAGCCGAGTGGGTTTGGGTCTGGCCGAGTGGGTTTGGGTCTAGCCGAGTGGGTTTGGGTCCAGCCGAGTGGGTTTGGGTCTAGCCGAGTGGGTTTGGGTCTAGCCGAGTGGGTTTTGGTCTAGCCGAGTGGGTTTGGGTCTAGCAGAGGGGGTTTGGGACTAGCCGAGTGGGTTTGGGTCTAGCGGACTGGGTTTGGGTCCAGCCGAGTGGGTTTGTGTATTGCCGAGTGGGTTTGGGTCTAGCCGATTTTTGTTTGGGTCTAGCCGAGTGGGTTTGGGTCGAGCCGAGTGGGTTTGGATCTAGCCGAGTGGGTTTGTGTCTAGCCGAGTGGGTTTGGGTCTAGCAGAGGGGGTTTGGGACTAGCCGAGTGGGTTTGGGTCTAGCGGACTGGGTTTGGGTCTAGCGGAGTGGGTTTGGGTCTAGCCGAGTGGGTTTCGGTCTAGCCGAGTGGGTTTGGGGCTAGCCGAGTGGGTTTGGGTCTAGCCAAGTGGGTTAGGGTCTACCGGAGTGGGTTTGGGTCTAGCCGAGTGGGTTTGGGTCTAGCCGAGTGAGTTTGGGTCTAGCCGAGTGGGTTTGGGTCCAGCCGAGTGGGTTTGGGTCTAGCCGAGTGGGTTTGGGTCTAGCCGAGTGGGTTTGGGTCTAGCCGAGTGGGTTTGGGTCTAGCGGAGTGGGTTTGGGTCTAGCGGAATGGGTCTGGGTCTAGCGGAGTGGGTTTGTGTCTAGCGGAGTGGGTTTGGGTATAGCGGAGTGGGTTTGGGTCTAGCCGAGTGGGTTTGGGTCTAGCCGAGTGGCTTTGGATCTAGCCGAGTGGGTTTGGGTGTAGCCGAGTGGGTTTGGGTGTAGCCGATTGGGTGTGGGTCTGGCGGATTGGGTTTGGGTCTAGCGGAGTGGGTTTGGGTCTAGCCGAGTGGGTTTGGGCTAGCCGAGTGTGTTTGGATCCAGCCGAGTGGGTTTGGGTCTAGTGGACTGGGTTTGTGTGTAGCCGAGTGGGTTTGGGTCTAGCCGAGTGGGTTTGGGTCTAGCCGAGTGGGTTTGGGTCCAGCCGAGTGGGTTTGGGTCTAGCCGAGTGGGTTTGGGTCTAGCCGAGTGGGTTTGGGTCTAGCCGAGTGGGTTTTGTTCTAGCCGAGTGGGTTTGGGTCTAGCCGAGTGGGTTTGGGTCTAGCCGAGTGGGTTTGTGTCTAGCCGAGTGGATTTGGGACCAGCCGAGTGGGTTTGTGTATTGCCGAGTGGGTTTGGATATAGCCGATTTTTGTTTGGGTCTAGCCGAGTGGGTTTGGGTCTAGCCGAGTGGGTTTGGATCTAGCCGAGTGGGTTTGTGTCTAGCCGAGTGGGTTTGCGTCTAGCAGAGGGGGTTTGGGACTAGCCGAGTGGGTATGGCTCTAGCCGAGTGGGTTTGGGTCTAGCCGAGTGGGTTTGTGCCTAGCCGAGTGGGTTTGGGTCTAGCCGAGTGGGTTTGGATCTAGCCGAGTGGGTTTGGATCTAGCCGAGTGGGTTTGGGTCTAGCTGAGAGGGTTTGGGACTAGCCGAGTGCGTTTGGCTCTAGCGGAGTGGGTTTTGGTCTAGCGGACTGGGTTTGGGTCTAGCGGAGTGGGTTTGGGTCTAGCCGAGTGGGTTTGGGTCTAGCCGAGTGGGTTTGGGGCTAGCCGAGTGGGTTTGGGTCTAGCCAAGTGGGTTAGGGTCTACCGGAGTGGGTTTGGGTCTAGCGGAGTGGGTTTGGGTCTAGCCGAGTGGGTTTGGGTCTAACCGTGTGGGTTTGGGTCTAGCCGATTGGGTTTGGGTCCAGCCGAGTGGGTTTGGGTCTAGCCGAGTGGGTTTGGGTCTAGCGTGTGGGTTTTGGTCTAGCCGAGTGGGTTTGTGTCTAGTGGAGTGGGTTTGGGTGTAGCCGAGTGGGTCTGGGTCGAACTGAGTGGGATTGGGTCTAGCCGAGTGGGTTTGGGTCCAGGCGAGTGGGTTTGGGTCCAGCCGAGTGGGTTTGGTTCCAGCCGAGTGGGTTTGGGTCTAGCCGAGTGGGTTTGGGTCTAGCCGAGTGGGTTTGGGTCTAGCCGAGTGGGTTTGCGTCTTGCTGAGTGGATTTGGGTCTAGCCGAGTGGGTTTGGGTCTAGCGGAGTGGATTTGGGTCTAGCCGAATGGGTTTGCGTCTAGCCGAGTGGGCTTGGGTGTAGCCGAGTGGGTTTGGGTGTAGCCGAGTGGGTGTGGGTCTGGCCGTGTGGGTTTGGGTCTAGCCGAGTGGGTTTGTGTCTAGCCGAGTGGGTTTGGGACTAGCCGAGTGGGTTTGTGTATTGCCGAGTGGGTTTGGGTCTAGCCGATTTTTGTTTGGGTCTAGCCGAGTGGGTTTGGGTCGAGCCGAGTGGGTTTGGATCTAGCCGAGTGGGTTTGTGTCTAGCCGAGTGGGTTTGGGTCCAGCAGAGGGGGTTTGGGACTAGCCGAGTGGGTATGGCTCTAGCCGAGTGGGTTTGGGTCTAGCCGAGTGGGTTTGTGCCTAGCCGAGTGGGTTTGGGTCGAGCCGAGTGGGTTTGGATCTAGCCGAGTGGGTTTGGATCTAGCCGAGTGGGTTTGGGTCTAGCCGAGTGTGTTTGGGTGTAGCCGAGTGGAGTTGGGTCTTGCCGAGTGGGTTTGGGACTAGCCGAGTGCGTTTGGGTCTACCCGAGTGGGTTTGTGTCCAGCCGAGTGGGTTTGGGTCTAGCCGAGTGGGTTTGAGTCCAGCCGAGTGGGTTTGGGTCTAGACGAGTGGGTTTGGGTCTCGCCGAGTGGGTTTGGGTCTAGCCGAGTGGGTTTGGGTCTAGCCGAGTGGGTTTGGGTGTAGCCGAGTGGGTTTGGGTGTAGCCCAGTGGGTGTGGGTCTAGCGGAGTGGGTTTGGGGCTAGCGGAGTGGGTTTGGGACGAGCCGAGTGGATTTGGGACTAGCGGAGTGGATTTGGGTCATGCCGAGTGGGTTTGGGTCCAGCCGAGTGGGTTTGGATCTAGCTGAGTGGGTTTGGGTCTAGCCGAGTGGGTTTGGGTCTGGCCGAGTGGGTTTGGGTCTAGCCGAGTGGGTTTTGGTCTAGCCGAGTGGGTTTGGGTCTAGCTGAGTGGGTTTGGGTCCAGCCGAGTGGGTTTGTGTCTAGCCGAGTGGGTTTGGGACTAGCCGAGTGGGTTTGTGTATTGCCGAGTGGGTTTGGGTCTAGCCGATTTTTGTTTGGGTCTAGCCGTGTGGGTTTGGGTCGAGCCGAGTGGGTTTGGATCTAGCCGAGTGGGTTTGTGTCTAGCCGAGTGGGTTTGGGTCTAGCCGTGTGGGTTTGGGTCGAGCCGAGTGGGTTTGGATCTAGCCGAGTGGGTTTGTGTCTAGCCGAGTGGGTTTGGGTCTAGCCGATTGGGTTTGTGTCTAGTGGAGTGGGTTTGGGTGTAGCCGAGTGGGTCTGGGTCGAACTGAGTGGGATTGGGTCTAGCCGAGTGGGTTTGGGTCCAGCCGAGTGGGTTTGGGTCCAGCCGAGTGGGTTTGGTTCCAGCCGAGTGGGTTTGGGTCTAGCCGAGTGGGTTTGGGTCTAGCCGAGTGGGTTTGGGTCTAGCTGAGTGGGTTTGCGTCTTGCTGAGTGGATTTGGGTCTAGCCGAGTGGGTTTGGGTCTAGCGGAGTGGATTTGGGTCTAGCCGAATGGGTTTGCGTCTAGCCGAGTGGGCTTGGGTGTAGCCGAGTGGGTTTGGGTGTAGCCGAGTGGGTGTGGGTCTGGCCGAGTGGGTTTGGGTCTAGCCGAGTGGGTTTGTGTCTAGCCGAGTGGGTTTGGGACTAGCCGAGTGGGTTTGTGTATTGCCGAGTGGGTTTGGGTCTAGCCGATTTTTGTTTGGGTCTAGCCGAGTGGGTTTGGGTCGAGCCGAGTGGGTTTGGATCTAGCCGAGTGGGTTTGTGTCTAGCCGAGTGGGTTTGGGTCCAGCAGAGGGGGTTTGGGACTAGCCGAGTGGGTATGGCTCTAGCCGAGTGGGTTTGGGTCTAGCCGAGTGGGTTTGTGCCTAGCCGAGTGGGTTTGGGTCGAGCCGAGTGGGTTTGGATCTAGCCGAGTGGGTTTGGATCTAGCCGAGTGGGTTTGGGTCTAGCTGAGAGGGTGTGGGACTAGCCAAGTGCGTTTGGCTCTAGCGGAGTGGGTTTGCGTCTAGCGGACTGGGTTTGGGTCTAGCGGAGTGGGTTTGGGTCTAGCCGAGTGGGTTTGGGTCTAGCCGAGTGGGTTTGGGGCTAGCCGAGTGGGTTTGGGTCTAGCCAAGTGGGTTAGGGTCTACCGGAGTGGGTTTGGGTCTAGCCGAGTGGGTTTGGGTCTAGCCGAGTGAGTTTGGGTCTAGCCGAGTGGGTTTGGGTCCAGCCGAGTGGGTGTGGGTCTAGCCGAGTGGGTTTGGGTCTAGCCGAGTGGGTTTGGGTCTAGCCGAGTGGGTTTGGGTCTAGCGGAGTGGGTTTGGGTCTAGCGGAATGGGTCTGGGTCTAGCGGAGTGGGTTTGGGTCTAGCGGAGTGGGTTTGGGTATAGCGGAGTGGGTTTGGGTCTAGCCGAGTGGGTTTGGGTCTAGCCGAGTGGGTTTGGGTCTAGCCGAGTGGGTTTCGGTCTAGCCGAGTGGAGTTGGGTCTAGCCGAGTGGGTTTGGGTCTAGCCGAGTGCGTTTGGGTCTACCCGAGTGGGTTTGTGTCTAGCCGAGTGTGTTTGGGTCTAGCCGAGTGGGTTTGAGTCCAGCCGAGTGGGTTTGGGTCTAGACGAGTGGGTTTGGGTCTCGCCGAGTGGGTTTGGGTCTAGCCGAGTGGGTTTGGGTCTAGCCGAGTGGGTTTGGGTGTAGCCGAGGGGGTTTGGGTGTAGCCGAGTGGGTGTGGGTCTAGCGGAGTGGGTTTGGGTCTAGCCGAGTGGGTTTGGGTCTAGCTGAGTGGGTTTGGGTCTAGCCGAGTGGGTTTGCGTCTTGCTGAGTGGATTTGGGTCTAGCCGAGTGGGTTTGGGTCTAGCGGAGTGGATTTGGGTCTAGCCGAATGGGTTTGCGTCTAGCCGAGTGGGCTTGGGTGTAGCCGAGTGGGTTTGGGTGTAGCCGAGTGGGTGTGGGTCTAGCGGAGTGGGTTTGGGTCTAGCGGAGTGGGTTTGGGTCTAGCCGAGTGGGTTTGGGTCTAGCGGAGTGGGTTTGGATCTAGCCGAGTGGGTTTGGGTCTAGCCGAGTGTGTTTGGATCCAGCCGAGTGGGTTTGGGTCTTGTGGACTGGGTTTGTGTGTAGCCGTGTGGGTTTGGGTGTAGCCGAGTGGGTTTGGGTCTTGCCGAGTGGGTTTGGGTCCAGCCGAGTGGGTTTGGGTCTAGCCGAGTGGGTTTGGGTCTAGCCGAGTGGGTTTGGGTCTAGCCGAGTGGGTTTTTGTCTAGCCGAGTGGGTTTGGGTCTAGCTGAGTGGGTTTGGGTCCAGCCGAGTGGGTTTGTGTCTAGCCGAGTGGGTTTGGGACTAGACGAGTGGGTTTGTGTATTGCCGAGTGGGTTTGGGTCTAGCCGATTTTTGTTTGGGTCTAGCCGAGTGGGTTTGGGTCGAGCCGAGTGGGTTTGGATCTAGCCGAGTGGGTTTGTGTCTGGCCGAGTGGGTTTGGGTCTGGCAGAGGGGGTTTGGGACTAGCCGAGTGGGTATGGCTCTAGCCGAGTGGGTTTGGGTCTAGCCGAGTGGGTTTGTGTCTAGCCGAGTGGGTTTGGGTCTAGCCGAGTGGGTTTGGATCTAGCCGAGTGGGTTTGGGTCCAGCCGAGTGGGTTTGGGTCTAGCCGAGTGGGTTTGGGTCTAGCCGAGTGGGTTTGGGTCTAGCCGAGTGGGTTTTGGTCTAGCCGAGTGGGTTTGGGCATAGCCGAGTGGGTTTGGGTCTAGCCGAGTGGGTTTGGGTCTAGCTGAGTGGGTTTGGGTCTAGCGGAGTGGGTTTGGGTCTAGCCGAGTGGGTTTGGGTCTAGCCGAGTGGGTTTGGGTCTAGCGGAGTGGGTTTGGGTCTAGCCGAGTGGGTTTGGTTCTAGCCGTGTGGGTTTGGGTCTAGCCGATTGGGTTTGGGTCCAGCCGAGTGGGTTTGGGTCTAGCCGAATGGGTTTGGGTCTAGCGTGTGGGTTTTGGTCTAGCCGAGTGGGTTTGTGTCTAGTGGAGTGGGTTTGGGTGTAGCCGAGTGGGTCTGGGTCGAACTGAGTGGGATTGGGTCTAGCCGAGTGGGTTTGGGTCCAGCCGAGTGGGTTTGGGTCCAGCCGAGTGGGTTTGGTTCCAGCCGAGTGGGTTTGGGTCTAGCCGAGTGGGTTTGGGTCTAGCCGAGTGGGTTTGGGTCTAGCCGAGTGGGTTTGCGTCTTGCTGAGTGGATTTTGGTCTAGCCGAGTGGGTTTGGGTCTAGCGGAGTGGATTTGGGTCTAGCCGAGTGGGTTTGCGTCTAGCCGAGTGGGCTTGGGTGTAGCCGAGTGGGTTTGGGTGTAGCCGAGTGGGTGTGGGTCTGGCGGATTGGGTTTGGGTCTAGCGGAGTGGGTTTGGGTCTAGCCGAGTGGGTTTGGGTCTAGCGGAGTGGGTTTGGATCTAGCCGAGTGGGTTTGGGTCTAGCCGAGTGTGTTTGGATCCAGCCGAGTGGGTTTGGGTCTAGTGGACTGGGTTTGTGTGTAGCCGAGTGGGTTTGGGTCTGGCCGAGTGGGTTTGGGTCTAGCCGAGTGGGTTTGGGTCCAGCCGAGTGGGTTTGGGTCTAGCCGAGTGGGTTTGGGTCTAGCCGAGTGGGTTTTGGTCTAGCCGAGTGGGTTTGGGTCTAGCAGAGGGGGTTTGGGACTAGCCGAGTGGGTTTGGGTCTAGCGGACTGGGTTTGGGTCCAGCCGAGTGGGTTTGTGTATTGCCGAGTGGGTTTGGGTCTAGCCGATGTTTGTTTGGGTCTAGCCGAGTGGGTTTGGGTCGAGCCGAGTGGGTTTGGATCTAGCCGAGTGGGTTTGTGTCTAGCCGAGTGGGTTTGGGTCTAGCAGAGGGGGTTTGGGACTAGCCGAGTGGGTTTGGGTCTAGCGGACTGGGTTTGGGTCTAGCGGAGTGGGTTTGGGTCTAGCCGAGTGGGTTTCGGTCTAGCCGAGTGGGTTTGGGGCTAGCCGAGTGGGTTTGGGTCTAGCCAAGTGGGTTAGGGTCTACCGGAGTGGGTTTGGGTCTAGCCGAGTGGGTTTGGGTCTAGCCGAGTGAGTTTGGGTCTAGCCGAGTGGGTTTGGGTCCAGCCGAGTGGGTTTGGGTCTAGCCGAGTGGGTTTGGGTCTAGCCGAGTGGGTTTGGGTCTAGCCGAGTGGGTTTGGGTCTAGCGGAGTGGGTTTGGGTCTAGCGGAATGGGTCTGGGTCTAGCGGAGTGGGTTTGTGTCTAGCGGAGTGGGTTTGGGTATAGCGGAGTGGGTTTGGGTCTAGCCGAGTGGGTTTGGGTCTAGCCGAGTGGCTTTGGATCTAGCCGAGTGGGTTTGGGTGTAGCCGAGTGGGTTTGGGTGTAGCCGATTGGGTGTGGGTCTGGCGGATTGGGTTTGGGTCTAGCGGAGTGGGTTTGGGTCTAGCCGAGTGGGTTTGGGCTAGCCGAGTGTGTTTGGATCCAGCCGAGTGGGTTTGGGTCTAGTGGACTGGGTTTGTGTGTAGCCGAGTGGGTTTGGGTCTAGCCGAGTGGGTTTGGGTCTAGCCGAGTGGGTTTGGGTCCAGCCGAGTGGGTTTGGGTCTTGCCGAGTGGGTTTGGGTCTAGCCGAGTGGGTTTGGGTCTAGCCGAGTGGGTTTTGTTCTAGCCGAGTGGGTTTGGGTCTAGCCGAGTGGGTTTGGGTCTAGCCGAGTGGGTTTGTGTCTAGCCGAGTGGATTTGGGACCAGCCGAGTGGGTTTGTGTATTGCCGAGTGGGTTTGGATATAGCCGATTTTTGTTTGGGTCTAGCCGAGTGGGTTTGGGTCTAGCCGAGTGGGTTTGGGTCTAGCCGAGTGGGTTTTGTTCTAGCCGAGTGGGTTTGGGTCTAGCCGAGTGGGTTTGGGTCTAGCCGAGTGGGTTTGTGTCTAGCCGAGTGGATTTGGGACCAGCCGAGTGGGTTTGTGTATTGCCGAGTGGGTTTGGATATAGCCGATTTTTGTTTGGGTCTAGCCGAGTGGGTTTGGGTCTAGCCGAGTGGGTTTGGATCTAGCCGAGTGGGTTTGTGTCTAGCCGAGTGGGTTTGGGTCTAGCAGAGGGGGTTTGGGACTAGCCGAGTGGGTATGGCTCTAGCCGAGTGGGTTTGGGTCTAGCCGAGTGGGTTTGTGCCTAGCCGAGTGGGTTTGGGTCTAGCCGAGTGGGTTTGGGTCTAACCGTGTGGGTTTGGGTCTAGCCGATTGGGTTTGGGTCCAGCCGAGTGGGTTTGGGTCTAGCCGAGTGGGTTTGGGTCTAGCGTGTGGGTTTTGGTCTAGCCGAGTGGGTTTGTGTCTAGTGGAGTGGGTTTGGGTGTATCCGAGTGGGTCTGGGTCGAACTGAGTGGGATTGGGTCTAGCCGAGTGGGTTTGGGTCCAGCCGAGTGGGTTTGGGTCCAGCCGAGTGGGTTTGGTTCCAGCCGAGTGGGTTTGGGTCTAGCCGAGTGGGTTTGGGTCTAGCCGAGTGGGTTTGGGTCTAGCCGAGTGGGTTTGCGTCTTGCTGAGTGGATTTGGGTCTAGCCGAGTGGGTTTGGGTCTAGCGGAGTGGATTTGGGTCTAGCCGAATGGGTTTGCGTCTAGCCGAGTGGGCTTGGGTGTAGCCGAGTGGGTTTGGGTGTAGCCGAGTGGGTGTGGGTCTGGCCGAGTGGGTTTGGGTCTAGCCGAGTGGGTTTGTGTCTAGCCGAGTGGGTTTGGGACTAGCCGAGTGGGTTTGTGTATTGCCGAGTGGGTTTGGGTCTAGCCGATTTTTGTTTGGGTCTAGCCGAGTGGGTTTGGGTCGAGCCGAGTGGGTTTGGATCTAGCCGAGTGGGTTTGTGTCTAGCCGAGTGGGTTTGGGTCCAGCAGAGGGGGTTTGGGACTAGCCGAGTGGGTATGGCTCTAGCCGAGTGGGTTTGGGTCTAGCCGAGTGGGTTTGTGCCTAGCCGAGTGGGTTTGGGTCGAGCCGAGTGGGTTTGGATCTAGCCGAGTGGGTTTGGATCTAGCCGAGTGGGTTTGGGTCTAGCTGAGAGGGTGTGGGACTAGCCGAGTGCGTTTGGCTCTAGCGGAGTGGGTTTGCGTCTAGCGGACTGGGTTTGGGTCTAGCGGAGTGGGTTTGGGTCTAGCCGAGTGGGTTTGGGTCTAGCCGAGTGGGTTTGGGGCTAGCCGAGTGGGTTTGGGTCTAGCCAAGTGGGTTAGGGTCTACCGGAGTGGGTTTGGGTCTAGCCGAGTGGGTTTGGGTCTAGCCGAGTGAGTTTGGGTCTAGCCGAGTGGGTTTGGGTCCAGCCGAGTGGGTGTGGGTCTAGCCGAGTGGGTTTGGGTCTCGCCGAGTGGGTTTGGGTCTAGCCGAGTGGGTTTGGGTCTAGCGGAGTGGGTTTGGGTCTAGCGGAATGGGTCTGGGTCTAGCGGAGTGGGTTTGGGTCTAGCGGAGTGGGTTTGGGTATAGCGGAGTGGGTTTGGGTCTAGCCGAGTGGGTTTGGGTCTAGCCGAGTGGGTTTGGGTCTAGCCGAGTGGGTTTCGGTCTAGCCGAGTGGAGTTGGGTCTAGCCGAGTGGGTTTGGGTCTAGCCGAGTGCGTTTGGGTCTACCCGAGTGGGTTTGTGTCTAGCCGAGTGTGTTTGGGTCTAGCCGAGTGGGTTTGAGTCCAGCCGAGTGGGTTTGGGTCTAGACGAGTGGGTTTGGGTCTCGCCGAGTGGGTTTGGGTCTAGCCGAGTGGGTTTGGGTCTAGCCGAGTGGGTTTGGGTGTAGCCGAGGGGGTTTGGGTGTAGCCGAGTGGGTGTGGGTCTAGCGGAGTGGGTTTGGGTCTAGCCGAGTGGGTTTGGGTCTAGCTGAGTGGGTTTGGGTCTAGCCGAGTGGGTTTGCGTCTTGCTGAGTGGATTTGGGTCTAGCCGAGTGGGTTTGGGTCTAGCGGAGTGGATTTGGGTCTAGCCGAATGGGTTTGCGTCTAGCCGAGTGGGCTTGGGTGTAGCCGAGTGGGTTTGGGTGTAGCCGAGTGGGTGTGGGTCTAGCGGAGTGGGTTTGGGTCTAGCGGAGTGGGTTTGGGTCTAGCCGAGTGGGTTTGGGTCTAGCGGAGTGGGTTTGGATCTAGCCGAGTGCGTTTGGGTCTAGCCGAGTGTGTTTGGATCCAGCCGAGTGGGTTTGGGTCTTGTGGACTGGGTTTGTGTGTAGCCGTGTGGGTTTGGGTGTAGCCGAGTGGGTTTGGGTCTTGCCGAGTGGGTTTGGGTCCAGCCGAGTGGGTTTGGGTCTAGCCGAGTGGGTTTGGGTCTAGCCGAGTGGGTTTGGGTCTAGCCGAGTGGGTTTTTGTCTAGCCGAGTGGGTTTGGGTCTAGCTGAGTGGGTTTGGGTCCAGCCGAGTGGGTTTGTGTCTAGCCGAGTGGGTTTGGGACTAGACGAGTGGGTTTGTGTATTGCCGAGTGGGTTTGGGTCTAGCCGATTTTTGTTTGGGTCTAGCCGAGTGGGTTTGGGTCGAGCCGAGTGGGTTTGGATCTAGCCGAGTGGGTTTGTGTCTGGCCGAGTGGGTTTGGGTCTGGCAGAGGGGGTTTGGGACTAGCCGAGTGGGTATGGCTCTAGCCGAGTGGGTTTGGGTCTAGCCGAGTGGGTTTGTGTCTAGCCGAGTGGGTTTGGGTCTAGCCGAGTGGGTTTGGATCTAGCCGAGTGGGTTTGGGTCCAGCCGAGTGGGTTTGGGTCTAGCCGAGTGGGTTTGGGTCTAGCCGAGTGGGTTTGGGTCTAGCCGAGTGGGTTTTGGTCTAGCCGAGTGGGTTTGGGCATAGCCGAGTGGGTTTGGGTCTAGCCGAGTGGGTTTGGGTCTAGCTGAGTGGGTTTGGGTCTAGCGGAGTGGGTTTGGGTCTAGCCGAGTGGGTTTGGGTCTAGCCGAGTGGGTTTGGGTCTAGCGGAGTGGGTTTGGGTCTAGCCGAGTGGGTTTGGTTCTAGCCGTGTGGGTTTGGGTCTAGCCGATTGGGTTTGGGTCCAGCCGAGTGGGTTTGGGTCTAGCCGAATGGGTTTGGGTCTAGCGTGTGGGTTTTGGTCTAGCCGAGTGGGTTTGTGTCTAGTGGAGTGGGTTTGGGTGTAGCCGAGTGGGTCTGGGTCGAACTGAGTGGGATTGGGTCTAGCCGAGTGGGTTTGGGTCCAGCCGAGTGGGTTTGGGTCCAGCCGAGTGGGTTTGGTTCCAGCCGAGTGGGTTTGGGTCTAGCCGAGTGGGTTTGGGTCTAGCCGAGTGGGTTTGGGTCTAGCCGAGTGGGTTTGCGTCTTGCTGAGTGGATTTTGGTCTAGCCGAGTGGGTTTGGGACTAGCGGAGTGGATTTGGGTCTAGCCGAGTGGGTTTGCGTCTAGCCGAGTGGGCTTGGGTGTAGCCGAGTGGGTTTGGGTGTAGCCGAGTGGGTGTGGGTCTGGCGGATTGGGTTTGGGTCTAGCGGAGTGGGTTTGGGTCTAGCCGAGTGGGTTTGGGTCTAGCGGAGTGGGTTTGGATCTAGCCGAGTGGGTTTGGGTCTAGCCGAGTGTGTTTGGATCCAGCCGAGTGGGTTTGGGTCTAGTGGACTGGGTTTGTGTGTAGCCGAGTGGGTTTGGGTCTAGCCGAGTGGGTTTGGGTCTAGCCGAGTGGGTTTGGGTCCAGCCGAGTGGGTTTGGGTCTAGCCGAGTGGGTTTGGGTCTAGCCGAGTGGGTTTGTGTCTAGCCGAGTGGATTTGGGACTAGCCGAGTGGGTTTGTGTATTGCCGAGTGGGTTTGGGTCTAGCCGATTTTTGTTTGGGTCTAGCCGAGTGGGTTTGGGTCGAGCCGAGTGGGTTTGGATCTAGCCGAGTGGGTTTGTGTCTAGCCGAGTGGGTTTGGGTCTAGCAGAGGGGGTTTGGGACTAGCCGAGTGGGTTTGGGTCTAGCGGACTGGGTTTGGGTCTAGCGGAGTGGGTTTGGGTCTAGCCGAGTGGGTTTCGGTCTAGCCGAGTGGGTTTGGGGCTAGCCGAGTGGGTTTGGGTCTAGCCAAGTGGGTTAGGGTCTACCGGAGTGGGTTTGGGTCTAGCCGAGTGGGTTTGGGTCTAGCCGAGTGAGTTTGGGTCTAGCCGAGTGGGTTTGGGTCCAGCCGAGTGGGTTTGGGTCTAGCCGAGTGGGTTTGGGTCTAGCCGAGTGGGTTTGGGTCTAGCCGAGTGGGTTTGGGTCTAGCGGAGTGGGTTTGGGTCTAGCGGAATGGGTCTGGGTCTAGCGGAGTGGGTTTGTGTCTAGCGGAGTGGGTTTGGGTATAGCGGAGTGGGTTTGGGTCTAGCCGAGTGGGTTTGGGTCTAGCCGAGTGGCTTTGGATCTAGCCGAGTGGGTTTGGGTGTAGCCGAGTGGGTTTGGGTGTAGCCGATTGGGTGTGGGTCTGGCGGATTGGGTTTGGGTCTAGCGGAGTGGGTTTGGGTCTAGCCGAGTGGGTTTGGGTCTAGCCGAGTGTGTTTGGATCCAGCCGAGTGGGTTTGGGTCTAGTGGACTGGGTTTGTGTGTAGCCGAGTGGGTTTGGGTCTAGCCGAGTGGGTTTGGGTCTAGCCGAGTGGGTTTGGGTCCAGCCGAGTGGGTTTGGGTCTAGCCGAGTGGGTTTGGGTCTAGCCGAGTGGGTTTGGGTCTAGCCGAGTGGGTTTTGTTCTAGCCGAGTGGGTTTGGGTCTAGCCGAGTGGGTTTGGGTCTAGCCGAGTGGGTTTGTGTCTAGCCGAGTGGATTTGGGACCAGCCGAGTGGGTTTGTGTATTGCCGAGTGGGTTTGGATATAGCCGATTTTTGTTTGGGTCTAGCCGAGTGGGTTTGGGTCTAGCCGAGTGGGTTTGGATCTAGCCGAGTGGGTTTGTGTCTAGCCGAGTGGGTTTGGGTCTAGCAGAGGGGGTTTGGGACTAGCCGAGTGGGTATGGCTCTAGCCGAGTGGGTTTGGGTCTAGCCGAGTGGGTTTGTGCCTAGCCGAGTGGGTTTGGGTCTAGCCGAGTGGGTTTGGATCTAGCCGAGTGGGTTTGGATCTAGCCGAGTGGGTTTGGGTCTAGCTGAGAGGGTTTGGGACTAGCCGAGTGCGTTTGGCTCTAGCGGAGTGGGTTTTGGTCTAGCGGACTGGGTTTGGGTCTAGCGGAGTGGGTTTGGGTCTAGCCGAGTGGGTTTGGGTCTAGCCGAGTGGGTTTGGGGCTAGCCGAGTGGGTTTGGGTCTAGCCAAGTGGGTTAGGGTCTACCGGAGTGGGTTTGGGTCTAGCCGAGTGGGTTTGGGTCTAGCCGAGTGAGTTTGGGTCCAGCCGAGTGGGTTTGGGTCCAGCCGAGTGGGTTTGGGTCTAGCCGAGTGGGTTTGGGTCTAGCCGAGTGGGTTTGGGTCTAGCCGAGTGGGTTTGGGTCTAGCGGAGTGGGTTTGGGTCTAGCGGAATGGGTCTGGGTCTAGCGGAGTGGGTTTGGGTCTAGCGGAGTGGGTTTGGGTATAGCGGAGTGGGTTTGGGTCTAGCCGAGTGGGTTTGGGTCTAGCCGAGTGGGTTTGAGTCTAGCCGAGTGGGTTTCGCTCTAGCCGAGTGGAGTTGGGTCTAGCCGAGTGGGTTTGGGTCTAGCCGAGTGGGTTTGGGTCTAGCCGAGTAGGTTTGGGTCTAGCCGAGTGGGTTTGGGACTAGCCGAGTGGGTTTGTGTCTAGCCGAGTGGGTTTGGATCTAGCCGAAAGGGTTTGCGTCTAGCCGAGTGGGTTTGGGTCTAGCGGAGTGGGTTTGGGTCTAGCCGAGTGGGTTTGGGTCTAGCGGAGTGGGTTTGGGTCTAGCCGAGTGGGTTTGGGTCTAGCCGAGTGGGTTTGGGTCTCGCGGAGTGGGTTTGGGTCTAGCCGAGTGGGTTTGGGTCTAGCCGAGTCGGATTGGGTCTAGCGGAGTGGGTTTGGGTTTTGCGGTGTGGGTTTGGGTCTAGCCGAGTGGGTTTGGATCTAGCAGAGTGGGTTTGCGTGTAGCCGAGTGGGTGTGGGTCTAGCGGAGTGGGTTTGGGGCTAGCGGAGTGGGTTTGGGCGAGTGGGTTTGGGTCCAGCTTAGTGGGTTTGGGTCCAGCCGAGTGGGTTTGGTTTTGCCGAGTGGGTTTGGGTCCAGCCGAGTGGGTTTGGGTCTAGCCGAGTGGGTTTGGGTCTAGCCGAGTGTGTTTGGGTGTAGCCGAGTGGAGTTGGGTCTTGCCGAGTGGGTTTGGGACTAGCCGAGTGCGTTTGGGTCTACCCGAGTGGGTTTGTGTCCAGCCGAGTGGGTTTGGGTCTAGCCGAGTGGGTTTGAGTCCAGCCGAGTGGGTTTGGGTCTAGACGAGTGGGTTTGGGTCTCGCCGAGTGGGTTTGGGTCTAGCCGAGTGGGTTTGGGTCTAGCCGAGTGGGTTTGGGTGTAGCCGAGTGGGTTTGGGTGTAGCCCAGTGGGTGTGGGTCTAGCGGAGTGGGTTTGGGGCTAGCGGAGTGGGTTTGGGACGAGCCGAGTGGATTTGGGACTAGCGGAGTGGATTTGGGTCATGCCGAGTGGGTTTGGGTCCAGCCGAGTGGGTTTGGATCTAGCTGAGTGGGTTTGGGTCTAGCCGAGTGGGTTTGGGTCTAGCCGAGTGGGTTTGGGTCTAGCGGAGTGGGTTTGGGTCTAGCCGAGTGGGTTTGGGTCTAACCGTGTGGGTTTGGGTCTAGCCGATTGGGTTTGGGTCCAGCCGAGTGGGTTTGGGTCTAGCCGAGTGGGTTTGGGTCTAGCGTGTGGGTTTTGGTCTAGCCGAGTGGGTTTGTGTCTAGTGGAGTGGGTTTGGGTGTAGCCGAGTGGGTCTGGGTCGAACTGAGTGGGATTGGGTCTAGCCGAGTGGGTTTGGGTCCAGCCGAGTGGGTTTGGGTCCAGCCGAGTGGGTTTGGTTCCAGCCGAGTGGGTTTGGGTCTAGCCGAGTGGGTTTGGGTCTAGCCGAGTGGGTTTGGGTCTAGCCGAGTGGGTTTGCGTCTTGCCGAGTGGATTTGGGTCTAGCCGAGTGGGTTTGGGTCTAGCGGAGTGGATTTGGGTCTAGCCGAATGGGTTTGCGTCTAGCCGAGTGGGCTTGGGTGTAGCCGAGTGGTTTTGGGTGTAGCCGAGTGGGTGTGGGTCTGGCCGAGTGGGTTTGGGTCTAGCCGAGTGGGTTTGTGTCTAGCCGAGTGGGTTTGGGACTAGCCGAGTGGGTTTGTGTATTGCCGAGTGGGTTTGGGTCTAGCCGATTTTTGTTTGGGTCTAGCCGAGTGGGTTTGGGTCGAGCCGAGTGGGTTTGGATCTAGCCGAGTGGGTTTGTGTCTAGCCGAGTGGGTTTGGGTCCAGCAGAGGGGGTTTGGGACTAGCCGAGTGGGTATGGCTCTAGCCGAGTGGGTTTGGGTCTAGCCTAGTGGGTTTGTGCCTAGCCGAGTGGGTTTGGGTCGAGCCGAGTGGGTTTGGATCTAGCCGAGTGGGTTTGGATCTAGCCGAGTGGGTTTGGGTCTAGCTGAGAGGGTGTGGGACTAGCCGAGTGCGTTTGGCTCTAGCGGAGTGGGTTTGCGTCTAGCGGACTGGGTTTGGGTCTAGCGGAGTGGGTTTGGGTCTAGCCGAGTGGGTTTGGGTCTAGCCGAGTGGGTTTGGGGCTAGCCGAGTGGGTTTGGGTCTAGCCAAGTGGGTTAGGGTCTACCGGAGTGGGTTTGGGTCTAGCCGAGTGGGTTTGGGTCTAGCCGAGTGAGTTTGGGTCTAGCCGAGTGGGTTTGGGTCCAGCCGAGTGGGTGTGGGTCTAGCCGAGTGGGTTTGGGTCTAGCCGAGTGGGTTTGGGTCTAGCCGAGTGGGTTTGGGTCTAGCGGAGTGGGTTTGGGTCTAGCGGAATGGGTCTGGGTCTAGCGGAGCGGGTTTGGGTCTAGCGGAGTGGGTTTGGGTATAGCGGAGTGGGTTTGGGTCTAGCCGAGTGGGTTTGGGTCTAGCCGAGTGGGTTTGGGTCTAGCCGAGTGGTTTTCGGTCTAGCCGAGTGGAGTTGGGTCTAGCCGAGTGGGTTTGGGTCTAGCCGAGTGCGTTTGGGTCTACCCGAGTGGGTTTGTGTCTAGCCTAGTGTGTTTGGGTCTAGCCGAGTGGGTTTGAGTCCAGCCGAGTGGGTTTGGGTCTAGACGAGTGGGTTTGGGTCTCGCCGAGTGGGTTTGGGTCTAGCCGAGTGGGTTTGGGTCTAGCCGAGTGGGTTTGGGTCTAGCCGAGGGGGTTTGGGTGTAGCCGAGTGGGTGTGGGTCTAGCGGAGTGGGTTTGGGGCTGGCGGAGTGGGTTTGGGTCTAGCCGAGTGGGTTTGGATCTACCGGAGTGGGTTTGGGTGTAGCCGAGTGGGTGTGGGTCTAGCGGAGTGGGTTTGGGGCTAGCCGAGTGGGTTTGTGTATTGCCGAGTGGGTTTGGGTCTAGCCGATATTTGTTTGGGTCTAGCCGTGTGGGTTTGGGTTGAGCCGAGTGGGTTTGGATCTAGCCGAGTGGGTTTGTGTCTAGCCGAGTGGGTTTGGGTCTAGCAGAGGGGGTTTGGGACTAGCCGAGTGGGTATGGCTCTAGCCGAGTGGGTTTGGGTCTAGCCGAGTGGGTTTGTGTCTAGCCGAGTGGGTTTGGATCTAGCCGAGTGGGTTTGGGTCCAGCCGAGTGGGTTTGGGTCTAGCCGAGTGGGTTTGGGTCTAGCCGAGTGGGTTTGGGCCTAGCCGAGTGGGTTTGGGTCTAGCCGAGTGGGTTTGGGTCTAGCTGAGTGGGTTTGGGTCTAGCGGAGTGGGTTTGGGTCTAGCCGAGTGGGTTTGGGTCTAACCGTGTGGGTTTGGGTCTAGCCGATTGGGTTTGGGTCCAGCCGAGTGGGTTTGGGTCTAGCCGAGTGGGTTTGGGTCTAGCGTGTGGGTTTTGGTCTAGCCGAGTGGGTTTGTGTCTAGTGGAGTGGGTTTGGGTGTAGCCGAGTGGGTCTGGGTCGAACTGAGTGGGATTGGGTCTAGCCGAGTGGGTTTGGGTCCAGCCGAGTGGGTTTGGGTCCAGCCGAGTGGGTTTGGTTCCAGCCGAGTGGGTTTGGGTCTAGCCGAGTGGGTTTGGGTCTAGCCGAGTGGGTTTGGGTCTAGCCGAGTGGGTTTGCATCTTGCTGAGTGGATTTGGGTCTAGCCGAGTGGGTTTGGGTCTAGCGGAGTGGATTTGGGTCTAGCCGAATGGGTTTGCGTCTAGCCGAGTGGGCTTGGGTGTAGCCGAGTGGGTTTGGGTGTAGCCGAGTGGGTGTGGGTCTGGCCGAGTGGGTTTGGGTCTAGCCGAGTGGGTTTGTGTCTAGCCGAGTGGGTTTGGGACTAGCCGAGTGGGTTTGTGTATTGCCGAGTGGGTTTGGGTCTAGCCGATTTTTGTTTGGGTCTAGCCGAGTGGGTTTGGGTCGAGCCGAGTGGGTTTGGATCTAGCCGAGTGGGTTTGTGTCTAGCCGAGTGGGTTTGGGTCCAGCAGAGGGGGTTTGGGACTAGCCGAGTGGGTATGGCTCTAGCCGAGTGGGTTTGGGTCTAGCCGAGTGGGTTTGTGCCTAGCCGAGTGGGTTTGGGTCGAGCCGAGTGGGTTTGGATCTAGCCGAGTGGGTTTGGATCTAGCCGAGTGGGTTTGGGTCTAGCTGAGAGGGTTTGGGACTAGCCGAGTGCGTTTGGCTCTAGCGGAGTGGGTTTGCGTCTAGCGGACTGGGTTTGGGTCTAGCGGAGTGGGTTTGGGTCTAGCGGAGTGGGTTTGGGTCTAGCCGAGTGGGTTTGGGGCTAGCCGAGTGGGTTTGGGTCTAGCCAAGTGGGTTAGGGTCTACCGGAGTGGGTTTGGGTCTAGCCGAGTGGGTTTGGGTCTAGCCGAGTGAGTTTGGGTCTAGCCGAGTGGGTTTGGGTCCAGCCGAGTGGGTTTGGGTCTAGCCGAGTGGGTTTGGGTCTAGCCGAGTGGGTTTGGGTCTAGCCGAGTGGGTTTGGGTCTAGCGGAGTGGGTTTGGGTCTAGCGGAATGGGTCTGGGTCTAGCGGAGTGGGTTTGGGTCTAGCGGAGTGGGTTTGGATATAGCGGAGTGGGTTTGGGTCTAGCCGAGTGGGTTTGGGTCTAGCCGAGTGGGTTTGGGTCTAGCCGAGTGGGTTTCGGTCTAGCCGAGTGGAGTTGGGTCTAGCCGAGTGGGTTTGGGTCTAGCCGAGTGCGTTTGGGTCTACCCGAGTGGGTTTGTGTCTAGCCGAGTGTGTTTGGGTCTAGCCGAGTGGGTTTGAGTCCAGCCGAGTGGGTTTGGGTCTAGACGAGTGGGTTTGGGTCTCGCCGAGTGGGTTTGGGTCTAGCCGAGTGGGTTTGGGTCTAGCCGAGTGGGTTTGGGTGTAGCCGAGGGGGTTTGGGTGTAGCCGAGTGGGTGTGGGTCTAGCGGAGTGGGTTTGGGGCTGGCGGAGTGGGTTTGGGTCTAGCCGAGTGGGTTTGGATCTACCGGAGTGGGTTTGGGTGTAGCCGAGTGGGTGTGGGTCTAGCGGAGTGGGTTTGGGGCTAGCGGAGTGGGTTTGGGCGAGTGGGTTTGGGTCCAGCTTAGTGGGTTTGGGTCTAGCCGAGTGGGTTTGGTTTTGCCGAGTGGGTTTGGGTCTAGCCGAGTGGGTTTGGATCTAGCCGAGTGGGTTTGGGTCTAGCCGAGTGTGTTTGGGTGTAGCCGAGTGGAGTTGGGTCTTGCCGAGTGGCTTTGGGTCTAGCCGAGTGCGTTTGGGTCTACCCGAGTGGGTTTGTGTCCAGCCGAGTGGGTTTGGGTCTAGCCGAGTGGGTTTGAGTCCAGCCGAGTGGGTTTGGGTCTAGACGAGTGGGTTTGGGTCTCGCCGAGTGGGTTTGGGTCTAGCCGAGTGGGTTTGGGTCTAGCCGAGTGGGTTTGGGTGTAGCCGAGTGGGTTTGGGTGTAGCCCAGTGGGTGTGGGTCTAGCGGAATGGGTTTGGGGCTAGCGGAGTGGGTTTGGGTCGAGCCGAGTGGGTTTGGATCTAGCTGAGTGGGTTTGGGTCTAACCGAGTGGGTTTGGGTCTTGCCGTGTGGGTTTGTGTCTAGCCGGGTGGGTTTGGGTCTAGTGGACTGGGTTTGGGTGTAGCCGAGTGGGTTTGGGTCTAGCCGAGTGGGTTTGGGTCTAGTCGAGTGGGTGTGGGTCCAGCCGAGTGGGTTTGGGTCTAGCCAAGTGGGTTTGGGTCTAGCCAAGTGGGTTTGGGTGTAGCCGAGTGGGTTTGGGTCGAGCCGAGTGGGTTTGGGTCTGGCCGAGTGGATTTGTGTCAAGCCGAGTGGGTTTGGGACTAGCCGAGTGGGTCTCGGTCTTGCCGAGTGGGTTTGGGTCAAGCCGAATGGGTTTGGGTCTAGCCGAGTGGGTTTGGGTCGAGCCGAGTGGGTTTGGATCTAGCCGAGTGGGTTTGGGTCTAGCCGAGTGGGTTTGGGTCCAGCAGAGGGGGTTTGGGACTAGCCGAGTGGGTATGGCTCTAGCCGAGTGGGTTTGGGTCTAGCCGAGTGGGTTTGGGTCTAGCCGAGTGGGTTTGGGTCTAGCCGAGTGGGTTTGGGTGTAGCCGAGTGGGTTTGGGTCAAGCCGAGTGGGTTTGGGTCTAGCCGAGTGAGTTTGGGTCTAGCCGAGTGGGTTTGGGACTAGCCGAGTGGGTTTCGCTCCAGCGGAGTGGGTTTGGGTCTAGCGGAGTGGGTTTGGGTCTATCGGAGTGGGTTTGGGACTAGCCGAGTGGGTTTGGGTCTAGCGGAGTGTGTTTGGGGCTAGCGGAGTGGGTTTGGGTCTAGCCAAGTCGGTTTGGGTCTAGCCGAGTGAGTTTGGGTCTAGCGGAGTGGGTTTGGGCGAGTGGGTTTGGGTCCAGCTTAGTGGGTTTGGGTCTAGCCGAGTGGGTTTGGTTTTGCCGAGTGGGTTTGGGTCTAGCCGAGTGGGTTTGGTTCTAGCCGAGTGGGTTTGGGTGTAGCCGAGTGTGTTTGGGTGTAGCCGAGTGGAGTTGGGTCTAGCCGAGTGGGTTTGGGTCTAGCCGATTGGGTTTGGGTCTAGCCGAGTGGGTTTGTGTATTGCCGAGTGGGTTTGGGTCTAGCCGATTTTTGTTTGGGTCTAGCCGAGTGGGTTTGGGTCGAGCCGAGTGGGTTTGGATCTAGCCGAGTGGGTTTGTGTCTAGCCGAGTGGGTTTGGGTCTAGCAGAGGGGGTTTGGGACTAGCCGAGTGGGTTTGGGTCTAGCGGACTGGGTTTGGGTCCAGCGGAGTGGGTTTGGGTCTAGCCGAGTGGGTTTGGGTCTAGCCGAGTGGGTTTGGGGCTAGCCGAGTGGGTTTGGGTCTAGCCAAGTGGGTTAGGGTCTACCGGACTGGGTTTGGGTCTAGCCGAGTGGGTTTGGGTCTAGCCGAGTGAGTTTGGGTCTAGCCGAGTGGGTTTGGGTCCAGCCGAGTGGGTTTGGGTCTAGCCGAGTGGGTTTGGGTCTAGCCGAGTGGGTTTGGGTCTAGCCGAGTGGCTTTGGGTCTAGCGGAGTGGGTTTGGGTCTAGCGGAATGGGTCTGGGTCTAGCGGAGTGGGTTTGTGTCTAGCGGAGTGGGTTTGGGTATAGCGGAGTGGGTTTGGGTCTAGCCGAGTGGGTTTGGGTCTAGCCGAGTGGGTTTGGGTCTAGCCGAGTGTGTTTGGGTGTAGCCGAGTGGGTTTGGGTGTAGCCGAGTGGGTGTGGGTCTGGCGGATTGGGTTTGGGTCTAGCGGAGTGGGTTTGGGTCTAGCCGAGTGGGTTTGGGTCTAGCGGAGTGGGTTTGGATCTAGCCGAGTGGGTTTGGGTCTAGCCGAGTGTGTTTGGATCCAGCCGAGTGGGTTTGGGTCTAGTGGACTTGGTTTGTGTGTAGCCGAGTGGGTTTGGGTCTAGCCGAGTGGGTTTGGGTCTAGCCGAGTGGGTTTGGGTCCAGCCGAGTGGGTTTGGGTCTAGCCGAGTGGGTTTGGGTCTAGCCGAGTGGGTTTGGGTCTAGCCGAGTGGGTTTTGGTCTAGCCGAGTGGGTTTGGGTCTAGCCGAGTGGGTTTGGGTCTAGCCGAGTGGGTTTGTGTCTAGCCGAGTGGATTTGGGACCAGCCGAGTGGGTTTGTGTATTGCCGAGTGCGTTTGGGTCTAGCCGATTTTTGTTTGGGTCTAGCCGAGTGGGTTTGGGTCGAGCCGAGTGGGTTTGGATCTAGCCGAGTGGGTTTGTGTCTAGCCGAGTGGGTTTGGGTCTAGCAGAGGGGGTTTGGGACTAGCCGAGTGGGTATGGCTCTAGCCGAGTGGGTTTGGGTCTATCCGAGTGGGTTTGTGCCTAGCCGAGTGGGTTTGGGTCTAGCCGAGTGGGTTTGGATCTAGCCGAGTGGGTTTGGATCTAGCCGAGTGGGTTTGGGTCTAGCTGAGAGGGTTTGGGACTAGCCGAGTGCGTTTGGCTCTGGCGTAGTGGGTTTGGGTCTAGCGGACTGGGTTTGGGTCTAGCGGAGTGGGTTTGGGTCTAGCCGAGTGGGTTTGGGTCTAGCCGAGTGGGTTTGGGGCTAGCCGAGTGGGTTTGGGTCTAGCCAAGTGGGTTAGGGTCTACCGGAGTGGGTTTGGGTCTAGCCGAGTGGGTTTGGGTCTAGCCGAGTGAGTTTGGGTCCAGCCGAGTGGGTTTGGGTCCAGCCGAGTGGGTTTGGGTCTAGCCGAGTGGGTTTGGGTCCAGCCGAGTGGGTTTGGGTCTAGCCGAGTGGGTTTGGGTCTAGCGGAGTGGGTTTGGGTCTAGCGGAATGGGTCTGGGTCTAGCGGAGTGGGTTTGGGTCTAGCGGAGTGGATTTGGGTCTAGCCGAATGGGTTTGCGTCTAGCCGAGTGGGCTTGGGTGTAGCCGAGTGGGTTTGGGTGTAGCCGAGTGGGTGTGGGTCTGGCGGATTGGGTTTGGGTCTAGCGGAGTAGGTTTGGGTCTAGCCGAGTGGGTTTGGGTCTAGCGGAGTGGGTTTGGATCTAGCCGAGTGGGTTTGGGTCTAGCCGAGTGTGTTTGGATCCAGCCGAGTGGGTTTGGGTCTAGTGGACTGGGTTTGTGTGTAGCCGAGTGGGTTTGGGTCTAGCCGAGTGGGTTTGGGTCTAGCCGAGTGGGTTTGGGTCCAGCCGAGTGGGTTTGGGTCTAGCCGAGTGGGTTTGGGTCTAGCCGAGTGGGTTTTGGTCTAGCCGAGTGGGTTTGGGTCTTGCCGAGTGGGTTTGGGTCTAGCCGAGTGGGTTTGTGTCTAGCCGAGTGGATTTGGGACTAGCCGAGTGGGTTTGTGTATTGCCGAGTGGGTTTGGGTCTAGCCGAGTGGGTTTGGGTCTAGCCGAGTGGGTTTGGGTCTAGCCGAGTGGGTTTGGGTCTAGCGGAGTGGGTTTGGGTCTAGCGGAATGGGTCTGGGTCTAGCGGAGTGGGTTTGTGTCTAGCGGAGTGGGTTTGGGAATAGCGGAGTGGGTTTGGGTCTAGCCGAGTGGGTTTGGGTCTAGCCGAGTGGGTTTGGGTCTAGCCGAGTGGGTTTGGGTGTAGCCGAGTGGGTTTGGGTGTAGCCGAGTGGGTGTGGGTCTGGCGGATTGGGTTTGGGTCTAGCGGAGTGGGTTTGAGTCTAGCCGAGTGGGTTTGGGTCTAGCGGAGTGGGTTTGGATCTAGCCGAGTGGGTTTGGGTCTAGCCGAGTGTGTTTGGATCCAGCCGAGTGGGTTTGGGTCTAGTGGACTGGGTTTGTGTGTAGCCGAGTGGGTTTGGGTCTAGCCGAGTGGGTTTGGGTCTAGCCGAGTGGGTTTGGGTCCAGCCGAGTGGGTTTGGGTCTAGCCGAGTGGGTTTGGGTCTAGCCGAGTGGGTTTGGGTCTAGCCGAGTGGGTTTGGGTCTAGCCGAGTGGGTTTGGGTCTAGCCGAGTGGGTTTGGGTCTAGCCGAGTGGGTTTGTGTCTAGCCGAGTGGATTTGGGACCAGCCGAGTGGGTTTGTGTATTGCCGAGTGGGTTTGGGTCTAGCCGATTTTTGTTTGGGTCTAGCCGAGTGGGTTTGGGTCGAGCCGAGTGGGTTTGGATCTAGCCGAGTGGGTTTGTGTCTAGCCGAGTGGGTTTGGGTCTAGCAGAGGGGGTTTGGGTCTAGCCGAGTGGGTTTGGGTCTAGCGGAGTGGGTTTGGGTCTAGCCGAGTGGGTTTGGGTCTAGCGGAGTGGGTTTGGGTCTAGCCGAGTGGGTTTGGGTCTAGCCGAGTGGGTTTGGGTCTCGCGGAGTGGGTTTGGGTCTAGCCGAGTGGGTTTGGGTCTAGCCGAGTGGATTTGGGACCAGCCGAGTGGGTTTGTGTATTGCCGAGTGGGTTTGGGTCTAGCCGATTTTTGTTTGGGTCTAGCCGAGTGGGTTTGGGTCGAGCCGAGTGGGTTTGGATCTAGCCTAGTTGGTTTGTGTCTAGCCGAGTGGGTTTGGGTCTAGCAGAGGGGGTTTGGGTCTAGCCGAGTGGGTTTGGGTCTAGCGGAGTGGGTTTGGGTCTAGCCGAGTGGGTTTGGGTCTAGCGGAGTGGGTTTGGGTCTAGCCGAGTGGGTTTGGGTCTAGCCGAGTGGGTTTGGGTCTCGCGGAGTGGGTTTGGGTCTAGCCGAGTGGGTTTGGGTCTAGCCGAGTCGGATTGGGTCTAGCGGAGTGGGTTTGGGTTTTGCGGTGTGGGTTTGGGTCTAGCCGAGTGGGTTTGGTTCTAGCGGAGTGGGTTTGGGTGTAGCCGAGTGGGTGTGGGTCAAGCGGAGTGGGTTTGGGGCTAGCGGAGTGGGTTTGGGCGAGTGGGTTTGGGTCCAGCTTAGTGGGTTTGGGTCCAGCCGAGTGGGTTTGGTTTTGCCGAGTGGGTTTGGGTCCAGCCGAGTGGGTTTGGGTCTAGCCGAGAGGGTTTGGGTCTAGCCGAGTGTGTTTGGGTGTAGCCGAGTGGAGTTGGGTCTTGCCGAGTGGGTTTGGGTCTAGCCGAGTGCGTTTGGGTCTACCCGAGTGGGTTTGTGTCCAGCCGAGTGGGTTTGGGTCTAGCCGAGTGGGCTTGAGTCCAGCCGAGTGGGTTTGGGTCTAGACGAGTGGGTTTGGGTCTCGCCGAGTGGGTTTGGGTCTAGCCGAGTGGGTTTGGGTCTAGCCGAGTGGGTTTGGGTGTAGCCGAGTGGGTTTGGGTGTAGCCCAGTGGGTGTGGGTCTAGCGGAGTGGGTTTGGGGCTAGCGGAGTGGGTTTGGGTCGAGCCGAGTGGATTTGGGACTAGCGGAGTGGATTTGGGTCATGCCGAGTGGGTTTGGGTCTAGCCGAGTGGGTTTGGGCCTAGCCGAGTGGGTTTTGGTCTAGCCGAGTGGGTTTGGGTCTAGCTGAGTGGGTTTGGGTCCAGCCGAGTGGGTTTGTGTCTAGCCGAGTGGGTTTGGGACTAGCCGAGTGGGTTTGTGTATTGCCGAGTGGGTTTGGGTCTAGCCGATTTTTGTTTGGGTCTAGCCGTGTGGGTTTGGGTCGAGCCGAGTGGGTTTGGATCTAGCCGAGTGGGTTTGTGTCTAGCCGAGTGGGTTTGGGTCTAGCAGAGGGGGTTTGGGACTAGCCGAGTGGGTATGGCTCTAGCCGAGTGGGTTTGGGTCTAGCCGAGTGGGTTTGTGTCCAGCCGAGTGGGTTTGGGTCTAGCCGAGTGGGTTTGGATCTAGCCGAGTGGGTTTGGGTCCAGCCGAGTGGGTTTGGGTCTAGCCGAGTGGGTTTGGGTCTAGCCGAGTGGGTTTGGGTCTAGCCGAGTGGGTTTTGGTCTAGCCGAGTGGGTTTGGGCCTAGCCGAGTGGGTTTGGGTCTAGCCGAGTGGGTTTGGGGCTAGCCGAGTGGGTTTGGGTCTAGCCAAGTGGGTTAGGGTCTACCGGAGTGGGTTTGGGTCTAGCCGAGTGGGTTTGGGTCTAGCCGAGTGAGTTTGGGTCCAGCCGAGTGGGTTTGGGTCCAGCCGAGTGGGTTTGCGTCTAGCCGAGTGGGTTTGGGTCTAGCCGAGTGGGTTTGGGTCTAGCCGAGTGGGTTTGGGTCTAGCGGAGTGGGTTTGGGTCTAGCGGAATGGGTCTGGGTCTAGCGGAGTGGGTTTGGGTCTAGCGGAGTGGGTTTGGGTATAGCGGAGTGGGTTTGGGTCTAGCCGAGTGGGTTTGGGTCTAGCCGAGTGGGTTTGGGTCTAGCCGAGTGGGTTTCGCTCTAGCCGAGTGGAGTTGGGTCTAGCCGAGTGGGTTTGGGTCTAGCCGAGTGGGTTTGGGTCTAGCCGAGTAGGTTTGGGTCTAGCCGAGTGGGTTTGGGACTAGCCGAGTGGGTTTGTGTCTAGCCGAGTGGGTTTGGATCTAGCCGAAAGGGTTTGGGTCTAGCCGAGTGGGTTTGGGTCTAGCGGAGTGGGTTTGGGTCTAGCCGAGTGGGTTTGGGTCTAGCGGAGTGGGTTTGGGTCTAGCCGAGTGGGTTTGGGTCTAGCCGAGTGGGTTTGCGTCTCGCGGAGTGGGTTTGGGTCTAGCCGAGTGGGTTTGGGTCTAGCCGAGTCGGATTGGGTCTAGCGCTGTGGGTTTGGGTTTTGCGGTGTGGGTTTGGGTCTAGCCGAGTGGGTTTGGATCTAGCGGAGTGGGTTTGGGTGTAGCCGAGTGGGTGTGGGTCTAGCGGAGTGGGTTTGGGGCTAGCGGAGTGGGTTTGGGCGAGTGGGTTTGGGTCCAGCTTAGTGGGTTTGGGTCCAGCCGAGTGGGTTTGGTTTTGCCGAGTGGGTTTGGGTCCAGCCGAGTGGGTTTGGGTCTAGCCGAGTGGATTTGGGTCTAGCCGAGTGTGTTTGGGTGTAGCCGAGTGGAGTTGGGTCTTGCCGAGTGGGTTTGTGTCTAGTGGAGTGGGTTTGGGTGTAGCCGAGTGGGTCTGGGTCGAACTGAGTGGGATTGGGTCTAGCCGAGTGGGTTTGGGTCCAGCCGAGTGGGTTTGGGTCCAGCCGAGTGGGTTTGGGTCTAGCCGAGTGGGTTTGCGTCTTGCTGAGTGGATTTGGGTCTAGCCGAGTGGGTTTGGGTCTAGCGGAGTGGATTTGGGTCCAGCCGAATGGGTTTGCGTCTAGCCGAGTGGGCTTGGGTGTAGCCGAGTGGGTTTGGGTGTAGCCGAGTGGGTGTGGGTCTGGCCGAGTGGGTTTGGGTCTAGCCAAGTGGGTTTGTGTCTAGCCGAGTGGGTTTGGGACTAGCCGAGTGGGTTTGTGTATTGCCGAGTGGGTTTGGGTCTAGCCGATTTTTGTTTGGGTCTAGCCGAGTGGGTTTGGGTCGAGCCGAGTGGGTTTGGATCTAGCCGAGTGGGTTTGTGTCTAGCCGAGTGGGTTTGGGTCCAGCAGAGGGGGTTTGGGACTAGCCGAGTGGGTATGGCTCTAGCCGAGTGGGTTTGGGTCTAGCCGAGTGGGTTTGTGCCTAGCCGAGTGGGTTTGGGTCGAGCCGAGTGGGTTTGAATCTAGCCGAGTGGGTTTGGATCTAGCCGAGTGGGCTTGGGTCTAGCTGAGAGGGTTTGGGAGTAGCCGAGTGCGTTTGGCTCTAGCGGAGTGGGTTTGGGTCTAGCGGACTGGGTTTGGGTCTAGCGGAGTGAGTTTGGGTCTAGCCGAGTGGGCTTGGGTCTAGCCGAGTGGGTTTGGGGCTAGCCGAGTGGGTTTGGGTCTAGCCAAGTGGGTTAGGGTCTACCGGAGTGGGTTTGGGTCTAGCCGAGTGGGTTTGGGTCTAGCCGAGTGAGTTTGGGTCTAGCCGGGTGGGTTTGGGTCCAGCCGAGTGGGTTTGGGTCTAGCCGAGTGGGTTTGGGTCTAGCCGAGTGGGTTTGGGTCTAGCCGAGTGGGTTTGGGTCTAGCGGAGTGGGTTTGGGTCTAGCGGAATGGGTCTGGGTCTAGCGGAGTGGGTTTGGGTCTAGCAGAGTGGGTTTGGGTATAGCGGAGTGGGTTTGGGTCTAGCCGAGTGGGTTTGGGTCTAGCCGAGTGGGTTTGGGTCTAGCCGAGTGGGTTTGAGTCCAGCCGAGTGGGTTTGGGTCTAGACGAGTGGGTTTGGGTCTCGCCGAGTGGGTTTGGGTCTAGCCGAGTGGGTTTGGGTCTAGCCGAGTGGGTTTGGGTGTAGCCGAGTGGGTTTGGGTGTAGCCCAGTGTGTGTGGGTCTAGCGGAATGGGTTTGGGGCTAGCGGAGTGGGTTTGGGTCGAGCCGAGTGGGTTTGGATCTAGCTGAGTGGGTTTGGGTCTAGCCGAGTGGGTTTGGGTCTAGCCGAGTGGGTTTGGGTCTAGCCGAGTGGGTTTGGGTCTAGCGGAGTGGGTTTGGGTCTAGCGGAATGGGTCTGGGTCTAGCGGAGTGGGTTTGCGTCTAGCAGAGTGGGTTTGGGTATAGCGGAGTGGGTTTGGGTCTAGCCGAGTGGGTTTGGGTCTAGCCGAGTGGGTTTGGGTCTAGCCGAGTGGGTTTCGGTCTAGCCGAGTGGAGTTGGGTCTAGCCGAGTGGGTTTGGGTCTAGCCGAGTGCGTTTGGGTCTACCCGAGTGGGTTTGTGTCTAGCCGAGTGTGTTTGGGTCTAGCCGAGTGGGTTTTTAGTCCAGCCGAGTGGGTTTGGGTCTAGACGAGTGGGTTTGGGTCTCGCCGAGTGGGTTTGGGTCTAGCCGAGTGGGTTTGGGTCTAGCCGAGTGGGTTTGGGTGTAGCCGAGGGGGTTTGGGTGTAGCCGAGTGGGTGTGGGTCTAGCGGAGTGGGTTTGGGGCTGGCGGAGTGGGTTTGGGTCTAGCCGAGTGTGTTTGGGTGTAGCCGAGTGGAGTTGGGTCTTGCCGAGTGGGTTTGGGTCTAGCCGAGTGCGTTTGGGTCTACCCGAGTGGGTTTGTGTCCAGCCGAGTGGGTTTGGGTCTAGCCGAGTGGGTTTGAGTCCAGCCGAGTGGGTTTGGGTCTAGACGAGTGGGTTTGGGTCTCGCCGAGTGGGTTTGGGTCTAGCCGAGTGGGTTTGGGTCTAGCCGAGTGGGTTTGGGTGTAGCCGAGTGGGTTTGGGTGTAGCCCAGTGGGTGTGGGTCTAGCGGAATGGGTTTGGGTCTAGGGGAGTGGGTTTGGGTCGAGCCGAGTGGGTTTGGATCTAGCTGAGTGGGTTTGGGTCTAGCCGAGTGGGTTTGGGTCTAGCCGTGTGGGTTTGTGTCTAGCCGGGTGGGTTTGGGTCTAGTGGACTGGGTTTGGGTGTAGCCGAGTGGGTTTGGGTCTAGCCGAGTGGGTTTGGGTGTAGTCGAGTGGGTGTGCGTCCAGCCGAGTGGGTTTGGGTCTAGCCAAGTGGGTTTGGGTCTAGCGGAGTGGGTTTGGGTGTAGCCGAGTGGGTTTGGGTCGAGCCGAGTGGGTTTGGGTCTGGCCGAGTGGATTTGTGTCAAGCCGAGTGGGTTTGGGACTAGCCGAGTGCGTTTGGGTCTACCCGAGTGGGTTTGTGTCCAGCCGAGTGGGTTTGGGTCTAGCCGAGTGGGTTTGAGTCCAGCCGAGTGGGTTTGGGTCTAGACGAGTGGGTTTGGGTCTCGCCGAGTGGGTTTGGGTCTAGCCGAGTGGGTTTGGGTCTAGCCGAGTGGGTTTGGGTGTAGCCGAGTGGGTTTGGGTGTAGCCCAGTGGGTGTGGGTCTAGCGGAATGGGTTTGGGGCTAGCGGAGTGGGTTTGGGTCGAGCCGAGTGGGTTTGGATCTAGCTGAGTGGGTTTGGGTCTAGCCGAGTGGGTTTGGGTCTAGCCGTGTGGGTTTGTGTCTAGCCGGGTGGGTTTGGGTCTAGTGGACTGGGTTTGGGTGTAGCCGAGTGGGTTTGGGTCTAGCCGAGTGGGTTTGGGTCTAGTCGAGTGGGTGTGGGTCCAGCCGAGTGGGTTTGGGTCTAGCCAAGTGGGTTTGGGTCTAGCGGAGTGGGTTTGGGTGTAGCCGAGTGGGTTTGGGTCGAGCCGAGTGGGTTTGGGTCTGGCCGAGTGGATTTGTGTCAAGCCGAGTGGGTTTGGGACTAGCCGAGTGGGTCTCGGTCTTGCCGAGTGGGTTTGGGTCAAGCCGAGTGTGTTTGGGTCTAGCCGAGTGGGTTTGGGTCGAGCCGAGTGGGTTTGGATCTAGCCGAGTGGGTTTGGGTCCAGCAGAGGGGGTTTGGGACTAGCCGAGTGGGTATGGCTCTAGCCGAGTGGGTTTGGGTCTAGCCGAGTGGGTTTGGGTCTAGCCGAGTGGGTTTGGGTCTAGCCGAGTGGGTTTGGGTCAAGCCGAGTGGGTTTGGGTCTAGCCGAGTGGGTTTGGGTCTAGCCGAGTGGGTTTGGGACTAGCCGAGTGGGTTTGGCTCTAGCGGAGTGGGTTTGGGTCTAGCCGAGTGGGTTTGGGTCTAGCGGAGTGGGTTTGGGACTAGCCGAGTGGGTATGGGTCTAGCGGAGTGTGTTTGGGGCTAGCGGAGTGGGTTTGGGTCTAGCCAAGTCGGTTTGGGTCTAGCCGAGTGAGTTTGGGTCTAGCGGAGTGGGTTTGGGAGAGTGGGTTTGGGTCCAGCTTAGTGGGTTTGGGTCTAGCCGAGTGGGTTTGGTTTTGCCGAGTGGGTTTGGGTCTAGCCGAGTGGGTTTGGTTCTAGCCGAGTGGGTTTGGGTGTAGCCGAGTGTGTTTGGGTGTAGCCGAGTGGAGTTGGGTCTAGCCGAGTGGGTTTGGGTCTAGCCGAGTGCGTTTGGGTCTACCCGAGTGGGTTTGTGTCCAGCCGAGTGGGTTTGGGTCTAGCCGAGTGGGTTTGAGTCCAGCCGAGTGGGTTTGGGTCTAGACGAGTGGGTTTGGGTCTCGCCGAGTGGGTTTGGGTCTAGCCGAGTGGGTGTGGGTCCAGCCGAGTGGGTTTGGGTCTAGCCAAGTGGGTTTGGGTCTAGCGGAGTGGGTTTGGGTGTAGCCGAGTGGGTTTGGGTCGAGCCGAGTGGGTTTGGGTCTGGCCGAGTGGATTTGTGTCAAGCCGAGTGGGTTTGGGACTAGCCGAGTGGGTCTCGGTCTTGCCGAGTGGGTTTGGGTCAAGCCGAGTGTGTTTGGGTCTAGCCGAGTGGGTTTGGGTCGAGCCGAGTGGGTTTGGATCTAGCCGAGTGGGTTTGGGTCCAGCAGAGGGGGTTTGGGACTAGCCGAGTGGGTATGGCTCTAGCCGAGTGGGTTTGGGTCTAGCCGAGTGGGTTTGGGTCTAGCCGAGTGGGTTTGGGTCTAGCCGAGTGGGTTTGGGTCAAGCCGAGTGGGTTTGGGTCTAGCCGAGTGGGTTTGGGTCTAGCCGAGTGGGTTTGGGACTAGCCGAGTGGGTTTGGCTCTAGCGGAGTGGGTTTGGGTCTAGCCGAGTGGGTTTGGGTCTAGCGGAGTGGGTTTGGGACTAGCCGAGTGGGTATGGGTCTAGCGGAGTGTGTTTGGGGCTAGCGGAGTGGGTTTGGGTCTAGCCAAGTCGGTTTGGGTCTAGCCGAGTGAGTTTGGGTCTAGCGGAGTGGGTTTGGGCGAGTGGGTTTGGGTCCAGCTTAGTGGGTTTGGGTCTAGCCGAGTGGGTTTGGTTTTGCCGAGTGGGTTTGGGTCTAGCCGAGTGGGTTTGGTTCTAGCCGAGTGGGTTTGGGTGTAGCCGAGTGTGTTTGGGTGTAGCCGAGTGGAGTTGGGTCTAGCCGAGTGGGTTTGGGTCTAGCCGAGTGCGTTTGGGTCTACCCGAGTGGGTTTGGGTCTCGCCGAGTGGGTTTGGGTCTAGCCGAGTGAGTTTGGGTGTAGCCGAGTGGGTGTGGGTCTAGCGGAGTGGGTTTGGGGCTAGCGGAGTGGGTTTGGGTCGAGCCGAGTGGGTTTGGGTCTAGCGGAGTGGGTTTGGGTCTAGCCGAGTGGGTTTGGGTCTAGCCGAGTGGGTTTGGATCTAGCTGAGTGGGTTTGGGTGTAGCCGAGTGGGTTTGGGTCTAGCCGAGTGGGTTTGGGTCTGGCCGAGTGGGTTTGTGTCAAGCCGAGTGGGTTTGGGACTAGCCGAGTGGGTTTCGGTCTTGCCGAGTGGGTTTGGGTCAAACCGAGTGGGTTTGGGTCTTGCCGAGTGGGTTTGGGTCGAGCCGAGTGGGTTTGGATCTAGCCGAGTGGGTTTGGCTCTAGCCGAGTGGGTTTGGGTCTAGCAGAGGGGGTTTGGGACTAGCCGAGTGGGTATGGCTGTAGCCGAGTGGGTTTGGGTGTAGCCGAGTGGGTTTGGGTGTAGCCCAGTGGGTGTGGGTCTAGCGGAGTGGGTTTGGGGCTAGCGGAGTGGGTTTGGGTCGAGCCGAGTGGGTTTGGATCTAGCTGAGTGGGTTTGGGTCTAGCCGAGTGGGTTTGGGTCTAGCCGTGTGGGTTTGTGTCTAGCCGGGTGGGTTTGGCTCTTGCTGAGTGGGTTTGGGTCTAGCCGAGTGGGTTTGGGTCTAGCCGAGTGGGTTTGGGTCTAGCCGAGTGGGTTTTGGTCTAGCCGAGTGGGTTTGGGTCTAGCTGAGTGGGTTTGGGTCCAGCCGAGTGGGTTTGTGTCTAGCCGAGTGGGTTTGGGACTAGCCGAGTGGGTTTGTGTATTGCCGAGTGGGTTTGGGTCTAGCCGATTTTTGTTTGGGTCTAGCCGAGTGGGTTTGGGTCGAGCCGAGTGGGTTTGGATCTAGCCGAGTGGGTTTGTGTCTAGCCGAGTGGGTTTGGGTCTAGCAGAGGGGGTTTGGGACTAGCCGAGTGGGTATGGCTCTAGTCGAGTGGGTTTGGGTCTAGCCGAGTGGGTTTGTGTCTAGCCGAGTGGGTTTGGGTCTAGCCGAGTGGGTTTGGATCTAGCCGAGTGGGTTTGGGTCCAGCCGAGTGGGTTTGGGTCTAGCCGAGTGGGTTTGGGTCTAACCGAGTGGGTTTGGGTCTAGCCGAGTGGGTTTGGGTCTAGCCGAGTGGCTTTGGGCCTAGCCGAGTGGGTTTGGGTCTAGCCGAGTGGGTTTGGGTCTAGCTGAGTGGGTTTGGGTCTAGCGGAGTGGGTTTGGGTCTAGCCGAGTGGGTTTGGGTCTAGCCGAGTGGGTTTGGGTCTAGCGGAGTGGGTTTGGGTCTAGCGGAGTGGGTTTGGGTCTAGCCGTGTTGGTTTGGGTCTAGCCGATTGGGTTTGGGTCCAGCCGAGTGGGTTTGGGTCTAGCCGAGTGGGTTTTGGTCTAGCCGAGTGGCTTTGGGCCTAGCCGAGTGGGTTTGGGTCTAGCCGAGTGGGTTTGGGTCTAGCTGAGTGGGTTTGGGTCTAGCGGAGTGGGTTTGGGTCTAGCCGAGTGGGTTTGGGTCTAGCCGAGTGGGTTTGGGTCTAGCGGAGTGGGTTTGGGTCTAGCCGAGTGGGTTTGGGTCTAGCCGAGTGGGTTTTGGTCTAGCCGAGTGGCTTTGGGCCTAGCCGAGTGGGTTTGGGTCTAGCCGAGTGGGTTTGGGTCTAGCTGAGTGGGTTTGGGTCTAGCGGAGTGGGTTTGGGTCTAGCCGAGTGGGTTTGGGTCTAGCCGAGTGGGTTTGGGTCTAGCGGAGTGGGTTTGGGTCTAGCGGAGTGGGTTTGGGTCTAGCCGTGTTGGTTTGGGTCTAGCCGATTGGGTTTGGGTCCAGCCGAGTGGGTTTGGGTCTAGCCGAGTGGGTTTTGGTCTAGCCGAGTGGCTTTGGGCCTAGCCGAGTGGGTTTGGGTCTAGCCGAGTGGGTTTGGTTCTAGCTGAGTGGGTTTGGGTCTAGCGGAGTGGGTTTGGGTCTAGCCGAGTGGGTTTGGGTCTAGCCGAGTGGGTTTGGGTCTAGCGGAGTGGGTTTGGGTCTAGCCGAGTGGGTTTGGGTCTAGCCGTGTTGGTTTGGGTCTAGCCGATTGGGTTTGGGTCCAGCCGAGTGGGTTTGGGTCTAGCCGAGTGGGTTTGGGTCTAGCGTGTGGGTTTTGGTCTAGCCGAGTGGGTTTGTGTCTAGTGGAGTGGGTTTGGGTGTAGCCGAGTGGGTCTGGGTCGAACTGAGTGGGATTGGGTCTAGCCGAGTGGGTTTGGGTCCAGCCGAGTGGGTTTGGGTCCAGCCGAGTGGGTTTGGTTCCAGCCGAGTGGGTTTGGGTCTAGCCGAGTGGGTTTGGGTCTAGCCGAGTGGGTTTGGGTCTAGCCGAGTGGGTTTGCGTCTTGCTGAGTGGATTTGGGTCTAGCCGAGTGGGTTTGGGTCTAGCGGAGTGGATTTGGGTCTAGCCGAATGGGTTTGCGTCTAGCCGAGTGGGCTTGGGTGTAGCCGAGTGGGTTTGGGTGTAGCCGAGTGGGTGTGGGTCTGGCCGAGTGGGTTTGGGTCTAGCCGAGTGGGTTTGTGTCTAGCCGAGTGGGTTTGGGACTAGCCGAGTGGGTTTGTGTATTGCCTAGTGGGTTTGGGTCTAGCCGATTTTTGTTTGGGTCTAGCCGAGTGGGTTTGGGTCGAGCCGAGTGGGTTTGGATCTAGCCGAGTGGGTTTGTGTCTAGCCGAGTGGGTTTGGGTCTAGCAGAGGGGGTTTGGGACTAGCCGAGTGGGTATGGCTCTAGCCGAGTGGGTTTGGGTCTAGCCGAGTGGGTTTGTGCCTAGCCGAGTGGGTTTGGGTCGAGCCGAGTGGGTTTGGATCTAGCCGAGTGGGTTTGGATCTAGCCGAGTGGGTTTGGGTCTAGCTGAGAGGGTTTGGGACTAGCCGAGTGCGTCTGGCTCTAGCGGATTGGGTTTGGGTCTAGCGGACTGGGTTTGGGTCTAGCGGAGTGGGTTTGGGTCTAGCCGAGTGGGTTTGGGTCTAGCCGAGTGGGTTTGGGGCTAGCCGAGTGGGTTTGGGTCTAGCCAAGTGGGTTAGGGTCTACCGGAGTTGGTTTGGGTCTAGCCGAGTGGGTTTGGGTCTAGCCGAGTGAGTTTGGGTCTAGCTGAGTGGGTTTGGGTCCAGCCGAGTGGGTTTGGGTCTAGCCGAGTGGGTTTGCGTCTAGCCGAGTGGGTTTGGGTCTAGCCGAGTGGGTTTGGGTCTAGCGGAGTGGGTTTGGGTCTAGCGGAATGGGTGTGGGTCTAGCGGAGTGGGTTTGGGTCTAGCGGAGTGGGTTTGGGTATAGCGGAGTGGGTTTGGGTCTAGCCGAGTGGGTTTTGGTCTAGCCGAGTGGGTTTGGGTCTAGCCGAGTGGGTTTCGGTCTAGCCGAGTGGAGTTGGGTCTAGCCGAGTGGGTTTGGGTCTAGCCGAGTGCGTTTGGGTCTACCCGACTGGGTTTGTGTCTAGCCGAGTGTGTTTGGGTCTAGCCGAGTGGGTTTGTGTCTAGCCGAGTGGGTTTGGGTCTAGCCGAGTGGGTTTGAGTCCAGCCGAGTGGGTTTGGGTCTAGACGAGTGGGTTTGGGTCTCGCCGAGTGGGTTTGGGTCTAGCCGAGTGGGTTTGGGTCTAGCCGAGTGGGTTTGGGTGTAGCCGAGTGAGTGTGGGTGTAGCCGAGTGGGTGTGGGTCTAGCGGAGTGGGTTTGGGGCTAGCGGAGTGGGTTTGGGTCGAGCCGAGTGGGTTTGGGTCTAGCGGAGTGGGTTTGGGTCTAGCCGAGTGGGTTTGGGTCTAGCCGAGTGGGTTTGGATCTAGCTGAGTGGGTTTGGGTGTAGCCGAGTGGGTTTGGGTCTAGCCGAGTGGGTTTGGGTCTAGCTGAGAGGGTTTGGGACTAGCCGAGTGCGTCTGGCTCTAGCGGATTGGGTTTGGGTCTAGCGGACTGGGTTTGGGTCTAGCGGAGTGGGTTTGGGTCTAGCCGAGTGGGTTTGTGCCTAGCCGAGTGGGTTTGGGTCGAGCCGAGTGGGTTTGGATCTAGCCGAGTGGGTTTGGATCTATTCGAGTGGGTTTGGGTCTAGCTGAGAGGGTTTGGGACTAGCCGAGTGCGTCTGGCTCTAGCGGATTGGGTTTGGGTCTAGCGGACTGGGTTTGGGTCTAGCGGAGTGGGTTTGGGTCTAGCCGAGTGGGTTTGGGTCTAGCCGAGTGGGTTTGGGGCTAGCCGAGTGGGTTTGGGTCTAGCCAAGTGGGTTAGGGTCTACCGGAGTTGGTTTGGGTCTAGCCGAGTGGGTTTGGGTCTAGCCGAGTGAGTTTGGGTCTAGCTGAGTGGGTTTGGGTCCAGCCGAGTGGGTTTGGGTCTAGCCGAGTGGGTTTGGGTCTAGCCGAGTGGGTTTGGGTCTAGCCGAGTGGGTTTGGGTCTAGCGGAGTGGGTTTGGGTCTAGCGGAATGGGTGTGGGTCTAGCGGAGTGGGTTTGGGTCTAGCGGAGTGGGTTTGGGTATAGCGGAGTGGGTTTGGGTCTAGCCGAGTGGGTTTTGGTCTAGCCGAGTGGGTTTGGGTCTAGCCGAGTGGGTTTCGGTCTAGCCGAGTGGAGTTGGGTCTAGCCGAGTGGGTTTGGGTCTAGCCGAGTGCGTTTGGGTCTACCCGACTGGGTTTGTGTCTAGCCGAGTGTGTTTGGGTCTAGCCGAGTGGGTTTGTGTCTAGCCGAGTGGGTTTGGGTCTAGCCGAGTGGGTTTGAGTCCAGCCGAGTGGGTTTGGGTCTAGACGAGTGGGTTTGGGTCTCGCCGAGTGGGTTTGGGTCTAGCCGAGTGGGTTTGGGTCTAGCCGAGTGGGTTTGGGTGTAGCCGAGTGAGTTTGGGTGTAGCCGAGTGGGTGTGGGTCTAGCGGAGTGGGTTTGGGGCTAGCGGAGTGGGTTTGGGTCGAGCCGAGTGGGTTTGGGTCTAGCGGAGTGGGTTTGGGTCTAGCCGAGTGGGTTTGGGTCTAGCCGAGTGGGTTTGGATCTAGCTGAGTGGGTTTGGGTGTAGCCGAGTGGGTTTGGGTCTAGCCGAGTGGGTTTGGGTCTGGCCGAGTGGGTTTGTGTCAAGCCGAGTGGGTTTGGGACTAGCCGAGTGGGTTTCGGTCTTGCCGAGTGGGTTTGGGTCAAACCGTGTGGGTTTGGGTCTTGCCAAGTGGGTTTGGGTCGAGCCGAGTGGGTTTGGATCTAGCCGAGTGGGTGTGGGTCTAGCGGAGTGGGTTTGGGGCTAGCGGAGTGGGTTTGGGTCGAGCCGAGTGGGTTTGGATCTAGCTGAGTGGGTTTGGGTCTAGCCGAGTGGGTTTGGGTCTAGCCGTGTGGGTTTGTGTCTAGCCGGGTGGGTTTGGCTCTAGCTGAGTGGGTTTGGGTCTAGCCGAGTGGGTTTGGGTCTAGCCGAGTGGGTTTGGGTCTAGCCGAGTGGGTTTTGGTCTAGCCGAGTGGGTTTGGGTCTAGCTGAGTGGGTTTGGGTCCAGCCGAGTGGGTTTGTGTCTAGCCGAGTGGGTTTGGGACTAGCCGAGTGGGTTTGTGTATTGCCGAGTAGGTTTGGGTCTAGCCGATTTTTGTTTGGGTCTAGCCGAGTGGGTTTGGGTCGAGCCGAGTGGGTTTGGGTCTAGCGGAGTGGGTTTGGGTCTAGCCGAGTGGGTTTGGGTCTAGCCGAGTGGGTTTGGGTCTAGCCGAGTGGGTTTGGGTCTAGCCGAGTGGGTTTGGGTCTAGCGGAGTGGGTTTGGGTCTAGCCGAGTGGGTTTGGGTCTAGCCGTGTTGGTTTGGGTCTAGCCGATTGGGTTTGGGTCCAGCCGAGTGGGTTTGGGTCTAGCCGAGTGGGTTTGGGTCTAGCGTGTGGGTTTTGGTCTAGCCGAGTGGGTTTGTGTCTAGTGGAGTGGGTTTGGGTGTAGCCGAGTGGGTCTGGGTCGAACTGAGTGGGATTGGGTCTAGCCGAGTGGGTTTGGGTCCAGCCGAGTGGGTTTGGGTCCAGCCGAGTGGGTTTGGTTCCAGCCGAGTGGGTTTGGGTCTAGCCGAGTGGGTTTGGGTCTAGCCGAGTGGGTTTGGGTCTAGCCGAGTGGGTTTGCGTCTTGCTGAGTGGATTTGGGTCTAGCCGAGTGGGTTTGGGTCTAGCGGAGTGGATTTGGGTCTAGCCGAATGGGTTTGCGTCTAGCCGAGTGGGCTTGGGTGTAGCCGAGTGGGTTTGGGTGTAGCCGAGTGGGTGTGGGTCTGGCCGAGTGGGTTTGGGTCTAGCCGAGTGGGTTTGTGTCTAGCCGAGTGGGTTTGGGACTAGCCGAGTGGGTTTGTGTATTGCCGAGTGGGTTTGGGTCTAGCCGATTTTTGTTTGGGTCTAGCCGAGTGGGTTTGGGTCGAGCCGAGTGGGTTTGGATCTAGCCGAGTGGGTTTGTGTCTAGCCGAGTGGGTTTGGGTCTAGCAGAGGGGGTTTGGGACTAGCCGAGTGGGTATGGCTCTAGCCGAGTGGGTTTGGGTCTAGCCGAGTGGGTTTGTGCCTAGCCGAGTGGGTTTGGGTCGAGCCGAGTGGGTTTGGATCTAGCCGAGTGGGTTTGGATCTAGCCGAATGGGTTTGGGTCTAGCTGAGAGGGTTTGGGACTAGCCGAGTGCGTCTGGCTCTAGCGGAGTGGGTTTGGGTCTAGCGGACTGGGTTTGGGTCTAGCGGAGTGGGTTTGGGTCTAGCCGAGTGGGTTTGGGTCTAGCCGAGTGGGTTTGGGGCTAGCCGAGTGGGTTTGGGTCTAGCCAAGTGGGTTAGGGTCTACCGGAGTTGGTTTGGGTCTAGCCGAGTGGGTTTGGGTCTAGCCGAGTGAGTTTGGGTCTAGCTGAGTGGGTTTGGGTCCAGCCGAGTGGGTTTGGGTCTAGCCGAGTGGGTTTGGGTCTAGCCGAGTGGGTTTGGGTCTAGCCGAGTGGGTTTGGGTCTAGCGGAGTGGGTTTGGGTCTAGCGGAATGGGTCTGGGTCTAGCGGAGTGGGTTTGGGTCTAGCGGAGTGGGTTTGGGTATAGCGGAGTGGGTTTGGGTCTAGCCGAGTGGGTTTTGGTCTAGCCGAGTGGGTTTGGGTCTAGCCGAGTGGGTTTCGGTCTAGCCGAGTGGAGTTGGGTCTAGCCGAGTGGGTTTGGGTCTAGCCGAGTGCGTTTGGGTCTACCCGACTGGGTTTGTGTCTAGCCGAGTGTGTTTGGGTCTAGCCGAGTGGGTTTGTGTCTAGCCGAGTGGGTTTGGGTCTAGCCGAGTGGGTTTGAGTCCAGCCGAGTGGGTTTGGGTCTAGACGAGTGGGTTTGGGTCTCGCCGAGTGGGTTTGGGTCTAGCCGAGTGGGTTTGGGTCTAGCCGAGTGGGTTTGGGTGTAGCCGAGTGAGTTTGGGTGTAGCCGAGTGGGTGTGGGTCTAGCGGAGTGGGTTTGGGGCTAGCGGAGTGGGTTTGGGTCGAGCCGAGTGGGTTTGGGTCTAGCGGAGTGGGTTTGGGTCTAGCCGAGTGGGTTTGGGTCTAGCCGAGTGGGTTTGGATCTAGCTGAGTGGGTTTGGGTGTAGCCGAGTGGGTTTGGGTCTAGCCGAGTGGGTTTGGGTCTGGCCGAGTGGGTTTGTGTCAAGCCGAGTGGGTTTGGGACTAGCCGAGTGGGTTTCGGTCTTGCCGATTGGGTTTGGGTCAAACCGTGTGGGTTTGGGTCTTGCCGAGTGGGTTTGGGTCGAGCCGAGTGGGTTTGGATCTAGCCGAGTGGGTTTGGCTCTAGCCGAGTGGGTTTGGGTCTAGCAGAGGGGGTTTGGGACTAGCCGAGTGGGTATGGCTGTAGCCGAGTGGGTTTGGGTGTAGCCGAGTGGGTTTGGGTGTAGCCCAGTGGGTGTGGGTCTAGCGGAGTGGGTTTGGGGCTAGCGGAGTGGGTTTGGGTCGAGCCGAGTGGGTTTGGATCTAGCTGAGTGGGTTTGGGTCTAGCCGAGTGGGTTTGGGTCTAGCCGTGTGGGTTTGTGTCTAGCCGGGTGGGTTTGGCTCTAGCTGAGTGGGTTTGGGTCTAGCCGAGTGGGTTTGGGTCTAGCCGAGTGGGTTTGGGTCTAGCCGAGTGGGTTTTGGTCTAGCCGAGTGGGTTTGGGTCTAGCTGAGTGGGTTTGGGTCCAGCCGAGTGGGTTTGTGTCTAGCCGAGTGGGTTTGGGACTAGCCGAGTGGGTTTGTGTATTGCCGAGTAGGTTTGGGTCTAGCCGATTTTTGTTTGGGTCTAGCCGAGTGGGTTTGGGTCGAGCCGAGTGGGTTTGGATCTAGCCGAGTGGGTTTGTGTCTAGCCGAGTGGGTTTGGGTCTAGCAGAGGGGGTTTGGGACTAGCCGAGTGGGTATGGCTCTAGTCGAGTGGGTTTGGGTCTAGCCGAGTGGGTTTGTGTCTAGCCGAGTGGGTTTGGGTCTAGCCGAGTGGGTTTGGATCTAGCCGAGTGGGTTTGGGTCCAGCCGAGTGGGTTTGGGTCTAGCCGAGTGGGTTTGGGTCTAGCCGAGTGGGTTTGGGTCTAGCCGAGTGGGTTTTGGTCTAGCCGAGTGGGTTTGGGCCTAGCCGAGTGGGTTTGGGTCTAGCCGAGTGGGTTTGGGTCTAGCTGAGTGGGTTTGGGTCTAGCGGAGTGGGTTTGGGTCTAGCCGAGTGGGTTTGGGTCTAGCGGAGTGGGTTTGGGTCTAGCGGAGTGGGTTTGGGTCTAGCCGAGTGGGTTTGGGTCTAGCCGTGTTGGTTTGGGTCTAGCCGATTGGGTTTGGGTCCAGCCGAGTGGGTTTGGGTCTAGCCGAGTGGGTTTGGGTCTAGCGTGTGGGTTTTGGTCTAGCCGAGTGGGTTTGTGTCTAGTGGAGTGGGCTTGGGTGTAGCCGAGTGGGTCTGGGTCGAACTGAGTGGGATTGGGTCTAGCCGAGTGGGTTTGGGTCCAGCCGAGTGGGTTTGGGTCCAGCCGAGTGGGTTTGGTTCCAGCCGAGTGGGTTTGGGTCTAGCCGAGTGGGTTTGGGTCTAGCCGAGTGGGTTTGGGTCTAGCCGAGTGGGTTTGCGTCTTGCTGAGTGGATTTGGGTCTAGCCGAGTGGGTTTGGGTCTAGCGGAGTGGATTTGGGTCTAGCCGAATGGGTTTGCGTCTAGCCGAGTGGGCTTGGGTGTAGCCGAGTGGGTTTGGGTGTAGCCGAGTGGGTGTGGGTCTGGCCGAGTGGGTTTGGGTCTAGCCGAGTGGGTTTGTGTCTAGCCGAGTGGGTTTGGGACTAGCCGAGTGGGTTTGTGTATTGCCGAGTGGGTTTGGGTCTAGCCGATTTTTGTTTGGGTCTAGCCGAGTGGGTTTGGGTCGAGCCGAGTGGGTTTGGATCTAGCCGAGTGGGTTTGTGTCTAGCCGAGTGGGTTTGGGTCTAGCAGAGGGGGTTTGGGACTAGCCGAGTGGGTATGGCTCTAGCCGAGTGGGTTTGGGTCTAGCCGAGTGGGTTTGTGCCTAGCCGAGTGGGTTTGGGTCGAGCCGAGTGGGTTTGGATCTAGCCGAGTGGGTTTGGATCTAGCCGAGTGGGTTTGGGTCTAGCTGAGAGGGTTTGGGACTAGCCGAGTGGGTTTGGCTCTAGCGGAGTGGGTTTGGGTCTAGCGGACTGGGTTTGGGTCTAGCGGAGTGGGTTTGGGTCTAGCCGAGTGGGTTTGGGTCTAGCCGAGTGGGTTTGGGGCTAGCCGAGTGGGTTTGGGTCTAGCCAAGTGGGTTAGGGTCTACCGGAGTGGGTTTGGGTCTAGCCGAGTGGGTTTGGGTCTAGCCGAGTGAGTTTGGGTCTAGCTGAGTGGGTTTGGGTCCAGCCGAGTGGGTTTGGGTCTAGCCGAGTGGGTTTGTGTCTAGCCGAGTGGGTTTGGGTCTAGCCGAGTGGGTTTGGGTCTAGCCGAGTGGGTTTGTGCCTAGCCGAGTGGGTTTGGGTCGAGCCGAGTGGGTTTGGATCTAGCCGAGTGGGTTTGGATCTAGCCGAGTGGGTTTGGGTCTAGCTGAGAGGGTTTGGGACTAGCCGAGTGCGTTTGGCTCTAGCGGAGTGGGTTTGGGTCTAGCGGACTGGGTTTGGGTCTAGCGGAGTGGGTTTGGGTCTAGCCGAGTGGGTTTGGGTCTAGCCGAGTGGGTTTGGGGTTAGCCGAGTGGGTTTGGGTCTAGCCAAGTGGGTTAGGGTCTACCGGAGTGGGTTTGGGTCTAGCCGAGTGGGTTTGGGTCTAGCCGAGTGAGTTTGGGTCTAGCTGAGTGGGTTTGGGTCCAGCCGAGTGGGTTTGGGTCTAGCCGAGTGGGTTTGGGTCTAGCCGAGTGGGTTTGGGTCCAGCCGAGTGGGTTTGGGTCTAGCGGAGTGGGTTTGGGTCTAGCGGAATGGGTCTGGGTCTAGCGGAGTGGGTTTGGGTCTAGCGGAGTGGGTTTGGGTATAGCGGAGTGGGTTTGGGTCTAGCCGAGTGGGTTTTGGTCTAGCCGAGTGGGTTTGGGTCTAGTCGAGTGGGTTTCGGTCTAGCCGAGTGGAGTTGGGTCTAGCCGAGTGGGTTTGGGTCTAGCCGAGTGCGTTTGGGTTTACCCGACTGGGTTTGTGTCTAGCCGAGTGTGTTTGGGTCTAGCCGAGTGGGTTTGAGTCCAGCCGAGTGGGTTTGGGTCCAGACGAGTGGGTTTGGGTCTCGCCGAGTGGGTTTGGGTCTAGCCGAGTGGGTTTGGGTCTAGCCGAGTGGGTTTGGGTGTAGCCGAGGGGGTTTGGGTGTAGCCGTGTGGGTGTGGGTCTAGCTGAGTGGGTTTGGGGCTGGCGGAGTGGGTTTGGGTCTAGCCGAGTGGGTTTGGATCTAGCGGAGTGGGTTTGGGTGTAGCCGAGTGGGTGTGGGTCTAGCGGAGTGGGTTTGGGGCTAGCGGAGTGGGTTTGGGCGAGTGGGTTTGGGTCCAGCTTAGTGGGTTTGGGTCTAGCCGAGTGGGTTTGGTTTTGCCGAGTGGGTTTGGGTCTAGCAGAGTGGGTTTGGGTCTAGCCGAGTGGGTTTGGGTCTAGCCGAGTGGGTTTGGGTGTAGCCGAGTGGGTTTGGGTGTAGCCCAGTGGGTGAGGGTCTAGCGGAATGGGTTTGGGGCTAGCGGAGTGGGTTTGGGTCGAGCCGAGTGGGTTTGGATCTAGCTGAGTGGGTTTGGGTCTAGCCGAGTGGGTTTGGGTCTAGCCGTGTGGGTTTGTGTCTAGCCGGGTGGGTTTGGGTCTAGTGGACTGGGTTTGGGTGTAGCCGAGTGGGTTTGGGTCTAGCCGAGTGGGTTTGGGTCTAGTCGAGTGGGTGTGGGTCCAGCCGAGTGGGTTTGGGTCTAGCCAAGTGGGTTTGGGTCTAGCAGAGTGGGTTTGGGTGTAGCCGAGTGCGTTTGGGTCGAGCCGAGTGGGTTTGGGTCTGGCCGAGTGGATTTGTGTCAAGCCGAGTGGGTTTGGGACTAGCCGAGTGGGTCTCGGTCTTGCCGAGTGGGTTTGGGTCAAGCCGAGTGGGTTTGGGTCAAGCCGAGTGGGTTTGGGTCTAGCCGAGTGGGTTTGGGTCGAGCCGAGTGGGTTTGGATCTAGCCGAGTGGGTTTGGGTCTAGCTGAGTGGGTTTGGGTCCAGCAGAGGGGGTTTGGGACTAGCCGAGTGGGTATGGCTCTAGCCGAGTGGGTTTGGGTCTAGCCGAGTGGGTTTGGGTCTAGCCGAGTGGGTTTGGGTCTAGCCGAGTGGGTTTTGATCAAGCCGAGTGGGTTTGGGTCTAGCCGAGTGGGTTTGGGTCTAGCCGAGTGGGTTTGGGACTAGCCGAGTGGGTTTGGCTCTAGCGGAGTGGGTTTGGGTCTAGCGGAGTGGGTTTGGGACTAGCGGAGTGGGTTTGGGACCAGCCGAGTGGGTTTGGGTCTAGCGGAGTGTGTTTGGGGCTAGCGGAGTGGGTTTGGGTCTAGCCAAGTCGGTTTGGGTCTAGCCGAGTGAGTTTGGGTCTAGCGGAGTGGGTTTGGGCGAGTGGGTTTGGGTCCAGCTTAGTGGGTTTGGGTCTAGCCGAGTGGGTTTGGTTTTGCCGAGTGGGTGTGGGTCTAGCCGAGTGGGTTTGGGTCTAGCCGATTGGGTTTGAGTGTAGCCGAGTGTGTTTGGGTGTAGCCGAGTGGAGTTGGGTCTAGCCGTGTGGGTTTGGGTCTAGCCGAGTGCGTTTGGGTCTACCCGAGTGGGTTTGGGTCTAGCCAAGTGGGTTAGGGTCTACCGGAGTGGGTTTGGGTCTAGCCGAGTGGGTTTGGGTCTAGCCGAGTGAGTTTGGGTCTAGCTGAGTGGGTTTGGGTCCAGCCGAGTGGGTTTGGGTCTAGCCGAGTGGGTTTGGGTCTAGCCGAGTGGGTTTGGGTCCAGCCGAGTGGGTTTGGGTCTAGCGGAGTGGGTTTGGGTCTAGCGGAATGGGTCTGGGTCTAGCGGAGTGGGTTTGGGTCTAGCGGAGTGGGTTTGGGTATAGCGGAGTGGGTTTGGGTCTAGCCGAGTGGGTTTTGGTCTAGCCGAGTGGGTTTGGGTCTAGTCGAGTGGGTTTCGGTCTAGCCGAGTGGAGTTGGGTCTAGCCGAGTGGGTTTGGGTCTAGCCGAGTGCGTTTGGGTTTACCCGACTGGGTTTGTGTCTAGCCGAGTGTGTTTGGGTCTAGCCGAGTGGGTTTGAGTCCAGCCGAGTGGGTTTGGGTCCAGACGAGTGGGTTTGGGTCTCGCCGAGTGGGTTTGGGTCTAGCCGAGTGGGTTTGGGTCTAGCCGAGTGGGTTTGGGTGTAGCCGAGGGGGTTTGGGTGTAGCCGTGTGGGTGTGGGTCTAGCGGAGTGGGTTTGGGGCTGGCGGAGTGGGTTTGGGTCTAGCCGAGTGGGTTTGGATCTAGCGGAGTGGGTTTGGGTGTAGCCGAGTGGGTGTGGGTCTAGCGGAGTGGGTTTGGGGCTAGCGGAGTGGGTTTGGGCGAGTGGGTTTGGGTCCAGCTTAGTGGGTTTGGGTCTAGCCGAGTGGGTTTGGTTTTGCCGAGTGGGTTTGGGTCTAGCAGAGTGGGTTTGGGTCTAGCCGAGTGGGTTTGGGTCTAGCCGAGTGGGTTTGGGTGTAGCCGAGTGGGTTTGGGTGTAGCCCAGTGGGTGAGGGTCTAACGGAATGGGTTTGGGGCTAGCGGAGTGGGTTTGGGTCGAGCCGAGTGGGTTTGGATCTAGCTGAGTGGGTTTGGGTCTAGCCGTGTGGGTTTGTGTCTAGCCGGGTGGGTTTGGGTCTAGTGGACTGGGTTTGGGTGTAGCCGAGTGGGTTTGGGTCTAGCCGAGTGGGTTTGGGTCTAGTCGAGTGGGTGTGGGTCCAGCCGAGTGGGTTTGGGTCTAGCCAAGTGGGTTTGGGTCTAGCAGAGTGGGTTTGGGTGTAGCCGAGTGCGTTTGGGCCGAGCCGAGTGGGTTTGGGTCTGGCCGAGTGGATTTGTGTCAAGCCGAGTGGGTTTGGGACTAGCCGAGTGGGTCTCGGTCTTGCCGAGTGGGTTTGGGTCAAGCCGAGTGGGTTTGGGTCAAGCCGAGTGGGTTTGGGTCTAGCCGAGTGGGTTTGGGTCGAGCCGAGTGGGTTTGGATCTAGCCGAGTGGGTTTGGGTCTAGCTGAGTGGGTTTGGGTCCAGCAGAGGGGGTTTGGGACTAGCCGAGTGGGTATGGCTCTAGCCGAGTGGGTTTGGGTCTAGCCGAGTGGGTTTGGGTCTAGCCGAGTGGGTTTGGGTCTAGCCGAGTGGGTTTTGATCAAGCCGAGTGGGTTTGGGTCTAGCCGAGTGGGTTTGGGTCTAGCCGAGTGGGTTTGGGACTAGCCGAGTGGGTTTGGCTCTAGCGGAGTGGGTTTGGGTCTAGCGGAGTGGGTTTGGGACTAGCGGAGTGGGTTTGGGACCAGCCGAGTGGGTTTGGGTCTAGCGGAGTGTGTTTGGGGCTAGCGGAGTGGGTTTGGGTCTAGCCAAGTCGGTTTGGGTCTAGCCGAGTGAGTTTGGGTCTAGCGGAGTGGGTTTGGGCGAGTGGGTTTGGGTCCAGCTTAGTGGGTTTGGGTCTAGCCGAGTGGGTTTGGTTTTGCCGAGTGGGTGTGGGTCTAGCCGAGTGGGTTTGGGTCTAGCCGATTGGGTTTGAGTGTAGCCGAGTGTGTTTGGGTGTAGCCGAGTGGAGTTGGGTCTAGCCGAGTGGGTTTGGGTCTAGCCGAGTGCGTTTGGGTCTACCCGAGTGGGTTTGTGTCTAGCCGAGTGGGTTTGGGTCTAGCCCAGTGGGTTTGAGTCCAGCCGAGTGGGTTTGGGTCTAGACGAGTGGGTTTGGGTCTCGCCGAGTGGGTTTGGGTCTAGCCGAGTGGGTTTGGGTCTAGCCGAGTGGGTTTGGGTGTAGCCGAGTGCGTTTGGGTGTAGCCGAGTGGGTGTGGGTCTAGCGGAGTGGGTTTGGGGCTAGCGGAGTGGGTTTGGGTCTAGCCGAGTGGGTTTGGGTCTAGCGGAGTGGGTTTGGGTCTAGCCGAGTGGGTTTGGGTCTAGCCGAGTGGGTTTGGATCTAGCCGAGTGGGTTTGGGTGTAGCCGAGTGGGTTTGGGTCTAGCCGAGTGGGTTTGGGTCTGGCCGAGTGGGTTTGTGTCAAGCCGAGTGGGTTTGGGACTAGCCGAGTGGGTTTCGGTCTTGCCGAGTGGGTTTGGGTCAAACCGAGTGGGTTTGGGTCTTGCCGAGTGGGTTTGGGTCGAGCCGAGTGGGTTTGGATCTAGCCGAGTGGGTTTGGCTCTAGCCGAGTGGGTTTGGGTCTACCAGAGGGGGTTTGGGACTAGCCGAGTGGGTATGGCTGTAGCCGAGTGGGTTTGGGTGTAGCCGAGTGGGTTTGGGTGTAGCCCAGTGGGTGTGGGTCTAGCGGAGTGGGTTTGCGGCTAGCGGAGTGGGTTTGGGTCGAGCCGAGTGGGTTTGGATCTAGCTGAGTGGGTTTTGGTCTAGCCGAGTGGGTTTGGGTCTAGCCGTGTGGGTTTGTGTCTAGCCGGGTGGGTTTGGGTCTAGTGGACTGGGTTTGGGTGTAGCCGAGTGGGTTTGGGTCTAGCCGAGTGGGTTTGGGTCTAGTCGAGTGGGTGTGGGTCCAGCCGAGTGGGTTTGGGTCTAGCCAAGTGGGTTTGGGTCTAGCGGAGTGGGTTTGGGTGTAGCCGAGTGGGTTTGGGTCGAGCCGAGTGGGTTTGGGTCTGGCCGAGTGGATTTGTGTCAAGCCGAGTGGGTTTGGGACTAGCCGAGTGGGTCTCGGTCTTGCGGAGTGGGTTTGGGAGTAGCCGAGTGGGTTTGGGTCTAGCCGAGTGGGTATGGGTCTGGCCGAGTGGGTTTGTGTCAAGCCGAGTGGGTTTGGGACTAGCCGAGTGGGTTTCGGTCTTGCCGAGTGGGTTTGGGTCAAGCCGAGTGGGTTTGGGTCTAGCCGAGTGGGTTTGGGTCCAGCAGAGGGGGTTTGGGACTAGCCGAGTGGGTATGGCTCTAGCCGAGTGGGTTTGGGTCTAGCCGAGTGGGTTTGGGTCTAGCCGAGTGGGTTTGGGTCTAGCCGAGTGGGTTTGGGTCAAGCCGAGTGGGTTTGGGTCTAGCCGAGTGGGTTTGGGTCTAGCCGAGTGGGTTTGGGACTAGCCGAGTGGGTTTGGCTCTAGCGGAGTGGGTTTGGGTCTAGCGGAGTGGGTTTGGGTCTAGCGGAGTGGGTTTGGGACTAGCCGAGTGGGTTTGGGTCTAGCGGAGTGTGTTTGGGGCTAGCGGAGTGGGTTTGGGTCTAGCCAAGTCGGTTTGGGTCTAGCCGAGTGAGTTTGGGTCTAGCGGAGTGGGTTTGGGCGAGTGGGTTTGGGTCCAGCTTAGTGGGTTTGGGTCTAGCCGAGTGGGTTTGGTTTTGCCGAGTGGGTTTGGGTCTAGCCGAGTGGGTTTGTGTCTAGCCGAGTGGGTTTGGGTGCAGCCGAGTGTGTTTGGGTGTAGCCGAGTGGAGTTGGGTCTAGCCGAGTGGGTTTGGGTCTAGCCGAGTGCGTTTGGGTCTACCCGAGTGGGTTGTGTCTAGCCGAGTGGGTTTGGGTCTAGCCGAGTGGGTTTGAGTCCAGCCGAGTGGGTTTGGGTCTAGACGAGTGGGTTTGGGTCTCGCCGAGTGGGTTTGGGTCTAGCCGAGTGGGTTTGGGTCTAGCCGAGTGGGTTTGGGTGTAGCCGAGTGAGTTTGGGTGTAGCCGAGTGGGTGTGGGTCTAGCGGAGTGGGTTTGGGGCTAGCGGAGTGGGTTTGGGTCTAGCCGAGTGGGTTTGGGTCCAGCGGAGTGGGTTTGGGTCTAGCCGAGTGGGTTTGGGTCTAGTCGAGTGGGTTTGGATCTAGCTGAGTGGGTTTGGGTGTAGCCGAGTGGGTTTGGGTCTAGCCGAGTGGGTTTGGGTCTGGCCGAGTGGGTTTGTGTCAAGCCGAGTGGGTTTGGGACTAGCCGAGTGGGTTTCGGTCTTGCCGAGTGGGTTTGGGTCAAACTGAGTGGGTTTGGGTCTTGCCGAGTGGGTTTGGGTCGAGCCGAGTGGGTTTGGATCTAGCCGAGTGGGTTTGGCTCTAGCCGAGTGGGTTTGGGTCTAGCAGAGGGGGTTTGGGACTAGCCGAGTGGGTATGGCTGTAGCCGAGTGGGTTTGGGTCTAGCCGAGTGGATTTTGGTGTAGCCGAGTGAGTTTTGGTCTAGCGGAGTGGGTTTGGGCGAGTGGGTTTGGGTCCAGCTTAGTGGGTTTGGATCTAGCCGAGTGGGTTTGGTTTTGCCGAGTGGGTTTGGGTCTAGCCGAGTGTGTTTGGGTCTAGGCGAGTGGGTTTGGGTCTAGCCGAGTGTGTTTGGGTGTAGCCGAGTGGAGTTGGGTCTGGCCGAGTGGGTTTGGGTCTAGCCGAGTGGGTTTGAGTCCAGCCGAGTGGGTTTGGGTCTAGACGAGTGGGTTTGGGTCTAGCCGAGTGGGTTTGGGTCTATCCGAGTGGGTTTGGGTGTAGCCGAGTGGGTTTGGGTGTAGCCGAGTGGGTGTGCGTCTAGCGGAGTGGGTTTGGGGCTAGCGGAGTGGGTTTGGGTCTAGCCGAGTGGGTTTGGATCTAGCTGAGTGGGTTTGCGTCTAGCCGAGTGGGTTTGGGTCTAGCCGTGTGGGTTTGTGTCTAGCCGGGTGGGTTTGGGTCTAGTGGACTGGGTTTGGGTGTAGCCGAGTGGGTTTGGGTCTAGCCGAGTGGGTTTGGGTCTAGACGAGTGGGTGTGGGACCAGCCGAGTGGGTTTGGGTCTAGCCAAGTGGGTTTGGGTCTAGCGGAGTGGGTTTGGGAGTAGCCGAGTGGGTTTGGGTCTAGCCGAGTGGGTATGGGTCTGGCCGAGTGGGTTTGTGTCAAGCCGAGTGGGTTTGGGACTAGCCGAGTGGGTTTCGGTCTTGCCGAGTGGGTTTGGGTCAAGCCGAGTGGGTTTGGGTCTAGCCGAGTGGGTTTGGGTCGAGCCGAGTGGGTTTGGATCTAGCCGGGTGGGTTTGGGTCTAGGGGACTGGGTTTGGGTGTAGCCGAGTGGGTTTGGGTCTAGCCGAGTGGGTTTGGGTCTAGTCGAGTGGGTGTGGGTCCAGCCGAGTGGGTTTGGGTCCAGCGGAGTGGGTTTGGGTGTAGCCGAGTGGGTTTGGATCTGGCCAAGTGGGTTTGGGTCTGGCCGAGTGGATTTGTGTCTAGCCGAGTGGGTTTGGGACTAGCCGAGTGGGTCTCGGTCTTGCCGAGTGGGTTTGGGTCAAGCTGAGTGGGTTTGGGTCTAGCCGAGTGGGTTTGGGTCGAGCCGAGTGGGTTTGGATCTAGCCGAGTGGGTTTGGGTCTATCCGAGTGGGTTTGGGTGTGGCCGAGTGGGTTTGGGTGTAGCCGAGTGGGTGTGCGTCTAGTGGAGTGGGTTTGGGGCTAGCGGAGTGGGTTTGGGTCGAGCCGAGTGGGTTTGGGTCTAGCGGAGTGGGTTTGGGTCTAGCCGTGTGGGTTTGTGTCTAGCCGGGTGGGTTTGGGTCTAGTGGACTGGGTTTGGGTGTAGCCGAGTGGGTTTGGGTCGAGCCGAGTGGGTTTGGATCTAGCCGGGTGGGTTTGGGTCTAGTGGACTGGGTTTGGGTGTAGCCGAGTGGGTTTGGGTCTAGCCGAGTGGGTTTGGGTCTAGTCGAGTGGGTGTGGGTCCAGCCGAGTGGGTTTGGGTCTAGCCAAGTGGGTTTAGGTCTAGCGGAGTGGGTTTGGGTCTATCCGAGTGGGTTTGGGTGTAGCCGAGTGGGTTTGGGTGTAGCCGAGTGGGCGTGCGTCTAGCGGAGTGGGTTTGGGTCTAGCCGAGTGGGTTTGGGTCTAGCCGAGTGGGTTTGGATCTAGCTGAGTGGGTTTGGGTCTAGCCGAGTGGGTTTGGGTCTAGCCGTGTGGGTTTGTGTCTAGCCGGGTGGGTTTGGGTCTAGTGGACTGGGTTTGGGTGTAGCCGAGTGGGTTTGGGTCTAGCCGAGTGGGTTTGGGTCTAGACGAGTGGGTGTGGGACCAGCCGAGTGGGTTTGGGTCTAGCCAAGTGGGTTTGGGTCTAGCGGAGTGGGTTTGGGTGTAGCCGAGTGGGTTTGGGTCTAGCCGAGTGGGTATGGGTCTGGCCGAGTGGGTTTGTGTCAAGCCGAGTGGGTTTGGGACTAGCCGAGTGGGTTTCGGTCTTGCCGAGTGGGTTTGGGTCAAGCTGAGTGGGTTTGGGTCTAGCCGAGTGGGTTTGGGTCGAGCCGAGTGGGTTTGGATCTAGCCGAGTGGGTTTGGGTCTAGCCGTGTGGGTTTGTGTCTAGCCGGGTGGGTTTGGGTCTAGTGGACTGGGTTTGGGTGTAGCCGAGTGGGTTTGGGTCTAGCCGAGTGGGTTTGGGTCTAGACGAGTGGGTGTGGGACCAGCCGAGTGGGTTTGGGTCTAGCCAAGTGGGTTTGGGTCTAGCGGAGTGGGTTTGGGAGTAGCCGAGTGGGTTTGGGTCTAGCCGAGTGGGTATGGGTCTGGCCGAGTGGGTTTGTGTCAAGCCGAGTGGGTTTGGGACTAGCCGAGTGGGTTTCGGTCTTGCCGAGTGGGTTTGGGTCAAGCCGAGTGGGTTTGGGTCTAGCCGAGTGGGTTTGGGTCGAGCCGAGTGGGTTTGGATCTAGCCGGGTGGGTTTGGGTCTAGGGGACTGGGTTTGGGTGTAGCCGAGTGGGTTTGGGTCTAGCCGAGTGGGTTTGGGTCTAGTCGAGTGGGTGTGGGTCGAGCCGAGTGGGTTTGGATCTAGCCGGGTGGGTTTGGGTCTAGGGGACTGGGTTTGGGTGTAGCCGAGTGGGTTTGGGTCTAGCCGAGTGGGTTTGGGTCTAGTCGAGTGGGTGTGGGTCCAGCCGAGTGGGTTTGGGTCTAGCGGAGTGGGTTTGGGTGTAGCCGAGTGGGTTTGGATCTGGCCAAGTGGGTTTGGGTCTGGCCGAGTGGATTTGTGTCAAGCCGAGTGGGTTTGGGACTAGCCGAGTGGGTCTCGGTCTTGCCGAGTGGGTTTGGGTCAAGCTGAGTGGGTTTGGGTCTAGCCGAGTGGGTTTGGGTCGAGCCGAGTGGGTTTGGATCTAGCCGAGTGGGTTTGGGTCTATCCGAGTGGGTTTGGGTGTGGCCGAGTGGGTTTGGGTGTAGCCGAGTGGGTGTGCGTCTAGTGGAGTGGGTTTGGGGCTAGCGGAGTGGGTTTGGGTCGAGCCGAGTGGGTTTGGGTCTAGCGGAGTGGGTTTGGGTCTAGCCGTGTGGGTTTGTGTCTAGCCGGGTGGGTTTGGGTCTAGTGGACTGGGTTTGGGTGTAGCCGAGTGGGTTTGGGTCGAGCCGAGTGGGTTTGGATCTAGCCGGGTGGGTTTGGGTCTAGTGGACTGGGTTTGGGTGTAGCCGAGTGGGTTTGGGTCTAGCCGAGTGGGTTTGGGTCTAGTCGAGTGGGTGTGGGTCCAGCCGAGTGGGTTTGGGTCTAGCCAAGTGGGTTTAGGTCTAGCGGAGTGGGTTTGGGTCTATCCGAGTGGGTTTGGGTGTAGCCGAGTGGGTTTGGGTGTAGCCGAGTGGGCGTGCGTCTAGCGGAGTGGGTTTGGGTCTAGCCGAGTGGGTTTGGGTCTAGCCGAGTGGGTTTGGATCTAGCTGAGTGGGTTTGGGTCTAGCCGAGTGGGTTTGGGTCTAGCCGTGTGGGTTTGTGTCTAGCCGGGTGGGTTTGGGTCTAGTGGACTGGGTTTGGGTGTAGCCGAGTGGGTTTGGGTCTAGCCGAGTGGGTTTGGGTCTAGACGAGTGGGTGTGGGACCAGCCGAGTGGGTTTGGGTCTAGCCAAGTGGGTTTGGGTCTAGCGGAGTGGGTTTGGGTGTAGCCGAGTGGGTTTGGGTCTAGCCGAGTGGGTATGGGTCTGGCCGAGTGGGTTTGTGTCAAGCCGAGTGGGTTTGGGACTAGCCGAGTGGGTTTCGGTCTTGCCGAGTGGGTTTGGGTCAAGCTGAGTGGGTTTGGGTCTAGCCGAGTGGGTTTGGGTTGAGCCGAGTGGGTTTGGATCTAGCCGAGTGGGTTTGGGTCTATCCGAGTGGGTTTGGGTGTAGCCGAGTGGGTTTGGGTGTAGCCGAGTGGGTGTGCGCCTAGTGGAGTGGGTTTGGGGATAGCGGAGTGGGTTTGGGTCGAGCCGAGTGGGTTTGGGTCTAGCGGAGTGGGTTTGGGTCTAGCCGTGTGGGTTTGTGTCTAGCCGGGTGGGTTTGGGTCTAGTGGACTGGGTTTGGGTGTAGCCGAGTGGGTTTGGGTCTAGCCGAGTGGGTTTGGGTCTAGACGAGTGGGTGTGGGACCAGCCGAGTGGGTTTGGGTCTAGCCAAGTGGGTTTGGGTCTAGCGGAGTGGGTTTGGGTGTAGCCGAGTGGGTTTGGGTCTAGCCGAGTGGGTATGGGTCTGGCCGAGTGGGTTTGTGTCAAGCCGAGTGGGTTTGGGACTAGCCGAGTGGGTTTCGGTCTTGCCGAGTGGGTTTGGGTCAAGCCGAGTGGGTTTGGGTCTAGCCGAGTGGGTTTGGGTGTAGCCGAGTGGGTTTGGATCTAGCCGGGTGGGTTTGGGTCTAGTGGACTGGGTTTGGGTGTAGCCGAGTGGGTTTGGGTCTAGCCGAGTGGGTTTGGGTCTAGTCGAGTGGGTGTGGGTCCAGCCGAGTGGGTTTGGGTCTAGCCAAGTGGGTTTGGGTCTAGCGGAGTGGGTTTGGGTGTAGCCGAGTGGGATTGGGTCTAGCCAAGTGGGTTTGGGTCTGGCCGAGTGGATTTGTGTCAAGCCGAGTGGGTTTGGGACTAGCCGAGTGGGTTTGGGTCAAGCCGAGTGGGTTTGGGTCTAGCCGAGTGGGTTTGGGTCGAGCCGAGTGGGTTTGGATCTAGCCGAGTGGGTTTGGGTCTAGCCGAGTGGGTTTGGGTCCAGCAGAGGGGATTGGGACTAGCCGAGTGGGTATGGCTCTAGCCGAGTGGGTTTGGGTCTAGCCGAGTGGGTTTGGGTCTAGCCGAGTGGGTTTGGGTCTAGCCGAGTGGGTTTGGGTCAAGCCGAGTGGGTTTGGGTCTAGCCGAGTGGGTTTGGGTCTAGCCGAGTGGGTTTGGGACTAGCCGAGTGGGTTTGGCTCTAGCGGAGTGGGTTTGGGTCTAGCGGAGTGGGTTTGGGTCTAGCGGAGTGGGTTTGGGGCTAGCCGAGTGGGTTTGGGTCTAGCGGAGTGTGTTTGGGGCTAGCGGAGTGGGTTTGGGTCTAGCCAAGTCGGTTTGGGTCTAGCCGAGTGAGTTTGGGTCTAGCGGAGTGGGTTTGGGCGAGTGGGTTTGGGTCCAGCTTAGTGGGTTTGTGTCTAGCTGAGTGGGTTTGGTTTTGCCGAGTGGGTTTGGGTCTAGCCGAGTGGGTTTGGGTCTAGCCGAGTGGGTTTTGGTCTAGCCGAGTGTGTTTGGGTGTAGCCGAGTGGAGTTGGGTCTAGCCGAGTGGGTTTGGGTCTAGCCGAGTGCGTTTGGGTCTACCCGAGTGGGTTTGTGTCTAGCCGAGTGGGTTTGGGTCTAGCCGAGTGGGTTTGAGTCCAGCCGAGTGGGTTTGGGTCTAGACGAGTGGGTTTGGGTCTCGCCGAGTGGGTTTGGGTCTAGCCGAGTGGGTTTGGGTCTAGCCGAGTGGGTTTGGGTGTAGCCGAGTGAGTTTGGGTCTAGCCGAGTGGGTGTGGGTCTAGCGGAGTGGGTTTGGGGCTAGCGGAGTGGGTTTGGGTCTAGCCGAGTGGGTTTGGGTCTAGCGGAGTGGGTTTGAGTCTAGCCGAGTGGGTTTGGGTCTAGCCGAGTGGGTTTGGATCTAGCTGAGTGGGTATGGGTGTAGCCGAGTGGGTTTGGGTCTAGCCGAGTGGGTTTGGGTCTGGCCGAGTGGGTTTGTGTCAAGCCGAGTGGGTTTGGGACTAGCCGAGTGGGTTTGGGTCTTGCCGAGTGGGTTTGGGTCAAACCGAGTGGGTTTGGGTCTTGCCGAGTGGGTTTGGGTCGAGCCGAGTGGGTTTGGATCTAGCCGAGTGGGTTTGGCTCTAGCCGAGTGGGTTTGGGTCTAGCAGAGGGGGTTTGGGAGTAACCGAGTGGGTATGGCTGTAGCCGAGTGGGTTTGGGTCTAGCCGAGTGGGTTTCGGTGTAGCCGAGTGAGTTTGGGTCTAGCGGAGTGGGTTTGGGCGTGTGGGTTTGGGTCCAGCTTAGTGGGTTTGGATCTAGCCGAGTGAGTTTGGTTTTGCCGAGTGGGTTTGGGTCTAGCCGAGTGGGTTTGGGTCTAGGCGAGTGGGTTTGGGTCTAGCCGAGTGTGTTTGGGTGTAGCCGAGTGGAGTTGGGTCTAGCCGAGTGGGTTTGGGTCTAGCCGAGTGCGTTTGGGTCTACCCGAGTGGGTTTGTGTCTAGCCGAGTGGGTTTGGGTCTAGCCGAGTGGGTTTGAGTCCAGCCGAGTGGGTTTGGGTCTAGACGAGTGGGTTTGGGTCTCGCCGAGTGGGTTTGGGTCTAGCCGAGTGGGTTTGGGTCGATCCGAGTGGGTTTGGGTGTAGCTGAGTGGGTTTGGGTGTAGCCGAGTGGGTGTGCGTCTAGCGGAGTGGGTTTGGGGCTAGCGGAGTGGGTTTGGGTCGAGCCGAGTGGGTTTGGGTCTAGCGGAGTGGGTTTGGGTCTAGCCGAGTGGGTTTGGGTCTAGCCGAGTGGGTTTGGATCTAGCTGAGTGGGTTTGGGTCTAGCCGAGTGGGTTTGGGTCTAGCCGTGTGGGTTTGTGTCTAGCCGGGTGGGTTTGGGTCTAGTGGACTGGGTTTGGGTGTAGCCGAGTGGGTTTGAGTCTAGCCGAGTGGGTTTGGGTCTAGACGAGTGGGTGTGGGACCAGCCGAGTGGGTTTGGGTCTAGCCAAGTGGGTTTGGGTCTAGCGGAGTGGGTTTGGGTGTAGCCGAGTGGGTTTGGGTCTAGCCGAGTGGGTTTGGGTCTAGCCGAGTGGGTTTGGGTCTAGCCGAGTGCGTTTGGGACTAGCCGAGTGGGTTTGGCTCTAGCGGAGTGGGTTTGGGTCTAGCGGAGTGGGTTTGGGTCTAGCGGAGTGGGTTTGGGACTAGCCGAGTGGGTTTGGGTCTAGCGGAGTGTGTTTGGGGCTAGCGGAGTGGGTTTGGGTCTAGCCAAGTCGGTTTGGGTCTAGCCGAGTGAGTTTGGGTCTAGCGGAGTGGGTTTGGGCGAGTGGGTTTGGGTCCAGCTTAGTGGGTTTGTGTCTAGCTGAGTGGGTTTGGTTTTGCCGAGTGGGCTTGGGTCTAGCCGAGTGGGTTTGGGTCTAGCTGAGTGGGTTTGGGTCTAGCCGAGTGGGTTTGGGTCTAGCCGTGTGGGTTTGTGTCTAGCCGGGTGGGTTTGGGTCTAGTGGACTGGGTTTGGGTGTAGCCGAGTGGGTTTGAGTCTAGCCGAGTGGGTTTGGGTCTAGACGAGTGGGTGTGGGACCAGCCGAGTGGGTTTGGGTCCAGCTTAGTGGGTTTGTGTCCAGCTGAGTGGGTTTGGTTTTGCCGAGTGGGTTTGGGTCTAGCCGAGTGGGTTTGGGTCTAGCCGAGTGGGTTTTGGTCTAGCTGAGTGTGTTTGGGTGTAGCCGAGTGGAGTTGGGTCTAGCCGAGTGGGTTTGGGTCTAGCCGAGTGCGTTTGGGTCTACCCGAGTGGGTTTGTGTCTAGCCGAGTGGGTTTGGGTCTAGCCGAGTGGGTTTGAGTCCAGCCGAGTGGGTTTGGGTCTAGACGAGTGGGTTTGGGTCTCGCCGAGTGGGTTTGGGTCTAGCCGAGTGGGTTTGGGTCTAGCCGAGTGGGTTTGGGTGTAGCCGAGTGAGTTTGGGTGTAGCCGAGTGGGTGTGGGTCTAGCGGAGTGGGTTTGGGGCTAGCGGAGTGGGTTTGGGTCTAGCCGAGTGGGTTTGGGTCTAGACGAGTGGGTGTGGGACCAGCCGAGTGGGTTTGGGTCTAGCCAAGTGGGTTTGGGTCTAGCGGAGTGGGTTTGGGTGTAGCCGAGTGGGTTTGGGTCTAGCCGAGTGGGTATGGGTCTGGCCGAGTGGGTTTGTGTCAAGCCGAGTGGGTTTGGGACTAGCCGAGTGGGTTTCGGTCTTGCCGAGTGGGTTTGGGTCAAGCCGAGTGGGTTTGGGTCTAGCCGAGTGGGTTTGGGTCGAGCCGAGTGGGTTTGGATCTAGCCGGGTGGGTTTGGGTCTAGTGGACTGGGTTTGGGTGTAGCCGAGTGGGTTTGGGTCTAGCCGAGTGGGTTTGGGTCTAGTCGAGTGGGTGTGGGTCCAGCCGAGTGGGTTTGGGTCTAGCCAAGTGGGTTTGGGTCTAGCGGAGTGGGTTTGGGTGTAGCCGAGTGGGATTGGGTCTAGCCAAGTGGGTTTGGGTCTGGCCGAGTGGATTTGTGTCAAGCCGAGTGGGTTTGGGACTAGCCGAGTGGGTTTGGGTCAAGCCGAGTGGGTTTGGGTCTAGCCGAGTGGGTTTGGGTCGAGCCGAGTGGGTTTGGATCTAGCCGAGTGGGTTTGGGTCTAGCCGAGTGGGTTTGGGTCCAGCAGAGGGGATTGGGACTAGCCGAGTGGGTATGGCTCTAGCCGAGTGGGTTTGGGTCTAGCCGAGTGGGTTTGGGTCTAGCCGAGTGGGTTTGGGTCTAGCCGAGTGGGTTTGGGTCAAGCCGAGTGGGTTTGGGTCTAGCCGAGTGGGTTTGGGTCTAGCCGAGTGGGTTTGGGACTAGCCGAGTGGGTTTGGCTCTAGCGGAGTGGGTTTGGGTCTAGCGGAGTGGGTTTGGGTCTAGCGGAGTGGGTTTGGGGCTAGCCGAGTGGGTTTGGGTCTAGCGGAGTGTGTTTGGGGCTAGCGGAGTGGGTTTGGGTCTAGCCAAGTCGGTTTGGGTCTAGCCGAGTGAGTTTGGGTCTAGCGGAGTGGGTTTGGGCGAGTGGGTTTGGGTCCAGCTTAGTGGGTTTGTGTCTAGCTGAGTGGGTTTGGTTTTGCCGAGTGGGTTTGGGTCTAGCCGAGTGGGTTTGGGTCTAGCCGAGTGGGTTTTGGTCTAGCCGTGTGTGTTTGGGTGTAGCCGAGTGGAGTTGGGTCTAGCCGAGTGGGTTTGGGTCTAGCCGAGTGCGTTTGGGTCTACCCGAGTGGGTTTGTGTCTAGCCGAGTGGGTTTGGGTCTAGCCGAGTGGGTTTGAGTCCAGCCGAGTGGGTTTGGGTCTAGACGAGTGGGTTTGGGTCTCGCCGAGTGGGTTTGGGTCTAGCCGAGTGGGTTTGGGTCTAGCCGAGTGGGTTTGGGTGTAGCCGAGTGAGTTTGGGTCTAGCCGAGTGGGTGTGGGTCTAGCGGAGTGGGTTTGGGGCTAGCGGAGTGGGTTTGGGTCTAGCCGAGTGGGTTTGGGTCTAGCGGAGTGGGTTTGAGTCTAGCCGAGTGGGTTTGGGTCTAGCCGAGTGGGTTTGGATCTAGCTGAGTGGGTATGGGTGTAGCCGAGTGGGTTTGGGTCTAGCCGAGTGGGTTTGGGTCTGGCCGAGTGGGTTTGTGTCAAGCCGAGTGGGTTTGGGACTAGCCGAGTGGGTTTGGGTCTTGCCGAGTGGGTTTGGGTCAAACCGAGTGGGTTTGGGTCTTGCCGAGTGGGTTTGGGTCGAGCCGAGTGGGTTTGGATCTAGCCGAGTGGGTTTGGCTCTAGCCGAGTGGGTTTGGGTCTAGCAGAGGGGGTTTGGGAGTAACCGAGTGGGTATGGCTGTAGCCGAGTGGGTTTGGGTCTAGCCGAGTGGGTTTCGGTGTAGCCGAGTGAGTTTGGGTCTAGCGGAGTGGGTTTGGGCGAGCGGGTTTGGGTCCAGCTTAGTGGGTTTGGATCTAGCCGAGTGGGTTTGGTTTTGCCGAGTGGGTTTGGGTCTAGCCGAGTGGGTTTGGGTCTAGGCGAGTGGGTTTGGGTCTAGCCGAGTGTGTTTGGGTGTAGCCGAGTGGAGTTGGGTCTAGCCGAGTGGGTTTGGGTCTAGCCGAGTGCGTTTGGGTCTACCCGAGTGGGTTTGTGTCTAGCCGAGTGGGTTTGGGTCTAGCCGAGTGGGTTTGAGTCCAGCCGAGTGGGTTTGGGTCTAGACGAGTGGGTTTGGGTCTCGCCGAGTGGGTTTGGGTCTAGCCGAGTGGGTTTGGGTCTATCCGAGTGGGTTTGGGTGTAGCTGAGTGGGTTTGGGTGTAGCCGAGTGGGTGTGCGTCTAGCGGAGTGGGTTTGGGGCTAGCGGAGTGGGTTTGGGTCGAGCCGAGTGGGTTTGGGTCTAGCGGAGTGGGTTTGGGTCTAGCCGAGTGGGTTTGGGTCTAGCCGAGTGGGTTTGGATCTAGCTGAGTGGGTTTGGGTCTAGCCGAGTGGGTTTGGGTCTAGCCGTGTGGGTTTGTGTCTAGCCGGGTGGGTTTGGGTCTAGTGGACTGGGTTTGGGTGTAGCCGAGTGGGTTTGAGTCTAGCCGAGTGGGTTTGGGTCTAGACGAGTGGGTGTGGGACCAGCCGAGTGGGTTTGGGTCTAGCCAAGTGGGTTTGGGTCTAGCGGAGTGGGTTTGTGTCTAGCCGAGTGGGTTTGGGTCTAGCCGAGTGGGTTTGGGTCTAGCCGAGTGCGTTTGGGACTAGCCGAGTGGGTTTGGCTCTAGCGGAGTGGGTTTGGGTCTAGCGGAGTGGGTTTGGGTCTAGCGGAGTGGGTTTGGGACTAGCCGAGTGGGTTTGGGTCTAGCGGAGTGTGTTTGGGGCTAGCGGAGTGGGTTTGGGTCTAGCCAAGTCGGTTTGGGTCTAGCCGAGTGAGTTTGGGTCTAGCGGAGTGGGTTTGGGCGAGTGGGTTTGGGTCCAGCTTAGTGGGTTTGTGTCTAGCTGAGTGGGTTTGGTTTTGCCGAGTGGGTTTGGGTCTAGCCGAGTGGGTTTGGGTCTAGCTGAGTGGGTTTGGGTCTAGCCGAGTGGGTTTGGGTCTAGCCGTGTGGGTTTGTGTCTAGCCGGGTGGGTTTGGGTCTAGTGGACTGGGTTTGGGTGTAGCCGAGTGGGTTTGAGTCTAGCCGAGTGGGTTTGGGTCTAGACGAGTGGGTGTGGGACCAGCCGAGTGGGTTTGGGTCTAGCCAAGTGGGTTTGGGTCTAGCGGAGTGGGTTTGGGTGTAGCCGAGTGGGTTTGGGTCTAGCCGAGTGGGTTTGGGTCTAGCCGAGTGGGTTTGGGTCTAGCCGAGTGGGTTTGGGACTAGCCGAGTGGGTTTGGCTCTAGCGGAGTGGGTTTGGGTCTAGCGGAGTGGGTTTGGGTCTAGCGGAGTGGGTTTGGGACTAGCCGAGTGGGTTTGGGTCTAGCGGAGTGTGTTTGGGGCTAGCGGAGTGGGTTTGGGTCTAGCCAAGTCGGTTTGGGTCTAGCCGAGTGAGTTTGGGTCTAGCGGAGTGGGTTTGGGCGAGTGGGTTTGGGTCCAGCTTAGTGGGTTTGTGTCCAGCTGAGTGGGTTTGGTTTTGCCGAGTGGGTTTGGGTCTAGCCGAGTGGGTTTGGGTCTAGCCGAGTGGGTTTTGGTCTAGCTGAGTGTGTTTGGGTGTAGCCGAGTGGAGTTGGGTCTAGCCGAGTGGGTTTGGGTCTAGCCGAGTGCGTTTGGGTCTACCCGAGTGGGTTTGTGTCTAGCCGAGTGGGTTTGGGTCTAGCCGAGTGGGTTTGAGTCCAGCCGAGTGGGTTTGGGTCTAGACGAGTGGGTTTGGGTCTCGCCGAGTGGGTTTGGGTCTAGCCGAGTGGGTTTGGGTCTAGCCGAGTGGGTTTGGGTCTAGCCGAGTGAGTTTGGGTGTAGCCGAGTGGGTGTGGGTCTAGCGGAGTGGGTTTGGGGCTAGCGGAGTGGGTTTGGGTCTAGCCGAGTGGGTTTGGGTCTAGCGGAGTGGGTTTGGGTCTAGCCGAGTGGGTTTGGGTCTAGCCGAGTGGGTTTGGATCTAGCTGAGTGGGTTTGGGTGTAGCCGAGTGGGTTTGGGTCCAGCCGAGTGGGTTTGGGTCTGGCCGAGTGGGTTTGGATCTAGCCGAGTGGGTTTGGCTCTAGCCGAGTGGGTTTGGGTCTAGCAGACGGGGTTTGGGAGTAACCAAGTGGGTATGGCTGTAGCCGAGTGGGTTTGGGTCTAGCCGAGTGGGTTTCGGTGTAGCCGAGTGAGTTTGGGTCTAGCGGAGTGGGTTTCGGCGAGTGGGTTTGGGTCCAGCTTAGTGGGTTTGGATCTAGCCGAGTGGGTTTGGTTTTGCCGAGTGGGTTTGGGTCTAGCCGAGTGGGTTTGGTTCTAGGCGAGTGGGTTTGGGTCTAGCCGAGTGTGTTTGGGTGTAGCCGAGTGGAGTTGGGTCTAGCCGAGTGGGTTTGGGTCTAGCCGAGTGCGTTTGGGTCTACCCGAGTGGGTTTGTGTCTAGCCGAGTGGGTTTGTGTCTAGCCGAGTGGGTTTGAGTCCAGCCGAGTGGGTTTGGGTCTAGACGAGTGGGTTTGGGTCTCGCCGAGTGGGTTTGGGTCTAGCCGAGTGGGTTTGGGTCTATCCGAGTGGGTTTGGGTGTAGCTGAGTGGGTTTGGGTGTAGCCGAGTGGGTGTGCATCTAGCGGAGTGGGTTTGGGGCTAGCGGAGTGGGTTTGGGTCGAGCCGAGTGGGTTTGGGTCTAGCGGAGTGGGTTTGGGTCTCGCCGAGTGGGTTTGGGTCTAGCCGAGTGGGTTTGGATCTAGCTGAGTGGGTTTGGGTCTAGCCGAGTGGGTTTGGGTCTAGCCGTGTAGGTTTGTGTCTAGCCGGGTGGGTTTGGGTCTAGTGGACTGGGTTTGGGTGTAGCCGAGTGGGTTTGAGTCTAGCCGAGTGGGTTTGGGTCTAGACGAGTGGGTGTGGGACCAGCCGAGTGGGTTTGGGTCTAGCCAAGTGGGTTTGGGTCTAGTGGAGTGGGTTTGGGTGTACCCGAGTGGGTTTGGGTCTAGCCGAGTGGGTTTGGGTCTAGCCGAGTGGGTTTGGGTCAAGCCGAGAGGGTTTGGGTCTAGCCGAGTGGGTTTGGGACTAGCCGAGTGGGTTTGGCTCTAGCGGAGTGGGTTTGGGTCCAGCGGAGTGGGTTTGGGTCTAGCGGAGTGGGTTTGGGACTAGCCGAGTGGGTTTGGGTCTAGCGGAGTGTGTTTGGGGCTGGCGGAGTGGGTTTGGGTCTAGCGGTGTGGGTTTGGGTCTAGCGGAGTGGGTCTGGGTCTAGCGGAGTAGTTTTGGGTCTAGCGGATTGGGTTTCGGTCTAGCCGACTGGGTTTGGGTCTAGCCGAGTGGGTTTGGGTCTAGCCGAGTGGGTTTGGGTCTAGCGGAGTGGGTTTGGGACTAGCCGAGTGGGTTTGGGTCTAGCCGAGCGGGTTTGGGTCTAGCCGAGTGGGTTTGGGTCTAGCCGAGTGGGTTTGGGTCTAGCCGAGTGGGTTTGGGTCTAGCTGAGAGGGTTTGGGACTAGCCGAGTGCGTTTGGCTCTAGCGGAGTGGGTTTGGGTCTAGCGGACTGGGTTTGGGTCTAGCGGAGTGGGTTTGGGTCTAGCCGAGTGGGTTTGGGTCTAGCCGAGTGGGTTTGGGGTTAGCCGAGTGGGTTTGGGTCTAGCCAAGTGGGTTAGGGTCTACCGGAGTGGGTTTGGGTCTAGCCGAGTGGGTTTGGGTCTAGCCGAGTGAGTTTGGGTCTAGCTGAGTGGGTTTGGGTCCAGCCGAGTGGGTTTGGGTCTAGCCGAGTGGGTTTGGGTCTAGCCGAGTGGGTTTGGGTCCAGCCGAGTGGGTTTGGGTCTAGCGGAGTGGGTTTGGGTCTAGCGGAATGGGTCTGGGTCTAGCGGAGTGGGTTTGGGTCTAGCGGAGTGGGTTTGGGTATAGCGGAGTGGGTTTGGGTCTAGCCGAGTGGGTTTTGGTCTAGCCGAGTGGGTTTGGGTCTAGCCGAGTGGGTTTCGGTCTAGCCGAGTGGAGTTGGGTCTAGCCGAGTGGGTTTGGGTCTAGCCGAGTGCGTTTGGGTTTACCCGACTGGGTTTGTGTCTAGCCGAGTGTGTTTGGGTCTAGCCGAGTGGGTTTGAGTCCAGCCGAGTGGGTTTGGGTCCAGACGAGTGGGTTTGGGTCTCGCCGAGTGGGTTTGGGTCTAGCCGAGTGGGTTTGGGTCTAGCCGAGTGGGTTTGGGTGTAGCCGAGGGGGTTTGGGTGTAGCCGTGTGGGTGTGGGTCTAGCGGAGTGGGTTTGGGGCTGGCGGAGTGGGTTTGGGTCTAGCCGAGTGGGTTTGGATCTAGCGGAGTGGGTTTGGGTGTAGCCGAGTGGGTGTGGGTCTAGCGGAGTGGGTTTGGGGCTAGCGGAGTGGGTTTGGGCGAGTGGGTTTGGGTCCAGCTTAGTGGGTTTGGGTCTAGCCGAGTGGGTTTGGTTTTGCCGAGTGGGTTTGGGTCTAGCAGAGTGGGTTTGGGTCTAGCCGAGTGGGTCTGGGTCTAGCCGAGTGGGTTTGGGTGTAGCCGAGTGGGTTTGGGTGTAGCCCAGTGGGTGAGGGTCTAGCGGAATGGGTTTGGGGCTAGCGGAGTGGGTTTGGGTCGAGCCGAGTGGGTTTGGATCTAGCTGAGTGGGTTTGGGTCTAGCCGAGTGGGTTTGGGTCTAGCCGTGTGGGTTTGTGTCTAGCCGGGTGGGTTTGGGTCTAGTGGACTGGGTTTGGGTGTAGCCGAGTGGGTTTGGGTCTAGCCGAGTGGGTTTGGGTCTAGTCGAGTGGGTGTGGGTCCAGCCGAGTGGGTTTGGGTCTAGCCAAGTGGGTTTGGGTCTAGCAGAGTGGGTTTGGGTGTAGCCGAGTGCGTTTGGGTCGAGCCGAGTGGGTTTGGGTCTGGCCGAGTGGATTTGTGTCAAGCCGAGTGGGTTTGGGACTAGCCGAGTGGGTCTCGGTCTTGCCGAGTGGGTTTGGGTCAAGCCGAGTGGGTTTGGGTCAAGCCGAGTGGGTTTGGGTCTAGCCGAGTGGGTTTGGGTCGAGCCGAGTGGGTTTGGATCTAGCCGAGTGGGTTTGGGTCTAGCTGAGTGGGTTTGGGTCCAGCAGAGGGGGTTTGGGACTAGCCGAGTGGGTATGGCTCTAGCCGAGTGGGTTTGGGTCTAGCCGAGTGGGTTTGGGTCTAGCCGAGTGGGTTTGGGTCTAGCCGAGTGGGTTTTGATCAAGCCGAGTGGGTTTGGGTCTAGCCGAGTGGGTTTGGGTCTAGCCGAGTGGGTTTGGGACTAGCCGAGTGGGTTTGGCTCTAGCGGAGTGGGTTTGGGTCTAGCGGAGTGGGTTTGGGACTAGCGGAGTGGGTTTGGGACCAGCCGAGTGGGTTTGGGTCTAGCGGAGTGTGTTTGGGGCTAGCGGAGTGGGTTTGGGTCTAGCCAAGTCGGTTTGGGTCTAGCCGAGTGAGTTTGGGTCTAGCGGAGTGGGTTTGGGCGCGTGGGTTTGGGTCCAGCTTAGTGGGTTTGGGTCTAGCCGAGTGGGTTTGGTTTTGCCGAGTGGGTGTGGGTCTAGCCGAGTGGGTTTGGGTCTAGCCGATTGGGTTTGAGTGTAGCCGAGTGTGTTTGGGTGTAGCCGAGTGGAGTTGGGTCTAGCCGAGTGGGTTTGGGTCTAGCCGAGTGCGTTTGGGTCTACCCGAGTGGGTTTGTGTCTAGCCGAGTGGGTTTGGGTCTAGCCCAGTGGGTTTGAGTCCAGCCGAGTGGGTTTGGGTCTAGACGAGTGGGTTTGGGTCTCGCCGAGTGGGTTTGGGTCTAGCCGAGTGGGTTTGGGTCTAGCCGATTGCGTTTGGGTGTAGCCGAGTGGGTGTGGGTCTAGCGGAGTGGGTTTGGGGCTAGCGGAGTGGGTTTGGGTCTAGCCGAGTGGGTTTGGGTCTAGCGGAGTGGGTTTGGGTCTAGCCGAGTGGGTTTGGGTCTAGCCGAGTGGGTTTGGATCTAGCCGAGTGGGTTTGGGTGTAGCCGAGTGGGTTTGGGTCTAGCCGAGTGGGTTTGGGTCTGGCCGAGTGGGTTTGTGTCAAGCCGAGTGGGTTTGGGACTAGCCGAGTGGGTTTCGGTCTTGCCGAGTGGGTTTGGGTCAAACCGAGTGGGTTTGGGTCTTGCCGAGTGGGTTTGGGTCGAGCCGAGTGGGTTTGGATCTAGCCGAGTGGGTTTGGCTCTAGCCGAGTGGGTTTGGGTCTACCAGAGGGGGTTTGGGACTAGCCGAGTGGGTATGGCTGTACCCGAGTGGGTTTGGGTGTAGCCGAGTGGGTTTGGGTGTAGCCCAGTGGGTGTGGGTCTAGCGGAGTGGGTTTGCGGCTAGCGGAGTGGGTTTGGATCGAGCCGAGTGGGTTTGGATCTAGCTGAGTGGGTTTTGGTCTAGCCGAGTGGGTTTGGGTCTAGCCGTGTGGGTTTGTGTCTAGCCGGGTGGGTTTGGGTCTAGTGGACTGGGTTTGGGTGTAGCCGAGTGGGTTTGGGTCTAGCCGAGTGGGTTTGGGTCTAGTCGAGTGGGTGTGGGTCCAGCCGACTGGGTTTGGGTCTAGCCAAGTGGGTTTGGGTCTAGCGGAGTGGGTTTGGGTGTAGCCGAGTGGGTTTGGGTCGAGCCGAGTGGGTTTGGGTCTGGCCGAGTGGATTTGTGTCAAGCCGAGTGGGTTTGGGACTAGCCGAATGGGTCTCGGTCTTGCTGAGTGGGTTTGGGTCAAGCCGAGTGGGTTTGGGTCTAGCCGAGTGGGTTTGGGTCGAGCCGAGTGGGTTTGGATCTAGCCGAGTGGGTTTGGGTCTAGCCGAGTGGGTTTGGGTCCAGCAGAGGGGGTTTGGGACTAGCCGAGTGGGTATGGCTCTAGCCGAGTGGGTTTGGGTCTAGCCGAGTGGGTTTGGGTCTAGCCGAGTGGGTTTGGGTCTAGCCGAGTGGGTTTGGGTCAAGCCGAGTGGGTTTGGGTCTAGCCGAGTGGGTTTGGGTCTAGCCGAGTGGGTTTGGGACTAGCCGAGTGGGTTTGGCTCTAGCGGAGTGGGTTTGGGTCTAGCGGAGTGGGTTTGGGTCTAGCGGAGTGGGTTTGGGACTAGCCGAGTGGGTTTGGGTCTAGCGGAGTGTGTTTGGGGCTAGCGGAGTGGGTTTGGGTCTAGCCAAGTCGGTTTGGGTCTAGCCGAGTGAGTTTGGGTCTAGCGGAGTGGGTTTGGGCGAGTGGGTTTGGGTCCAGCTTAGTGGGTTTGGGTCTAGCCGAGTGGGTTTGGTTTTGCCGAGTGGGTTTGGGTCTAGCCGAGTGGGTTTGTGTCTAGCCGAGTGGGTTTGGGTGCAGCCGAGTGTGTTTGGGTGTAGCCGAGTGGAGTTGGGTCTAGCCGAGTGGGTTTGGGTCTAGCCGAGTGCGTTTGGGTCTACCCGAGTGGGTTGTGTCTAGCCGAGTGGGTTTGGGTCTAGCCGAGTGGGTTTGAGTCCAGCCGAGTGGGTTTGGGTCTAGACGAGTGGGTTTGGGTCTCGCCGAGTGGGTTTGGGTCTAGCCGAGTGGGTTTGGGTCTAGCCGAGTGGGTTTGGGTGTAGCCGAGTGAGTTTGGGTGTAGCCGAGTGGGTGTGGGTCTAGCGGAGTGGGTTTGGGGCTAGCGGAGTGGGTTTGGGTCTAGCCGAGTGGGTTTGGGTCCAGCGGAGTGGGTTTGGGTCTAGCCGAGTGGGTTTGAGTCTAGTCGAGTGGGTTTGGATCTAGCTGAGTGGGTTTGGGTGTAGCCGAGTGGGTTTGGGTCTAGCCGAGTGGGTTTGGGTCTGGCCGAGTGGGTTTGTGTCAAGCCGAGTGGGTTTGGGACTAGCCGAGTGGGTTTGGGTCTTGCCGAGTGGGTTTGGGTCAAACTGAGTGGGTTTGGGTCTTGCCGAGTGGGTTTGGGTCGAGCCGAGTGGGTTTGGATCTAGCCGAGTGGGTTTGGCTCTAGCCGAGTGGGTTTGGGTCTAGCAGAGGGGGTTTGGGACTAGCCGAGTGGGTATGGCTGTAGCCGAGTGGGTTTGGGTCTAGCCGAGTGGGTTTTGGTGTAGCCGAGTGAGTTTTGGTCTAGCGGAGTGGGTTTGGGCGAGTGGGTTTGGGTCCAGCTTAGTGGGTTTGGATCTAGCCGAGTGGGTTTGGTTTTGCCGAGTGGGTTTGGGTCTAGCCGAGTGTGTTTGGGTCTAGGCGAGTGGGTTTGGGTCTAGCCGAGTGTGTTTGGGTGTAGCCGAGTGGAGTTGGGTCTGGCCGAGTGGGTTTGGGTCTAGCCGAGTGGGTTTGAGTCCAGCCGAGTGGGTTTGGGTCTAGACGAGTGGGTTTGGGTCTAGCCGAGTGGGTTTGGGTCTATCCGAGTGGGTTTGGGTGTAGCCGAGTGGGTTTGGGTGTAGCCGAGTGGGTGTGCGTCTAGCGGAGTGGGTTTGGGGCTAGCGGAGTGGGTTTGGGTCTAGCCGAGTGGGTTTGGATCTAGCTGAGTGGGTTTGGGTCTAGCCGAGTGGGTTTGGGTCTAGCCGTGTGGGTTTGTGTCTAGCCGGGTGGGTTTGGGTCTAGTGGACTGGGTTTGGGTGTAGCCGAGTGGGTTTGGGTCTAGCCGAGTGGGTTTGGGTCTAGACGAGTGGGTGTGGGACCAGCCGAGTGGGTTTGGGTCTAGCCAAGTGGGTTTGGGTCTAGCGGAGTGGGTTTGGGAGTAGCCGAGTGGGTTTGGGTCTAGCCGAGTGGGTATGGGTCTGGCCGAGTGGGTTTGTGTCAAGCCGAGTGGGTTTGGGACTAGCCGAGTGGGTTTCGGTCTTGCCGAGTGGGTTTGGGTCAAGCCGAGTGGGTTTGGGTCTAGCCGAGTGGGTTTGGGTCGAGCCGAGTGGGTTTGGATCTAGCCGGGTGGGTTTGGGTCTAGTGGACTGGGTTTGGGTGTAGCCGAGTGGGTTTGGGTCTAGCCGAGTGGGTTTGGGTCTAGTCGAGTGGGTGTGGGTCCAGCCGAGTGGGTTTGGGTCTAGCCAAGTGGGTTTGGGTCTAGCCGTGTGGGTTTGGGTCTAGCCGAGTGGGTTTGGATCTAGCTGAGTGGGTTTGGGTCTAGCCGAGTGGGTTTGGGTCTAGCCGGGTGGGTTTGGGTCTAGTGGACTGGGTTTGGGTGTAGCCGAGTGGGTTTGGGTCTAGCCGAGTGGGTTTGGGTCTAGACGAGTGGGTGTGGGACCAGCCGAGTGGGTTTGGGTCTAGCCAAGTGGGTTTGGGTCTAGCGGAGTGGGTTTGGGAGTAGCCGAGTGGGTTTGGGTCTAGCCGAGTGGGTATGGGTCTGGCCGAGTGGGTTTGTGTCAAGCCGAGTGGGTTTGGGACTAGCCGAGTGGGTTTCGGTCTTGCCGAGTGGGTTTGGGTCAAGCCGAGTGGGTTTGGGTCTAGCCGAGTGGGTTTGGGTCGAGCCGAGTGGGTTTGGATCTAGCCGGGTGGGTTTGGGTCTAGTGGACTGGGTTTGGGTGTAGCCGAGTGGGTTTGGGTCTAGCCGAGTGGGTTTGGGTCTAGTCGAGTGGGTGTGGGTCCAGCCGAGTGGGTTTTTGTCTAGCCAAGTGGGTTTGGGTCTAGCGGAGTGGGTTTGGGTGTAGCCGAGTGGGTTTGGATCTGGCCAAGTGGGTTTGGGTCTGGCCGAGTGGATTTGTGTCAAGCCGAGTGGGTTTGGGACTAGCCGAGTGGGTCTCGGTCTTGCCGAGTGGGTTTGGGTCAAGCTGAGCGGGTTTGGGTCTAGCCGAGTGGGTTTGGGTCGAGCCGAGTGGGTTTGGATCTAGCCGAGTGGGTTTGGATCTATCCGAGTGGGTTTGGGTGTGGCCGAGTGGGTTTGGGTGTAGCCGAGTGGGTGTGCGTCTAGTGGAGTGGGTTTGGGGCTAGCGGAGTGGGTTTGGGTCGAGCCGAGTGGGTTTGGGTCTAGCGGAGTGGGTTTGGGTCTAGCCGTGTGGGTTTGTGTCTAGCCGGGTGGGTTTGGGTCTAGTGGACTGGGTTTGGGTGTAGCCGAGTGGGTTTGGGTCGAGCCGAGTGGGTTTGGATCTAGCCGGGTGGGTTTGGGTCTAGTGGACTGGGTTTGGGTGTAGCCGAGTGGGTTTGGGTCTAGCCGAGTGGGTTTGGGTCTAGTCGAGTGGGTGTGGGTCCAGCCGAGTGGGTTTGGGTCTAGCCAAGTGGGTTTAGGTCTAGCGGAGTGGGTTTGGGTCTATCCGAGTGGGTTTGGGTGTAGCCGAGTGGGTTTGGGTGTAGCCGAGTGGGCGTGCGTCTAGCGGAGTGGGTTTGGGTCTAGCCGAGTGGGTTTGGGTCTAGCCGAGTGGGTTTGGATCTAGCTGAGTGGGTTTGGGTCTAGCCGAGTGGGTTTAGGTCTAGCCGTGTGGGTTTGTGTCTAGCCGGGTGGGTTTGGGTCTAGTGGACTGGGTTTGGGTGTAGCCGAGTGGGTTTGGGTCTAGCCGAGTGGGTTTGGGTCTAGACGAGTGGGTGTGGGACCAGCCGAGTGGGTTTGGGTCTAGCCAAGTGGGTTTGGGTCTAGCGGAGTTGGTTTGGGTGTAGCCGAGTGGGTTTGGGTCTAGCCGAGTGGGTATGGGTCTGGCCGAGTGGGTTTGTGTCAAGCCGAGTGGGTTTGGGACTAGCCGAGTGGGTTTCGGTCTTGCCGAGTGGGTTTGGGTCAAGCTGAGTGGGTTTGGGTCTAGCCGAGTGGGTTTGGGTCGAGCCGAGTGGGTTTGGATCTAGCCGAGTGGGTTTGGGTCTATCCGAGTGGGTTTGGGTGTAGCCGAGTGGGTTTGGGTGTAGCCGAGTGGGTGTGCGCCTAGTGGAGTGGGTTTGGGGATAGCGGAGTGGGTTTGGGTCGAGCCGAGTGGGTTTGGGTCTAGCGGAGTGGGTTTGGGTCTAGCCGTGTGGGTTTGTGTCTAGCCGGGTGGGTTTGGGTCTAGTGGACTGGGTTTGGGTGTAGCCGAGTGGGTTTGGGTCTAGCCGAGTGGGTTTGGGTCTAGACGAGTGGGTGTGCGACCAGCCGAGTGGGTTTGGGTCTAGCCAAGTGGGTTTGGGTCTAGCGGAGTGGGTTTGGGTGTAGCCGAGTGGGTTTGGGTCTAGCCGAGTGGGTATGGGTCTGGCCGAGTGGGTTTGTGTCAAGCCGAGTGGGTTTGGGACTAGCCGAGTGGGTTTCGGTCTTGCCGAGTGGGTTTGGGTCAAGCCGAGTGGGTTTGGGTCTAGCCGAGTGGGTTTGGGTCGAGCCGAGTGGGTTTGGATCTAGCCGGGTGGGTTTGGGTCTAGTGGACTGGGTTTGGGTGTAGCCGAGTGGGTTTGGGTCTAGCCGAGTGGGTTTGGGTCTAGTCGAGTGGGTGTGGGTCCAGCCGAGTGGGTTTGGGTCTAGCCAAGTGGGTTTGGGTCTAGCGGAGTGGGTTTGGGTGTAGCCGAGTGGGATTGGGTCTAGCCAAGTGGGTTTGGGTCTGGCCGAGTGGATTTGTGTCAAGCCGAGTGGGTTTGGGACTAGCCGAGTGGGTTTGGGTCAAGCCGAGTGGGTTTGGGTCTAGCCGAGTGGGTTTGGGTCGAGCCGAGTGGGTTTGGATCTAGCCGAGTGGGTTTGGGTCTAGCCGAGTGGGTTTGGGTCCAGCAGAGGGGATTGGGACTAGCCGAGTGGGTATGGCTCTAGCCGAGTGGGTTTGGGTCTAGCCGAGTGGGTTTGGGTCTAGCCGAGTGGGTTTGGGTCTAGCCGAGTGGGTTTGGGTCAAGCCAAGTGGGTTTGGGTCTAGCCGAGTGGGTTTGGGTCTAGCCGAGTGGGTTTGGGACTAGCCGAGTGGGTTTGGCTCTAGCGGAGTGGGTTTGGGTCTAGCGGAGTGGGTTTGGGTCTAGCGGAGTGGGTTTGGGGCTAGCCGAGTGGGTTTGGGTCTAGCGGAGTGTGTTTGGGGCTAGCGGAGTGGGTTTGGGTCTAGCCAAGTCGGTTTGGGTCTAGCCGAGTGAGTTTGGGTCTAGCGGAGTGGGTTTGGGCGAGTGGGTTTGGGTCCAGCTTAGTGGGTTTGTGTCTAGCTGAGTGGGTTTGGTTTTGCCGAGTGGGTTTGGGTCTAGCCGAGTGGGTTTGGGTCTAGCCGAGTGGGTTTTGGTCTAGCCGAGTGTGTTTGGGTGTAGCCGAGTGGAGTTGGGTCTAGCCGAGTGGGTTTGGGTCTAGCCGAGTGCGTTTGGGTCTACCCGAGTGGGTTTGTGTCTAGCCGAGTGGGTTTGGGTCTAGCCGAGTGGGTTTGAGTCCAGCCGAGTGGGTTTGGGTCTAGACGAGTGGGTTTGGGTCTCGCCGAGTGGGTTTGGGTCTAGCCGAGTGGGTTTGGGTCTAGCCGAGTGGGTTTGGGTGTAGCCGAGTGAGTTTGGGTCTAGCCGAGTGGGTGTGGGTCTAGCGGAGTGGGTTTGGGGCTAGCGGAGTGGGTTTGGGTCTAGCCGAGTGGGTTTGGGTCTAGCGGAGTGGGTTTGAGTCTAGCCGAGTGGGTTTGGGTCTAGCCGAGTGGGTTTGGATCTAGCTGAGTGGGTATGGGTGTAGCCGAGTGGGTTTGGGTCTAGCCGAGTGGGTTTGGGTCTGGCCGAGTGGGTTTGTGTCAAGCCGAGTGGGTTTGGGACTAGCCGAGTGGGTTTGGGTCTTGCCGAGTGGGTTTGGGTCAAACCGAGTGGGTTTGGGTCTTGCCGAGTGGGTTTGGGTCGAGCCGAGTGGGTTTGGATCTAGCCGAGTGGGTTTGGCTCTAGCCGAGTGGGTTTGGGTCTAGCAGAGGGGGTTTGGGAGTAACCGAGTGGGTATGGCTGTAGCCGAGTGGGTTTGGGTCTAGCCGAGTGGGTTTCGGTGTAGCCGAGTGAGTTTGGGTCTAGCGGAGTGGGTTTGGGCGAGTGGGTTTGGGTCCAGCTTAGTGGGTTTGGATCTAGCCGAGTGAGTTTGGTTTTGCCGAGTGGGTTTGGGTCTAGCCGAGTGGGTTTGGGTCTAGGCGAGTGGGTTTGGGTCTAGCCGAGTGTGTTTGGGTGTAGCCGAGTGGAGTTGGGTCTAGCCGAGTGGGTTTGGGTCTAGCCGAGTGCGTTTGGGTCTACCCGAGTGGGTTTGTGTCTAGCCGAGTGGGTTTGGGTCTAGCCGAGTGGGTTTGAGTCCAGCCGAGTGGGTTTGGGTCTAGACGAGTGGGTTTGGGTCTCGCCGAGTGGGTTTGGGTCTAGCCGAGTGGGTTTGGGTCGATCCGAGTGGGTTTGGGTGTAGCTGAGTGGGTTTGGGTGTAGCCGAGTGGGTGTGCGTCTAGCGGAGTGGGTTTGGGGCTAGCGGAGTGGGTTTGGGTCGAGCCGAGTGGGTTTGGGTCTAGCGGAGTGGGTTTGGGTCTAGCCGAGTGGGTTTGGGTCTAGCCGAGTGGGTTTGGATCTAGCTGAGTGGGTTTGGGTCTAGCCGAGTGGGTTTGGGTCTAGCCGTGTGGGTTTGTGTCTAGCCGGGTGGGTTTGGGTCTAGTGGACTGGGTTTGGGTGTAGCCGAGTGGGTTTGAGTCTAGCCGAGTGGGTTTGGGTCTAGACGAGTGGGTGTGGGACCAGCCGAGTGGGTTTGGGTCTAGCCAAGTGGGTTTGGGTCTAGCGGAGTGGGTTTGGGTGTAGCCGAGTGGGTTTGGGTCTAGCCGAGTGGGTTTGGGTCTAGCCGAGTGGGTTTGGGTCTAGCCGAGTGCGTTTGGGACTAGCCGAGTGGGTTTGGCTCTAGCGGAGTGGGTTTGGGTCTAGCGGAGTGGGTTTGGGTCTAGCGGAGTGGGTTTGGGACTAGCCGAGTGGGTTTGGGTCTAGCGGAGTGTGTTTGGGGCTAGCGGAGTGGGTTTGGGTCTAGCCAAGTCGGTTTGGGTCTAGCCGAGTGAGTTTGGGTCTAGCGGAGTGGGTTTGGGCGAAGGGTTTGGGTCCAGCTTAGTGGGTTTGTGTCTAGCTGAGTGGGTTTGGTTTTGCCGAGTGGGTTTGGGTCTAGCCGAGTGGGTTTGGGTCTAGCTGAGTGGGTTTGGGTCTAGCCGAGTGGGTTTGGGTCTAGCCGTGTGGGTTTGTGTCTAGCCGGGTGGGTTTGGGTCTAGTGGACTGGGTTTGGGTGTAGCCGAGTGGGTTTGAGTCTAGCCGAGTGGGTTTGGGTCTAGACGAGTGGGTGTGGGACCAGCCGAGTGGGTTTGGGTCCAGCTTAGTGGGTTTGTGTCCAGCTGAGTGGGTTTGGTTTTGCCGAGTGGGTTTGGGTCTAGCCGAGTGGGTTTGGGTCTAGCCGAGTGGGTTTTGGTCTAGCTGAGTGTGTTTGGGTGTAGCCGAGTGGAGTTGGGTCTAGCCGAGTGGGTTTGGGTCTAGCCGAGTGCGTTTGGGTCTACCCGAGTGGGTTTGTGTCTAGCCGAGTGGGTTTGGGTCTAGCCGAGTGGGTTTGAGTCCAGCCGAGTGGGTTTGGGTCTAGACGAGTGGGTTTGGGTCTCGCCGAGTGGGTTTGGGTCTAGCCGAGTGGGTTTGGGTCTAGCCGAGTGGGTTTGGGTGTAGCCGAGTGAGTTTGGGTGTAGCCGAGTGGGTGTGGGTCTAGCGGAGTGGGTTTGGGGCTAGCGGAGTGGGTTTGGGTCTAGCCGAGTGGGTTTGGGTCTAGACGAGTGGGTGTGGGACCAGCCGAGTGGGTTTGGGTCTAGCCAAGTGGGTTTGGGTCTAGCGGAGTGGGTTTGGGTGTAGCCGAGTGGGTTTGGGTCTAGCCGAGTGGGTATGGGTCTGGCCGAGTGGGTTTGTGTCAAGCCGAGTGGGTTTGGGACTAGCCGAGTGGGTTTCGGTCTTGCCGAGTGGGTTTGGGTCAAGCCGAGTGGGTTTGGGTCTAGCCGAGTGGGTTTGGGTCGAGCCGAGTGGGTTTGGATCTAGCCGGGTGGGTTTGGGTCTAGTGGACTGGGTTTGGGTGTAGCCGAGTGGGTTTGGGTCTAGCCGAGTGGGTTTGGGTCTAGTCGAGTGGGTGTGGGTCCAGCCGAGTGGGTTTGGGTCTAGCCAAGTGGGTTTGGGTCTAGCGGAGTGGGTTTGGGTGTAGCCGAGTGGGATTGGGTCTAGCCAAGTGGGTTTGGGTCTGGCCGAGTGGATTTGTGTCAAGCCGAGTGGGTTTGGGACTAGCCGAGTGGGTTTGGGTCAAGCCGAGTGGGTTTGGGTCTAGCCGAGTGGGTTTGGGTCGAGCCGAGTGGGTTTGGATCTAGCCGAGTGGGTTTGGGTCTAGCCGAGTGGGTTTGGGTCCAGCAGAGGGGATTGGGACTAGCCGAGTGGGTATGGCTCTAGCCGAGTGGGTTTGGGTCTAGCCGAGTGGGTTTGGGTCTAGCCGAGTGGGTTTGGGTCTAGCCGAGTGGGTTTGGGTCAAGCCGAGTGGGTTTGGGTCTAGCCGAGTGGGTTTGGGTCTAGCCGAGTGGGTTAGGGACTAGCCGAGTGGGTTTGGCTCTAGCGGAGTGGGTTTGGGTCTAGCGGAGTGGGTTTGGGTCTAGCGGAGTGGGGTTGGGGCTAGCCGAGTGGGTTTGGGTCTAGCGGAGTGTGTTTGGGGCTAGCGGAGTGGGTTTGGGTCTAGCCAAGTCGGTTTGGGTCTAGCCGAGTGAGTTTGGGTCTAGCGGAGTGGGTTTGGGCGAGTGGGTTTGGGTCCAGCTTAGTGGGTTTGTGTCTAGCTGAGTGGGTTTGGTTTTGCCGAGTGGGTTTGGGTCTAGCCGAGTGGGTTTGGGTCTAGCCGAGTGGGTTTTGGTCTAGCCGTGTGTGTTTGGGTGTAGCCGAGTGGAGTTGGGTCTAGCCGAGTGGGTTTGGGTCTAGCCGAGTGCGTTTGGGTCTACCCGAGTGGGTTTGTGTCTAGCCGAGTGGGTTTGGGTCTAGCCGAGTGGGTTTGAGTCCAGCCGAGTGGGTTTGGGTCTAGACGAGTGGGTTTGGGTCTCGCCGAGTGGGTTTGGGTCTAGCCGAGTGGGTTTGGGTCTAGCCGAGTGGGTTTGGGTGTAGCCGAGTGAGTTTGGGTCTAGCCGAGTGGGTGTGGGTCTAGCGGAGTGGGTTTGGGGCTAGCGGAGTGGGTTTGGGTCTAGCCGAGTGGGTTTGGGTCTAGCGGAGTGGGTTTGAGTCTAGCCGAGTGGGTTTGGGTCTAGCCGAGTGGGTTTGGATCTAGCTGAGTGGGTATGGGTGTAGCCGAGTGGGTTTGGGTCTAGCCGAGTGGGTTTGGGTCTGGCCGAGTGGGTTTGTGTCAAGCCGAGTGGGTTTGGGACTAGCCGAGTGGGTTTGGGTCTTGCCGAGTGGGTTTGGGTCAAACCGAGTGGGTTTGGGTCTTGCCGAGTGGGTTTGGGTCGAGCCGAGTGGGTTTGGATCTAGCCGAATGGGTTTGGCTCTAGCCGAGTGGGTTTGGGTCTAGCAGAGGGGGTTTGGGAGTAACCGAGTGGGTATGGCTGTAGCCGAGTGGGTTTGGGTCTAGCCGAGTGGGTTTCGGTGTAGCCGAGTGAGTTTGGGTCTAGCGGAGTGGGTTTGGGCGAGTGGGTTTGGGTCCAGCTTAGTGGGTTTGGATCTAGCCGAGTGGGTTTGGTTTTGCCGAGTGGGTTTGGGTCTAGCCGAGTGGGTTTGGGTCTAGACGAGTGGGTTTGGGTCTAGCCGAGTGTGTTTGGGTGTAGCCGAGTGGAGTTGGGTCTAGCCGAGTGGGTTTGGGTCTAGCCGAGTGCGTTTGGGTCTACCCGAGTGGGTTTGTGTCTAGCCGAGTGGGTTTGGGTCTAGCCGAGTGGGTTTGAGTCCAGCCGAGTGGGTTTGGGTCTAGACGAGTGGGTTTGGGTCTCGCCGAGTGGGTTTGGGTCTAGCCGAGTGGGTTTGGGTCTATCCGAGTGGGTTTGGGTGTAGCTGAGTGGGTTTGGGTGTAGCCGAGTGGGTGTGCGTCTAGCGGAGTGGGTTTGGGGCTAGCGGAGTGGGTTTGGGTCGAGCCGAGTGGGTTTGGGTCTAGCGGAGTGGGTTTGGGTCTAGCCGAGTGGGTTTGGGTCTAGCCGAGTGGGTTTGGATCTAGCTGAGTGGGTTTGGGTCTAGCCGAGTGGGTTTGGGTCTAGCCGTGTGGGTTTGTGTCTAGCCGGGTGGGTTTGGGTCTAGTGGACTGGGTTTGGGTGTAGCCGAGTGGGTTTGAGTCTAGCCGAGTGGGTTTGGGTCTAGACGAGTGGGTGTGGGACCAGCCGAGTGGGTTTGGGTCTAGCCAAGTGGGTTTGGGTCTAGCGGAGTGGGTTTGGGTGTAGCCGAGTGGGTTTGGGTCTAGCCGAGTGGGTTTGGGTCTAGCCGAGTGGGTTTGGGTCTAGCCGAGTGCGTTTGGGACTAGCCGAGTGGGTTTGGCTCTAGCGGAGTGGGTTTGGGTCTAGCGGAGTGGGTTTGGGTCTAGCGGAGTGGGTTTGGGACTAGCCGAGTGGGTTTGGGTCTAGCGGAGTGTGTTTGGGGCTAGCGGAGTGGGTTTGGGTCTAGCCAAGTCGGTTTGGGTCTAGCCGAGTGAGTTTGGGTCTAGCGGAGTGGGTTTGGGCGAGTGGGTTTGGGTCCAGCTTAGTGGGTTTGTGTCTAGCTGAGTGGGTTTGGTTTTGCCGAGTGGGTTTGGGTCTAGCCGAGTGGGTTTGGGTCTAGCTGAGTGGGTTTGGGTCTAGCCGAGTGGGTTTGGGTCTAGCCGTGTGGGTTTGTGTCTAGCCGGGTGGGTTTGGGTCTAGTGGACTGGGTTTGGGTGTAGCCGAGTGGGTTTGAGTCTAGCCGAGTGGGTTTGGGTCTAGACGAGTGGGTGTGGGACCAGCCGAGTGGGTTTTGGTCTAGCCAAGTGAGTTTGGGTCTAGCGGAGTGGGTTTGGGTGTAGCCGAGTGGGTTTGGGTCTAGCCGAGTGGGTTTGGGTCTAGCCGAGTGGGTTTGGGTCTAGCCGAGTGGGTTTGGGACTAGCCGAGTGGGTTTGGCTCTAGCGGAGTGGGTTTGGGTCTAGCGGAGTGGGTTTGGGTCTAGCGGAGTGGGTTTGGGACTAGCCGAGTGGGTTTGGGTCTAGCGGAGTGTGTTTGGGGCTAGCGGAGTGGGTTTGGGTCTAGCCAAGTCGGTTTGGGTCTAGCCGAGTGAGTTTGGGTCTAGCGGAGTGGGTTTGGGCGAGTGGGTTTGGGTCCAGCTTAGTGGGTTTGTGTCCAGCTGAGTGGGTTTGGTTTTGCCGAGTGGGTTTGGGTCTAGCCGAGTGGGTTTGGGTCTAGCCGAGTGGGTTTTGGTCTAGCTGAGTGTGTTTGGGTGTAGCCGAGTGGAGTTGGGTCTAGCCGAGTGGGTTTGGGTCTAGCCGAGTGCGTTTGGGTCTACCCGAGTGGGTTTGTGTCTAGCCGAGTGGGTTTGGGTCTAGCCGAGTGGGTTTGAGTCCAGCCGAGTGGGTTTGGGTCTAGACGAGTGGGTTTGGGTCTCGCCGAGTGGGTTTGGGTCTAGCCGAGTGGGTTTGGGTCTAGCCGAGTGGGTTTGGGTGTAGCCGAGTGAGTTTGGGTGTAGCCGAGTGGGTGTGGGTCTACCGGAGTGGGTTTGGTGCTAGCGGAGTGGGTTTGGGTCTAGCCGAGTGGGTTTGGGTCTAGCGGAGTGGGTTTGGGTCTAGCCGAGTGGGTTTGGGTCTAGCCGAGTGGGTTTGGATCTAGCTGAGTGGGTTTGGGTGTAGCCGAGTGGGTTTGGGTCCAGCCGAGTGGGTTTGGGTCTGGCCGAGTGGGTTTGGATCTAGCCGAGTGGGTTTGGCTCTAGCCGAGTGGGTTTGGGTCTAGCAGACGGGGTTTGGGAGTAACCAAGTGGGTATGGCTGTAGCCGAGTGGGTTTGGGTCTAGCCGAGTGGGTTTCGGTGTAGCCGAGTGAGTTTGGGTCTAGCGGAGTGGGTTTCGGCGAGTGGGTTTTTGGTCCAGCTTAGTGGGTTTGGATCTAGCCGAGTGGGTTTGGTTTTGCCGAGTGGGTTTGGGTCTAGCCGAGTGGGTTTGGTTCTAGGCGAGTGGGTTTGGGTCTAGCCGAGTGTGTTTGGGTGTAGCCGAGTGGAGTTGGGTCTAGCCGAGTGGGTTTGGGTCTAGCCGAGTGCGTTTGGGTCTACCCGAGTGGGTTTGTGTCTAGCCGAGTGGGTTTGGGTCTAGCCGAGTGGGTTTGAGTCCAGCCGAGTGGGTTTGGGTCTAGACGAGTGGGTTTGGGTCTCGCCGAGTGGGTTTGGGTCTAGCCGAGTGGGTTTGGGTCTATCCGAGTGGGTTTGGGTGTAGCTGAGTGGGTTTGGGTGTAGCCGAGTGGGTGTGCATCTAGCGGAGTGGGTTTGGGGCTAGCGGAGTGGGTTTGGGTCGAGCCGAGTGGGTTTGGGTCTAGCGGAGTGGGTTTGGGTCTCGCCGAGTGGGTTTGGGTCTAGCCGAGTGGGTTTGGATCTAGCTGAGTGGGTTTGGGTCTAGCCGAGTGGGTTTGGGTCTAGCCGTGTAGGTTTGTGTCTAGCCGGGTGGGTTTGGGTCTAGTGGACTGGGTTTGGGTGTAGCCGAGTGGGTTTGAGTCTAGCCGAGTGGGTTTGGGTCTAGACGAGTGGGTGTGGGACCAGCCGAGTGGGTTTGGGTCTAGCCGAGTGGGTTTGGGTCTAGTGGAGTGGGTTTGGGTGTACCCGAGTGGGTTTGGGTCTAGCCGAGTGGGTTTGGGTCTAGCCGAGTGGGTTTGGGTCAAGCCGAGAGGGTTTGGGTCTAGCCGAGTGGGTTTGGGACTAGCCGAGTGGGTTTGGCTCTAGCAGAGTGGGTTTGGGTCCAGCGGAGTGGGTTTGGGTCTAGCGGAGTGGGTTTGGGACTAGCCGAGTGGGTTTGGGTCTAGCGGAGTGTGTTTGGGGCTGGCGGAGTGGGTTTGGGTCTAGCGGTGTGGGTTTGGGTCTAGCGGAGTGGGTCTGGGTCTAGCGGAGTAGTTTTGGGTCTAGCGGATTGGGTTTCGGTCTAGCCGACTGGGTTTGGGTCTAGCCGAGTGGGTTTGGGTCTAGCCGAGTGGGTTTGGGTCTAGCGGAGTGGGTTTGGGTCTAGCCGAGTGGGTTTGGGTCTAGCCGAGCGGGTTTGGGTCTAGCCGAGTGGGTTTGGGTCTAGCCGAGTGGGTTTGGGTCTAGCCGAGTGGGTTTGGGTCTAGCCGAGTGGGATTGGGTCCAGCCGAGTGGGTTTGGGTCTGGTGGTGTGGTTTTGGGTCTAGCGGAGTGGGTCTGGGTCTAGCGGAGTGGGTTTGGGTGTAACGGAGTGGGTTTCGGTCTAGCCGAATGGGTTTGCGTCTAGCCGAGTGCGTTTTGGTCTAGCCTAGTGGGTTTCGGTCTAGCCGAGTGGGTTTTGGTCTAGCGGACTGGGTTTGGGTCTAGCGGAGTGGGTTTGCGTCTAGCGGAGTGGGTTTGGGTCTAGCGGAGTGTGTTTGGGTGTAGCCGAATGGGTTTGGGTCTAGCCGAGTGGGTTTGGGTGTAGCGGAGTGGATTTGGGTCTAGCGGAGTGGGTTTGGATCTAGCCGAGTGGGTTTGGGTCTAGCCGAGTGGGTTTGGGTGTAGCCGAGTGGGTTTGGGTGTAGCCGAGTGGGTGTGGGTCTAGCGGAGTGGGTTTGGGGCTAGCGGAGTGGGTTTGGGTCTAGCCGAGTGGGTTTGGGTCTAGCGCAGTGGGTTTGGGTCTAGCCGAGTGGGTTTGGGTCTAGCCGAGTGGGTTTGGATCTAGCTGAGTGGGTTTGGGTCTAGCCGAGTGGGTTTGGGTCTAGCCGTGTGGGTTTGGGTCTAGCCGGGTGGGTTTGGGTCTAGTGGATTGGGTTTGGGTGTAGCCGAGTGGGTTTGTGTCTAGCCGAGTGGGTTTGGGTCTAGACGAGTGGGTGTGGGTCCAGCCGAGTGGGCTTGTGTCTAGCCAAGTGGGTTTGGGTCTAGCGGAGTGGGTTTGGGTGTAGCCGAGTGGGTTTGGGTCTAGCCGAGTGGGTTTGGGTCTGGCCGAGTGGGTTTGTGTCAAGCCGAGTGGGTTTGGGTCTAGCCGAGTGGGTTTGGGTCTAGCCGAGTGGGTTTGGGTCTGGCGGAGTTGGTTTGGGTGTAGCCGAGTGGGTTTGGGTCTAGCCGAGTGGGTTTGGGTCTGGCCAATTTGGTTTGGGTCTAGCCGAGTGCGTTTGGGTCTAGCCTAGTGCGTTTCGGTCTAGCCGAGTGGGTTTGGGTCTAGCGGAGTGGGTTTGGGTCTAGCGGAGTGGGTTTGCGTCTAGCGGAGTGGGTTTGGGTCTAGCGGAGTGTGTTTGGGTCTAGCCGAATGGGTTTGGGTCTAGCCGAGTGGGTTTGGGTGTAGCGGAGTGGATTTGGGTCTAGCCGAGTGGGTTTGGGTCTAGCCGAGTGGGTTTGGGTCTAGCCGAGTGGGTTTGGGTCTAGCCGAGTGGGTTTGGGTCTAGCCGAGTGGGTGTGGGTCTAGCCGAGTGGGTTTGGGTCTAGCCGAGTGGGTTTGGGTCCAGCGGAGTGGGTTTTGGTCTAGCCGAGTGGGTTTGGGTCTAGCGGAGTGGGGTTGGGAGTAGCCGAGTGGGTTTTGATCTAGCCGAGTGTGTTTGGGTCTAGCCGAGTGGGTTTGGGTCTAGCCGAGTGGGTTTGGGTCTAGCCGAGTGGGATTGGGTCTAGCCGAGTGGGTTTGGGTCTAGCGGTGTGGGTTTGGGTCTAGCCGAGTGGGTTTGAGTCCAGTCGAGTGGGTTTGGGTCTAGACGAGTGGGTTTGGGTCTCGCCGAGTGGGTTTGGGGCTAGCCGAGTGGGTTTGGGTCTAGCCGAGTGGGTTTGGGTGTAGCCGAGTGGGTGTGGGTGTAGCCGATTGGTTTTGGGTCTAGCGGAGTGGGTTTGGGTGTAGCCGAGTGGGTTTGGGTCTAGCCGAGTGGGTTTGGGTCTGGCCGAGTGGGTTTGTGTCAAGCCGAGTGGGGTTGGGACTAGCCGAGTGGGTTTGGGTCTAGCGGAGTGGGTTTGGGTCTAGCTGAGTGGGTTTGGGACTAGCCGAGTGGGTTTGGGTCTAGCGGAGTGTGTTTGGGGCTAGCGGAGTGGGTTTGGGTCTAGCCGAGTGGGTTTGGGTCTAGCGGAGTGGGTTTGGGTCTAGCCAAGTGGGTTTGGGTCTAGCCGAGTGGGTTTGGGTCTAGCCGAGTGGGTTTGGGTCAGCCGAGTGGTTTGGGTATAGCCAAGTGGGTTTGGGTCTAGCAGAGTGGGTTTGGGTCTAGCCGCGTGGGTTTGGGTCTAGCCGAGTGGGTTTGGGCCTAGCCGAGTGGGTTTGGGTCTAGCCGAGTGCGTTTGGGTCTAGCCTAGTGGGTTTCGGTATAGCCGAGTGGGTTTTGGTCTAGCGGACTGGGTTTGGGTCTAGCAGAGTGCGTTTGCGTCTAGCGGAGTGGGTTTGGGTCTAGCGGAGTGTGTTTGGGTCTAGCCGAATGGGTTTGGGTCTAGCCGAGTGGGTTTGGGTGTAGCGGAGTGGATTTGGGTCTAGCGGAGTGGGTTTGGGTATAGCCGAGTGGGTTTGGGTCTAGCCGAGTGGGTTTGGGTGTAGCCGAGTGGGTTTGGGTGTAGCCGAGTGGGTGTGGGTCTAGCGGAGTGGGTTTGGGGCTAGCGGAGTGGGTTTGGGTCTAGCCGAGTGGGTTTGGGTCTAGCGCAGTGGGTTTGGGTCTAGCCGAGTGGGTTTGGTTCTTGCCGAGTGGGTTTGGATCTAGCTGAGTGGGTTTGGGTCTAGCCGAGTGGGTTTGGGTCTAGCCGTGTGGGTTTGGGTCTAGCCGGGTGGGTTTGGGTCTAGTGGATTGGGTTTGGGTGTAGCCGAGTGGGTTTGTGTCTAGCCGAGTGGGTTTGGGTCTAGACGAGTGGGTGTGGGTCCAGCCGAGTGGGTTTGTGTCTAGCCAAGTGGGTTTGGGTCTAGCGGAGTGGGTTTGGGTGTAGCCGAGTGGGTTTGGGTTCAGCTGAGTGGGTTTGGGTCTGGCCGAGTGGGTTTGTGTCAAGCCGAGTGGGTTTGGGTCTAGCCGAGTGGGTTTGTGTCTAGCCGAGTGGGTTTGGGTCTAGCGGAGTGGGTTTTGGACTAGCCGAGTGGGTTTGGGTTTTGCGGAGTGGGGTTGGGACTAGCCGAGTGGGTTTGGGTCTAGCGGAGTGCGTTTGGGGCTAGCGGAGTGGGTTTGGGTCTAGCCAAGTGGGTTTGTGTCTAGCGGAGTGGGGTTGGGTCTAGCCGAGTGGGTTTGGGTCTAGCCGAGTGGGTTTGGGTCTGGCCAATTTGGTTTGGGTCTAGCCGAGTGCGTTTGGGTCTAGCCTAGTGGGTTTCAGTCTAGCCGAGTGGGTTTGGGTCTAGCGGAGTGGGTTTGGGTCTAGCGGAGTGGGTTTGCGTCTAGCGGAGTGGGTTTGGGTCTAGCGGAGTGTGTTTGTGTCTAGCCGAATGGGTTTGGGTCTAGCCGAGTGGGGTTGGGTGTAGCTAAGTGTATTTGGGTCTAGCGGAGTGGGTTTGGGTCTAGCCGAGTGGGTTTGGGTCTAGCCGAGTGGGTTTGGGTCTAGCCGAGTGGGTTTGGGTCTAGCCGAGTGGGTGTGGGTCTAGCCGAGTGGGTTTGGGTCTAGCCGAGTGGGTTTGGGTCCAGCGGAGTGGGTTTTGGTCTAGCCGAGTGGGTTTGGGTCTAGCGGAGTGGGGTTGGGAGTAGCCGAGTGGGTTTTGGTCTAGCCGCGTGTGTTTGGGTCTAGCCGAGTGGGTTTGGGTCTAGCCGAGTGGGTTTGGGTCTAGCCGAGTGGGATTGGGTCTAGCCGAGTGGGTTTGGGTCTAGCGGTGTGGGTTTGGGTCTAGCGGAGTGGGTCTGGGTCTCGCGGAGTGGATTTGGGTCTAGCGGAGTGGGTTTCGGTCTAGCCGAGTGGGTTTGGGTCTAGCGGAGTGGGTTTGGGTCTAGCGGAGTGGGTTTGCGTCTAGCGGAGTGGGTTTGGGTCTAGCGGAGTGTGTTTGGGTCTAGCCGAATGGGTTTGGGTCTAGCCGAGTGGGTTTGGGTGTAGCGGAGTGGATTTGGGTCTAGCCGAGTGGGTTTGGGTCTAGCCGAGTGGGTTTGGGTCTAGCCGAGTGGGTTTGGGTCTAGCCGAGTGGGTTTGGGTCTAGCCGAGTGGGTGTGGGTCTAGCCGAGTGGGTTTGGGTCTAGCCGAGTGGGTTTGGGTCCAGCGGAGTGGGTTTTGGTCTAGCCGAGTGGGTTTGGGTCTAGCGGAGTGGGGTTGGGAGTAGCCGAGTGGGTTTTGATCTAGCCGAGTGTGTTTGGGTCTAGCCGAGTGGGTTTGGGTCTAGCCGAGTGGGATTGGGTCTAGCCGAGTGGGTTTGGGTCTAGCGGTGTGGGTTTGGGTCTAGCGGAGTGGGTCTGGGTCTCGCGGAGTGGATTTGGGTCTAGCGGAGTGGGTTTCGGTCTAGCCGAATGGGTTTAGGTCTAGCAGAGTGAGTTTGGGTCTAGCTGAGTGGATTTGGGTCTAGCGGAGTGGGTTTGGCTCTAGCCGAGTGGGTTTGTGTCTAGCCGAGTGGGTTTGGGTCTAGCCGAGTGGGTTTGAGTCCAGTCGAGTGGGTTTGGGTCTAGACGAGTGGGTTTGGGTCTCGCCGAGTGGGTTTGGGCCTAGCCGAGTGGGTTTGGGTCTAGCCGAGTGGGTTTGGGTGTAGCCGAGTGGGTGTGGGTGTAGCCGATTGGTTTTGGGTCTAGCGGAGTGGGTTTGGGTGTAGCCGAGTGGGTTTGGGTCTAGCCGAGTGGGTTTGGGTCTGGCCGAGTGGGTTTGTGTCAAGCCGAGTGGGTTTGGGACTAGCCGAGTGGGTTTGGGTCTAGCGGAGTGGGTTTGGGTCTAGCTGAGTGGGTTTGGGACTAGCCGAGTGGGTTTGGGTCTAGCGGAGTGTGTTTGGGGCTAGCGGAGTGGGTTTGGGTCTAGCCGAGTGGGTTTGGGTCTAGCGGAGTGGGTTTGGGTCTAGCCAAGTGGGTTTGGGTCTAGCCGAGTGGGTTTGGGTCTAGCCGAGTGGGTTTGGGTCAGCCGAGTGGTTTGGGTATAGCCAAGTGGGTTTGGGTCTAGCAGAGTGGGTTTGGGTCTAGCCGCGTGGGTTTGGGTCTAGCCGAGTGGGTTTGGGCCTAGCCGAGTGGGTTTGGGTCTAGCCGAGTGCGTTTGGGTCTAGCCTAGTGGGTTTCGGTATAGCCGAGTGGGTTTTGGTCTAGCGGACTGGGTTTGGGTCTAGCAGAGTGCGTTTGCGTCTAGCGGAGTGGGTTTGTGTCTAGCGGAGTGTGTTTGGGTCTAGCCGAATGGGTTTGGGTCTAGCCGAGTGGGTTTGGGTGTAGCGGAGTGGATTTGGGTCTAGCGGAGTGGGTTTGGGTATAGCCGAGTGGGTTTGGGTCTAGCCGAGTGGGTTTGGGTGTAGCCGAGTGGGTTTGGGTGTAGCCGAGTGGGTGTGGGTCTAGCGGAGTGGGTTTGGGGCTAGCGGAGTGGGTTTGGGTCTAGCCGAGTGGGTTTGGGTCTAGCGCAGTGGGTTTGGGTCTAGCCGAGTGGGTTTGGTTCTTGCCGAGTGGGTTTGGATCTAGCTGAGTGGGTTTGGGTCTAGCCGAGTGGGTTTGGGTCTAGCCGTGTGGGTTTGGGTCTAGCCGGGTGGGTTTGGGTCTAGTGGATTGGGTTTGGGTGTAGCCGAGTGGGTTTGTGTCTAGCCGAGTGGGTTTGGGTCTAGACGAGTGGGTGTGGGTCCAGCCGAGTGGGTTTGTGTCTAGCCAAGTGGGTTTGGGTCTAGCGGAGTGGGTTTGGGTGTAGCCGAGTGGGTTTGGGTTCAGCTGAGTGGGTTTGGGTCTGGCCGAGTGGGTTTGTGTCAAGCCGAGTGGGTTTGGGTCTAGCCGAGTGGGTTTGTGTCTAGCCGAGTGGGTTTGGGTCTAGCGGAGTGGGTTTTGGACTAGCCGAGTGGGTTTGGGTTTTGCGGAGTGGGGTTGGGACTAGCCGAGTGGGTTTGGGTCTAGCGGAGTGCGTTTGGGGCTAGCGGAGTGGGTTTGGGTCTAGCCAAGTGGGTTTGTGTCTAGCGGAGTGGGGTTGGGTCTAGCCGAGTGGGTTTGGGTCTAGCCGAGTGGGTTTGGGTCTGGCCAATTTGGTTTGGGTCTAGCCGAGTGCGTTTGGGTCTAGCCTAGTGGGTTTCAGTCTAGCCGAGTGGGTTTGGGTCTAGCGGAGTGGGTTTGGGTCTAGCGGAGTGGGTTTGCGTCTAGCGGAGTGGGTTTGGGTCTAGCGGAGTGTGTTTGTGTCTAGCCGAATGGGTTTGGGTCTAGCCGAGTGGGGTTGGGTGTAGCTAAGTGGATTTGGGTCTAGCGGAGTGGGTTTGGGTCTAGCCGAGTGGGTTTGGGTCTAGCCGAGTGGGTTTGGGTCTAGCCGAGTGGGTTTGGGTCTAGCCGAGTGGGTGTGGGTCTAGCCGAGTGGGTTTGGGTCTAGCCGAGTGGGTTTGGGTCCAGCGGAGTGGGTTTTGGTCTAGCCGAGTGGGTTTGGGTCTAGCGGAGTGGGGTTGGGAGTAGCCGAGTGGGTTTTGGTCTAGCCGCGTGTGTTTGGGTCTAGCCGAGTGGGTTTGGGTCTAGCCGAGTGGGTTTGGGTCTAGCCGAGTGGGATTGGGTCTAGCCGAGTGGGTTTGGGTCTAGCGGTGTGGGTTTGGGTCTAGCGGAGTGGGTCTGGGTCTCGCGGAGTGGATTTGGGTCTAGCGGAGTGGGTTTCGGTCTAGCCGAATGGGTTTGGGTCTAGCAGAGTGAGTTTGGGTCTAGCTGAGTGGATTTGGGTCTAGCGGAGTGGGTTTGGCTCTAGCCGAGTGGGTTTGTGTCTAGCCGAGTGGGTTTGGGTCTAGCCGAGTGGGTTTGAGTCCAGTCGAGTGGGTTTGGGTCTAGACGAGTGGGTTTGGGTCTCGCCGAGTGGGTTTGGGCCTAGCCGAGTGGGTTTGGGTCTAGCCGAGTGGGTTTGGGCCTAGCCGAGTGGGTTTGGGTCTAGCCGAGTGCGTTTGGGTCTAGCCTAGTGGGTTTCGGTCTAGCCGAGTGGGTTTTGGTCTAGCGGACTGGGTTTGGGTCTAGCAGAGTGCGTTTGCGTCTAGCGGAGTGGGTTTGGGTCTAGCGGAGTGTGTTTGGGTCTAGCCGAATGGGTTTGGGTCTAGCCGAGTGGGTTTGGGTGTAGCGGAGTGGATTTGGGTCTAGCGGAGTGGGTTTGGGTCTAGCCGAGTGGGTTTGGGTCTAGCCGAGTGGGTTTGGGTCTAGCCGAGTGGGGTTGGGTGTAGCTAAGTGGATTTGGGTCTAGCGGAGTGGGTTTGGGTCTAGCCGAGTGGGTTTGGGTCTAGCCGAGTGGGTTTGGGTCTAGCCGAGTGGGTTTGGGTCTAGCCGAGTGGGTGTGGGTCTAGCCGAGTGGGTTTTGGTCTAGCCGAGTGGGTGTGGGTCTAGCGGAGTGGGTTTGGGGCTAGCGGAGTGGGTTTGGGTCTAGCCGAGTGGTTTTGGGTCTAGCGCAGTGGGTTTGGGTCTAGCCGAGTGGGTTTGGGTCTTGCCGAGTGGGTTTGGATCTAGCTGAGTGGGTTTGGGTCTAGCCGAGTGGGTTTGGGTCTAGCCGTGTGGGTTTGGGTCTAGCCGGGTGGGTTTGGGTCTAGTGGATTGGGTTTGGGTGTAGCCGAGTGGGTTTGTGTCTAGCCGAGTGGGTTTGGGTCTAGACGAGTGGGTGTGGGTCCAGCCGAGTGGGTTTGTGTCTAGCCAAGTGGGTTTGGGTCTAGCGGAGTGGGTTTGGGTGTAGCCGAGTGGGTTTGGGTTCAGCTGAGTGGGTTTGGGTCTGGCCGAGTGGGTTTGTGTCAAGCCGAGTGGGTTTGGGTCTAGCCGAGTGGGTTTGTGTCTAGCCGAGTGGGTTTGGGTCTAGCGGAGTGGGTTTTGGACTAGCCGAGTGGGTTTGGGTTTTGCGGAGTGGGGTTGGGACTAGCCGAGTGGGTTTGGGTCTAGCGGAGTGCGTTTGGGGCTAGCGGAGTGGGTTTGGGTCTAGCCAAGTGGGTTTGTGTCTAGCGGAGTGGGTTTGGGTCTAGCCGAGTGGGTTTGGGTCTAGCCGAGTGGGTTTGGGTCTGGCCAATTTGGTTTGGGTCTAGCCGAGTGCGTTTGGGTCTAGCCTAGTGGGTTTCGGTCTAGCCGAGTGGGTTTGGGTCTAGCGGAGTGGGTTTGGGTCTAGCCGAGTGGGTTTGGGTCTAGCCGAGTGGGTTTGGGTCTAGCCGAGTGGGATTGGGTCTAGCCGAGTGGGTTTGGGTCTAGCGGTGTGGGTTTGGGTCTAGCGGAGTGGGTCTGGGTCTCGCGGAGTGGATTTGGGTCTAGCGGAGTGGGTTTCGGTCTAGCCGAATGGGTTTGGGTCTAGCAGAGTGAGTTTGGGTCTAGCTGAGTGGATTTGGGTCTAGCGGAGTGGGTTTGGCTCTAGCCGAGTGGGTTTGTGTCTAGCCGAGTGGGTTTGGGTCTAGCCGAGTGGGTTTGAGTCCAGTCGAGTGGGTTTGGGTCTAGACGAGTGGGTTTGGGTCTCGCCGAGTGGGTTTGGGCCTAGCCGAGTGGGTTTGGGTCTAGCCGAGTGGGTTTGGGCCTAGCCGAGTGGGTTTGGGTCTAGCCGAGTGCGTTTGGGTCTAGCCTAGTGGGTTTCGGTCTAGCCGAGTGGGTTTTGGTCTAGCGGACTGGGTTTGGGTCTAGCAGAGTGCGTTTGCGTCTAGCGGAGTGGGTTTGGGTCTAGCGGAGTGTGTTTGGGTCTAGCCGAATGGGTTTGGGTCTAGCCGAGTGGGTTTGGGTGTAGCGGAGTGGATTTGGGTCTAGCGGAGTGGGTTTGGGTCTAGCCGAGTGGGTTTGGGTCTAGCCGAGTGGGTTTGGGTGTTGCCGAGTGGGTTTGGGTGTAGCCGAGTGGGTGTGGGTCTAGCGGAGTGGGTTTGGGGCTAGCGGAGTGGGTTTGGGTCTAGCCGAGTGGTTTTGGGTCTAGCGCAGTGGGTTTGGGTCTAGCCGAGTGAGTTTGGGTCTTGCCGAGTGGGTTTGGATCTAGCTGAGTGGGTTTGGGTCTAGCCGAGTGGGTTTGGGTCTAGCCGTGTGGGTTTGGGTCTAGCCGGGTGGGTTTGGGTCTAGTGGATTGGGTTTGGGTGTAGCCGAGTGGGTTTGTGTCTAGCCGAGTGGGTTTGGGTCTAGACGAGTGGGTGTGGGTCCAGCCGAGTGGGTTTGTGTCCAGCCAAGTGGGTTTGGGTCTAGCGGAGTGGGTTTGGGTGTAGCCGAGTGGGTTTGGGTTCAGCTGAGTGGGTTTGGGTCTGGCCGAGTGGGTTTGTGTCAAGCCGAGTGGGTTTGGGTCTAGCCGAGTGGGTTTGTGTCTAGCCGAGTGGGTTTGGGTCTAGCGGAGTGGGTTTTGGACTAGCCGAGTGGGTTTGGGTTTTGCGGAGTGGGGTTGGGACTAGCCGAGTGGGTTTGGGTCTAGCGGAGTGCGTTTGGGGCTAGCGGAGTGGGTTTGGGTCTAGCCAAGTGGGTTTGTGTCTAGCGGAGTGGGTTTGGGTCTAGCCGAGTGGGTTTGGGTCTAGCCGAGTGGGTTTGGGTCTGGCCAATTTGGTTTGGGTCTAGCCGAGTGCGTTTGGGTCTAGCCTAGTGGGTTTCGGTCTAGCCGAGTGGGTTTGGGTCTAGCGGAGTGGGTTTGGGTCTAGCGGAGTGGGTTTGCGTCTAGCGGAGTGGGTTTGGGTCTAGCGGAGTGTGTTTGTGTCTAGCCGAATGGGTTTGGGTCTAGCCGAGTGGGGTTGGGTGTAGCTAAGTGGATTTGGGTCTAGCGGAGTGGGTTTGGGTCTAGCCGAGTGGGTTTGGGTCTAGCCGAGTGGGTTTGGGTCTAGCCGAGTGGGTTTGGGTCTAGCCGAGTGGGTGTGGGTCTAGCCGAGTGGGTTTGGGTCTAGCCGAGTGGGTTTGGGTCCAGCGGAGTGGGTTTTGGTCTAGCCGAGTGGGTTTGGGTCTAGCGGAGTGGGGTTGGGAGTAGCCGAGTGGGTTTTGGTCTAGCCGCGTGTGTTTGGGTCTAGCCGAGTGGGTTTGGGTCTAGCCGAGTGGGTTTGGGTCTAGCCGAGTGGGATTGGGTCTAGCCGAGTGGGTTTGGGTCTAGCGGTGTGGGTTTGGGTCTAGCGGAGTGGGTCTGGGTCTCGCGGAGTGGATTTGGGTCTAGCGGAGTGGGTTTCGGTCTAGCCGAATGGGTTTGAGTCTAGCAGAGTGAGTTTGGGTCTAGCTGAGTGGATTTGGGTCTAGCGGAGTGGGTTTGGCTCTAGCCGAGTGGGTTTGTGTCTAGCCGAGTGGGTTTGGGTCTAGCCGAGTGGGTTTGAGTCCAGTCGAGTGGGTTTGGGTCTAGACGAGTGGGTTTGGGTCTCGCCGAGTGGGTTTGGGCCTAGCCGAGTGGGTTTGGGTCTAGCCGAGTGGGTTTGGGTGTAGCCGAGTGGGTGTGGGTGTAGCCGAGTGGGTTTGGGTCTAGCGGAGTGGGTTTGGGTGTAGCCGAGTGGGTTTGGGTCTAGCCGAGTGGGTTTGGGTCTGGCCGAGTGGGTTTGTGTCAAGCCGAGTGGGTTTGGGACTAGCCGAGTGGGTTTGGGTCTAGCGGAGTGGGTTTGGGTCTAGCCGAGTGGGTTTGGGACTAGCCGAGTGGGTTTGGGTCTAGCGGAGTGTGTTTGGGGCTAGCGGAGTGGGTTTGGGTCTAGCCGAGTGGGTTTGGGTCTAGCGGAGTGGGTTTGGGTCTAGCCGAGTGGGTTTGGGTCTAGCCGAGTGGGTTTGGGTCTAGCCGAGTGGGTTTGGGTCAGCCGAGTGGGTTTGGGTCTAGCCGAGTGGGATTGGGTCTAGCCGAGTGGGTTTGGGTCTAGCGGTGTGGGTTTGGGTCTAGCGGAGTGGGTCTGGGTCTCGCGGAGTGGATTTGGGTCTAGCGGAGTGGGTTTCGGTCTAGCCGAATGGGTTTGGGTCTAGCAGAGTGAGTTTGGGTCTAGCTGAGTGGATTTGGGTCTAGCGGAGTGGGTTTGGCTCTAGCCGAGTGGGTTTGTGTCTAGCCGAGTGGGTTTGGGTCTAGCCGAGTGGGTTTGAGTCCAGTCGAGTGGGTTTGGGTCTAGACGAGTGGGTTTGGGTCTCGCCGAGTGGGTTTGGGTCTAGCCGAATGGGTTTGGGTCTAGCCGAGTGGGTTTGGGTCTAGCGGAGTGGGTTTGGGTCTAGCGGAGTGGGTTTGGGTCTAGCCAAGTGGGTTTGGGTCTAGCTTAGTGGGTTTGGGTCTAGCCGAGTGGGTTTGGTTCTAGCCGAGTGCGTTTGGGTCTAGCCTAGTGGGTTTAGGTCTAGCCGAGTGGGTTTGGGTCTAGCGGAGTGGGTTTGGGTCTAGCCGAGTGGGTTTGGGTCTAGCGGAGTGGGGTTGGGACGAGCCGAGTGGGTTTGGGTCTAGCGGAGTGTGTTTGGGGCTAGCGGAGTGGGTTTGGGTCTAGCCAAGTGGGTTTGGGTCTAGCGGAGTGGGTTTGGGTCTAGCCGAGTGGGTGTGGGTCTAGCCGAGTGGGTTTGGGTCTAGCCGAGTGGGTTTGGGTCTAGCCGAGTGGGTTTGGGTCCAGCGGAGTGGGTTTTGGTCTAGCCGAGTGGGTTTGGGTCTAGCGGAGTGGGTTTGGGTCTAGCCGAGTGGGTTTGGGTCTTGCCGAGTGGGTTTGGATCTAGCTGAGTGGGTTTGGGTCTAGCCGAGTGGGTTTGGGTCTAGCCGTGTGGGTTTGGGTCTAGCCGGGTGGGTTTGGGTCTAGTGGATTGGGTTTGGGTGTAGCCGAGTGGGTTTGTGTCTAGCCGAGTGGGTTTGGGTCTAGACGAGTGGGTGTGGGTCCAGCCGAGTGGGTTTGTGTCTAGCCAAGTGGGTTTGGGTCTAGCGGAGTGGGTTTGGGTGTAGCCGAGTGGGTTTGGGTTCAGCTGAGTGGGTTTGGGACTAGCCGAGTGGGTTTGGGTCTAGCGGAGTGCGTTTGGGGCTAGCGGAGTGGGTTTGGGTCTAGCCAAGTGGGTTTGTGTCTAGCGGAGTGGGTTTGGGTCTAGCCGAGTGGGTTTGGGTCTAGCCGAGTGGGTTTGGGTCTGGCCAATTTGGTTTGGGTCTAGCCGAGTGCGTTTGGGTCTAGCCTAGTGGGTTTCGGTCTAGCCGAGTGGGTTTGGGTCTAGCGGAGTGGGTTTGGGTCTAGCGGAGTGGGTTTGCGTCTAGCGGAGTGGGTTTGGGTCTAGCGGAGTGTGTTTGTGTCTAGCCGAATGGGTTTGGGTCTAGCCGAGTGGGGTTGGGTGTAGCTAAGTGGATTTGGGTCTAGCGGAGTGGGTTTGGCTCTAGCCGAGTGGGTTTGTGTCTAGCCGAGTGGGTTTGGGTCTAGCCGAGTGGGTTTGGGTCTAGCCGAGTGGGTGTGGGTCTAGCCGAGTGGGTTTGGGTCTAGCCGAGTGGGTTTGGGTCCAGCAGAGTGGGTTTTGGTCTAGCCGAGTGGGTTTGGGTCTAGCGGAGTGGGGTTGGGAGTAGCCGAGTGGGTTTTGGTCTAGCCGCGTGTGTTTGGGTCTAGCCGAGTGGGTTTGGGTCTAGCCGAGTGGGTTTGGGTCTAGCCGAGTGGGATTGGGTCTAGCCGAGTGGGTTTGGGTCTAGCGGTGTGGGTTTGGGTCTAGCGGAGTGGGTCTGGGTCTCGCGGAGTGGATTTGGGTCTAGCGGAGTGGGTTTCGGTCTAGCCGAATGGGTTTGGGTCTAGCAGAGTGAGTTTGGGTCTAGCTGAGTGGATTTGGGTCTAGCGGAGTGGGTTTGGCTCTAGCCGAGTGGGTTTGTGTCTAGCCGAGTGGGTTTGGGTCTAGCCGAGTGGGTTTGAGTCCAGTCGAGTGGGTTTGGGTCTAGACGAGTGGGTTTGGGTCTCGCCGAGTGGGTTTGGGCCTAGCCGAGTGGGTTTGGGTCTAGCCGAGTGGGTTTGGGTGTAGCCGAGTGGGTGTGGGTGTAGCCGAGTGGGTTTGGGTCTAGCGGAGTGGGTTTGGGTGTAGCCGAGTGGGTTTGGGTCTAGCCGAGTGGGTTTGGGTCTGGCCGAGTGGGTTTGTGTCAAGCCGAGTGGGTTTGGGACTAGCCGAGTGGGTTTGGGTCTAGCGGAGTGGGTTTGGGTCTAGCCGAGTGGGTTTGGGACTAGCCGAGTGGGTTTGGGTCTAGCGGAGTGTGTTTGGGGCTAGCGGAGTGGGTTTGGGTCTAGCCGAGTGGGTTTGGGTCTAGCGGAGTGGGTTTGGGTCTAGCCGAGTGGGTTTGGGTCTAGCCGAGTGGGTTTGGGTCTAGCCGAGTGGGTTTGGGTCAGCCGAGTGGGTTTGGGTCTAGCCGAGTGGGATTGGGTCTAGCCGAGTGGGTTTGGGTCTAGCGGTGTGGGTTTGGGTCTAGCGGAGTGGGTCTGGGTCTCGCGGAGTGGATTTGGGTCTAGCGGAGTGGGTTTCGGTCTAGCTGAATGGGTTTGGGTCTAGCAGAGTGAGTTTGGGTCTAGCTGAGTGGATTTGGGTCTAGCGGAGTGGGTTTGGCTCTAGCCGAGTGGGTTTGTGTCTAGCCGAGTGGGTTTGGGTCTAGCCGAGTGGGTTTGAGTCCAGTCGAGTGGGTTTGGGTCTAGACGAGTGGGTTTGGGTCTCGCCGAGTGGGTTTGGGCCTAGCCGAGTGGGTTTGGGTCTAGCCGAGTGGGTTTGGGTGTAGCCGAGTGGGTGTGGGTGTAGCCGAGTGGGTTTGGGTCTAGCGGAGTGGGTTTGGGTGTAGCCGAGTGGGTTTGGGTCTAGCCGAGTGGGTTTGGGTCTGGCCGAGTGGGTTTGTGTCAAGCCGAGTGGGTTTGGGACTAGCCGAGTGGGTTTGGGTCTAGCGGAGTGGGTTTGGGTCTAGCGGAGTGGGTTTGGGACTAGCCGAGTGGGTTTGGGTCTAGCGGAGTGTGTTTGGGGCTAGCGGAGTGGGTTTGGGTCTAGCCGTGTGGGTTTGGGTCTAGCGGAGTGGGTTTGGGTCTAGCCGAGTGGGTTTGGGTCTAGCCGAGTGGGTTTGGGTCTAGCCGAGTGCGTTTGGGTCAGCCGAGTGGGTTTGGGTCTAGCCGAGTGGGTTTGGGTCAAGCCGAGTGGGTTTGGGTCAAGCCCAGTGGGTTTGGGTCTAGCGGAGTGGGTTTGGGTCTAGCGGAGTGGGTTTGGGTCTAGCCAAGTGGGTTTGGGTCTAGCTTAGTGGGTTTGGGTCTAGCCGAGTGGGTTTGGTTCTAGCCGAGTGCGTTTGGGTCTAGCCTAGTGGGTTTAGGTCTAGCCGAGTGGGTTTGGGTCTAGCGGAGTGGGTTTGGGTCTAGCCGAGTGGGTTTGGGTCTAGCGGAGTGGGGTTGGGACGAGCCGAGTGGGTTTGGGTCTAGCGGAGTGTGTTTGGGGCTAGCGGAGTGGGTTTGGGTCTAGCCAAGTGGGTTTGGGTCTAGCGGAGTGGGTTTGGGTCTAGCCGAGTGGGTGTGGGTCTAGCCGAGTGGGTTTGGGTCTAGCCGAGTGGGTTTGGGTCTAGCCGAGTGGGTTTGGGTCCAGCGGAGTGGGTTTTGGTCTAGCCGAGTGGGTTTGGGTCTAGCGGAGTGGGGTTGGGATAGCCGAGTGGGTTTTGGCCTAGCCTAGTGTGTTTGGGTCTAGCCGAGTGGGTTTGGGTGTAGCCGTGTGGGTTTGGGTCTAGCCGAGGGGGTTTGGGTCTATCCGAGTGGGTTTGGGCCTAGCCGAGTGGGTTTGGGTCTAGCCGAGTGGGTTTGGGTCTAGCCGAGTGGGTTTGGGTCTAGCCGAGTGGGTTTGGGTCTAGCTGAGTGGGTTTGGGACTAGCGGAGTGGGTTTGGGTTTAGCGGAGTGGGTTTGGGCCTAGCCGAGTGAGTTTGGGTCAAGTCGAGTGGGTTTGGGTCTAGCCGAGTGGGTTTGGGTCTAGCCGAGTGGGTTTGGGTCTAGCCGAGTGGTTTGGGTCTAGCCGAGTGGGTTTGGGCCTCGCGCAGTGGGTTTGGATGTAGCCGAGTCGGTTTGGGTCCAGCCGAGTGGGTTTGGGTCGAGCCGAGTGGGTTTGGGTCTAGCCGCGTGGGTTTGGGTCTAGCCGAGTGGGTAATCGTCTAGTCGAGTCGGTTTCGGTCGAGCCGACTGGGTTTGGGTCTTGCCGATTGGGTTTGGGTCTAGCCGAGTGGGTTTGGGTCCAGCCGAGTGGGTTTGGGTCTAGCCGAGTGGGTTTGTGTCTAGCGGAGTGGGTTTGGGTCCAGCGGAGTGGGTTTGGGTCTAGCGGAGTGGGTTTGGGTCTAGCGGAGTGGGTTTGGGTCTAGCCGAGTGGGTTTGGGTCTATCCGAGTGGGTTTGGGTCCAGCCGAGTGGGTTTGGGTCCAGCCGAGTGGGTTTGGGTCTAGCCGTGTGGGTTTGGGTCTAGCCGGGTGGGTTTGGGTCTAGTGGATTGGGTTTGGGTGTAGCCGAGTGGGTTTGTGTCTAGCCGAGTGGGTTTGGGTCTAGACGAGTGGGTGTGGGTCCAGCCGAGTGGGTTTGTGTCTAGCCAAGTGGGTTTGGGTCTAGCGGAGTGGGTTTGGGTTTAGCCGCGTGGGTTTGGGTCTAGCCGAGTGGGTTTGGGTCTGGCCGAGTGGGTTTGTGTCAAGCCGAGTGGGTTTGGGTCTAGCCGAGTGGGTTTGGGTCTAGCCGAGTGGGTTTGGGTCCAGCGGAGTGGGTTTTGGTCTAGCCGAGTGGGTTTGGGTCTAGCGGAGTGGGGTTGGGAGTAGCCGAGTGGGTTTTGGTCTAGCCGAGTGTGTTTGGGTCTAGCCGAGTGGGTTTGGGTCTAGCCGAGTGGGTTTGGGTCTAGCCGAGTGGGATTGGGTCTAGCCGAGTGGGTTTGGGTCTAGCCGAGTGGGTTTGGGTCAGCCGAGTGGGTTTGGGTCTAGCCGAGTGGGTTTGGGTCAAGCCGAGTGGGTTTGGGTCAAGCCAAGTGGGTTTGGGTCTAGCCCAGTGGGTTTGGGTCTAGCCGAGTGGGTTTGGGTCTCGCCGAGTGGGTTTTTGTCTAGCCGAGTGGGTTTGGGTCTAGCGGAGTGGGTTTGGGTCTAGCCGAGTGGGTTTGGATCTAGCCGAGTGGGTTTGGATTTAGCCGAGTGGGTTTGGGTCGAGCCGAGTGGGTTTGGGTCTAGCCGAGTGGGTTTGGGTCTAGCCGAGTGGGTTTGGGTCTAGCCGAGTGGGTTTGGGTCTAGCCGAGTGGGTTTGGGTCTAGCCGAGTGGGTTTGGGCCTAGCCGAGTGAGTTTGGGTCAAGTCGAGTGGGTTTGGGTCTAGCCGAGTGGGTTTGGGTCTAGCCGAGTGGGTTTGGGTCTAGCCGAGTGGTTTGGGTCTAGCCGAGTGGGTTTGGGCCTAGCGGAGTGGGTTTGGATGTAGCCGAGTCGGTTTGGGTCGAGCCGAGTGGGTTTGGGTCGAGCCGAGTGGGTTTGGGTCTAGCCGCGTGGGTTTGGGTCTAGCCGAGTGGGTAATCGTCTAGTCGAGTCGGAGTGGGTTTGGATGTAGCCGAGTCGGTTTGGGTCCAGCCGAGTGGGTTTGGGTCGAGCCGAGTGGGTTTGGGTCTAGCCGAATGGGTTTTGGTCTAGCCGAGTGGGTTTGGGTCTAGCGGAGTGGGGTTGGGACGAGCCGAGTGGGTTTGGGTCTAGCGGAGTGTGTTTGGGGCTAGCGGAGTGGGTTTGGGTCTAGCCAAGTGGGTTTGGGTCTAGCGGAGTGGGTTTGGGTCTAGCCGAGTGGGTGTGGGTCTAGCCGAGTGGGTTTGGGTCTAGCCGAGTGGGTTTGGGTCTAGCCGAGTGGGTTTGGGTCCAGCGGAGTGGGTTTTGGTCTAGCCGAGTGGGTTTGGGTCTAGCGGAGTGGGGTTGGGAGTAGCCGAGTGGGTTTTGGCCTAGCCGAGTGTGTTTGGGTCTAGCCGAGTGGGTTTGGGTGTAGCCGTGTGGGTTTGGGTCTAGCCGAGGGGGTTTGGGTCTATCCGAGTGGGTTTGGGCCTAGCCGAGTGGGTTTGGGTCTAGCCGAGTGGGTTTGGGTCTAGCCGAGTGGGTTTGGGTCTAGCCGAGTGGGTTTGGGTCTAGCTGAGTGGGTTTGGGACTAGCGGAGTGGGTTTGCGTCTAGCGGAGTGGGTTTGGGCCTTGCCGAGTGAGTTTGGGTCAAGTCGAGTGGGTTTGGGTCTAGCCGAGTGGGTTTGGGTCTAGCCGAGTGGGTTTGGGTCTAGCCGAGTGGTTTGGGTCTAGCCGAGTGGGTTTGGGCCTAGCGGAGTGGGTTTGGATGTAGCCGAGTCGGTTTGGGTCCAGCCGAGTGGGTTTGGGTCGAGCCGAGTGGGTTTGGGTCTAGCCGCGTGGGTTTGGGTCTAGCCGAGTGGGTAATCGTCTAGTCGAGTCGGATTCGGTCGAGCCGACTGGGTTTGGGTCTTGCCGATTGGGTTTGGGTCTAGCCGAGTGGGTTTGGGTCTAGCCGAGTGGGTTTTTGTCTATCCGAGTGGGTTTGGGTCCAGCCGAGTGGGTTTGGGTCTAGCCGAGTGGGTTTGTGTCTAGCGGAGTGGGTTTGGGTCCAGCGGAGTGGGTTTGGGTCTAGCGGAGTGGGTTTGGGTCTAGTGGAGTGGGTTTGGGTCTAGCCGAGTGGGTTTGGGTCTATCCGAGTGGGTTTGGGTCCAGCCGAGTGGGTTTGGGTCTAGCCGAGTGGGTTTGGGTCCAGCCGTGTGGGTTTCGGTCCAGCCGAGTGGGTTTGGGTCTAGTGGAGTGATTTTGGGTGTAGCCGAGTGGGTCAGGGTCTAGCCGAGTGGGTTTGGGTCTAGCCGAGTGGGTTTGGGTCTAGTCGAGTGGGTTTGGGTCGAGCCGAGTGTGTTTGGGTCTAGCCGCGTGGGTTTGGGTCTAGCCGAGTGGGTAATCGTCTAGTCGAGTCGGTTTGGTTCGAGCCGAGTGGGTTTGTGTCTTGCCGAGTGGGTTTGGGTCTAGCCGAGTGGGTTTGGGTCTAGCCGAGTGGGTTTTGGTCTATCCGAGTGGGTTTGGGTCCAGCCGAGTGGGTTTGGGTCTAGCCGAGTGGGTTTGTGTCAAGCGGAGTGGGTTTGGGCCTAGCGGAGTGGGTTTGGGTCTAGCGGAGTGGGTTTGGGTCTAGCCGAGTGGGTTTGGGTCTTGCCGAGAGGGTTTGGGTATAGCCGAGTGGGTTTGGGTCCAGCCGAGTGGGTTTGGGTCCAGCGGAGTGGGTTTGGGTCTAGCGGAGTGGGTTTGGGTCTAGCGGAGTGGGGTTGGGACTAGCCGAGTGGGTTTGGGTCTAGCGGAGTGTGTTTGGGGCTAGCGGAGTGGGTTTGGGTCTAGCCAAGTGGGTTTGGGTCTAGCCGAGTGGGTTTGGGTCTAGCCGAGTGGGTTTGGGTCTAGCCGAGTGGGTTTGGGTCTAGCCGAGTGGGTTTGGGTCTAGCCGAGTGCGTTTGGGTCTAGCCTAGTGGGTTTCGGTCTAGCCGAGTGGGTTTGGGTCTAGCGGAGTGGGTTTGGGTCTAGCGGAGTGGGTTTGCATCTAGCGGAGTGGGTTTGGGTCTAGCGGAGTGTGTTTGGGTCGAGCCGAATGGGTTTGGGTCTTGCCGAGTGGGTTTGGGTGTAGCGGAGTGGATTTGGGTCTAGCGGAGTGGGTTTGGGTCTAGCCGAGTGGGTTTGGGTCTAGCCGAGTGGGTTTGGGTCTAGCCGAGTGGGTTTGGGTCTCGCCGAGTGGGTGTGGGTCTAGCCGAGTGGGTTTGGGTCTAGCCGAGTGGGTTTGGGTCTAGCCGAGTGGGTTTGGGTCCAGCGGAGTGGGTTTTGGTCTAGCCGAGTGGGTTTGGGTCTAGCGGAGTGGGGTTGGGAGTAGCCGACTAGGTTTTGGTCTAGCCGAGTGTGTTTGGGACTAGCCGAGTGGGTTTGGGTGTAGCCGTGTGGGTTTGGGTCTAGCCGAGGGGGTTTGGGTCTATCCGAGTGGGTTTGGGCCTAGCCGAGTGGGTTTTGGTCTAGCCGAGTGGGTTTGGGTCTAGCCGAGTTGGTTTGGGTCTAGCCGAGTGGGTTTGGGTCTAGCCGAGTGGGTTTTTGGTCTAGCCGAGTGGGTTTGGGTCTAGCGGAGTGGGTTTGGGTCGAGCCGAGTGGGTTTGGGTCCAGCTGAGTGGGTTTGGGTCTAGCCGAGTGGGTTTGGGTCTAGCGGAGTGGGTTTGGGTCTAGCCGAGTGGGTTTGGGTCTAGCCGAGTGGGTTTGGGTCTAGCCGAATGGGTTTGGGTCTAGCCGAGTGGGTTTGGGTCTAGCCGAGTGGGTTTGGGTCTAGCCGAGTGGGTTTGGGTGTAGCGGAGTGGGTTTGGGTCTAGCCGAGTGGGTTTGGGTCTAGCCGAGTGCGTTTGGGTCTAGCCTAGTGGGTTTCAGTCTAGCCGTGTGGGTTTGTGTCTAGCGGAGTGGGTTTGGTCTATCGGAGTGGGTTTGCGTCTAGCGGAGTGGGTTTGGGTCTAGCGGAGTGGGTTTGGGTCTAGTCGAATGGGTTTGGGTCTAGCCGAGTGGGTTTGGGTCTAGCCGAGTGGGTTTGGGTCTAGCCGAGTGGGTTTGGGTCTAGCCGAGTGGGTTTGGGTCTAGCTGAGTGGGTTTGGGTCTAGCCGAGTGGGTTTGGGTCTAGCCGAGTGCGTTTGGGTCTAGCCTAGTGGGTTTCGGTCTAGCCGAGTGGGTTTGGGTCTAGCGGAGTGGGTTTGGGTCTAGCGGAGTGGGTTTGCGTCGAGCCGAGTGGGTTTGGGTCTAGCGGAGTGTGTTTGGGTCTAGCAGAATGGGTTTGGGTCTAGCCGAGTGGGTTTGGGTCTAGCGTGGTGGGTTTGGGTCTAGCCGAGTGGGTTTGGGTCAAGCGGAGTGGGTTTGGGTCTAGCCGAGTGGGTTTGGGTCTAGCTGAGTGGGTTTGGGTCTAGCCGAGTGGGTTTGGGTCTAGCGGAGTGTGTTTGGGTCTAGCCGAGTGGGTTTGCGTCTAGCTGAGTGGGTTTCGGTCTAGCCGAGTGGGTTTTGGTCTAGCCGAGTGGGTTTGGGTGTAGCCGTGTGGGTTTGGGTCTAGCCGAGGGGGTTTGGGTCTATCCGAGTGGGTTTGGGCCTAGCCGAGTGGGTTTTTGTCTAGCCGAGTGGGTTTGGGTCTAGCCGAGTTGGTTTGGGTCTAGCCGAGTGGGTTTGGGTCTAGCCGAGTGGGTTTTTGGTCTAGCCGAGTGGGTTTGGGTCTAGCGGAGTGGGTTTGGGTCGAGCCGAGTGGGTTTGGGTCCAGCTGAGTGGGTTTGGGTCTAGCCGAGTGGGTTTGGGTCTAGCGGAGTGGGTTTGGGTCTAGCCGAGTGGGTTTGGGTCTAGCCGAGTGGGTTTGGGTCTAGCCGAATGGGTTTGGGTCTAGCCGAGTGGGTTTGGGTCTAGCCGAGTGGGTTTGGGTCTCGCCGAGTGGGTTTGTGTCTAGCCGAGTGGGTTTGGGTCTAGCCGAGTGGGTTTGGGTCTAGCCGAGTGGGTTTGGGTCTAGCCGAGTGGGTTTGGGCCTAGCGGAGTGGGTTTGGGTGTAGCCGAGTGGGTTTGGGTCTAGCCGAGTGGGTTTGGGTCGAGCCGAGTGGGTTTGGGTCTAGCCGAGTGGGTTTGGGTCTAGCCGAGTGGGTAATCGTCTAGTCGAGTCGGTTTGGGTCGAGCCGAGTGGGTTTGGGTCTTGCCGAGTAGGTTTGGGTCTAGCCGAGTGGGTTTGGGTCTAGCTGAGTGGGTTTTAGTCTATCCGAGTGGGTTTGGGTCCAGCCGAGTGGGTTTGGGTCTAGCCGAGTGGGTTTGTGTCTAGCGGATAGGGTTTGGGTCTCGCGGAGTGGGTTTGGGTCTAGCAGAGTGGGTTTGGTTCTAGCCGAGTGGGTTTGGGTCTAGCCGAGTGGGCTTGGGTCTAGCCGAGTGGGTTTGGGTGTAGCGGAGTGGATTTGGGTCTAGCGGAGTGGGTTTGTGTCTAGCCGAGTGGGTTTGGGTCTAGCTGAGTGGGTTTGGGTCTAGCCGAGTGGGATTGGGTCTAGCCGAGTGGGTTTGGGTCTCGCCGAGTGGGTTTGGGACTAGCCTAGTGGGTTTTTGTCTAGCCGAGTGGGTTTGGGTCTAGCCGAATGGGTTTGGGTCTAGCCGAGTGGGTTTGGGTCTAGCCGAGTGGGTTTGGGTCTAGCCGAATGGGTTTGGGTCTAGCCGAGTGGGTTTGGGTCTAGCCGAGTGGGTTTGGGTGTAGCGGAGTGGGTTTGGGTCTAGCCGAGTGGGTTTGGGTCTAGCCGAGTGCGTTTGGGTCTAGCCTAGTGGGTTTCGGTCTAGCCGTGTGGGTTTGGGTCTAGCGGAGTGGGTTTGGTTCTATCGGAGTGGGTTTGCGTCTAGCGGAGTGGGTTTGGGTCTAGCGGAGTGTGTTTGGGTGTAGCCGAATGGGTTTGGGTCTAGCCGAGGGGGTTTGGGTGTAGCGGATTGGATTTGGGTCTAGCGGAGTGGGTTTTGGTCTAGCCGAATGGGTTTGGGTCTAGCTGAGTGGGTTTGGGTCTAGCCGAGTGGGTTTGGGTCTAGCCGAGTGGGTTTGGGTCTAGCCGAGTGGGTTTGGGTCTAGCCGAGTGTGTTTGGGTCTAGCCGAGTGGATTTGGGTCTACCCGAGTGGGTTTGGGTCTAGCCGAGTGGGTTTGGGTCTAGCCGAGTGGGTTTGGGTCTAGCCGAGTGGGTTTGCGTCTAGCCGAGTGGGTTTTGGTCTAGCGGAGTGGGTTTGGGTCTAGCCGAGTGGGTTTGGGTGTAGCCGAGTGGGTTTGGGTCTAGCGGAGTGGGTTTGGGTATAGACGAGTGGGTTTGGGTTTAGCCGAGTGGGTTTGGGTCTAGCTGAGTGGGTTTGGGTCTAGCCGAGTGGGTTTGGGTCTAGCGGAGTGTGTTTGGGTCTAGCCGAGTGGGTTTGCGTCTAGCTGAGTGGGTGTGGGTCTAGCCGAGTGGGTTTTGGTCTAGCCGAGTGGGTTTGGGTGTAGCCGTGTGGGTTTGGGTCTAGCCGAGGGGGTTTGGGTCTATCCGAGTGGGTTTGGGCCTAGCCGAGTGGGTTTTTGTCTAGCCGAGTGGGTTTGGGTCTAGCCGAGTTGGTTTGGGTCTAGCCGAGTGGGTTTGGGTCTAGCCGAGTGGGTTTTTGGTCTAGCCGAGTGGGTTTGGGTCTAGCGGAGTGGGTTTGGGTCGAGCCGAGTGGGTTTGGGTCCAGCTGAGTGGGTTTGGGTCTAGCCGAGTGGGTTTGGGTCTCGCCGAGTGGGTTTGTGTCTAGCCGAGTGGGTTTGGGTCTAGCCGAGTGGGTTTGGGTCTAGCCGAGTGGGTTTGGGTCTAGCCGAGTGGGTTTGGGCCTAGCGGAGTGGGTTTGGGTGTAGCCGAGTGGGTTTGGGTCTAGCCGAGTGGGTTTGGGTCGAGCCGAGTGGGTTTGGGTCTAGCCGAGTGGGTTTGGGTCTAGCCGAGTGGGTAATCGTCTAGTCGAGTCGGTTTGGGTCGAGCCGAGTGGGTTTGGGTCTTGCCGAGTAGGTTTGGGTCTAGCCGAGTGGGTTTGGGTCTAGCTGAGTGGGTTTTAGTCTATCCGAGTGGGTTTGGGTCCAGCCGAGTGGGTTTGGGTCTAGCCGAGTGGGTTTGTGTCTAGCGGATAGGGTTTGGGTCTCGCGGAGTGGGTTTGGGTCTAGCAGAGTGGGTTTGGTTCTAGCCGAGTGGGTTTGGGTCTAGCCGAGTGGGCTTGGGTCTAGCCGAGTGGGTTTGGGTGTAGCGGAGTGGATTTGGGTCTAGCGGAGTGGGTTTGTGTCTAGCCGAGTGGGTTTGGGTCTATCTGAGTGGGTTTGGGTCTAGCCGAGTGGGATTGGGTCTAGCCGAGTGGGTTTGGGTCTCGCCGAGTGGGTTTGGGACTAGCCTAGTGGGTTTTTGTCTAGCCGAGTGGGTTTGGGTCTAGCCGAATGGGTTTGGGTCTAGCCGAGTGGGTTTGGGTCTAGCCGAGTGGGTTTGGGTCTAGCCGAATGGGTTTGGGTCTAGCCGAGTGGGTTTGGTTCTAGCCGAGTGGGTTTGGGTGTAGTGGAGTGGGTTTGGGTCTAGCCGAGTGGGTTTGGGTCTAGCCGAGTGCGTTTGGGTCTAGCCTAGTGGGTTTCGGTCTAGCCGTGTGGGTTTGGGTCTAGCGGAGTGGGTTTGGTTCTATCGGAGTGGGTTTGCGTCTAGCGGAGTGGGTTTGGGTCTAGCGGAGTGTGTTTGGGTGTAGCCGAATGGGTTTGGGTCTAGCCGAGGGGGTTTGGGTGTAGCGGATTGGATTTGGGTCTAGCGGAGTGGGTTTTGGTCTAGCCGAATGGGTTTGGGTCTAGCTGAGTGGGTTTGGGTCTAGCCGAGTGGGTTTGGGTCTAGCCGAGTGGGTTTGGGTCTAGCCGAGTGGGTTTGGGTCTAGCCGAGTGTGTTTGGGTCTAGCCGAGTGGATTTGGGTCTACCCGAGTGGGTTTGGGTCTAGCCGAGTGGGTTTGGGTCTAGCCGAGTGGGTTTGGGTCTAGCCGAGTGGGTTTGCGTCTAGCCGAGTGGGTTTTGCTCTAGCGGAGTGGGTTTGGGTCTAGCCGAGTGGGTTTGGGTGTAGCCGAGTGGGTTTGGGTCTAGCGGAGTGGGTTTGGGTATAGACGAGTGGGTTTGGGTCTAGCCGAGTGGGTTTGGGTCTAGCCGAGTGGGTTTGGGTCTAGCCGAGTGGGTTTGGGTCTAGCCGAGTGGGTTTGGGTCTAGCCGAGTGGGTTTGGGACTAGCCGAGTGGGTTTGGCTCCAGCGGAGTGGGTTTGGGTCTAGCGGAGTGGGTTTGGGTCTAGCGGAGTGGGTTTGAGCCTAGCCGAGTGGGTTTGGGTCTAGCCGAGTGGGTTTGGGTCTAGCCGAGTGGGTTTGGGTCTAGCCGAGTGGGTTTGGGTCTAGCCGAGTGGGTTTGGGTCTAGCCGAGTGGGTTTGGGTCTAGCCGAGTGGGTTTGGGTCTAGCCGAGTGGGTTTGGGCCTAGCGGAGTGGGTTTGGGTGTAGCCGATTGGGTTTGGGTCTAGCCGAGTGGGTTTGGGTCGAGCCGAGTGGGTTTGGGTCTAGCCGAGTGGGTTTGGGTCTAGCCGAGTGGGTAATCGTCTAGTCGAGTCGGTTTGGGTCGAGCCGAGTGGGTTTGGGTCTTGCCGAGTAGGTTTGGGTCTAGCCGAGTGGGTTTGGGTCTAGCCGAGTGGGTTTTGGTCTATCCGAGTGGGTTTGGGTCCAGCCGAGTGGGTTTGGGTCTAGCCGAGTGGGTTTGTGTCTTGCGGATAGGGTTTGGGTCTCGCGGAGTGGGTTTGGGTCTAGCGGAGTGGGTTTGGGTCTAGCGGACTGGGTTTGGGTCTAGCCGAGTGGGTTTGGGTCTGGCTGAGTGGGTTTGGGTCTAGCCGAGTGGGTTTGTGTCTAGCCGAGTGGGTTTGGGTCTCGCCGAGTGGGTTTGGGACTAGCCTAGTGGGTTTTTGTCTAGCCGAGTGGGTTTGGGTCTAGCCGAGTGGGTTTGGGTGTAGCCGAGTGGGTTTGGGTGTAGCGGAGTGGATTTGGGTCTAGCGGAGTGGGTTGTGTCTAGCGGAGTGGGTTTGGGTCTAGCTGAGTGGGTTTGGGTCTAGCCGAGTGGGTTTGGGTCTAGCGGAGTGGGTTTGGGTCTAGCCGAGTGGGTTTGGGTCTAGCGGAGTGGGTTTGGGTCTAGCGGAGTGGGTTTGGGTCTAGCCGAGTGGGTTTGGGTCTAGCCGAGTGGGTTTGGGTCTAGCGGAGTGGGTTTGGGTCTAGCCGAGCGGGTTTGGGTCTAGCCGAGTGGGTTTGGGTCCAGCCGAGTGGGTTTGGGTCCAGCCGAGTGCGTTTGGGTCTAGCCTAGTGGGTTTCGGTCTAGCCGTGTGGGTTTGGGTCTAGCGGAGTGGGTTTGGGTCTAGCGGAGTGGGTTTGCGTCGAGCGGAGTGGGTTTGGGTCTAGCCGAGTGGGTTTGGGTCTAGCCGAGTGGGTTTGGGTCTAGCCGAGTGGGTTTGGGTCTAGCCGAGTGGGTTTGGGTCTAGCGGAGTGGGTTTGGGTCTAGCCGGGTGGGTTTGGGTCTAGCCGAGTGGTTTGGGTCTAGCCGAGTGGGTTTGGGTCTAGCCGAGTGGGTTTGGGTCTAGCCGAGTGGGTTTGGGACTAGCTGAGTGGGTTTGGGTCTAGCCGAGTGGGTTTGGTTCTTGCCAAGTGGGTTTGGGTCTAGCTGTGTGGGTTTGGGTCTAGCCGAGTGGGTTTCGGTCTAGCCGAGTGGGTTTGGGTCTAGACGAGTGGGTTTGGGTGTAGCCGAGTGGGTTTGTGTCTAGCGGAGTGGGTTTGGGTGTAGCCGAGTGGGTTTGGGTCTAGCCGAGTGGGTTTGGGTCTAGCCGAGTGGGTTTGGGTCTAGCCGAGTGGGTTTGGTCTAGCCGAGTGGGTTTGGGTCTAGCGGAGTGGGTTTGGGTCTAGCCGATTGGGTTTGGGTCTAGCCGAGTGGGTTTGGGTTTAGCCGAGTGGGTTTGGGTGTAGCCGAGTGTGTTTGGGTCTAGGGGAGTGGGTTTGGGTCTAGCCGAGTGGGTTTGGGTCTAGCCCAGTGGGTTTGTGTCCAGCCGAGTGGGTTTGGGTCTAGCCGAGTGGGCTTGGGTCTAGCCGAATGGGTTTGGGTCTAGCCGAGTGGGTTTGGGTCTAGCGGAGTGGGTTTGGGTCGAGCCGAGTGGGTTTGGGTCTTGCCGAGTAGGTTTGGGTCTAGCCGAGTGGGTTTGGGTCCAGCCGAGTGGGTTTTGGTCTATCCGAGTGGGTTTGGGTCCAGCCGAGTGGGTTTGGGTCTAGCCGAGTGGGTTTGTGTCTAGCGGATAGGGTTTGGGTCTCGCGGAGTGGGTTTGGGTCTAGCGGAGTGGGTTTGGGTCTAGCCGAGTGGGTTTGGGTCTAGCCGAGAGGGTTTGGGTGTAGCCGAGTGGGTTTGGGTGTAGCGGAGTGGATTTGGGTCTAGCGGAGTGGGTTTGAGTCTAGCGGAGTGGGTTTGGGTCTAGCCGAGTGGGTTTGGGTCTAGCCAAGTGGGTTTGGGTCTAGCCAAGTGGGTTTGGGTCTAGCCGAGTGGGTGTGGGTCTAGCCATGTGGGTTTGGGTCTAGCCGAGTGGGTTTGGGTCTAGCCGCGTGGATTTGGGTCTACCCGAGTGGGTTTGGGTCTAGCCGAGTGGGTTTGGGTCTAGCGGAGTGGGTTTGGGTCTAGCCGAGTGGGTTTGGGTCTAGCCGAGTGGGTTTGGGTCTAGCGGAGTGGGTTTGGGTCTAGCCGAGTGGGTTTGGGTCTAGCCGAGTGGGTTTGGGTCTAGCGGAGTGGGTTTGGGTCTAGCCGAGTGGGTTTGGGTCTAGCCGAGTGGGTTTGGGTCTAGCCGAGTGGGTTTGGGTCTAGCCGAGTGGGTTTGGGTCTAGCCGAGTGGGTTTGGGACTAGCCGAGTGGGTTTGGCTCTAGCGGAGTGGGTTTGGGTCTAGCCTAGTGGGTTTCGGTCTAGCCGTGTGGGTTTGGGTCTAGCAGAGTGGGTTTGGGTTTAGCGGAGTGGGTTTGCGTCTAGCGGAGTGGGTTTGAGTCTAGCAGAGTGTGTTTGGGTCTAGCCGAATGGGTTTGGGTCTAGCCGAGTGGGTTTGGATGTAGCGGAGTGGATTTGGGTCTAGCGGAGTGGGTTTGGGTCTAGCCGAGTGGGTTTGCGTCTAGCTGAGTGGGTTTGGGTCGAGCCGAGTGGGTTTGTGTCTAGCCGAGTGGGTTTGGGTCTAGCCGAGTGGGTTTGGGTCTAGCCGAGTGGGTTTGGGTCTAGCGGAGTGGGTTTGGGTCTAGCCGAGTGGGTTTGGGTCTAGCCGAGTGGTTTGGGTCTAGCCGAGTGGGTTTGGGTCTAGCCGAGTGGGTTTGGGTCTAGCCGAGTGGGTTTGGGTCTAGCGGAGTGGGTTTGGGTCTAGCCGAGTGGGTTTGGGTCTAGCCGAGTGGTTTGGGTCTAGCCGAGTGGGTTTGGGTCTAGCCGAGTGGGTTTGGGTCTAGCCGAGTGGGTTTGGGACTAGCTGAGTGGGTTTGCGTCTAGCCGAGTGGGTTTGGTTCTTGCCAAGTGGGTTTGGGTCTAGCTGTGTGGGTTTGGGTCTAGCCGAGTGGGTTTGGGTCTAGCCGAGTGGGTTTGGGTCTAGACGAGTGGGTTTGGGTGTAGCCGAGTGGGTTTGTGTCTAGCGGAGTGGGTTTGGGTGTAGCCGAGTGGGTTTGGGTCTAGCCGAGTGGGTTTGGGTCTAGCCGAGTGGGTTTGGGTCTAGCCGAGTGGGTTTGGTCTAGCCGAGTGGGTTTGGGTCTAGCGGAGTGGGTTTGGGTCTAGCCGATTGGGTTTGGGTCTAGCCGAGTGGGTTTGGGTTTAGCCGAGTGGGTTTGGGTGTAGCCGAGTGTGTTTGGGTCTAGGGGAGTGGGTTTGGGTCTAGCCGAGTGGGTTTGGGTCTAGCCCAGTGGGTTTGTGTCCAGCCGAGTGGGTTTGGGTCTAGCCGAGTGGGTTTGGGTCTAGCCGAGTGGGTTTGGGACTAGCCGAGTGGGTTTGGCTCTAGCGGAGTGGGTTTGGGTCTAGCCTAGTGGGTTTCGGTCTAGCCGTGTGGGTTTGGGTCTAGCGGAGTGGGTTTGGGTTTAGCGGAGTGGGTTTGCGTCTAGCGGAGTGGGTTTGAGTCTAGCAGAGTGTGTTTGGGTCTAGCCGAATGGGTTTGGGTCTAGCCGAGTGGGTTTGGATGTAGCGGAGTGGATTTGGGTCTAGCGGAGTGGGTTTGGGTCTAGCCGAGTGGGTTTGCGTCTAGCTGAGTGGGTTTGGGTCGAGCCGAGTGGGTTTGTGTCTAGCCGAGTGGGTTTGGGTCTAGCCGAGTGGGTTTGGGTCTAGCCGAGTGGGTTTGGGTCTAGCAGAGTGGGTTTGGGTCTAGCCGAGTGGGTTTGGGTCTAGCCGAGTGGGTTTGGCTCTAGCGGAGTGGGTTTGGGTCTAGCCTAGTGGGTTTCGGTCTAGCCGTGTGGGTTTGGGTCTAGCGGAGTGGGTTTGGGTTTAGCGGAGTGGGTTTGCGTCTAGCGGAGTGGGTTTGAGTCTAGCAGAGTGTGTTTGGGTCTAGCCGAATGGGTTTGGGTCTAGCCGAGTGGGTTTGGATGTAGCGGAGTGGATTTGGGTTTAGCGGAGTGGGTTTGGGTCTAGCCGAGTGGGTTTGCGTCTAGCTGAGTGGGTTTGGGTCGAGCCGAGTGGGTTTGTGTCTAGCCGAGTGGGTTTGGGTCTAGCCGAGTGGGTTTGGGTCTAGCCGAGTGGGTTTGGGTCTAGCGGAGTGGGTTTGGGTCTAGCCGAGTGGGTTTGGGTCTAGCCGAGTGGTTTGGGTCTAGCCGAGTGGGTTTGGGTCTAGCCGAGTGGGTTTGGGTCTAGCCGAGTGGGTTTGGGTCTAGCGGAGTGGGTTTGTGTCTAGCGGATAGGGTTTGGGTCTCGCGGAGTGGGTTTGGGTCTAGCGGAGTGGGTTTGGGTCTAGCCGAGTGGGTTTGGGTCTAGCCGAGAGGGTTTGGGTGTAGCCGAGTGGTTTGGGTGTAGCGGAGTGGATTTGGGTCTAGCGGAGTGGGTTTGGGTCTAGCGGAGTGGGTTTGGGTCTAGCCGAGTGGGTTTGGGTCTAGCCGAGTGGTTTGGGTCTAGCCGAGTGGGTTTGGGTCTAGCCGAGTGGGTTTGGGTCCAGTCGAGTGGGTTTGGGTCTAGCCGAGTGGGTTTGTGTCTAGCGGATAGGGTTTGGGTCTCGCGGAGTGGGTTTGGGTCTAGCGGAGTGGGTTTGGGTCTAGCCGAGTGGGTTTGGGTGTAGCCGAGTGGGTTTGTGTCTAGCGGAGTGGGTTTGGGTGTAGCCGAGTGGGTTTGGGTCTAGCCGAGTGGGTTTGGGTCTAGCCGAGTGGGTTTGGGTCTAGCCGAGTGGGTTTGGTCTAGCCGAGTGGGTTTGGGTCTAGCGGAGTGGGTTTGGGTCTAGCCTAGTTGGTTTCGGTCTAGCCGTGTGGGTTTGGGTCTAGCGGAGTGGGTTTGGGTTTAGCGGAGTGGGTTTGCATCTAGCGGAGTGGGTTTGAGTCTAGCAGAGTGTGTTTGGGTCTAGCCGAATGGGTTTGGGTCTAGCCGAGTGGGTTTGGATGTAGCGGAGTGGATTTGGGTCTAGCGGAGTGGGTTTGGGTCTAGCCGAGTGGGTTTGCGTCTAGCTGAGTGGGTTTGGGTCGAGCCGAGTGGGTTTGTGTCTAGCCGAGTGGGTTTGGGTCTAGCCGAGTGGGTTTGGGTCTAGCCGAGTGGGTTTGGGTCTAGCGGAGTGGGTTTGGGTCTAGCCGAGTGGGTTTGGGTCTAGCCGAGTGGTTTGGGTCTAGCCGAGTGGGTTTGGGTCTAGCCGAGTGGGTTTGGGTCTAGCCGAGTGGGTTTGGGTCTAGCGGAGTGGGTTTGTGTCTAGCGGATAGGGTTTGGGTCTCGCGGAGTGGGTTTGGGTCTAGCGGAGTGGGTTTGGGTCTAGCCGAGTGGGTTTGGGTCTAGCCGAGAGGGTTTGGGTGTAGCCGAGTGGGTTTGGGTGTAGCGGAGTGGATTTGGGTCTAGCGGAGTGGGTTTGGGTCTAGCGGAGTGGGTTTGGGTCTAGCCGAGTGGGTTTGGGTCTAGCCGAGTGGTTTGGGTCTAGCCGAGTGGGTTTGGGTCTAGCCGAGTGGGTTTGGGTCCAGCCGAGTGGGTTTGGGTCTAGCCGAGTGGGTTTGTGTCTAGCGGATAGGGTTTGGGTCTCGCGGAGTGGGTTTGGGTCTAGCGGAGTGGGTTTGGGTCTAGCCGAGTGGGTTTGGGTCTAGCCGAGAGGGTTTGGGTGTAGCCGAGTGGGTTTGGGTGTAGCGGAGTGGATTTGGGTCTAGCGGAGTGGGTTTGGGTCTAGCGGAGTGGGTTTGGGTCTAGCCGAGTGGGTTTGGGTCTAGCCAAGTGGGTTTGGGTCTAGCTGAGTGGGTTTGGGTCGAGCCGAGTGGGTTTGTGTCTAGCCGAGTGGGTTTGTGTCTAGCCGAGTGGGTTTGGGTCTAGCCGAGTGGGTTTGGGTCTAGCGGAGTGGGTTTGGGTCTAGCCGAGTGGGTTTGGGTCTAGCCGAGTGGTTTGGGTCTAGCCGAGTGGGTTTGGGTCTAGCCGAGTGGGTTTGGGTCTAGCCGAGTGGGTTTGGGTCTAGCCGAGTGGGTTTGGGACTAGCTGAGTGGGTTTGGGTCTAGCCGAGTGGGTTTGGTTCTTGCCAAGTGGGTTTGGGTCTAGCTGTGTGGGTTTGGGTCTAGCCGAGTGGGTTTGGGTCTAGCCGAGTGGGTTTGGGTCTAGCCGAGTGGGTTTGTGTCTAGCGGATAGGGTTTGGGTCTCGCGGAGTGGGTTTGGGTCTAGCGGAGTGGGTTTGGGTCTAGCCGAGTGGGTTTGGGTCTAGACGAGTGGGTTTGGGTGTAGCCGAGTGGGTTTGTGTCTAGCGGAGTGGGTTTGGGTGTAGCCGAGTGGGTTTGGGTCTAGCCGAGTGGGTTTGGGTCTAGCCGAGTGGGTTTGGGTCTAGCCGAGTGGGTTTGGTCTAGCCGAGTGGGTTTGGGTCTAGCGGAGTGGGTTTGGGTCTAGCCGATTGGGTTTGGTTCTAGCCGAGTGGGTTTGGGTGTAGCCGAGTGGGTTTGGGTGTAGCCGAGTGTGTTTGGGTCTAGGGGAGTGGGTTTGGGTCTAGCCGAGTGGGTTTGGGTCTAGCCCAGTGGGTTTGGGTATAGCTGAGTGGGTTTGTGTCTAGCCGAGTGGGTTTGGGTCTAGCCGAGTGGGCTTGGGTCTAGCCGAGTGGGTTTGGGTGTAGCCGAGTGTGTTTGGGTCTAGGGGAGTGGGTTTGGGTCTAGCCGAGTGGGTTTGGGTCTAGCCCAGTGGGTTTGGGTATAGCCGAGTGGGTTTGTGTCTAGCCGAGTGGGTTTGGGTCTAGCCGAGTGGGCTTGGGTCTAGCCGAATGGGTTTGGGTCTAGCCGAGTGGGTTTGGGTCTAGCGGAGTGGGTTTGGGTCGAGCCGAGTGGGTTTGGGTCAAGCGGAGTGGGTTTGGGTCTAGCCGAGTTGGTTTGGGTCTAGCTGAGTGGGTTTGGGTCTAGCCGAGTGGGTTTGGGTCCAGCCGAGTGTGTTTGGGTCTAGCCTAGTGGGTTTCGGTCTAGCCGTGTGGGTTTGGGTCTAGCGGAGTGGGTTTGGGTCTAGCGGAGTGGGTTTGCGTCTAGCGGAGTGGGTTTGAGTCTAGCGGAGTGTGTTTGGGTCTAGCCGAATGGGTTTGGGTCTAGCCGAGTGGGTTTGGATGTAGCGGAGTGGATTTGGGTCTAGCGGAGTGGGTTGTGTCTAGCGGAGTGGGTTTGGGTCTAGCCGAGTGGGTTTGGGTCTAGCCGAGTGGGTTTGGGTCTAGCCGAGTGGGTTTGGGTCTAGCCGAGTGGGTTTGGGTCTAGCCGAGTGGGTTTGGGTCTAGCCGAGTGGGTTTGGGTCTAGCCGAGTGGGTTTGGGTCTAGCCGAGTGGGTTTGGGTCTAGCGGAGTGGGTTTGGGTCTAGCCGAGTGGGTTTGGGTCTAGCGGAGTGGGTTTGGGTCTAGCGGAGTGGGTTTGGGTCTAGCCGAGTGGGTTTGGGTCTAGCCGAGTGGGTTTGGGTCTAGCGGAGTGGGTTTGGGTCTAGCCGAGTGGGTTTGGGTCTAGCCGAGTGGGTTTGGGTCCAGCCGAGTGGGTTTGGGTCCAGCCGAGTGCGTTTGGGTCTAGCCGAGTGGGTTTGGGTCTAGCCGAGTGGGTTTGGGTCTAGCCGAGTGGGTTTGGGTCTAGCCGAGTGGGTTTGGGTCTAGCGGAGTGGGTTTGGGTCTAGCCGAGTGGGTTTGGGTCTAGCCGAGTGGGTTTGGGACTAGCTGAGTGGGTTTGGGTCTAGCCGAGTGGGTTTGGTTCTAGCCAAGTGGGTTTGGGTCTAGCTGTGTGGGTTTGGGTCTAGCCGAGTGGGTTTGGGTCTAGCCGAGTGGGTTTGGGTCTAGATGAGTGGGTTTGGGTGTAGCCGAGTGGGTTTGTGTCTAGCGGAGTGGGTTTGGGTGTAGCCGAGTGGGTTTGGGTCTAGCCGAGTGGGTTTGGGTCTAGCCGAGTGGGTTTGGGTCTAGCCGAGTGGGTTTGGTCTAGCCGAGTGGGTTTGGGTCTAGCGGAGTGGGTTTGGGTCTAGCCGATTGGGTTTGGGTCTAGCCGAGTGGGTTTGGGTTTAGCCGAGTGGGTTTGGGTGTAGCCGAGTGTGTTTGGGTCTAGGGGAGTGGGTTTGGGTCTAGCCGAGTGGGTTTGGGTCTAGCCCAGTGGGTTTGTGTCCAGCCGAGTGGGTTTGGGTCTAGCCGAGTGGGCTTGGGTCTAACCGAATGGGTTTGGGTATAGCCGAGTGGGTTTGGGTCTAGCGGAGTGGGTTTGGGTCGAGCCGAGTGGGTTTGTGTCTTGCCGAGTAGGTTTGGGTCTAGCCGAGTGGGTTTGGGTCTAGCCGAGTGGGTTTTGGTCTATCCGAGTGGGTTTGGGTCCAGCCGAGTGGGTTTGGGTCTAGCCGAGTGGGTTTGTGTCTAGCGGATAGGGTTTGGGTCTCGCGGAGTGGGTTTGGGTCTAGCGGAGTGGGTTTGGGTCTAGCCGAGTGGGTTTGGGTCTAGCCGAGAGGGTTTGGGTGTAGCCGAGTGGGTTTGGGTGTAGCGGAGTGGATTTGGGTCTAGCGGAGTGGGTTTGGGTCTAGCGGAGTGGGTTTGGGTCTAGCCGAGTGGGTTTGGGTCTAGCCAAGTGGGTTTGGGTCTAGCCGAGTGGGTTTGGGTCTAGCCGTGTGGGTTTGGGTCTAGCCGAGTGGGTTTGGGTCTAGCCACGTGGATTTGGGTCTACCCGAGTGGGTTTGGGTCTAGCCGAGTGGGTTTGGGTCTAGCGGAGTGGGTTTGGGTCTAGCCGAGTGGGTTTGGGTCTAGCGGAGTGGGTTTGGGTCTAGCGGAGTGGGTTTGGGTCTAGCCGAGTGGGTTTGGGTCTAGCCGAGTGGGTTTGGGTCTAGCGGAGTGGGTTTGGGTCTAGCCGGGTGGGTTTGGGTCTAGCCGAGTGGGTTTGGGTCTAGCCGAGTTGGTTTGGGTCTAGCCGAGTGGGTTTGGGTCTAGCCGAGTGGGTTTGGGACTACCCGAGTGGGTTTGGCTCTAGCGGAGTGGGTTTGGGTCTAGCCTAGTGGGTTTCGGTCTAGCCGTGTGGGTTTGGGTCTAGCGGAGTGGGTTTGGGTTTAGCGGAGTGGGTTTGCGTCTAGCGGAGTGGGTTTGAGTCTAGCAGAGTGTGTTTGGGTCTAGCCGAATGGGTTTGGGTCTAGCCGAGTGGGTTTGGATGTAGCGGAGTGGACTTGGGTCTAGTGGAGTGGGTTTGGGTCTAGCCGAGTGGGTTTGCGTCTAGCTGAGTGGGTTTGGGTCGAGCCGAGTGGGTTTGTGTCTAGCCGAGTGGGTTTGGGTCTAGCCGAGTGGGTTTGGGTCTAGCCGAGTGGGTTTGGGTCTAGCGGAGTGGGTTTGGGTCTAGCCGAGTGGGTTTGGGTCTAGCCGAGTGGTTTGGGTCTAGCCGAGTGGGTTTGGGTCTAGCGGAGTGGGTTTGGGTCTAGCGGAGTGGGTTTGCGTCGAGCCGAGTGGGTTTGGGTCAAGCGGAGTGGGTTTGGGTCTAGCCGAGTGGGTTTGGGTCTAGCTGAGTGGGTTTGGGTCTAGCCGAGTGGGTTTGGGTCTAGCGGAGTGTGTTTGGGTCTAGCCGAGTGGGTTTGCGTCTAGCTGAGTGGGTTTGGGTCTAGCCGAGTGGGTTTTGGTCTAGCCGAGTGGGTTTGGGTGTAGCCGTGTGGGTTTGGGTCTAGCCGAGGGGGTTTGGGTCTATCCGAGTGGGTTTGGGCCTAGCCGAGTGGGTTTTTGTCTAGCCGAGTGGGTTTGGGTCTAGCCGAGTTGGTTTGGGTCTAGCCGAGTGGGTTTGGGTCTAGCCGAGTGGGTTTTTGGTCTAGCCGAGTGGGTTTGGGTCTAGCGGAGTGGGTTTGGGTCGAGCCGAGTGGGTTTGGGTCCAGCTGAGTGGGTTTGGGTCTAGCCGAGTGGGTTTGGGTCTAGCGGAGTGGGTTTGGGTCTAGCCGAGTGGGTTTGGGTCTAGCCGAGTGGGTTTGGGTCTAGCCGAATGGGTTTGGGTCTAGCCGAGAGGGTTTGGGTCTAGCCGAGTGGGTTTGGGTCTCGCCGAGTGGGTTTGTGTCTAGCCGAGTGGGTTTGGGTCTAGCCGAGTGGGTTTGGGTCTAGCCGAGTGGGTTTGGGTCTAGCCGAGTGGGTTTGGGCCTAGCGGAGTGGGTTTGGGTGTAGCCGAGTGGGTTTGGGTCTAGCCGAGTGGGTTTGGGTCGAGCCGAGTGGGTTTGGGTCTAGCCGAGTGGGTTTGGGTCTAGCCGAGTGGGTAATCGTCTAGTCGAGTCGGTTTGGGTCGAGCCGAGTGGGTTTGGGTCTTGCCGAGTAGGTTTGGGTCTAGCCGAGTGGGTTTGGGTCTAGCTGAGTGGGTTTTAGTCTATCCGAGTGGGTTTGGGTCCAGCCGAGTGGGTTTGGGTCTAGCCGAGTGGGTTTGTGTCTAGCGGATAGGGTTTGGGTCTCGCGGAGTGGGTTTGGGTCTAGCAGAGTGGGTTTGGTTCTAGCCGAGTGGGTTTGGGTCTAGCCGAGTGGGCTTGGGTCTAGCCGAGTGGGTTTGGGTGTAGCGGAGTGGATTTGGGTCTAGCGGAGTGGGTTTGTGTCTAGCCGAGTGGGTTTGGGTCTAGCTGAGTGGGTTTGGGTCTAGCCGAGTGGGATTGGGTCTAGCCGAGTGGGTTTGGGTCTCGCCGAGTGGGTTTGGGACTAGCCTAGTGGGTTTTTGTCTAGCCGAGTGGGTTTGGGTCTAGCCGAATGGGTTTGGGTCTAGCCGAGTGGGTTTGGGTCTAGCCGAGTGGGTTTGGGTCTAGCCGAATGGGTTTGGGTCTAGCCGAGTGGGTTTGGGTCTAGCCGAGTGGGTTTGGGTGTAGCGGAGTGGGTTTGGGTCTAGCCGAGTGGGTTTGGGTCTAGCCGAGTGCGTTTGGGTCTAGCCTAGTGGGTTTCGGTCTAGCCGTGTGGGTTTGGGTCTAGCGGAGTGGGTTTGGTTCTATCGGAGTGGGTTTGCGTCTAGCGGAGTGGGTTTGGGTCTAGCGGAGTGTGTTTGGGTGTAGCCGAATGGGTTTGGGTCTAGCCGAGGGGGTTTGGGTGTAGCGGATTGGATTTGGGTCTAGCGGAGTGGGTTTTGGTCTAGCCGAATGGGTTTGGGTCTAGCTGAGTGGGTTTGGGTCTAGCCGAGTGGGTTTGGGTCTAGCCGAGTGGGTTTGGGTCTAGCCGAGTGGGTTTGGGTCTAGCCGAGTGTGTTTGGGTCTAGCCGAGTGGATTTGGGTCTACCCGAGTGGGTTTGGGTCTAGCCGAGTGGGTTTGGGTCTAGCCGAGTGGGTTTGGGTCTAGCCGAGTGGGTTTGCGTCTAGCCGAGTGGGTTTTGGTCTAGCGGAGTGGGTTTGGGTCTAGCCGAGTGGGTTTGGGTGTAGCCGAGTGGGTTTGGGTCTAGCGGAGTGGGTTTGGGTATAGACGAGTGGGTTTGGGTCTAGCCGAGTGGGTTTGGGTCTAGCTGAGTGGGTTTGGGTCTAGCCGAGTGGGTTTGGGTCTAGCGGAGTGTGTTTGGGTCTAGCCGAGTGGGTTTGCGTCTAGCTGAGTGGGTTTGGGTCTAGCGGAGTGGGTTTGGGTCTAGCCGAGTGGGTTTGGGTCTAGCCGAGTGGGTTTGGGTCTAGCCGAATGGGTTTGGGTCTAGCCGAGTGGGTTTGGGTCTAGCCGAGTGGGTTTGGGTCTCGCCGAGTGGGTTTGTGTCTAGCCGAGTGGGTTTGGGTCTAGCCGAGTGGGTTTGGGTCTAGCCGAGTGGGTTTGGGTCTAGCCGAGTGGGTTTGGGCCTAGCGGAGTGGGTTTGGGTGTAGCCGAGTGGGTTTGGGTCTAGCCGAGTGGGTTTGGGTCGAGCCGAGTGGGTTTGGGTCTAGCCAAGTGGGTTTGGGTCTAGCCGAGTGGGTAATCGTCTAGTCGAGTCGGTTTGGGTCGAGCCGAGTGGGTTTGGGTCTTGCCGAGTAGGTTTGGGTCTAGCCGAGTGGGTTTGGGTCTAGCTGAGTGGGTTTTAGTCTATCCGAGTGGGTTTGGGTCCAGCCGAGTGGGTTTGGGTCTAGCCGAGTGGGTTTGTGTCTAGCGGATAGGGTTTGGGTCTCGCGGAGTGGGTTTGGGTCTAGCAGAGTGGGTTTGGTTCTAGCCGAGTGGGTTTGGGTCTAGCCGAGTGGGCTTGGGTCTAGCCGAGTGGGTTTGGGTGTAGCGGAGTGGATTTGGGTCTAGCGGAGTGGGTTTGTGTCTAGCCGAGTGGGTTTGGGTCTATCTGAGTGGGTTTGGGTCTAGCCGAGTGGGATTGGGTCTAGCCGAGTGGGTTTGGGTCTCGCCGAGTGGGTTTGGGACTAGCCTAGTGGGTTTTTGTCTAGCCGAGTGGGTTTGGGTCTAGCCGAATGGGTTTGGGTCTAGCCGAGTGGGTTTGGGTCTAGCCGAGTGGGTTTGGGTCTAGCCGAATGGGTTTGGGTCTAGCCGAGTGGGTTTGGGTCTAGCCGAGTGGGTTTGGGTGTAGTGGAGTGGGTTTGGGTCTAGCCGAGTGGGTTTGGGTCTAGCCGAGTGCGTTTGGGTCTGGCCTAGTGGGTTTCGGTCTAGCCGTGTGGGTTTGGGTCTAGCGGAGTGGGTTTGGTTCTATCGGAGTGGGTTTGCGTCTAGCGGAGTGGGTTTGGGTCTAGCGGAGTGTGTTTGGGTGTAGCCGAATGGGTTTGGGTCTAGCCGAGGGGGTTTGGGTGTAGCGGATTGGATTTGGGTCTAGCGGAGTGGGTTTTGGTCTAGCCGAATGGGTTTGGGTCTAGCTGAGTGGGTTTGGGTCTAGCCGAGTGGGTTTGGGTCTAGCCGAGTGGGTTTGGGTCTAGCCGAGTGGGTTTGGGTCTAGCCGAGTGTGTTTGGGTCTAGCCGAGTGGATTTGGGTCTACCCGAGTGGGTTTGGGTCTAGCCGAGTGGGTTTGGGTCTAGCCGAGTGGGTTTGGGTCTAGCCGAGTGGGTTTGCGTCTAGCCGAGTGGGTTTTGGTCTAGCGGAGTGGGTTTGGGTCTAGCCGAGTGGGTTTGGGTGTAGCCGAGTGGGTTTGGGTCTAGCGGAGTGGGTTTGGGTATAGACGAGTGGGTTTGGGTCTAGCCGAGTGGGTTTGGGTCTAGCCGAGTGGGTTTGGGTCTAGCCGAGTGGGTTTGGGTCTAGCCGAGTGGGTTTGGGTCTAGCCGAGTGGGTTTGGGTCTAGCCGAGTGGGTTTGGCTCCAGCGGAGTGGGTTTGGGTCTAGCGGAGTGGGTTTGGGTCTAGCGGAGTGGGTTTGAGCCTAGCCGAGTGGGTTTGGGTCTAGCCGAGTGGGTTTGGGTCTAGCCGAGTGGGTTTGGGTCTAGCCGAGTGGGTTTGGGTCTAGCCGAGTGGGTTTGGGTCTAGCCGAGTGGGTTTGGGTCTAGCCGAGTGGGTTTGGGTCTAGCCGAGTGGGTTTGGGCCTAGCGGAGTGGGTTTGGGTGTAGCCGATTGGGTTTGGGTCTAGCCGAGTGGGTTTGGGTCGAGCCGAGTGGGTTTGGGTCTAGCCGAGTGGGTTTGGGTCTAGCCGAGTGGGTAATCGTCTAGTCGAGTCGGTTTGGGTCGAGCCGAGTGGGTTTGGGTCTTGCCGAGTAGGTTTGGGTCTAGCCGAGTGGGTTTGGGTCTAGCCGAGTGGGTTTTGGTCTATCCGAGTGGGTTTGGGTCCAGCCGAGTGGGTTTGGGTCTAGCCGAGTGGGTTTGTGTCTTGCGGATAGGGTTTGGGTCTCGCGGAGTGGGTTTGGGTCTAGCGGAGTGGGTTTGGGTCTAGCGGACTGGGTTTGGGTCTAGCCGAGTGGGTTTGGGTCTGGCTGAGTGGGTTTGGGTCTAGCCGAGTGGGTTTGTGTCTAGCCGAGTGGGTTTGGGTCTCGCCGAGTGGGTTTGGGACTAGCCTAGTGGGTTTTTGTCTAGCCGAGTGGGTTTGGGTCTAGCCGAGTGGGTTTGGGTGTAGCCGAGTGGGTTTGGGTGTAGCGGAGTGGATTTGGGTCTAGCGGAGTGGGTTGTGTCTAGCGGAGTGGGTTTGGGTCTAGCTGAGTGGGTTTGGGTCTAGCCGAGTGGGTTTGGGTCTAGCGGAGTGGGTTTGGGTCTAGCCGAGTGGGTTTGGGTCTAGCGGAGTGGGTTTGGGTCTAGCGGAGTGGGTTTGGGTCTAGCCGAGTGGGTTTGGGTCTAGCCGAGTGGGTTTGGGTCTAGCGGAGTGGGTTTGGGTCTAGCCGAGCGGGTTTGGGTCTAGCCGAGTGGGTTTGGGTCCAGCCGAGTGGGTTTGGGTCCAGCCGAGTGCGTTTGGGTCTAGCCTAGTGGGTTTCGGTCTAGCCGTGTGGGTTTGGGTCTAGCGGAGTGGGTTTGGGTCTAGCGGAGTGGGTTTGCGTCGAGCGGAGTGGGTTTGGGTCTAGCCGAGTGGGTTTGGGTCTAGCCGAGTGGGTTTGGGTCTAGCCGAGTGGGTTTGGGTCTAGCCGAGTGGGTTTGGGTCTAGCGGAGTGGGTTTGGGTCTAGCCGGGTGGGTTTGGGTCTAGCCGAGTGGTTTGGGTCTAGCCGAGTGGGTTTGGGTCTAGCCGAGTGGGTTTGGGTCTAGCCGAGTGGGTTTGGGACTAGCTGAGTGGGTTTGGGTCTAGCCGAGTGGGTTTGGTTCTTGCCAAGTGGGTTTGGGTCTAGCTGTGTGGGTTTGGGTCTAGCCGAGTGGGTTTCGGTCTAGCCGAGTGGGTTTGGGTCTAGACGAGTGGGTTTGGGTGTAGCCGAGTGGGTTTGTGTCTAGCGGAGTGGGTTTGGGTGTAGCCGAGTGGGTTTGGGTCTAGCCGAGTGGGTTTGGGTCTAGCCGAGTGGGTTTGGGTCTAGCCGAGTGGGTTTGGTCTAGCCGAGTGGGTTTGGGTCTAGCGGAGTGGGTTTGGGTCTAGCCGATTGGGTTTGGGTCTAGCCGAGTGGGTTTGGGTTTAGCCGAGTGGGTTTGGGTGTAGCCGAGTGTGTTTGGGTCTAGGGGAGTGGGTTTGGGTCTAGCCGAGTGGGTTTGGGTCTAGCCCAGTGGGTTTGTGTCCAGCCGAGTGGGTTTGGGTCTAGCCGAGTGGGCTTGGGTCTAGCCGAATGGGTTTGGGTCTAGCCGAGTGGGTTTGGGTCTAGCGGAGTGGGTTTGGGTCGAGCCGAGTGGGTTTGGGTCTTGCCGAGTAGGTTTGGGTCTAGCCGAGTGGGTTTGGGTCCAGCCGAGTGGGTTTTGGTCTATCCGAGTGGGTTTGGGTCCAGCCGAGTGGGTTTGGGTCTAGCCGAGTGGGTTTGTGTCTAGCGGATAGGGTTTGGGTCTCGCGGAGTGGGTTTGGGTCTAGCGGAGTGGGTTTGGGTCTAGCCGAGTGGGTTTGGGTCTAGCCGAGAGGGTTTGGGTGTAGCCGAGTGGGTTTGGGTGTAGCGGAGTGGATTTGGGTCTAGCGGAGTGGGTTTGAGTCTAGCGGAGTGGGTTTGGGTCTAGCCGAGTGGGTTTGGGTCTAGCCAAGTGGGTTTGGGTCTAGCCAAGTGGGTTTGGGTCTAGCCGAGTGGGTGTGGGTCTAGCCATGTGGGTTTGGGTCTAGCCGAGTGGGTTTGGGTCTAGCCGCGTGGATTTGGGTCTACCCGAGTGGGTTTGGGTCTAGCCGAGTGGGTTTGGGTCTAGCGGAGTGGGTTTGGGTCTAGCCGAGTGGGTTTGGGTCTAGCCGAGTGGGTTTGGGTCTAGCGGAGTGGGTTTGGGTCTAGCCGAGTGGGTTTGGGTCTAGCCGAGTGGGTTTGGGTCTAGCGGAGTGGGTTTGGGTCTAGCCGAGTGGGTTTGGGTCTAGCCGAGTGGGTTTGGGTCTAGCCGAGTGGGTTTGGGTCTAGCCGAGTGGGTTTGGGTCTAGCCGAGTGGGTTTGGGACTAGCCGAGTGGGTTTGGCTCTAGCGGAGTGGGTTTGGGTCTAGCCTAGTGGGTTTCGGTCTAGCCGTGTGGGTTTGGGTCTAGCAGAGTGGGTTTGGGTTTAGCGGAGTGGGTTTGCGTCTAGCGGAGTGGGTTTGAGTCTAGCAGAGTGTGTTTGGGTCTAGCCGAATGGGTTTGGGTCTAGCCGAGTGGGTTTGGATGTAGCGGAGTGGATTTGGGTCTAGCGGAGTGGGTTTGGGTCTAGCCGAGTGGGTTTGCGTCTGGCTGAGTGGGTTTGGGTCGAGCCGAGTGGGTTTGTGTCTAGCCGAGTGGGTTTGGGTCTAGCCGAGTGGGTTTGGGTCTAGCCGAGTGGGTTTGGGTCTAGCGGAGTGGGTTTGGGTCTAGCCGAGTGGGTTTGGGTCTAGCCGAGTGGTTTGGGTCTAGCCGAGTGGGTTTGGGTCTAGCCGAGTGGGTTTGGGTCTAGCCGAGTGGGTTTGGGTCTAGCGGAGTGGGTTTGGGTCTAGCCGAGTGGGTTTGGGTCTAGCCGAGTGGTTTGGGTCTAGCCGAGTGGGTTTGGGTCTAGCCGAGTGGGTTTGGGTCTAGCCGAGTGGGTTTGGGACTAGCTGAGTGGGTTTGCGTCTAGCCGAGTGGGTTTGGTTCTTGCCAAGTGGGTTTGGGTCTAGCTGTGTGGGTTTGGGTCTAGCCGAGTGGGTTTGGGTCTAGCCGAGTGGGTTTGGGTCTAGACGAGTGGGTTTGGGTGTAGCCGAGTGGGTTTGTGTCTAGCGGAGTGGGTTTGGGTGTAGCCGAGTGGGTTTGGGTCTAGCCGAGTGGGTTTGGGTCTAGCCGAGTGGGTTTGGGTCTAGCCGAGTGGGTTTGGTCTAGCCGAGTGGGTTTGGGTCTAGCGGAGTGGGTTTGGGTCTAGCCGATTGGGTTTGGGTCTAGCCGAGTGGGTTTGGGTTTAGCCGAGTGGGTTTGGGTGTAGCCGAGTGTGTTTGGGTCTAGGGGAGTGGGTTTGGGTCTAGCCGAGTGGGTTTGGGTCTAGCCCAGTGGGTTTGTGTCCAGCCGAGTGGGTTTGGGTCTAGCCGAGTGGGTTTGGGTCTAGCCGAGTGGGTTTGGGACTAGCCGAGTGGGTTTGGCTCTAGCGGAGTGGGTTTGGGTCTAGCCTAGTGGGTTTCGGTCTAGCCGTGTGGGTTTGGGTCTAGCGGAGTGGGTTTGGGTTTAGCGGAGTGGGTTTGCGTCTAGCGGAGTGGGTTTGAGTCTAGCAGAGTGTGTTTGGGTCTAGCCGAATGGGTTTGGGTCTAGCCGAGTGGGTTTGGATGTAGCGGAGTGGATTTGGGTCTAGCGGAGTGGGTTTGGGTCTAGCCGAGTGGGTTTGCGTCTAGCTGAGTGGGTTTGGGTCGAGCCGAGTGGGTTTGTGTCTAGCCGAGTGGGTTTGGGTCTAGCCGAGTGGGTTTGGGTCTAGCCGAGTGGGTTTGGGTCTAGCGGAGTGGGTTTGGGTCTAGCCGAGTGGGTTTGGGTCTAGCCGAGTGGGTTTGGCTCTAGCGGAGTGGGTTTGGGTCTAGCCTAGTGGGTTTCGGTCTAGCCGTGTGGGTTTGGGTCTAGCGGAGTGGGTTTGGGTTTAGCGGAGTGGGTTTGCGTCTAGCGGAGTGGGTTTGAGTCTAGCAGAGTGTGTTTGGGTCTAGCCGAATGGGTTTGGGTCTAGCCGAGTGGGTTTGGATGTAGCGGAGTGGATTTGGGTCTAGCGGAGTGGGTTTGGGTCTAGCCGAGTGGGTTTGCGTCTAGCTGAGTGGGTTTGGGTCGAGCCGAGTGGGTTTGTGTCTAGCCGAGTGGGTTTGGGTCTAGCCGAGTGGGTTTGGGTCTAGCCGAGTGGGTTTGGGTCTAGCGGAGTGGGTTTGGGTCTAGCCGAGTGGGTTTGGGTCTAGCCGAGTGGGTTTGGGTCTAGCCGAGTGGGTTTGGGTCTAGCCGAGTGGGTTTGGGTCTAGCCGAGTGGGTTTGGGTCTAGCGGAGTGGGTTTGTGTCTAGCGGATAGGGTTTGGGTCTCGCGGAGTGGGTTTGGGTCTAGCGGAGTGGGTTTGGGTCTAGCCGAGTGGGTTTGGGTCTAGCCGAGAGGGTTTGGGTGTAGCCGAGTGGTTTGGGTGTAGCGGAGTGGATTTGGGTCTAGCGGAGTGGGTTTGGGTCTAGCGGAGTGGGTTTGGGTCTAGCCGAGTGGGTTTGGGTCTAGCCGAGTGGTTTGGGTCTAGCCGAGTGGGTTTGGGTCTAGCCGAGTGGGTTTGGGTCCAGCCGAGTGGGTTTGGGTCTAGCCGAGTGGGTTTGTGTCTAGCGGATAGGGTTTGGGTCTCGCGGAGTGGGTTTGGGTCTAGCGGAGTGGGTTTGGGTCTAGCCGAGTGGGTTTGGGTGTAGCCGAGTGGGTTTGTGTCTAGCGGAGTGGGTTTGGGTGTAGCCGAGTGGGTTTGGGTCTAGCCGAGTGGGTTTGGGTCTAGCCGAGTGGGTTTGGGTCTAGCCGAGTGGGTTTGGTCTAGCCGAGTGGGTTTGGGTCTAGCGGAGTGGGTTTGGGTCTAGCCTAGTTGGTTTCGGTCTAGCCGTGTGGGTTTGGGTCTAGCGGAGTGGGTTTGGGTTTAGCGGAGTGGGTTTGCATCTAGCGGAGTGGGTTTGAGTCTAGCAGAGTGTGTTTGGGTCTAGCCGAATGGGTTTGGGTCTAGCCGAGTGGGTTTGGATGTAGCGGAGTGGATTTGGGTCTAGCGGAGTGGGTTTGGGTCTAGCCGAGTGGGTTTGCGTCTAGCTGAGTGGGTTTGGGTCGAGCCGAGTGGGTTTGTGTCTAGCCGAGTGGGTTTGGGTCTAGCCGAGTGGGTTTGGGTCTAGCCGAGTGGGTTTGGGTCTAGCGGAGTGGGTTTGGGTCTAGCCGAGTGGGTTTGGGTCTAGCCGAGTGGTTTGGGTCTAGCCGAGTGGGTTTGGGTCTAGCCGAGTGGGTTTGGGTCTAGCCGAGTGGGTTTGGGTCTAGCGGAGTGGGTTTGTGTCTAGCGGATAGGGTTTGGGTCTCGCGGAGTGGGTTTGGGTCTAGCGGAGTGGGTTTGGGTCTAGCCGAGTGGGTTTGGGTCTAGCCGAGAGGGTTTGGGTGTAGCCGAGTGGGTTTGGGTGTAGCGGAGTGGATTTGGGTCTAGCGGAGTGGGTTTGGGTCTAGCGGAGTGGGTTTGGGTCTAGCCGAGTGGGTTTGGGTCTAGCCGAGTGGTTTGGGTCTAGCCGAGTGGGTTTGGGTCTAGCCGAGTGGGTTTGGGTCCAGCCGAGTGGGTTTGGGTCTAGCCGAGTGGGTTTGTGTCTAGCGGATAGGGTTTGGGTCTCGCGGAGTGGGTTTGGGTCTAGCGGAGTGGGTTTGGGTCTAGCCGAGTGGGTTTGGGTCTAGCGGAGAGGGTTTGGGTGTAGCCGAGTGGGTTTGGGTGTAGCGGAGTGGATTTGGGTCTAGCGGAGTGGGTTTGGGTCTAGCGGAGTGGGTTTGGGTCTAGCCGAGTGGGTTTGGGTCTAGCCAAGTGGGTTTGGGTCTAGCTGAGTGGGTTTGGGTCGAGCCGAGTGGGTTTGTGTCTAGCCGAGTGGGTTTGTGTCTAGCCGAGTGGGTTTGGGTCTAGCCGAGTGGGTTTGGGTCTAGCGGAGTGGGTTTGGGTCTAGCCGAGTGGGTTTGGGTCTAGCCGAGTGGTTTGGGTCTAGCCGAGTGGGTTTGGGTCTAGCCGAGTGGGTTTGGGTCTAGCCGAGTGGGTTTGGGTCTAGCCGAGTGGGTTTGGGACTAGCTGAGTGGGTTTGGGTCTAGCCGAGTGGGTTTGGTTCTTGCCAAGTGGGTTTGGGTCTAGCTGTGTGGGTTTGGGTCTAGCCGAGTGGGTTTGGGTCTAGCCGAGTGGGTTTGGGTCTAGCCGAGTGGGTTTGTGTCTAGCGGATAGGGTTTGGGTCTCGCGGAGTGGGTTTGGGTCTAGCGGAGTGGGTTTGGGTCTAGCCGAGTGGGTTTGGGTCTAGACGAGTGGGTTTGGGTGTAGCCGAGTGGGTTTGTGTCTAGCGGAGTGGGTTTGGGTGTAGCCGAGTGGGTTTGGGTCTAGCCGAGTGGGTTTGGGTCTAGCCGAGTGGGTTTGGGTCTAGCCGAGTGGGTTTGGTCTAGCCGAGTGGGTTTGGGTCTAGCGGAGTGGGTTTGGGTCTAGCCGATTGGGTTTGGTTCTAGCCGAGTGGGTTTGGGTGTAGCCGAGTGGGTTTGGGTGTAGCCGAGTGTGTTTGGGTCTAGGGGAGTGGGTTTGGGTCTAGCCGAGTGGGTTTGGGTCTAGCCCAGTGGGTTTGGGTATAGCTGAGTGGGTTTGTGTCTAGCCGAGTGGGTTTGGGTCTAGCCGAGTGGGCTTGGGTCTAGCCGAGTGGGTTTGGGTGTAGCCGAGTGTGTTTGGGTCTAGGGGAGTGGGTTTGGGTCTAGCCGAGTGGGTTTGGGTCTAGCCCAGTGGGTTTGGGTATAGCCGAGTGGGTTTGTGTCTAGCCGAGTGGGTTTGGGTCTAGCCGAGTGGGCTTGGGTCTAGCCGAATGGGTTTGGGTCTAGCCGAGTGGGTTTGGGTCTAGCGGAGTGGGTTTGGGTCGAGCCGAGTGGGTTTGGGTCAAGCGGAGTGGGTTTGGGTCTAGCCGAGTTGGTTTGGGTCTAGCTGAGTGGGTTTGGGTCTAGCCGAGTGGGTTTGGGTCCAGCCGAGTGTGTTTGGGTCTAGCCTAGTGGGTTTCGGTCTAGCCGTGTGGGTTTGGGTCTAGCGGAGTGGGTTTGGGTCTAGCGGAGTGGGTTTGCGTCTAGCGGAGTGGGTTTGAGTCTAGCGGAGTGTGTTTGGGTCTAGCCGAATGGGTTTGGGTCTAGCCGAGTGGGTTTGGATGTAGCGGAGTGGATTTGGGTCTAGCGGAGTGGGTTGTGTCTAGCGGAGTGGGTTTGGGTCTAGCTGAGTGGGTTTGGGTCTAGCCGAGTGGGTTTGGGTCTAGCCGAGTGGGTTTGGGTCTAGCCGAGTGGGTTTGGGTCTAGCCGAGTGGGTTTGGGTCTAGCCGCGTGGATTTGGGTCTACCCGAGTGGGTTTGGGTCTAGCCGAGTGGGTTTGGGTCTAGCGGAGTGGGTTTGGGTCTAGCCGAGTGGGTTTGGGTCTAGCGGAGTGGGTTTGGGTCTAGCGGAGTGGGTTTGGGTCTAGCCGAGTGGGTTTGGGTCTAGCCGCGTGGGTTTGGGTCTAGCGGAGTGGGTTTGGGTCTAGCCGAGTGGGTTTGGGTCTAGCCGAGTGGGTTTGGGTCCAGCCGAGTGGGTTTGGGTCCAGCCGAGTGCGTTTGGGTCTAGCCGAGTGGGTTTGGGTCTAGCCGAGTGGGTTTGGGTCTAGCCGAGTGGGTTTGGGTCTAGCCGAGTGGGTTTGGGTCTAGCGGAGTGGGTTTGGGTCTAGCCGAGTGGGTTTGGGTCTAGCCGAGTGGGTTTGGGACTAGCTGAGTGGGTTTGGGTCTAGCCGAGTGGGTTTGGTTCTAGCCAAGTGGGTTTGGGTCTAGCTGTGTGGGTTTGGGTCTAGCCGAGTGGGTTTGGGTCTAGCCGAGTGGGTTTGGGTCTAGACGAGTGGGTTTGGGTGTAGCCGAGTGGGTTTGTGTCTAGCGGAGTGGGTTTGGGTGTAGCCGAGTGGGTTTGGGTCTAGCCGAGTGGGTTTGGGTCTAGCCGAGTGGGTTTGGGTCTAGCCGAGTGGGTTTGGTCTAGCCGAGTGGGTTTGGGTCTAGCGGAGTGGGTTTGGGTCTAGCCAATTGGGTTTGGGTCTAGCCGAGTGGGTTTGGGTTTAGCCGAGTGGGTTTGGGTGTAGCCGAGTGTGTTTGGGTCTAGGGGAGTGGGTTTGGGTCTAGCCGAGTGGGTTTGGGTCTAGCCCAGTGGGTTTGTGTCCAGCCGAGTGGGTTTGGGTCTAGCCGAGTGGGCTTGGGTCTAACCGAATGGGTTTGGGTATAGCCGAGTGGGTTTGGGTCTAGCGGAGTGGGTTTGGGTCGAGCCGAGTGGGTTTGTGTCTTGCCGAGTAGG